>JASDDO010000012.1:494246416-495544123 GCA_030015575.1 Agapanthus africanus | reverse complement strand
AGGTTTTGGAGTTATCGGTAACTGCTGCACATGGACGACAGGATTTATGTATTTTTCCAAGACAATTACCATTGATAACCCCGTTTTAGTTTTCTACCTTAAATAGGCAAGCACCCACTTTCTCCGGCTCCCTGAGACTCAAGAGAATTGGTCCCGCTTAAACCTATATTTACTAGGGTCCTTAATGTAATTTTATATAACTTGATGGGGTTTTATGAAAAATATTTTTAGTATACTTTAAAAATAAATCTCAAGTAATTATTTATCGTATTTAAGGTTTTCATGGATATAACTTTTAAAAAGTGAGGTATTCTAGTGAATATATACCTAGCTTGAATAGTTCAAGGCATTTTAGTGTAAAATTAGACTTGTATTGATTCTCGATGGCATTTTCATGAAACTTGTAATTCTATTATTTTGTTTAGAAAACGTGGAATTTAATAATATCTCAAAATATGTGATTTGATAATATTTATATAATTATAAAAAATTTAATTTTCTTTATTAAGTAAAAATCTCGTTTTTTTTGAAAATTGTATTAAAAATTCCATCGAGATCGTATGCTCCGTGAGGAGGTCTGCATCTCAATCTACTAGTCCCGAGGACGTGCGATAATCTGCACCATCCCAATCGGATTCCCTAAAATGGATTGTAGAGCCATAATCGTAAGGAATGAATTAATACAACTTAAAGAAATCCCGTTTTTAATAGTTTAGAGTATTTTGATGAAAAGTCGTATTTGGCCACAAAAATGTTATTCAAGAGAAATCGTGCTATGTCAAGATGTGTATATATGAGAGGTAGGTCATTACCTCGTGAGGTTTTCTAAAGGTATGCTAAGTAAAAAGATTAAAATATGGCATGTGTAAAGTTTATGGTATTTAAACGAAACATGTACTATAAAATTATTTAACATGAAATTTTCAAGGTGAAAATTATTCTAAACATTTATGTCATGATTGAATAATAAAGTATAGTGATTTGAATGAATGATTATAAAAGAAAATTGTAGTTTTTAAAGATTTTAGAAAAGAATGTCGGTATAACTCCACTTCCCAACATAATTTGAAAAGAGATAGTTTTATGGTAAGAAGAGAGGAAAATAGTTGGGACTTATAAATTAAAAAGATAGAAAAGAGGTTGAGAAAAGGAATGATGACCTTCGTGGAGTCGCGGGGTCGCCGGATGCGCTTCGAATCCTCGCCGGAAAAGGAACTTGGGCTAACTTCACTTATACTCTTCTTTGACTTGGAAAATTTTGAGGATTTTTGACAAGTGATTTCAGAATGAAGAGGGCAGGGGTGTGGGGTTGTATTTATAGGGTAAAATTATGGTTTTGGGGATTGAAGAAAGAATTTAAATGCATTAAAACTTGGATTATAAGGTGAATTAACACTGTCTGGATAAATGCAGGAAAATCAAACAGTACTATGGTAGTGGGGGTAGTCCAAGAGACTGGTGTACAGAGAATGGGAGCCATTCACTATGGGGGGGCCGCCGGCGCCGGGAAAATGATCGGTCTCGCCGGCCAAGTTGGTGAGATGAGAGGTGGGATTTTACCCACGTGTCCAAGTCTGTATAAATACCCTTTTGCACATGTTTATTTTCTCAGAATTTTCATTTTTACATGCAGTGCACGTGTAAACTTTTGTGCTTCCAAAGAGTTTAAAAGAAAAATCAGTACAAATATATGTGGCTGATGGGATTCGAACACAGGGGGCTACGTTTCAGCAGTGTAAAGGCTTTACCAGTGAGCTACAAGTTGCTTCTTGCCGTTCTTAAATAAAAACAACATTTAAAGTATACTCAGGCTTGCAAATACTCTATTCTGTACATTAAATTTAAATTTTTTGTACAATAAAAATAGAGTCGTTATATTCTACGCTCCTTACAAAAATTTCGTCCTCGAAATTTAAAATTATATAAGGACTAATTTACAAAAAAGTAAGGGTATCTTGCACACTTGTCATCCTCACATTCCTATGTTGATTCTCCTGGAAAATCTTTTCTCCACATCACTCGGACAAAGTTTACTTCCTTGTTCCGAAGTGACTTTACCTTTCTGTCCAGGATTTCAACATGTTGCTGCTCACAAGATAGATCTGTCTGTACCGTGAGCTCGGATTAATCAAGAATGTGGCTGGGTTCG
The DNA here is from genome assembly GCA_030015575.1 of Agapanthus africanus. Taxonomy (NCBI): domain Eukaryota; kingdom Viridiplantae; phylum Streptophyta; class Magnoliopsida; order Asparagales; family Amaryllidaceae; genus Agapanthus; species Agapanthus africanus. The sequence continues at coordinate 495,541,974 of JASDDO010000012.1, read as the reverse complement.
CTCACATATCTTCGAAGTTAGAATATGTGGAATACGTTGTGCACTCCTTCCAATGAGTGTGGTAGTGCCAAACAATATGCTACCTCTTCGACTCGTTGGAGAATGTCGATCGGTCCAATATATCTCGGATTGAGCTTACCCCTCTTGCCAAAGAGAATTACTCTACGGTTTGGAGAGATCTTTAAGAACATATGATCTTCCGGCTGGAACTCCAGATGACGGTGCTTTGCATCAGCCCAGTGCTTCTGTCTGTCTTGGGCTATGCGCATTCTTTCCTTGATCGTGCTAACTAAGTCCATAGTTGCTACGATCATCTCTGGTCCAAGGAGTTCCCTACCTCCAATTTCGTCCTAACTTAGTGGTGAACAACACTTCCTTCCATAGAGCGCTGCAAAATGTGCCATTCCAATACTCACTTGGTAGCTTTTGTTGTATGAAAACTCCACAAGATGTAGGTGATCTTCCCACGATCCTCCAAAGTCTAACATACACGCTCTTAGCATATATTCAAGAATCTGAATCGTTCGCTCAGACTGTCCATCTGTTTGTAGATGGTAAGTTGTGCTGAAGTTCAGACTCGTTCCCAAACTAGCTTGCAGACTCTGCCAAAACTGCGATCGGAATTTGGTGTCACGATCGGAGACAATGCAAACTGGTACTCCATGTAATCTCATGATCTCCTGCATAAGTTCATGGGTATCAGAAATAGTACATTTTGAAGAGTTAAATCTTACTTAGGTTCAGACTTACTTTTATGTACTTCTTTGCTAGTGTCTCGGTGGATTGGCCAACTCGAAATAGGATGAAGTAAGCCGACTTTGTGAGTCGATCCACAATAACCCATACCGCATCGTTACCTTTCGTGATGCGAGAAAGTGCAGTCACTAAGTCCATGGTAATGTGTTACCACTTCCATTCTAGAATAGGTAACAGTTGAAGTAAACCAGCAGTCCTGTGATGTTCAGCTTTTACTTGCTGACACACCAAGCATTTGGCTAAGCTTCTGGCTACTTCACACTTCATTCCATGCCACCAGTAATGTTGACGTAGATCTTTGTACATCTTTGTACCACCAGGGTGTACTGAGTACGGAGAGCTGTGAGCTTCTTTCATTAACTCTTCCCGAACAGAACCTTGTGGTACACACAATCTGCTTCTGTATCTCAAAGATCCGTCTTCGTGGATGATGAAGTCGGTTCGAAGTCCACTTTCTACTTGTTCTCGGATCTTTTGCAACGTGGCATCACTTGCTTGAGCTGATTTGATCTGATTGACAATAGTAGACTGAACTTGTAAGTTCATCAACTTCGAAGTATTACCTGGCATAACCACTTCTATTTTTATCTTGTGCAATTCTTGCTGAAGTTTCCACTGTGCTGTGAGATTCATTGATAACGGCTGGCGACTAAGTGCATCAGGAACTACATTCATCTTCCCTAGATGTTACTGTAGGTTGATGTCGAAGTCCGCCATAAGTTCTATCCATCTTCTCTGCCGCATATTCAACTCCTTTTGAGTAAACACATACTTCAGACTCTTATGGTCAGTGTATATGTCCACTCGCTCTCCAAGTAGATAATGGCGCCAAATCTTAAGGGTAAAGATAACGGCCGCCAACTCCAAATCATGTGTCGGATAATTGCGCTCATGAATCTTTATATGTCTTGATGCATAAGCTACAACTTTTCCATGCTGGTGTAGAACACATCCTAATCCCTTACCGGATGCATCGCAATGCACAACGAATCCTCCAGATTGGTCCGGTATTACGAGAATAGGCGTTGATGTCAATCTTGACTTGAGTTCTACAAAATCTTGTTCACATGCTTCTGACCACACGAATGCTTCATCTTTACCTGTGAGCTTGGTCAGAGGTGTTGTAATCTTCGAGAAACTTTTTCTGAATCTTCGGTAGTATCCTGCTAAACCCAAGAAACTTCGAATGTCCTTCACAGTCTTTGGTGTCGGCCATTCGCTTACTGCTGATACTTTAGCTGGATCCACAGGGATTCCTTCGCCTGAAACAATATGTCCGAGAAATCCGACTTGATCTAGCCAAAAATCATACTTAATGTACTTGGCGTAGAGTTGATGCTGTCGTAAAGTCTCCAGAATAATTCGTAAATGTTCAGCGTGTTCTTTCCGATTCTTTGAATACACCATGATTTCGTCGATAAATATGACAACGAACCTGTCTAGGTTCTCTCAGAAAACTTGGTTTATCAGATTCATAAATATGGCTGGTGCATTGGTCACTCCAAATGACATCATGAGAAACTCATAATGACCATAGCGAGTCCTGAATGTCGTCTTTGGAATATCAGACTCTTTGACCTTCACCTGATGATAACCAGAACGAAGATCTAATTTTGAGAAAACGCAAGACCCACTTAGCTGATCGAACAGATCGTCGATGCGCGGTAGTGGATACTTGTTCTTTATCGTGACTTCGTTCAGAGCTCGGTAGTCTATGCACATTCTGTATGAACCTTCCTTCTTCTTCACAAGAAAAAATGGAGATCCCCAACTTGAAGTACTGGAACGAATCCATCCTTTCTTCAAAAGTTCGTCCAATTGAGTACGGATCTCCTTAAATCCTTCAGGACTTAAGCGATATGGTGCTTTGATCACCGGTTGTGCACCAGGTACTAAGTCAATACTGAATTCAAGAGCTCGATCGGGAGGCAAACCTGAGATGTCTTCAGGAAATACGTCTTCGAACTCTCGAACTACCTCTGGCTTGTCTTCTTCTGCTTGTATTGTTGCAATCACTGCTTTCCTTGGTTTAGCTTTATAAGTACTAGGCTCCAGGGTACAGTCTCCACTTTTGAAATAAAAGACCGGATGATCTGGAATCTCGAACAATAACCTCCTTTGATGACAGTCGATGGTAGCGAAGAAAGTTCCTAGCCAGTCCATACCCAAGACTACATCGAAATTCGGTATATCCAGCACCTTGAAGTCAGCATTGAATTCTCTGCTGCATACGACCACTGGACACAGGTCGTATCCCAGAGTTGCCTTTAGAACGTCGTTCCCTGAACTGACATTCCAGCTGGATACGAGTGGTTTAACTGGAATCGCATGAGTTCGAACGAACCATTGCGACATAAAGCAATATGATGCTCCAGTATCGAAGAGTGCTAAGCCAGGTAGTGAGGCTACTAAGATTGTACCTAAGTTTGTGTAGAATATGTTTAGGTATAGGAAAAGATATATATTGAGGTACACAAAGATTGAAAAGGTTTTGAAAGAGTGGAAGTTACCAGTGATGACTTGGCCAGTGGCTTCAGCTTCTTCCACAGTCATTATGAAAGCCTGTCGCCTAGGTACATTCCTCCTTGCTGGGGAGCATTCCTCTGTCCGTTTCTCTGTCCTTGAGGTAGGTTCCTTTGAGCTTGATGGAACTAACGAGGAGGCTGTGCAGGAGGTCCACGAGGAGGTGGAGCTGATAGGGCAAGATAAGGTGCAGGAGCCCGAATAGCTAGCCGCTGCGGGTAGGTAGCGGGAGCTGGGGTGAGACGATGTGGGCAATCTCCAATGGAATGAGTGGATGCGCCACAAACTAAGCAAAGGCGGTTAGCACGCCTGCAGTCCTTCGCCAGGTGTCCATTCCTCTTGCAATAGAAGAAAAAGTCTGGACTGGGCCGGTTAAATGGTACTCCCGGTCTCCTGTTTACAAACAGTGGCCTGGAAGAGGCTCTTCCTGCTATCTGAGTAGCATGGTGCTTCACACCGGCAGATTGAGATTTGCCCTTCTTCTTCACAACTGCCTCAAATCTTCGGGCAGCCTTCAGTGCAAGGTCGTGGGTTGGGAAATCCCCTGTAGCTAGAGCAGCTTGGGTCTCCGGGTCCAACCCTTGCTGAAATCGTCGTGCTCTGATCTCAGCAGTCGGTATGAGATGTGCCGCAAACCTGTTACGGTCTTGTGTTAGTAGTGTAGTATGTGATATCAAGAAATTGAATATTTGAGATATATTTTACCTGCTCAGCATGGTGAACTCAGTATCATACTCATCCACAGATTTGCTCCACATAGAGCCTTGTTGCAGGTGGATAAATTGCTGCTCCATGTCAAAACGGGCAGTCTCGGGAAAATATTTCACATTGAACATATCGTGAAATGTCTTCCATTTGATCGGCTGGGCAAGACGGCTTTCTTCAGCCTTCCACCATATTCTGGTGTTATCGGTTAGTTGCAGCTTCGCAACTCTTACCCAAGCTATATCTGGCACTTATGCTACTGCTAGATCTCCCTCAATCGACTGAGCCCATTCTTCCGCTTCCAGTGGGCTCTCTTTCCTAGAGAATTGTTTAGAGTGCAGTGCCTGGAATTGTTTCACACCGGGTGCCTTAGCTTTTGGGTGGTGCAATAGAATAGCAGTCTATTGCTGCTGACCCTCCAAAAGGCTCTTGATTGCCTCAAGCAATACCGTCTGCTCGTTGATAGGAGCTGCTACGGTAGGTGTAAATGGTAGAGGTGGTGGTGGTGGTGGGGTGTTGCCATTAACGTTCGTTCTTGAATTGTTGGGGGAATATATAACCTTGAAAGAAAAATAGGGTTAGGATATATTCAAGACATATGAAATGTAAAGAATATTTTAGTTGCTGATTTTTATAATTCTTGTGATATATTGCTTATGTTTTCATGCAGAACTGATCTGCATGGGCCGCCAACAAAACCTGTCACGCCCCGCTTCCCAGTGTACGGAGAGGGAGACGTGGCGGGCCACGACGTATTTACTCAGAAGTAAACACGCTAGGCGTAAATAAGCAATATAAATAAAATAACACAAGGATAACAAGAGATGTAATGGAACAACAACTTTTTATTTATATTCATTCTTTACATACAACTGAAAAGTAAAATATAATGATGGAAAGCGATGCCTAAACAATGACAATATGAACTGAAAGAAAAGTAAGTACAAGTAGGAACTAGAACTCTGGCTCCTCAGTGAACTGATCCAATTCGTCAAGGCTGAGCTCGATCTCTTGAGAGTCGGGTCCTCCTGACAATATTCTAAAGAAAGAAGAGATATAAATGTCGTCAGCGAATTAGCGCTCGGTAAGTCCCAAGAGATAGAATGTAATAGATAGGTAAAGAGAATATAACAGGTAACTTATGTGTTTGTTATGCTAGCGTAGTTGTTTGTAGCTTAGTACAGAATGTGCCAGTGTATACGAGAGGAGTCCAACTTGCTCCATGGACTAAGGTAACATGTAAGTACAAGGCCCCGTCAAAACCCATAGGACAATGGCACATGATGTTCATGTAGGTGACTTTTAGTGACTGTCATCGTGCAACTTTTAACACATTCCGCACCAGTCTACCCCTTTAAAAACCCCGTAGTGTATATTGTAATGATTGTATTGATTTGTAGGTACCATACTTGCCGAGATCATGGTATAAGTTGTTCATGTGAACTGATTCAGGATGTAAACGGTAGTCATATAGTCAAGTTCAAGATATAGCCATCGTTCGGTCCAGTCAAGTCATATTGATATTGTTCTGGTATTTATGTTCAAGTTCAAGTGTTCATGTTTGATATATTGAATTCATATTGAATTGGAGTTGGGTTCATGTTTGGATTGTATTCAGATTAGATTGAGACTCAGATTGAGCCAGACACTTTAAACAGAATTGGATCCTGAATTAGGTTTAGGAATTATCGGTAAGTGCTGCACATGGACGACAAGATTTGTGTATTTTTCCAAGACAATTACCATTGATAACCCCGTTTTAGTTTTCTACCTTAAATAGGCAAGCGCCCACTTTCTACGGCTCTCTGAGGCTCAAGAGAATTGGTCCCGCTTAAATTTATATTTACTAGGGTTCTTAATGTAATTTTATATAACTTGAGGGGTTTTATGAAAAATATTTTTAGTATTCATTCAAAATAAACCTCAAGTAATTATTTATCATATTTAAGGTTTTCATGGATGTAACTTTTAAAAAGTGAGGTATTCTAGTGAATATATCTCTAGCTTGAATAGTTCAAGATATATTAGTGTAAAGTTAGACTTGTATTGATTCTTGATGGTATTTTCATGAAACTTGTAATTCTATTATTTTGTTTAGAAAACGTGGAATTTAATAATATCTCAAAACATGTGATTTGATAATATTTATATAATTATAAAAATTTTAATTTTCTTTATTAAGTAAAAATCTCGTTTTTCTTGAAAATTGTATTAAAAATTCCATCGAGATTGTATGCTCCGTGAGGAGGTCTGCATCTCGCTCTACTAGACCCGAGAACGTGTAATAATCCACACCATCATGATCGGGTTCCCCAAAATCGGTTGTAGAGGCATAATCCCAAGGAATGAATTAACACAACTTAAAGAAATCTGTTTTTTAATAGTTTAGGGTATTTTGATGAAAAGTCGTATTTGGCCACAAAAATGTTGTTCAAGAGAAACCGTGCTATGTCAAGATGTGTGTATGTGAGAGGTAAGTCATTATCTCTTGAGGTTTTCTAAAGGTATGCTAAGAAAAAAGATTAAAATATGACACGTGTAAAGTTTATGGTATTTAAATGAAACATGTACTATAAAGTTATTTAACATGAACTTTTCAAGGTGAAAATTATTCTAAACATTTGTGTCATGATTTAACAACAAAGTATAGTGATTTGAATGAATGATTATAAAAGAAAATGATAGATTTTAAAGATTTTAGAAAAGTATGTCGGTATAACTCCATTTACCGACATGATTTGAAAAGAGATAGTTTTAAGGTAAGAAGAGAGGGAAATAGTTGGGACTTACAAGTTAAAAAGATAGAAGAGAGGTTGAGAAATGGAATGATGGCCTTCGCGAAGTCGCGGGGTCACCGAAAGCACTTCGAATCCTTGCCGGAAAAGGAACTTGGGCTAACTTCACTTGTACTCTTCTTTGATTTGGAAAATTTTGAGGATTTTTGACAAGAGATTTCAGAATGAAGAGGGTTAGGGTATGGGGTTGTATTTATATGGTAAAATTAGGGTTTTGGGAATTGAAGAAAGAATTTAAATGCATTAAAATTTGGATTAAAAGGTGAATTAACACTCTCTGGATAAATGCAGAAAAATCAAACAGTACTGTGGTAGTGGGGGTAGGCCAAGAGACTGGTGTGCAGAGAATGGGGGCCATTCCCTACGAGGGACTCGTCGGCGCCGGGAAAATGACCGGTCTCGCTGGCCAAGTTGGTGAGATGAGGGATGAGATTTTAGCCACGTGTCCAAGTCTGTATAAATACCCTTTTGCACATGTTTATTTTTTCAAAATTTTCATTTTTACGTGCAGTACATTTGTAAACTTTTGGGCTGTCAAAAAGTTTAAAAGAAAAATCAGTAAAAATATATGTGGTTTATGGAATTTGAACACAGGGGCTACGTTTCAGCAATGTAAAGACTTTACCATAGAGCTACAAGTTCCTTCTTACTGTTCTTAAATAAAAACAACACTTAAAGTATACTCAAGCTTGTAAATACTCTATTCTGTACATTAACTTTAAAATTTTTGTACAATAAAAACTGAGTTGTTACAATTTACTACCAACTTTTGTTTGTTTTTGAAATTGATGGGGAATGTTATATTATTTGTATAATATAAGTAATTTTAATAAATTAAAATTTCTATTTTGGTTTTTTACAGTTGACCGTGGTCAAACTCATTTGAATTCAAATCTTCCTTCAATTTTTTTGGAGCCAAATCTCTCTCCTATTTTGTTGGAGAGCGTAATTATGGAAGTTATCGGGAGCTATGGAAGTTATGGGGATTTAAATTTTAAATTTAAATGGTGAAAGGATTCCATTCACGTCTTTTCAACTCTTATTTATAGCAACTTGTTTTCTTTGTTCCATAGATACCACTACTATTATTTTCTTCTCTTCTCTTTTTGTTTTTGATAATCAAAAGATTAAGTTTCTGAAGCAATTCTCTGCGAGTGCAACACGGAGGATTGAAACACAAGATTAGGTTGTTGTATCCTTAAAGCAATTCGTAGAAACCCCTGTTGCATTGTAAGGAGCGAAAATTGGTTTAAAGATAGCGATTATGTATCTCAACTCAATTTATTGGTTTTTTAGCCATTGTATTCAACCCCGTGCAACAACACAGGATGCACATTGTCATTGTAGTAATTGACAGACACATGACAACACATTATTGATAGATATGCTATGTCATTTTACCTTCTTTTGGCTTTAAAATAAAAGATTATTGTATAAGCAAAAGTTGGATCTAGATTAATGGATAGTATGATGCTCAGCTCACAAAAGAGAACAATGCTGATTGTAATCATCAACATGAATTTGAGCATACAATTGTTGTTCTCTCTCTGTGTGTGTGTGTTTTTATAGTCGCCATGTTATATGAGTTGCTTGATTTTCGTTCCTTGAGTGATTTGAAGTGAAGTTATAGAGATTTTGATAAAGTTGTATAATTGCTAATGTCACGACCCGAAATTTGGCACGTGACGGCACTTAAACTACGTAATGTCTACAGGCGTAACGCAATTCAAGTAAGCCGAAAAACCAAGAAATCTAAACCATCAAAAGTAGTAAGTGATAAGAACTTTGTTAAAACTTTTGGAAATCTCAAATGAAAATCTTTAACTTAAGTTTCTTTCTTAAAAATTTCGGCAGCACCTCCTTTGTAAAAACCAGTCCCGAAAACGGGTACAACATAAAATATAAATAAAGTATCCCAAACGGGAGTAAAATCACGCCCAACGGTGGAAACAACCACCACAAACATATATACGACGCCGTAGCGAAGAAAATAGACGATATAAGTAAAAACAGCATAAAAGACATCCAGTGTCACAAAATAATATACAATATCGTCCTTATATCTTGTATCTAAGTCAATACATGAAAGTTGTAGATGGAGAGTACTAAATATAACGAATATACAATGAGCATCATCAGATAACCGCAAAACCTACCTATAGCAAAACTACACACAGTCAGCCGTAGCGGTATTCGCTGTAAAAGATGATACGATAGATGAAAGCCCTGCCGTGACTGCTTTGAGGGATACCTGCAAACACTGTGGCACAACGGGGGTGAGTTGCCAACTCATGAATAGTAAATAACATATGCAAGTAATCGCAGGTATGCACGTACTGCGATAATCCATCACATGCAAGCAATAAATGACAATATGTATATGCAACAGTCATGAAAGGCACTCTATCAGGTACTATTAATACATGAAGCAATGCATATCAAATAAATGCTGAGTATGGGATAAAACATATCATTAACACGGAATCCTCATCGTGGAGAAACTAGTGTCCATCAAGACAATCTAAATCCCAATACCAAAAGTACCGTATCCTCTGATCGGCCCTCATATCCTGTAAGTCTCATGGAACCTGAGTGTCCAACATCGACACCCGAAAACATCATGAAAACTATACTTGTGTGTGTGTGTGTGTGTGTGTGTAAGGATATCTATTTCGTGTGTCCATCAACGACACATAAAAATCATGGAATCTGAGTGTACAATATCGACACTCGAAACATCATGAAATACTCGTGTCCAGCATCGACACGCAAATCCTCATATATCGGGCTCCGTCAGTCCGGATCGACCTTCATCAATATCTTGGGCTCCGTCAGTCCGGATCGGCCCACTGGCTCCGTCAGTCCGGATCGGTCCGTACCATCTCACGACTCCGGTCGGTATCCTCCAGATATCCGCCAAGTCCAAATACTATCACCGGTAGGTAGTAGTCTCTCTGCCTGGCTCATCGGCAAATCCATCAACATACCTTTCTTGCCCTGGGGTACCATACCGGGTCCACCATGTACCCGCAGACGGTGTCTACCGCTCCTCGAATCGGCTATCTAGCACAAGTCTCAGAACCGAGAAAACTCATGGTGGACGCACTGAAATATCATATCATGAGAAACCGGCTTTTCAAACAATATATATAAATTTCTTGAAATACCCCCACAGTTCTCAAATCCATAAAACATCAAGTAATGAATAAGAATACTTGCATAGATCATTATGATGATATATATTATATAGGTGTACATATATAACAGCGTCCCATACCACTGATATATATATATATATACATATATATCAGCGTCCCATACCACTGATATATATTGTCAGGAGCAAAACATCCAGAAAACATCATATGAAATCCATATCTCAATGCGTAAATCCATGAAACATGATATATGCAACATAAAACAGTAATATGAGCATATAAAGGAAAAACCGCTATTTAAATGCAACAAATTATTAAATATATCATGCGGTTCCTAGTTCCTCCAAGATCCAACGCAACATCATATAAGGGTGAACATGTAGGTATAGCAAGGTATATGTGTGTACATGTAAGTATGTATGCAAGATGTACATATAGCTATATCTCATATGTGTATATACCTGTCAATAATGATGTAATACCCTCTAGGTATAGGTGTAGCTATGTCCAGGTATGTGTATATACATGTCAATAATGATGTAATACCCTCTAGGTATATTAGTAGCTGTAGTAAGCTATATGTATATACATGTCAATAATGATGCAATACCCTCCAGGTATATGTGTAGCTGTAGCATAGCAAGGTATATGTATATACATGTCAATAATGATGCAATACCCTCCAGATATATATGTAGCTGTAGCATAGCAAGGTATATGTGTGTACATGTCAATAATGATGCAATACCCTCCAGGTATATACGTAAGCATGTAGGTATACAGGTATGCTATATCTCATATGCACAATGGAAATAAGGATCATGTCTCAATGTCCCTAACCAATACAATATCATGTATGTATAGGTGTTGTGCGTGTCATGGCAGTTATCGACGGTGTGGGTATAGCATACAATTTGTGCTCGTGCAACATGGACCGTCAATAATAGTGCAGTGTCCAATGGGTATAAGTCCCAGCACAACAAGTAATAATATGAAATGAAGTTCATGCACAATCTCTATATGTGAAATACTTGTAACTAATAATCAAGTCATATAATCCAGCCCAGACGCATAACGCCATGCGGGCGATTCCCCTGTAGATGTTAAATCTACTCACCGATGACCTCGAGCTAAGTAAATCCGACCACCTGCTTCCCTTTCTTCGCAGCGTCCGAAGTCCCTGCTCGTGATCCTAAAATTTCACAAACACAACACATAAGACTAAATATTCTGCACTGACACAAGACAATGAAACACAAGGATAACGTCTACAAGATAAACACACTGTGCACTCAGTGTACAAAACGCGTACGATATCGGCACAACCCTAACTAGGATGACACAACCACCAAGCCTAGACCCCGATCGTACCGATCACACATTCACAACACAATATATATCATGGAAACTAATATATATAACATCGCAACGTCAATAGAAACCCACGCCTAATTTATCCGAAAACCTAGTAAGCATACTTTTCATCATTTTAGCTCAATGTTCCCCTCCGAACGGCGGCCCGGACTTCGCGTCCGTTGCCTGAGGTTCGGGGCAGATGCTATTTGGTTTTATCCGTCCACCTCTCCGAAGATGCCAAGTTGATTTATGACACCGTGTATCGAAGGTTTAGACAAATGCGGCCGATGTAGCAGACTTCGTCAGATTCCCCCTCAGGGTGAGGGGTTTTTGATTGTGGGGACGCTCTTCCCTGCAGGCGCAAGCCCCTGCAGTTAATTACGCTACCGCATTGCGATAACAACTTTCTCCTTCTCCAGAATTTCACTTCGTGTCGTGTATGTTTGTTTTGTTTGTGGTTGCCCGTGGATTGTATACGGAGACTGAGTAATGTCGTCGCCCGTAGGACGTGGATTAGTCCAAATCCGTATTTACTTAGATTTGGGTTTGGTGTTTTTAGTTTAAGGATGCATTAGTCGCGTTGCGGCTAAGATCAACTTAAACATTCGTTAAGGATACATTAGTCCTGTTTTAGACTAAGATCAACTTAACGTAGTGATTGATTTAATTATCTGGCCATCGGGACTCGTCACCTCTCTGACGTCGTTGAGGGATTACAACGACAGGTGTCAGAGGAGTTCAGAGATGTACCCTTGAACCAAAGTTGATTTGGAGTTTTATTGTTTATTTAAAGATCTAAGGACACATTAACCGTATTTGGGGCTAAGATCAACTTAGACGGGACCGTTTAGATCCGGCAAAAGAGCGTTTGGGCTCTATCCTTAGGGACGTTTCGGTCCAATATTAGTCTAAGGACGTTTCGGTCCAATATTAGTCTAAGGACGTTTCGGTCCAATATTAGTTTAAGGACGTTTCGGTCCACGAGTTTAAGGACCCCGCAGTCCATATGGGTGTGTGATTGTTGGGACCCGTCACCTCTTTGACGTCGTTGAGGAATTACAACGATGGATGTCAAAGGAGTTCGGAGATGTACCCTCGAACCGGACGTAGATTGATTTAGGAGAGCCATTTTGCTCAGTCAATTTAATTTAAGGACTTATGGCCACGATTGGGCTAAGTCCAGTTCAACATTTTATTTGCTTTTGCATTGCATTTTTTTATTTAGGCTCTACCCACAAAAGATACAGAGTATCAATTTATTTTGGGCTCTGCCCATTTGTAGATGATGCAAAGTATCTACCTTGTTTGGGCTTTGCCCCTTTTAAAATGCATAGCATTCTGAATATTTCGTTTGGGCTCTGCCCATTTATAAACGATGCAGAGCATCTGTTTTGGTTTGGGCTCTGCCCCTTAAAATAATGCATTGCATTAAGCCTGTTAGGCCTTCTTTTAATTGGGCTTGGCCCTTTCTGTAAGCAATACAATGCATCTGCGCTTTGCGCTAAGTAATGAGCGCAAGCTCATATGGTGATGACACGTGTCGTGCTCTGGTGAGCGCAAGCGCACTGGCGCAGCGCGATGCGCTGCGCTATTGCGCTGCTGACACGTGGCGCGCTCTCAGCGAGTTGCGCCAATTCCAGAGAGCAAAGCTCTATCTTAAGGGCGCTTAGCGCAAGTGGTTTTATAGCCGACACGCGGCGCTCTCTTAAGAGCGCAACAGCGCAGTTTGGAAGTGCAAAGCACTAAGAATCTTTTAGATTCAAGAAGGGAAGTGCAAAGCACTGTTTAATTTCTTGATCCAAATTAGATCAAAGAAAAATAAAGTTTTCTTTATTCGAAGAACCAGAGGTTCATAAAAGTGCAAAGCACTATTCTTTTATTTTATTATTTTTATTGTTTTTAAAGAACCGAAGGTTCATAAGAAGTGCAAAGCACTGTTTTTCTTTTTTATAAAGATCATTGATCTTATTTTTCTAGACTAATGGTCTATTAGAAGGAATTTCTTCTAATCCATGAAGGTTTTTTACCTTTTTCTTGAAATCTTCTCAGAGTTCTCTCTGTTTAAAGTTCTTGAGTTCTCAAGAAAAAATGTTGATGCCTTTGAATGAGGTTTGGGGTCCTATTTATAGTGCCCACAAATTTGTTGAATTTGTTAACAAGATCTTTTCTGAGTGATTTTGGGAATTTTCCCACCGCTGGATCTTTGATCCAAAGGCAGAAGAAAATCTTCTGGTTTTGGAAAGAACAGAAAAGATTTCTTAAAATCTTAATTTAGTTTGGCGCAGATGCCTCAGCGCATGACACGTGTCGCGCAGCGCAGAGCGCAGCGCAACTGCGCTAGCGCATCTGCGCTGACACGTGTCGCGCAGCGCAGAGCGCAGCGCAGCTGAAGCGTTGCTTCCTTTAAACAGAGCTTTGCTCTGATTGGGTGCGCTTTCTTGGGCGCTGCGCTGACGTATTAGCGCCAGATACGCGGCGCGTTGCGCCCGCGACTTTGAAGCGTTGCTTCAAAATTTGAATTTTGAATTCAAACAGGGCTTTGCTCTGATTGGGCGAAACAAATGCCCCCCCACCTTTGCGCTCACGTGGCGCGCACGTGAGTGCAACGGTGGCAACCCCCTGACCGTTAGATCAAGGGGGAATCTCAAGAGGCGCAAGCGCCTTATAAATAGAGCCTCTGGCCCTTAGAAAACTCTCCACCATTTTTCTAAATTTAGATTTCCAGAGCTCTGCTCTTGCTTAAGGATTTCAGAGCTTTGCTCTTGCTTTCAGAACTTTAGAGCTTTGCTCTCATTTTCCAAGTTACAAAATTTTAGGTAAACTTAATCTTAGATTAAATATTTTAATTAACTTATAGAGCTTGGCTCTTACAGATCTTTCGATCTAAAGATGTCCCCATTGGGGTTTCATAAACAGAGCTTTGCTCTAAAAAAAAAAGCTTATAGATCCACAGAGATCTTTCATGGGTTCTAACCCATGAACAGAGCTTTGCTCTTGGATCAACTGTAGATCTTTTAGATCTGAAAAACAGAGAACCTTTTTTGTAAGTTTTCATGGATTTTTCAAGATTTCAGAAATTTTAATTTTAAAATTATTTTCAAAATTTTCTTTTTGATGGAATATTACAGAGCTAAGCTCCTTTTTAAAGAACTCCACTCTTTTAAGGCCAGAATTTGACAAGTGTCATGATTTGACAAGTGTCATTCTGTGACAGAGCTTTGCTCTGAAAGAGGAGATTTTCTCCTTGTCTCTAGGGATTCTCTCTCCCTTTTTTATTATGGGAATGTTCCCCCCAGGGACCAACTGACAACCTCATCCAATGATGAGTTTGTCTTATTAACTGACGTATTGTCATTTAGATTTCATGGGTCCCTCTTTGGTCTCCTACTCACTGCACTGTGGTGCGGTGTAATTAATTAATTTTGATTTTAATTTTAATTAATGCATTTTCTTCTTTCAATGCCAAACGTGGGGATTACAACACTAACGGCTACTTTGCTCTTTTGCAGCGATCATGTCTGAAGACACTTCATTCCCATTCGTCCGCTCGGAGGAGGGATTTCCAGAGGCGCCCTTGGACCGTGAGATCCTGGCCATGATCAAGGCATACGACCCTGAGTACAAGAGTCTCCACCTTTGGGGGTCGTGGTACAATCAGATCATTATGGGCCGACGGAGCTTTACATGCGCGGTGCCGTCGGAACCCATAACGGCGATTCATTACGCCAGCCCACCCCCGGTGCAGTATGCCGCGGAGATGACGGATTGGACATCGAAGGGTTTTCTTCATCCGGCCATAGATGCCATCCCGGTCCAGCGTCCTATGGTTTTGGATATCCTAGGGCGCCGTATCTGTCAGGGCGAGGCGAGACCTTGGGGGCAATCATATAACATTGGTCTGATCCCCCGCCACCCGGTTGGCTATCTGCCGTGGGCTCGGTATATCTTGTCGACGAAGAAGTCACAGTTGATAAGATTAGGATTGTATACCGCAGTCTATGTCTCCCTCTTCCAGTATCCTACGCTTTCCACTTGGTGGTTCAAGGCCTTCCTGGAGCAGTGGAACATTCCTACCCATACTTTCCTTGCCATGGATCGGGAAGTGTCCATCTCACTGGAAGAGTTTACGGAGGTGTCTGGCCTACCGGCTATGGGGGAACATTATGAAGAGTTGCTCCCGCCGGATGAGTACATCTTTGGTGCCAAGCCGATGATAAGGGAGCTCACGCCGGAGAATGCTGTTCAACATCAGTTTCCAAGTCTGATCAAGGTGTTGAACATCTACGAGGCCCTTTTCGTTGAGCATGGGAGCCGTGGAGTTAATTTTGAGGATTTTATTGCTCGGTTCCTTCACCCTAACGCCCTCTCTGCGGCCACCGCCAAGTTTGCCACCCTCGAGGACCCTTTCGGTTTAGGTTTGGATAACCTGCCGGCGAATGAAATAGGTCAAAAGGATTTCTTTCTTCCTAACTTTCCAACCATGTCTCTTGCAGAAGTAGCGGCCCCTGGGATGGATGAGGAGGCCTTTTTCTTGGGGTTTCTCGGGTTATGGTTGAGTTGGTTCGCTATCCCAATGCACTCTCATCGGATGCGGCCCTCTGTCTTTTATCCAGCACACCGGATGGTCATCGGGGTGAAGGTGGCTGTTGGGATCGCCGGCTTGGCGCATTTATATCACGGCCTTAGCCGAGCAGCGGATGCTAATGAGCCTGGGGTGTTGCACGTGGTTTTCCCAATGCACTACTTCATGTCGTGGCTCGAACTACATACAGCGGGTGTTTTCGGCATGCATAAAAGGCCCTCATTCTACGAAAGGTGCATTTTTCCTCGCCTTCTACAGTTGATCGGCGCATCAATTGTAAATCCATCGCCGCGAGATGCCAGGAGTTTACTCCTTCGCTCCCACACCGTTGGAACCGGTGTGTCTTTCATTGACAAGGTGTTGACCATTGGAAAAACGTCTACCACTGCAGTACGGCCATTGCAAGACACTTTCAAGGATGGCGCTTCGGTTTTAACGGCCCGGGAGACCCTTCACTTATATTCCATCAGACCGGGCTTTTTGGTGTTTAGGCAGGACGGGGGAGCGATCTTCATGAGATATAACCCGCATCGTTACGCCCCACAGCTGAGCTATAACCAAGGGGTACCGCTGGAGGTCTTTTTATCGGAACCTGCCGCGACTGAAGAAGGGATGGAGAGAGCGCTGCATCACTTCATGCGTCTAAACACGGGCTCTCACTTCTTTATCAGTGAGCCGGCTTGCGCTCCCCGACTTCTTAGGGTATACACCGAATGGTATAGTCATTCGACAGGAGCGGTGATAAAGGAGGAAAGGCGGTTGCTGATCGATCGTAAGGTTGCACCCCCAGGTAGCGATCGCAACGCTCCTCTGGTGCCTAGGACTCCAGTAGTCGCTCCTTTAAAAGATGCCGGAGGCAGACCATCACGTGCGCAAAGTCCTCCACGTGAATTTCCGCTCCCTGATATCGCGGATGCACCTCCCGCACCCCGTGCTCAGGCGGAAACAATGGTTGTACCCTCGCCGGAGTCTGGCGTGGGTGCGGACATCGGGACTCGTCGTCCCAAAGTGGTTGCTAAGCGGAAGTCGATCCCTCGTGGGCCCAGGGTCGGAGGGCAAAAGAAGAAGAAGTCGCTCCTCGCCGCGGACGTTGTGTTCGGCCAGGAACCCCATGCTCCCTACTCCGAGGGTCTGCTTGAATATGGGACTAACGCAGGATTAGTGATGCCACCGCCGGACGATACAGACTTGGAGGCTGCTCTCAGAGCTTCGGCATGGTTGGTGAAGCGTGACGCGTGGCTAGCTAAGCTTGCGCAATCAGGTAACTACTAGTCGCCTTTTATTGTAACATATCCTCTTCATTATTTTTGACTAACGCTTTTCTTTCTTTTCTTTCAACAGGCATCACTGATGAAGAAGCCATTGCTGCTTCTCTGAAGACTTTTCAGGAGGAGGAACGTCTCAGAGCATCCATGGGCCTTAGTAAGTTTCGACTCATCAAGTTTTTCATTTTCCTTGCGTTATGGTCAATCTAACCTTTCCCTTTTAATTACAGGAACCTCAATGCCGCTCCCTCCTAGCGGCGCAGATGTTCTACCAGCGGCCGACGTTCCTGTTTCCTCTGGGCCACCGCAGGAGGCTCATCTTGAAAAGCCGATGAGAGATGCCTTAAAGGCTCTGGAGGCATCCCTGAATGAAGATGATGATGCCTTGAAGGAGGCGTCACAGAGGTCCCTCATAACCGCTCGGGAGGAGAGAAAGCGGTTGAGGCGTGAGGCGAAGGCGCGCAGGGCTGTCCTGTCTATGGGAGCGGGCCCCAGCACCGCCCCTCGAGCTGATACTCCCTCCGAAGAGGCCCCTGTCGCCCTATCCACTGCCCGCAGAGAGGTGGCGCGAGCAGTTCGGAGCGCAAACGGTAAATCCGCTTCAGGTAATATTTCTCTCAGAGTTTTTGTTATAAGGATTTTAATATCATTGGTCCTTATATCTCTTATCTTTGCAGGGCCAAGTCCGATCGAGGGAGAGGCGGAAGCCGTCGATCCCAGGGGAACGGAGGAGGCGGTGCCTGCCGAACTCGAGCCAACAGTGGGTAATATCGTTGAGGCCATGGAGCCTGGAGTGGAGGTCGAGGGGCCTACCGCCGAGAAGGTCATTGATGCCGAACCTGAAGCGGGGGCAGATGATATGATCATTATAGCTGAGTCCAGGGTGGTGGCGGCTGAGGCGCTCGAGGTCGGCGGTCCCCTGGCGA
Organism: Agapanthus africanus; assembly: GCA_030015575.1. Taxonomy (NCBI): domain Eukaryota; kingdom Viridiplantae; phylum Streptophyta; class Magnoliopsida; order Asparagales; family Amaryllidaceae; genus Agapanthus; species Agapanthus africanus. Next base: position 495,523,908 of record JASDDO010000012.1, on the reverse strand, counting down.
CGGTAGACGATACAACCGCAGCTACTGAACCTGAGAGAGTAGTGGGTGAGGCGGCCATGATTCCCGAGGACGAGCCAACCGCACCTTCTCTGGAATCTGGCAATACTCCAGTCATAGCCCTCCCCGTCTACGGTCCTCCGCCGTCCCCAGGTCTGGCTAGCACGACGACGGTCCCCATCGAGTCGGGTGACGAGGCCACGGGCGGTGGTCTCATGTTGGTGGAGGAGGGAGCCGCCTCCGTTTCAGCCGGGAGCTCCTCAGGTAAACCCTAAGTGGTTGCTTTTCTTTACTTTACAACCTTTTCTGACAAGTTCACCTTTTCGTAATGCAGGTGCGGCTAGCGCCGATGCCCCACTGCTCGAGGGAGCGCCTTCAACGACTGATTTGGTGGTGGTCACCTCTCAACCTTCTCTCATACCCTCGAAGATGTTGGAAGGTCTGTGTTTACGATTCGTTAATCTTGTTTTCCAAACATATAATTCGCGTACTAAAGTGACACTGTCGTGTTTTCATCAGTGCTTTTTGATCACGTATATCAGATGTTGCTCCCACACTTTTCCTTCCCATCTGAGCTTGCTTCTTCTTCTGGTGGCGTTGGTGAGTATGATTTCCGTTGACATCCTTCCTCTCTTTTTTCTTATTGATGGAATTGTCTCTAACCTCTTTTTCTCATCTCAACTGCAGTGCTACAGATTGAAGGAGGGGATGAGAGATCAGCTGCGCCACCAGCCCTTCCGAACTTGCCACCTGTCTCAACTGGTACAATGACCATCATATTGGTAATTTTCCTCTCTTTATTTTCTGTACTATTATCTGATCGCATCCTGTTTCTTTCAGCCGTCGTTCTGGCTTCGGCGTCCTTCGAACCTCGCGTCACAATGCCGGCGGGTCCTTATCTGAGGAGTCTGTCTTCAAAAGGCGCCGCGAATAGTCTGCGCATGTTGAGTGACTATGTCGAGGAGCTCGACGTTGAAACTCCTACATATGCCGCAGAATTCGCTATGGTGGTTAACCCGATGCTAGCAATACTCGTGAACTTTCATGAGGAGGGCATCATTGCATCTTGGGTTAACCATTGTGAGGAGATCGAGGGTCGCCTATATCAGTTGGAGTCGCTGCGTCCCGCTCCCGAGACCGTGGCTGCCAATAATCAGAGGACAGCGTGGATTGAGCAAAGCGCTCCTTACTTCCGCCATCTCGAACAAGAAGTCATTTCAAGGCGTAAGGAGCGTGGTGAGGCTTCAAGCAAGTCTGCTCAATTGCATGCTCGGGTGGAGGCCAATGCCGCACGGCTGAAGGTTATCTTTGAGGGCCTCCTGCAATGCCTCTCCGAAGGGTTATCATTGAGGCAAAGACTTGACTTTGTCGGGCGAGCTGCAGCCAGCCAGGAAGCAGCCCAGAAGGCGGTAGAGGAGCAACTTTCATCCTTCTTGCAGCAGCGGGCTCAGGTGGAGGCGGAGGTGGCCGCAGCTGTCACTCGAGAGGAAGCGCTGAAGGAAGTGCGAGAGCGGCTTGTGAACTTACTAAAGACACTTCCTCCTCAGTAGCTATCCATTTTTGTAAAGAATGTATATGTATATATTTTTTTATCCTTTGACATAATGTATCCTGTATTCAATCAAGTTTATGAATAAAAGATACACCTTTTTGTAATGTCTTGTGTCACTTCTTCGCTTTTTTCTTTCTTTTCAGCATGACATTTTTAATGCACCTTATTAGCAGGTAAATTCATTTCTGCCAGAGATAACGATGGCCTAGACTGCAGGTTCAGATCTGCCGCCCAGGGCTTTTCAACTCTATGAGCCGTGAGGGTCTTATAGAGGCTTTTCTCCCTACGGATCGAGAGGATCTCGCAGGTGGATTTTCTCCTTAGGAATCGTGAGGATTCCCAAGTGTGGTTTTCTCTCATAAGTCGAAAGGATCCTATAAGAGAATTTCTCCCTCTTACGAGTCGAGAGGGCTCGTAAGCGGTTGTTTCCCTCTTTGTCGAGAATCGACTTCAGAGAGTGAGACCCGTGAATAGTATGCAAGAGACCATTTAAGATTGACTTGCAGGGTCCCATTGCCCTCTTACGAGTCGAGGGGGCTCGTAAGCGGTTGTTTCCCTCTTTGTCGAGAATCGACTTCAGAGAGTGAGACCCGTGAATAGTATGCAAGAGACCATTTAGGATTGACTTGCAGGGTCCCATTGCTCAGGAAGCAAGTTTTTGAATCTTTACTGCCCGAGATGTGAGTCAAAGAGGCTCTCGTCACGGAGTGTTTGTATCCGTGAGTTGAGAAGTTTTGCGAGGGATTATTTGTCTCCCAAGCGCCAAGGATTATTTGTGTCCTTGGGGTTTGAAACGGGTCGAGGGTTCCCACGGAGGCACTGGTGGCTCTGCGAGTCGATGCGGATCAGGAAGCTCTCATCAAGGAGTGTTTGTATCCGTGAGTCGAGGAGTTTGCTGGGATTATTTGTTTCCCAAGCGCCAAGGATTATTTGTTTCCTTGGGGTTTGAAACGAGTCGAGGATTCCTACGGAGGCACTGGTGGCTCTGCGGGTCGACGCGGATCAAGAAGCTCTCGTCAAGGAGTGTTTGTATCCGTGAGTCGAGGAATTTGCTGGGATTATTTGTTTCCCAAGCGCCAAGGATTATTTGTTTCCTTGGGGTTTGAAACGAGTCGAGGATTCCTACGGAGGCACTGGTGGCTCTGCGGGTCGACGCGGATCAGGAAGCTCTCGTCAAGGAGTGTTTGTATCCGTGAGTCGAGGAATTTGCTGGGATTATTTGTTTCCCGAGCGCCAAGGATTATTTGTGTCCTTGGGGTTTGAAATGAGTCGAGGGTTCCCACGGAGGCATTGGTGGCTCTGCGAGTCGATGCGGATCAGAAAGCTCTCGTCAAGGAGTGTTTATATCCGTGAGTCGAGGAGTTTGCTGGGATTATTTGTTTCCCAAGCGCCAAGGATTATTTGTTTCCTTGGGGTTTGAAACGAGTCGAGGATTCCTACGGAGGCACTGGTGGCTCTGCGGGTCAACGCGGATCAGGAAGCTCTCGTCAAGGAGTGTTTGTATCCGTGAGTCGAGGAATTTGCTGGGATTATTTGTTTCCCAAGCGCCAAGGATTATTTGTTTCCTTGGGGTTTGAAACGAGTCGAGGATTCCTACGGAGGCACTGGTGGCTCTGCGGGTCGACGCGGATCAGGAAGCTCTCGTCAAGGAGTGTTTGTATCCGTGAGTCGAGGAGTTTGCTGGGATTATTTGTTTCCCAAGCGCCAAGGATTATTTGTGTCCTTGGGGTTTGAAACGAGTCGAGGGTTCCCACGGAGGCGCTGGTGGCTCTGCGAGTCGACGCGGATCAGGAGGCTCTCATCAAGGAGTGTTTGTATCCGTGAGTCGAGGAATTTTTTTGTTGAAGTCACTGGCTTCTTCGGTTGAAATGAACCGTTGAGGTTTGGCTTCGTCGTTTGACGGAATCCGCTGGGGAAGTATGGTCCCTTCTTTGTTTACGCCCTTGGATTGTATACAGGGATCGATGTGATCTTAACTGTAGGGCCGAAGTTTTATCATTTCTTCTTTTTATTTTATTTTATTTCCGTGATGCTTTATCATTTCAGCTTTTATATCGCGAAGGTCGCGATTGCCCAATCATTTCGGCTATTTTTCGCGGTGCCCAATCATTTCGACTATTTATTTTATCTTTACTCGTTGCTTTTTATTACGAGTTGCCCAATCATTTCGGCTATTTTGCATGCATACATTTTACTTGCTGCTTTTTATTGCAAGTTGCCCTATCATTTCGGCTATTTCGTATGCATGAGCGGCCTACTGGCTTTCGCCGTAAACCTGAAATTGGACACCGATCTCGGAATCAGCACCGCTATCACTGGGATATTACCAGGAGCGAATCATCATTTGCCTCTGTCGTTGTCGAACAAAGGAGGCTTAGCGACCAGGGTTAGGGTCCTGTCGGCTAAGACTTTTGACTTCATGAGCCGTAAGGGTCTCGTGAAGGTATTTCTCCCTACAAGTCGTGAGGATCTTGTAGGTGTATTTTCTCCTTAGGAACCGTGAGGGTTCCTAAGTATTTTGTTCTTCTGTAAGTCGTAAGGATCCTACAGGAAGGTTTTCTCCTCATAAATCGAGGGGATTTATAAGGGTTGCTTACCATGCGAACGTATTCCCAGTCATGGATGAAATTTGGCTAGGGAAATGTTTATTCGCGCCCATGGATTGTATACAAGGGTCAATACTGAGCCACTTGTAGGGCAGTATTGGAAGTTTGTGGGGGTTTGCTTAAGCACAGGTTTAGATCTCTGTGACTTAAGACTTTCAAATCTTATGAGCCGTGAGGGTCCCATAAGAGGGTTCTCCTTACGAGTCGTGAGGATCTCGCAAGTGTATTTTCTCCTTAGGAATCGTGGGGATTCCTAAGTGTGTTGCTCCTTTGTGAGTCGTAAGGATCTCACGCAGGTGGTTTCTCCTTATAAGGTCGAGGGGACCCTATAAGTGTCTTTTAACGAGGTTGCGCCCTTTCGGGTTTTCACAAACACTCGCCGGTAGCCCTGCTGTTTTTACTCACGGAGCCCTTTCAGGTTTTCATCCGTGCCCTTTTTGATTATGGACATACCGTTTTTTCTTTTATTTTCTTTTCCTTTCTTTTTTTTTACGAGGTCGTGCCCTTTCGAGTTTTCACGAACACTCGCCGGCAGCCCTGCTGTTCTTACTCACGGAGCCCTTTCGAGTTTTCATCCGTGCCCTTTTTGCTTATGGACATACCGTTTATTTTATTTTATTTTAATTATTTTTTTTATCTCGTCAGCCTAAGGAGGCTGCGGTGTTAGTTTAAAGACGTTTCGGTCTGATATTAGTTTAAGGACATTTCGGTCCAGCGTTAGTTTAAGGACGTTTCGGTCCGTCATGGAGAAGGCTGGCCACTGCTTAGAAAGCTTAAGCTTAGGAAGATAGCGAGCGGACATAGTCGTCGTCATCTATCGTTGACCTAGGCTGTGGCTTATTAAGCATAATATTTCTTTAGGAAGCGACCGTTTATCGGCCTGAAAGGCCTTTCACCGTGCATGTCCATGAGTAAATAGGCCCCACCCTGGTAGACCTTATCAATGATGTACGGTCCTTCATAGTTTGGCTCAAACTTTCCCCGCTTGGCGCGATTGGGGATCATAGGCCTTTTGACCACTAGCACGAGTTCGCCTCGGCGGAATGTCCTTGGTCGGGTCAATCTTTCATATGAGCGTGTCATCTTTGCTTTATAAGCTTCCAGATTTTGCTGTGCCATGAGCCGGGTTTTGTCAAGGGCGTCAAGCTCCTCAAGCAGAAGGTGAGCATTTTCTTCGTCCGTCAGCTCGTAGTGGACTGCCACTCGTAGAGAGGGTAATTCTATCTCGAGAGGGAGTACTGCTTCCGTCCCAAATACCAACGCGTACGGCGTTGTGTTTGTGGCCGTTTTAAATGTAGTTCGATACGCCCAAAGAGCCTCTTGCAATCTTTCGTGCCAATCTCTCTTATTTCGTGACACTGTTTTCTTCATGATCTTCGTCAAGGTCTTGTTGAAGGCCTCAGCTAGACCGTTAGCTCGCGGATTATAAACTGAGGAATATCTCCAGTCTATATTGTGCTGTTGTGCGAAGCGGCTAATTTTATGACTTCGGTAGGCTGGCCCATTATCAGAGATGATCCTTCTTGGGGTTCCGAACCGGTATATGACATGCGTTTTGAAGAAGTGAAGGATGTTCTCCGTCTTCACTTCCCTCAACGGTACCGCCTCTGCCCATTTGGAGAAGTAATCAGTCGTCGCCAAGATGAAACGATGTCCCTTTGACGATGCTGGTTCGATGGGGCCGACTATGTCAGTTCCCCACATTTCGAATGGCCAACTAGCCACTGTCGGATGCAGTGGATTGGGATGCTGATGGATGAAGTCCCCATGAATTTGGCATGAATGACATTGCCTCGCGTATTCCAGGCAATCCTGCATCATCGTGGGCCAGTAGTAGCCCATCCGCTTGATCTTCAATTTCATCTTTGGGCCTGCTTGGTGAGAACCGCAGAGTCCGTCGTGAACTTCTTGGACAACTCTTTTCGCTTCGTCAGGTCCTAAGCATCTCAGCCACAGAGAATCGAATGACCTCTTGTATAGAGTATCGTTGACGAAGGCGAAGGACAGAGCTCGTTTCACAAGCTGATGTCTTATGGACGCTTCTTCAGGTATTCGGTGGAACTTGAAGTAATCTATGAAGACTTCTCTCCAGTCTTCGGTCTTCTCATGATCTTTTATTTGTAGGGTCGCCTGCTCAGTTGCTCCCTTTTCTTTATATGATTCTGGAGGTATTTCTGCTGGGGCGAGCACTCGACGGCTTTGTATCACGATTCTAACGTCATCAAGGTTCTCGTCAGCCAATTCTTTAGCAAGTTTGGCCAGTGCGTCCGCTTTGCTGTTTTCCGCGCGCGGTATACTTTCCAACGTGTAGGAGGGAATTTGGGTTAGCAGTTGCTGCACTTTTTCACCGTATTTTACCAATTCCGGTTTGCATGTTTGGTAATCGCCGTTCACTTGACTGACGACCAGTTGGGAGTCCCCATATATGAGGAGGCTTTCAATTCCCATATCGACGGCAATCTCTAAGCCTGCTATCAAAGCTTCATATTCAGCTTCATTATTCGTTCTCGGCTCCGTTAAGGAGAAGGCGAAGCGCATTATTCCTCCTTGCGGAGTCACAAAGATGAGTCCTACCCCTGATTTGATCATTGGCGTATTTTGTTTGTGCTTTTTCATGGAAGATGCTCCATCGAAATAAAGCTCCCACCGGCTATCACCACTGTCGATTGCGTCAAACGCATGTCTGTCTGGCAAATCGCAATTTAAAGGAGAATCGGCAGGTATGGGATGCTCAGCAAGGAAGTCGGCGATGGCCTGGCCTTTTACTGCCCTGAGAGGTTGATATGTTATCGAAAATTCCATCAAGAGCAGGGCCCATTTAGCGAGTCGCCCTGTCAATATGGCTTTTGACATTAGATATTTGAGAGGGTCCACTTTTGAAACAAGACGGACTTCGTGCGCCAACGCATTGTGCCTAAGCTTTGTTATTGCGAAGATCAACGCCAGGCAGTGTTTTTCAATGGGAGAGTAGTTGCTTTCTGCCCCCAGCAGAACTCGACTTAAGTAGTAGAGTGCTCTTTCTTTCCATTGATCGTTCTCTTGTGCCCATAATGCGCCTAAGGAACCTTCGAGGGCGGTTGTATAAAGAATAAGAGGCTTCCCCTTAACCGGAGCAGCCAACACCGGCGGGTTCTGCAGGTATTGCTTGATCTCGTCCAGTGCGCCTTGGCATTTTTGATCCCAAACGAATGGGGTTCCCTTCTTCATCAGGTGACTATAAGGACGGCACTTTCCTGAAAGGTTGGCTATAAATCGCCGTATGTATGCGAGTTTTCCTTGGAGAGACCGTAGCTCTTTGAGAGTCCTCGGCGGAGGCATTTCCATGATCGCTTTAATCTTTGACGGATCTATTTCAATACCTCGGTGTCGAACAACGAATCCCAGGAATTTGCCCGAGGAAACCCCGAACGCACATTTAAGAGGATTCATCTTCAAGTTGTATTGCCGAAGGCGTTGAAATACAGTCTTCAGATGCTCGAGATGTTCCTCGTATGATTTGCTTTTAACCACGAGATCGTCGATATAGCATTCAACGATTTCGTGTATAAGGTCGTCGAAGATCTTTGTCATGGCCCTCTGATAAGTAGCACCGGCGTTCTTCAAACCGAAGGGCATCACTTTATAACAAAATATACCAAGAGGAGTCCTGAAGGCTGTGTGCTTCTGGTCTTCTGGATGCATTTTTATCTGGTTATACCCCGATGAGCCGTCCATGAAAGAGAAGACTTCATGAGTGGATGTATTGTCTATCATCAGTTCAGTGACTGGTACTGGGAAATCATCCTTCGGGCAAGCTTTATTAAGATCCCGGAAGTCTACGCATACGCGCACTGTCCCATTTTTCTTCATCACTGGGACGATGTTGGCGATCCATTCAGGGTATTGAACTTCCTGGATGAAGCCAGAGTCAATTAACTTTTTGACTTCGGTATTTATGCTCATTTCAAGCTCGAGCCGCATTCTTCTCGGCTCCTGTTTGACTGGCTTGACGCTCGAGGATATTGCTAGTCTATGTACAGCAACTTCTGGATCTAGTCCCGGCATCTCGGAATAGTTCCATGCGAAGCAATCTTTATGCTGCACAATGACATCTTTTAACGTAGCCACTCTCTCTTCAGACAGCAGCTCGTTGACGAATGTCGGTCGTGGATCATTTATTGTCCCCAACTCGATTTTCTTGAGGTTATCTGCAGTAGTATGGATTCCATCCTCCAGTTCTTTCGGAGCTGGGGAAAATTCTGAGATTACTTCATCGCTGCCGTTTTCAAAGCACCAAGGAAGGCTGTTCATGTCCTCGGACTCTTCTTTTAATATTGTTACCACGTGGCAAGTGCAAATTTTCTGCCAATCCCAATGCGGAGTTGGTTCTTCTTTCGCGGCCTCGGGCTCGTGCTTCTGTGGTGGTGCTACCCTCCAGTTGTCAGAAAACGCGAATTTGCCTAGCTGATACTGATCTTCAACCCAATTCTTGAAGGTGAAGCAATCTTCAAGAGGGTGTCCCATTACTCGATGGTAAAAGCAATAATTTGGGTTGAACACCTCGCCTGTGTGCTCAGGATGCTTAGACTCTGGCAACGTAAGCATTTGATGTTTTAGAGCGAGATCGAATATCTTCCTCGTTTTGTTCCGAGGAAATGAGTATGCTCGACCCATTTTCTTCCTGAGGGCTAGGTCAATAGCGCTCGACTCTCGGATACGTGGCTTCTTAGCTCTGCTTTGTGGTTGTCGAGCGCCTCTCTTGCCTTTCGACTTGTTTTTGTTTTCGCGTCGAACCTTTTTTGTAGCAGGTTGACAAGGAGCGGCATTTTCTTCCTTCACCGCCTGTTGAAGGAGGCGCTGTGTCTTGGCTTTTTCATAGATTGCTATTTCACGATCGTGATCGTCTCGGGCTTTTTGACTCGCATCCCTTATAAGTTTGCTCATCTGGTCTTCAAATGATGGACTGGACGGTTTTGTATCAGGAACTTTTGCTGGCTCAGGATTAGCGTCCTCCCATTGAGCGTCCGCCTCTTCGTCGAAGTCATACATAACATAACAGCTGTTTACTAGCTCCCGTTTCTTTGACCGGATGTACCCAAGCCCTTTTGTTTCTACTCTCCCGTTAGGCAGTTTGCATTGAGTCCCGGGAATGTTCCAGACCTTGTCATAGAATTTGGCTTTTCTAATGGTCTGTGTGAAGGACATCCCCTGGCGTTTCAGCAGTTTCTTCAAACCTTCGGTATAATATCTGGGAAGACGGATAGGCTGAAGCCTGTCGAGCATGGGACCCGCGCCATGCCAAATTTCTTTTTCCACCTTGTTTTCTTCAGAACGGTAGAATAGGATTGCCTTCTCGCCTTTTCGTCCGGGAGGGATATAGAATGTCTGCAATTCTTCTACGCTGTTGGTGTCGAGTGCATCCAGTTCTTTGTAATGTTCAAGCGGCACCATGGTTATCTGCAGACTTCGATCTTCATCAGCGGAAACCCGTATTGAAGGCCGAGCGGGGAATACAGCGTGAACTTCATCTTCTGAATCACTGCCGAAGATCAATGAAGGAACGGATGGTCCCGGCCTGGTGGATTGGGATGGACCTGAATAAATTATATCCTCCTCTTCCTCGGTGTCACTGCCGAAGACAGGGATGGTGGCGTTATTCTTGTCCTCCGGTTTGTGACACCTTTCCTTGTCTTCGAAACTCGGTAAAAAGTATTTGGCATCTTCATACTTGCGAACTTCATTCACGGAAAACGGATTCAACTCTCCCGCCACAGTGTACTCGAGGCCATCCCTAGAATACTTCATGCACTGATGCTGTGTAGAAGGGATAATATTGTACTCGTGTAGCCATGGTCGGCCGAGCAGAGCGTTGTAACACGTCTTGGCGTCTATAACATGGAATTTGATGTCTGTGACGAGCAACCCGAAGCGCAGTGTCAATATCACGGATCCAAGAGTCTTTGAGGATTGGGAGTCGAAACCGGAGATAGTAATTTTGTCTCGGGCGAGGTGTTGGACACTCATGCAAATCTCCTTTAACACTCGCACATTGAGTAAATTGACAGACGATCCGTTATCGACCAAGATTTTACCTATCTTTATGTCATGGCAATATCCTGAGACATAAAGAGGGCGATTGTGTTCACACGTCCCGAGGAGAAGGTCTTCATCACCAAAAGCAACGTCGGCTGTGTGCACTTCTTCTAATTCGTCTTTCATCTTTTCTTCGGCCAAGAAGGCTTGGAACTGGTCCGGATCTTGTAGCGCCTTAATCAAAGAGTCTTTCGCCCCCTTTGATAGTAACAAGGCATCAAGGACGCTGAGCTGAGAGGGCAGTTTCCTCAGATGTGCCAGAACGTTGTAATCCACCTTACTTCTCTTCGGCGGGTTTTTGGCGTTTAGCTCTTCCAGAACTTGGTCATCTAAGACGATGTCTTCAGAGACCTTTTCTTTCCCTTTATCTTTTTTATTCGAAGGTCCGAGGTTCTTTTCAGGCAGTGTTCGATTCCGCAGCCGGATATTTTCGCAAACCACTGGCTCCTCTTCTTTTCCCGAAGTTGACTCTTTAAAGAGAGGGGCAAGTTCTAACTCCTCATCAGAGTCGCTCCCAAATGTAGGCACTTGCGACCCGGTAGTGTTAACCATGTGACAGTTGCCGGCAGTTCTTTCAAGCTCTTTGGTTGTGCTTCTTTGCTCCCGACGAATCTCACGCTTTTCCCGTTTAAAGCGTTGTTGATTAGCGACGTATCCTTGCCACCATCCATTGAAAGCTTTGCAATCTTGGGTGGAATGCGAGACCTTCTGATGATATAAGCAATAAGAGGGGTGTATTTCTACCGCGCCAGTAACTTTTTCTTCAGAGGGTGGTAGCTTCATGCCCATCGATATGGCCTTAGCAAACTTCTTTTTTTATCTTGAATTGGCTTTTGTCAGCGGTGGAGGCATTTTGCTCCAACGGGATCATCTCAGCTCTTTCCTCAAGTCGCTGGCGCTTGGCCCTTTCGAATATAGCCGTCTCGCGTTCTCGATCAGCTTTGCTTTTCAATCGAGCTTCATTAAGAAACGCGCCAATCATTTCAACTGATAACCCTGGGGCTCTTGATTCGGCATTTGCCCCCAGCGTTTCAGTGCCAGAAGTCCCTTCATCGTCCGTGGTCGAATGGGAGATCATATGACAGCTCACCACATATTCCTCGGATTCATCCGATGAACTTTCTCCCTCATCTTCTTTTTGGAAGACGTGATCAAGGAAATCTTGGAGCGTAATGGGAGTCCGCGTTTTTTGGTTGTACTCATCCAGTGCGTCGATTTGCTTTTGTAAGTCCGTGCGCTTGTCGCCAGGCTTCACGGGCTTCTTAGATTTCTTCTTCTTTTTCGAAGACTTTGACGACTGGCCGCTAGTGCTTGAACCCCTTGAACCCCCATCATTGGCCTCTGAAGTTGGACGTGGCTTCAACATCCCCTCAACGACCTGTGGTTCTAACGGGCTCTTCCACTTGATCGCTGGACATGTCCGAAGATCATTTAGCATTCTCCCCGTTTTGGCTGATAATACAACCTCCCAAGGAGCTTCTTCAATGACGGAGCATGTTGCCCCCGGCGTATTTGTCCCCTTAGCGGTGTGGGGCTGCGGAGGATTCACCTTCCATTTGTCAGATAACGCGAACTTGCCCTGTCGGTATTGGTTTTCAAGCCAATTTTTGAAAACGTAACAGTCTTCGATCGGATGTCCTAGCACTCGATGATAAGGGCAGTAATTAGGCTCGTTGACGTCACTTGGTTGCAACGGGCGTTTTGGATCTGGCAGATTTATGAGTCTGTTGCGCAACGCCAGCTCGAATAGCCTCCTCGTTTTATCGCGGGGGAAGGAATAAGAGCGTCCCATTCTATCCTCAAGGGGTACGTACGGGCGCGTATTGTTTGGACGAGCAACCGGCTTCGAGTCGCTCGGTTGTTGTTGAGCATTAGCAACAACGATCGCTTTTCCCTTTCCTTTGTCATTTCGGGAGTCTGGCTTTGGGAGAGGGGGTTTATGGCCCATCTGGTCCATCTGCGCTAGTTTGTCAATCAAAGCCTGGAAGGAAGTCGGCTTGAAGAATATCATAAACTGTGAAATGGTTGCTTGTGGATCAAGGGTTCCAACAAACATTCCCACCGCAGGGGCTTCTTCTATGCGCTGTTCACACTTCGACCATAGATTACGCCACCGTATAGCGTACTGAACCCACGTCTCGCCGGGCTTTACCCTGGCGTTAATCAGCGCCGTCATCGAAGTACGCTCACTGGCACTTGCAAAACGTTGGGTGAAGAGCAGCTCCATCTCCGCAAAGGTTTTAATAGAGTCGTTGGGGAGCTCGGAATACCATTCGAACGCCGTATCTGATAGGCTTCCAACGAACTGGCGAAGCAAAAGCTTGTCGTCGCCGCCGGTGTTACCGCAAAGCGCCCTGAACTGGGCAACATGTTGATGGGGATTGCCGGTCCCTTTGTAGACATGAAACTTGGGAATTGTGTAACCCGACGGGTATTTGATTTGGTCATACCAGCCTGGATACGGTCGCCCCGTTTTTACGATGTGGCCGGCTGCTTCGGCCGCGTGATGAACCTTTATTTGCTGGGCTATATATTCGTCCAGGTCAGTTTTAGAGATTGTATCCTCTCTAGCCGTTGATAAAACGGGCTGAGGGTTTGATGTCTCTCCCCTATCATCCCCAAGGACAATCGGGGGTTCTTCAATTGGGGGATCTGGTTGTATCATCATCCCTATCATGTCTTGGAAGAGGAGGCCCATACGCTGTATATTGGCTGCTTGTTCAGCGGCCTCTTTGTCTCTCTTTCCCAGTACTCGGCGGAGGAACTCGGCGTCGGTCTCTTCCTCTTGACGTTCATCTAAGGACGTCTCAGGATTCTCTTTTGGCCCTGTGAGTGCAGCCATTGTAGTCATCATCTCCTGGAGCTTTTGTTGCTGCTCCTGGGCTTTCGTCACGGATCGGGTGAGCGGTCGGTGACCCGTAGAAGTACGACTTTCTTCCTTTCCAGAAGCCATATAGACCGTATGAACTGTTATGCCCCCTGACTTGGGGCGCTTAGGTTCACCGCTTTTAAACTTTGTCAGTGTCACGGGAGCTTTCTTTGGCCTTTTCCTTTTATGGACCTTTGAGGTTGAAGGAGCCGTTGAAGCGGGCATCCTAGCATTTGTTGCCCCCTGCTGTTTAATGGGGCGGTTTTTGTCCTTTTCCACCTTTGCCTTTTTCTGGTGACGAAAGTGGTCTGGGTCAATCACGGAGTCTCGAACCCTCCGCCAAACTTTATAAATTTTTGACGACAGCCGTTGAGGGGGCTGTTCCTGCTTTGTCTCCGGAGCTTTTTCCATGGGCGGAGGAGACCTTTTCAATGCAGCAATTGGGGAGTTCTTTCTCACCTTCCTCAGCAATTCAAAGCTGTTCCCGGTTGGAACAGCAGCGTTGACCTCCACCACTGGAGCAGGTGGGGTTAGCCCTGAGGGGGAGTTGCCCCCTGCTTTCCTTACTCGTTGCCAATGGCGACGTCGCGCACGACGAGCCGTCGGGACTGGCTCGGATATCGAGATAGTTTCTTGTTGCCCCCTGTTTAGGTGTGGGGTAACTGCCGATGTCAGCCTATCGAAGACTGATGCTTTTTGACCAGCTGGGGGAGGAGTGGGAACCGTCAATCTTGTGAAGACCGACTCTCTGATGGGGGAAGCCGCTTTAACGACTTCCAAAGCAGCGGCCGCTGCCCTCTTTGGGACGGCCACTTTATAGTTCTGACCTAGCCTGGTGAAAACGGAGGCTGTCGGTTTAGTAGCGGACGACCCGTTGACAGGGGTTGTGGCAGCAGTGAGCCGGTCGAACACCGACTTCTTGTTCGCTTCCGGTGCGGAGATTGGCATAGAGAAGTTTGTAGGTGGGACCATGGTCCCGAAAAACAGGCCGGTGGTAGCCTGGGTCACTTGGCCTATCGAAAGAGTAAGGAAAGAAGCCGCTTGGGGCCCATATGTCACCCCTCCTGGTGAAGTGGAGCGTCTGTTGCAGTGGCATTCCGAGCAGTTGGTGCAGTTGGAGGCCATTGAATCTTGAGTTCTGCGCCAGACAAAAGACCAAATCTTAGCAACTTGAAATCCGAAGACAACCATTTAACAAACCGCGATTGGTTCGCGAAGACGACACACGAAGTGTGGAGTGGAAAGAGAAAAATGTCCCACCGGGCGTGCCAGAATCTGTTCCCCTCCGAACGGCGGCCCGGCCTTCGCGTCCGTTGCCTGAGGTTCGGGGCAGATGCTATTTGGTTTTATCCGTCCACCTCTCCGAAGATGCCAAGTTGATTTATGACACCGTGTATCGAAGGTTTAGACAGATGCGGCCGATGTAGCAGACTTCGTCAGATTCCCCCTCAGGGTGAGGGGTTTTTGATTGTGGGGACGCTCTTCCCTGCAGGCGCAAGCCCCTGCAGTTAATTACGCTACCGCATTGCGATAACAACTTTCTCCTTCTCCAGAATTTCACTTCGTGTCGTGTATGTTTGTTTTGTTTGTGGTTGCCCGTGGATTGTATACGGAGACTGAGTAATGTCGTCGCCCGTAGGACGTGGATTAGTCCAAATCCGTATTTACTTAGATTTGGGTTTGGTGTTTTTAGTTTAAGGATGCATTAGTCGCGTTGCGGCTAAGATCAACTTAAACATTCGTTAAGGATACATTAGTCCTGTTTTAGACTAAGATCAACTTAACGTAGTGATTGATTTAATTATCTGGCCATCGGGACTCGTCACCTCTCTGACGTCGTTGAGGGATTACAACGACAGGTGTCAGAGGAGTTCAGAGATGTACCCTTGAACCAAAGTTGATTTGGAGTTTTATTGTTTATTTAAAGATCTAAGGACACATTAACCGTATTTGGGGCTAAGATCAACTTAGACGGGACCGTTTAGATCCGGCAAAAGAGCGTTTGGGCTCTATCCTTAGGGACGTTTCGGTCCAATATTAGTTTAGGGACGTTTCGGTCCAATATTAGTCTAAGGACGTTTCGGTCCAATATTAGTTTAAGGACGTTTCGGTCCAATATTTGTTTAAGGAAGTTTCGGTCCACGAGTTTAAGGACCCCGCAGTCCATATGGGTGTGTGATTGTTGGGACCCGTCACCTCTTTGACGTCGTTGAGGATTTACAACGATGGATATCAAAGGAGTTCGGAGATGTACCCTCGAACCGGACGTAGATTGATTTAGGAGAGCCATTTTGCTCAGTCAATTTAATTTAAGGACTTATGGCCACGATTGGGCTAAGTCCAGTTCAACATTTTATTTGCTTTTGCATTGCATTTTTTTATTTAGGCTCTACCCACAAAAGATACAGAGTATCAATTTATTTTGGGCTCTGCCCATTTGTAGATGATGCAAAGTATCTACCTTGTTTGGGCTTTGCCCCTTTTAAAATGCATAGCATTCTGAATATTTCGTTTGGGCTCTGCCCATTTATAAACGATGCAGAGCATCTGTTTTGGTTTGGGCTCTGCCCCTTAAAATAATGCATTGCATTAAGCCTGTTAGGCCTTCTTTTAATTGGGCTTGGCCCTTTCTGTAAGCAATACAATGCATCTGCGCTTTGCGCTAAGTAATGAGCGCAAGCTCATATGGTGATGACACGTGTCGTGCGCTGGTGAGCGCAAGCGCACTGGCGCAGCGCGATGCGCTGTTGCGCTGCGCTATTGCGCTGCTGACACGTGGCGCGCTCTCAGCGAGTTGCGCCAATTCCAGAGAGCAAAGCTCTATCTTAAGGGCCCTTAGCGCAAGTGGTTTTATAGCCGACACGTGGCGCTCTCTTAAGAGCGCAACAGCGCAGTTTGGAAGTGCAAAGCACTAAGAATCTTTTAAATTCAAGAAGGGAAGTGCAAAGCACTGTTTAATTTCTTGATCCAAATTAGATCAAAGAAAAATAAAGTTTTCTTTATTCGAAGAACCAGAGGTTCATAAAAGTGCAAAGCACTATTCTTTTATTTTATTATTTTTATTGTTTTTAAAGAACCGAAGGTTCATAAGAAGTGCAAAGCACTGTTTTTCTTTTTTATAAAGATCATTGATCTTATTTTTCTAGACTAATGGTCTATTAGAAGGAATTTCTTCTAATCCATGAAGGTTTTTTTACCTTTTTCTTGAAATCTTCTCAGAGTTCTCTCTGTTTAAAGTTCTTGAGTTCTCAAGAAAAAATGTTGATGCCTTTGAATGAGGTTTGGGGTCCTATTTATAGTGCCCACAAATTTGTTGAATTTGTTAACAAGATCTTTTCTGAGTGATTTTGGGAATTTTCCCACCGCTGGATCTTTGATCCAAAGGCAGAAGAAAATCTTCTGGTTTTGGAAAGAACAGAAAAGATTTCTTAAAATCTTAATTTAGTTTGGCGCAGATGCCTCAGCGCATGACACGTGTCGCGCAGCGCAGAGCGCAGCGCAACTGCGCTAGCGCATCTGCGCTGACACGTGTCGCGCAGCGCAGCTGAAGCGTTGCTTCCTTTAAACAGAGCTTTGCTCTGATTGGGTGCGCTTTCTTGGGCGCTGCGCTGACGTATTAGCGCCAGATACGCGGCGCGTTGCGCCCGCGACTTTGAAGCGTTGCTTCAAAATTTGAATTTTGAATTCAAACAGAGCTTTGCTCTGATTGGGCGAAACACTCAAGTCTAGAAGTTTAACCAAATCTAGCGATCACAATCATCACATAATAACTTACTTAAACCACACAAACCTTTACTACAATTTTAATCTCACCCATATAAGATCAGTAAAAGTTTAGTTTGCATTTAAGCTTAATTAGACGATTAGGGAAATAACAATTAACAAAATCATATCTAGGTTAAGTTTTTTTTGGTCTAAACATCTCACTTAACCATTTCAACCAAACAATACCTTAACTTGATTTTCATAATCATTTCTTGAATTTCTAAACATGCTAATTAAAGCTATATTAAACATCTAATAAGATAGCTTAATGATTTAAACAACAACTAAACATTAGGGTTAGGATTTTTATACCTCCACTAGATTCACAAACTTGCAACAAAATTTCCAAGATAACCTCCAAAATGATGACCTCTATGAAGATCCAAGCTTGATTAGGGTTAAAGAATAATGGGTATGGATTTGTATTTGAGTTTGTGGGATTATTTTAGGATTTTTGATGATTTATTTGGACTTGAAGAAGTGAAAATGGGGTGAAGAGAGAGAGAGGGCAGCAAGGGGAGGGGCTCGGCCAACTTGGGGGGGGGGGGAGTGGGAAAGTTTGGAGTTGTGTGGAAAAATCTAGAAGAAAACATTATTAAAGCTTAATTAAAACATAAAACTTTAAGCCACCTCATTTTCCTTTTTATTAAATTTTCCTTAAAACCAACAAATATCTAGATATTTCATCAAGATATTATCAAAAAGTCAAAGTTGCTTAATCTTGTGATTAAGTTAGTATGGATTCAATTTAGCATAATTAACCCAATCCAAATAGTAATTACCACTAATTAAGTGCATAATTAAAAGCTTATAATAATATTTTAATTAAGGAAAAATATTAAACTGAACTAAAATTTTCAAGTGACAACTAAAAACCGCAAACTAGAAATTTTCTAGTTAAACTAGGTGCAGTTAAGTCTAAACTGAAAAATGATCATTTCAGGGTTTTTACGGAAAACACAGCCTATTTTACCTATTAACGGAAAATTTGCCTAAACGATTTCTAAAGCGTTACAGCTAATTTGTTGAATGATCTTAAACCAAGCCCTCGAGATAATCCGCAACAAAAGACAAAAAATATCATACTTACAAATAAAATTTGGAATCCTCAAATTCTCATGGACTCCACACAAACATTTGACATATAGATTTTCGGGTACGACTATATGAACCGATTTCTTCCATTCTGACGTAGGTCGGATCACGTCAAGATGTTACCTACCGTTAATCTGCTGATGGCGGCTATAGACGACTGATATTGGATCTGGAGGCTGGCTCCTGAAGCGTGTGGATCTCAATGGGATTGATGTTGTTTGGGCCAAGCTACCTGCAAGGAAGTCCCGGGGTGGTTGTACCACCGAGGACCCTCCGACGGCTTAGTAGAGTAAAAATGGCTTACTTGAACCGTCTGAAGGAGGGGTTTAAATAGCGGTGGCAGCAGGCAGGCAGGCACGAGAATCACGCCGGCCGTTACGCTCCCGACGTTACGCCCGCGTGATAGGCGGGATCCCGCATTAATGGCGAGACGGGCTCGTTAATGGGGGATCGTGATGGCGTAGAACGTGGGATGTGGCCGGCGGATATCTCGCGTATGACGAGATTCACGGGATGGCGGTTGCGCCTGTGAGTGGTGTTGTTGGTCGGCCAATGAGACCGAGGAAGATGACCTCGGCGGGAGAGCTCACGGACGAGTGGGAGAGCCGAGGTATCTTAGTTCTACGGTAGCCCGAAGACGAGCTAGGAGGGCGAGGAAGCTCGGGCCGAAGGAAGGCTCGGAGGCGAGCCGGATGGCCGAGGAAGCTCGGGCCTGGATAGCTCAGAGTAGAGCAAAGTGACGGTTGGCTTGGCTACTGAAGTGCTCGGGGGCAAGGAGTGGGGTGTAACCTCGGAGACAGGGTTTGAGGGAAGCCCCTACTGTAGCACACTGGTTCCCCCTTTGTAGCCCTCAGGGGCCTAACTGTCTTACGCATGTGACACGTCATCCGCCACGTGTCATAATATAAGGAATTACCGTTATTGAGCATCATCATTATCCTTCCACTCTCGTTCGGGTCGAGAGTGGACTGCTTGGTTCTTTCTGTGCGGCTTGGTGCTGGTAATTCCTCATGGTGGATTGTTCGGGGACGACACGTCGTTCTTGTTGTCGCGCATCGAGTATGAGTCGAACGAAGGATAAGTGTGGGGAGGTCGGTATCCTCCCTTTGTCGGAGTTGAGGCGTTGATCGCGCGTTGAGTATGAGTTTATTCGGTGGGTCTTAGATCCTTGTCTTTGTTGGGTAGGAAGCTACCCGCTGCAGATGGACAAGCAGGAAGCTACTCAGCGGCTTCACGAGGAGGGCTTTTGGAACCACCATGTTGATGGGCAGGAGGATGCCCGCTGGGGATGCGCCGAGCAGGAAAAAATTCGGTGGCCTCACGATGAGGGCTTCAGATCCTCAGGGTCTGATGGGCAGGAGGCTGCTCGCTGGGGATGCGCCAAACAGGAAGAAACTTGGCGGTCTTGCGATGAGGGCTTCAGATCCGCAGCGTCTGATGGGCTGGAGGATGCCCGCTGGGGACGCGCCGAGTGGGAAGAAACTCGGCGGCCTCGTGACGAGGGCTTCAGACCCTCAACATCTGATGGGTAGGAGGCTGCCCGCTTAGGATGCGCCGAGTAGGAAGAAACTCGGCGGCCTCACGATGAGGGCTTTAGACCCTCGGCGTCTGATGGGCAGGTGGATGCCCGCTGGGGATGCGCCGAGAGGGAAGAAACTCGGCGGCCTTGCGATGAGGGCTTCAGATCCTCAGCGTCTGATGGGTAGGAGGCTGCTCGCTGGGGATGCGCTGAGTAGGAAGAAACTCGGCGGCCTCGCGATGAGGGCTTCAGATCCTCAGCGTCTGATGGACAGGAAGCTTCCCGCTGGGGATGCGCCAAGCAGGAAGAAACTCGGCGGCCTCACGATGAGGGCTTCTGATCCTCAGCGTCTGATGGACAGGAGGCTGCCCGCTGGGGTTGCGCCGAGCAGGAAGAAACTCGGCGGCCTCATGATGAGGGCTTCTGATCCGCAGCGTCTGATGGACAGGAGGATGCCTGCTGGGGATGCGCCGAGTGGGAAGAAACTCGGCGGCTTCATGAGGAGGGCTTCAAATCCTCAGCGTCTGATAGGCAGGAGGCTGCCCGCTGGGGATGCGCCGAGTGGGAAGAAACTCAACGGCCTCGCGATGAGGGCTTCAGATCCTTAGCGTCTAATGAGCAGGAGGATGCTCGCTGGGGATGCGCCGAGCGGGAAGAAACTCGGTGGCCTCGCGATGAAGGATTCAGATCCTCAGCGTCTGATGGGCAGGAGGCTGCCCGCTGGGGATGCGCCGAGCAGGAAGAAACTCGGCGGCCTCGCGATGAGGGTTTCAGATCCTCAGTGTCTTATGGGCAGGAGGCTGCCTACTGGGGATGCACCGAGCAGGAAGAAACTCGGCGGCCTTGCGATGAGGGCTTCAGATCCTCAGCGTCTGATGGGCAGGAGGATGCCCGCTGGGGATGCGCCGAGCGGGAAGAAACTCAGCCGCCTCGCGATGAGGGCTTCAGATCCTCAGCGTCTGATGGGCAGGAGGCTGCCTGCTGGGGATGCGCAGAGAAGGAAAAAACTCGGCGGCCTCACGAGGAGGGCTTCAGATCTTCAGCGTCGGTAGGTAAGATGTTACTCGCTAAGGATTGGCCGAGTAGGGTTGCTGCTCGGTGGCCTCTTGGCAAGGGCTTTGATCCTTGGCGTCGGTGGGTAGTGAACTACCAGCCAGGGATAACTGAGCAAGGGCGAGCCCGGTTGCCTCTTGGTGAGGGCTTCGATCCCTGGCGTTGTGGGGCAGCGAACTACCAGCCAGGGGTTGCCAAGCAGGGTAGCTGCTCGGCTGCCTGTTGATGAGGGCTTCGATCCTTAGCGTGGGAGGGGCCGTAAGGGACCTGCTAAGGACGGGCCGAGTAGGGTTGCTGCCCGGTGCCTCTTGGCGAGGGCTTGGATCCTTAAGGACAGGCCGAGCAGGGTTGCTGCCCGGTGCCTCTTGGCGAGGGCTTTGATCCCTGGTGTTTTGGGGGTAAGGAGCTACCAGCAAGGGCGGGCCCGGTTGCCCCTTGCGAGGGCTTTTGATCCTTAGCGCGGGAAGGGTCGTAAGAGGCCTACTAAGGACTGGCCGAGAAGTGTTGCTGCCTGGTGCCTCTTGGCGAGGCTTCGATCCCTGGCGTTTTGGGGTAGGGAGCTACCAGCCAGGGATAATCAAGCAAGGACGGGTCCGGTTGCCTCTTGCGAGGGCTTTTAATCCTTAAGGATGGCCAAGCAGGGTTGCTGTCCGATGCCTCTTGGCGAGGGCTTTGATCCCTGGAGTTTTTGGGTAGGGAGCTACCAGCCAGGGATAACCGAGCAAGGACGGGCCCGGTTGCCTCTTGCAAGGGCTTTTGATCCTTAGCGCGGGAGGGGTCGTAAGAGGCCTACTAAGGACGGGCCGAGTAGTGTTGCTGCCTGGTGCTTCTTGGTGAGGGCTTCGATCCCTGGCATTTTGGGGTAGGGAGTTACCAGCCAGGGATAACCGAGCAAGGGCGGGCCCGGTTTCCTCTTGCGAGTGCTTTTGATCCTTAAGGACTGGCCGAGCAAGGTTGCTTCCCGGTGCCTCTTGGTGAGGGATTTTGATCCCTGGCGTTGTGGGGGTAGGGAACTACCAGCCAGGGATAGCCGAGCAGGGTAGCTGCTGGGCTGCCTCTTGGTAAGGGCTTCGATCCTTAGCGCGGGAGGGGCCATGCGTGGCCTGCTAAGGATGGACCGAGCAGGGTAGCTGCTCAGTTGCCTCTTGGAGAGGGCTTAGATCCCTGGCATCATGGGGTAGGGAACTACCAGCCAGGGATAGCCGAGCAGGGTAGCTGCTGGGCTGCCTCTTGGTGAGGGCTTCGATCCTTGGCATTGCGGGGTATGGAACTACTAGCCAGGGATAGCCGAGCAGGGTAGCTGCTGGGCTGCCTCTTGGTGAGGGCTTCAATCCTTAGGTATCTTGGCGAGGCCGTTTTTAAACTGTCGTGGCAAGTCTCGCGTGCGCGACCCCGTTGAGGGAAGGGGTGCCGTCATGCCTATATGGGCGGAGCCTTCTCTCCCTCTGTAGGGGTCACGGTCCCACGGAGGGGGACCGGTGGTCTGGGAAGCTTGCCTAGCCGTCTGGACGCGGACAAGTGCATCTACGATGGATATGAGTCGATCTATCCGGGTGGACAGGGCGTTGTAGACGCTCGGGAGGGGGAGGCGGCGGTTAGTGCTTAGATCGTCGCGCTGATCGCTCGCCATTAGGTTGAGATCGGAAGACAAACTTTTGTTTTTATGGAATCAAGTGTTCCCACAGACAGCGCCAGCTGACGTGTGTTGGATCACGTCAAGATGTTACCTTCCGTTGATTTACTGATGGCGGCGATAGATGGCTGATATTGGATCTGGAGGCTGGCTCCTGAAGCGTATGGATCTCAATGAGTTTGAGGTTGTTTGGGCCAAGCTACCTGCAAGGAAGTCCCGGGGTGGTTGTACCACCGAGGACCCTCCGACGGTCAAGTCAGAGAGGAAATCCGAGCAGAGTAATGGCTTAGTGGAGTAAAAATGGCTTACTTGAACCGTCTAAAAGAAGGGTTTAAATAGCGGTGGCAGCAGGCAGGCAGGCACGAGAATCACGCCGGCCGTTACGCTCCCGACGTCACGCCCGCGTGATGGGCGGGATCTCGCATTAATGGCGAGACAGGCTCGTTAATGGGGGATCGTGATGGCGTGGAACATGGGATATGGCCAGCGGATATCTCGCGTATGACGAGATTCATGGGATGGCGGTTGCGCCTGTGAGTGGTGCCGTTGGTCGGCCAATGAGACCGAGGAAGATGACCTCGGCGGGAGAGCTCGTGGACGAGCGGGAGAGCCGAGGTATCTTGGTTCTGCGGTAGCCTGGAGACGAGCTGGGAGGGCGAGGAAGCTCGACCCGAAGGAAGGCTCAGAGGCGAGCCGGATGGCCGAGGAAGCTCGGGCCTGTGATAGCTCGGAGTAGAGCAAAGGGACGGTTGGCTTGGCTGCTGAAGTGCTAGGGGGAAAGGAGTGGGGTGTAACCTCGGAGACAGGGTTTGAGGGAAGCCCCTACTGTAGCACGCTGATTCCCCCTCCGTGGCCCTCAGGGGCCTAACTGGCTTACGCATGTGATACGCCATCCGCCACTTGTCATGATATAAGGAATTACCGTTATTGAGCATCATCACATTCTGTCGCGTTAATTAAAGATGGCCTTTCTCGATTATATCAACAATCAACATATTTTTTTTAATAAACTTGTAGAATGTTTTTTTTATCATCCTATTAGATAAGAATGTGCGCGCTTGTTAGGCATGTATAAATTCCCTCTGTCTGGGACAGACTGTGGTTTATTGATTGTGGGGATTCAAATCTTCGGCCGCCACGGACAAAACTGTCGTTAATTATCCATCTTAGATAAGAATGTGCGCGCTTGTTAGGCATGTATAAATTCCCTCTGTCTGGGACAGACTGTGGTTTATTGATTGTGTGGATTCAAATCTTCGGCCGCCACGGACAAAACTGTCGTTAATTATCCATCGCTTTTGGGGGCGAGCGAACCTCCGATTAATAGATCGAACGGGTCATGCAAACTCAATGTGCAGTATGTGGTTGCTTCTGACAAATAAATGTGATTGGACGTGTTTAGTTCATTTTATCCGTTAAAGTAAAGCAGTGACAAAAAGGAATTCATTTATTCAGAAGAAAATTTATTTTTACTTATTATTTTATTTACACACATTTTTTATTTATTGTTTATTTTATTATATTATATTTTTTATGAAGATGAGAAGTGTGGGGGCGTCGTAGGGCACTTGCCCGCAGGGCGCACGAGCAGAGGCATGCGTGTGGCACACGCACATGGGGCACCTACGAGAGAGGGGCTGAGTTTCTGGACTTGAAGTTGAATTCGTTTGATTTTGGGTTTGGAGTTAAGCTCCAAAAGGGTTTTGGATATAGAGTTTTAACTCCCAAAAGGTTTTCTTCTTGAACGTTCAAAACTTGCATTTTGGGTCTTGGATGAAAAGAGATCTCTTTTTTTCTCTTTCAACCCTTGGACCTTCCCAAAATGAAGTTTTCGAGATGGGTTCACTTTTTTCTTTCTCTTCTCTTTAGGGATCTTAAAAAAGGAGAAGGGTGAGATTTAAAATCTTTCATTTTTGAGATTCGAGGGAAGATCCTCACTCTCTTCAATGAGTTTTATAATTAAAATTTATTTAGTTTTGAAAATAAGAAGAGTTTAACTCTTATTTTAATTTTTTTAAATATATGAAGAAGAGGAACCTTGAAGAGAGAGAGGAGGCTCGGAATCTTGAAGAGAGAGAGTGGCTTTTTTTTATTGATTCATGGGTGTCTTATATAGGCATTACAGTTTACATTTGGGCTCCTAGGGCTTCATAACTTTGGCTTTTTGCCTCCTCCCATGTCCATATGCTTATTTATTTTTGCACATAGGCCATGGGTTTTAAAATTATTTGGCTTTTTGCCCATTTCCTTTACATATATTTATAAAGAAAATTACATTAAAATTTATTTGTTACATAAAGCATTTTCTTCTCTTCGACGATCAGCTGCGTATTGACTCGAGATGTTTTGGACACAGATCCAGTTGCTTGGGGCTGGATACAGATTATTTGGACCCGTTTTAACTTAGGTGTTGATTTTGACCTTTTACTTTTGATTTTTATTTTGGAAAATGGGGTGTAAATTTTGACCCCAACGAAGCGCCCCCAATCAATAAGTGCATGTCGCATGTGTACGCCGCGTGCGGAAAATTGATGGATCTTCTTTTGTGGGGATGTTGACTTGATTCCTGTTTGTGGCGTGGAGGTCGGTGCTTCCTTTTTGGCGAAATAGCGGTCGATACTTGATTCGACTCTGTTTTGTGATATGAAGGTTGATGCTCCCTTTTTGTGACATAGCGGTCGATGCTTGCTTGGCTCCTTTTTGCGACATGGCGGTCGATACTTGCTTGGCTCCTTTCTGCGACATGGCGGTCGATACTCTCTTTTTGTGACAGCTATGTCGATACTTGACTTTGCTCCTTTTTGCAACATGGCAGTCGATACTCCTTTTTTGCAATATGAAGGTCAATGTTTGAATTGGCACTTTTTTGCGACATGGCGGTTGATACTCCTTTTTTGCGACACGACGGTCGATACTTGACTTGGCTCCTTTATAAGACATGGCAGTCATGTTGGATATAGGTTCACTCAAGGCAATTTTCGTAGTTGCAGGAAGGCAATTATCGTAGTTGCAGGAATGCAATTACTAAATTCATGAGGATCTATACCAGAAACAGTCTTGCTCGAGATTGTAGTACGCTATCTAGTTTGTATTTGTCATTCATAAATATACGTTTTACTTGCTTAACGTATCACTACTACATGATGATAAAGCCCATAGGATTTTTTCTTGACCACCAGGATTATGATAGGGATCATACTAGTGGGGCTTGGGTAGTCTATAAGCACATTCTTAAAAGTCCTTAGTCGTAGGAGTATCGAGACTAGGCATCGGTACACTAGTTTAGACTAGTGTATACGTTTCATGACCCTGTACGGGGCGATGGCTGATCCCATAACCATTGGTGTTTGACACCGATGATTGTGTACATATGCTCATTGGATGAGTTATACTAGACGGACTCGCAGAGAACTCTTAGATGGTATTATACCAATCGTCGAATATCAATTCTCTTATGACATGAGTACATGATAGTCCCTAGACCCAGGATCGCCATAGTGTCTTATGTGTGTTACCACTATATTTAGATTACTTCCCTACCACAGGTTTAAAGAGTCGTGCAAACATGTTTTAGTTGGGTGCAGTCCCGAAGCACATGGAGGCAATAAGCGGTCAAGGGAATTCGTTTCTCTCAGTATAGGGAGTTGATGTCGCACTATGCACAGCTGGCTATGACTATAAGTTCTTGGCCAAGGCAAACGAGATTTACTGATAAGTGTTATCAGTAGTTTCTCGAATGGACACGAGCTTTACGTCGGCATAACTTATCGGGTTATTGGGAGTCTGACGGTTTCCACCTCCCAGATCCGGTATGCGACAGTCTTAGATGAAGAAATCGGACTGTATGGTGAATGTCACTGATAGGCTTCAGTAGGGTACGGGCGAGCTTTCTTGTCGACCGGTTTTTCATTCAATACGTGGGTAGCCATTATGTACAGGTAGTACCACTAACGTGCTTGTAACTTAACCCGGTGGGGGATTAATCTGAAAGTGTTTCAGATCAATTGGATATGATCATGACCTACTGCCAGCGTATTGTCGAGTCTTTAGAGTCCCACACAGAGGATTTTCCCATTCTAGCGAAATGATGTAGTGCACGTACGGCGATGCATGCGGGGACCAATTAAACATGTGTATGTGATACTATATATATTAATCGGACGGATCATAATACTAGCCGGTTTATGATTGAACCGGGCCATTAATTCAAGTGTTGATTTAATGATGTTATTTATATATGATAGTGCATATATAAACTAGTATTATTGTGCTATTCTCATTCTCTCTCTCTTTTATGTTATGTGCATACATGGTTACATGCCATGAGCTTTTATATAATTATATGTAATTTACATATATTTATATATCTTTTTCTCTTTTATTTTTCTTTTTGCATGTCAAGTGATGAGGTGGATACAAAGTGGCTATCTATCTCATCTCAAAATATCAAGCGGATGAAAAATAAATTGCATGGTTTTATGAAGAGAAAATGAGAGTATTCCCTTCATTCTAATCATACATTTTCTCTCTCATCCAAGGCAAAAAGAAATGAGAAGAGAAGTAGAGAGCAAACAAAGAGAGGAGTAAGATTGAGAGTTCATATCGTTTTCTACATCTCTTTCATTTTCAAATTTAGCAAATGGAGAGTTTCTTAAATTTGATTGAATATGAAGCTAGAGCCGGTAGCCTTCGCGTGGATCGTCTTCGACGGAGCCGATCGGAGACCAAGTGCAATCCGGAGCCTTCAGAGCTTAGCCAGAGTCCGGAGTTCAAATATTGGAGTAAATGAATTCGCTTCAAAGGTTGCATCTTCTCCTTATTCTATTCTTTTGTTCACAAGTTATAGTCTATAGTAGATTCTAGGTCAGGAGGTCTTGTTCGCTTGGCTTTTGTCGGTTTTCTACTTCCGCAAAGATTATAAAACCCCATCCAGCGAGCATGACCCTCATTACAGGCCGATACACCTTTTTTGCGACATGAAGGTCGATACTTCACTTAGCTCCTTTTTGCGACATGGCGGTTGATACTCCCTTTTTGTGACATGAAGGTCGATACTTGACTTGGCTCATTTTTGCGACATGGCGGTCGATACTCCCTTTTTACGACATGACGGTCGATGCTTGACTTGGCTCCTTTTTGCGATATGGCGGTCGATGCTCCCTTTATGCGACATGTGGGTAGATACTTGAATTGACTCCAGGGTTGTCCCCGGGGGCTTGGGTAGACTCCCATACCCGAGACTGTCACGAAATGGTCTCGGATGTGGTGCTAGGACAGCAAGCGCGCAACTGCACGCTTGCTGTCCCAACAGCCAACCAATGGCTACAATTTTGTGGCCATGAGTTGGAGCCCCCATACAATACTCCACAGGGCCTCATGGGTCATGCCCGAGGTCCTCCCGGTGTCTCAGGCCATTTTTAGCCGTTTGGGTGTCGATTCATGCAAGAAATGGTGGTGTTTTGGGGCCAGGGTTGATCTTGAATTTCAGTTTTTGGAAATTCGCTTTCGGCTTCACGGGTTTTGTAATTCGTTGGCCATGGGTTCCATATTGACGCGGTTAAAGTGTTTAACCTTGTTAATGCGATGGCATATGTGATGTGCGGTGTTTAACGTTACCGAATTGATGTGATCAATTCGACGGGGTTGCACATATGAGTCTGATATGTTCTATGTTAAATTTTTTTTGGTGTGGATTGGATTGTCGCGAAATAAATAACCCCATAAGGAATTGTGTAATGTGATGTATTTCATTTCATTCATGTTGTAAACAAATGTATATTCTTTTATTCGGGGCGAGCGGTCGACATGTGGTCGTCGCTACTGGTTTTTGTATTATTATTTGTCGGGACTCGATCAGGTTGCGATCGATGTCACTATTGTATTAATATAGGTTTTAGGATTACCCCACGGAGAAGCGCACTGGTAGCCAGGTTCTATATTGCAGTGGGTGCCCATCTCAAAGAGTTGAGATTGGGTCACTCAATTCTAGGATTGGTGGGCTACTTGCCGAGGTTTTAGGGGGTTAGAAAAGACCCGCGGAGGAGTGCTCGAGTCATCAGATTCGAGAAAATGCTGGGTGACCCCATCATGGTGATGACGTCGAGTCACCTCCTTTTCTCGGATTGGCAGATGACTTGCCGCACTTGTAGGGGTTTACTTTTGGCTACCCATGGGCTATTCACTCGACCGGGGAATGTCGCGCTTCGTTTGTAGCTCAAAGGAAATGCGGGATTCCTAGGTGATCCGACCATTCCTAACTCTGTGATGTTGTTTTCCGGCATGCTGTAATGTGATTATTTGCATGTGATCGTATAATTATATATGTGATATATAATATATATAATTAAATGTTATATAT
Source organism: Agapanthus africanus (assembly GCA_030015575.1). Classification (NCBI taxonomy): domain Eukaryota; kingdom Viridiplantae; phylum Streptophyta; class Magnoliopsida; order Asparagales; family Amaryllidaceae; genus Agapanthus; species Agapanthus africanus. Next base: position 495,495,389 of record JASDDO010000012.1, on the reverse strand, counting down.
GTTTTGCATCCGCGCTAGCCCTGTCCCCACTCTGCCGTTAGTTAAGTAACCTAACGGTGCATGATGGAGCCCCGTGGCGAATGAGGATGACGTATATGTGCATTCTATTTTTCCTTTTAATATTGTTTTCTGTAATGGTTGTGTGGGAAGGTAAGTGTTAGATAATGTGATTATCTAAATGATGGGATTGTATTAATTGGATTAAATACAAAGTAAAATGAACCTATACGTTTTAGGAACCACTTTTATCTAAAAAGGAAAATTTTAGTCGATTTTTTTTGCTTTGTATCGTGGCATTTGGTTAGGAGTATCCTGCACCTCATTCGATGAGGAAAGAGCCTTGATCCCGTCACTGGGAGTTCACTCATGGGTAAAAGTTTGTTTTAATAAAATTGTTTTTGTAGTCGTATTCTTTTGCTTTGCATCGTGATATTCGATTAGGAATATCCTACACCTCATTCGATAAGGAAAGAGTCTAGATCCCTTCACGGGGAGTTCACTCTTGAAAAAAGTCTACGCGACTATAAAATTTCAAAACCACCCGGTTCCTATGATGAGATCAAGTTCATTACGTCGATGGTTTTTTTCAAAACCAGCCGTAACCCTCTGTCATTTCAGGAAATAGGGTACTTAGCATTCGTGCTGCATTTGTTGACTCCGTCAAGGCGTAGTGTACGGTAGCAAAGTGATGTCTTCCTGCTTGCATATGATGTGATTGGTTAGGACAGTCGTACGCCTTGTTGACTCCGTCAAGGGTGGTGCGGGTGGATCTAAATTAATCACGAAATGACAGGTTGAACTTGACTAGCGACTTAAATTTTGTTGACTCCGTCAAGGTCATAAGCCATTAGGGGTAAAAACCATTATCGGGATTTTCAAGTGTTGAAACTTGCAATGAAATTGCATACCTTCTATGGCGTGGGGTGACTTGTTGACTTCGTCAAGGTTACAACTCCATGATAGTTTGGGTCCCGATTCCTACTGTGAATAATAGTTACTCCCGGGAGATTTTCTATACGAAATCTCAGCTAGTTCTCCTTTTAAGGTTTTGAAGGAGAATTCAACAATACAGTGGGAGCCATTCTGATTAGATAAATATACCAATCTAATTTAGGTTAAAGTGCACGCTGAGTGTTTCTTATCTCTGTCTCTCACAGCGACCCTGGACTGACCTTAAACTAAGACTTGTTAACCATATTTACCAACCTTTTTACAAAATCGATAGTTTTCGAATGTCTGGATTACCCTAATCCACGAAATAGTCGCATATGTCCTTATATATCCTACTTCCCTTTCTGCTAACTTCAGAACCCTCTGTATTTGGTACAGAGATCCATATTGTTTGGAAAACCATCGTATAGTTAGATACAAACTCGATAAAATTGGACAACTATAGAGAACATTCTTAAGTACCTGAGATGGAATAAGGAGATGTTCTTGGTTTATGGTAATGGAGACCTCCAGGTCAAGTCCTTTACCGACTTAAGCTTTCAATGTGACAATGATGTCAGCAAGTCTATCTCGAGTTATGTGTTTATCCTCAACGGAGGGGTTATCTATTGGAAGAGCTCCAAGCAGGACACCATCGCAGGCTCGACTATGGAGATTGAATACATTGATGCTAACAATACCGTAAAAGAAGCAGTCCGGATGAAGAAGTTTATTACTGAACTTGAGGTGGTTCCGTCCATTATTGATCCAATACCTTTGTATTACGATAACAATAGGGCTATGGCTTTAGCGAAGGAACCATGGTCCCATCAGAAATCCAGGCACATCTTGAGGCAGTATCACCTGATCAAGGAGATCGTAGATCGCCGGGAGATCGAGATTTAGAGAGTAGATACCAAAGAAAATACGGCGGATCCATTTACCAAGGCCTTCTCTCAAGCACAGTTCGAGCGACTTTTTGAGATGTTGGGTATGCTATACACCAACAACTGGCCCTAGAGCAGACGTTGAGTATTCGGTATACCAATTACAGGCTTTAAGAAATGGGGATATTAAACTGTTTCCTAAGCACTGTTGCCCTACAAGGAGGTCAAAACCGACTCTTGTATACTATAAACGGGTCACATTCGCCAATAGTTGCATATCGATGCAGTGAAAAAGCCACTCACTGGTCCTCTCGACTTATAAGGAGAAAATACTTGTGTGAGATCCTTACGACTCACGAAAGTGAAAGACACTTAGGAATCCCCATGATTCCCAAGAAGAATATGCGCCTGTGAGATCCTCTCGACTCATAGGGCGAAACCCCCCTTTACGGGACCTTTATGGCTCATGAAGATGAAAAAGTCTTAGGCGACAGGGATCCTAAACCTATCTCCTAAATCATCAATTCTATGAACATGCATAACTCTGCACTACTTAACCTACGTACATACCTACGTGGGCAAAGTAGAAGGGGGCATTTGTTCTCGCCAAAATTTTTGGCCAAAACTTGCTGTTCCTTTTATAAAAATAGAGGGCAGCGCCTAACGTACAAAACACATAGCACTCATGTGCAAAGTACGCGTACCTGTTGCAGATAGGATTAAATCCTATAGCAACGCCCATGTATTAAACATGTGAGCACTCACATGCAAAGCATGTAAGTACTGGCTTCAGATAGGATTAAATCCTATGATAGCCCCCATGTGTTAAATACGTGAGTTCCCGTGCCGCATTCTTATGGCAGTGCTCATATGCAAAGCACATGAGCGCCGCTGCCATATATGGCAACACACACGTGATAACATATGAGTGCCGCCATTTAAAATGATCTCATCTGATAGAATTAAATTCTATGTGATAGAATTAAATTCTATAGAGAAATATTTTTCTTGATCTTTCTAATATGGAAAGATCTTTCTCTAACAGAGAATCTTGGATTTAAAATCCAATGGTAATAAAGTCACTAACTAAACTATCTGATAGAATTAAATTCTATATGATAGAATAAAATTCTATGTTAGGAAAATATCTTTCTAATCTTGTTAAACTAACAAGATAGAATAAGATAGAATAAAATTTTATATTAGAAAAATATCTTCCTAATCTTATTAAATAAACAAGATATTCATATGATAGAATTAAATTTTATCTTCTCTGTTAAACAGGAGGATCTTTGAATCAAAGATCCAACGGTGGTTATAAAATCATCATCTGATTATCTGATAGAATTAAATCCTATTTTAGGAAAATATTTTTCTAATCTTGTTAAATAAATAAGATGATCTTCTCTGTAAAACAGGAAGCTCTTGGATTAAAATCCAATGGTGAATAAAATTCACCGGTTGATCTTTAAGATCATTTCTATTGATTATGAAATCAATCACAATCTCTCAATGAGAGATTTCCTCCAAAATTGATTTTTCTCTTCTCTTATAAATAAGAGTAAAGAGATTAAATCTAAAAATGAGGAGATCCCCATAAGCTTTTGTAAAAATACAGAAGGCTCTCAAAAAGATTTCACAAATTAACAGAGAATTTAATTCTGAATAAAGAAAAAAGATTGTCTTCCTCTTCAAAACCTTAGATAAAGAAAAAAGAAGAGATCAAAATATCTCTTTTATCTATCATATCAAATATAAGGGTTTAACCCTTTAAAAGAACTTAGTTTTTTTTCTGGATCTGAGATCCACAAGACAAGTCTTTCATAAGTTAAGAATTTAATTTTCATCGGGAAGATCTTGTTCTTGAGAATCGAAAATTCAGAGATGAACAATGTCGAAAAGAACATGGAAGAAAAGAACATGAAGAAGATGGAGTCTATAATACTCTAGAAACTTAGTTCCCTTATAAACAAACCTGATCCCAGATTCTCAAAATAGTGATCTTGGTGATTGTTAATGGTCAAAATACCATTAATAGAGATTTAACCTCTCTGAAAACATCAACATAGATTAAATCTTTAAGAAGCAGAGCGCCTCACGTGAAACACACATGAGCACCAAAATATAGTGCCTCACGTGAAACACACGTGAGCGCCAAAGCTGAGCGCCTCATGTGAAATACACATGAGTGCCAGAAAAGACTTGTCATGCTCCTCTCCCAGTATACGGGCAGAGGACGCGACGAGACCGCTACATATTTACTCTGAATTAAACACGCTAAGCGTATCTAAGCAATATAAAAGAAGTATACACAAGAGACAAATGTAATGAACAACAACTTTATTTATTAACATTCTTTTGTACAATACATGGAAAAGTAAATACACCTGAATGAAAGCAATGCCTAAATAGTGGCATAACAGAAAAGGAAAATACAGAATGTAAAAGAAAAAGTACAAGTGAAACTACAGCTCGGGATCTTCAGTAAACCGGTCCAAGTCTTCGACGCTGGGCTCGATCTCTTGAAGGTCCGAAACACCAGACAACATTCCAAAGAAGAAAGAGAAGGAATGTCGTCTGCAAACAATCGCTCGGTAAGTCCCAAAGATAAGGGAGAAGTAGAATAGATACACAGAGAGAGAGAGTAGCTTTTAAAGTTGCATTATATGGTTAACGTTGTTGTTTGTAGCTTGGTACAGAAGAGGCCAGTGTATACGAGACGAGTCTCTATATGCCAGAGACTAAAGGCAAATGGAGCACAAGGCTCCGTCGATAATACCACGGAACAACGGCATGGATGTAATTACGTCTTAAGTGACCACCTCATGCTATCTTTAACATATTCTGTACCAGTCTACCCCTTTATAAACCCCGCGATGTCTTGTTTGTATTATTGTATTGTTTGAATTGTATATTGTAAATAGACGACTTGTGTTGTAATTGGAAGACTTGACGAAACCATGATATCGTATAAATAGAAATGGAGATACTGGATAATCATGTAAATGGAATATATCCATGCTTCGGTTCGGTCAATACAGATCGAATAGTTTGAACAGATTGATTATATGGATTCATATTGAATTGTAGTTTGTAGATTTTACTTGAATCATATTCAAGTCAGATAGATTATAATGAGACTCAGTCTGATTCAGACAATTAAAAAAGAAATTTGAATCCTAAATTAGGTTTTGGTGTTATCGGTAACCGCTGCACATGGGCGGCAGGATTTGTGTCTTTTTCAAAGACGATTACCGTATTGATAACACCGTTTGTTAAGTTGTCTACCTTAAATAGGCAAGCACTCACTTCTCCGGCTCCCTGAGGCTCAAGAGATTGGTTCCGCTTAAACCAATGTTTACTAGGATCCTTAGGGTAATTCATAGAACTTAAGGGGGTTTATGTAAAAATAATTTTGTATAATTTTCAAAATACACCTTAAGTATTTTATTATCGTCTTTAAAGTTTTCATAGATGTAGATTTTATCATTGTGACATTTCTGGTGAATAAAACCTATTTTTCATAATATATGGTATTTAATTGTAATATTGAACTTGTATGGAATTACATGGCATTTTCATGTAAAGTGATTATTTTGATTTAGAAAAATTGGAATATTTATATTATATCAAAAATTAGATATTTTGATGATACATATATACATATACATACACACACACACACACACACACACACACGCACACATATATAAAATAATTTTAATTTATTAGTTTTCTAGAAATCTCATTTTCTTAAGATATTTGTATTTTAAAATCTTTCGAGACCGAATGCTCCTTGCGGAGGTCTGCATCTCGCACTACTGAGCCCGAGGATGTGCGATAATCCGCACCATCCCGAACGGGTTCCCTAAAATGGGTTGTAGTGGTGCTTTGCAAAGACTTATTTAAAATATATAATCTTGTGAAAATGGTTTTTATAAGTTAAGGGTAGTTTTGTGTAAAACGGTATTTTCCCGAATCTATATTTCCCAAAAGGTATCATGCTATGTTGCATATGAGTGTTGTGAAGAGGTAGGTCATTACCTCGTGATCTATCTAAAGGTATAGTAAGGGTAATGATGTTTTAATGTCGAAACTAAACTACATGTACTGAAAAAGTACGATAAAAATTGCAACATGAAATATTTTGCTATGGAACTTATTCATGATGTTTTGTTAATATTTAATAGTCAAGATGTGATGGTGTGGTGTGTTTGTATTTAAGAAAAAAATGGAATTTTTAAGAAAAAACGAATCGGAAGTCGGATTAACTCCGCTTTCGTCGGGTTTTAGAAATACAAGATTTTAGAATAGAAAAGATAAGAGGGTGGAGGGACTTACTGGCTTTTGGTTTAGAGGAGAGGAAGAGGGAGTGGAAGTAGGTTCCGGTGCGTCGTTTCGTCGCCGGGAGCTCCTAGAGTTATCGTCGGAAATTCGTCGGAGCTTCGCCCTTTGCTAACTCCACTTGTACACAAAATTTCTAGAGAGTTTTCTTGAGAGTTTGGACAGAATTTGTGAGTGAGGGGTATGTGTGTAGGGGTGGTATTTATAGGGTAAAACTAGGGCTAGGGTATGTGAAAGGGTGTGAAGAAAATGTATTAAATTTTTGCATTAAAAAGAGTTTTAATTTGATTTTAATCCTTTGTAATAATGCAGGGTTTTTAAAATGTACAGGGGTTTTCAGAAGGCCAAAAGACACAACTCCCAAGAAGACAAAATCCGATTTTGAGGTGAATCGGCCGGCGGCGCCGGCCGATTCGGACGAGTCGGGCTCCCCCCCGACGCCACGTGTCCCTCGTCGATTCTTCTACCCCCTGGGCCAGTTTGTTTTATATGTGACTTTTGGTTTTACGGGTTTAGCACGTGTAGACTCTTGGGCTTCTAAAAAGATTAAAATAAATCAATATTAAAAATAATGCGGCTGATGGGATTTGAACTCTGGTGCTTTGGTTCAGCAGTGCAAGGTCTTACCAATGTGCTACAAGCTCTTTCTTGCTTTTAAAAAGCAAAACAAACTTATAACTTGTGCTCAGGAAAAAATACCCCTTTCTGTATTTTTGAAAAAAATGTACAGAAAGTTATACAGAAAATTTAGGGTTGTTACATTCTACTCTCCTTATAAAAATTTCGTCCTCGAAATTTGTAAAATGAAAGTGTAACAGATTCAAGAAAAGTTTGGTGACTGAAGTACTGATAGTGTATGAAAAATAACAAAGTGATACAAGGGTTTTAAAAATATGAAAGAGACTTACTAGTGTTACCTTGACCTACAGTCTCGGCTTCTACGCCTGCTAAGGTATAAGCCTGTCGCCGTAGCACATTACTCCTAGTTGGGGGCACATTTTGTCCTTGGGGCATGTTTCTCTGCCCTCGAAGCATGTCCCTCATTGCCTGTTGGAATTGGCGAGTAGGCTGTGCATGTGGTGGAGCTGGGAGTGCAAGACGAGGTGCAGGAGCTTGGATAGCTGGCCGCTGCGGGTAGTTGGTGGGTGTGTGTAGTGGGAGCATGGTAGAGATGGAAGAAGTTCTAGATACACAAACTACAATTGATAATTTGGTAGAACCGGAGGATTCAATAGTCCCCGACGAACCTCAGCCACTTCGAAGATCTAGTAGGGTTTCTCACCCATCTGAGAGTTACTACGGTTTTCTTATAGACGGTGGGAGCGGGAATTGCATCATGGAAGATGATGATCTCACTAGTTTCGAGCAGGCCATCATAAGTGGGGACTCTGTGAAATGGCTGGATGCTATGCGATCTGAGATGGAATCCATATACATCAACAAAGTATGGACTTTAGAAGTTGCTCCTGAAGGGGTAAAACCCATTGGGAGCAAGTGGATCTTCAAGAAGAAAATTGGTGTAGATGGAAAGGTTGAGACTTTTAAAGGTAGACTTGTAGCAAAAGGTTTTCGTTAACGACCAGGTATCGACTATGATGAGACTTTTCTCTAGTGGCTATACTTAAGTCTATTAGGATCCTATTTGTCATTGCTGCATACCATGACTATGAAATCTGGCAGATGGACGTCAAAACCGCTTTTCTAAATGGTGATTTAGAAGATAGCATGTATATGACACAGCCAGAGGGTTTCGTAGATAGTGGGAGTAGCGGAAAGGTGTGCAAGCTGTTAAAGTCAATCTACGGATTAAAACAGCCGTCGCAAAGCTGGAACATCTATTTTGATGAAGCGGTCAAAGAGTTTGACTTCATCAAAAACGTAGATGAACCCTGTATATATAAAAAGGTAGTAGAGAGTAAGGTTGTATTCCTCGTATTGTACGTGGATGATATACTCTTGATAGGAAATGATGTTTCTATGCTGCACTCGGTCAAACTCTTTCTATCATAAAAGTTCTCCATGAAAGATCTGGGTGATGCCTTCTACATCCTGGGGATAAAGATCTATAGGGATAAATCTAAAAGGATGTTGGGATTGTCCCAATCCAAGTATATAGACACCTACTAAAGAGGTTTAGTATGGAAGATTCTAAGCGTAGTAATTTACCCGCTTGTTCAGGTATCGCTTTCTCCAAAGAGATACCTCCCAAGAGATATCTCCCAAGACTGATTTGGAAAGGGCTGGCAAGAACGTGATACCCTATACTTCTGCAGTTGGTTCTATCATGTACGTGATGTTATACACCAGACCAAATGTAGCTTATGTAATTAGTATGGTGAGTAGGTATCAATCAGACCCAGGGAAGAAGCACTGGATAGCTGTGAAGAACATTCTTAAGTACTTGCGAAGGACTAAACAGATGTTCTTGGTGTATGGTAATAGAGAACTCCAAGTGGAGTCCTTTACCGATTCGAGCTTCCAGAGTGATAAGGATGACGGAAAGTCTGTCTCGGGCTTTGTCTTTACCCTCAACAGAGGGGCGGTATGTTGGAAGAGTTCCAAGCAAGATATTGTTGCAGACTCGATGATGGAGGCTGAATACATCGCTTCCAACGATACTTCCAAAGAGGTTATCTGGATGAAGAAGTTCATTATTGAACTTGGTGTGGTTCCATCCATTGTAGATCCAATACCTCTAGATTGTGATAATAATGGAGCTGTGGCTTTGGCCAAGAAACCCCGGTCCCATCAGCGATCCAGACATATTCTGAGACGATATCACCTAATCCGAGAGATAGTTAATTACCACAAGATCGAGGTCAGGAGAGTAGACATGAAGGACAACACAGCGAATCCACTCATGAAGGCCCTCCCCCAGACACAGTTCGAGAGACATTTTGGGATGTTGGGTATGCGATACTACAACTGATCTTAGTGAAAGTGGGAGATTGTTAGGAATATATATGCCCTAGAGCCCATTATTGTATATTATAGTGGATGCTTGGACATATAGATAGAGGACTTTCTTGCTCGACATGATAGTATGTTATCTGGTTGCTCTTTATCTTAACATGTGCACTTGTTTTAGTTTACTATCTCATTGATACATGTTGATAAAGCCCTTAGGATATTGGCTTGACTACCAGGACTATGATGCAGATCATACTAGTGGGGATTGTGTAGTCCATAAGCACATCCTTAACAGTTCCTAGTCGAGAGAGTGTCGAGACAGGGCGTCGATATTCTAGAGTAGACTAGTGTGTACATTTCTTGACTCTGTATGGGACAATGGTTGATCCCATAACCATTGGTATTTGACATCAAAGATTTTACACAGGTGCTCAATGGAGAATGAGTACACCGAACAGTACTTGCCGAGAACTTCGAGATGGCACCATACCTATCGTCAGATAGCAGTTCTCTAGTGACACTTATACAGGTTAGTCTGTAGACTCGAGATCATCATAGTGTCTTGTGTCGTTCCGACTGTGCTTTGATTTCCTCCCTACCACGAATCAAACGAGTCGTGCAAACAGGTGGTTTTTGGGTACAGTCACGAGTCACATGGAGGCAGTGAGCGATAGGAGGGGTTTTGTCTCTCCCGTTATTGAGAGTTGATGTTGTGCTATGCTCTATTGGCTATAACAACAAATCCCTGGTCAAGGATGATGAGATTAACTGATTAGTGCTATCAGTAGTTTCTTGAAAGGTTATAGGCCATACATCGGCATGACTTATCGAGTTATTAGGGTCTGACGATTCCACCCCCAGACTTGATATGTGACATATCAGACGAAGAGACCGGACTGTACGATAAGTGTTGCTTATAGGCTCTATGGGAGTTTGGACAAGTTTGCTTTTTTATCTTCTATTCGTTCAATACCTGGGTAGTTGTTACGTCCAGCTAGTACCGTTGACGGCTTATGGGTATCTGATATGATCATTACCTACTGTTGGCGTATTGACAAGTATTTAGAGTCCCACATAGAGATTTCCTAGCTCAAGCGAAACGAAGTAGGGCACGTATGGAGATATGTGCGGGAGCTTGATTAAATACAAGTATATGATACCTGTCACACCCCGCTTCCCAGTAGACGGAAACGGTGATGTGGCAAGCCCGCGGCATATTTATCCAGATAAGGTCATTCCCTAAATAAATGTACTAACAGTATTGAAACAATAACACACAATGCAAGAATAAATTGAGACTGAAAATTTTTCAGCAAACATCTATATTTACATTCAACTTCCAATATTTACAAATACAAGAGTTTATGTTGGAAAGTAAATACAATAAGAAAAATGCCTAAACAAGTGGCAGACATAAATTGAAGAAAAGTGAAACTGAGCTAGCCCTGAGTATCGATCTGGTTGTAGTTCTCCTCTATGGTTTCAACTTCCTCCGTCTCGACCGTATCTGATGAACATTCTAAGAAAAGAAAAATGGATGGAATGCCCGTCAGCGAATTAGCGTTCGGTAAGTCCCAAAGATAAGTAAGGGTAAAGAAAAAATGACAAGTGTAGAATATATATAACGAGTAAGAGTATATGATCATGGGTAAATATATACTATAGGTCTCTAGATGGTCACTATGTTAACGTTAATTTCCAAGTGTGAATGTTAATGCAGCCGTAGAAGTATTCACGAGCTCAAGAGTGGAACCCCAGGAGTAAGGAAACATGGGCCCATTTCATGTGTTACCATTGGGGCTCTAGGCTGTGGATGAGTCAATCCGACTGATATTCGAGTAAATTAAAAAAGTGGTTAATACGGGACACCTGAAACTCCGTTGGATTCATACAAGAAACTATCCCAAGCACCCCGAGTATAATATATTATAACTGGTTAATATACTTAATTGATTTGATTGACTGATTGACATGTCTTGATCGAAACTATAGATTGCAAAAGGTGTAGATTGTATTCGAGTGAGTTGAGTAATGTGAGTGTCATGACAATTGCAATCTTGGTTCGAGTCAAGTTGGTTTGAGTAGATTGGATTCGAGTACATATTCGAGTTTAGATTCGAGTTAGGTTAGAGTTCGAGTATGTATTCGAGTTCGAGTTCAAGTTTAGATTTGAGTTCGTGTCTTTTTATATGAATTGATGTAAATTGTTAAAATCATATGTTCGGGAGAAATCGGCAACTGGTGCACATGGACGGCAGGATTTGTGTCTTTTTCTAAGACAATTTCCATTGATAACTCTGTTAAGTTGTCTAACCTGAATAGGCAAGCACTCACTTTCTCTGACTTCTTCGGGCTCAAGAGAATTGATCCCGCTTAAACCTATATTAATGTAGAGTTCTTAAATATTTTTTGTATATCTCGAGAGGGTTTTATGAAAAATTCTTTAATATAGTTTAAAAATAAACCTCGAGGGTACTTTATAACATTCAGGGTTTTCACGAACATGTATTTTAATTTTTGTGGTGTTTTGGTGATAAAATCTATCTTTTTGAAAGTTTGTAGTACTTTTATGAAAACTACTAATTTTGGAAACTTGGTGCTATTTTATTTATAAATTCTAATCTTTCTTTTAAAAATATAGTTTCTTAATTTGTTTTTATTGAAAATAAGGATTTAAGATTTTTCTATAATTTTTCAAAAATTAGATTTGTTTAGAAAAGTCGCGTTTCTTCAAAACCGTATTTTTATTCCTTTCAAGACCGAATACTCTGTGAGGAGTTCTGCATCTTGCTCTACTATCTTAAGGATATGCGATAATCCACACCATCCATTAGCAGGTCCCCTAACGAGGGTTGTAGAGGCGTAATTGCCAAGAATTTTGAAATACCGATTTAAAGAAATCCGTTTTGAAACGGTGTGGTATTTTAATGAAAAAGTGTTTACCTTGAATTAACTATAGCTCTAGAATACCGTTCTTTGGAACCATAGTGTGTGTGTAGGGTAGGTCGTTGCCCCATGAAGATTTTCTAAAGGTATTTAACTAACTATCAAGAAGTGTTATACTAAAGTTCATGGTATTTTAATAAAAAAAATTCGCTATATGTTTGTTTTATATGAAATTTTTGTTAAAATAAAAACTAAATGATGTGAAAAAGGTTAATATTAGTGTAGCATGTTAGTTTGATTTAATTTGTAACTTGTACAAATCTTTCCATTTTCGACCATTTTTTCTCTCTAGCTGACTTTACTTGATTTTTTCTGCCTATCACATGAATTACAAATATTAAAAAGAAAACTATATCGGAGATAACTAGTCTTTCGTCGATTTGTTTTAAAAAAAAGTTTTGAGATGGAAAAGAATGAAGATGAAGAGACTTACTAGCTTAGATCGTTAATATTTACCGCCGAAAACGGGAACGAACTGGGATGGATCGTCCTGCCTCAATTTGGGGAAAATACTATTTGGATTTATCCATCCAGCTCTTCGAAAATACCAAGTTGATTTATGGCACCGTATATGGGAGGTTTGGACGGATGCGGCCGTTGTAGCGTGACTTCGTCAGATTCCCTCTCATTCCGATATAATGAGGATGATCACCTAATTCCCAATAACTTACTCCCACTCATCATCTGTAAAACCATACAGATGTGAGAATCATACCTGGTAAATACATACCCTGGAGCAAGTGTCTAATTGGGAAATCAGTTTTCTTTTAACAGTACATAGTGAAACTGAAACATTGAAATGTTTCGATGGGGTATCCGGGTATTGCTAGTAATGCCTCTTCCATTATCCAGATTCACAACTGTAACCGTATAATTCTTTGCGATCTCTCCAAATCCCTTTATATGTCTTTAGTCATTACCTTCTGTACACCCCTTTAGGCCAAATGGTTTTCTTCCTTTCCCTACCTTTCGGCACCGGCCTATGGTTTGGAAGAAGACTATCCAATAAGCATAATGGATGTACTGTCCTAATCCTAGGAGCACTCGCAATGCGAGAGAAGATGAAGATAAAAGACACCTGAATAGACCTTATTCCTATTTCTCCTGAACCAGAATCCATCCCCGAACTGGAACAAGTTCCTTTCGAGTTCGTATATAACCATACGATGGAGTATCCAAATAAACTGTGGATCTTCGTAGTGATAAGGAGTGTCCTGGAGAAATACAAAGGTGATTTAGGATTGGCGAAGAAATACTTGGTTTGGTCGTGAATAGCAGTCGCAATTTACTTTGCTCTTTTACTAATCCCTTGATATGTCTTTACTTAATACCTTCTGTACACCATCGTTAGGCTAATTGGTTTTCTTCATTCCCTACCGGTCGGCACCTGCCTATGGTTTGGAAGAGGACTATCCAATTCGCGTAATAGGTGTACTATCTCCTAAACCAAGGAGTACTCGCAACCTGAGAGAAGGTAAAAGGAAAAGACAACCGAATAGTCCTATTCGTTTTCTCTAGAACCGGAAACTATCCTCGAATAAATTCCTTCGAGTTCGTATATAACCATACGATGGTTTTGTCCAATGGAAGTGGACGTTCGTAGTAATACGGGGTATCCTGGAGAAAAGGGTAAAAGTAGGAGTGGCAAAGAGGTTTGCAACTCTGACAATCCAAAAGCCAGTGTTAAGAAGGTTCGGTTAATTTTGGTCCCTGAGTCATAGTCTAGGGTCGGGTCAATGGTCGCTGCCAAAGAGAGAGAGAAAAGAAACACTCAGCGTGCACTCTAACCTAGATCAGAATAGTTATCACTTTATCTAATCAGGAAACCTCCCACTGTAACCTCAAATTCTTCTCCAAACCCAAAAGAAGAATTAGTCGGGATAACCCGAGGAGTAAACCAACTCATCAGTGGGAATCGGGATCCAACTATCATCGCATGATAACGTGACGGAATCCACTCACGTCGCCACACTCCAGAAGGTATGCGCATGCCTGGCAAGTTTCAGTTTCTTTAGAAACTCCCGATGTGATTTTTTTTACCTCTAGGACCCAAGTGACCTTGACGGAGTCAACAAATCAAAGAGTCCTAGTTAAGTTCAACCCGTCATTATCTGGATTGCATTAAACCCACCCGTACGTGCCCTTGATGGAGTCAACAAGGCCGCACGACTGTCCTAACCAATCCCATTTATGCAACAAACAAGCACCACTTAGCTACCGTACACTACGCCTTGACGGAGTCAACAAACGCAGCACGAATACTAAATAATACCCGTAAGAAATGACGGAGGGCTACGGCTGGTTTTTGGCGAAAAACCTTTAACGTAATGAACTTGATATCGTTGAAGGAACTGCATAGCCTTCTTATAAAAATATAGTGACGAAAACCTTTGCTAAAGAGGTCAGTCCCGGTGAAGGGATCTCGGCTCTTTTCCCGTAGAATGAGGTGCAGGATATTCCAACTGAATACCACGATGCAAAGCAAAAGTAATTGGCTATAGTGAAGTTATTGCCCTGACGCAAACTTCTGTCCAAGGGGTCACTCCCGGTGAAGGGATCTCGGCCCTTGCCTCGTCGACTGAGGAGCTGGATATTCATAACCGAATACCACTGTGCAAAACAAAAGAAAACGCCATTGCAATAACAGCTTTTTGAAAAATGTTCCAACAACATCAGAATAGGTTTGTTTAGCTTGCACTGATCCGAATCAACGCAGTCCCATCAATTGATCACACCAATAAAGAACGAAAATAATGATGTACGTATATGCCATCCGCATTCGCCACTGGGTCCCGTCATCACCCGTTAGGTTACTTAACTAACGACAGAGCGGGGACTGGACTAGCGCGGATGCAAAACATATACAATATCTACTAGTATATATATCAATATATAATATTCGCTCAAGGCGTGATAAATGCAACATCACAGAAATGTACAGCATCACAGAACAATACAGATATCCGGGATCCCCGGGTTTCATAGAGCCGCTACTGAAACCCGACGTTCCCCTGGTCGTGTGGATAGCCTGCGCAATGAAATCCTAGACCCCTACGGACGCGGCAAGTTACCCGCCAAAACCTGAAGCGAGGCAGCCCCCTTCAGCAACGTGAATGGACCACCCAGCACTTCACGGAATCTGGTAACTTGGGCACCCCTCCTGGGTCAACCTATACCCCCTACGAGTGCGGCGAATAGCCCGCCAATTCTAGAGTGAAGCCCCCTCCGTCTCAACGCCATAAGATGCGGGCTCGTTGCCCTCTAGAACCCGGCCATTCGTGCACCCCTCCGCGGGGTAATCCTAGTACAGAAAGTAAAAATATACATACAACGGGTACATCGACCTCGACCCGGTCATGCCCCAAAAGAATAATACAAACAGGCAGTGACGGCAGTCCACATGTCGGACGCTCGCCCCGCAATATCAAATGTACATAATACAACCAAAACTATACTAGTATTGCATCCAGGCTATCTCCCACGACCACTCCGCAACATCACAGTATAATCACAGAACATCAACGTGAATGTCACGTTCGCAAATCCGTCTCACCGGGCTATAGCAGTTAGACAGGATTTACCGATCAAGTGACATTCACGGTCGCAGATATAATGTAAATACTGTGAACTAATGTGTTTGAAACATTCGATCGATCAAATATTATCAAGTGTACCCCAAAGCATTACTGTAGCACATAAAGAAATTCTGGGCCCAAACAAAGTATGCCAAAACCCCTATTTTCAGCCCAAAAGCCCACTGCAAAAAAATGGTGAAGTGAAGCCAACATCCTGCGGCGGAATCGCGGCCAAATAGGGGTTATGGCCGCTGTTCCGCGGTCTTATGGAAGGATCAAGTTACCAAAATTTTACAGTATTCTTAGAATTCCATGTACATCATTCTGCAACAACCTAAAAAATTTTTGGAGCTAAAAACATTTCGACAGCAACTGATGCACGTGAAAACGCGGTTTTTGGAATTTTGTTCGATCGGAAATGTAAACACATTAGACAAAGCTAGACTAGGTTAATGGCCTGGCTCTGATACCATGTTGCGCCACGGCAGCGCCCCGACCTTCTACTCGAGGCCAAAATGCGGAATCAAAATTTTTTCTTAACTTTAACCGGCGCTACCGCGGACAATAAAAACCCGGATCGCAACCATTAACCCAATACTAGCTAACAAGAGATGGGAAGAGAGTTATACCAAGCGATCCGTGTCCTTCGGTCTTCGTCTCCACTCCGATCTCCCACGGAATCTCCGTCCGTCACCTCCTCGTAGGAAAGGGCACCACATAGCCGAATTCTTTTACGGGCTCCCACCTCTGGACCGAGGCAACTCGGGCGCGAAGTTGGCTAGCCGACGCGTCCAAGGAATGCTGTAGGCAAGTGTAGAAACCATGTCTCTTGGGGTTATACGAAGTTGCCTTTGGTGATGGAGGAAATGAAGAACTTTGGAGATGGTTTTTCTTTTTGTTGCATGAATGGAATAATGAGATAGCTAAAAAGGGGAACAACAATAATCTCCCTCTCCCTCTCTAGTGGCCGGCCCCCCTTATGAATGGTGGAGGAGAAAAAAAAACACAAGGGAGGTGAGTGTGGTAGAAAGAAAATAAGTGACCATAAACATAAAGCAAGTCTCACTTCAAAGATGCAAATCAATCCCATCCTAATCCTTTCTCATTAAAGCAAAACCATGATGAAGAAAGGAATGGAATCAAATGATGATAGTCTTATCATAACTCTCATTTACAAACAAACCCCTCCACAATGGATAATTTGCACAACTGCAAATAACCCCCTCCATCGGAAAGTCCGGCCGTGAAGGAACAAAGAAAAACTGGCCGGAACGGAATGCAAACTGGCAACTACAGAAAACTGATCCCGTAATAAATTACAGGAAAACCCCACTACTGCATATACATGCCCGCATTTGTATTCCCACTGAACACAAATGCAAAGAGATAAAACTACACTATCTTATACTAGGACCCGGCTTAAGCCAAAGCCGGCTAGTAAAAACCGTCCGATCACGATCCGTGCAATACCGCAAGTATCTGATTGAACCCTGCCATATCTCCATACGGCCTCTACAGCGTTTCGCCCGAAACATGAGTAACTGTGTGTGGTGGACTCTAAAGACTCGTCAATACTATGGCTGTGGATTTAACCACTAGTACGTCAGAGGTATTAGCCATACGTGACGGGCTACCAGCTATTGACCAAAAGGGACGTCGATGAGCGAACTCATCCTGACACCCTACTAAGCCTGTCAGTGACAATATCCGTACAGTCCGGTCCGTTCGTCTATGAGTATCGCATGGCGGGCCTAGGGGGTTGGTAAAAGTCAGACCCCCAAAAACGGTACAAGTCGTGTCGGAGTGTAGCCCAGAACACCCTGAGATACTACTGGAATACCTACCAGTAAATCTCCTGCCTCGGCCGAGGGCTTTGTGTAATGGCTCTCCTAGACACAGCGCGACCTCACCCCCAATACCGGGAGAGACGAACCCCTGCAGATCCGCTCACTGCCTCCATGTGGCTCGGGACTGTACCCAACTAAAACCTGTTTGCATGACTCCTTTGAGCCGTGGTAGGGTAGTAATCAAAGCACAGTGGGAACTCATACGAGACAAATGATGATCTCAGGTCGATGAACTAACCTGTACACATGTCACCAGGGAACTACTATCTGACGTCTGGTATAATCCCAACTAGCATGTTCCCGGCGAGTCATGTCCGGTGTACTCATAACCCAATGAGCACCTGTATACATCTTAGGTGAACCAACTGACACCAGTGGCTTGTGAGACCGGCCACCGCCCCTTGTC
The DNA here is from genome assembly GCA_030015575.1 of Agapanthus africanus. Lineage (NCBI taxonomy): Eukaryota > Viridiplantae > Streptophyta > Magnoliopsida > Asparagales > Amaryllidaceae > Agapanthus > Agapanthus africanus. The sequence goes on along the minus strand of JASDDO010000012.1, from coordinate 495,477,544 downwards.
GGGGTCTCGACTGTATACACTAGTCTACTAATGGAGTATCGATGCCCAGTCTTGAAACTCCCACGACTAGGGACCTTTTAAGGATGTGCTTATAGACCCCAGCTCCCACGTATATGATCGCCATCATACTGCTGGCCGTCAAGCAAGAATCCTAGGGGCTCTATCAACGTGTAATAGCGATCAGTAATGTCACCTAAAGCAGTACACGATGATAAAGATAAACCAGATAGCATACTATCATCTTGAGTAAGACTGTCCTACTGGGATAGGTCCTCCCCCAATCATTGCAATCACGTGCATGTGATCCAATAATTAACTCTGAGGGCACTACCTCCAACAGCCCCATGAAGATTTTCTAAAGGTATATAACTAACTATCAAGAAGTGTTATACTAAAGTTCATGGTATTTTAATGAAAAAAATTCGTTATATGTTTGATTTATATGAAATTTTTGTTAAAATAAAAACTAAATGATGTGAAAAAGGTTAATATTAGTGTAGCATGTTAGTTTGATTTAATTTGTAACTTATACAAATCTTTCCATTTTCGACCCTTTTTTCTCTCTAGCTGACTTTACTTGATTTTTTCTGCCTATCACATGAATTACAAATATTAAAAAGAAAACTATATCAGAGATAACTAGTCTTTCGTCGATTTGTTTTAAAAAAAAGTTTTGAGATGGAAAAGAATGAAGATGAAGAGACTTACTAGCTTAGATCGTTAATATTTACCGCCGAAAACGGGAACGAACTGGGATGGATCGTCCTGCCTCAATTTGGGGAAAATACTATTTGGATTTATCCATCCAGCTCTTCGAAAATACCAAGTTGATTTATGGCACCGTATATGGGAGGTTTGGACGGATGCGGCCGTTGTAGCGTGACTTCGTCAGATTCCCTCTCATTTTGCGAGGGTTTTTGATTATGGGGACGCTCTTCCCTGCAGGCGCAAGCCCCTGCCGTTAATTACGTTATCGCATCGCGATAACCACTTTCTCCTGCTTCGGAAGTTCACTTCGTGTCGTGCCTGTTTTTATTTGTTTTGGTTGCCCGTGGATTGTATACGAAGACTAATTTATGTTGTCGTCCGTAGGGCGTGGATTATTCCAAATCCTTATATCTTAGATTTGGGGTTTTTATTTAAGAACCGTTAATCTATTTTGAGATTAAGATCGACTTAAATGTATGTGAGCATTTGGGGCTCGATTTGTTTTTGTTAAGGATACATTAGTCCAATTTGAGACTAAGTTCCACTTAACGAGGTTTCAGGATCATTTTTATTTAGGATCCAACAAAAGAGCGTATGGGCTCTATTATTTTAGTTTAAGAACGTTTCGGTCCATTATCGCTATTTTGGAGGCGAATATTAGTTTAGAGACGTTTCGATCTGCTATCGCCATTTTGGAGGCGAATATTAGTTTAGGGAAATTTCCGTCCATTGTCCATCTTGCGCGCATGTGTATTTGTTACATGACGGAATGAACAATGGTGATATGAAATGCACCCAGTTTGGGGTGCGGTTTGATTTTAGATGTGCACGTCAATTTGGAAGTACACCAAAGAGTTGTTGGTTATCGGGACCCACCACCTCTCTGAAAACGTTGAAGAATTACAACTACATATATCAGAGGTGTGGAGAGATGTACCCTTAAACCAAATCCCGTATTTGACGGGAAAATGGGCTGTTGTAGACCTAAGAAATGTTAGTCATGTTTGAGACTAAAATTATCTTAAGAGATATAAGATGAATATCATTTGGGATATTATCAATGGGAGACTACTAGTCATTTTTGAGACTGAGGTCAGCTTAGGAAAAGCATGAGCAATATGGGCTCGGTTGTTTTAGTATCAAAGAGGTCTAAGATCAGAAAACTTAGCCAATTTGGGCTAAGATTGAGTCTCCAACAGTGCTGAGCACTGAGGAATACAATGCTCACGTGCGTTTCACTAGAGTTTTATGGCGCTCGCGTGACACACGTGAGGCATCCCAAATATGGGCACTGTACTAGTGTTAAACACTAGAGTTTTATGGTGCTCACATGACACACATGAGGCACCCCAAATATGGGAACTGGACTTTGGTTTTATCTCCCTCCTTTTTTATAAGTGCTAAACACTTGGCTAGAGTTCTCGTGCAAAACACGTGGGTGTCCCCTTTTTCTTTATTGATGATGTGCTGTTGTTTCCTCTTTCTTTTACTTGTTTTCCTCTTAAACAAATCACGTGGGAAACACGTGAGGAAGTTTTGGTTATTTTCCTTGTTCGTTTAAAGCACTCGCGTGGGAAATACGTGAGGCTTCAAAATAGTGCTAAGCACCAACGATTTGGCCTTGGAGATCTTAGATCACCGTTTTTTTTATTGAAGAACTAAGTTCTTTATATAGGGTTAAACCCTAATTTTTTTCTTTAAAGGAATTAAATTCCTATATGTTCCCGTTCTTCTTCTCTTTTTTTTTTTTATATAACTTAATTCTTTTCCCCTAAGTTTCGAATCTTGCAGAGCAAAATCTCCCCAATGAGAATTAAATTCTCAACTTGTGGGAAGATTTGCTTCTGTAGTCTCAATCAGAGGAAAGAACTAAGTTATTATATGAATGACTAAACCCTTAGAGAGGTAAATGATAGGTGTTTTCTTTTTTCCTAGTGTTTCAAGGAATCAAGTTTTTTCTTTGAGAATTAAATTCTCCTGTTCCTCAAAAGCTCACCATATATTCTTTTTTTAAATCTCTGGGAGGTTCTCTCTCCTCTTTCTCTTTCTTTTTCTCTCTCTCTTTTTTTTCTTCTTTTTTTTCTCCTTCCTTTTTTTTGAGACTTGAAGTCTTGGGTTCTTTATATAGTGGAGAGAAATTTGTTTAATTCTGAGAAAATCTTTCATTGAGAGATCCCAATTGATTTAATTGGTCTCAGAATTGATTTGGGGAATTTTACCCACCGTTGGATCTTTGATCCAAGGACTTCTTTTTTTTTATTTTTACAGAAGATATTGTTCTTGTTTTTAACAAGATCGGGGATATTCTCCCATATACAAAATAAAATTCTATCAAGCGATGACATATTAATCACCATTGGATTTTTAATCCAAGGGTGCTCAGTTTAACAGAGAATAATCTTTCTCTGTTTAGAAAGATATAGAAAATATTTTAGATCTTTGATCCACTAACTCTCTGTTTAACAGAAAATATTCTTTCCAATAGAATTTAATTCTATGTTTAATCACTGTTGGATCCTTGATCCAACGGTTAATCAAGTAGAATTTAATTCTATGTAAGGAGGTGTCCTCACGTGTTGAGCATGTGGGACTTAGTTCGGCCCCTTAGCTGTTTTGTTGTAGCGCCTATATGGTTTGCATACAGGCGCTCACGTGTTAACACATGAGGCTTTGTTTAGCCTATGTGTTGTTTAATTTTAAAGGTTATGCTAACGCCCTGGCCATCAACCGAGGTCGCGGAACAAAATTTTTTCTAATGGTTTAAACTTGGCGCTATAATAACCCTAAACTGGATCTACCATAAACCTAACTAGAAACTAAAGAAACTATCTACTATGAAAAAAGTTTATACCAAGGGGCTCAAGTCCTTCGGATCTTCACTCCTCTCCTTTAGCATGCTCCTAGTGGCCTTCATGATCGACCTTGATCGACGGCTTCCTCACGTTAAAGACGATCCACCCGAGAGTGTCTACTTTGAGCTCCTACGTTTAAACTAAGGTAACTAGGTTACTTAGTATGCTAATCTAAGTATCCTTGATGATGTAGAGAGTGATGATGGATTAATTGGTCTTAAGAACCCTAGGTTTCTCAACACATGAGACAATTAGGGTTTGAGGTAGAAGAAGAGAAGCTTGGAGGAGATGAGAATGTTGTAGAGAGCAACATAAGAATTAAGTGAAGAATGGCTATATCTTATGACTAATAAAGCAAGCATACCAAAGATAATAATAAAAAATTATCTTCACCACAAAATATCTAGACATTTTCTAAAAAATATCTAGATGCCACCTTGCCTCAATAGTAACCCATGACTCACTAAGTGAGTCAACAAGTAGCCATGCTTCACTTAATAAAAGACAACACCTCATACCTCCACCTCATTAACCATTTAACTAAATGGTTAAAACAAATAACGAGGTTTCTTCTTCTAGAAACACTCTTGTAACAAATTACAAGAATACCCTTCATCGTATATACATACCCGTATCCGTATTCCGAAAAATACGAATACAAAAGAGATGAAAATAATCCAACAATATAATATTAGGATCCGGCTTAAACCAAAGCCCGCTAGTATTATCCGCCCGAACATCATACATGCACAAGTACACGTATGTGATCGAACCCTGCCGTAAAACCATACGGCATCTACATCGTTTCGCTCGAAGCAGAGAAACCCTCTGTGTGGGACTCTAAAGACTCGACAGTACGCCGGCAGTGCGTTACTGGCTAAATCCATAACCATAAGCATGCCAGCGGCACTATTACATAACGGCTACCCGGGTACCTGTCGAAAAACAAAGCCGACGAGCAAACTCATCCGGATCCCTGCTGAGCCTATCCATGACAATATTCGTACATTCCGGTCTCTTCATCTAAGAATATCGCATACCGGATCTAGGGGTGGTAAGCGTCAACCCCTAATAACCTGATAATTCGTGCTGATGCGGCTCAATACCAATCCGGGAAACAACTGATCAACCTATCAGTAAATCCCAACTGCCTTGGTCAGGGTCTTATAGTCCTGACCAATCGAACACAGTGCGATATCAACTCCCAATACCTGGAGAGACGAATCTTTGACAATCACTCACTGCCTCCATATGGCTCGGGACTGTACCCAACCAAAACCTGTTTTCACGACTCGGTAGAGCCATGGTAGGGTAATGATCAAAGCACAGTAAGAACTCACACGAGACAAATGATGATCTCAGGTCCAAAGACTAACTTGTACACATGTTACAAGAGAACCGCTATCTAATGATAGGTATAATACCATCTAGAGGTTCTCGGCGAGTCCGTCTAGTATTCTCACCCCCAATGAGCACCTGTATACAATCTCAGGTGATCACACCAATGGTTGTGGGACCAATCACCGCCCTTCATCGGGGTCTAGAAACGTACACGCAAGTCTACTCTGGAGTGTCGATGCCCGATCTTGATACTCCTGCGACTTGGGACATTTAAGGCTGTGCTTACAGACTACCCAGCTCCCACAAGTATGATCACCATCACAACGCAGGTAGTCAAGCAAGATCCTACGGGCTTTATCAACATGTAAACGCAATATGTAATAACGTGTATAACATATGCCATGTTAAGATAAAGTCAAACCATAATAGTATACTACTCTATCAAGTCTTTATCAATATATGCAAGCTGGATAAAGCATCAATAAAAACAAATACACATATCCTGATAAAGACAGCTGAAATAATATACTATATAACTGAGAAAGATTGTCTTGTACATACATATCCCTAGCATCCACATATATACATAAACAATAATGGCCTCTAGGGCATACATATCCAACAATCTCCCACTTGCACTAAAGGCCGGTTATTGGCGTACCGAATACCCAACGTCTGCACTAAGGCCAGCTAATGGCGTACCGCATACCCAACATCTCAAAAAGTCGCTCGAACTGTGCTTGAGGGAGGGCCTTGGTAAATGAATCCGCCGTGTTCTCTTTTGCATCCACTCTCCGGATCTCGATCTCCTGGCGATCTATGATCTCCCTGATCTGGTGATACCGCCTTAAGAAGTGTCTGGATTTCTGATGGGGCCGTGGTTCCTTCGCTAAAGCCATAGCCCCATTGTTATCGCAATATAAAGGTATCGGATCAACAATGGACGAAACTACCAGAAGTTCAGCAATGAACTTCTTCATCCAGACCGCTTCTTTTGCGGCATCGCTTGCAGCAATGTATTCAGCCTCCATCGTCGAGTCTGCGACGGTATCCTGTTTGGAACTCCTCCAACACACCGCCCTTCCGTTGAGGGTAAACACAAAACCCGAGATAGACTTGTCATCCTTGTCACTCTGGAAGCTTGAATCGATAAAGAACTCGACCTTGAGGTTTCCATTACCGAAAACCAAGAACATCTTCTTAGTCTTCTCAGGTACTTGAGAATATTCTTCACTGCTGTCTAGTGGTTCTCACCTGGGTTCAACTGATACCGGCTCACCACGCTTAGCGCGTAAGCTACATCTGGTCTTGTACATAGTATCGCATACATTATAGATCCTACCGCCGAAGCGTAGGGTATAGCGCTCATGCGAACCCTCTCCTCATCAGTCTTGGGAGACATCTCCTATGATTCCGTGCAATGCAGGTATGTTACCGTGCTTGGAATCTTCCATACTAAATCTCTTTAGTATGGTCTCTATGTATCTGGACTGCGAAAGTCCCAGTAATCTCTTGAATCTATCTCTGTAGATCCTTATCCCCAGAATGTACAAGGCATTATCCAGGTCCTTCATGGAGAACCTTTGTGATAAGAACTTGACCGATTGTAGCATAGAAATATTATTTCCTATCAAAAGAATTTCGTCCATGTACAAGACTAGGAATACGACAGTTCGTCCTACAATCTTCTTATAAATACATGGCTCATCCTCGTTCTTGATGAAGTCAAATTCCTTGATTGTTTCATCAAAAAAGATGTTCCAGCTCCGCGATACCTGCTTCAATCCATAAATGGATTTGAGCAACTTGCACACCTTCCCGCTGCTCCCAATGTCTACAAAACCTTCTGACTGATGCATATAAACGCTCTCTTCCAAACTACCATTTAGAAAAGTCGTTCTTACGTCCATCTGCCAGATCTCATAGTCATGGAAGGTAGCAATGGCAAGTAGGATTAGAATGGATTTGAGCATAGCCCGTGAAGAAAAGGTTTCGTCATAGTCCAATCCTGGTCTATGACGAAAACCTTTTGCAAGTCTAGCCTTATAGGTTTCTACCTGCCCATCTACACCAATCATCCTTTTGTAGATCCATTTGCATCCAACGGGTTTTACCCCACGTGGAGCAACTTCTAAGGTCCACACTTTATTGGTGTATATGGACTCCATTTCGGATCGCATAGCATCCAGCCACTTATCAGAGTCCCTACTGATAATGGCCTTCCTGAAATTAGTAGGATCATCTTCTTCCAAGATGCAATTCTCTCGATCCTCGTCAATGAGAAAACCGTAGTATCTCTCGGGAGGATGAGAAATCCTACCAGATCTGCGGAGTGGCTGCGATTCGTCTGGGATTACCGAATCTTGTGGTTCCTCCAAACCTTCAGTTACATTTTTTGGTTCAAGGATTTCTCCCAGTTCTACCGTACTCCCACTAGTTTCTTTTGCAAGAAACTCCCTTTCCAAAAAGGTAGCATGGCGAGATACAAACACCTTCTGTTCCTCGGTGTGGTAGAACAGACATCCATAACCATTCTTTGGATATCCCACAAATTTACATAGAACTGACCGTGCCTCAAGTTTGTCCGGGTTATGTTTTCTAACGTAAACCGGACAACCCCATATCTTAATTTTTTTATGATATGGTCTCTTATCATTCCATATCTCGAATGGTATCTTAGGCACGGATTTGGATGGAACATGATTCAATAAATGTGCCGCTATTTGAAGCGCATATCCCCAAAATGAAAGAGGCAACTCAGCATTACTCATCATAGAGTAAACCATGTCCAAAAGGGTATGGTTCCTTCTCTCCGATACACCGTTGTGCTGTGGTGTGTAAGGAGGAGTAAGCTGAGAGAGAATTCCATTTTCTTTTAGGAAGTCCCGGAATTCCGTACTCAAGTACTCCGCTCCTCTATCAAATCTGAGGATCTTGATACTTTTTCCAATCTGGTTCTCTACTTCATTCTTATATTCTTTCAATTTCTCAAAAGCTTCAGATTTGTGTTTCATAAGATACACATATCCGAACCTAGAGAGATTGTCAGTAAATGTGATGAAATACGAGAACCCACCCCATGCATGTATTAACATTGGACCACATACATCACTATGTATGAGTCCCAAGAGCTCTCCTGCTCTTTCTCCATATCCGGTAAACGGAGATTTGGTCATCTTTCCCTTGAGACAAGAAAGACAAGTTTCATAAGATGAAAATTCGAACGTATTCAAATATCCATCCTTATGTAATTTACTCAGTATTTTCTCTCCGATATGACCAAGTCTACAATGCCAAAAGTTGGATTCGTTCTCTTTTGAACTCTTCCTTTTGCGTGTGTTTTGTACATTGAAAACTGCATTTTGATTTAGAACATAGATACCATTACATAGTGTATCTTCTGCAACCAATACCTGATTAAGGTAAATGTTCATGATATTTCTATAAAGAACAAACTTATATCCATCTTTATCAAGTAAAGAAACTAATATGATGTTGCAAACCATGGAAAGTACATAGTAGCAATTGTTCAAAATCATAGTATTGCATTTTGGCAACACTAGATGATATTCACCGACGGCAGCAGCATCAACTTGTGCTCCGTTCTCTACTCTGAGGGACATATCACCAGGTCTAACTATCCTACTTTTTCTCAGTCTCTGCAATAAATTACAGATATGAGAGCTTGATCCGGTATCTAGTACCCAGGAGGTAAGACTGACCGAAAAACAGTTCTCAATAACAAGAACACCTGAAAGAGACGCAATAGTATGATTCTTCTTCGTTGGGGTCATCAAGGAATTCATGCAATCCTCTTTTCTCTGCACACACTCATGACTGTTGTCATAAGTCAGACCCAAACTGACGTTCCCCAGCCCCGAATAAGAATTCGGATCGGTCAAGTGATACATTTTATTATCTTGATAGGGCATGCAATGGTTGCTACCTGAAGAGAGAGAAAAGAAACACTTGGCGTGTGCTCTTATAAGATCAGATTGGTTATTAATTTATCTAATCGGGATGACTCCCACTGTTTCCTCAAATTCTTCTTCAAACCCTAAAAGAAGAACTAGTCAGGATTAATCGCACGTCACAATACTTGCTTAACCTTTCGGCCAGGTTAGTGTAGGTACTTCGAGGGAGGTTTTCTGATGCTTTCGCGAAGTTCCTTATTTATATAACCTCTTTTCCCTGGAGGCGTAGCCCCGCTAACACCGTTCTAGACACCTACTTGGTTTATAGCATTGATTATTAAGTGAAATAATCTCGCGAGAGTAATCCTACTCATCAGTGGGATCGGGATCCAACTATCATTGTGTGATGACCTAGATGGAACCCACTCTAGTCACCACACTCCATAAGGTATGCTAAATCTGTAAGTTTCCTGTATGTTTGAAACTCCTGATGTGGTTTTTTCCCCTTAATGACCTATGATCTTGACAAGGTCAACAAATCATAAATTGCTAGTCAAGCTCAACCTGTCATTATCTGGATTACCCTAGACCCACCTGCATAAGCCCTTGACAAGGTCGACAAAGCCATATGACTGCCCTAGTTAATCGCATCATGTGCTACAAACAAGCACCACCCAGCTACCGTTCACTACACTTTGACAAGGTCAACAAACGCGGCACGGATACTGAGTAATACTCGTAGGAAATGATAGAGGGCCACGACTGGGTTTTTGGCGAAAAACCCTTTAACGTAATGAACTTGATATCGTTGAAGGAACCTGAGCAGTTTTGAAAAGGAGTGGTTTAGGCTCCTCTTTTGAAAACTTCTGGTTTTCAAAAAAACCCGAATAATCTATAGTATAGACTTTTGCTCAAGAGGTCACTCCCCGTGAAGGGATCTCGGCTCTTGCCTCCTGGAATGAGGTGCTGGATATTCACGACTGAATATCACTCTGCAAAGCGAAAGAATATTACTACAGTTTTTCGAAATTTGTTCCAACATCTTTGTAGGTTTCTTTTCTTGCATTAATTAAAATTAATGGGGTCCTTGTTGGGGTCAAAATTTGCACCCCAGTTGACCGGGTCAAAGTCAAGGTCAACCCCAAGTAAGCGGGCCCAAGCCTAAGAAAGTGGGACCACGCCCAAGTCGAGCCCCGCGGCCGGCCTCCCCATGCCAAAATAAAAATCATGTAACAAATAATTCTGATGTAATTTTTTTGTGCATGAATGTAAGCAAAATGGGAATAAAGCAAAAATTTTGTAAAGCCCATGGCTTATGTGCAAAAAGAAATAGCACAAGAGACATGGGATGGGCAAAATGCCATTTTGTAAAGCCGAAGGGGCTATGTTTAAATGTGTAAGCCTATAAGAGGCAACATGATGAAAATATTTAAGATACTTTTCATTCTCTAAAAACTTTAGGGTTTTTGTGCCTCCTTCTCCTTCCTCAAGGTTCTAAACCTTCTTCTTTCTTTTGAATTAAATCAAGAGTTTTACTTTTCCTTTTCCAAAACAAATAGTTTTTCACCACAAAACCCACAAAAGGGAACTTAGATCTTCCATCAGATCTAAAAAATAAGAGATTTTGAAAATCTCATACTTCTTGTTCTTCAAGATCCAGCCGACAGAAGAGGAGGACGAAGGCCCATCTCTAAAAATCCCACTTTGGAGAAGATCCAGGGCTCAAGGGAGAAGCCCCTTTCATCAGCTCCAAAAATATCTTAGGAGTTCAACTCCATAAGTCAAATTGTGAGCACAGTTCCCAGTGCAAGGACCAAGTCCCTTTTGCTGCTGACGCCTAGTGCCCAGAGTGCCAGCGCCCGCGTGCCAGGCACGTGGTGCGCTGGCGCTCTGGCGCACAGCGCCCTCGTGCCAGGCATGTGGTGCGTTGGCGCTCTGGCGCACAACGCTCATGTAGGGCGCTGGCACTCTGGCGCACAGCGCTCGCATGCCTGGCACGTGGGGCGCTGGCCCACGCATCCTTTGGATACCCTTTCCTTTTATACACACACACGCACATACTCCACGACACTGTCCCTGTTAGAAAAAAATTTCTAACGGGGCGCTGCCCCGTACCCCGCAAGGGGGCTGCTAGCCTCCTTGACTCCCAGCCAGCTATCCGGGTATCAGGACCCCCGTAAAAACTCTGTGGGGCTCCCGATATATCCAAAACCCCTTCAAAACACAACACTGCACTTTGAGTTCGCATGACCCGTTTAACCCGTTAATCGAAGGTTCTCTCGCTCCAAAGGCAAGGGGTAATTAACGGCAGCTTAGTCCGTTACTGCCGGAGATTCGGATCCCCACAATCAATAAACCCCAGCCTACCCTAGACAGGGGGGATCTGTAATGCGCCTGACAAGAGCGCGTATTCCCATCTCAATAGGGTGACGAAAAACACCCTACAATCCTATCAATTAATCTTATCACACCAGAAAAGAACGAAAATACAACGTATGTATATGCCATCCGCATTCGCCACCGGGCCTCGTCATCACCCGTTAGGTTACTTAACTAACGGCAGAGCGGGGGCAGTTCTATTACGCTCCCACTTATCTGATTTTCTAAAAATTCAGTTTCCAAGAAGCAGGCATGCCGAGAAACAAAAACTTTTTGTTCCTCTGCGTAATAGAAAAGATACCACCTGGAGTTCTTTGGATATCCTACAAACTTACACAATACTGAGCGTGCCTCGAGCATGTCCACATGCAAAAGCTGGACATCCCCATGTCTTAAGGTACTTAAGATAGGGTTTCTTCCCACTCCACATCTAATATGGTGTGGTAGGCACTGACTTAGTAGGAACATTGTTCAAAAGATATGCAGCTGATTCTAATGCATAGCCCCAGAAGGATCGTGTTAACTCAGCATTACTTATCATGGAACGAACCATATCCAATAGGGTTCTGTTCTGGCTTTCTGATACACCGTTGTGCTGAGATGTGTATGGAGGAGTAAGCTGAGAGAGAATTCCATTCTCTTTTAAGTAGCCCAGGAACTCGGCACTTAAGTACTCACCACCTCGATCAGATCTCAGTGTCTTGATACTTTTGTCGGTTTGTTTTTCCACTTCATTCTTGTATTCCCGGAATTTCTCAAAGGCCTCGGATTTATGTTTCATCAAGAATACATGTCCATACCTAGAGAAATCATCCATAAAAGTAATGAAGTAGGAATAATCACTTCTCACATGTGTAGACATTGGACCACACACATCGCTGTGTATGAGTCCTAAGTGCTCCCTCGCCCTTACTCCGTGTCCAGTGAACGGAGTCTTTGTCATCTTTCATTTGAGAGATGATTGACAAGTTGCATAAGACTGATATTCGAATGGATCCAAATATCCCTCTTTATGTAACTTCGTCAACCGTGTTTCGTTGATGTGACCCAATCTACAATGCCATAAGAGAGCCTGATTTAATTCCGGAGACTTTCTTTTAAGTGTGTTCTGGATGTTGAAAACCTGAGCTTGATTCAATATGTATATTCCGTTATCTAATGTACCTGACCTAATCAAATTTTGATTTAGGTGGATGTGTACTTCATCGCTTACAAATATAAAATCATATCCTTCTTTAGAAAGTAAAGATACAGATATGATATTACAGGCTAGACTAGGTACATACAAACAGTTACGTAAAATCAATATCTGCCCACTTGTCAATCCTAGGTGATATTCCCTTACGGATTCAGCGTCCATGCTCATTCCGTTAGCAACTATGAGAGTCATATCACCTGCCTTGATAACTCTACGGTTTTTCAAAGCCTGTAATGAATTACAGATATGAGATCCTGATCCGATATCTAGTACCAAGAAAGTAGAGTTAATAAATAGACGGTTTTCAATTACAAACACACTCGAAGCCGAAGCCACAACGTGCTTCGAATCCTGGCATCTGGCTTTTCAAGCCCTGCAGCCCTTCTGACAATGCGTTTTCCCGTGACTACAAAGGCATTCCTCCTTCCCTACTACTAGCCCCGAAACTTTCGTCCTGCCCTTTCCCTCTATCTTACTGACACCGCTTATCGGCTTGGTGGAGGTCTCCTTCTTCTCTCCCTTGGCTTTCGCCTCGGATCTAGAAGAGAAAGATTCCCCAATAAGTAGAGCGGGTGTGTCCCTGAATTCTTTCAGGGTGCCCTTTGAGCTCCTCAATAAATTGAGGAAACTTGGAAGTGTAACTTCCTTCCTTTAAATTTGCAATTCAAGATAAACTGGGCATAAGTAGATGGTAGGGACTGTAGAATTAAGTCAATACATAACTTGTTCTCTAACGTGGTCCCATGGTCTGTAAGCTCTTTAATATAGCTAATTATCATATGGACGTGGTCCCCTACAGATGACCCGACAGCCAACCTCGCTTGAAGCAATATCTTTGAGGTCTCATATCTTGGGATACGAGATTGCTCTCCATATAAAACTTTGGTATGGAGGAAGATGGAAGCTAAGTCCATCTTCTCGCGCTGCCTCTGGTTTTCACTATCCATGGAAGCTAACACGAGGCACTTGGCTCTCGCACAATCCTTTTCCCATGTCAGACAGATATCCATATCCGCGACGGTGGAACTTAGACCTGGGACGGTGGAGGGTTTTGTAGTAAGGAGGTAGTCTAGATTGTCATAGGTAGGTGCCATCTGGACATACCGTAACCAATCAATATAGTTTGGCCCAATCAAATTATTATCTAATAACCTATGTCCGGTCATAGTGGTCGCTGCAAATAGGAGAGAGAGAAGAAACACTATGCATGATGCTCATGCAAGTTTAGATTGGTTATTAGTTTATCTAAACAGAACGGCTCCCATGTTTCCTCGAATCCTTCCTCAAACCATTAAATAAGAATTAGTCATGATTAATCTCACTTTTACAATTCTTGCTTAACCTTTCAGCCAGGTTGGCGTTGGTACTTCGAGGGAGGTTTTCCAACGCTTTCGCAAAGTTCCTTAATTACATAATCTCTTTTCCCTGGAGGCGTAGCGCCGCTAACACCGTTCTATACACCTACTTGGTTTATAGAATTGATCGTTTAGTGAAAAATCTCCCGAAGAGTAGCACATACTCACAGTAGAATCGGGATCCAAATATCATTGTGTGATAACCAAGAAGGAAGCCCGCCATGATTATCACACTCCAAATGGTATGCAACACTAGAAAATTTCAGTACCTTAGAAACTCCCGATGTGGATTTTTGCCCCATGTTCTTATGACCTTGACGAAGGCCAATAAATCATAAGCCACATGTCAAGTTTTACCCGTCATTGTCCAGGTTAATTTGAACCCACCCGTACATACTCTTGACGAAGGCCAACAAAGTAGTATGACTGTCCCAAACCAACGCATCTATCTATGCTACATATGAATACCCAGCAGCTACCAATCACTATGCCTTGGCGAAGGTCAACAAACATAGCTTGAATACTACTGAATATTCATATGAAATGACGGAAGGCTACGGATGGTTTTGGCGAAATCGTGAACGTAGTGAACTTGATATAGTCGAAGGAACCATGATAGCTTTTTAAAAGGAGTGGTTTAGGCTCCGCATTTAAAATTACTTTTGAAGAAAACCGAGTGGTTTTGAAATTGTTCCAACGATTAAGCTTTGGATTGTTTTATCTTGCATTAATCTTTGTTAATGTGGTCCCATCATTTACAACCTATCATTGCAGCAAAAGAAATAAAAATACAACGTGCGCTTATGCCATCCACATTCGCCACTGGGCCCGTCTAACACCGTTAGGTTACTTAACTAATGCCAGAGCGGGGGCTGGACTAGCACGGGTGCAAAACATAAGCAACGTCTACTAGATATAATATATATATATATATATATATATATATATATATATATATGCATTCGTCTCATGCAATAATAGGCATTCCAGATCATAGATGAATATATTGGATATACTAGGAATTCCGCATTTCGTTTAAACCTGTAACGAAAGAAGGATTCCACGATCGTGATGAATAGCCAAATACCCCACCCTAGACCCCTACGGGTGCGGCAAACTACCCTCCAAATTCCCAAAGTGAAGCAACCTCCCTCGGTAAAATGAGTAGGCCACTCGACACTTCAAAGAACCCGGTAATTTGTGCACCCCACCTTGGGTCTATCTTAGGAGCAGAAAACGGTAAAAGAAATAATATACAACGGTGGCTACAACCTCAACCCAGATGTGCCCCGCAAAATAATATTATATCAATATTACAAATTACATTGAATGAAAGAAAAGAAAACACTCTTCTCACATCCCCCGGCTATTCATCCACGACGATCCAATAAAATTCATATACACAAACCATCAACACAGATCAAGATATGTGCAACCCCTAACTAATCGACGTATAGCAATTAGCGGAGGTTTATGAACATATATCAAACACAGAAAACCCGATTCGCTAAAGTACTTAGAATTTCGATCGATAACCAAATTTGAATCTACCCCAAATACATCACTGTACACAAAAGATCCTGGGCAGAAACAAAATAACCCCAAAAACACAAATAAACACAATAGAACAACAGAATAAATTCGGACCGAGTCGGCATCGACTCGGCCGTGGAACGGCGGCAGAACTCTCTGTTCTACCGCGGTTCCGCGACAGTCTAACCGATTCAAGAGCCCAAATTTCATCAATGTTCTAACAAAACCCTGCATGTATTTTTAAGGCCTATGAAAAGATTTTTAGACCAGATTTTAAAATCGACAGAAAACGGGGTTTAAGATCGTGTTTTTGGGATTTTTTCATCGATCAAATTTCTAACACTTTGCTAACTAGCTAGTTAAGGTTTTTTAGGCTCTGATACCACTGTAAACCAATGTCGAGCACCCCGCGGTTCGCGGGGAGGCGGAATTTTCAAAAACGATGATATTTGACTACGCAACTCCGGCTAAAACTCTAGGATCATTACTAAATCCTTAACTAGCTAATCTATCTAGAGGTTTAACTACTCTGTTAGAATGGTTATACCTCCAAGATCGAGTCCTTCGGGTCTTCTAGTGCTCCTCTCCAAGGCTCTTTGGTGATCGGATCGGGCTAGCTCCATCGACCTTCTTGCGTCAAAGATGATCCACCGTGAGAGAATGTATTCCAAGCTTCAACCTCTAAATGAGGTAAGTAAGGTAGATGGTTCGCTAAACCAACTATCCTAGGAGATGTAGAAAGTCTAATGGATTGTTTAGTCTCACCAAACCCTTGGCTCACAACACATGTGAATGTTAGGGTTTAGTCTTTGAGGAAGAAGGAGATGGAGGAACTCAAGAGAGGACGATAGGAGAGAAACTCAAGAAATGAGCTCAAGAAAATAAAATGATTAAAAAGTGTGAAGCATTGTGTAGAGAATGGCTAATAATCTCAACTCAATAATTCAAGCATGCAATTGTTCCCCGCCGAACACAGAGACGCGACCGCGTAGTTTCGTATTTCCTGAAATTCAGGGCAGATGCTAATTGGTGCTATCCGTCCTCCTCTCCGAAAATGCCAAGTTTATTTATGACACCATATATCGAAGGTTTAAACGGATGCGACCGATGTAGCAGACTTCGTCAGATTCCCCCTCGTTCGAGGGGTTTTTGATTGTGGGGACGCTCTTCCCTGCAGGCGCAAGCCCCTGCAGTTAATTACGCTACCGCATCGGGTAACAACTTTCTCCTTCTCCAGATGGTCACTTCGTGTCGTGGGTGTTTGTTTTGTGTTTGGTTGCCTGTGGATTGTATACGGAGACTAATTTATGTTGTCGTCCGTAGGGCGTGGACTAGTCCAAATCCGTATCTTTCTTAGATTTGGGTTTGAGGGTTTGGGTTTAAGGATACGTTAGCCTCATTTGAGACTAAGATCAACTTAAACGTTTGTTAAGGATACGTTAGTCTAATTTCAGACTAAGATCAACTTAACGGGATCGTTTAGATCCAACAAGAGAGCAATTGGGCTCTATTGTTTAGTTTAATGACATTGCGGTCGATAATTAGTTTAAGGACATTACGGTCCATCGTTAGTTTAAGGACATCTCGGTCCATTGTTAGTTTAAAGACATCGCGGTCGAGATTAAGGACATCATAGTCCATGGGTTTAAGGACCCCACCGTCCGATGTTAGTTTAAAGACATCACGGTCGAGGTTAAGGACATCATAGTCCATGAGATTAAGGACCCCACAGTCCGTAGTTAAGAGACGTCATAGTCTATGAAATGTGTGGTTGTCGGGATCCGTCACCTCTTTGAAGACGTTAAGGAATTACAATGACAAATATCAAAGGAGTGAAGAGATGTACCCTTGAACCAAGGTGAATTAAGTGATCTGTAGTCCAATTTGGAACTAAAATCAATTAATTATATTATGAGCACAATGGCTCAGTTAAGTCCGAATTGAGGACTTATGGCCAGCTTGGGCTAAGTCCAATTAGATTTAAAATGTTGGCCCTTTGTTGGACAATTAGACATTTGTCTGGGTTCAAGCCCACATTATTACTAAACAAGAGTTTGAGGGCTCTGATAATATTTCTATCTTTGACTGAGCATTAAACATTGTAGCTCTGAATTTTACTCAATTTTGAGATTCAGTTGAAGAGGAAATTTGCCTCTGAAAAATTAGCCAATTTGGCTAAATATAGTGTTAAACACTAGAGAACAACAGTGTTAAACACTGGAAATAAAGCTCTCAAATTAATGTTAAACACTAGAAGACAACAGTGTTAAACAATGGAAATAAAGCCTTCAAGTTAGTATTAAACACTAGAGAGGAACGGGTCACGTGGGGACACGTGAGGGCACCCAAAGGTGGGGCCAGATCTCCTCACTTTGTTCTGTAAATAAGTGTTAAACACTTTTAATTTCTTGACCATCACGTGTTGGCACATGATGGAGATTTGTGCGTTGATTATTAAAGCACTTATTAAGTGGTCACGTGGTAACACGTGAGAGCGCCCAAATTAGAATCTGCCTTTGCTTTAATTCTCATTGTTCTGGAGGTCACGTGGGAGCACGTGAGGCGTTTCCTCAACGCTTTTTCTTCTCATTTTTGGGGGATCTTTTTAGGGGTCACGTGGGTTCACGTGACCCAATTCTTTATATGCATGGAGATCTTTCAAGTCACTTGATTTCTTTAAGAATTAAATTCTCTGTAGGGTTAAACCCTAATTATATTTTAGAGGAATTAAATTCCCATGTATATGAAAGAATTAAACTCTTATGTAGGGTTAAACCCTAGTTCTGTCTTGGAGGAATTAAATTCCTATAACTTTAAAAGAATTAAATTCTCATATAGGGTTAAACCCTAATTTTATCTTGAAGGAATTAAATTCCTGTGAGTTTGAGAGAATTAAATTCTCATATAGGGTTAAACCCTAGTTTTATCTTGGAGGAATTAAATTCTTGTGAATTTGGGAGAATTAAATTCTCTAAACTCAATTCTCTCTCTAAGTCTTGGATCTGCATGGCAGAATCTCAACCCGATGAGAATTAAATTCTCAACCTATGGGGAGATTTGCTTCTGCAGATGTTCAATCAAAGGAAGAACTAAGTTCTTTTTGCAGAAGAGTTAAACTCTTAGATTGAGAATTAAATTCTCTTTTTGAAGTTTTAATCATTTTCCCCTTTCTCACCTAGGGTTTTCTTTCTTGAAAATTAAATTCTCCTTTCTTTTCTCTCTGCTATTTGTCTTTAGAAAATTTCAAGATCCCAAAATTCTCTCTCTCCAAAATTCTCCTCTTGGTTCCTATTTATATAAGAAGGAAAAGAATCAATTTGTTTAGTAAATCTTTGATTGAAAGATTTTGTTTGTTTTCATAACTAATATGATCATTTAGATCATAGTGAATTTTATTCACCATTGGATTTTAAATCCAAAAGATATTCCGTTTGTTATTTTTGGTGAAATTTAGGGAAATCTTTCCTTGTCTAAAATCTTTCCATAAGTTGATGATTTTTAATCACCCTTGGATTTTTTAATCCAACGGTTCCCCATAATCCTTTTTCGTTTGGAAAGATTTAGAGAAATACTTTCCCAGTTAGGGTCTTTAATTTCCCTTAATTAGAATTTAATTCAATCAAGTTATAAGGGCCTTCAAAGCCAATCACGTGTTGGCACGTGACCCCTCCTCCTTCAGAATTTACTTCTGTATTTCTACTGGGCTAAAGACCATCACGTGTTAGCATGTGACCCTTGGTCACGTATGAGCACGTGACGCCCCTTTGGGGTCTTTCCTCAGCCGCTTGTTTTTACTTCTGCTTGCTTAGAATTTTAATTCTGTAAATAAATCATGCGTCAACACATGACCCTTGGTCACGTGTGAACACGTGATACCTCAATGAGGTAATTCCTGATTTTTAATCAGGGAACAAATGCCCCCACAACGTTGCTCTCACGTGTCTGCACGTGGGTGCAACGCTGTCACTTTTGTGACCGTTGGATCTGTCTAGGGAGTAGGGGAGATGAAACGTTTCCCATCACATCCTATAAATACCAGTGTCTCTTCAGAAGCGCCTCCACTTTGCTCATCTTCTTCCTTGCTAACTTTTTCCCTTTGAGGATTTAATTCTCTTTTCCAGAGCTTAGCTCTCTGTTTCGAAAATTTCCAGAGTTTAACTCTGTTGAAGGATTCCCTTTTCTCAGGTAATGATCTTGAACGACTGGAGAACTTTTGCAGAAATCTTCATTGGATTTTAAATCCATCCCAAGGGTTTTTCCCTTAATCACACAACTTTGAATTTGTTGGTCACTTAACAGAATTTGTCTTCCCACTCACGTGTTATTCACGTGCGATATTGTTTTACTTTTCAATGCATGTCATGGTTGGTGTTCACGTGCTCTGCACACGAGGCCCTATTGATGGGGTTGTTTAATTTCCCATGCAACCTTTTCTATGTAAGATATTGAATGCAGAGAGGGGGCTTTGGAAATAGTTCCACCTCTTTGATTTCCGATGCCTTTCCTTTTTCTGGGTCTTGGAAATAGTTCCACCATGCAATATTTTCCGTGCGCAGCATTAATGCTCCCCTTTATAACTTGAAGCCATAATTTTCATTCTCCCTTCACAGAGAACTCCAATTACAACTTTGGGAGATTTATCCTGAGAAAACAACTAAGTGCTATGGCTTGCAACCGTCTCCATTCTTGTCGACAACCATGGGAGGTCCCTGTTGAGGAGATGATTCCTCGTTTTGCTGCGCGACTAGTGGATCCCCTACTCGCCGATGCCGAGTGTGACGTGGTAATGTATGAACTTGTGATCCGTAAGGGGTCCCCTCTTCCAATGGGATCCATTTGGCTCTGGATGATTCTTCTTGCCGTGCTCGCTGACATCCCTCCTCACCCAGCGGAGATGACCCTGGCGATGCTTGATGCGGCTGAAGACAAGCTCGAGTGTTTTTATGAGGTGTGCCTGATTACTCAGGCTCTGAAAGATTGCTCGGTTCATCTGTTGGGCCAGATAAGAGCCCGGAGGGCTATTATGTCTGCTTTTGCGGATGAACATGGCGCCAATCGGTGGGGAGCCACTCCTCATGAAAATTTTCGTTTCGATGTGCTGGAGAAGGCGGCGAGGGAGTTAGAAAATTTTGTATACTGTTTTGTTCACCCTTGTGCCACTGATCCCTTGTTTGGTGATCTTTTCCCAGTGGCGTAGTGTGTTTAAATCGATGTAATCTTTTTATCATTGGCTGTTATATGCTTTCTGTTGAATTTTTCATGTTTGTAGGATACTCGTACGTGCATTTTTCTTGCGTAAATGAGCTTTATATTTTTCCCGTGGGAATTTTTTTTAATCGCGAGCGCTATCGTTATGTTGCATGCGGATCTTTTGGGTATCATTTCCTTTTAAAAAAACTCATATAGTTGCAAATGCATGCTTGATGGGATATACATCGGAGGCTTTCCTTGTTGCTTCCCACATCAAGTAGTTTGCGCTTTGTTCCCCTCCGAAAGACGGCGCAGACTTGCGTCTTGCCTGTGATTCGGGGCAGATGCTATTAGGTGTTATCCGTCTACCTCTCCGAAGATACCAAGTTGATTTATGGCACCGTGTATCGGAGGTTTAGACGGATGCGGCCGATGTAGCAGACTTCGTCAGATTCCCCCTCGCTTGAGGGGTTTTTGATTGTGGGGACGCTCTTCCCTGCAGGCGCAAGCCCCTGCAGTTAATTACGCTACCGCATCGCGGTAACAACTTTCTCCTTCTCCAGAATTTCATTTCGTGTCGTGTGTGTTTGTTTTGTTTGTGGTTGCCCGTGGATTGTATATGGAGACTGAGTAATGCCGTCGCCCGTAGGACGTGGATTAGTCCAAATCCGTATTTGCTTAGATTTGGGTTTGGTGTTTTTAGTTTAAGGATACGTTAGTCGCGTTGCGGCTAAGATCAACTTAAACGTTCGTTAAGGATACGTTAGTCCAGTTTGAGACTAAGATCAACTTAACGGGATCGTTTAGATCCGACAAAAGAGTGTTTGGGCTCTATTGTTCCAGTTTGGGAGATTCATAGTCCAATTTGGGACTAAAGTCTGTTTGGAGGATACATTAGCCATTTTTGAGGCTAAGATCGACTCAAACGTTTGTTAAGGATACGTTAGCCCAGTTTGAGACTAAGATCAACTTAACGGGACCGTTTAGATCCGACAAAAGAGCATTTGGGCTCTATTGTGCCAGTTTAGGGACGTGGTGGTCCATATTCCAGTTTAGGGACGTGGTGGTCCGATATTAGTTTAGGGACGTTTCGGTCCGATATTAGTTTAGAGACGTTTCGGTCCAATATTAGTTTAAGGACGTTTCGGTCCAATATTAGTTTAAGGACGTTTCGGTCCAATATTAGTTTAAGGACGTTTCGGTCCACGAGTTTAAGGACCCTGCAGTCCATATCGATGTGTGGTCGTTGGGACCCGTCACCTCTTTGACGTCGTTGAGAGATTACAACGACGGATGTCAAAGGAGTTCGGAGATGTACCCTCGAACCGGATGTAAATTGATTTAGAAGAGCAATTTTTGCTCAGTCAATTTAATTTAAGGACTTTTGGCCAAAATTGGGCTAAGTCCAGTTGAAATGTTCAACATTTTATTTGCTTTTGCATTACATTTCTTTTTTTATTTTTATTTGGGCCTTGCCCAGAAAGGATGCAGAGCATCAATTTGTTTTGGGCTCTGCCCTTTTAGGAATGATGCAAGGTATCAATTTTATTTGGGCTCTGCCTTTATATAAAGGATGCAAAGCATCAATTTATTTGGGCTCTGCCCATTTATTGCCTTGCAATTTATTTTGGCCTGTCAGGTCATTTTGATTTGGGCCTGGCCCTTCAAATAGTGCAAAGCACCAAGAATCTTTTGGATTCAAGAAAATGAGTGCAGAGCACTTTTTAATGATCTAAATTTAGATCAAAGAAGAGAAAAGAAAATCTTTTCTTTCTTTCTGTCTCAGAGAACCAGAGGTTCATAGCAAGTGCAAGGCACTATTTTTATTTATTTATTTTTCTGAGAACCAGAGGTTCATAGCAAGTGCAAGTCACTATTTTTATTTATCTGAGAACCAGAGGTTCATAGCAAGTGCAAGGCACTATTTTTATTTATTTATTTATCTGAGAACCAAAGGTTCATAGCAAGTGCAAGACACTATTTTTATTTATTTATTTATCTGAGAACCAGAGGTTCATAGCAAGTGCAAGGCACTATCTGTTGTGCGCACGTGCGTTGCACGTGGTGCCGCATGGCGGGCATACGTGCGTTGCACGTGGCGCACATGCGCATTATGAGGAGAAGCAAAGCTTCTATATATGGAGAACAAGCTCCTTTTAATATTATTAAATATTCTCATGTGGTGCGCACGTGCGTTGCACGTAGTGCCGCATGGCAGGCACACGTGCGTTGCACGTAGCGCACATGGCGCTTGCGCATATGCGCATTATGGAGGAGCATGCTCCTATCTTGGAGAACTAAGCTCCTTTGAGTATTGAATCCTTTGAGGATTTTTACTCTACCTTTCTATGAGGTATGCCCTCTTATTTATATGGGAGTGGTAGAGAAGCCATCTCTCCTTTTCCCGATGTGGGACTAAAAAATGCATTCCCCATGTAGTGGAGCATTACTTTAGATTACACGTGTATAATACATTTGCTCATAACTTTTGATCTCGGATGAATTATGAGGCCCATAATATATCAAATCGAAGGTCTTTTCGAGATGCTTTCAATATCATCAGAATTTAGCTGTTTTTCGTTCCGGAGTTTGTCAAAATACAGTTCGGAAAATACTGGTTCGCATCTTCTTCCTTAAATCACATGTGCATAGACATTTACTCATAACTTTTGATCCCGGATGAATTATGAAGCCCATAATATATCAAATCGAAGGGTTTTTCGAGACGCTTTCAATACAATCAGAATTTATCCGTTTCTCCTTCGGGAGTTTGTCAAAAAACAGTCCGGAAGATACTGGTTCGTATTTCCTTAAGCGTATCGCTGCCATTTGATACCTTGGACTCTTTTGCGCAGAAATTTTTGGCGGGAACAAATGCCCCCCACTACTTTGCCCACGTAAGTATGTACGTGGGTGAAGTAGTGCAGAGTTATGCAGAGTTATGCATGGCGTATGACCAGTTTTGGGTTGATGTATCACTTTAAGAATCTTGATCTGAGAAGATAACGAGCGGACACAAGCGTCGTCATTTATCATTGACTCAAATCTCAACTCTTAAGGGATATAGTTCCAACCCTTAACTCCATGAGCCGCATCCTTCTATTTCTTTATGTCTTACTCTGGCGTGAAATGTTTTATATGCTCATGAGTAGTTTCTCCCTTTCAGTGGCATGTAGCTTTGGCAAGTGTGGCTCATAGATGGTCGGCCCATCTTGACTTCTTTGCAGGGCAGTGATGGCTTAGGAGACAGGGGTAGGATCTGCCACCTAAGGCTTTTCAACTTTACGAGCCGTGAGGGTCTCATAAAGACTTTTCTTCCTACGAGTCGTGAGGATCTCGTAGGTGTATTTTCTCCTTGGGAATCGTGAGGATTCCTAAGTGTGTTTTCTCTTATAAGTCGTAAGGATCCTATAAGAGAATTTTCCCTCTTACGAGTCGAGAGGACCCGTAAGCGGTTGTTTCCCTCCTTATCGAGATTCGACTTTGGAGAGTGTGACCCGTGCATAGTATGCAAGAGACCGTTTTGGGCCGACTTGCAGGGTCCCAGTGCTTAGGAAACAGGTTTTTTAATCCCTACTGCCTAAGGCTTTATCTCACGAGTCGAGACGCATCGAGAAAATCTCGCAAAGACATCAATTTCTTCACGAGTCGAAACGGATCGAGCAGATCTCGCAAGAACATCTTAACGTCGCATTTAACCTCTGCACTTTACGACAGAAGCCCGTTAAGGTTGGTGGTACTTAGGGTTTTGGCCATCGTACCGTCGCATAAGCTGATATAGTCCTCGATAGGCAATCGTGCTGTTCGAGTAGCCCTGCGACTGCCGTGTCTCTGATCCCTTCGGGGGCTGGACAAGACGTCTTCAAGCAATCCTCCTTGGCAGTTTGACCGTCAGAAGAGCAAGCGCTAGGAATTTGCCATGCCGCTTTTTACTTGAGGTTAGGCTCATTTTGGAGAGCCCCGATGAGTCATAACCACTCCGCGCTGGTGTGGGGATGATCTCCGATAGTCTTTCGGGCTTTATATGAGTTGCCGTTAAGACCCTGAAGCTAGGAATTTGGCCTTTGCTTCGTTTGCTGGCATTGCGTCTGCTGTATCGAGACGAATGTTGCGGTGGGAACTAGGGATTTTGCCGTGGCTCCGTTTGTTTGATGACGTTACGTCTGCTGTGTCGAGACGAACGTTGGGGTGACATCTCGTCCGCTGTATCGAGACGGACGTCGAAGTGGTGACCACTCCACACTGGTGCGAGATGATCTCCGATTGTCTTTCCGGTTTTATATGACTTGCCGTTAAGACCCTGAAGCTAGGAATTTAGCCTTCGCTTCGTTTGCTGGCATTGCGTCCTCTGTATCGAGACGAATGTCGTGGTTGTCTCTAGGTTACTGGTGAACCGCCGAGGTTTGGAACTAGGGATTTTGCCGTGGCTCCGTTTGTTTGATGACGTTACGTCTGCTGTGTCGAGACGAACGTTGGGGTGACATCTCGTCTGCTGTATCGAGACGGACGTCGAAGTGGTGACCACTCCACACTGGTGCGAGATGATCTCCGATTGTCTTTCCGGTTTTATATGACTTGCCGTTAAGACCCTGAAGCTAGGAATTTAGCCTTCGCTTTGTTTGCTGGCATTGCGTCCTCTGTATCGAGACGAATGTCGTGGTTGTCTCTAGGTTACTGGTGAACCGCCGAGGTTTGGAACTAGGGATTTTGCCGTGGCTCCGTTTGTTTGATGACGTTGCGTCTGCTGTGTCGAGACGAACGTTGGGGTGACATCTCGTCTGCTGTATCGAGACGGACGTCGAGGTTGTCTCTAGGTTGCTGGTGAACCGCCGAGGTTTGGAACTAGGGATTTTGCCGTGGCTCCATTTGTTTAATGACGTTGCGTCTGTTGTGTCGAGACGAACATTGGGGTGACATCTCGTCTATTGTATCGAGACGGACGTCGAAGTAGTGACCACTCTGTGCTGATGCAAGATGATCTCCGGTTGTCTTTCCGGTTTTATATGAGTTACCGTCAAGACGTCGAAGCTAGGAATGTGGCCTTCGCTTCGTTTGCTTTGGTGTGTCCAAATCCTGTTGGAGGACGAACGCTGGGGTTAACATTTCGTGTGCTGTATCGAGACGAACGTCAAGGTGGTGACCACTCTGTGCTGATGCGAGATGATCTCCGATTGTCTTTCCGGTTTTATGTGAGTTACCGTAAAGACATTGAAGCTAGGAATGTGGCCTTCGCTTCATTTGCCTTGTCATGTCTGAATCCCTGCTGGAGGAAGAACGCTGGGGTCGACATCTCGTCTGCTGTATCGAGACGGATGTCGAGGTGGTGACCACTCTGTGCTGGTGCGAGATGATCTCCGATTGTCTTTCCGGTTTTATGTGAGTTACCGTAAAGACGTTGAAGCTAGGAATTTGGCCTTCGCTTCGTTTGCTTTGGCGCGTCCGAATCCTGTTGGGGGAAGAACGCTGGGGTTGACATTTCGTCTGCTGTATCGAGACGAACGTCAAGGTGGTGACCACTCTGTGCTGATGCGAGATGGTCTCCTATTGTCTTTCCGGTTTTATGTGAGTTACCGTAAAGACGTTGAAGCTAGGAATGTGGCCTTCGCTTCGTTTGCTTTGGCGCGTCCGAATCCTGTTGGGGGAAGAACACTGGGGTTGACATTTCGTCTGCTGTATCGAGACGAACGTCAAGGTGGTGACCACTCTGTGCTGATGCGAGATGGTCTCCTATTGTCTTTCCGGTTTTATGTGAGTTACCGTAAAGACGTTGAAGCTAGGAATGTGGCCTTCGCTTCATTTGCTTACACTGCGTCTGGTGTATTGAGACGAATGCTGAGGTGGAGCTGGGATTTTTCCATCACTCCACTTTGTTTCGACCATGGGGTCTTTTGTTAACTTTGCATGTACACCCCGCTGGGCTGTGAAGGAACGCCGTTGTTGACATTGCGTCTTTTGTAACGAGACGAATGCTAAGGTGGAGTTGGGATTTTGCCGTTACTCCGCTTTGTTTCGACCGTAAGGTCTTTTGTTGACGTTGCATCTGCCTCCAGCTGGACTGCGGAGGAACGCTGTTGTTGACATTGCGTCTACTGTATCGAGACGAATGCTGAGGTGAAGCTAGGATTTTTGCCATCGCTCCGCTTGATGGTGTAACATCTGTGTCCTGTTGGAATGAGGAGGCACACCGTTGTTGGTCTCCAGGCTGTAGACGTGGCCATTGAGATTTGGAACTAGGAACTTTGTCATGGTTCCGTTTCGTTGCGATTCTAAGGTCAGTTGTTGACGTCATGTCTGCATCTGGTTGGAGTAAGGAGAAACGCCGTTGGTGGTCTCTAAGTTATCGATGTTGACGTCGAGACCCTGAAGCTCGGGATCTTCATTTGCTTCATTTGTTGACATCGTGTCTGTAATATTGCGATAAATGTCGAGATTTTCTCTAGGTTGTCTATGAACCGTCGAGATTTGGCTTCGCTTTCTGATGGAGCCTGTTGGGAAGGTATGGTTCCCTCTTTATCTGCGCCCCTGGATTATATACAGGGATTGATGTGATTTCACCTGTAGGGCAAAAAGTTTCATTCTTTCATTTTTTTTATTCTTTCCGCGATGCTCTATCATTTCAGCTTTTTATATCGCGAAAATCGCGATTGCCCAATCATTTCGGCTATTTTTCGCGGTGCCCAATCATTTCGGCTATTTTTTCTTTTTACTCGCTGTTTTTTATTGCGAGTTGCCCAATCATTTCAACTGTTTATTTTATTTTTACTCGCTGTTTTTTTATTGCGAGTTGCCCAATCATTTCGGCTATTTTTCTTTTTACTCGTGCATACATTTTTACTTGCTGATTTTGTTTGCAAGTTGCCCCATCATTTCGGCTATTTCGTATGCATTTTTTTTTTTGAGTAGGGGATTTGGGATCTGATACCAATCTTGGCATCAGCATCGCTGCGAATGGAATATTGCCAGGAGCGAATCATCATTTGCCGTGAAAGGACTTGGAATTTGATACCGGTTTAGGCATCAGCATCGCTGCGACTGGGACATTGCCAGGAGCGAATCATCATTTGCCTCTGTCGATGTTGAACAAAGGTGGCTTAGCAAACAGGGTTAGGATCCCGTCGACTAAGGCTTTTGACTTCATGAGCCGTAAGGGTCTCACAAAGGTATCTCTCCCTACAAGTCGTGAGGATCTTGTAGGTGTGTTTTCTCCTTGGGAATCGTGAGGATTCCTAAATGCATGTTCTCTTGTAAGTCGTAAGGATCTTACAAAAGGGTTTTCTCCTTATAAGTTGAGAGGACTTACAAGTGTTGTTTGCTGTACAAGCATATCCCTAGTCACGGATGAGACTTTGTTAGGAAAATATTTATTCGTGCCCGTGGATTGTATACAAGGGTCAATATGAGCCGTTTGTAGGGCAATATCGAAGGTTGTAGGGGTTGCTTAAGAACAGATTAAGGTTTCTGTAACTTAAGACTTTCAAATCTTATGAGCCGTGAGGGTCCCATAAGAGAGTTCTCCTTACGAGTCGTGAGGATCTCGCAAGTGTATTTTCTCCTTAGGAATCGTGAGGATCCCTAAGTGTGTTGTTCCCTTGTGAGTCGTAAGGATCTCACGCGGGTGGTTTCTCCTTACAAGGTCGAGAGGATCCTGTAAGTGTCTTTTAACGAGGTTGCGCCCTTTCGGGTTTTCACAAACACTCACCAGTAGCCCTGCTGTTTTTACTCATGGAGCCCTTTCGGGTTTTCATCCGTGCCCATTTTGCTTGTGGACATACCGTATTTTTTTTATTTTTTTTTAAACGAGGTCGCGCCCTTTCGGGTTTTCACGAACACTCGCCGGTAGCCCTGCTGTTTTTACTCACGGAGCCCTTTCGGGTTTTCATCCGTGCCCATTTTGTTTATGGACATACCGTTTTTTTTTTTTAATTTTTTTTTTTAATTTTTTTTTTTACCACGTCAGGCTGAAAATGCTGCGGGTTGGGAGTAGTTTAACGACGTTTCGGTCATTTGCAAGTTTCAGGACATTGCGGTCCGCCGTTAGTTTAAGGACATTTCGGTCCGACGCCAGTTTTAGGACGTAGTGGTCCATCGTTAGTTTAACGACATTTCGGTCTACCGTCGCCGTATTTGAGGCGAATTTCTAGTTTACTGACTTTTCGGTCTAGGAGGCCTTCCCTATGAATGAGCATGATGCCCCCGGCATATCCACCTTTTTCGAAGCATGTTGTTGTGGCGGGTTTACTTTCCACTTTTCGGGTAACGCGAACTTGCCTTGTTGGTATTGGTCTTTAACCCAGTTTTTGAAGACGTAGCAATTGTCGAGTGGGTGACCTATTAATCTGTGGTAGGGACAATAGTTAGGATTGTTAACGTCACCTGGTTGCAATGGACGTTTTGGATCTGGCAGAGTGATAAGCCCGCTGCGCACTGCTAGCTCGAACAATCTCTTTGTTTTATCTTTGGGAAATGAGTAAGGACGTTTCAACTTCTCATTGAGGTATCACGGCTTGTTGTTTTGACGACAAAACGGTCTCAGGTTACTCGGCTGTTGTTGAGTGTTGGCAACAAAGGCCGTTTTTTCCTTTTCCTTTCTCATTTCGTTTGCTCCGTCGTTTGCGGGTCCGAGATTCTTTCCGGGTAGCGTGAGATTGTACGGTTGAACATTCTCGCAACTCTCCAATTCTTTTGTTTTAGAAATGAATTCCTTGAAGAGAGGGTTAAGAGCGGCTTCTTCATCAGAATCGCTTCCAAAGGTGAGAACTCGTGATCCCCCGGGCTCGTCCTTATGACAATTGCCGGCAACTCTTTTATGCTCATCTGTCGTATTTTTTCGCTGTCTACGAGCTTCACGCTTTGTCCTGTTGAAGTGTTGCCTGTGAGCGACATACCCTTGCCACCAACACTTAAAAGAGTTGCAGTCTTCAGTAGGATGTACGATCTTCTGATGATATAAGCAGAAGTTAGGGTGCACGTCCGTTTCATCAAAATGTATACCACCAGGAGAATTTTTTTTTGAAAGAGGGCGGCCTCATCCCCATTGCTATGGCTTTGGCGAATCGTTTCCTTGTCTTGACCCTGCTTTTATTTGCGGCGGATGTACTTTCATCCGGTGGGAGTGTTTCGACCCTTTCATCTAGTCGCCGGCGTTTGGCTTTCTCGAATATGGCCATCTCGCGCTCTCGATCAGCTTTGCTTTTAAGACGGGCTTCATTCGGGAAGGCATCGATCATCTCGTCTGACGGCCACAGAAGTTCTGGTTCAGGCCCCGCCCCTGGTTTCTCGGTGCAAGGAGCCTCTTTATCATCTATCAATGAGTGAGAGATCACATGACAACTTGCTACGTAGTCCTCAGATTCATCTGATGAGTCTTCTCCATCATTTTCGTCCTCGAGGACGTGGCTGAGGAACTCTTGGAGCGTGATTAGAATCTGCGCCTTCTGGTTATACTCTTCCAGCACGTCAATCTGTTTCTGCAAATCCGTGCGCTTGTCGCCGGGCTTCACGGGCTTCTTGGATTTCTTCTTGTTTTTCGAAGATTTCGACGGCTGGGCGTGAATGCTTTGGCTATCACCACCGATATTTGGAATTGGGCGCGGCTTCAGCATCCCCTTGATGATCTCAGGTTCCAACGGGTTCTTCCATTTAATCTCCGGGCACGTCTGAAGATCATTCAGCATCTTTTTGGTTTTGGACGACAACACGACCTCCCACGAAGCTTCTTCGACAAAAGAACAAGTTGCCCCCGATGTGTCCGTCTTCTTTGGAGTGTGCGGTTGTGGTGGGTTTATTTTCCACTTCTCGGACAACGCAAACTTGCCTTGTAGATACTGATCCTCGATCCATCCTTTAAAGACGAAGCAATCATCGATCGGGTGACTTACCGTTTGGTGGTAAGGACAATAATTGGGATCGTTGACATCGCCTGGCTGCAACGGACGCTTTGGACTCGGCAGATTGATGAGTCTGTTGCGCACCGCCAGCTCGAACAGTCTTCTCGTTTTATCCTGGGGAAACGAGTAAGGACGTCCCAGTCTCTCCTCGAGGGATGGGCGTGGACGCACGTTGTTTTGGCGAACAACCGGCTTCAAGTTGCTCGGTTGTTGTTGAGCGTTAGCGACGAAGGTTGCTTTCCCTTTGCCTTTTTCATTCCAAGGCTCCGTCTTTAAAGAGGAAGGCCTATGGCCCATCTGGTCCATTTGGGCCAGCTTGTCAATCAAGGCCTGGAAGATGGTCGGCTTGAAGAACATCATGAACTGTGAGATGGTCGTTTGCGGATCAAGGGTACCCACAAACATGCCTACTGCAGGAGCCTCTTCTATGCGTTGTTCGCATTTCGACCATAGGTTCCGCCATCGTGTTGCGTATTGGACCCACGTTTCGCCTGGCCTTATCCTGGCACTCATCAGTGCTGTTATCGGGGTGTGTTCACTGGCGCTTGCGAACCGTTGAGTGAACAGCAGCTCCATCTCCGTAAATGTCTTGATAGAGTCATTTGGGAGTTCAGAGTACCACTCAAATGCCGTTTCCGACAGGCTGCCAACAAACTGGCGGAGCAGCAATTTATCATCACCTCCAGTGTTGCCGCACATGGCTCTAAATTGAGCGACGTGCTGATGCGGATTTCCCGTCCCCTTATATACGTGGAACTTAGGGATCGTATATCCTGGCGGGTAACTAATTTGGTCATACCAGCCCGGGTAGGGTCGTCCGGTTCTAGCAATTTGCCCAGCCGCTTCATTTGCCTGGTGAGCTCGTATTTGCTGAGCTATATGGTCATCCAGTGCGGCCTTGGAAATGGTTTCTTCCTTGGCTGCTGAAAGAGCCGGAGGAGGATTATACGTCTCCTTTTTATCGTCTTCAATAATGATCGGAGGTTCTTCAGCTGGAGGGTCCGGTTGTAACATCATCCCTACCATATCTTGGAAGAGGAGCGCCATTTGTTTTATGTTAGCCGCTTGCTCTGCGGCTTCTTTGTCCTTCTTTTTGAGGACTCTGCGTAGGTAGTCAGCGTCAGTCTCTTGTTCGTGACGCTGCTCTAATGATTCTTCCGAACTTTCTTTCGGTTCGGTAAGTGCAGCCATCACAGTCATCATTTCCTGAAGCTTCTGTTGCTGCTCCTGGGTTTTCGTCACGGATCGGGTGAGCGGTCGGTGACCCGTCGAAGCACGGCTTTCCTCCTTTCCAGAAGCCATATAAACAGTGCGCACCACCCTGCCCCCAGACTTGGGGCGTTTGGGCTCAGCGTCTTTGTGGTCTGCCACGTTTACTGGGGCTTTCTCTGGCCTCCTTCTTTTCTGAGTGGCTGACGTTGAGGGGGCCGCTGTAGTGGGCACCCAAGTAGCCGTTGCTTTTTGCGGCTTGACGGAGTAATCCTTCTCCGGCCGAACCTTCATCTTTTTCTGTCGGCGGAGATAGTTTTCATCAATCACCGACTCTTGGACCCGTCGCCAGACCTTATAAATCTTGGAGGATAGCCGTTGAGAGGGCTGCTCCGGCTTTGCATCTGTAATACTCCCCGCAGGTGGAGGAGATCTTTTTAGCGTGGCAGTCGGAGAGTTCTTGCGTACCCCCCTTAGCGGTTCAAAGTTGTTCCCAGTTGGAACAGCAGCATTGATTTCCACCATCGGAGCTGGCGGAGTTATCCCAGAGGGGGTGTTGCCCCCAGCCTTCTTTACCCGGCGCCAGTGGCGACGTCGAGCATGTCGTGCAGATGAAATCACCTCCGTTGTTGGATGAGCTTCTTCATGCCCCCTGCTTTGAGGAGAGACTGTTATTGGTGCTAGCCTATCGAAGACTGACGCCCGTTGAGAAGCAATGTCTAATCTGTCAAAGACAGACCTCTGAGCAGGGTAAGCAGCTTCGAGGACCTCGCCTGGAGCAGCAACCGGAATGGCCAGCCTCGTAAAAACTGACTTCTTGGAAGGAGGAGCCTTTCCAATGATTTCGTCTGCTTGAGCCGGGATGGCAGCTTCGGGTATCACGGGCTTATAGATGTTCTGGCCCAGTCTGTTGAAAACTGAGGTATTGAAGTTGGGCGACCTGTTGAGAGGGGCCGCGGCAGTAGCAAGCCAATCGAAGACCGACTTCTTTGGAACCTCTTGCGATGTCATTGTGGCATTGAAGCTCAACGGTGGGAGCATGGTCCCGAAGAATAATCCAGTGGTGGCCTGAGTTACCTGCCCCACTGGCATCTTGAAAAGGGAAGCCGCTTGGGGCCCATAAGTCACTCCTCCAACAAGGACCGAGCGAGAGTTGCAGTTGCAGGCAGTGCAGTTTGAAGCCATTGATCTTCTGTTTTCTGCACGGAGCAAGACACCAAATCTTAGTACCTCGAATCCACAGGCAACCACAGTAAACCGCGATTCGTTCGCGAACATGACACACGAAGTGTGGAGTGGAAAGAGAAAAAGGTCCCACCGGGCGTGCCAGAATCTGTTCCCCTCCGAAAGACGGCGCAGACTTGCGTCTTGCCTGTGATTCGGGGCAGATGCTATTAGGTGTTATCCGTCTACCTCTCCGAAGATACCAAGTTGATTTATGGCACCGTGTATCAGAGGTTTAGACGGATGCGGCCAATGTAGCAGACTTCGTCAGATTCCCCCTCGCTTGAGGGGTTTTTGATTGTGGGGACGCTCTTCCCTGCAGGCGCAAGCCCCTGCAGTTAATTACGCTACCGCATCGCGGTAACAACTTTCTCCTTCTCCAGAATTTCATTTCGTGTCGTGTGTGTTTGTTTTGTTTGTGGTTGCCCGTGGATTGTATACGGAGACTGAGTAATGCCGTCGCCCGTAGGACGTGGATTAGTCCAAATCCGTATTTGCTTAGATTTGGGTTTGGTGTTTTTAGTTTAAGGATACGTTAGTCGCGTTGCGGCTAAGATCAACTTAAACGTTCGTTAAGGATACGTTAGTCCAGTTTGAGAGTAAGATCAACTTAACGGGATCGTTTAGATCCGACAAAAGAGTGTTTGGGCTCTATTGTTCCAGTTTGGGAGATTCATAGTCCAATTTGGGACTAAAGTCTGTTTGGAGGATACATTAGCCATTTTTGAGGCTAAGATCGACTCAAACGTTTGTTAAGGATACGTTAGCCCAGTTTGAGACTAAGATCAACTTAACGGGACCGTTTAGATCCGACAAAAGAGCATTTGGGCTCTATTGTGCCAGTTTAGGGACGTGGTGGTCCATATTCCAGTTTAGGGACGTGGTGGTCCGATATTAGTTTAGGGACGTTTCGGTCCGATATTAGTTTAGAGACGTTTCGGTCCGATATTAGTTTAAGGACGTTTCGGTCCAATATTAGTTTAAGGACGTTTCGGTCCAATATTAGTTTAAGGACGTTTCGGTCCACGAGTTTAAGGACCCCGCAGTCCATATCGATGTGTGGTCGTTGGGACCCGTCACCTCTTTGACGTCGTTGAGAGATTACAACGACGGATGTCAAAGGAGTTCGGAGATGTACCCTCGAACCGGATGTAAATTGATTTAGAAGAGCAATTTTTGCTCAGTCAATTTAATTTAAGGACTTATGGCCAAAATTGGGCTAAGTCCAGTTGAAATGTTCAACATTTTATTTGCTTTTGCATTACATTTCTTTTTTTATTTTTATTTGGGCCTTGCCCAGAAAGGATGCAGAGCATCAATTTGTTTTGGGCTCTGCCCTTTTAGGAATGATGCAAGGTATCAATTTTATTTGGGCTCTGTCCTTATATAAAGGATGCAAAGCATCAATTTATTTGGGCTCTGCCCATTTATTGCCTTGCAATTTATTTTGGCCTGTCAGGTCATTTTGATTTGGGCCTGGCCCTTCAAATAGTGCAAAGCACCAAGAATCTTTTGGATTCAAGAAAATGAGTGCAGAGCACTTTTTAATGATCTAAATTTAGATCAAAGAAGAGAAAAGAAAATCTTTTCTTTCTTTCTGTCTCAGAGAACCAGAGGTTCATAGCAAGTGCAAGGCACTATTTTTATTTATTTATTTATCTGAGAACCAGAGGTTCATAGCAAGTGCAAGGCACTATTTTTATTTATCTGAGAACCAGAGGTTCATAGCAAGTGCAAGGCACTATTTTTATTTATTTATTTATCTGAGAACCAGAGGTTCATAGCAAGTGCAAGGCACTATTTTTATTTATTTATTTATCTGAGAACCAGAGGTTCATAGCAAGTGCAAGGCACTATCTGTTGTGCGCACGTGCGTTGCACGTGGTGCCGCATGGCGGGCATACGTGCGTTGCACGTGGCGCACATGCGCATTATGAGGAGAAGCAAAGCTTCTATATATGGAGAACAAGCTCCTTTTAATATTATTAAATATTCTCATGTGGTGCGCACGTGCGTTGCACGTAGTGCCGCATGGCAGGCACACGTGCGTTGCACGTAGCGCACATGGCGCTTGCGCATATGCGCATTATGGAGGAGCATGCTCCTATCTTGGAGAACTAAGCTCCTTTGAGTATTGAATCCTTTGAGGATTTTTACTCTACCTTTCTAAGAGGTATGCCCTCTTATTTATATGGGAGTGGTAGAGAAGCCATCTCTCCTTTTCCCGATGTGGGACTAAAAAATGCATTCCCCATGTAGTAGAGCATTACTTTAGATTACACGTGTATAATACATTTGCTCATAACTTTTGATCTCGGATGAATTATGAGGCCCATAATATATCAAATCGAAGGTCTTTTCGAGATGCTTTCAATATCATCAGAATTTAGCTGTTTTTCGTTCCGGAGTTTGTCAAAATACAGCTCGGAAAATACTGGTTCGCATCTTCTTCCTTAAATCACATGTGCATAGACATTTACTCATAACTTTTGATCCCGGATGAATTATGAAGCCCATAATATATCAAATCGAAGGGTTTTTCGAGACGCTTTCAATACAATCAGAATTTATCTGTTTCTCCTTCGGGAGTTTGTCAAAAAACAGCCCGGAAGATACTGGTTCGTATTTCCTTAAGCGTATCGCTGCCATTTGATACCTTGGACTCTTTTGCGCAGAAATTTTTGGCGGGAACACGCTTATTCCAGATTAAGTATCGTCGTCGAAATAGAGTTTTGCTTGCATATTCTTGAATCTATACGCCTTCCCTCAGAGGTTGTAGCTGTAAAGGCGAGCTTGCAGGGGCTGATTAAGCAGTGTGCTGCGAACATGATATCGTGTGAGAAAAGGATTGGCCGCAAGTTTTCAAAGAAGGAGCTGGCTTCTAAAGCGCTGAGGGAGCTTCAAGCCAGCCTTACGGCCAAGGCCATTAAAGCATATGAACTTTGGCGAGTGCTTCAATTTGGCTATCAAGGAGGTGGTAGCCATTGATAAAGCCGCTGTATTTACTCGCGAAATGGTTGAGGCCTATAAGATTGCTGAAAAAGAGCTTGAAGGCCGGCTTGCCTCATACCAGGCCCAACAAGCTCAGGCGGAGGCCCGTCTTTTGGCGATACTGAATCATGAAGGCGAGGCTCAGCGAAAGAGGATGAACTGGCAAATCTGCTAAATCGCCGGCCGACTTGAAGAATTGTATACATATTTTTTTATTATTCCTTTATACATACTCCTGAATAAGAGTATATTTTATTTTGTTCTTTCACGAATTGTACTTTGTATTCATTTTGATTCATGAATAAAAGACATGTTTTTCTTCACAATGGTGTGTCCCTTTTTATTAAATGCATTCTGTGGATAGTCTATCTCGATTTCTTTGCAGGACAACGATGGCTTAGGATTCAGGATTAAGATCTGCCTCCTAAGACTTTTCAACTTTATGAGTCGTGAGGGTCTCATAAAGAATTTTCTCCTTACCGGTCGAGAGGATCCTGTAGGTGTAATTTCTCTTTAAGAATCGTGGGGATTCCTAAGTGTGTTTTCTCTTGCAAGTCATAAAGATCTCACAAGAGAATTTGCTTCCTTACGAGTCATGAGGACCCGCAAGTGATGGGTGAGGTTACCCTTATCCGCATTTCGCGGAGTCAGGAGTTGCTCTGGGTGCTTCCCACGAGTTCACTGCCGTGTTCTGCGAGGACCAGACTCCGCTCTGGACGTTTCCCACGGGGTCAGAATTGACATTATCCGTGTTCCACGTGACCAAGAATTTTGCTCTGGATGCTTCCCACGGGTTCACTGTCGTGTTCGGCGAGGACCAGGCTCCGCTCTGGACGTTTCCCACGGGGTCAGAATTGACATTATCCGCGTTCCACATGACCAGGAATTTTGCTCTGGATGCTTCCCACAGGCTCACTGTCGTGTTCTGCGAGGACCAGGCTCTGCTCTGGATGCTTCACACGGGGTCATTGCCGTGTTCTACGTAACCAGGAATTTTGCTCTAGATGCTTCCCACGGGTTCACTGCCGTGTTCTGTGAGGACCAGGCTCCGCTCTGGACGTTTCCCATGGGGTCAGAGTTGACATTATCCACGTTCCACGTGACCACGAATTTTGCTCTGGATGCTTCCCACAGGTTCACTGCCGTGTTCTGCGAGGACCAGGCTCCGCTCTGGACGTTTCCCACGGGGTCAGAATTGACATTATCCGCGTTCCATGTGACCAGGAATTTTGCTATGGATGCTTCCCACGGGTTCACTGCCGTGTTCTGCGAGGACCAGGCTCCGCTCTGGACGTTTCCCACGGGGTCAGAATTGACATTATCCGCGTTCCACGTGACCAGGAATTTTGCTCTGGATGCTTCCCACGGGTTCACTGCCGTGTTCTGCGAGGAACAGGCTCCGCTCTGGATGCTTCACACGGGTTCACTGTCATGCTCTGCGAGGACCAGGATCTGCTCTGGACGTTTCCCACGGGGTCAGGATTGACATTATCCACGTTCCACGTGACCAGGAATTTTGCTCTGGATGCTTCCCACGGGTTCACTGCCGTATTCTGCGAGGACCAGGCTCCGCTCTGAATGCTTCACACGGGGTCATTGCCGTGCTCTGCGAGGACCAGGATCCACTCTGGACGTTTCCCACGGGGTCATTGTCGTGTTCTACGTAGGCAGGAATTTTGCTCTGGATGCTTCCCACGGGTTCACTGCCGTGTTCTGCGAGGACCAGGCTCCGCTATGGACGTTTCACACAGGGTCAGAGTTGACATTATCCGCGCTCCACATGACCAGGAATTTTGCTCTGGATGCTTCCTACGGGTTCACTGCCGTGTTCTGCGAGGACCAGGCTCCGCTCTGGACGTTTCCCACGGGGTCAGAATTGACATTATCCGCGTTCCACGTGACCAGGAATTTTGCTCTGGATGCTTCCCACGGGTTCACTGCCGTGTTCTGCGAGGACCAGGATCCGCTCTTGATGTTTCACACGGGTTCACTTTCGTGCTCTGCGAGGACCAGGATCCCCTCTGTATGCTTCACACGGGGTCATTGCCGTGCTCTACGAGGACCAGGATCCGCTCTGGACGTTTCCCACGGGGTCATGATTGACATAAGCCGCATTCCCGTAGCCAGGAATGGTTGACTTCATCCGCATTTCAGGGAGTCAGGGTTTGACTCTCGGTCATCTATGTACCACCGAGTCATGAAACTGGGGGTTGCCGCTGTTTCGCTTTATTTTATGTTGTGTCTGTTGTAATGAGACGAGTGTTGAGATGATCTCCAGGCTATCTGTGAACCGTTGAGATTTGGCTTCTCCTTCTGATGAAAACGTGGAGAGGAAAGGTGTGATTCCCTCTTTGTTTTAGCCCCTGAATTGTATACAGGGATTGATGTGATATCACATGTAGGGCATAAATTTCATTTTTTTTTATTTCTTTCCGCGATGCTCTATCATTTCAGCTTTTTATATCGCGAAGGTTGCGATTGCCCAATCATTTCGGCAATTTTTCGCGGTGCCCAATCATTTCGGCTATTTTTTTTATTTTTACTCGCTGCTTTTTATTGCGAGTTGCCCAATCATTTCGGCTATTTTGCATGCATACACTTTTACTTGCTGATTTTGTTTGCAAGTTGCCCCATCATTTCGGCTATTTCATATGCATATGTGGCTTGCTGGCTTTTCGCTTGCAAGCTTGGAATTCGACACTGATTTTGGCATCAGCAACGCTACAACTGGGATATTGCCAAGAGCGATTCATCATTTCCCTCTGTCGATGTCGAACAAAGGTGGCTTAGTAAACAGGGTTAAGATCCTGTCGACTAAGGCTTTTGACTTTATAAGCCGTAAGGGTCTCATAAAGGCATTTCTCCCTACAAGTCGTGAGGATCTCGTAGGTGCGTTTTCTCCTTAGGAGTCGTGAGGATTCTTAAGTGCGTGTTCTCCTATAAGTCGTAAGGATCTTACAAGAGTGTTTTCTCCTTATAAGTCGAGAGGACTTACAAGGGCCGTTCACCGTGTAGATATATCCCTAGTCACGGATGGGACTTTGTTAGGGAAATGTTTATTCGCGCCCGTGGATTTTATACAAGGGTCAGCATTGAGCCGCTTGTAGGGCAATATTGGAGGTTATGGGGGTTGCTTAAGAACAGGTTCAGAACCCTGTAGCTTAAGGCTTTTGAATCTTATGAGCCGTGAGGGTCTCATAAGAGGGTTCTCCTTACGAGCCGTGAGGATCTCGGAAGTGTAATTTCTCCTTAGGAATCATGGGGATCCCTGAGTGTGTTGCTCCCTTGTGAGTCGTAAGGATCTCACGCAGGTGGTTTCTCCTTACAAAGTCGAGAGGACCTTGAAAGTGTCTCTTAACGAGATTGCGCCCTTTCGGGTTTTCACAAAACTCGCCGGTAGCCCTGCTGTTTTTACTCACGGAGCCCTTTCGGGTTTTCATCCGTGCCCATTCTGCTTATGGACATACCGTTTTTTTCTTCTTTTTTTTTTATTCTAACGAGGTTGCGTCCTTTCAGGTTTTCACAAAACTCGCCGGTAGCCCTGCTGTTTTTACTCACGGAGCCCTTTCGGGTTTTCATCCGTGCCCATTTTGCTAATGGACATACCGTTTTTCTTTCTTTTTTCTTTCTTTTTTTTTTGTATCAGCTTTGGGATGCTGCAATCCACCGTAGTTTATCGACATCTCGGTCAACGCCTGGTTTTAGGACATAGTGGTCCATTGTTAGTTTAAGGACGTTTCGGTCCGTTGTTAGTTTAAGGACGTTTCGGTCCGCTGTTAGTTTAAGGACGTTTCGGTCCGCTGTTAGTTTAAGAACGTTTCGGTCCGTTGTTAGTTTAAGGACGTTTCGGTCCGTTAGCCGGCTACTACTTATAGAGTTTGGGCTTAGGAAGATAGCGAGCGGACATAGTCGTCGTCATCTATCGTTGACCTAGGCCGTGACTCGTTAGGCGTAGTACATCTTCAGGAAGCGGCCATTTATTGGCCTGAAGGGGCTTTCGCCATGCATGTCCATGAGTAGATAGGCTCCACCCTGGTAGACTTTGTCTATAATATACGGGCCTTCATAATTCGGCTCGAATTTCCCTCGTTTAGCACGATTGGGGATCATAGGTCTTTTGACCACCAGCACGAGTTCGCCTTGGCGGAATGTCCTCGGCCTAGTCAATCTTTCGTAGGAGCGCGTCATCTTTGCTTTATAAGCCTCCAGATTTTGTTGCGCTATGAGCCGGGTTTCATCAAGGGCATCGAGCTCCTCAAGCCGAAGGTGAAAGTTCTCTTCGTCCGTTAGCCCGTAATGAACCGCCACTCGTAAAGAGGGTAGCTCTATCTCGAGGGGGAGTACCGCCTCTGTACCGAATACCAATGCGTACGGCGTTGTGTTCGTGGCCGTTTTAAACGTAGTTCGATACGCCCAGAGAGCTTCATGCAGTCTCTCGTGCCAGTCTTTCTTATTTCGTGACACCGTCTTTTTCACAATCTTCATCAAGGTCTTGTTGAAAGCCTCGGCTAGATCGTTAGCTCGGGGATTATAAACTGAGGAGTATCTCCAGTCTATGTTGTGCTGTTGTGTGAAGCGGCTGATCTTGTGGCTCCTGTAGGCTGGCCCATTATCGGAGATGATCCGTCGCGGAGTACCAAATCGATAAATGACGTACGTCTTGAAGAAATGGAGTATATTCTCGGTCTTCACTTCCCTCAGCGGTACTGCTTCTGCCCATTTGGAGAAGTAATCAGTTGTCGCCAAAATGAATCGATGTCCTCTGGACGATGCTGGTTCGATGGGGCCGATTATGTCAGTTCCCCACATTTCGAACGGCCAGCTAGCCACCGTTGGATGTAGTGGATTTGGATGCTGATGGATAAAGTCCCCATGGATCTGGCACGAGTGGCACTGCTTCGCGTATTCGAGGCAGTCCTGGATCATTGTGGGCCAATAATAGCCCATCCTTTTGATCTTCAGCTTCATCTTTGGGCCGGCTTGGTGAGAACCACAGAGTCCGTCATGAGTTTCTTGGACGGCTCTCTTTGCCTCTTCAGGTCCCAGGCATCTTAGCCATAAAGAATCAAATGACCTCTTGTACAGAGTATCGTTGGCGAAGGCGAAAGATAGGGCTCGCTTCATGAGCTGATGTTTTGAAGACGCATCTTCAGGCGTTCGACGGGATTTGAAGTAGTCTATAAAGACTTCTCTCCAATCTTCAACCTTTTCTTGGTCTTTTACTTGTAGAGCCATTTGCTCGGTCGCTCCCTTTTCCTCGGACGACTCCGGAGATATTTCTGCCGGTGCAAGAACCCGACGGCTTTGTACCACGATTCTTACGTCATCGAGGTTCCCATCGGACAATTCTTTAGCAAGCTTGGCTAATGCATCCGCTTTGCTATTTTCTGCACGCGGTATGCTTTCCAAGGTGTAGGAAGGTATTTGGGTCAGCAGTTGCTGTACCCTCTCGCCGTACTTCACCAGTTCTGGTTTGCACGTTTGATAGTCGTCGTTTACTTGACTAACGACCAGTTGGGAGTCTCCGTATATGAGGAGGTTCTCAATCCCCATGTCGATGGCGATCTCGAGACCTGCAATCAAAGTTTCATACTCGGCTTCATTGTTTGTCCTCGGCTCTGTTAAGGAGAAGGCAAAGCGCATTATCCTTCATTGTGGAGTTACGAAGATGAGGCCTACTCCAGATTTGATTATGGGGGTGCTTTGTTTGCGCTTCTTCATGGAGGATGCTCCATCGAAATAAAGTTCCCACCGTGTATCACCTCCGTCGATCGTGTCAAATGCATGTTCGTCTGGCAGTTCGCAATTCAAAGGAGAATCGGCAGGTATCGGATGCTCAGTGAGGAAGTCGGCGATGGCCTGGCCCTTCATTGCCTTGAGGGGACGATAGGTTATCGAGAATTCCATCAAGAGCAGGACCCATTTAGCGAGCCGTCCCATCAATATGGCCTTTGACATCAAATACTTGAGGGGACCCACTTTCGATATGAGACGGACTTCATGTGCCAACGCATAGTGCCTGAGCTTCGTTATCGCGAAGATCAATGCCAGGCAGTGTTTTTCGATGGGGGAGTAGTTTCTTTCTGCCCCCAGGAGAACTCGACTCAGATAATAGAGAGCTCATTCTTTCCCTTGATCGTTCTCTTGTGCCCACAGCGCGCCTAAAGAACCTTCGAGGGCTGTTGTGTACAGGACGATAGGTTTTCCTTTAACGGGAGCGGCCAGTACTGGCGGATTCTGTAGGTATTGTTTGATTTCGTCCAGTGCGCTTTGGCATTTGTGATCCCAGATGAATGGGGTGCCCTTCTTCATTAGCTGACTGTAAGGACGGCATTTGCCAGAAAGATTGGCTATGAATCGCCGGATATATGCGAGCTTTCCTTGGAGAGATTGCAGCTGCTTGAGAGTCTTTGGCGGGGGCATTTCCATGATCGCCTTGATCTTCGACGGGTCTATCTCGATGCCTCGGTGACGAACGATGAATCCCAGGAATTTGCCTGAGGAAACTCCGAACGCGCATTTAATAGGGTTCATCTTCAGGTTGTATTGCCGAAGGCGTTGAAATACGATCTTCAGATGCTCTAAATGTTCCTCGTATGATTTGCTTTTAACCACGAGGTCGTCGATATAACATTCGACAATTTCATGTATGAGGTCATCGAAGATCTTCGTCATGGCCCTCTGATAGGTGGCACCGGCGTTCTTCAGACCGAAGGGCATCACCTTGTAGCAGAATATGCCCAAAGGGGTCCGGAAAGCAGTATGTTTCTGGTCTTTGGGATGCATCTTTATCTGATTATATCCTGATGAGCCATCCATGAAGGAGAAAACTTCGTGAGTGGACGTGTTATCTATCATCAGCTCAGTGGCCGGTACTGGGAAGTCGTCCTTAGGGCAGGCTTTATTGAGATCCTGAAAGTCCACGCAGATGCGTACCGTCCCATTTTTCTTCATCACTGGGACAATGTTAGCGATCCAGTCAGGATATTGAACCTCTTGGATGAAGCCGGAGTCGATTAGCTTTTTGACCTCGGCGTTGATGCTCATCTCAAGCTCGAGCCGCATTCTTCTCGGCGCTTGTTTGATTGGCTTGGCATCCGAGGATATCGCTAATTTGTGCACAGCAATCTCTGGATCTAATCCTGGCATCTCGGAATAGTTCCATGCGAAACTATCTCTATGCTGCGTAAGCACGTCTTTTAGGGCAGCCACCCTTTCTTCAGACAATAGCTTACTAACGAATGTCAGTCGCGAGTCACTTGTTGTCCCCAAGTCAATTTTCTTGAGGTTATCTGCGGTAGTATGTATCCCATCTTCCAGCTCTTTTGGTGCCGGTGAAAATTCTAATATTACCTCGTCATCATCGTTTTCGAAGCACCAGGGGAGGCCATCCATATTCTCGGGCTCTCCTTCTGGTAGCGTTATCATATGACAAGTACGAGCTCGCTTCCAAAACCGATGTTGATCTGGTTCTACTCTCGCTGTATGCGCGGCTTTTGGTTCGTACTTCTGCGGTGGATTTATCCTCCAAGTGCTGGATAAAGCGAACTTGCCGAGCTGATATTGGTCTTCGACCCAGTTCTTGAAGGTGAAGTAGTCTTCGATAGGATGTCCTATTGCTAGGTGGTAGGAGCAATAATCTGGTTGATTAACTTCGCCTGCTTGATCGGGGTGCTTGGACTCCGGATGTGTAATCATTTGATGTTTTATGGCAAGATCAAGTATCTTCTGTGTTTTGTCCTGGGGAAAAGAGTATGCTCGACCCATCTTCTTTATAAGAGACGAATCCGGATTGCTCGATTCCCGATCGCGTGGCTTCTTGGTCTCGCTTTGTCGTTGTCGAACACCTTTCCCGCTCCTTGATTTATTTTTGCCTCCGCGTCGGGCCTTTTGTATGATGGGCTGGCGTCGAAGAGCATTGTCATTTTCCGCGGCCTGTTGAGGGAGGCGCTGCGTCCTGGCTTTTTCGTAAATGGCCATCTCGCGATTGTGGTCATCCCGAATCTTCTGACCTGCTTCCCTTACTAGCTTGTCCATTCGTTCTTCAAACAATGGACTCGGCATTTTGATGACAGGACCTTGTTTTGGTTCAAGACCGGTCTCTCTTAACAGAATGTCTCCTTCTTCATTGAAGTCATGTATGACGTAGCTGCCATGGACTCGCTCCCGTTTTCTGGATTGAAGATATCCAAGCCCGATCGTTTCCATTCTCCCGTTGGGCAACTTGCGCTGAGTTCCAGGGACATCCCAAATCCTGTTGTAGAACCGAGCTTCTCGAGTGATCTGTTTGAAGGGTACCCCTTGGCGCTTCAAGAGTCTTTTCAAGCCTTCTGTGTAATATCTTGGCAGACGGATGTGATGGAGCCTGTCAAGTGTAGAATCGGCGCCATGCCAATTTTTTTTTTCCACTTTGGTTTCCCCGGATCGGTAGAATAGGATCGCATTTTCACCTTTTCGCCTGGGAGGGACGTAAAATGTCTGCAATTCTTGCACATTATAAGTCTTAAGTGCATCGAGCTCTTTGTAATGCTCTTATGGAACCATGATTATTTGCAAACTCCGATTATCGCCAGCGAAGGCTTGTATTGATGGCCGAGCGGAAAATATAGCGTTAACCTCATCTTTCGAGTCTCTTCCGAAGATCAACATGGGGGCGAACGGTTCCAGGTTGTTGCGTTGGGGCGGCCCTGAATAAACTATCTCTTCTTCTTCCTCGGTGTCACTCCCGAAGATTGGAATAGTGGTGATAGCTTTGTCCTTCGGTTTGTGACATCTCTCCGTGTCCTCGAAATCTGGTGAGAAGTATTTTGCATCTTCGTATTTTCGAACTTCGTTCACGAAGAATGGGTTCAGCTCTCCTGTCACAATGTACTCGAGACCATCCTTGAATACTTCATACACTGATGTTGTGTAGAAGGGATAATGTTGTACTCGTGTAACCAAGGCCTGCCGAGCAAAGCATTGTAGCTTGTCTTGGCGTCAATGACGTGAAATTTAATATCCGTGATAAGTAGTCCAAAGCGCAACGTCCGTATCATAGACCCAAGAGCCCGTGATGACTGGGAGTCGAAACCGGAGATGGTGATTTTATCACGAG
Organism: Agapanthus africanus; assembly: GCA_030015575.1. Taxonomy (NCBI): domain Eukaryota; kingdom Viridiplantae; phylum Streptophyta; class Magnoliopsida; order Asparagales; family Amaryllidaceae; genus Agapanthus; species Agapanthus africanus. The sequence goes on along the minus strand of JASDDO010000012.1, from coordinate 495,432,666 downwards.
CGAGGTGCTGAACGCTCATGCGGATTTCCTTCAACACTCGCACGTTGAGGAGATTGACGGAGGACCCATTGTCGACCAGGATTTTGCCTATCTTGATATCATGACAGTATCCGGAGACATATAGTGGATGGTTGTGCTCGCACGTCCCAAGGAGGAGATCTTCATCGCCGAAGGTGATATCGGCTGTGTATACTTCTTCCAGCTCGTCTTTCATCCTTTCTTCGGCGAGGAAAGCTTGGAATTGCTCTGGCTCTTGTAGCGCCTTGATCAATGAATCTCTTGCTTCTTTTGATAGTAAAAGGGCATCGAGAATGCTGAGCTGCGAGGGTAACTTCTTCAAGTGCGCCAGAACGTTGTAGTCCACCTTACTTTTCTTTGGCGGGTCCTTGGCGGTCAGCTCTTTCATGATTTCGTCATCCAGGGCAATATCCTCAGAGACCTTTTCTTTTCCCTTATTTTTTCTATTCGTGGGTCCGAGATTCTTTTCGGGCAGCGTACGATTGCGCAGCTGAATATTTTCGCAGGTCTTTGGTTCTTCCTCTTTTCCCGAGGTGGATTCTTTGAAGAGAGGGCCAAGAGTCATTTCTTCGTCAAAGTCGCTCCCGAAGGTGAGAACTTGTGATCCTCCGGTGTTAACCATGCGACAGTTACCGGTAGTTCTTTTATACTCCTCGGTCGTACTTCTTTGCTCCCGACGAGTTTTGCGTTTCATCCGCATAAAATGTTGCCGGTGAGAAACATACCCCTGCCACCATCTTTTAAAAGCTTTGCACTCTTCTATGGGGTGTGCCATCTTTCGATAATATAGGCAGTAGCTAGGATGCATCTCTGCTTCTCCGAGAGTGTTTCCTTCGGAGGGTGGTAGCTTCATTCCCATTGATATGGCTTTAGAAAACCTTTTCCTCGTCTTGAACTTATTTTTATTCGCGACGGTTGCACTTCGATTCGGCGGGAATGTCTCGACTCTTTCATCCAGTCGCCGGCGTTTGGCCTTTTCAAATATGGCCATCTCACGCTCCCGATCAGCTTTTCTTTTCAGAAGAGCTTCATTTAGGAATGCGTCGATCATTTCGTATGATGGCCCTGGAAGCTCCGGTTCAGGACCTGCCCCCAGTCTTTCGGTGCAAGGAGCTTCTTCATCGTCTGTCGACGAATGACAGATCATATGGCAACTTGCTACGTAATCCTCAGATTCATCCGACGAGTCTTCTCCATCATCTCCTTCTTCAAGGACGTGGCCGAGGAACTCTTGGAGCGTGATTGGAGTCCGCGCCTTCTGGTTATACTCTTCCAGCGCGTCGATCTGTTTCTGCAGGTCCGTGCGCTTGTCGCCAGGATTCATGGGCTTTTTGGATTTCTTCTTCTTTTTCGAAGATTTCGGCGGCTGGGTGTATGTGCTTTGGCTATCACCACTGATTTTTGGAGTCGGGCGCGGCTTCAGCATCCCTTCGATGATCTCAGGTTCCAACGGATTCTTCCATCTGATCGCCGGGCATGTCTGGAGATCATTCAGCATTTTTTTAGTTCTGGCTGAAAGAACGACCTCCCATGGAGCTTCTTCAACAAAAGAGCACGATGCCCCCGATGTGTCCGTCTTCTTAGGAGTGTCTGGTTGTGGTAGGCTTACTTTCCACTTCTCAGACAGCGCAAACTTGCCTTGTTGGTACTAATCCTCGATCCATCCCTTAAAGACGAAGCAATCTTTGATTGGATGGATTACCGTTTGGTGGTAAGGGCAATAATTGGGATTATTCGCTTCGCCGAGTTGCAATGGTCGCTTTGGATTCGGCAGATTGATAAGCCTGTTGCGCATCGCCAGCTCGAATAGTCTCTTCGTTTTGTCCCGTGGGAATGAGTAAGGACGCTTCATTTTCTCATTATAATAGCGTCGTCTCTCTTCCAGTTGATCCGTTAGTTTTAGGGCACTGGGCAGCTGTTGGGTATTCGCAACGAAGGTCGCCTTCCCTTTACCCTTTTCGTTCCACGGCTCCGGCTTTGGAGGAGACGGTCTATGACCCATCTGGTCCATCTGGGCTAGCTTGTCGATTAAAGCCTGAATGTAGTCGGTTTGAAGAACATCATGAATTGTGAAATAGTTGCATGAGGGTCTAGGGTGCCCACGAACATGCCCACCGCTGGTGCTTCTTCGATGCGTTGTTCGCATTTCGACCACAGATTCCACCATCGGATTGCGTACTGAACCCACGTCTCGCCTGGCTTCACCCTGGCATTGATCAATGTCGTTATTAGGGTGTGTTCACTAGCACTTGTGAATCGCTGGGTGAACAACAACTCCATTTCTGCGAAAGTCTTGACGGAGTGGTTTGGAAGTTCGGAGTACCACTCAAATGCCGTCTCCGACAAGCTGCCGACGAATTTGCGGAGCAAAAGCTTATCATCACCACCGGTGTTTCCACAAAGAGCCCTGAACTGAGCGACATATTGATGGGGATTGCCTGTCCCCTTATACACATGGAATTTAGGGATCGTGTAGCCCGGCGGGTACTTTATCTGATCATACCAGCCCGGATACGGTCGCCCAGTTTTGACGACTTGGCCGGCCGCTTCATTTGCCTGGTGAACTCGTATTTGCTGAGCAATATAGTCATATAGGACGGCCTTGGAAATAGTTTCCTCCTTGGCTGCTGAAAGAGCCGGAGGTGGATTCGACGTCTCTCCTCTATCATCTTCAATAATGATCGGAGGGTCTTCAGCTGGGAGGTCCGGCTGTAACATCATCCCGACCATGTCCTGGAAGAGAAGCGCCATTCGTTTTATGTTGGCAGCTTGTTCTGCAGCTTCTCTGTCCTTCATTTCGAGGACTCTGCGTAGGAAGTCAGCGTCGGTTTCTTGTTCGTGAGGTTGTTCCGATGACGCCTCCGGGCTTTCTTTTGGTCCAGTGAGTGCGTCCATTGCAGTCAGCATCTCCTGAAGCTTCTGCTGTTGTTGTTCCTGAGCCCTTGTTATTGATCGGGTAAGCGGTCGGTGGCCCGTCGAAGTGCGGCTTTCCTATTTTCCGGAAGCCATATAAACAGTATGTACCGCTATGCCCCCAGTCTTAGGGCGTCTGGGCTCAGCGTCTTTGCGTTCTGCCCTGGTCATAGTGGCTTTCTCTGGCCTCCTTTTCTTTTGAGCAGTTGACATTGAGGGGGCCATTGCAGCAGGCATCCAAATGGTTGTCGTCTTTTGCGGCTTGCCAGGACGGTTCTCTTCCGGCTGGACCTTCAGCTTCTTCTGTCGACGGGGCTAGTCTTAATCAATCATCGACTCCCGGACCCGTCGCCAGACTTTGTAAACTTTGGAGGACAGCCGTTGAGGGGACTGCTCCGACTTTATTTCTGTAACAGTCTCCACCGGTGGAGGAGATCTCTTCAGTACGGTGGTAGGAGAGTTCCTGCGCACCTTGTTCAGCAATTCAAAACTGTTCCCAGTTGGAACAGCAGTATTGACTTCCACCGTTGGGGCTGGTAGAGTTAACCCAGAGGGGGAGTTGCCCCTAGCCTTCCTGATGGTGTTGGTTCGGTGATGGGGATGGCTTCGTCATGCCCCCTGTTCTGGTAAGGCGTCGCCGATGCCAGCCTCTTGAAGGCTGACGTCCGTTGAGCAGCAGTAGCCAATCTGTCGAAGACAGACTTTTGAGCAGGAATGGGAGTGGGAGCTGGAACAGTCAGTCTTGCAAAGACCGACCCTTTGGCAGGAAGCCGCCTTGACGACTTCAGGAGCAGGGATGGCTATCCTCTTCGGAATAACCTTTTCTGGAACTGCAGGCTTCATCATGGGCCCGCATGAACTTTGGCCCAATTTGGCAAAGACTGAGGCGCCGGAGCTGGACGACCCGTTGAGAAGGGCCGCGTTAGTAGCAAGCCGATCAAAGACCGACTTTTTGGGAGCTTTCGGTGCTGGCACAGGGACGCTGAAACTCATCGGTGGGGGCATGGTCCCGAAAAACAATCCAGTGGTGGCCTGAGTGACCTGTTCCACCGGCATCGTGAATAGGGAAGCCGCTTGGGGCCCGTAAGCTATGCCTCCAGATGAGGTAGAAAGTGCATTGCAGTTGCAGCTGGAACACTTCATGCAAGTGGACGCCATTGATCCTTCGCTTTCTGCACCAAGCAAAACGCCAAATCTTTGTATCTCGAACCCAAGGGCAACCATTAGCAAACCGCGATTCGTTCGTGAACACGACACACGAAGTGTGGAGTAGAAAGAGGAAAAGGACCCACCAGGCGTGCCAGAATCTATTCCCCGCCGAACACAGAGACGCGACCGCGTAGGTTCGTCTTGCCTGAAATTCAGGGCAGATGCTAATTGGTGCTATCCGCCACCTCTCCGAAGATGCCAAGTTTATTTATGACACCATATATAGAAGGTTTAAACGGATGCGACCGATGTAGCAGACTTCGTCAGATTCCCCCTCGTTTGAGGGGTTTTTGATTGTGGGGACGCTCTTCCCTGCAGGCGCAAGCCCCTGTAGTGTATTACGCTACCGCATCGCGGTAACAACTTTCTCCTTCTCCATATGGTCACTTTGTGTCGTGGGTGTTTGTTTTGTGTTTGGTTGCCCGTGGATTATATACGGAGACTAATTTATGTTGTCGCCCGTAGGGCGTGGACTAGTCCAAATCCGTATCTTCTTAGATTTAGGTTTAGGGGTTTGGGTTTAAGGATACGTTAGCCTCATTTGAGACTAAGATCAACTTAAACGTTTGTTCAGGATACGTTAGTCTAATTTTAGACTAAGATCGACTTAACGGGATCGTTTAGATCCAACAAGAGAGCAATTGGGCTCTATTGTTTAGTTTAATGACATTGCAGTCGATAAATAGTTTAAGGACATTACGGTCCATCGTTAGTTTAAGGACATCTTGGTCCATTGTTAGTTTAAAGACATCGCGGTCGAGGTTAAGGACATCATAGTCCATGGGTTTAAGGACCCCACCGTCCGATGTTAGTTTAAAGACATCACGGTCGAGGTTAAGGACATCATAGTCCATGAGTTTAAGGACCCCACAGTCCGTAGTTTAGAGACATCATAGTCTATGAAATGTGTGGTTGTCGGGACCCGTCACCTCTTTGAAGACGTTGAGGAATTACAACGACAAATATCAAAGGAGTGAAGAGATGTACCCTTGAACCAAGGTGAATTAAGTGATCTGTAGTCCAATTTGGAACTAAAATCAATTATATTATGAGCACAATGGCTCAGTTAAGTCCGAATTGAGGACTTATGGCCAGCTTGGGCTAAGTCCAATTAGATTTAAAATGTTGGCCCTTTGTTGGACCATTAAACATTTGTCTGGGTTCAAGCCCACAATATTTAGCAATACTAAACAAGAGTTTGAGGGCTCTGATAATATTTCTATCTTTGACTGAGCATTAAACATCATAGCTCTGAATTTTACTCAATTTTGAGATTCAGTTGAAGGGGAAATTTGCCTCTGGAAAATTAGCCAATTTGGCTAAAAATAGTGTTAAACACTAGAGAACAACAGTGTTAAACACTGGAAATAAAGCCTTCAAGTTAGTATTAAACACTGGAGAGGAACGGGTCACGTGGGGACACGTGAGGGCACCCAAAGGTGGGGCCAGATCTTCTCACTTTGTTCTGCAAATAAGTGTTAAACACTTTTAATTTCCTGACCATCACGTGTTGGCACGTAATGGAGATTTGTGCGTTGATTATTAAAGCACTTATTAAGGGGTCACGTGGTAACACGTGAGAGCGCCCAAATTAGAATCTGCCTTTGCTTTAATTCTCATTGTTCTGTAGGTCACGTGAGAGCACATGAGGCGTTGCCTCAACGCTTTTTCTTCTCATTTTTGGGGGATCTGTTTAGGGGTCACGTGGGGACACGTGACCCAATTCTTTATATGCATGGAGATCTTTCAAGTCTCTTGATTTCTGTAAGAATTAAATTCTCTGTAGGGTTAAACCCTAATTATGTTTTAGAGGAATTAAATTCCCATGTATATGAAAGAATTAAACTCTTATGTAGGGTTAAACCCTAGTTCTGTCTTGGAGGAATTAAATTCCTATAACTTTAAGAGAATTAAATTCACATATAGGGTTAAACCCTAATTTTTTCTTGAAGGAATTAAATTCCTGTGAGTTTGAGAGAATTAAATTCTCATATAGGGTTAAACCCTAGTTTTATCTTGGAGGAATTAAATTCCTATGAATTTAGGAGAATTAAATTCTCTAAACTCAATTCTCCCTCTAAGTCTTGGATCTGCATGGCAGAATCTCAACCCGATGAGAATTAAATTCTCAACCTATGGGAAGATTTTCTTCTACAGATCTTCAACCAGAGGAAGAACTAAGTTCTTTTTGCAGAAGAGTTAAACTCTTAGATTGAGAATTAAATTCTCTTTTTGAAGTTTTGATCATTTTCCCCTTTCTCACCTAGGGTTTTCTTTCTTGAGAATTAAATTCTCCTTTCTTTTCTCTCTGCTATTTGTCTTTAGAAAATTTCAAGATCCCAAAATTCTCTCTCTCCAAAATTCTCTTCTTGGTTCCTATTTATAGGAGAAGGAAAAGAATCAATTTGTTTAGTAAATCTTTGATTGAAAGATTTTGTTTGTTTTCATAACTAATATAATCCTTTAGATCAAACAGTGAATTTTATTCACCATTGGATTTTAAATCCAAAAGATATTCCGTTTGTTATTTTTGGTGAAATTTAGGGAAATATTTCCTTGCCTAAAATCTTTCCATAAGTTGGTGATTTTTAATCACCTTTGGAATTTTTAATCCAACGGTTCCCCATAATCCTTTTTCATTTGGAAAGATTTAGAGAAATACTTTCCCAGTTAGGGTCTTTGATTTCCTTTAATTAGAATTTAATTCTATCAAGTTATAAGGGCCTTCAAAGCTTATCACGTGTTGGCACGTGACCCCTCCTCCTTCAGAATTTACTTCTGTATTTCTACTGGGCTAAAGACCATCACGTGTCAGCACGTGACCCTTGGTCACGTGTCAGCACGTGACCCTTGGTCACGTGTGAGCACGTGACGCCCCTTTGGGGCCTTTCCTCAGCCGCTTGTTTTTACTTCTGCTTGCTTAGAATTTTAATTCTGTAAATAGGTCACGTGTCAACACGTGACCTTGGTCACGTGTGAACACGTGATACCTCATTGAGATAATTCCTGATTTTTAATCAGGGAACAGCAATAAAATATAATGGAATAAAGCACTCATACTTGAATAATGAGTCAAGACCAATATAATAATCTATGGCCATACTCTACACCATATTAGTTATATGTATGCCCTAGAAGCCATTACTGTACATGAGATGTATATTGTAGTCGATGCTTGGACATATATGGGGAGGACTTTCTTGCTCGACATGATAGTATGCTATCTGGTTACTCTTTATCTTAATATGTACACTGATTGTCTCTCTGTTACATGTTCGTAAAGCCCTTAGAATGTGTACTTGACTACCTGGATTATGATGCGGATCATACTAGTGGGACAATGGTAGTCTGTGAGTACATCCTTTCATGTCCCTAGTCGTGGGTATATCGAGACGGGGCATCGATATACCAGAGTAGACTAGCATATAGCTTCTCGACCCATGTAGATAGGCGATGGATGATCCCATATCCATTGGTGTTTGACATCAGAAATGATATACGGGTGCTCAGTGGAGACTGGGTGCACTGGACGGACTCGCCGAGAACTCCTAGATGGTATTATACCTCACGTCAGATGGCAGTTCTCTGGTGACACTGGTACAAATTAGTCTGTCGACCCGAGATAGACATAGAGTCTTGTATGATTCCCACTGTGCTTTGATTTCCACCTTACCACGTTCAAGAGAACGTGCAAAACGGTGGTTTTTGGGTACAATCCCGGGTCACATGGAACAATGAGCGATAGGAGGGGATTCGTCTCTCCCGGTATTGGGAGTTGATGTTGCGCTGTTCTCGATTGGCTATAACATGAAGTCCCTGGCCAGGGCTGTTTCAGAGATTTACTGGTAAGTGTTACCAGTAGTTTCTCGACCTGTTATGAGCCTCACATAGGTACGACTTATCGAGTTACTGGGGTCTGACGTTTACCAATCCTAGACGAGATATGCGACATATCAGACAAAGAGACCGGACTGTACGGTAAGTGTTACTAATTGGATTCGCAGGAGTATGAGCAGGCTTGCTTGTTGATCTTCTGATCGCTCAATACCCGGGTGGCCGTTACGTTTAGCACGCCTCTTGCGGCTTGTGGGTGTTTGATAAGATTATCACCTACTGCCGGCGTATTGACTAGTCTTTAGAGTCCTACACAGAGGTTTCCTGGCTCAGGCAAAATGAAGTAGGAGCACATATGTGATATGTGCGGGACCGAGAATAATGCGAGTATGTGATACCGTATTCTATTCTCGCGATATTTGTATCGGACGGTTATATGTGATATAGCCGGGTTATCGAATCAAGTGTTGATTTGATAAGTTGGTACATTTAATATTAGTCGGTTATATGTGATATAGCCGGATTATTAAATCAAGTGTTGATTTAATAATTTAGTGTATAATTGTATATTTGATATACTAATTTATATTAACTAATATTAGCTCACTTAAGCATTTATTATTCTCACATGTGCACACTTAATATATATGTGATATATATTAATTGTGTTTTATTTTGTATCATGGTTATTGATACACACTACATGGGTATATGAGACTTACACCATACTAATTATAATGTTGGGTTTTAGTATTTAAAGTAATTCCAAATTAGTGGATAATAGCTCACATGTATGAAGCTTCATGAAGCTTGTGGATGTATTGACTTAGTCCACTAATTTTGTTTTACTTAAGATATTTATTAACCTAACCATTATAATTTAGCCATGGTTATGTCTCTACATGAGTTAGTATATGATAAAAACTCACCTATGGTTCATTCTCCCACCTCATTAGTTTTCCTTCTTCATTTTTCATGGTTGCTTTCTTCATCTTCTTCCTCTTGCTTACTAGCTCTATGAAGCATGAAGAAATATTGTGAGAAAATAAAATCTAAAGTGAGCCCACTTCCTATTTCATCATCCTATACACTTGCTTGGATAGTAAAGGGTGTTCTCTTCACAAAGTTCTTGACCTAGTGAAGAGATAGCTTGGATTTGAGTCTCCTCGACGTAGATCATCTTCGGCCTCGAAGACTTCGTGCAAGCTTGTTCATTTCTGAGATGGAACCATTCTAGAGTTCGGGAAATCTTCACTTGCCATGATCGCAGCGAAGGGACTTCAACAAGGAGCTTTAGAAGTGAAGGACCGGTCTACAAAGGTTGTATTCCTTGCTCACTACTTGTAATGGTTGATTACATGTTATATTGTCTAGTTACTTTAGCTTGATCTTAGGGTTAGGGTTCATTAGCACCTTAGAATTTTTTAATTTGGCATGGTAGTTGCTGTGAAAACCCAGTAGGGTGCTAAGGAATCCCAACAGTGGTATTAGAGCCGGGTTAAAGTATTAGACGATGCTTGTTAGATTACGAAACCGAAACTGCTCCGAAACTTGAAACCCTAAAATCCAGGTTCTGTCGAATTTTAAATGAGCTCTAAAATTTTTCAAACAAGTGCAGAATCATATATGTGTGATAATATGAACACTAGTGAAATTTGGAGGCATTTAGACATTTTTTGGCCGGCGAGACCCCCCCAATATCGGCCAAATCCGAGCCCCCCTCTAAATTTTTCCAGTGTTCCATTGCATGGGTTTTGGTGTTTCAGGTGTTGTTTATTTTTGCTAATTTTGCATGTGATGTAATCTTACACTATAAGCAATTCGGAGTGTTTTGTATTCGTAGTTTAACATTGTATTTGGGTTTTCACAAGTTATCTAGGCGAAGTTAAAAAGTTCGATCGAATGTCAAAAACTCATTTTTCCACGTTTAACGTATTCGGAAAAACATGCACGTAATTCTGTGGACCCTCTAGAAGAATAAAACCCTAACTCGACTTTTTTGGATCGTGGAACCGCGGACATACCCTGGGGTTTGCTGCAGTTCTGTGGCGACATGAGTGAGGCTTGGGTTTGCCCTTCTACGGTTGGTCCATAGGTACTGCGGCATATTTCGGGTATTATTAAAACTGTGCTCAAGTGCTGAGCTGTCGGGAAATTGTGGGACTTTGATGAATCGATCGAAAAGTTTAACGTCGTTCGGATATTATGTGATGGGATACAATAATTGGAATCTATCTAGTTGCATGAAAGTTTAACATTTCGGCCTCGGACGGAATCGGGAATCTTGTTGAATTACCCGACTTCCTTTGAAAAGTGTTTTCATGGTTGAGACCTAAATGTAAAATTTGCATTGTTAGACATGAAATCCAGAATATATGATATTCCAGGTTTATGATGTCTAAGGGCAGTGCGGATTCCAATTTTTGTAGTTTTTCACTTTCTTTTCTGCGACCGTAAGTGTAATATGTGGTGTATCGCCGGTTTTGTTACTATATGTCAACAACAATTGGGATACGCATATTTAATTACGTTGATAACATGCGATGTTATGTGTTGCTGGGATATGTTATATTGGATCGTCGTGTTTGAATAGCCAGGGGTTTTTATGTGAGATGAGAGTTTTTCATTTTCATTCATATAAAATTCAATGTATGTAATATTCTTTTATTGGGGCACTTCCGGGTTGAGGAAGATGTCACCGTTGATGTATATTATTTACTTTTTCGCATTAGGATAGACCCAAGGAGGGGAGCACAAGTAACCGGGTTCTAGAGTCCAGTGGGAGACCATCTCGAGGCGTCAAGTCCGGGTCTCCTAACACTAGAATTGGTAGGGTTGCTTGCCGCTCTCGTAGGGGTCTAAGGATGTGGGTTTGGCTATTCATCACGACCGTGGAATCCGTGTTTTATACATGCTTAATATAAAACCCGGAAATCCTAGTATATCCAATATTTCATATGTTGTTTTCTGCTGCGATATCTGTGATGTGATCATTTGATATCTTGGGATAGATACTGTATATAGTATATATGATATATTATATAGACGTTGCTTATGTTTTACACCCGCGCTAGCCTTGCCCCGCTCTGCCGTTAGTTACCTAATCTAACGGTGCATGACGGGACATCGAGGCGAATGCGGATGGCATAAGCGTACGTTGTATTTATCTGTGATGTTAGGTAACTTAAAATGATGGGACTTCATTAATGAGATTAATGAAAAGAAAAGAAACCTAAAGATGTTGTGGAATCGAATTTTCAAAAAAAGGTAGCTCTAGTTCTTGCTTTGCATAGTGGTATTCCTTGTAGAATATCCAGCACCTTATTCGATAAGGAAAGAGCCGAGTTCCCTTCACCGGGAGTGACCTCTTTAGCGAAACTAGCAGATGCTGCAATCTCGGTTTGTCTTTTGATTACTTTTATAGTTTTTGCTTTGCATAGTGGTATTTGTGAAATATCCTGCACCTTATTCGATAAGGAAAGAGCCGAGATCCCTTCACTAGGAGTGACCTCTTTAGCAAAACTAGTAAAAGCCTAGCCCTCCATCATTTCAGATAAGTAGTATTTAGTATTCGTGCTGCATTTGTTGACCTTGTCAAAGCGTAGTGTGCGGTAGCTGATTGGTGCTTATCTGCTAGCATATGATGCGATTAGATTAGGGTAGTCATGCGACCTTGTTGACCTTGTCAAGGGTCGTGCGGGTGAGTTTAATCCAATCAAGAAATGACGGGTTGAACTTGACTTGCGGTCTATGGTTTGTTGACCTTGTCAAGGTCATAGATCGCTTGGGGCAAAATTATCGGGAATTTCAAGTGTTGAAATTTGCAATGAGATTGCATACCTTCTATGAGATAGTTGGATCCCGATACCCACTGCGAGTAAGAGTTACTCATGGGAGAGTTTTTCACATTACAATTAGCCGATCAAGTAGGTGTATAGAAAGGTGTCAACGGGGTTACGCCCCTGAGAAAACAAGGTTTATTTTAATTAGGTCCGTGCGAAAGCACGGGGAACCTCCCTCAAAGTACTGGCACTAGCCTGGCTGAAAGATTGGCGAAATTGTAGGATGTAATTAATCCCGGCTAGTCTTTCCTTTTAGGGTTTGAAGGAAGATTTGATAAAAACAGTGGGAGCCATCCTGATTAGATAAAATAATAAACCAATCCGATCTTGCAAGAGCATACACTGAGTGTTTTCTTCTCTCTCTCTCCAGGTAGCGACCATGTCATGCATTAATCAAGAAAATAATATGGATGTATTGACCGAACCCGCTTGTTATACTGTGCTGGGGAACGTTGGTCCCACTCCAACTTATAATTGTTATAAGACCGAGCAGGAAATAGGGGATTACCAGAATTCCCGTGCCGCCCAAACGAAGAAAGTGCATGATGATGCATCTTCTTCGGGGTGTTCATTACCGAGAACTGTTTTTCAGTATCCTCTACGTCCTGGGTATGTGATACCGGATCAGGATCCCACATATGTAATTTGTTATATGGGCTACAGATAGGTAGAGAACTGAGAACGGGTGATAAAGTTTCAAGAATTGGAAACAGTGCAATTGTTGCAGCCAAAGTGTTGGCAGTTATCACCCTGTATTATCAAGTACATTGATTCTGAACGAATGTTTTTAGATACCGAACCTGATATGCAACATTATATCAGTCTCTTTATTTAATAAAGAAAGATATAATTTTGTATTGTTGGATAATGTTTTGAACATTTCCTATATTAAGAGTTGATCGGTTCAGGCACGTTATCTAAAAGCATATACGTTCTAAATCAAACCACAGTTCTCAAAGTACAGAACACACACAAGAGGAAGAGTTCAGAAATGATCGAATCCTTCTTGAGGTATTGTAGACTAGGTCATATCAATGCGACCCGACTAGCCAAGTTACATTAAGATGCATATTTAAATCAGTTTGAATTTACATCTTGTGAAACTTGCCAGTCATGTCACAAAGATAAGATGACCATAGCTCCGTTTACTGGAAACAAAGAAAGAGTTAGTAAACTCTTGGGATTGATACATGATGACGTATGTAGGTCCCCTGTCTACACATGCCAGGACTGGTTCTTTTTAATTCATTATATTCATTGATTATCTCTCAAGATTCGGACATATGTTCCTGTTGAAACACAAGTCTGAAACTTTTGAGAAATTCAAAGAATATAAGTCAGAAGTAGAGAACCACAACGGGTATAAGTATTATGTCTTATGATGAGATCGGGGAGGAGAATACTTAGCACGGAATTCCTGGACTATTCTAAGGGAGAATGAGATTCTCTCTCAGCATTACTCCTCCGTATACACCACAGCACAACGGTGTATTGGGACGGAGCAATCGCACCCTATTCGATATGGTGCGTTCTATGATGAGTACTACTAAGTTGCCTATTTCCTTTTGGGAGTTATGCATTTGATAAGCTGCATACCTATTGAATTGGGTTCTAACCAAATCAGGTGCCTACCATTCCATATGAGATATGGTATGGGAAGAGCCCATGTCTTAAGTAAGTTAAGTTTTGGGATTGTCCGGCTTATGTCAAAAGCAAAATCCGGACAAGCTCGAGGCAAGGTCAGTTCTGTGGAAGTTTGTTGGATATCCCAAGCATTCGCAAGGGAATATCTTAAACTGCAGCTGATGTTTTGGTAAAACCGGAGAATTCAATAGTTCCCAACGAACCTCAGCCTCTCCGCCAATTTAGTAAGGTTCCTCATCCACTTGAGAGATACTTCGGTTTTCTCTATGACAATGGGAGCGAGGATTGCATCATGAGATGATGACCCAACTAGTTTCGAGCAGGCCATCAAGAGTGGGGACTCTGTAAGAATGGCTGGATACTAAGAGATCTGAGATGGAATCCATATACACCAACAAAGTATGGACTTTGATTGCTATATATGAAGGGTTAAATCCCCATCAGGAGCAAGTATATCTTGAGAAGATTACTTGGTGTACATGGAAAAGTTGAGACTTTCAAAGCTAGACTAGTTGTAAAAGGTTTTCGTCATTGACCAGGTGTGGATTATGATAAAACCTTTTCTCCTGAAGCTATGCTTAAGTCCATCCGGATCCTACTTGCCATTGCTACATACCATGACTACGATATCTGGCGGTTTGGTGTCACGACTGCTTTTTTAAATAATGATTTAGAAGAGAGCGTCTATAAGTACACAGCCAGAGGGCTTCGTAGACAGTGGGAGCAGCGGAAATGTGTGCAAGTTGCTTTACGGGTTAAAGCAGGCATCGCGGAGTTAGAACATCTGTTTTGATGTGATAGTTAAAGTGTTTGACTTTATCAAAATAGTAGATGAACCTTGTATATACAAAAGGGTAGTAGAGAGTATGGTGGTATTCCGCGTATTGTACGTGGATGACATACTCTTGATAGGAAAGGAGTTTCCTATGCTACGTTCGGTCAATCTCCTCTTATCACAAGGATTATCCATATAGGATCAAGGTGATACCTTCTAAATCCTGGGTTTTGGATCTATGAGATAGATCTAAGTGGATGTTAGGATTCTCACTAGGTGTAGTGAGATGGTATCAATCGATCCTGGGGAGAATTACTGGATAGCTTCCAGGGTGGTAAGTTCGACTGAATGTCAGTCACAGGCATTGTCTTTACCCTCAGTGGAGGGACGGTATGTTGGAAGAGTTCCAAGCTAGATACCGTGGCAAACTAGACGATAAAGGATGGATACATCGCTACCTAAGATGCTACCAAAGAGAAAGTCTGGGTGTATATTAGTTCATGAGATGAACTTCGTTCCTACCATTTTGTGACAATGGAATTGTGGCTTAGGCCTAGGAACCCCCGTCCCATCAGTGGCCCAGACATATTCTAAGGCAGTATCACCTGATCATGGAGATGGCTGATCTCCAGGGGATCGAGGTTAGGAGAGTAGACTCAGAGGAAAATACGGCGGATCCACTCACAAAGGCCTTTTCCCAGAGAGAGACTCTTATGGGATGGTTGAGTATGAGATACTACAACCACTGCTATATAATGGCCCTAGTGCAAGTGGGAGATTGTTAGTTATATGTATGCCCTAGAGGCCATTACTGTACATGAGATGTATATTGTAGTCGATGCTTGGATATATATAGGAAGGACTATCTTGCTCGACATGATAGTATGCTATCTGATTACTCTTTATCTTAACATGTACACTGATTGTCTCTCTGTTACATGTTGGTAAAGCCCTTAGGATGTGTACTTGACTGCCTGGATTATGATGCGGATCATACTAGTGGGACAATGGTAGTCTGTGAGTACATCCTTTAATGTCCCTAGTCGTGGGTATATCGAGACGGGGCATCGATATACCAGAGTAGACTAGCGTATAGCTTCTCGACCCATGTAGATGGGCGATGGATGATCACATATCCATTGGTGTTTGACATCAGAGATGATATACGGGTGCTTAGTGGAGACTGGGTACACTGGACGGACTCGCCGAGAACTCCCAGATGGTATTATACCTCACGTCAGATGGCAGTTCTCTGGTGACACTGGTACAGATTAGTCTGTCGACCCGAGATCGTCATAGAGTCTTGTATGATTCCCACTGTGCTTTGATTTCCACCTTACCACATTCAAGAGAACGTGCAAAACGGTGGGTTTTAGGTACAGTCCCGAGTCACATGGAGGCAATGAGCAATAGGAGAGGATTCGTCTCTCCCGGTATTGGGAGTTGATGTTGCGCTGTGCTCGATTGGCTATAACATGAAGTCCCTGGTCAGGGCTGTTTCAGAGATTTACTGGTAAGTGTTACCAGTAGTTTCTTGACCTGTTATGAGTCTCACATCAGCACGACTTATCGAGTTATTGGGGTCTGACGTTTACCACCCCTAGACGAGATATGCGACATATCAGACGAAGAGACCGGACTGTACGGTAAGTGTTACTGATTGGATTCACAGGAGTATGAGTAGGCTAGCTTGTTGATCTTCTGATCGCTCAATACCCGGGTGGCCGTTATGTTTTGCATGACTCTTGCGGCTTGTGGGTGTTTGATATGATCATCACCTACTACCGGCATATTGACGAGTCTTTAGAGTCCTACACAGAGGTTTCCTGGCTCAGGCGAAACGAAGTAGGAGCACATATGTGATATGTGCGGGACCGAGAATAATGCGAGTATATGATGCCGTATTCTATTCTCGCGATATTTGTATCGGACGGTTATATGTGATATAGCCGGGTTATCGAATCAAGTGTTGATTCGATAAGTTGGTACATTTAATATTAGTCGGTTATATGTGATATAGCTGTATTATTAAATCAAGTGTTGATTTGATAATTTAGTGTATAATTGTATATTTGATATACTAATTTACATTAACTAATATTAGCTCACTTAAGCATTTATTATTCTCACATGTGCACACTTAATATATATGTGATATATATTAATTATGTTTTATTTTGTATCATGGTTGTTGATACACACTACATGGGTGTACGTGACTTACACTATACTAATTATAATGTTGGGTTTTAGTATTTAAAGTAATTCCAAATTAGTGGATAATAGCTCACATGCATGAAGCTTCATGAAGCTTGTGGATGCATTGACTTAGTCCACTAATTTTGTTTTACTTAAGATATTTATTAACCTAACCATTATAATTTAGTCATGGTTATGTCTCTACATGAGTTAGTATATGATACAAACTCACCCATAGTTCATTCTCTCACCTCATTAGTTTTCCTTCTTCAGTTTTCATGGTTGCTTTCTTCATCTTCTTACTCTTGCTTACTAGCTCCATGAAACATGAAGAAATATTGTGAGAAAATAAAATTTAAAGTGAGCCCACTTCCTATTTCATCATCCTATACACTTGCTTGGGTAGTAAAGGGTGTTCTCTTCATAAAGTTCTTGACCTAGTGAAGAGGTAGCTTGGGTTTGAGTCTCCTCGACATAGATCATCTTCGGCCTCGAAGACTTCGTGCAAGCTTGTTCATTTCTCCGATGGAACCGTTCTAGAATTCGGGAAATCTTCACTTGCCATGATCGCAGCGAAGGGACGTTAACACGGAGCTTTAGAAGTGAAGGACTGGTCTACAAAGGTTGTATTTCTTGCTCACTACTTGTAATGGTTGATTACATGTTATTGTATAGTTAATTTAGCTTGATCCTAGGGTTAGAGTTCATTAGCACCTTAGAATTTTTTAATTTGGCATGGTAGTTGCTGTGAAAACCCAGTAGGGTGCTAAGGAATCCCAACACACCATGCCTCCAAAGTCTCCCCCATTTCCACCTCATTAATCCATTTAAGTAAATGGATAAAACCAATAATGAGGTGGCTCCTTCTAGAAGCATGCCTTGACAAATTACAAGAATGCCCCTCTCACTGTATATACATACCCGTATCCGTATTCCAAAAAATACGGATACACTAAGACGGTAACAATCCAATAATACAATACTAGGATCCGGTTTAAACCAAAGCCAACTGGTATTGTCCGCCCGATCAGCATCCGTGTACAAGGACACGTACGTGATCGAAGCCCATTCGTAAAACCATACGACGTCTACATCAATTTTCTGAAGCAGAGAAATCCATTGTGTGGAACTCTAAAGACTCGACAGTATGCTGGCAGTGGGTTTAACCACAAGCCATCAGCAGTACTAACTGCTCGTAACGGCTACCCAGGTATCTGTCGATAAGAAGACCGATGAGCAAACTCACCCGGACTCTTACTGAGCCTATCGGTGACAATCTCCGTACAGTCCGGTATGTTCGTCTGAGATACTCGCATATCCGTCTAGGGGATGGTAAATTTCAGACCCCTAACAACGTGATAAGTCGTGCCGGAGGAGAGCCCAATACACCATGAGAAACTACTGGAGTACCTTACCGGTATTTCTCGACTGCCCTAGCCAGGGACTTTATGTAACGGCTTTCCGAACACTGCGTGATATCAACCCCCAATACCGGGAGAGACAAATCCTATCTGATTGCTGCTGTCTCTAAGTGCTTTGGGACTACACCCAACTACTACCTATTTGCATGACTCCTTTGAGCGTGGTAGGGTAGTAATCAAAGTGGAGTGGGAACACACTCGAGACGAAGTAGCGATAGAAAGTCAACGGACTAAGCTGTACTCATGCCACCTGGGAACTGCTACCTGATGATAGGTATAATACCGACCAGCAGTTCCCGACAAGTCCTTTCCAGTGTAACTCACAACCCAGTGAGCACCTGCATACCTTCTCCAGTACGTCGTACTAATGGCTGTGGGACAGACTATATCCCCTGCTGAGATGAGAAGCGTATACACTAGTCTACTCCGGAGTATCGATGCCCCGTCTCGATAATCCAACGACTAGAGACCTGTATAAGGATGTGCTTATAAACCATCCAGCCCCCACGAGTGTGACTGCCATCACAACGCTGGTAGTCAAGCAAAGATCCTAAGGGCTCTACCAATATGTATATGTGATATGCTAAAAGAAACACATGGACATATTGAGGTAGAATCAAACCAGGTAGCATAATACCATATCGAGCAAGACTGTTATTATAACTGTGAAATATCTCAAGCATCCAATATGTAATATACAATCTAGTATGATACAATAATGGCCTCTAGGGAATATATCACTAACACTTAACAGTTGTCCAGTGGTTCTCACCTGGGTTAGACTGATACCGGCTCCTCACGCTAAGCGCGTAAGCTACATCTGGTCGGGTACATAGCATCGCATACATTATAGATCCTACCGCCGAAGTGTAGGGTATAGTGCTCATGCGAACCCTCTCATCATCAGTCTTGGGAGACATCTCTTTGGAGAGAGTGATTCCGTGCAATGCGGGTATGTTACCGTGCTTGGAATCTTCCATACTAAATCTCTTTCATATGGTCACTATGTACCTGGACTGTGAAAGTCCCAGTAATCTCGTGGATCTATCTCTGTAGATCTTAATCCCCAGAATGTACGAGGCATCACCCAGGTCCTTCATGGAGAACCTTTGTGATAAGAACAGCTTGACTGATTGTAGCATAGGAATATCATTTCCTATCAAAAGAATGTCGTCCACGTACAAGACTAGGAACACGACAGTTCGGCCTACAATCTTCTTATATATACAAGGCTCATCCTCGTTCTTGATGAAGCCAAATCCCTTGACTGTTTCATCAAACAGATGTTCCAGCTCCGCGATACCTGGTTTAATCTATAAATGTATTTAAACAACTTGCACACCTTCCCACTGCTCCCACTGGATACAAAACCTTCCGGCTGATCCATACAAACGCACACATCCAAACTTCCGTTTAGAAAATCCGTTTTTACGAATATCTGTCAGATCTCATAGTCATGAAAGGCAGCAATGGCAAGTAGGATCCGAATGGATTTGAGCATAGCCACTGGAGAAAAGGTTTCGTCATAGTCCACACCTGGTTTTTGATGAAAATCTTTTGCAACAAGTCTAGCCTTATATGTTTCCACCTGCCCATCTATATCAAATTTCCTTTTGTAGATCCATTTGCATCCAACGGGTTTTACCTCAGGTGGAGCAATATCCAAGGTCCACACTTTATTAGTGTACATGGACTCCATTTCGGATCGCATGGCATCCAGCCACTAATCAGAGTCCCTACTGATAATGGCCTGCTTAAAACTAGTAGGATCATTTTCTTCCAAAATGCAATCTTCTCGATCCCTGTCTATAAGAAAACAGTAGTATCTCTTGGGCGAATGAGAAATCTTACTAGATCTGCGGAATGGCTGAGGTTCGTCTGGGACTACTAAATCTAATGGTTCCGCCAAATCTTCAGTTTCAGTTTGTGGTTCAGAAGTTTCTTCCAGTTCTACCGTGCTCCCACTTATTTCTTTTGCAAGAAATTGCCATTCTAAAACTTGGCGTGTTGAGCAACAAACACTTTCTGTTCCTCAATGTGGTAGAACAGATATCCATAACCATTCTTTGGATATCCCACAAACTTACATAAAACTAACTGTGCCTCTAGCTTATCCGGATTATGCTTTTTAACGTAATCCGGACAACCCCATATCTTAAATCTTTTAAGATATGTCCTCTTACCATTCCATATCTCGAATGGTGTCTTAGGCACGGATTTGTATGAAACATCATTCAACAGATATGCCGCTTTCAGAAGCGCATGTCCCCAAAATGAAAGGGACAACTCAGCGTTACTCATCATGGAGCGAACCATATCCAATAGGGTACGGTTTCTCCGCTCCGATCCACCGTTGTGCTGTGGTGTATACGGAAGAGTAAGCTGAGAGAGAATTCCATTCTCTTTTAGGTATTCTAGGAATTCCGTGCTTAAGTACTCCCCTCCTCTATCAGATCAGTCGATCTTGATACTTTTGGTAGTCTGGTTCTCAACTTCATTTCTGAATTCTTTGAATTTCTCAAAAGCTTCAGATTTGTGTTTCATGAGATACACATATCCGAACCTAGAGAGATCGTCATATGAAGTACAAGAACCCACCCCTTGC
The DNA here is from genome assembly GCA_030015575.1 of Agapanthus africanus. NCBI lineage: Eukaryota > Viridiplantae > Streptophyta > Magnoliopsida > Asparagales > Amaryllidaceae > Agapanthus > Agapanthus africanus. The sequence continues at coordinate 495,412,206 of JASDDO010000012.1, read as the reverse complement.
ATGTATAGACATTGGACCACATACATCACTGTGTATGAGTCCCAAGAGCTCTGCTGCTCTTTCTCCGTGTCCGGTGAATAGAGATATGATCATTTTTCCCTTGAGACAAGACTGACAAGTTTCATAAGATGAAAATTCGAACGTGTCCAAAGTCCATTTTTATGCAACTTGCTTAGTATTTTCACTCTGATATGACCAAGTCTACAATGCCACAAGTAGGATTCGTTCACTTCTAAACTCTTCCTCTTGCATGTGTTTTGTATACTGAGAACTGTGTTTTGATTAAAAATATATATACCATTACACAGTGTACCTTCTGCAACCAATACCTGATTAAGGTAAATGTTCATGATATTTTTATCAAGAACAAACTTATATCCATCTTTATCATGTAAAGAAACTGATATGATGTTGCAAACTATGGAAAGTACATAGCAACAATTGTTCAAAATCATAGTATTGCCATTTGGCAATGCTAGGTGATATTCACCGATGGCAGAAGCATCAACTTGTGCTCTATTCCCTACTCTGAGGGACATATCACCAGGTCCAACCATCCTACTTTTTCTCGGTCCCTGCAATAAATTACAGATATGAGATCCTAATCCGGTATCTAGTACCCAGGAGGTAGGACTGACCGAAAAATAGTTCTCAATAACAAGAACACCTGAAGAATACACAATAGTATGTTTCTTCTTCGATGGGGTCATCAAGGAATTCATGCAATCCTCTTTTCCTTGCTCATACTCATGATTGTTGTCATAAGTTAGAGCCGAACAGATGTTCCCCAACCTCGAATAAGAATTCGGATCGGTCAAGCGATACATTTTATTATCTTTTTTAAGGCATGAAGTGGTTGCTACCTGGAGAGAGAGAAAAGAAACACTCAGCGTGCGCTCTTGTAAGATTAGATTGGTTATTAGTTTATCTAATCAGGATGGCTTCCACTTTTTCCTCGAATTCTTCTTCAAACATTAAAAGAAGAATAAGTTGGGATTAATCGCACGTCACAATACTTGCTTAACCTTTTGGCCAGTCCAGTGCCGGTACTTCGAGGGAGGTTTTCCAACACTTTCGCGAAGTTCCTAATTATATAACCTCTTTTTCCTTGAGGCGTAGTCCCGCTAACACCGTTCTAGACACCTACTTGGTTTATAGCATTGATTGTTAAGTAAAATAATTTCCCAGGAGTAATCCTACTCATCAGTGGGATCGGGATCCAACTATCATTATGTGATAAAATAGATAGAAGCCACTCTAGTCACCATACTCCAGAAGGTATGCAGTACTAGCAAGTTTCCTGTATATTTGAAACTCCCGATATGGTTTTTGCCCCTAACGGCTTATGACCTTGACTAGGTCAACATATCATAAACTGCTAGTCAAGTTCAACCCGACATTACCCTAGATTGATTTAGACCCACCCGTATATACCCTTGACTAGGTCAAAATGATTATAAGACTGTCCAAAATAATCGCAATATCTGCAACAAATAAGCACCACTTAGTTACCGAACACTACGTCTTGACTAGGTCAAATTACGGAGTACAAATACTAAGTAATACTCGTAAGAAATGACGGAGGGCTACGGCTAGATTTTTGGCGGAAAAAACCCTTTAACGTAATGAACTTGATATCGTTGAAGGAACCTGAGCAGTTTTGAAAATGAGTGGTTTAGGCTCCACTTTTGAAAAACTTGTGGTTTTGAAAAAAAACGAGTAATCTACAATATAAGCTTTTGCTCAAGAGGTGACTCCCCACGAAGGGATCTCGGCTCTTGCCTCCTGGAATGAGGTGATGGATATTCATGACCGAATACCACTATGCAAAGCGAAAGAATATAACTATAGTTTTTCGAAATTTGTTTCAACAATATCTTTTAGGTTTCTTATTTTGCATTAATCAAAATTAATGTGGTCTCATCATTTAATCCTATCACACCACAACAGAATGAAAATACAATATACGTATATACCATCCGCATTCGCCACGGGGCCCTGTCATCACCCGTTAGGTTACTTAACTAACGACAGAGTGGGGGATGGACTAGCGTAGGTGCAAAACATATACAACATCTATTAATATATATATATATATATAAATATATATAACATTCATCCCAGGCATGATAATAGCAACAACACATAATCTCAGCAAGCAATACAGAATGGTGGATAATCTTGGAGCCCCGGGTTTCATTTGAGCCGCAAATGAGATCCGACATTCCCGGTCATGTGGATAGCCCGTGCAATGGAAACCTGGACCCCTACGAGCGCGGCAAGTTACCCGCCAAACCCAGAAGTGAGGCAACCCCAATAAACAAAGTGAATGGGCACCCCAGCACTTCACAGGACGCGATAACTTGAGCGCCCCTCCGTGGGTCATACCTATACCCCTATGAGTGAGGCGAATAGCCCGCCAATTCTAGAGTGAACCCCCCTCCGTCTCAACGCCATGAGATGGGGGCCTATTGCCCTTTAGAACCTGGCTATTCGTGCACTCCACCGTGGGGTAGTCCTAGTACAAAAAATAAAAATATATGTACAAAGGTGACATCGACCTCAATCCGGTCGTGCCCCAATAAAATAATATACAACACGGCAGAAACGACTGTCCACATGTCGGACGCTCGCCTCACAATAACAAATGTACAAATAAATATAAACTGTACTAAACTATTGCACCACCGGCTATCCACCAAGACAATCCAACCACAATATTAGAACAATCACAAAACATCAACGTGAATGTCGCGTTCGCAAACTCGTCTAAAAGAACATATAGCAGTTAGACGGGTTATACCGATCAAATGACATTCACGGTCGCAGATGCTAATCTAAATACTGATAATCACACGTATTTTAAATTTCGATCGACTAAACTTTTCCGAATAGACCCCAAGTGTTAATCCAGTACTCAAACAAATCTGGGCCCAAGAACTAAATATCCCAGAAACCATAATTCCAACAAATAGAGCAACTGTAGAAATTTTGAGCACAGAAACCCAACTTTGGGCGCGGAACCGCCGCAAACAAGCAAGTTTGGCGGCGCTTCCGCGTCGGAGTTGAGGGTTCATGGTCTCAAATTTCTTGTGTTTCTCTAAAAAAAACCTGCTTGAATTTTTAATACACTGAAAATGATTTTTCGACCACTTTAAAAACACGACAGAAACTACATATTTGGAATTGCGGTTTCGAAAATTTCGGTCAATCGATATTTCAAACACGTTAGAACTAGCTAGTATGGGTTTATGGGGTGTCTCTGATACCATGTTGGGTTATCCTAACGCCCTAGCCATCATCCGTAGCGGTTTGCAGAACAAAAATTTCTACGAGTTTAAAATCGGCGCTAGAATAACCCAATTAAAACGGATCTTTCCATAAATCTAACTAGCTAAACAAAGAGAGCTAACTACTATGAAAAGAAGTCTCACCAAACGATCCAAGTCTTTTGGTCTTCTTTCCTCATCGTTCGCTCCAAATGACCACCGTGATCGCGCTTGATCTCCTTTGCTCGCACCATCGGTACTCCGGGATCGAGCTTGCTCTTCGGTCCTTCTCCGTCGAAGATGATCCACCCGACGGATGTGATCAATGGCTCTAGCTCCTTGCTAAGTAACAAAAGGAGCAACTAGAGAACTTGGGATGCTAATCCAAGTTCTCTAGAATGTAGTGTGAAGTTCTAAGTGTTCTACTATCTCTATCTTGCCTCCTCTCTTGTTTCTCAACACATGAAAGTGTAGAGAGGAGGAAGATGGTGAAGGTGGAGGAACTCAAGAGGAGGAGAAGGAGGTGAAGCAAAATAGTGAGATGCAAAAATAATGAGCAAGCATGTGAGAGAAAATAGATGGGAATGGTTTTGTAAAACAACTGCCATCAATTAAAAATATCAACCATGCTTCAATAGTTGCCACAAATGAATTAATAATTCATTTGTCAACTATTGAAGCCATGGCTCTCACCATACCTCCCTCTCCTTCAATTTACACCTCATTTCTATTTATCAAATAAATGGAAAAAGGCTAATGAGGTGCCCACCTTCTAGAATGTTATCCGTATTAAAATACGGATTGCAGCCTACCGTATATACATACCTGCATTCGGATAAAAACACGAATGCCCAAAGAGATAGAATAAAACGAAGAACGTAATACTAGAATATACATATCGAAATACATATATGTAAATCATCAAATCAATACATGATTTAATAATCCGGCTCAAACCTAAGCCAGCTAGTATTACCGACTGTCCGATCGAAAGTCCGGGTACAAAGTACATCAATCGATCGGAACCCTACACGTATCCAATATGGCTACTACATCATTTCGCCTAAACGAGGGAAACCCTTTGTGTAGGACTTTAAAGACTCGACAGTATGCCGGTAGTGAGTTACTGGATAAATCCATAACCACAAGCACGTCAGCGGCACTAGCTGTACGTAACGGCTACCCGTGTACCTGTCGAAAAGGAAGGCCGACGAGAAAACTCATCTGAATCCCTACTGAGCCTATCTGTGACAATCTTCGTACAGTCTGGTTTATTCGTCTGAGAGTATCGCATACCGGGTCTAGGGGCGGTAAACGTCAGACTCTAATAACCTGGTAATTCGTGCTGATGCGGCTCAGGACCAATCCGAGAAACCATTGATCAGCCTATCAGTAAATCCCAACTGTCTTGGACAAGGTCTTATGGTCCTGACCAATCGAACACAGTGCGATATCAACTCCCAATACCGGGAGAGACGAATCCCTGATAATCGCTCACTGCTTCCATGTGGCTCGGTACTGTACCCAACCAAAACCTATTTGCACGACTCAGTAGAGCCATGGTTAGGTGGTGATCAAAGCACAGTGGGAACTCACACGAGACAAATGACGATCTCAGGTCTAAAAACTAACCTATACTCATGTCACCTGAGAACTTCCACCTGAAGATAGGTACAGTACCATCTGGAAGTTCTCGACGAGTCCGTCCGGTGTACAATACCCAGTGAGCACCTGTATACGATCTTAGGTGCGAAAGACCAATGGTTGCGGGACCGTACCATCTCCCCTTGTCGGGGTCTTGAAACGTATACACTAGTCTACTCCGGAATATCGATACCCAGTCTCGATACTCCCACGACTATGGAAAATTTAAGGATGTACGTACCGACTACCCAGCTCCTATAAGTATGATCGCCATCACAATACAGGTAGTCTAGCAATGATCCTACGGGATTTATCAACATGTATAAATGATATGTAATAGCAAGTAAAACATACGCACATGTTAAGATAAAGACAAACCAGATAGCATACTATCATATCGAGCAGGACTGTCATGTACATATATATGTCCAAGCATCCATATGTATACATATACAATAATGGCCTCTAGAGCATACATATCCAACAACGCCTTAGTTGTAACCAGATTGCTGGGCAAAGAGATACGGGTTATATCTTATAAATAACACTAAGGCATTCTGTCTGAATACAAGGAAACCCGGCCTGATAGAATACAAATGAACAATCTCCCGGGCCCTTAAAGCAGAAGCTCCATCCTTGAAGACATCGTAGAGCGGCTGGATTACTTTAGAGGGTTCCTTACCAATGGTCAGGACCCTGTCGACGAAGGTCATGCTGTCCCCAACAATGCGCGGACGAAGAAGCAATCATCGAGCCTCTCGCTGTGTTGGGTCTAGAGAAGAAGTATCGACCAATTGCATGACCTGAGAAAAGTTGTACCCTTCGTAAAATCTAGGCCTTTTGTGCACGCTAAACGCACCCAGCACGTGCATCTCGATCCAGGAGGTAAAGTAGCGCAAGAGGAGATTTACGGGCTTCAAACCCGGCTGGGCGGTGTCGGCCACTATACTCAGGCCATGATACAAGTGAGCCAGTCCGGCAACCCCAATAGCCATACATGTCCCCGCCGTAATGCGATGAGCTGGATAAAAGACAGACGGTCTCATATAGCGAGGGTGCATTGGGAGCGCAAACCAGCTCAGCCACAAGCCAATTAACCCCATAAAAAACGCCTTCTCATCAATGTCCGGAGCGGCAATCTCTACAAAAGGGACGATCGGGTATCCGGAATAAAGAATTGCTTTAAATCCGCCTCCACAGTCGGCAGTTTGTTCAAGCCAAATCCGAACGGATCATCGAGCTTGGCAAATTTCATAGCTTTCTTTGATAAAACCTCCGAACGAAGGAAACGGGCAACAAAGTCCGTAAAGCTAACTCCATGCCCTCCGGACTCTGAGAACAAGCTCTCATATATATTCAACACTTTGATCAAGCTCAAAAACTTTTGTTGAATGGCATTTTCCGGGGTAAGGCTCATAACTACCGATCCAGTAGCGAAGACATATTCGTCAGGAAGAAATATCTCCTCATAATGCTCTCCTATAACTGGTAACCAAGATATTTCCACGAATTCTTCCAGCGAAATTGATACATCCCTATCCGACAAAAAAAATGTGTGGGTCGAAATATTTCACTGCTCCAGGAAGGATTTAACCTACCACACATGAGGAGTGTGGTAATAAAAGAGAGATGCGTAGATCGCTAGGTATAACCCGGTTTTCAGCATCAGCGACTTCTTGGCCGACAAAATGTAACGGGCCCACTGCAGATAATCAGCCGGATCGGGGGGTCACTCCTCTTGTATAAACCTGACCCTAAGGACGCGCTTCTCCTTGACATATACGACGCCCCAGAATGTCTAGGGCCATCGACGGCTGGACAGGTATCAACGCCATAGAAGGTTGGAGATAACCTTCCGAGGTCCAGTTGACCTCTTCCACTGCATAAGCGACCTGCGGAGGGTCAGCGTAATGAATTGACAGGGTCGGTTCCGATGGCACCATACAAGTGAAGCTGCGCCGATCCCGGATAATATGGCTATTGTTGGGGATAGTGCCCTCATAGTCAATTATTGGATCGCAGGTACGTGATTGCAATGATTGCGGAGGAGCTATACCGGTAGGACAGTCTTACTCGAGATGATAGTATGCTATCTGGTTTGCCTTTATCAGTCGTGTACATGTTCAGGTGACTGATTGCATGTTACACTTTGATAGAGCCCTTAGGATCTTGCTTTACTACCAACAGTATGATGGCGATCATATACGTGAGAGTTGGGTAGTTTATATGCATGTCCTTAATTGTGGTCCCTAGTCGTGGGAGTTTCGAGACAGGGCATCGATACTCCGGAGTAGACTAGTGTGTACAATCGAGACCCCGATGAGGGGCGGTGGCCGGTCTCACAAGCCACTGGTGTCAGTTGGATCACCTAAGATGTATACAGGTGCTCATTGGGTTATGAGTACACCGGACAGGACTCGCCGGGAATCTGCTAGTTAGTATTATATCTATCGTCAGATAGCAGTTCCCTGGTGACATGTGTACAGGTTAGTTCATCGACCTGAGGTCGTCATTTGTCTCGTGTGAGTTCCCACTGTGCTTTGATTTCCACCCTACCACGGCTCAAAGGAGTCGTGCAAACAGGTAGCTTTTGGGTACAGTCCCGAGCCATATGGAGGCACGTGAGCGGATCGGCAGGGGATTCGTCTCTCCCGGTATTGGGGGCGAGATCGTGCTGTGTCTAGGAGAGCCATTACACAAAGCCCACGGCCGTGGCAAGAGATTTACTGGTAGGTACTCCAGTAGTATCTCAGGGTGTTATTGGGCTACACTTCGACACGACTTATACTGCTATTGGGGGTCTGACGTTACTAGCCCCCTAGGCAGATATGCGATACTCATAGACGAACGGATCGGACTGTATATACATTGTCACTGTTAGGCTCAGTAGGGTTTCTGGATGAGTTCGCTCATCAGCCTCCCTTGAGGTCAGTCCATGGGCAGCCGTTATGCATAGCTAGTGCCGCTGACGGTTTATGGTTAAACCCACTGCCAGGGTACTGACGAGTCATTAGAGTCCCCCACAGACAGTTTCCCAAGTTCGGGCGAAACGTTGTAGAGACCGTATGGTTTTATGGCAGGGTTCGGAAAATGCACGTGCGTTTACGCACGTGTTATTTTTCGGGCAGATGATACTGGTGGGCTTTGGTTTAAGCCGGATCCGAGTATTATATTGAGTAGGTATAATATCTTTGTCTCAGTTGCATTTGTATTCGGTCGTAATACAAATGCGGGTATATTTATACAGTTACGGGGTTATCCTGAAGGTCGTTTCAGGATCACTTTTGGAAGTTGCCAGTTTTCAGTTTTCTATCAGCCGTCTTTTAACATTCGGTTAAAGACGGATTTATCTTTTCTTGGATGAGAGTGAGTCATGCTTCTAGAAGGTTCTAGAATTTGGTGACAAGGTTAATGACTCATGCTTTGATTTCAATGAGGTTTTGTTTTCCTTAAGATATTTTATTTTGTGTTCACATATGATATTTGCTTAAGGTTACTCTCCCCTCTCCTACACTCACCTCCCTCTTTGCTATATAGTGGCCGGCCCTCTCTCTCCTCCCTCACTCTCTCACTTGAGAAAATTATGGTTGCTAAAAGAAAAGACTAAAGTTTTGGATGCATGGAAATTTCATAGTTCATTTCTTGTTCCATTTCATTTCCATCGGCAACTTCATTAACCGATCGTCCACGGATTTGGACAAAGTGAGACAAAGTCATCTACTCATTCTCTACATCATTCTTGGTCGTCTCTTTTAGCAAACTTGACGACCGAGTTGCCTCAAGTCAGAGGCGGGAGCCCGTTTAAAGAATCGTCAACGTGGTGCCACCTCGACGAGGAGATCGGAGATCGACGAGATCGGAGCAGCCGCAACGGAGCGTGGGATGATGGTTAAAGAACGAAGGACTCGGATCGTTCGGTATAACCTTTCTACACTCTTTACAGTTTGTTAGTTTAGCAATAATGGCAGATCCGGGTTAAAGTATACGATAGCGCCAGTTAAAAAGTTTTTGTTCCGCATTTGGCGTCTGTAGACGGCCGGGACGCTAGCGTAGACTTACAGTGGTATCAGAGCCTCACCATTTTACTATACTAACTTGTGCTAACGCGTTTAAAACATCGATCGAACCGGAAATCAAAAACTGCAAAATCCAAGTTCTGAGTTTCTGTCGATTTTAAAAGGGTTCCAAAATTAATTTTACACATCACAGAAAATTCAGCAGGCTTTTCTAAGAACACCGACAAAATTTGGGCTCGTGATTCCACCAAGCCGCCGCGGAAACGCGGCCAAACCCATGGTTTGGCAGCGCATCCGCGGCCACTTGGTGAGATCATGCTCCCAAATTTGTACAGTGTGTTCTCCTCTGGAAATTGGGGTTTTTGATATATATCGTTTGGGCCCAGGTTTTGTTACTGTTCTACAGATGTTCGTGGGGCCCACTTTGTGATATTTGGTCGATCGAAATTTAAACATGTTAGTTTACAGTGCTTACATTATATCTCCGACCGGGAATGTCATTTGATTGGTAAACCGCGTCAGATTGCTATAGTTCTTTTAGACGGGTTTGCGAACGTGATATTCGCGTTGATGTTCTGTGTTGTGCTGTGATGTTGCGGATTTGTCGTGGTGGATAGCAGTGTGCAATGGTAGTACAGGTTGAGTTTATTTGTACATTTGATATTGCGGGGCGAGCGTCCAACTTGTGGACTGCCGTCACTGCCTGTTGTATAATATTCTTTTGGGGCACGACCAGGTTGCGGTCGATGTACCTGTTGTACTATTTTTCATTACTGTACTAGGTTTGCCCCGCGACGGAGTGCACGGATAGCCGGGTTCTGGAGGGGCAACGGGTCCGCATCTCATGGCTTTGAGAGGCAGAGGGGCCCCACTCTAGAATTGGCAGACTATTCGCCGCACTCGTAGGGGGTACAGGTTGACCCAAGGAGGGGTGCCCAAGATTACCGGATTCCGTGAAGTGCTGGGTGGTCCATTCACTATGCTGTAGGGGGCTGCCTCGCTTCAGGTTTTGGCGGGTAACTTGCCGCACCCGTAGGGGTCTAGGTTTCATTGCACAGGCTATCCACACGACAGGGGAACGTCGAGTTTCAGCAGCGGCTCTGTGAAACTCGGGGATCCCAGATTATCTGTATTGTTCTGTGATGCTTATTACTTTTCTGTAATGTTGCATACTATCACGCCTGGAGCGATTATTGTATATTGGTTTATATACTATTAGATGTTGTATATGTTTTACACCCGCGCTAGTCCAGTCCCCGCTCTGTCGTTAGTTAAGTAACCTAACAAGTGATGACGGGACCCAGTGACGAATGCGGATGGCATATACGTACATTTTATTTTCGTTCTTTTCTGGTGTGATGATTGATGGGATTGCGTTGATTCTGATCAATGCAAAGTAAAGCAAACATGTTTACAGTTGTTGGAACAAATTTAAAAAGTGTTATTGCAAAGACGTTTTCTTTTGTTATGCATAGCGGTATTCAGTGGAATATCCTGCACCTCATTCGACGGGGCAAGGGCCGATATCCCTTCACCGGGACTGACCCCTTGGGCAGAAGTTTGCGTCAGCGTAATAACTTCACTATAGTCGATTACAAGTTGTTTTGCATAGCGGTATTCAGTGGAATATCCTGCACCTCATTCCACGAGGAAAGAGCCGAGATCCCTTCACCGGGAGTGACCTCTTTAGCAAAAGGTTTTCGCCATTATATTTTAAAAAAGCTATCAGGTTCCTTCAGCGATATCAAGTTCACTACGTTAAAGGTTTTTCGCCAAAAACCAGCCGTAGCCCTCCGTCACTTCTTTTGGGTATTCAGTAGTATTCAAGCTATGTATTTTGACCAACGCCAAGGCATAGTGTTTGGTAGCTGCTGGGTATTCAATTGTTGCATAGATAGATGAGTTGGTTTGGGACAGTCGTTCTGCCATTTTGGCCAACGTCAAGGGCATGTGCGGGTGGGTTCAAATTGACAAGATAGTGACGGGTAGAACTTGGCATGTGACTTATGACATTTTGACCAACGCCAAGGTTATAAGAGCATGGGGCAAAAATCATATCGGGAGTTTCTAAAGAAACTGAAACTTGCCAAGTATGCGCATACCTTCTGGAGTATGAGTAACGTGGATGCATTCCATCACGTTATCATGCGATGAGAGTTGGATCCCGATTCCCACTGATGAGTTGGTTTACTCTTCGGGTGATCCCGATTGATTCTTCTTTCTGGTTTGGAGGAGAATTTGACAGGACAGTGGGAGGTTTCCGGATTAGATAAAGTGATAACCATTCTGATCTAGGTTAGAGTGCACGCAGAGTGTTTCTTTTCTCTCTCTCTTTGGCAGCGACCTTTGACCGACCCTAGACTATGACTCAGTGACCAAGTTGACCGAACCTTCTTATAATACTGGCTTTTGGATTATCTATGTTGCATAAGTCATTGCCACTCCTTCTTTTACCCTTTGAATTTCTCAGAACACCCGTATTACTACGGATATCCACTTCCATTGGATAGATCCATCGTATGGTTATATACGAACTCGAAGGGACTTCTTCGAGGATGGATCCAGGTTCAGGAGAAATAGAATTGGTTTATTCAGTTGTCTTTTATTATCACCTTCTCTCAGGTTGCGAGAGCTCCTTGGTTTAGGAGAGTACACCTATTATGCTTATTGGATAGTCTTATTCCAAACCATAGGCTGGTGCCGAAAGGTAGGGAATGAAGAAGACCAATTAGCCTAAGTAGGGTGTGCAGAAGGTAATATGTAAAGACAAAATAAAGGGATTAGAAAGAGGGCAAAGTAAATTGCGACTGATATCATTCACGACCAAAACCGCGTACTTCATCGCCACTCCTATTTCACCTTTAAAGGAATAAGGTATTATTCAGTTGTCTTTTATCATCACCTTCTCTCAAGATACGAGTGCTCCTTGGTTTAGGAAGGTATACCTATTATGCTTACTGGATAGTCTTCTTCCAAACCATAGGCTGGTGCCGAATGGTAGGGAAGGAAGAAAACCATTTAGCCTAACGATGGTGTACAGAAGGTAACGACTAAAGACAAATAAAGGGATTTGGAGAGACGGCAATAAAATATACGGTTGAAGTCATGAATTGGATTATGGAAGAGACATTACTATGAATACCAGGATACCCCTACGAAACATTTTCATGTTTCAGTGCATTGTTAAAGAAAAACTATTTTCCCGATTAGACACTTACTCCAAGGGTATGTATTTACCAGGTTTCATTCTCATATCTGTATGGTTTTACAGATGATGAGTGGGAGTAAGTTATTGGGAATCAGGTGATTATCCTCATTATATCGGAATTCGTTGTAATTGGTGATATTTGAGGAAATCGCCAGGGTACAGTTTTCAACCTACGACGCACAGGTTTTGAGTTGTTTAACTCAGCGGACTTATACAGAGTATTGTATGTTGTCCAGTGTCCATCAGGACAAAGGGGTAGGTCCTCGTACTATGTTCTGTTTACTTATAACTTCTCTAGTATTTAGACAAGTGTTTCGTAGAAATATAAGGTCTAAGTTTTGAGAAGTTATGGGTATAAGAATAAAGTAGAGAACCAGGTATCACAAGTATCGGGATTCTTCAAAGAGATCGAAGATGTAGATTCTTGTGATTGGTATTCAGATGATAGTGATGGTTTTGAGAAACGTGTTTTCTCTTTCAGGTTACTCATAATTGGATGGATTCCTAAGTTGAGTAATGCTGATTAGCCTCTTTCCATTAAAGATGGTATGCACTGAAGACAGCTGCATGATTTGAATATGGTTCCAATTAAATAAGTGCCAAAGTTTCTGTATTGGATATAGAATAGTTCGTACCTTAAAAGATGTTAAGGTACGGGGAGTTGTCCAGCTTATGCTTAAAACCAGAGTCTGGATAACTCAGGGCACGTTTCTGTAATGGCTGTTTGTGGGTTGACCCTGGCTATGACGAGGGTTGATATTCTACCATTTGGAAGATCAATAGTGATATTGTTCTTGACTCGCCACAGTTTTAGTAAAAAATGGATTTTTTCATAAAACAGTAGTGGGAGTATGGTAGAACTGGAAGTGATTCCAGAACCGCGAACGATTATGGAAAATTTAATAGGACCTATATATTCAATCAGGTTTGACATTCCAATAGCCACTCTGCAGATTTGGTGGGTAACCTCAGACACCCGAGAGGTACTTCGGTGGCCTCAAGGACGGTGACAGGGAGGTTCTTATCTACCCTGACTTGACACTACTGATGTTCCAAGCTATGAGACCCGGTAGGAGGGTTGTCGTAGTTAGTGGGAGCAGCAGAAGTATAGTGGGCAAGTAGCTTATATCTATTTATAGACTTGAGCAGTTATAGCGGAGATAGATCATCTAATTTTGATGTGACAGTCATGGGTTTGACTTCAATCAGGATAGGGGATGGATCTGTTAAGAAGGTAGTAGGGTGTGATGTCATGGTATCTGGATGACATACACAGAGTAGGAAGTAAAATTCCTATACTACGATCGGTTGTACTGTGGTCGTCACACAGTTGTTTCTCCAGACAGGATATGGATATAATATTTGACATTCTGGTTTCTAGATCTATGGTTTTAGATCTGGATTTGGGTAGTTTCCCAATGTAGGTACTTTGACAATATTCTAATGGTTTTTAGAATAGATAACTCCTAGCATGGTGGTGTACCTGCAGGTGATGGAGTCACCCTCTCTAAAGGTGTCTTACGGACTAAAGGGGAGAGGGATATGCATGATTGGCAGATCACTTGCTTAGGCAATTGAGTCAATCGTGAGATGTCAAGTACCACACCAGATGTTGTTTTTGCACTAGATGCAATAAGTTTGTATTAATCCAATCCTGGAGAAACATAAGGAAGCAGTTATAGAACATAAGTACATGTTCTACGGATTTGATGACGGCAGCCTCTTTCGGGAGACGGTTATCATTCCAGGCTTCAAAGGTGACATGGATGACAGAGTGATTGTCAGAGTTATAGTTTTCCCTCTGATGAGGAACAGTATTATGGACAGGTGGTCCAAGAGGATACTGTGGGTGGCATGGTGCCGGATACTGATTAGGTTCAGTGATCGATACAGTCTAAGAAGTTTGGATTTGGAGTTCATTTATGGACCAGATCCCATCAGATATCCAGACATATTCTAAGACAGGTATTACTCAATTCGGGAGATGGCTTTCTCCGCGAACTTGAGATTTAGAGAGATATAGAAAGAAACTTCTAGGCGGATCCACTCACTGAGGCTATTTCTCGAACACAATAGTTTTACAAACGGGCTTTGTGAAACTGATTAGTAGAGGAGTTGGATGTTCGGTTTCACACGGGCTGTGAGTAGTCGACATCGCAATAATTAGCCTTGAGTGCAAGTGGGAGATTGTTGGGGATAGTGCCCTCATAGTCAATTATTGGATCGCAGGTACGTGATTGCAATGATTGCGGAGGACCTATACCGGTAGGACAGTCTTACTCGAGATGATAGTATGCTATCTGGTTTGCCTTTATCAGTCTGTACATGTTCAGGTGACTGATTGCATGTTACACTTTGATAGAGCCCTTAGGATCTTGCTTTACTACCAACAGTATGATGGCGATCATATACGTGAGAGTTGGGTAGTTTATATGCATGTCCTTAATTATGGTCCCTAGTCGTGGGAGTTCGAGACAGGGCATCGATACTCCGGAGTAGACTAGTGTGTACAGTCGAGACCCCGATGAGGGGCGGTAGCCGGTCTCACAAGCCACTGGTGTCAGTTGGATCACCTAAGATGTATACAGGTGCTCATTGGGTTATGAGTACACCGGACAGGACTCGCCGGGAATCTGCTAGTTAGTATTATATCTATCATCAGATAGCAGTTCCCTGGTGACATGTGTACAGGTTAGTTCATCGACCTGAGGTCGTCATTTGTCTCGTGTGAGTTCCCACTGTGCTTTGATTTCTACCCTACCACGGCTCAAAGGAGTCGTGCAAACAGGTAGCTTTTGGGTACAGTCCCGAGCCATATGGAGGCACGTGAGCGGATCGGCAGGGGATTCGTCTCTCCCGGTATTGGGGGCGAGATCATGCTGTGTCTAGGAGAGCCATTACACAAAGCCCACGGCCGTGGCAAGAGATTTACTGGTAGGTACTCCAGTAGTATCTCAGGGTGTTATTGGGCTACACTCCGACACGACTTATACTGCTATTGGGGGTCTGACGTTACTAGCCCCCTAGACAGATATGCGATACTCATAGACGAACGGACCGGACTGTATATACATTGTCACTGTTAGGCTCAGTAGGGTTTCTGGATGAGTTCGCTCATCAGCCTCCCTTGAGGTCAGTCCATGGGCAGCCGTTATGCATAGCTAGTGCCGCTGACGGTTTGTGGTTAAACCCACTGCCAGGGTACTGACGAGTCATTAGAGTCCCCCACAGACAGTTTCCCAAGTTCGGGCGAAACGTTGTAGAGGCCGTATGGTTTTATGGCAGGGTTCGGAAAATGCACGTGCGTTTACGCACGTGTTATTTTTCGGGCAGATGATACTGGTGGGCTTTGGTTTAAGCCGGATCCGAGTATTATATTGAGTAGGTATAATATCTTTGTCTCAGTTGCATTTGTATTCGGTCGTAATACAAATGCGGGTATATTTATACAGTTACGGGGTTATCCTGAAGGTCGTTTCAGGATCACTTTTGGAAGTTGCCAGTTTCCAGTTTTCTATCAGCCGTCTTTTAACATTCGGTTAAAGACGGATTTATCTTTTCTTGGATGAGAGTGAGTCATGCTTCTAGAAGGTTCTAGAAGGTTCTAGAATTTGGTGACAAGGTTAATGACTCATGCTTTGATTTCAATGAGGTTTTGTTTTCCTTAAGATATTTTATTTTGTGTTCACATATGATATTTGCTTAAAGTTACTCTCCCCTCTCCTACACTCACCTCCCTCTTTGCTATATAGTGGCCGGCCCTCTCTCTCCTCCCTCACTCTCTCACTTGAGAAAATTATGGTTGCTAAAAAGAAAAGACTAAAGTTTTGGATGCATGGAAATTTCATAGTTCATTTCTTGTTCCATTTCATTTCCATCGGCAACTTCATTAACCGATCGTCCACGGATTTGAACGAAGTGAGACAAAGTCATCTACTCATTCTCTACATCATTCTTGGTCATCTCTTTTAGCAAACTTGACGACCGAGTTGCCTCAAGTCAGAGGCGGGAGCCCGTTTAAAGAATCGTCGACGTGGTGCCACCTCGACGAGGAGATCGGAGATCGACGAGATCGAAGCAGCCGCAACGGAGCGTGGGATGATGGTTAAAGAACGAAGGACTCGGATCGTTCGGTATAACCTTTCTACACTCTTTACAGTTTGTTAGTTTAGCAATAATGGGAGATCCGGGTTAAAGTATACGATAGCGCCAGTTAAAAAGTTTTTGTTCCGCATTTGGCGTCTGTAGACGGCCGGGGCGCTAGCGTAGACTTACAGCTATACCACGATCCCCATAAATGAAGAGATTTCTGCTCTGGATCGTGGTCCCGGATTAAAGCAAAAACTTCACGATCTGTAAGCGCATCGGCAAAAGCGTTCTCCGAACGAACGTAAGGGAAAAAAGAATCAGAAGCCATAGTACCTGAAAAGAAAAACCCATGGAGAGTTAGTTATCGGAATAATGTAATTAACTACAACTAATGGCCTTAGCATTTTCAGTACACCCAAATCTATACTCCATTATGGCATATTAAAATCACTACAGTCCAAAAAAAGGGGACAATAGGCCCCACAAAATCAAAATGATGCTTCATCAATGATGAGACATGCATCCATTGTGAGAATCTAAAAGGATTCTCATTAAATGAATAATCTCATTGAGTAGTGGAGTTCAAAACTCCCAATGTTCTCGAAAAACGAGTTCTGCTACAGATCCAAATCTGTAAGAAGAGTGGTAGAACCCTAAAAAGAAAATAGGAAAGAGGAATAAAATTCCCAAAATTTTCAAAATTTTTTATAGCTAAACTCTTAATACAAACTGGAATTAAATTCCTCCAATAATGGGACTAAATCCCAGAAATCCCTATAGGAAATAAAATGGAATTAAATTCCTGAGAACTCTCAAAGATCAGAAGTCAATAATAGGGTAAAACCCTAAGATCTCTAAGACCCACGGTCTACCCAAATAAATGTTTTTTTAAGATCTCTAATTGATCATTTCAAGAAAAGAGCCAAAATCTGTTAATGGATTGAAAATCCAAAACAAAAAAGGAGATTCCTTTAAGAGTTAAATTTTCGTCATGATCCTTACCAATTTTTTTAACATAGTTCAATTCTAAGAGGTTCTGTGGGAAGAGATCTAAGCTCTGAGAAGAGAATTGAATTCTTAAGGAAGAAAAAAGAAGATGATGAAACAGCAGTCATCTCAAGGGCCAAAGGCCCTATTTATAGGATGTGAAGGCAAGGTTCAACTCCCTAAAAGATCAAACGGTAGAAAAAGTGGCACCGTTGCACATATGTGTAGGTCATGTGAGAACAACGGTAGGGGGCATTTGTTCCCCTAATATTTAAACATAATAAAAGAGTTAAACTCTGTTGAATTTTAATGAGGCAACGCCTCATGTGTTCTCCACAAGGGCGCCAGCGCCAATCTTGTAGGTTTAAATCCTATGGTGGTGACGCACGTGCTCCTCATATGGGCGTCAATATGCAAAGCACATGAGCGCTTATTATATAAGAATTAGATTCTTATATGGCGCCGCACGTGAAGCTCACGTGGGCGCCAATGTGCAAAGCACGGCAGCACCTATCATGTATAAGAATTAAATTCTTAAGTGGCGCACATGTGCATGACACGTGAGCGCCGGCACCCAAGTTAAAATCAATAGAATTAAATTCTACATGAGGAGATTTCCCTAACAAAAAGTTGGGATATTCTCTGTTAAACAGAGCCGTTGGATCAAAAATCCAATGGTGATGATAAATTATCAAATAATAGAATTAAATTCTATTCTGAGGAATATATGTCCTTAATCTTTACAAACAAAAAAGATTGCTCTATGTAAAACAGAGAACCCTTGGATTAAAAATCCAATGGTGATTAAAAATCACCGCTTGACAGAATAAAATTCTTTATATGGGGAAATATTTTTCCAATCTTGTTAAAAAACAATAAAACATATTCTGTAAAATAGAAACACTTCGATCAAAGATCCAACGGTAGGTAAAATTCCCCAAACCAATTTTGAGACCAATTAAATCAATTGGAATCTCTCAATAAGAGATTTTCTCAAAACTAATTAACAATTTGCCTCTACTGTATAAAGGACCTGAGACTCAAGTCTCATATAAAGAGAACCCCCCATAAGCTTCTGAAGAATACAGAAAGTTTTCACAACAACAGAGAATTCAATTCTCAATAAAAGAAGAAGACTTTCCTCCTCAAAACCCTAGGTAAAGGAAATACAGAGATCAAAATATCTCTTTTTACCTATCGAAGTGTTTAACCCTTCTCAAAGAACTTAGTTGTTTCTCTGGATCAGAGATCCACAAGACAAGTCTCCCACAAGTTAAGAATTTAATTCTCATCGGGAAGATCTTGTTCTTGAGAATCAAATATTCAGAAAATAACTAGATTAAAAAGAAAAAAAAAGAAAAAGAACGTGTGTTTTGGGAATTTAATTCCTCCGAAATTAGGGTTTAACCCTACATAAATATCTTAGTTCTTATAAAAAGAAAAGAAGAACTTAGTTCTCCAATGAAGAAAAAACAATCCAAGGTCCACAAAATAGAGATCTTGATGATCATTAATGGCCAAAATGGCATTAATAGAGATTTAATCTCTAAAAAAAGAAAAGAGATTAGTGCCTCACGTGTTTCCTACGTGGGCGCCCTCTTAATAGCGCCCAACGCCTCGCGTAAAAAACACACGGGCGCCTAAAGCAGAAGGTCAGCGTCTCACGTGAAACACACGTGGGCGCTGAATAAAAGTGCTTAGCACTTCATATACAGCCAAAACGGCTGAGTGCTTAGCACTGATTGGGCAGTGCTCAGCACATCACGTGCTCCTCACGTGGGCGCCACACAAAAGTGCTTAGCATTTCATATATAGCCAACGACTAAGTGCTTAGCATTGATTGGGCAATGCCCAGCGCCGCACGTGCTCTTCGCGTGGACGCCACATAAAAAAGTGTTTAACACTATATATATAACTGAGTGCTTAGCACTGATTGGACAGCGCCCATAATTGAAGGTTTCACATGATACCCATGTGAGCGCCAGAGCGTCAAACAAGTGCTTAGCATTTTTGCATTAAAAAGGGGACTGAATAAACAGAGCCCAAATAAGTGCTTAACACTTTTGAACAGAAAGAAAGACTGAGCAAACTAAGCCCAAATTGGTTTAGCCTCTCTGAAAAGGGTTTGTTACAACTGAGCCCAAATGCTCTATTGTTAGATCTGAAATAAAAATGATCCGCGAAATTTTGCTAAGTTGATCTTAGTCTCAAATTTGACTAACGTATCCTTAGTTAAAATAAATTGAGCCTAAATGCTCATATATTTAAGTTGATCTTAATCTCAAACTAGATTAACGGTCCTTAAATAAAACAAATCTAGATCTAAAAATATACGAATTTGGACTAATTCGCGCCCTACGGACGACGACATAAACTAGTCTCCATATACAATCCACGGGCAACCAAAATAAACAAAAATATACACGACATAAAGTGAACTGCTGGAGAAGGAGAAAGTGGTTATTACAATGCTGTAACGTAATTAACTGCAGGGGCTTGCGCATGCAGGGAAGAGTGTCCCCACAATCAAAAACCCCTCACAAATAAAGGGGAATATGATAAAGTCTGCTACATCGGTCGCATCTATCCAAACCTCCGATATACGGTGCCATAAATCAACTTGGTATTTTCGGAGAGGTGGATGAAGAAGTCCAAACAGCATATGACCCCAAGTTTAGGTTAGATATCCCAACGTCTCGGTCTCTATCTTTCGGCGGTGAACAGTATTCTTAAAACTGGACCTTCGGATAGGGTATCACCATATCAGAGTTACGACTGAGAACGTGTGCAAGACGGCTTTCCAGACTTGATATGGTCACTATGAGTTTCTTATGATATCGTTCAGTGTTACCAATGCACCTGCTATCTTTATGGATTTGATGAAAAGGGTTTTCTTAAAGTATTTGGACTAGTTTGTCGTTGTATTCATCGACGACATCCTAGTCTACTCCAGGAGTCAAGAGGAGCATGCCTTGCACCTGCGTATTGTATTGAAGATTTTGCAAGAAGAGAAGCACTACGCTAAGCTGAGCAAGTATGAGTTTTGGCTCGACATGGTACAGTTTCTGGGGCATTTTGTTTCGAAAGACGACATTTCTGTGGATCCGGCGAAAATAGATTCTGTCAGAGACCGGCCAACTCCGAAGTCAGTGGCTAAGATTAGAAGCTTTTTGGGAATGGCTGGATATTATCGGCGGTTCTTTCAAGATTTTGTAAGAGCGGCAGAGCCTTTGACAAAACTTACACGGAATAAAGTACCTTATGTCTGGTCGGATGAGTACATCCAGGTGTTCAAGTTGTTGAAGCAGAAGTTGACCACGCCCCCACTTCTGACTGTGCCTGATAGTTTTGGTGGTTTGGTGATCCATACAGATGTTTCTGGGAACGATTTAGGCTATGTTTTGATAAAGCACGGTCGAGTAGTGTCTTATGTCACTCATCAATTGAAGACCCACGAAAAGAACTACCCGACACACGACTTGAAGTTAGTTGCAGTCGTGTTTGCATTGAAGATCTGGAGGCATTATTTGCTGGGCAAAAAGGTAGAAATATACACGGATCACAAAATCTTAAAATACGTGTTCACTCAGAAAGAGCTAAATATGAGGCAACGCAGATGGTTAGAGCTGAGGGCAGACTATGACCTGAATCTGCAATATCACCCGGGGAAAGTGAATATCGTGCCTGATGCTCTTAGTCACAGGCCATCGGCTATGATGTTGCCTAGTCAGAGGAGTATTATTGAAGAGTTCCGAAGACTCGAACTGGAGGTAGTTATGCCAGGTACAACCAGACAGTTTTGGCAGTTACAGGTGCAGTCTTCGCTTGTAGATCGCATTAAGGCTGTACAGGCTGGAGATCCTCGGTTACAGAAGTTCAGGGGGCAGGTCAAGGATGGATTGAGGATAGATTTACTGATTCACGAAGATGGTTATCTGAGATTTGGTAGTCGACTTTGCGTGCCAAAGGGAGATGTTCGAGAAGAAATTCTAGCCGAGGCACACAGCTCAGCGTATTCGATGCATCTGGAAGGCACCAAGATGTACAGGGATTTGAAAGGCGGTATTGGTGAAACGGATGAAGAGAGAGATTGCTCGCTTGTATCCAAGTATCTAGTATGCCAGCAGATGAAAGCAGAACATCAGAAAGTAGCCGGTTTGTTGCAACCGCTTCCAATACCCGAGTGGAAATGGGATCATATCACTATGGATTTCGTGATAATCCTATTACGGATTCCAAGAGACAACAACACTGTCTGGGTTATTATTGATCGTCTCACAAAGGAAGCGAATTTCATACCATTCCGAGTGGGACAATTGACTGATTCCCTTACAGAGAAGTATATGCAGGAGATAGTAAGGCAACATGGAGTACCTATCTGCATAGTATCTGGTCGAGACACCGGGTTCATTTCCCAATTCTGGAAAAGCCTGCTGGAGAGTTTGGGCACTCGTCTCAAGTTTAGCACAGCGTACCATCCATAGACGGATAGGAAATCCAAGCGTACTATTCAAACGCTCGAATATATATTGAGGGCATGTATGCTGGATTTTCAGGGTTTCTGGGAGGATCCCCTTCGTCTGGTAGAGTTTTCGTATAACAACAGCTTCCAATATAGAATCCAGACGGCGTCGTTCGAAGCCCTTTACAGATGGAAGTGTCGATCCCCTCTTTGTTGGGATGATATATGTGAGCGGAGGTTATTGGGTCCCGAGATTATAATTTAGACAGTGGATAAGGTTCAGATGATCAGGCAGCGCATCAAAACTGCTCAAGACCGACAGAATAGTTGAGCAAATGCCAGCAGGAAATTGTTAGAGTTTGAAGTTGGCGATCACGTATTCCTGAAGATTTCACCTACTCGGAGAGTGATCAGGTTTAGTAGTCGTGGGAAACTCAGTTCTCGATTTATCGGACCTTTCGAGATGCTAGAGCGAGTAGGAGAGATGGCCTATCGACTAGCCTTGCCTCCATCGTTAGCCGGCGTGCACACTACTTTTCATGTATCTCAGTTGCGGCGCTACGTTCGAGACGACAGTCATGTCCTTGACCATTCAGATTTAACACTGGGCACTGACCTATCGTATGTGGAGCAACCTACCACTATTCTCGATCACAGGGAGAAGGTACTGAAAAACAAGATCATTCTACTGGTGCGAGTTTCTTGGAACGGTCATTCTCCAGAAGAATCTACCTAAGAACGTAAGGAGGATATACGTTCGCATTTTCCACATATTTTCGAGTAGTTTGTTTGTATCGTTACTTTCTTATTTTCGTTCTTTTAAATTCGAGGACGAAATTTTTGTAAAGGGATGTGATTTAATACCCAATGTGTTTTGGTACTCTACCTTCCGTATTTAAATAAAATATTGTTTTCAAATAATTTTCTTATTTATATTTTTTTAATTTATTTTATTTATTTTTCTAAAACCCAATATCCTAACCCAATACTCCACACTCTAGCCAAAAACACATTCCTTTTATTTAAACCCAAAAGCCAAAACAGTTTTGAAATTTTATTAATGGTTTTAAAGGGGTATTGATGTTCTCTAATTATTATTATTGTGATTAAATGGGGTCGATGCTGTCATGAGTAAGGAAATCCCCTCACAATTTGAAATTTGTATTGATGGAGATTAATTGTAATTAATGTGATTAAATGTGTTGTCTTTCTAAATCAAGAAAATAAAAATAAAACCCCCAATCCATTCTCCATCTCCGTCCCCCCTGAAGCTCTCTCTCTCCCAATTCTTTTTTATCTCCCTCTCAAAAATAAACTCCAGCCCCATCACCCCCAATCCATTCTCACCAGAACCTCCATCATCACCTGCGCCTCCGGCCATGACCCAGCGCCGCCAACGTGCCTTAGGCCACCAAGTCCTGTCACCATTCGCAGCCAAGCTCCACAGTGCCTAGCCGAGACCAAGCTCAAGCCTAGCCGTGTGTCACGATTGTGCAATGACGTCGCCATCCGTTGCCGTCGATCACCTTCGTTACCATCGTCTTGAGGCAACTGAAAATCTTCATTTATTTATCATGCTATTATAAACGATTAGCCAATTTTTTTTTTATGATAACTAAAAATACATAAATATAATTAGATCGTAAACTATTAATGAATCTGTGTAGCGAACCATAGTGCCGTCTTATTGAATAGAACTTAACTAGGGTTTATTACCGTGTTGGTATCACGTAGAAGTTATATGGATAACATCTAAATTCGTTTGGTTAAAGAAAACATGTGTTTCGATCGATAACCGAATGTTTACTCTTAAGTGTTCGATAAGAATCCTATGCGAAAACCTAATTAAAAAATAATGGAACTTATGATCTAAAAATCCCTTTACTGATGAGAACATCATGTCGAAATTTGGATGTAAAATAATGGTATTTCATACATGAAATGACATTTCTGAGTGAAATCTGGAATTTTTCGTACATGTTATTCCGTAAAATTCATAGTAAATTGCATATATATCGGATCGCAGCATGCTTGGGCTCGTTGTGAATAGGACTAGATAAAATATGAATCTATGGCGACGTTTACTGAATATCGTATTATTTCGACAGTGAAAACTGAAGATATTTACGGCTCTGGACTGCAGTCCATAGCAGAAATCTCTGCTAACATCCTGACGACCTGAGTATGCATGCTCAGAGTACGAAAAGGACTCAGCACAGGAGTTAGACCTGCCTTATGAGCTTGCAAAGATCTAGTCAAACACTCGGAGTCACCATCTTTCCATGCTTTCAATAAAGACCTTGTATTACACTTGGTTAGTAGTTTATATTATTTTCAAACTCTTGTATCCACTGAACTCTTTTAATTTAGTGTAATAAGATTTTCTTTACTTGTGCTGCATTTTTAATAACTATCATGTAATTCTAGAAGCTGACGGCAGAATTATTTCTTTACCATAAGAGTATGACTGGCCTACTCACCCTCGTATTCAGTATTTTGGGAAGCGAGGTGTGACAGATGGTATTTTTTTTAATTTGCGAGAGAAAAAGATTTGAAATGAGAAGGATTGAAGGCGGGGTTGTATTTATAGGGTTTTGGATTTTTTTTTAAAAATTGTAGCCGTTACGAGGCGAGACGAGTCAAATCGCCTAGAATCAAACGTAACCGTCTGTTGGATGGGTTTTTCGAGACGAGACGGGGCAATGGGAGGCGAATATCGACCGTTGGATGGGGTTTCGAGGCGAGGCGAAGCGAGAGGGCTCGCTTCACTTGTCACGCGGCATATTTTGAGCCAGCTCAAAAGGACTGTGAGCCGTCTCAAAAAACATAAAAGAATATTGCTTTCCAGACGTATCTTAAGCAGGCTTAAATGGACTGAGCCATCTCAAAGAAAGGGTCGAACCGGCTTAAGAAAGGTCATGAGCTGTCTCATGAAACCAGAGAAGAAATAGAGCATCCAACTGTTGCCGACCGTTGGATGTGGGTTTCAAGGTGGGGCGGCGACCGAGTTGAGGCGAATTGAAGCAAGTCGAGACGAGTTAAGACGAGTCAACTCGCAGGTTGACGGGGCGAACTCGAGCGAGGCAACATCGAGAATTTTGTGAACCTACCCGTCTCGTCCAACTCGTCTAGACGAGACGAGTCAACTCCACATCAGCAACAAGGTGAATAAAAGTCGCCTCGTTGCGAGGCGAAGCGAATCACCCGAATCACGGTTAACTCGTCTCATTTTCTAGGCCTCATTTGCCAGGCCTAGACTCTACCCATGATCATTGAGTTATGTTCCTAGCCCTTGGTTTGCCATCGACTATAATATCGTTGTCAAGCATTAATTGGTCTGGATAGAAGCAAACTCCAACTTGGTACGACATAAACATGAGTCCACTAGCACTTGCTTGTCCTTATCTAGTTGTACACATAGTGCAAAATGAAAATGTTTGCTTCTAAGTCGTGGATTTTCATTGGTCTCTAGATGCCGGTGAAGCCGGCAGATGGATATAATTAAGCCACCAAAATCAAGCATTATCCCCTCAACTTTATTCCTCTTACATTATTTATTAAGTTATTGATTAATTCATCGCAAACAATTGTTTATCGTTTGGCATTTGTATTCCTTGCCACACTACTAATATTCTGAGCTTATAATTAAATTTAGGGTTCACATGTCATCATTCTACCGACCTATCTCGTCAACCATTCCTAGCCGTCCGATCTTGGGTAGCCTATACTTGATGAGGCATCTCACAATGTGACGAGTAAATAAATAGAGTGGATAGGGTTAGCTTTTGGCTAAACTTGCTCCGATGTCCAAGTCGGAACGGAGCGTAAACGACCAATCGATCATGAACGGATAATTACTTACCTGGCAAGTTCAAGTTAGTATAGTTCAAGAGTTGATTGGGAATCATGAACGGATAATTCAATAGTTGTTGTATAATACTCTCCATGTGTCTATCTTGAGGAAAGGTTAACATACTCGGCTCATAAGGAAAGGGATACCAAAATCGTTTTGTAAGTTAAGACATTGAAATGATTTTAAAGCAGTTTCGATCCCAAGTCAAAGTAAGCCTATATATCAATCTGGATATTGACATACTACATTTTTCTCGTTAACTTAACATGTCTATTGATTTATCATATTAGATGTTTTTAGACTATTTTAGTCCATCAATACATAGGATCTATTGATTTATCATATTAGATGTTTTTAGACTATTTTAATCTATCAATACATACGATTAGTACACCTTTAATATACGACGTAAGAAATTCTGGTTCTTGCATCATGCACTGACGTGACCTAGATCACGCCAAGGTGTTACCTTCCGTTGATCTGCTGATGGCGGCGATGGACGGCTGATGTTTGATCTGGAGACAGGCTCCTGAAGCGTGTGGATCTCAATGGGTTTGAGGCTGTTGGCGCCGAGCTACCTGCAAGGAAGTCCCGGGGTGGTTGCACCACCGAAGACCCTCCGACGGTCAAGTTAGAGAGGGAATCCGAGCAGAGTAATGGCTTAGTGGAGTAAAAATGACTTACTTGAACCGTCTGGAAGAGGGGTTTATATAGCGGTGGCAGCAGGCAGGGCAGGCGCGAGAATCACGCCGGCCGTTACGCTCCCGACGTCACGCCCGCGTGATGAGCGAGATCCCCATTAATGGCGAGACAGGCTCGTTAATGGGGGATCGTGATGACGTGGAACGTGGGATGTGGCCGGCGGATATCTCGCGTATGGCGAGATTCGCGGGATGGCGGTTGCGTCTGTGAGCGGTGCCGTTGGTCGGTCGATGAGACCGAGGAAGATGACCTCAGTGGGAGAGCTCGCGGACGAGCAGGAGAGCCGAGGTATCTTCGTTCCGTGGCACCCGGAGACGAGTTGTGAGGCCGAGGAGGCCAGTTGTGCAGGAGGCTCGGAGGTGAGCCAGCGTTGGTCGGTAGGACGGGCATAGGAGTGCATGAGGCTTGCATGCTCTGGGACACGGCATCTGCCATGTGTCATGACATGGGAGATCACCGATATCGAGCATCATCATTAGCCCCCAACTCTCGTCCCGACCAGCTGACGGGTCGGGTCGAGAGTGGTTTGCCGGGTCATCCGAGGTGAGCTCCTTTTCGAAGATATCGTCGGGCGTGTCTCCGGGTAATCTGTTGTATTTTCTGGATGATACCAGCGAATCAGGATGAGATCTTTGCATTAAAAAGGGGTGCGTCGGATCGGGCGTACTTTTGCTGAAGCGACAGACCACGTGTCGGACGCTGGTTGGCTGACGCGAAAGGTCGCAGACCTCTGGCGCGTCTGAGGGAATATGCCAATGTGCATGCGACAGGTGGAGAAATATATGAATAGTAGATATTGTTAACATGAAAAATATATGAATTTAAAAACATAAGTCATTTTCAATGAATACAGAATTATTTTTTCTCAAAAGGAAAACAAAATTAAATTTAAAAAAATAGGCACGATCTCCAAACTCTTGTCGTTATTATGGGTAAGAAGCTTAGCTCAATGCGGACGCTTCCGTAGACGAAGCGCAAACATCTCTGCTGCCAACACGTGGAGACAGCACTCACTTTCTCTCTCTCTCTCTCTCTAAAATATGGCAACTCACTTTAGAGAGAGAATTTCGTAATATGTCGGTGACAGCGGCTGCTAAATTATCCAACCGCCCGTGGTGCCTCCTCATGTCGAATTTTTTCCCAAACGAACCCTAATTTTAAAAATAATTCTCAAACTAAGACCCGGCAAATTCTTTTTCCGAGAATAAACCTCCGTACGCCACGTAGGATCAAACAGAAAACTTTATTTCTCGTTTTCTTTGGAATGAAAACCCTATTAGACATTTATCTTGCTAAAATATTTTATTCATAGTTTAAAATATATCTATTATTATATTAGTTTAATTTGTTATTGATTTATTATCTTAAAAGATTTGAGAAGATTTTAGAAGTTAATATATGGTTCTTAAAATA
Organism: Agapanthus africanus; assembly: GCA_030015575.1. Lineage (NCBI taxonomy): Eukaryota > Viridiplantae > Streptophyta > Magnoliopsida > Asparagales > Amaryllidaceae > Agapanthus > Agapanthus africanus. The sequence goes on along the minus strand of JASDDO010000012.1, from coordinate 495,384,563 downwards.
TTGTATTGGGTATCTTTATTTGTTGAGTTTGTTGATGATTATAAATCTATATTGTATTAGTTTAGGGTTTATTTATATCTTACCCCAAAAATTTCAATATTTCTAATTTCTCCCCTAAAAAACTATATTTCTAAATTTCACCCCTAAAATCTTATAAAATCTTAAAGGTTATTCAAAAATATTCCCTGATTAGTTTAAACAAATATTTGAAAAGTATGTTTTTTCATCTTTACTTAAAAAAAAAGAAAGAAATGCCCTTCCAAATGATCATCTTCTTCTTCACTAATGTCATAAATCGGAAGTTAGGGCTAGGATTCTTCTTGATTATAAAAAAAGGCATATACTCATCACCTGCTCCATTATCAGAAAACATATGATTTATTCTTAAATGTTGTTCTTAACCCAACCATGTTATCAGAAAACATATGATTTATTCTTAAATGTTGTTCTTAACCCAACCATGAGAGTTTCACATCTTCCATTACTCATTTACTTCATTGGAATTGTTATGATTGCAATAATAAATATCACAATCTCCCTCTCTATCAACATACTAGAAATATTAAAGAAGAATTGCTCTAATTTTTTGTCTAAAGAAAAGCCATAATTTTGAAAGAACCCATTAACCATAGCCTCCAATTTATGACATTAGTGAAGAAAATGATCATGTGGAGGGAGGGGCGCTTTACGTCTTCTACTAAGTTAATAACTGTTATTAACACAAGATAAAAAATATTCTCTTCAAATGCTTAGTTAAATTAACTAGAGGGGTATTTTTGAACTTAAAGAAAATTTAAAAATATAGTTTTTAGGAGAGAAATTTAAAAATATTGAAATTTTGGGGGTGAGGTATAAAAAAAACCAATAGTTTAATATATAACAAATTTGAAATTTATATTCATTAACAAACTCAATAAATAAAAGATATCCAATACAAAATATTTTAAAAATCATATATTGACTTTTGAAATCTTCTCAAATCTTTTAAGATAATAAATTAATAACAAATTAAACTAATACAATCATAGATATATCTTAAATTACAGAATAAAAGATTTCAGCCAAGACATATGACAAACTAAAATGCTATTTCTAATAGCGTTTTCATCAAAGAGAAAACTTTTAAAAATAGCGTTTTCATTCTAAAGAAAATGATATTTCTGATAGCATTTTCTGTTTTGCTATGAGCGAGCTCACATCCTACGTAGCCTACGAAAATCTATTTTTGGAAATAGTTCCGGTCTAGTCTTATTTTAAGAATTATTTTTACAAGTAGGATTAATTTGGGGGGAAAATCCCTCATGTTACACATAGACCAGACTTTCCCTAAAAGACGACCTACTTTCTATAATTTTCAATATGACCCTATCTGTGTTTTACAACAATTAGATGTAGCTGCAGGCGCCGGAGGGAACAAGGAGGGCCGGCCGACAACCACGGCTTTTCAAAATTTCCGCATACGCAATATAGTGCAATTTTGCAAGAGAAAGTGTTCTTTTCAAACTGACATAAAAATATCTAAGCTTCTAACATTTAAGGTAAATTTTAGATTTTTAGGATTTTCGAGATAAACACCGACGGACTAAAAATAATACCATAAAATCCGGCCTCCTAAACGAGCAATGTTGTGTGAAAGCAAGCGCATGATTTGGCCGTAATTTAAGAAGAATCATGGTCTGAACTTAGAATATTCAGCGTCTCATCTTTTAAAACTAGTCGTTCTCAATATTTTTTATCCCGTGAGTTGTCCCAGCAGCAGCTAATTTCTACTTAAATCCTACCTAGATTAAATAGTTTAGACTACATTGCTGGCATTTTACAAGTAAAAACACAATGATATTGATATGCAAAACAATTAAAAGCTTGGTAGCCTAGTGGAAATTCACCCTCTAAAAGGATAATCCCACTAAAATATTACACCTAGCCCTCCCACAACGCCTAAACAACACCAAAATTATAAATAAAACCCCCCCAGATAATAACAAAGAAAACAGAGAGAGAGAGAGAGAGAGAGAGAGAGGGGAGAAAAAACAATGGAAGGGGGCTGCTGCTCCACAACCTCGGAGGCCCCCAAACCCTCCTCCTCATCAAGAAGAGGTCCGTCGACATCGTCGTCGTCGTTGCCGTCGTCATCGGCCGCCGCTAGGGACCGGGGGTACCGCGGGGTGCGCATGCGGAAGTGGGGGAAGTGGGTGGCCGAGATCCGGGAGCCCAACAAGCGCTCCCGAATCTGGCTCGGATCCTACTCCACCCCCGTCGCCGCCGCCCGCGCCTACGACACCGCCGTCTTCCTCCTCCGCGGCCGCTCCGCCAGGCTCAACTTCCCGGACGAGATCCCCGCCGCCGCCGCCGAGGGGGGATTAGGCGGCGTCGTCGTCAGGGATTTGACCGCGGCCTCGGTTAGGAAACGAGCCGCCGAAGTCGGAGCCCGCGTCGACGCGATGCAGCAGCAGCTCCAGCCGCAGCGGCCGCCGCAGCAGCAGCATAGGATGTGTAAGAATCCCGATCTTAATCAGGAGCCGAGCCCTGACAATTCGGACGAGGAATAATAAAGAAAAATGGGTAATTTGTCGCGTGCTATTATTATGTTGTGGGGTTTAGTTGAAAATTTGTAAATTTTCTGATATTGAGTTTGGGCAAATTTTAGATGAAAGGTGTGGTGAATTGATTAGATTGGATGAGAGTTTTATGAAATTTAGTTGATAAGATATTATGGGGAGATTTTTATAGTTGAATTAGAAATTAATGGATGGAATTTTAATGCTTTTCTTCAACATGGCTGAAATTAATGGAAAATTATCAGTTTTCGTTTTTATGACATTTTAAAATTTTCAGGATTTCTAGGATCTTTTTTTGAAAAAAAAAATCCTATCGGCTCTTTTTACATGAGATCATAGTTCACATCACATTTTTTTCTATTTACTACTGGGACAACAGGCCTTTATCCTATATTTTAGGCTTACCATATTTTTTTCTAAACCAACAGAAAATTTGTACAATATAACCCAACAAAATTTCGATAAAAATCATATCAATTATGCAATCATAACACACATTCATAGCTCTACTCTACAAATGACAAGTTCTAATAAAAACCTCGTATGAATATGATTAAAAAAACATCTTAATCTCCTTTTACTCCTGCCAAGCATATGTGTGTGTGGAAGACCCAATAATTTCATATGAATCAAATCAGTGATATGATATATCTCCACTGTTAATTTGGGGGGAGAGAGAGAGAGAGAGAGAGAGAGTACTTCTAATAGAAATTAGCAATCCGATTCTGAAGGCAACACGTGGCGAGACAATTAATTTTAAGCAAAAAAATTACAAACCTTAAGGTAACATGTTACATCATAGTGAGAAAAGTTTTGCCAAAGTGATTTTTTCTAATAAAAAATAGCAGGCCATAACCGGATACGGACGTTTGAACCCTAGACATCTTGTATGGATCAGAAACCTATGCTATTGTTCTTTGCATTAGATCCTAACCACACATCACAGATAAGAAAAACACAAACCTATGAGCCTCTTGATTTACTCGATCCTCATTGTTGGATCTAATAGTTCGAGGGGTGATAACAACAGACACTCTGTCTGAATCCTGGTGTACAGCTTTAGCACCATTGACAATCGAAAGTTGATAAATTCTTTTCAGTATGTGAAGGTGAAAAGAAGAAGAGAGAGGTGAGCATGAGGTCATCATGCTGGCTTCATAATTAACTAAAAAAGGAGCAATAATGATTAATGAGAGAGAGAGAGGGTTTTTCAGATGGCAGGTGTGCATATGGTTGAGGGGTGGTGGGCTTGTATTTTTAGGGGATATGAACAATGTTCAGCACATGTCGTTGTTGGTGACCAACTTTCATTTCATTTTGGGAGTTAGTGGATGCCACTGCTACTTAAATAAATATATGTTACATGCTTTGATGTAAAATGTAACGAATTTTAAACCCAAAGCAAGTGGTCTCAAATCAATGGTCTCTCTTTTTGATTATTGCTTATGTTTCTGTTATTATCCATTTGGACTTGCAGTATTGGTAGGTTTATGGTGGTTGTTCTTTGTCTGCTGGCATTGTTTCTCAATCATGTCTTTTCTCACTTTTAATAGTTTTATGTTCTTGATTTTTTGTTAGGTCAAGATGGGTCGAAAAGTCAAATCTCTATAGCTTGTTTTATCCATCTTGATCGTCATAACGTAAATCATATATACACCCGTCCACAATCAGTGCACATAACAATTCAAGGTTACTTCCGGTATGATTTTTTCCAAAAACAAATTTAAGGACCTAATTGATGAATAGCTTTGCATTTTAATGTGCTAAAAACCTAGTTGACGCGGGATAAATAATCTAGATAAGACTCGAGAAAAGAGAAATGGTTGATTGTGGACTGAACCTACAAATGTTATATTCTAATAGGCCAGTTTAGAGATGAATAGATGATAAAGTGCAAGATGCAATGCACATAATTAAGCATAAGTATAAATATCACCCTCTTCACTCATTAAAACAAGACCTCCTTAGTTAACTAGGAAAACAGAGGAACATTCATCATTTCTTCTCTACTTCTTTAGTATTTCTACTCTTTGATAGACGAATTTGTTTCTATCCGTGTTTTTCCTTATTCTAATCCAAATCTTCAAATTACTCGCCACAAAACCCAAATCGTCATAGAAAGAAATTAAAGACTGACCAAGAAAAACTCAATTTCTAATCCTATGCTTGAAATAAATGAAGGAAGCAAATTTCATGGCATTGGAGAAACAGAGGAAAAGAGTACCAAGAAAGGAAAAAAAAAGATGGAGAGAAATGAGAGATGAAAATGCGAAGAAACTTCTCCTTTTTTTAATTAATCTATCTAACCATGGTTGGAACATGGGTTACTTTTATGGATGGAAAAGAGTTACATGGTGTTATTATATAACCGATTAATTAATATGAAATGTATACAAAATAATAAATTGAAAGACGACCCTTGATTGATTTTGTTCCGCACCAAGACTTGATGATAAAAGTTGAAGAATATATTTTATATATAACCCACAAATGGGGGTTGTGCAAACCGCAGCTTGGGAAGTTTTGTTGGGTAATGTGACGATTTGAAATGACATACGTGGACCATGTAGGCCCAAGGCCGACACTATATGCAAGGAGTGGCCCACTGGCCCCATTTCTTATCTAGATCATGTTCGTCCATTTTTAGAGGTTATGATCAAAAAGCCAAGACTCTTATTAATAAGGGTAAATTGTTGAAAAGCCTTGGCCTCAAAAAACCTGTCAAAATGTCCCTGGGCTTTTTCATCATGAGAAAAAAACCTAAGGCGTATTATGTATTCCATGCAATACAAACAGCAATATGTATTTTAGTATATCACAAGAATACCCCTAAAGACCCATGTGTCTAAGTACAAGTTGACAGCTGAATTTTTTGGGGATTTTTTTTGATTTTCAGCTGCCTGTAATTTCTATCAGGTTGCCTATAACTTTTATACTGAATTGTGTTTTATTGATTTTTCCTTAAATGACTGAGCATTAAATACTCTAACCCAGTCATTTCCTTCCAAATTCACCACTCCTCCCCCTCCCCCACAAAAAAAAACCCTATGTTACCAACAGAACAAGAATTATCTTATTAGTTTTCTACATTATCCATTATCTTCTCTCATTTACTCCAATTTCATTTACTACCTGTCACACCCCGTTTCCCAAAATACGGAATACGGGAGTGACTAAGACAACCATACTCCTACGGTCAAGAAATAATCCCGCCGTAGTCACATTTCGGCTTCTAGCATGATATGGAATCAATAAATACAGCATAGAAGTAAAGAAAACACATCACTAGTTCATTACATCAACTTGTATTGTTCACAATTTACAATAGTTCAACTGGAAGGGAAGCTACTAACCAAGTGCGAATATAAGGTTGATTTAGGGAAAGCGGTAAAAGTACTGAAAGTAAACTGTCTAGATCTCTGCAAGCTCAAACGGTAGATCTGACTTCTGAGAGGCGTCCTCTCCAAACTCTGAGCATGCATACTTAGGTCGTCAGGGCCACGTAATAGCAAATATATAATAACAATATAATAAAACATGAAATGAAAGATAATACAGTGGAGACAGTGAATGCAGGTAACCAGAGTATCAATAATCAATGCCGTATATCATCCATGTTTTTATTGGTCTCTAAGTCAATTTAAAATCGAACTGTGGAAAAGAGTGATCATATTTAACGAGAGTGTCATGCACATCCGAGACTACGGCCTGATATTGCCCGAGACATAACCCTGTCAGCCGGACCGCTAAGTCCATAACCTAACATGTATATATGAGTCGTTGTTCGAATGATCATCCTCTAAATCGCTAATTCTCGCTAAATACAAGTTTCATTCCAGTTCGATTTCCCCTTTCCCCCCACGTTTCAATAACTATATGTATGGGCTAATTGGGTACAAGCATGCATCAATAACATTGTTTTATGCACTTTTCACTGCGATGTTCACTTTCACAAATCATTCACTTTTCAATGGCGTACTTGACACAACTAATCTGATACCACTCATGTTCGACAATGCACTAATCGCTAAGAATCAATAAGTGTGCTTGCTATCACTAAAAGTATCACAGTCGGGTGGGTAAGTATGTGTGTTATGCACTATTCAAGTCATGTATAATATGAACAACTATGTGTCTTATGAGTTCAGAAAATCATCTTAAATCGTACGATCATAATTAGACAAAATGATACAATAGGGATAGAAAGTAAACTTAAACAGCAATCCAACAAAGTTGATTTCAGGTCAATCGGGTTTCTGGTTTGCGAGTTACGGTCATTCCATTTTAAGTGTTCACTGCTGGAAATCCAGCTCCTAAACTGAAAGTCTGTTTCGTAACACATTTTACTCTTTGTCGGGATCACAATTAGATGATGCCACAATTCAACTATTTGTAGGCCTATGAGTTAAATTTACGGCATAGAATACAAATCAATAATAGTCATCTTAGTTTAGGAGTTATGATCAATTTACTGATGAAGGGTGTAAACTGAAATTGCGGAAATCTGTCGTACATGTTATCAGCTTAAAATATGTTTTAAAATACCAAATGATACTGGAATTCAGTGAAACTAGTACCATTGGAAAGTTAAAACAATTGTCTACGCAGCGATAAATGGCTCCGCACACTATCACAATTAAACAGTAAGATCTCAGGTGTATAAAAGCATGTTAAGGGGTGAATTCCTGCTCTGGACTGCAGTCCAAAGTCAGGTAAGTTCTCTATTTTCAATGTTCAAATGATATATTTAATAGTAAAACTATACAACCTGTTAAATATTATATAGTACACTTCGAAACGAATCAAGCACGCTGCGATTTGATTTTTCTAGAATTAATTATAAATTTAACGGTGTCAAGTGTTCGATAAAACACGAGTTTCGGTATAGACGCTAGGGGCATCACTTCATGTGTGAAATCGCGTTCTTTTGTTACGAAACTTTAAAATGTCTCTATTTATCACTAAAAAACACAAGTATCAGTGGTACTGCCATTAAAGGTGTAAAGACGATGATTGGCCTAAAGAGAGCCGTTTTAGTTTGTTTCGATACCCGACTTGGGGGTATCAAACCGCGGTCAAACATTATCCGATTGATGTCAATTTTTAATATGTTATTCGTTATCATGTATAAATTTTGTTGGTTACGTGTTCCGTAAACATTAATGGGTGATGTACACTAGGGTTTCATTTTCGGTTCAATCAATATCAAAAAGTGTTACATTTATACACTGAACGACTTTACTATAGCATGAAAACAAGTGAATGTGTTCACTTGCCTGGCGATGATCACAACGACTATGACAATATCGATGGCGGCGACGGCAACAACGAAGAGCGCGGCATGATCACGGCACGGCGACACAAGCCCAGGTTTGAGCTCGGTCAGGGCTTTGGTGACGCTTGGTTGGCAACATGGGTGGCCGATGGTGAGGAGGAAGTCAACGGCGGCGTAGGCGGCGGTGTTCAGGCGATGCAGGAGGCAAAGTCAAGGGCTCAGTGCTGTGAGGGTGAAGGAAGATGGTGGAGAGCTCGACGATGGCTTCGACGATGGTGTGTTGGCGGGGGTGTGCTCAGGGTCGCCGGGAATGGTCACGGCAGGGAGCTCGGGTGGCCGGAGGTGATGGATTTTGATGGAGGAGGGTTCTCGGTGGAGGGGGTACTTTGGTTGTGGGTTGCTGGGTCGATAAGAAGAACAAGATGAGGAGCTCAGTAGTGCTTGGAGGGAGCTCCGGTGACTGCAGGATGCTGGCGGTGAGGGCATCGGTCAGGGGTAGTGGCCGGTCGAGTTTCGAGGGTAAAGAGGAAGTGAGAGTGATGGAGAGAGGGGGGAGAGAGATAAAGAGAGGAGCTCGGTTGGGAGGCAAGGATCTAGAGGAAGGGATCTCGGGTTTGTTGGGGGCGAGCGGCGATGTGGGGTGAGATCGGGTCTCGAGGAAGACGTGGCGAGGGAGAAGGAGGGAAAACGTGGGGATTTTTTTTCTTTTAAGGGAAAAAGAAAGAGAAGAAGAAAAAAGTCGGGTCTGGTGAGGGTTTGGGTTTGGGCATGGGCTTGGGCCGGAGATGGGGTTTAGTTTAGGAATTGGGTTAGGGTTTGGGTTTTAATGTAAAATGGATTGCAATTAAGTAGGAAAAAATAGAACATTTAATTGGGATTTAAATGGAAATTTTATTGGGATTAAAAATTTAAACACAGGAAGTACAATGGGACTGAGGATTCACACTACCCCAACAAACTAAATCTTCATTTACTCTTTTGCTCATTGAGAATGACCCAAATTTGGACAATAATTTGTTTTGTGAGAGAATCCAATGGGAAATGTTTGGTCTTGACCATCGAAGGCGACAATATGGTTCGAATTGAAAGGAACAATCTCGTTTCAACTTGGTATACCGGTTGATAAGTTAAAACTTTCATACAAAATGGAGAAATAAGGAGATCATATGGTTAGGATGATAGCCGAAAATCACTATGTAAATATGGTTTGTATCCTTCAAGAGACGAACGAGAAGATCATCCATATACAAGCATCTGTTGATGCTTTATCCATTATGAGAAGATTTGTCTTTATTTGACTTGATTTTTGCTTAGAGAAATATACAAGACAGTTGCCTGCAACTTATAAACAGTTGCCTGTAAGATCTAACCACTTGCTTTTGACTTCTAAATAGCTGCCTGTAATTTGTAAGCAGGTGCCTGTAATTTCTATGCAGGTGCCTGTAACTTCTAAAAACGCTGCCTGTAACATCTAAGCAGTTGCCTGTAACTTCTAACCAGTTGTCTTTAACTTCTAAAAAAAGTTACATGTAACTTCTAAACAGTTGCCTATAACTTCTAAACAGTTGCATTTCCCTAATATTTAAGAAGATTTGTTTTTAATATCTAATAAGTTGCTTATAATATCTATATGGATGCAAGTAATAATATGTTAACAAAATCGTTTTTTGTGTAACAGTCAACATGCATCATTGTTTTCCACTCCCGCAATTGCGCATGACTGAGTACATGAGTTGGAGTCAAGCTCGCCACATGTGAGGCAAGATGATCAAATAACGAGGAACAATATCCCTTAACAATCAGGTGCCTGTAACTTCTAAGCAGTTGCATTGTAAAATTTCAGAAATATAAAATATTATTTTTGGAATTTAAATAATAAAATAATATATTCCACGAAAACTATTCGATTTGCGAATTGGGGTTTTCATAAAATGGTATAACTATATACCAATATTTGGAAAATAATTGGAGATTAATATGGTTTATTTATTAAAAAGGTATTTATTGGATTTGGGCATTTTATAAATAATTATGCAATTATTTATATGCAAGTTTATATTAAACTTGATTAGTACACTACTAATCACGATTAGGCCAAATCCGTCTTTTTAATTAAACATGGTTAGTGCACCATGGTATGTTGCATTTTGTTGCATGTTGTTTTCATTTGTGGTTGTTGATATTGTGATTTTAAATGAGAGAGAGAAAAAAAGAAAAGAAAAAGAGAAGAGGGGAAAAGAAAGTGCATGTGTTGGGGACAAAGACATGGAGGCATGGCTATAAGAGCATGGGCTATGAGAGAGAGTGAGAGTGAGAAAAAGAGAGAGACCCTTGACCCTTTCTTTACTTCACCATTTCCTCAACTCCTCCATCTTCATCTTTCTTCATCTCCTCCTCCACCCTCCTCTACCTCCTCCACAACCATCTCAAATCTCCACATTCACAAAAGTTGACCACCATCTCACCCTACACCCCCTAGTGAGCTTAAGTTTTGATTTTGAGCAACTTACACCATCAAGGGTTTTTCTTGAGTTGCTTCCAAGAGGTATAACTTCATTTCTCCTCTTGTTAAATTGTTTCTTTGCCTCTTAGTTAAGTTTAGAGTTCTATTTAGTGAGATTTATGATCTTAGAATTTTCTAAGTTGATGTTTAGTGGATGTCTTGATTTGTAGAGTGGCTATTGAGGTCTAGTGAGTGTTTACATGACCTTAGTGATGCTTTACTGGCAAAGACCATGAAAGTATGCTTTAGCATCAATACTAGGTTTTTAGAAGTATCAAGTATACAATTTAAATAATCTAGTGTGCTAATGCATGCCATCCAAGAATTGAACTAGAGAATTAGGGGTTTTAAACTAGTAAACAAACTTTACACTAAGTGAACAAGAAATACAAGCTTTGTAGACCGGTCCTTCACTTCTAAAACTCCAATTAGCAGTCCCTTAGCTTCAAGTAGAGGTCCCCCGAACTCTTCTTAGGCTGCACTAGGCGAAAGGAACAAGCTTGCTTAAGGATCTTCAAGGCCGAAAATGATCTACCTTGAGGAATCTCTAACTCAAGCTACCTCTTCACTAATTGAGTAATTAGTAAAGTAAACAAGCTATACTAAATGGCTAGTTTGGTATAGATTGATGAAGTAGAAATTTTTCTCACTTTAGAATTATTTTTCTCTTTTTCTTTTCTCACATCACTCAAAGCTAGAGAGCAAAAAAGGAGATGAAGAAGATTTACTGATGTGAACCATGGGTGAGAAAATATCTCAAGAGATATTAGTAAAGAGTTAACCATGGCTAAAGATAATGGTTGGGTTAAAAATATCTAGAGTAAAACAAAATTAGTGGACTAAGTCAAGGTTTCTACATGCTTCCACAAGTATCTTAAGCCATGGCATTTTCCACCTAATTTTGGTTTATCCTTTAATAATTAAATCACCCAAATTATCTTTAGTTTGGTGTGAATCTCATACACCCATGTCCAATGTATCATCTAGCATGACACAATAGTAATTACATTAATATATATCTCATATATATTTAAATGTATTTGTAGAAAAGAAATTCTTAAGTGAGCTAATATTAGTTAATATATATATTAATATATCAAATTATTAAATCAACATTTGATTTAATAATCGGGCTATATCATATATAACCGACTAATATTATTTATATGTATATCAAATATACATATAACAAATTATTGAATCAACACTTGATTCAATAATCCAGTTATATCACATATAACTTATATCGTGAGATTAGAATACTATATCATATACACGTATTAATCTCGGTCCCACACATATCACATATGTGTCCTACTTCGTTTCGTTTGAACTAGGAAACCTCTGTGTAACACTCTAAAGACTCGTCAATACGCCAACAGTAGGTGATGATCACATCAGTCACCCACAAGCCTTCAGCGGTACTAGCTGAACGTAACTGTAAGTCCATGTCGCGCACCCCGCGTGTCCGCGGGGAGGCGGAATTTTCAAAAAACGCTTTTTCAAAGCTCGCAACACGGACTTAAACTCCAGGATCGATGCTAAACCCTAGCTAACAAAATACCGTGTGGGGTTTAGCTACTCGGATGAGAGTTATACCTCACGATACAAGTCCTTCATGTCTTCTTTGTTGTCCTCCTCGTCATCGTAGGCTTTGAGGATCGTAACGGATCGTGTCTTCCTCGTCGGCTTTCTCGAGTCAAAGAAGATCCACCCGAGAGTTTATAGTCCGAGCTCCAACCTTAACTCCGAGGTAACTGGGGCAAGTAGCTTGCTAAACTAAATGGCCTAGGTGATGTAGAGAGTGAAGATGGAATACTTTGTCTCTTGGAACCCTAGGTTTCTCAACTCATGAGACAATTATAGTTTTATGATAAAAGAAGAAGACTTGAGAAAATGAGAATGAACTTGTGAACCTTTAAAAAGAGATGGCTGCCCAAAGATAAAGAATGAAGCAAATATGATATTTTGGAGATAAATATCTCACAAAAAAATATCTCACAAGCTTCACAAAATATCTATTTTGTCAAGAGTGAGTTATGAGCATGAGTCATCTAGTAGCCATGCTAGATTCAATGTCCAAAATCCACCTCATTTCTCCATCCATTTTGTTTTAATCCATAAAAGAATCAAAACCCTAATAAGTGTCCCCTTCTAGAAGCTTTCCCAAACTAATTACGAGAATGCCCCCCATCCGTATTTACATACCCGCATCTGTATTCCGAAGAATAAAAATACAAAGAGACGAAACAAATCCATCAATACAATACTAGGATCCGGCTTAAACCAAAGCCCACTAGTATCATCCGCCCGAACATCATACGCGCACAAGTGCACGTAAGTGTTCGAAGCCCCGTCGTAAAACCATACGACCTCTATATCTTTCGCCCGATGCAGAGAAACTCTCTGTGTGGGACTCTAAAGACTCGACAAGACGATGGCAGTGGGTTTAACCACAAGCCGCAAGCGGTACTAGCTGCACGTAACGGCTACCCAGGTATCTGTCGATAAGAAGGCCGATGAGCAAACCCATCCGAACTCCTATTGAGCCTGCATGTGACAATCTCCGTACAGTTCGGTCTGTTCGTCTAAGAGTATCGCATATTGGGCCTAGGGGGACGGTAAACGTAGCGCAATAAGTCGTGTCGGAGTATATCCCAGAACACCTTGAGAAACTACTGGAATACCTACCAGTAAATCTCGCTTGCCCTGGTCAGGGACTTTTTGTAATGGCTCTCCAAACACAGCGCGATATCAACCCCCAATGCCGGGAGAGACGAATCCTATCTAACCGCCACTGCCTCCAAGTGCTTCGGGATTGCACCCAACTACTACCTGTTTGCACGACTCCTTTGAGCCGTGATAGGGTAATAATGAAAGTACAGTGGGAACACACTCGAGGCAAAGTAGCAGTGTTAAGTCGACGGACTAAGCTGTACTCATGTCACCTGGGAACTGCTACCCAACGATAGGTATAATACCCACCAACAGTTCCCGATGAGTCCTATCCAGTGTACTTATAACCTAATGAGCACATGCATACTATCTCCAGTATGACGTACTAATGGCTGTAGGACAGACCATCTCCCTTGTTGGGATGAGAAGCGTATACACTAGTCTACTCCGGAGTATCGATGCCCCGTATCGATAATCCTACGACTAGGGACCTGTTTAAGGATGTGCTTGTAAATTACCCAGCCCCCACTAGTGTGACTGCCATCACAACGCTGGTAATCAAGCAAAGATCCTAAGGGCTTTACTAATATGTATAATAGATATGCTAAAAGAAACACATGCACATATTGAAGTAGAAACAAACCAAGTAGTATACTACCATTTTGAGCAAGACTGTCAATACAACTGTGAATATCCCAAGCTTCCATTAAGTAATATAAAAAACCAATATGATACAATAATGGCCTCTAGGACATACATAACTAACAGTAACGGCTACCCAGGTATTGAGTAATCAGAAGATCAACAAGCAAGCTTGTCCAAACTCTTGTGAATCTTATAAGTAGCACTACCGTACAGTCCGGTCTCTTCGTCTGATATGTCACATATCGAGTCTGGGGGTGGAAACATCAGACCCCAATAACTTGATAAGTCATGCCGATGTGAGGCTCATAACGGGTCGAGAAACTACTGATAACACTTACCAGTAAATCTCATCAACAGCCCTGGCCAGGACTTTCTGTTATAGCCAATCGAGCATAGCGCAACATCAACTCCCAATACCAGGAGAGACGAAACCCCCTATCGCTCATTGCATCCATGTGGCTCGGGACTGTACCCAAAATCCACCTGTTTGCATGACTCCTTTGAGCCGTGGTAGGAAGGAAATCAAAGCACAGTGGAAACCACACAAGACTCTATGACGACCTCGGGTCTACAGACTAACCTGTACCAGTGTCACCAGAGAACTGCTATCTGATGATAGGTATAATATCATCTAGGAGTTCTCTGCGAGTCTTGTTCGGTGTACCCATTCTCCAATGAGCGCCTGTGTACAATCTTTGATGTCAAACACCAATGGATGTGGGATCGTCCATCGCTCCATACAGGGTCAATAAATGTACACACTAGTCTACTCTGGAATATCGATACCCTGTCTCGATACTCTCTCGACTAGGAACAATTAAAGGATGTACTTGTGGACTACCCCGGCCCCACTAGTATGATGTGCATCATAGTCCTGGTAGTCAAGCTAACATCCTAAGGGCTTTATCAACATGTATCAGTGAGAGACAGTATAATAATACTAGTATACATGTTAAGATAAAGAGCAACTAGATAGCATACTATCATGCCGAGCAAGAAAGTTCTCTCTATATATGTCCAAGCATCCACTATAATATACAATCATGTACAATAATGGCTTCTAGGGCATACATATAACTAACAATCTCCCACTTGCACTATGGCCAGTTGTTATAGTATCGCATACCCAACATCCCAAAAACTCTCTCAAATTGTGTCTGGGGAATGGCCTTCGTGAGTGGATCCTCCGTGTTATTCTTCGTGTCAACTCTCCTGACCTCGATCTCCCGGCGATCAACTATCTCCCGGATCAGGTGATACTGCCTCAGATATGTCTAGATTACTGATGAGACCGGGGTTTCTTGGCCAAAGCCACTGCTCCATTGTTATCACAATACAAGGGCATTGGATACTCAATGGATGGAACCACACCAAGTTCAGTTCTGAACTTCATCATCTAGACAGCCTCTTTGGCGGTATCGTTGGCAGCGATGTATTCAGCCTCCATCGTCGAGTCTGCCACGGTATCTTGCTTGGAACTCTTCCAACATACCGCCCTTCCATTGAGGGTAAAGACAAAACCCGAGACCGACTTACTGTCATCCTTATCACTCTGGAAACTCGAATCGGTAAAGGACTCCACCTGGAGTTCACCGTTACCATACACCAAGAACATTTCTTTAGTCCTTCTCAAGTACTTAAGAATGTTCTTCACAGCTGTCCAGTGATTCTTCCCAGGATCTGATTGATACCTACTTACTACACTAAGTATGTAAGCTACATCCGGTCTGGTACACAATATCGCATACATGATAGACCCGAATGCCGAAGCATAGGGTATCCCTTGCATGCGAGCCCTCTCCAAATTAGTCTTGGGAGACATCTCTTTGGAGAGAGTGATTCCTGAGCAAGTGAGTAAATTTCCACGCTTGGAATCTTCCATACTAAACCTTTTTAGTATGGTGTCAATGTACCTAAATTAGGACAATACCAACATCCGTTTAGATTTATCTCTATAGATCTTAATCCCCAGGATGTAGGAGGCATCATCTAAATCTTTCATGGAGAACCTTTATGATAAGAAGAGCTTGACCGAGTGTAGCATAGGAGTATCGTTTCCTATCAAGAGTATATCATCCACGTACAATACAAGGAAGAAAATCTTACTCTTTACAAACTTCTTGTATATACAAGGTTCATCTACGTTTTTGATGAAGTCAAACTCTTTGACTGCTACATCAAAATAAATGTTCCAACTCCGCGATACCTGCTTTAATCCGTAGATTGATTTAAGCAGCTTGCACACATTTCCACTGCTCTCACTATCTACGAAGCCCTCTGGCTGTGTCATGTACACGCTCTCTTCTAAATCACCATTTAGAAAAGCGGTCTTAACGTCCATCTACAAGATTTTGTAGTCATGGTATGCAGCGATGGCAAGTAGGATCCGAATGGACTTAAGCATGGCCACTGGAGAAAAGGTTTTATCATAATCCATACCTGGTCGTTGACGAAAACCTTTTGCTACAAGTCTAGCTTTGAAAGTCTCAACTTTTCCATCTACACCAAGTTTCTTCTTAAATATCCATTTGCTCCCGATGGGTTTTACCCCTTCAGGTGCAACTTCCAAAGTCCATACTTTGTTGGTGTACATGGATTCCATCTCAGATCGCATAGCATCCAGCCATTTCATAGAGTCCCCACTTGTGATGGCCTGCCCGAAACTAGTTGGGTCATCATCTTCCATGATACAATCCTCACTTCCACCGTCAATGAGAAAACTATAGTATCTCTCAGATGGATGAAAAACCCTACTAGATCTGCGGAGAGGCTGAGGTTCGTTGGGAACTACTGAATCCCCCGACTCCACCAAATCATCAGCTGTAGTTTGTGCAGCTAGAACTTCTTCCAGTTCTACCGCATTACCACTAATTTTTTTCACAAGAACTTCCTTTTCTAAAATAGTGGCATATTGAGAAACAAACATCTTTTGTTCCTCACTGTGGTAGAATATATATCCATGTGATTTCTTTGGATATCCCACAAACTTGCAAAGAATTGATCGTGTCTCGAGTTTGTCCGGATTTTGCTTTTTGACATAGGCCGGACAACCCCATAACTTAACTCGTTTAAGATACGGTCTCTTTCCACTCCATATCTCATATGGTGTTTTAGGCACTGATTTTGATGGAACTTGATTCAATAGGTATACGGTTGTCTCAAGTGCATAACCCCAAAAGGAAACAGGTAACTCAGCAATATCATTGTAGGGATTCCTTAGCACCATGCCTAGGGTTTGGGTTGCATCACACATGCAATATTAAAATTTTAGGGGGTGCTAAGTAATACTAACCACGAATCGAACTTGAAATCTAGGGTAACAACATATAGTATCACATACAATGTAGTGTCTAATACTAAGTGGGGGAGAAATACAACTTTTGTAGACCTCATCTTGTGACTCCTTGGATCAACAATGCTTTGAACCGGCTCATTAGAATCCTTCCAAGTCCTCGACGATCCTCCCGGAGTCCCTTGGTTCAAACTCCTAGCTTCACTTAATCTATGAAGAAGTGGAGCAAACAACCTACACTAATGGGCTAGACCAGTATAGATTGGTGATATGGTTTGTATTCTCACTTGAAAACTTTTCTTTTTTCTTTTCTTCACTCACTAGAAAAAGCAAGAGAGCATGAAGGAGGAAGAAGAAGGAGATAGAAAAGCTTGTGCTCAATTGTTTGTGATAATTCTCAAGATAAATGAGAAAAGAAAATATAAATATATATGAGTCACACTCACATAGAACCATGGTTAATAAATATCTAGATATTTTGTTAATGAGTTAAAGAACAAAAGAGAATTAAACCATGGTCAAAACTTAGGTCAAGTAAAGAATAGTGTAGAAGAATATTCGACCATGATTTAATCATTTTCTTTTTCTCAATAACAAATACACACACACACACACACACCATGTGAGTCTTGCATTGCCATCTCCAATGTATCAACAACCATGACACATGTATGCATGTATGTGTGCATTCATATCAACATGTAAATATACATACATACATTCATGCACACATCCAAATAGAAAAGGTTTAAATAAATGAGCTAAAAGTCATTATTAAATCAACACTTGATTTAATAACCAGGTCATATCACATACGACCCAACCAATAGTAAACGCCCAATTTAAAATACGGTATCATATACACGCATTTAATCGAGCTCCCGCGCATATCCCATATGCACCCCACATCATTTCGCCTGAGCCAGGATACCCCTTTGTGGGGCTCTGAGACTCGTCAATACGCTAGCAGTAGGCAGTGATCATATCACATACCCACAAACTGTTAGCGGCACTAGCTGTACGTAACGGCTCTCAGGTATTGAGCGATCAGAAGAAAAACAAGCGAACCTGTCAAAACTCCCGTTGAGCCAACTGACAACACTTACCATACAGTCCAGTCTCTTCATCAGATATGCTGCATATCCAGTCTAGAGATGGTATCGTCGACCCCAATAACTGTCACGCCTCGCTTCCTAATATACGGGCAGAGGACGCGACGAGGCCGCTACATATTTACTCTGAAGTAAATACGCTAAGCGTATCTAAGCAATATAAATAAAAATGCACAAGAGACAAAGACATTAGGTATAACTGAACAACAACTTTATTTATTAACATTCCTTTGTACAATGCATGGAAAAGTAAATACATCTGAATGAAAGCAATGCCTAAACAGTGGCATAACAGAAATGAAAAGTACTGAAATAAAATGTGTACAATGAAGCTAGAGCTCTGGGTCGTAAGCAAGCTGATCCAAGTCCTCGTTGGTAGGCTCGATCTCCTGAGTGTCCAGATCACCTGACAACATTCCAAAGAAGAAAGAGAAGGAATGTCGTCAGCGAACAATCGCTTGGTAAGTCCCAAAGATAAGGGAGAAATAGAATAGACAGAGAGAGAGAGAGAGTAGCTTTTAAAGTTGTATTATATGGTTAACGCTGTTGTTTGTAGCTTGGTACAGAAGAATGCCGGTGTATACGAGATGAGTCTTTATATGCTAGAGACTAAGGGCAACAGGAGTACAAGGAACCGTTTATGCCACGGTACAACAGCAACGGAAATACAAGTTAGATGTCTTAAGTCTTGCCGTCTCGTGCCACTTCTAACACCATCCGTACCAATCTACCTCTTAAACCCTGCGATGTCTTGATTGTATTGTTTGTATTGTATTGCAACTTGTATTGTCTTGTAATATAGATTGTATAATTGGATGACTTGCCGAAACCATGATATCAGTAAATGGATGTAACTGGAGAATCATGAATGTAACTAGAGAATCATGTAAATGGAAGTATATTCATGGTTCGGTTCGGTTAATACATATTGAATAGATTGAATATATGGATTCATGGATTCATATTGGATTGTAAATTGTACTTGAATCATATTCAAATCAGATTATTTATAATGAGACTCAGTCTGAGTCCGAACAATTAGAAAGAGAAATTGAAGTCCTGAATTAGGTTTTGATGTTATCGGTAACCACTGTACATGGGTGGCGGGATTTGTGTCTTTTTCAAAGACGATTACCGTATTGATAACACCGTTTGTTAAGTTTTCTAGCTTAAATAGGCAAGCACCCATATCTCCATCTCTCTGAGGCTCAAGAGACTGGTCCCGCTTAAACCTATATTTACCAGGGTCATTATTGTAATTTATAGAACTTAAGGGGGTTATATGTAAAAAATAATTTTGTATAATTTTCAAAATACACCCCAAGTATTTAATTATCTTCTTTAGAGTTGTCATAGATGTGTATTTTATATACATGAAATTTCTAGTGAAAATAACCTAATTTCATAATATAGGGTATTTCATTGTAATATTGAACTTGTATGGAATTTCATGGTATTTTCATGTAAAGTGATCCTTTTGATTTAGAAAATTTGGAATATTTATATTATATCAAAAATAGGTATTTTGATAATACATATATATATATATTATAAAAATAATTTTTTATTATTTTCTAGAAATCTCATTTTCTTAAGATATTTGTATTTCAAATCTTTCGAGACCGAATACTCCTTGCGGAGGTCTGCATCTCGCACTACTAAGCCCAGGGATGTGCGATAATCCGCACCATCCCAGTCGGGTTCCCCAAAATGGGTTGTAGCGATGCTTTGCAAAGATTTGTAAAAATACGTAATCTTGTAGAAAACTGTTTTAATAGTGAATGGTATTTATATGTAAAGATTCGTTTTCCCGTATTCTATATTCCCGAAAGGTATTGTGATATGTTGCATATGAGTGTTGTGAGGAGGTAGGTCATTACCTCATGATCTAATTAAAGGTATAGCAAGATTAATGATGTTTTAAAGTCGAAACTAAACTACATGGTATTTTACTGAAAAAGAGCGGTAAAAGTTACAAAATGAAGTGTTTTGCTATGAAACTTGTTCAACATGTTTTGTTAATGATTAATAGTCAAGATGTAAGAGTTTAGTATGGTCGTGTTAAGGAAAATTGAATTTTATAAAGAAAACCGAATCGGAAGTCGGATTTAACTCCGCTTCCGTCGGATTTTAGAAAAAGAAGTTTTAAGAATAGATTAGAGAGGAGGGAGGTGGGACTTATGGGTTTAGATTAAAGAGAAGAGGGAGAGGAAGATGTAGGAGGCGCCGGTGCGTCGTTTCATCGCCGGGAGCTCCTCGGATCGTCGTCGGAAAATTGCCGGAGTTTCGCCCTTTGCTAACTGCAATTGCACACTAAAATTCTAGAAAGTTTTCTTGAGAGTTTGAACAGAATTGTGAGTGAGGGGTGTGTGTTTAGGGGTGTTATTTATAGGGTAAAACTAGGGTTATGGTAGGTGAAAAGTTGTATTAAAATGTATTAAAAATATGGTTTAATGGGGTTTTAAAGAGTTCGGTTCATATGCAGGAAATTTAAAGTATACAGGAGTTTCCAGAAGACAAAGAGGCACAAGTTTCATGAAGGGTCAACTCGGATTCAGCCGATTCAACCCGGCCTCGCCGGCCAAGTCGGCCGAGTCGCCAGCCCGAGTCGGCCGAGTCGGGCCGGGACTCGCCGTTGAAGGTCCGTCGTCGTCTGGTTAGTACAGTGGGGTAGTTTGTTTTTAGTGTGACCTTTGGTTTTACGGGTTTAGCACGTGTAGACTCTTAGGATTCTAAAAATTTAAAAAGAAATCAATATTAAAAAATAATGTGGAGGATGGGATTTGAACTCTGGTGCTTTGGTTCAGCAGTGCAAGGTCTTACCAATGAGCTACAAGCTCCTTCTTGCTATTAAAAAGCAAAACAATTACTTATAGTACTCACAGTAAATGCAAATACCCCAAGTATACATTAACAAATTTTTGTACACTAAAATTGGAGTTGTTACAGTCTACCCTCCTTACAAAAATTTCGTCCTCGAAATTTACAAATTTTATTTTAAGGACTAGTTTACAAAGAGGTGAGGATATCTTGCACGCATATCATCTTCCCTTTCCCATGTTGATTCTCCTGGAGTGTCTTTTCTTCACATCACTCGAACAAAGTTGACTTCCTTGTTCCAAAGTGACTTCACTTTCCTGTCTAGAATCTCCACAGGTTGTTGCTCACAAGATAAGTCGGGCTATACAGTGAGCTCGGAATGATCGAGAATATGGCTAGGGTCACTCACATACCTTCTGAGTTGGGATATGTGGAACACATTATACACTCCTTCCAATGAAGGTGGAAGTGCTAAGCGGTATGCCAATTCACCGACTCGTTCGAGTATGTCGAACGGTCCAATGTACCTTGGACTTAGCTTTCCCCGTCTTCCAAATCGGATCACTCCACGGTTTGGAGATATCTTTAAGAATACATGATCTCCTGGCTGGAACTCCAAGCGACGTCGTTTTGCATCAGCCCAGTGTTTCTGTCGATCTTGGGCTATGCGCATCTTTTCTCTAATAGTATGAACCACATCAACAGTTGCTACTATCATCTCAGGTCCAAGAAGTTCCCTATCTCCTATGTCGTCCCAACTTAGTGGTGATCGACACTTCCTTCCATATAGCGCTGCAAAAGGTGCCATTCCTATGCTTGCTTGGTAGCTGTTGTTGTATGAAAACTCCACAAGATGTAGGTGATCTTCCTACGATCCTCCGAAGTCTAACATACACGCTCTGAGCATATCCTCCAAGATCTGAATAGTTCGCTCAGACTGACCATCTGTTTGTGGATGATAGGCTGTGCTGAAGTTCAGACTTGTTCCCAAGCTTGCTTCAGACTCTGCCAAAATTGTGATCGAAACCTAGTGTCATGATCGGAGACAATTCAGACCGGTACTTCATGAAGTCTCATAATTTCCTGTATGAGTTCATGGGTATCAGAGATAGTACACATTTAAAGAGTTTAAATCTGTCACGACCCGAAATTTGGCACGTGATGACCCTTAAACCACGTAACGTCTACAGGAGTAACGCAATTTAAGTAAGCCAAAAACCCAGCAATCTAAACCATCAAAAGTAGTAAGTGATAAGAACATTGTTAAAACTTTTGAAATCTCAATTAATAATTCTTTAAAGTCCAAATTTACTTACTTTAAAATTTGGCAGCACCTCCTTTGTAAAACTAGCCCCAAAAAAAGGTACAGCATATAATATAAGTAAAGCATCCCCAAACGGAAGCAAATCCACGCCCAAAGGAGGAAACAACCACCACAACAGATATACGACGCCGTAGCGAAGAAATGGACGATATAATGTGACAACAGCATAAAAGACACCCAGAGTCACAAAATAATATATAATATCGTCCTCACAACTCGTCTCTAAGTCAATACATGAAGTAGTAGATGGAGAGTACTAGATATAACGAATATACAAATAAGCATCATCGGATAACAGCAAAACCCACCTATAGAAAAACTGCACACAGTCAGCCGTAGCGGTATCCGCTGCAAAAGATGATACGATAAGAAGAAGCCCTGTCGCTACCACTCGGAGGGACACCTGCAAAACACTGTGGCATAATGGGGGGTGAGTTGCCAACTAGTGAATAGTAAATAACATATGCAGGTAATCGCAGGTATGCACGTACTGCGATAATCTATCTCATGCAAGCTGATAGCATAATATGGCAATATGTATATGCAACTGTCATGAAAGGTACTCTATCAGGTACTACTAAAACATGAAGTAATGCATATCAAATAAATGCTGAGTATGGGATAAAACATGTCATCCTCACGGAATCCTCATCGTGGAGAGTCTAGTGTCCATCAATGACACACAAAATCCCAATACCAATCGCACCGCATCCTCAGATCGGCCCTCATATCCTGTAAGTCTCATGGAACCTGAGTGTCCAACATCGACACCCGAAAACATCATGAAAACTAGTGTCCAGCATCGACACGTAAATACTCATCTCTCAGGCGCCGTCACCAGGACTGACCCTGATGTCCACGTATCATACGTCTCACGGAACCTGAGTGTCCAACTCCGACACTCGCATTCCACGTATCCATACGTCTCATAACTCCGGTCGGTATCCTCCAGATATCCTTCGAGTCCAAATACTGTCACCGGTAAGGTAGTACTCCCCTGCCTCGGACTCATCGCCATCATCTGCGATCTTCTTGCCCCGGGGTACCTCCGGGCCCCACCATGTACCCGCACACGGCCTCGTCCACTCCTCGCATGGGTATCTAACATAAGTCTCAGAACCGAGAAATCTCATGGTGGACGCATCGAAATATCATATCAAGATAAACCGGGTTTTTCAAACAATGCATAATTTCATGAACTACTACGTTCCTCAAATCCAGAAAACATCATGTGAAATTCATATCTCAATGCGAAATCCATGAAATATAATATATGCAACATGAAACGGTAATATGAGCATATAAATGAAAAACCGCTATTTAAATGCATCAAGTTATTTAATATATCATGCAGTTTCCAAATTTCTCCAAAGTCCATGCAACATCATATAAAGGTGAACAAGTAGCTATAGCAAGGTATGTGGGTGTACATGTAAGTATGTATGCATGATGTACATGTAGCTATAGCAAGGTATGTGTATATACCTATTAATAATGATGCAATACCATATAGGTATACGTGTAAACGTGTAGGTATAGCAAGACATATGTTTGAGCATGTAAGTATACAAGTATGCTATGTTTCATATGCATAACGGAAATCAGAATATATGTCTCAATGTCCCTAACCGATACAATATCACGTATATATATGTGTTAGCTATATCTCATATGCATAATGGAATGAGAATCTACGTCTCAATGTCCCTAACCAATACAGTATCACGTATGTATATGTGTTAGCTATATCTCATATGCACAATGGAATAAGAATCTACGTCTCAATGTCCCTAACCAATACAATATCACATATGTATATGGGTTGTGTGTGTCATGGCAATTATCGACGGAGTGTGTGTGATATACAATTAGTACTCGTGTAGCATGAACAATCAATAATGGTGTTGTGTCTCATTAATACTATGTCCATATGCAATAGGAAAATGAGATATGCAACAAAGGTATACATGCACAATCAATGTACATATACTTATAACTAATAATCATGTCATATAATCTATCCCAGACGCATAACGCCATGCGGGCGATTTCCCTGTAGATGTTAAATCTACTCACAGATGATCTTGGGCTAAGTAAAGCCAACCACTTACTTTCCCTTCTCCGCATCGTCCGAAGTCCCCGCTTGCGACCCTAAAATCATATAACAACATAACAAGTTCACATTAGCAATCGACCAAAAACACGTACAAACTACGTTTGACCGACGCACCAACTCCAAACATACTCTCAATTGTTCGTTTAGTGGCTAACGTGCGTAGCGACACTACGAAACCAACCTAAGAGCAATAACTACACAAAGTACACACACCGTGTCGGATAACGTAACACACGTATTCGTAACACTAAAAACAAGTAAAGTGATCCCAGATTTTGTATACTGACAAAACACAAAAATCAAACAGTACCAAACACTTCTAAACAACTGTAGACAGCTACCCTACAAAAACCAAGCCAAAACTCCACCAAAGAGCCGAGGTCGCCGGATTTGCCTTGCATGTCACTGGCCAAAACCGAGCAGATGGGTCTCGTGCTTCAGGTGAAAGCTTAGGGTCACTGGTACAACACTACTACATTGCTAGATTTTCCAGTATACACTTGGGGTCACAGCAGATCACAGATATCCTATAATGACACTAAAAATACGATATGTGCACGAAACTTTACTTTAAGTGTTCTAAACAACAACTAACAAGCTATACAACATTATAACATCCTATTTAACAGTTTAGAGATTATACCTAACCATACATGCTCAAAGATCCTAGCTTTCCATGCTCCAAGTGATCCTAGAGGAAAAACAAGACATGAGAGGTGATTTGGTGATGTTTTATGAAGGTTTTGCAAGATTTAGTGAAGGATTAGTGAAGGTTTCAGTTGAGGGTAAGGAAGTGATGAGAAATAATGAGAAAGAGATGGAGTGAGAGAGAATGAGAGTATGTGAGGTGATAAGGAGATGAGAGGGTGAGTATAGGGTAAGTGCACCCTTGCACTTACTCTCTCCCTCTCCATCATAAATGCAAGCCATGACTCTCCTCATGAGTCACCTTGCCACCTCCACTCATTCCAAAACACCAAGGAAAATATCTTCTCACAAATAAATATCTAAGGGTTAAGGTTTAAACAAGCAAGGATTAGGTTAAAGGTTGTCATGGTCACTAAAACAAGATTAACACTAACTAACCCTCACATTAACATGTACAAGTGTGTGTGACCCAAAACAAATAAGAATAAAATATTGATTAATCTAACTAAAATGCGAGAAAGCTATTTTAGTAAACCTTTTTACCAAAAACCCGCAATATCGCCTAATTAACACTAATCGCATTATAAGGTGTTACAATCTCCCCCCTTATAGAAATTTGTCCCCGAATTTAAAATTCTTACTATGCGTACCTTCAAAGAGATGAGGGAAAAAATCTTCCGCATCCGCTCCGGCCTCTCAAGTGATATCCTCACTAGACGGGCTACGCCAAAGAACCTCCACAGATAGCAAGACCTTTGACCGAAGTTTCTCCATCTGCCGATCCACTATAACTAACGTCTGCTGGTGAACGAAAAGATCGCGTCCAAATGGTCTGGTGCTAAATCATGTGAGATGGTTCCTGAAGGTATTTGCGAAGTATCGACACAAGGAATAAGGGGTGAACATCCGAAATCTGGGCAGAAGTACCAACGATAGGCAACGAAACTAACTCTCTTCAAGGATCTCAAAAGGACCTACAATCTAGGACCAAGCTTCCCAAAACTCAACATGCCATTCATCGGAAAAATCCGTAGGAATACATGATCTCCCACTGCGAACTCAAGTCTGCGACAATGACGGTCGGCATAAGACTTCTGTCTGCACTGAGCTACTCTCATCCTGACCTGAATCAACTGGATCTTCTCCGAAGTCTCTGGACTAGCTAGGGTCCAAAAATCCTGCTCTCGCAGAGTCAGTCAAACAGACTGGCGATCGACACAATCTACCATACAAGCCTAAAAAGGTTGCTATCTGAATCGTCTCCTGATAACTGCTATTGTAGGAGAACTCTATCGATGGCAAGTGACGATCCCAACTGCCAACACAAACATTTAGTACGTACGCACAAATATATCCTCCAAAGTCTGTATAGTCCGCTCTCACTAACCATCGGTCTACAGATGGAAAGAGGCGCTAAAGCTCAAACAGTACCCAAGGCTTCCTAAAGCTTCTGCCAAACACGGCCAGCGAACTGGGTGCCTCTATTGGATACAACGCATGAAGGAACTCCGTGCAAACACACAAACTTATCGAAGTACAATTGAGAAAAATGAGCATAACCAGACAACAATCACCCAAAAGGAGTCATACCCTTGACTAGACCTGGGTAAACCCACAACGAAATTCATGGAGATCTGCTCCCATTCCCACTCCGAAACCGTTAAAAGTTGCAACTCTCCTGTCAGTCTCAAATGCTCAATCTTAGCTCGCTGACAAGTCAAGCACTTCAAAACAAAATCTGAAACTTCACTCTTCATCCCTGCCCACCCGTAACTAACTCTCAAGTCACGTTACATCTTGGTGGCACTTAGGTGAACACTGAAAGCTGACTAATGTGCCTACTCTAGGACCTCGCGTCTCTACCCATCAGTATCAGGTACATACCAACGAGTCCCTAAACGTAGCACACCTTGGTCATAAATCAAGAACCCCGAATCTTTACCCTGCCGAACATGCTCAAGAATCTCAGACAAATGCCTCACAAAAACGATTAAGTAAAAGTGGACGGGCGCAAACATGAGAAAGCTGTCCCTTAGTAGAAGTAAACTTAAGCTGTACTCAACAGTCGCACAAGAACTGCAAATCTGCAAAAGACTGTCTCTGAGCTGCGCTCAACTGTAACAAGCTAACCCCCGGGCCTACGACTCAAAGCATCAGCTACCATAATCGCTTTGCCCCGGGCAATAAAGGATCTCACAATCATAATCCTTCACAAGCTCCATTTAATGGCGCCGTCTCAAACTCAGATCCCGCTGCAGGAAGATGTACATTAAGCTCTGGCGGTCTGTGAAAATCTGACACGACTCTCCGTACAAGTAGTGCCTCCAAATCTTCGACGCACGACCACCGCGGCCATCTCCAGATCATGAGTGGGATAATCCTGCTCGTACTTCCTCCAACTGTCGGGAAGAATAAGTGATAACTCTATCATGCTTCATCAAAACACAATCGAGCCCCACTCGCGAAACATCACAGTAAACGACAAAGTCGCCCGATCCAGAAAGCAAAGATAGAACGGGTGCAGTCGTCAACCGAGTCTTCAACTGCTGAAAACTCAACTTGCATACATCAGTCTAAAGAAAAGGAACTCCCTTTCTGGTCAGTCCAGTCAACGGTACAGCGATACACAAGAAATCCTGCACGAAACGGCTGTAACGACCCCAAAATCTTTATACATTTGTATTATACCTCTTCAATAATATACCGTATTTACTTGTACTTGGTATTTTCCGTTTTCTCCTAAATTTATTATTATTTTATTTCTCAATCTATTATGTATATTTTTCTAGGTACAATTTCTTTTTCTTATATTTAAGTTTTTTAACTTCTCATTCTTATTTTTCTTTTCATAAATATTTAACCCGAATCCATTATTCTTATTCTCTACAGTCCATATGAAAAGTCCACTTTCTTTTTAAGCAACACCATATATTTAATTCTAATTAAATGTGTGCATGAACAACCTTGTAGCTCATTGGTTAAGTCTTTGCATTGTTATTCCATAAGTCACATGTTCAAATCCTCATTCTTGCAATTATTTTTTTTTATCATTTTTTATTCTTCTCATAACCTACAAATGAGACCTTTCATTTCCAAAATGAATGGTGACCTTTCATTTCTCTTTTAAATCTCATGTTGAATGCATATATTATTATACATAATTCACCATTACACCATCTTTATTGTCCTCCTCTATATTTTCCTTATATTTTTCTATCCCCTACTTCTCCCTCTTCACCTAGTGTCCAAGAAGAAGAACATGAAGAAGTCTTCAAGAAGGTCTCGCTAGTAACACGAGGCTATCGACGGATAGACAAGCTCGGTGACAATACCGGCTTGTGCATGTAAGTCTTTTCTTACTCTCCCTCTCCCTCTCCCTCTCCATATCTTTATTCTCCTTTTGTCATATCTCGTAAACCCGCTATTCTTTTCATATCGTAATCCATAAAAGAAGATAAAGATAAACATATACATATATAAATCTAGATATATATGGTTCTATATGGTTTAATAAATATCTTATTGCTTCTTCTTCAAATCAAAGTGTTTTGAATTCTTTGTTCATGATCATGAATGTTTATTACAAGTTGTGAGAACATAGATTTCATGCCACAATATATCTACGATATCTCATGGAATCGGTTTTGTTATTAAAAGAAAGGATGAAGCTTGCATAAAAATACTAGTTAATCTTTTTGCCGATTTTAGTATACACATAGATACCTTTAACTTTAAAATAATTTTTAGAAATTAGTTTTTACTTCTGAAAATTTAAGGAAATTTACATATGATAGAGTATATTATTTTGTATATGCTGTAAAAAATTTAGATCGAATCACCAAACGGTTTATGAATTATATCGTTTTTATTCACCGTTCGTAAAATAGAAAACTGCAGTTATCGGTCAACTTCTAGGACACATAACTTGGTATAACGATATCCAAATTGAGAAAAATCAGATGTTTTAGATATCTACATCGAATGATCAAGATTTTCTTAGTTTTATATTTTTACTGAAAATCGACGTAAAATATAGAAAACTGTGTTACAACATTAAGCGACGAATCTGGACAGAATCTGTCTTGATTCGCACACTGTTTTTAAATTAGACATAACTAAAACTCCCGATATCCGTTCGTGACAAAATTTAGATGTGTAGATGTACAATTGATAGATATATAATTTTATGTATACTTGATTACTTATAAATGCATGAAACACTCCGATGTAGGCTTTGCAATACAATATATAGTTGTTGTCCAGAAATCTGAATTTCTGTTTTAAACGCTGATATTAAAATGATCATAAGTAGAGCTTCAGAAATCCAAATCGTTTAAATCTTGGTATTTTGGATAAGTACTTCAAAATACCTAAAAATTTCTAATAATTTTCGTAACCTAAAACTTGATGCAAATTAACTCAAACTGTGTTTTAAAAATATGTGACGGTGCTGAACAGATTCTGATCTGTTTTGCGCAACGATACGATAACATATATATCTCTCAAACCGATAGTCGTATTTGGGTGAAACTGGAACTCACGGATGCAAAAAACTTAGGTACATATTTTTGTTTATGTTCCTCATTCGTTCGACTTGATTAATTAGTCGTACATAATATTTCTTTATAGCATTGTTTTTGGTAGTTACTCGTATAATATACTTGACTCATTTCATACTATTCGAACATTTATACATATTTATCTTGATCATTAAATTGTTATTTGTACATAAATATGATAATTAAATATTTGAGTTGTATTTTGAAAACCATACAAAATTATTTTTTACATAAAACCCCCTCAAGTTTTATAAATTACCCTAAGGACCTTAGCAATTATAAGACCTCGATTCACTTCGATCTGATTGTCTGACTCGGGTTTGAGTCTAATTAATCCGACTTGAATATGATTCAAGTCAATCTATAATCTACAATATTCCAATTCAATATGAACACATGAATTCATGAATACAATTATCAATCTATACAACTCGACCGAACCGAACCATGGATATATATATATTCCATTTACATGGTTCTCCAGTTATTCCATCTACATGATTCTACGGATACATCCGTTTACTGATATCATGATTTCGGTCAGTCTTTCAATTATACACTATATTCAATTTACAGTATAAAACAATACAAATAAAACACTACGGGGTTTAAGGGGTAGACTGGTACGGAATATGTTAAAGGTGGCACGAGGTGGTCACTTAAGATGTAATTACATCCATGCCGTTGTTCCGTGGTATTATCGACGGAGCCTTGTACTACAGATTACCAAAGTCCCCGGTGTAAGTGGGACTCCCCTCGTATACACTGGCATCTTCTATACCAAGCTACAAACAACAGCGTTAACACTAAATACAACAATATAATAATATAATACAACTGTAAAAGCTATTCTCTCTCTCTCTCTCTTACTCTCTGTCTATTTCTCCCTTATCTTTGGGACTTACAGAGCGACCTGTTCGCTGCCGACATTCTATTTCTTTCTTCTTTGAATGTCGTCAGGTGGTTTGGACCCGGCGGAGATCGAGCCATTTGCAGAAGACTTGGACCAGTTTGCTGAAGAACCAGAGCTCTAGTTTCATTGTACATTTTCCATTCAGTACTTTTCATTTCCTGTTATGCCATTGTTTAGGCATCGTTTTATTTCAGTTGTATTTCTTTTTCATGTATTGTACAAAAGAATGTTAATAAATAAAAGTTGCTGTTTTTATTATTCCTTGTTTCTTGTATATTTATTTTATATTGCTTAGATACGCTTAGCGTATGTACTTCTGAGTATATACGTAGCGGACCTCGTCGCGTCCCCTTCACCGTGCACTGGGAAGCGGGGCGTGACAACGGCGGTAAAAACCGGCTAAGCCCAAAATCTGCGGACCTCAGTCACTGATACAGGTCTGGGCCAAAGCTGTACGGTCTCGATCTTCCTTGGGTCTATATGAATACCGTCTCCCGTAACCACATGACCTAGGAAATCAACACTATCAAGCCTGAAGGAACACTCCGAGAATTTAGCAAACAGCTGGTGCAGAGAAATTCTCAAATGCTGCTCATGTTCCTCTCGACTCTTAGAATAGACCAGAATGTCATCAATAACACAATAATAGCTGGTCGAGGAACGGCCTGAAAAATCGGGTTCATCAAATCTATGAATGCTGCTAGGGCATTGGTGAGTCCAATGACACCACCAAAAACTCATAATGCCCGTAGCGCGCACAAAAAGCAGTCTTCGGAATGTCATCATTCTGAACTCGCAACTAATGATGACCTGATCCTAAAACAAACTTAGAAAAATGTCCCGCACCCTGGAGCTGATTAAAGAAATCGTCAATGCGAGATAAAAGATACCTAATCCGCATCGTAACTCGGTTCAATTGACGAAAATCAATACACAACCTCAAACTACCGTCTTTCTTCTTGACGAATAGAATAGGAGCTCCCCAAAGCGAAACACTTGGATGTACACGTCCCTATATCTAGCAACTCTGCAGCTGATTCTTAAGCTCCCTAAGCTCCGCCGGCTCATCTGGAACAACGTCGGAAAACTCTCGCACGATAGAAATCCGGTCCAACGGATCTACTGTGGCTCCGGTATCACGAATGAAAGCCAAGAATACTCGACATCCTCTCCTCAAAAGTATACTAGCAAAAAAAGACTGAAATCAAGCTGTGAGGGGCGACACCACGGTCCCCCTGCACAACAAGAACTAACTCGCCGGGAAAACAAAACCTGACTGTCTTCTCGCGGCAGTCCACAGACGCATAGCACGTAGCTAACCAGTCCGTGCTTAGGAGAACGTCAAAGTCAAACATCTCTAGAAGGATCAAATCGACAGACGAATCTCTATATCCTATCCGATTGGCACATGGCCGAACCACGTGTCGCGCAACAAAAGAATCACTAACAGGAGTAAACACAACAAACGACTGATCTAGAAAACACAACTCTCGCCCAACCTCGGCACGAAGTGTGTAGAACAAACGAGTGCATAGATCTCGGATTAAACAAACATGCATCAAAAGAACATACGAATAAGAATACCTGAAAACTCTGCATTGGACGCCCGCACGTCCCGATGAGTAGAAGCAAACGCTTGTTCCTGCCCTTTATCAGCAACATGGTGTCCTTCTCCTCTACCATTCCATTCTCTCTGAATGAACCCTCCGCTACCATGACCTCTCTGAACATAAGTCTGACGCGGATCAACAACAGGCGCAAAAGGCGACTCTCCCTGAGCTGAATGTGATAAGGTATCATATGGTACTGCTGCCCTCCTCTGGCGTACCAAGGTACAATTTCTGACGAGGTGATGGAAACTCCCGCACCGGAAACATCCATACGATAACTGCTGACCCTTCTGGGGATTAGAGCTAAACAACCGTCCTCGTCCCAAGCCTCTGCTACTCCCGCAACGTAAACGAAATCTGTCGCGGCGACTAAGCATCTATCTCTGGGCTGGTACACCTGTACGAGCCCTCCTCGGTCCTGAAACTTCCAAAGTCTTGGGAAGACGTGCCTCATCTAGTAGGGTTGAGTCCACTGCTGCTGTATACGTAACACAATACTGTGTGCTGATAGTAAGGAATAACTGGGTAACAGGGGTGGCAACCTCCTTTCGCTGCGCTCGACTGGCCTCAACCAACGATCCCATCATCTGGCGCAAGTCCTGCATCTCTATCTCAAGCCTAGCGATACGATCTATCGAAGGTGGATCAATCTGCTCCTGTACAGCGAGCGTACCGTCCTGGTCAGTCCTCGTCTCAAATGAGTCAACTCTGACCTCGGCTCTCACTGCCTCTTTCGGAGCCCTCATAGTCTTCGGCGGCAAATGGCTAGAAATGGAAATAGTATTCGATAAGAACACGGAAATCGAATCACAACGATGTATATAATCACGGAAGGAATTTCAAGTAATAAGTACTAAGGTCACTTAGGCGGAGTACCGTGTCGTAAGTATATAGCGGACATACACACACTACGTCACTCTGCTTAAGCTACCTTCTTCATCATACCTAGGTAATCCTACACTCCGAAAGGTAAAACCTAGCGCTCTGATTTTATTCATGAATGTTTGATGCCCTTGATTTAGCCTTCATTCGTACAGGACATATGCACTTGATTTGGATTTTCGCGCATGTTGAGCGCATAATATGAGATTTGGTTTTGTGCACACCGGATGCACTCGATTGGGGTTTTCATTTATGCATGTTAGTTGTACTGGATTAAGATATTGTGTACCACAGTTGCACTCGACTTCGATTTGATGTCATTCGAGATGTTGATTTTGATTTCATGCCTATGGTATGTATGAGATTTGACTTGTGATTTCGGTGTAGTTTCCATGCACTTTTAGTATTTTGATTCGATCTTGTGCACACTGATGCACATGGTTGTGAGATTTTATACCGTGGTATACCTGATTGGATTGAGGTTTATTATATACCGTCGATTTTGATTATGATATTTGATATTGTTTCCGTGCACTTTGTGCACTTGATTCGGATTCTTGCGCATATTTGGCGCGCGTGATGCGATTTTGGTGCACACCTGATGCACTAAATCAGGATTCTTTATGCATATCAGATGCACTTGTTTTGTTGTCAGACACACTCGTTGCCCTTGATAGGTGTTCTCGTGCACACCCGTTGCACTTAGATTTTGTTTCTATGCACATGTATGACACATTGATTGATTTCGATTTCCGTGCGCACCAGACGCACGTAGTACTCATGTATATATTTTGGATTTGATTTCCCTTTGAGATGATGTTTATGATATTTACTATTTGGTATAGTAGCTGAGCAGGACTAGTCCGAGGATAGTACCTGATTATGTTTTGCATGCATCGATAGTTATCGAAGAGATTTCCAAAAGGGAGCTATAGTCTCAGTATTTACCTACATGTCTGAGGTGACACGGAAATTTTTTTTACAAAGGGAAACCCTTCTAAATTATTTTTCAAAACGGCGGGACGTATGTTAAACAAAAGATATATATATGTATATGGGATTATTTTCTTACAATAAACGTCCGCTACTTATGCCGTGAGTTACGCATCATACGACGATTTAGAAAGGATTTTGCATGTGTTCTATTCGGTTTTTGAAGATTTTTCAAGGATGCGTACTATATACGTATTATAGTATTTGACTAGAGTATATTGGATTTCGGTATTTGATTTCGAGATCTGTATCTCCATTGTAACTCCGAGGATATGCGTAAAAATCCGGAGATTTGCGTAACGCTTGACAGAGTTCGATTTTGAGTTTTGTACTCATTTTGCAGGCGCACGCGATGCGCTGTAGTGTTTTTATATCTTCCGTGATTTCGGAGCCCCGTTGATTTTAGCTGATTATTGAAATGTTTTAGCAGTTGGGGGTTTAAATTTAAATTCGGGGACCGAATTTATTTAAGGGGGCAAGATTGTAACATTTCAGAAAATATAAAATATTATTTTTGGGAAATTAAATAATTAAAATAATAAATATTATGAATATTTAATATTGCGGTAAAAAAAATTAAATACCGATAAATTGGGGAAAATTTGGAAAATTGTTGGAATTACTGAAATGAGGGTGTTTTATGTGATTTATGCAAATTACAAACTCTTATAATTAATTATACACTATTTTAATGCTAATCGCAATTAAATATCGCTAATCGTGCTTGTTTTGTGCACCATATCACATTTACAAATACTTGTTACATTTTATACCATGGTTCTTTTTCTTTCATGCATGGTTTTGTGTTAGAAAAGAAAAGATAAAGATAAGAAAAGAAAAAATAAAGAAAACAAGAAAAAGAAAAGTCAAAGAGGGATGGGCATGAGAGAGAGTGAGGTGAGGGGTTCCCTTGACTTGGTCTCATCTCCTCTCTCATCTTCACTTCATCATTTTCCCTTCCTCCTTCACCATGGCTGCTGCCCTTTCCTCCATCCCCCTCTACCTCATCACACAACACCAAAAACAACTCCAAAGTTCACCTCCATTTCACAAAATAGCATGCAAAAGCTCCTCACAAGCACCTTAAACCAAGAAAAATCCGATTTTGATCACTTGGCGCAACTCAAGAAAATTCTTGAGTTGCCAAATGAGCTAATTTCTGCACCATTAGAATAGTATTTCAAATCCTTAAGCATCCACACAAGTTTAGAATCGATTTTGTGTAGTTTAGCTAACTTTGAAAATTCCAAGATAAGGATTAGGGTTGAATTGATTCCAAAAGTGCAATTGAGGTTAGTAGAGAGCTTATAACCCCTGTAGGGATCGTATACTGACTAAAACCTGAGACTTAACCCCCAGAATACGAACTTGGGAACCCCGACATCGGGTAATTGTGTGAATTGTGAGGGTATTTTGGAATCTGCTAACATTCGGGGACCTGGAAAATTATTTAGCGAACACAGTGACACATGCAGGCACACAGGATGCTACCGTGATGACCAAAGCCCCAAACCCCCTACCCAGGCTGCAGATTTAATCTTTTGGGCCGCAAATTGCGGCCTTGGTACTTCCAAATTGACTCATGCTTGTTCTGTAGCTCCTATATCAGTAAATTAGACCCTCCATATATGCAAAATTGGCTAATTTGACCTAGTGTAAAATCTGGGACCATTTTCTTGAGTTGTTGCATTGTATTTCGCGATGTCTTTGAATTTAAGTTTTGGTATTTGTCATTGTATTCCGTCGTGTAGCGTTTGAATGCCAACGACTAGGGTTATTGGTTGTGTTTTGCATGCGAGGCTATAGGTTTTAACCTATCGGTGTTTCGTGCGACCTTTTGGTTTTCGTGCGTGATTCCGTTTACGATGCTATATGTGATATGTAGGTACCTCACGAGGACTTCGAGACGAAAAGCAAGCGTGTGGCGACATCGTCATCGACTCCAGAAAGCGAAGATCAAGGTGAGTACATATATATCTATGGGGGAAGTCAGGTGGACGGCGTATAGCACCCCCGCAAAGTTGTGAGAAATGATGTGATGCGATATAGATATATTTTTATATGTTATTGTGAGATATGAACACCTTGCAAGAAAAGGTTTAGGGGATTATGGGTTAGTGTTAGCGAGAATTGAAGAAAGGATTTAGTTGGTTTCATAGTCGCAAAACCCTAGAGTAAGGATTTGCATACACGCACACATACACACTCGCATACATTTACATTCTTGTGCGTATATATATATAAACATAGGTATGGGACTATGTGTGTGTGTGTGTATATATACGTATACTGTTGGATATAGTGCCCTCAGAGTCAATTATTGGATCTCAGGCACATGATTACAATGATTGAGGGAGGGCCTATACCGGTAGGACAGTCTTACTCAAGATGATAGTATGCTATCTGGTTTATCTTTATCATCGTATACAGTTTTAGGTGACATTACAGGTCACTATTACACATTGATAGAGCCCTTAGGATTCTTGCTTGACTACCAGCAGTATGATGGCGATAATATACGTGAGAGTTGGGTAGTCTATAAGCACATCCTTAAAGTGGTCCCTAGTCGTGGGAGTTTCGAGACTGGGCATCGATACTCCATTAGTAGACTAGTGTATACAGTCGAGACCCCGACGAGGGGCGGTGGCTGGTCTCACAAGCCATTGGTGTCATTTGGATCACCTAAGATGTATACAGGTGCTCATTGGGTTATGAGTACACCGGACAGGACTCGCCGGGAACATGCTAGTTGGTATTATACCTGATGTCGGATAGAAGTTCCCTGGTGACATGTGTACAGGTTAGTTCATCGACCTGAGATCGTCATTTATCTCGTGTGAGTTCCCACTGTGCTTTGATTACTACCCTACCATGACTCAAAGGAGTCGTGGAAACAGGTTTTAGTTGGGTACAGTCCCGAGCCACATGGAGGCAGTGAGCGGATCGGCAGGGGTTTCGTCTCTCCCGGTATTGGGGGTGAGATCGCGCTGTGTCTAGGAGAGCCATTACACGAAGTCCTTGGCCAAGGAAGGAGATTTACTGGTAGGTATTCCAGTAGTATCTCAGGGTGTTCTGGGCTACACTCCGACATGACTTGTACCGCTTTTAGGAGTCTGACTTTTACCAACCCCCTAGGCCCGACATGCGATGCTCATAGTCGAACGGACCGGACTGTACGGATATTGTCACTGACAGGCTCAGTAGGGTGTCAGGATGAGTTCGCTCATCGACCTCCCTTTTGGTCAATACCTGGTAGCCCGTTACGTACATCTAGTACCTCTGACGTGCTAGTGGTTAAATCCACAGCCAAAGTATTGACGAGTCTTTAGAGTCTTCCACAGACTGTTTCTCAAGTTTCGGGCGAAACGTTGTAAAAGCCGTATGGTATTATGGCAGGGTCCGATCATATACGTGCAGTCATGCACGGATCATGATCGGACGGATCATACTAGTGGGCTTTGGTTTAAACTGGATCCTAGTATTAGATTTGTTGGATTACTTTAGTCTCATCGTATTCGCATTCAGTCGGAATGTGGATGCAGGTATGTATATACAGGTGAGGGGTATCCTTGTGATCCGTCACGAGTTTACTTTAGATATTGCCGTATTTTTTTATTGTTGTAAACATTTGGGTTAATGTTTACAAATGGAAATAATGAGCTAGAAATCATGTTTTGGAGCATTAATTGTGACACATGCACCATATATAAGGTTTCCTCTTGCATTTATCCAATCTCACTCTCTCATTTTATCATTGAACACAAAAGAAAGAAAAAGGCTTCTTCTTCTTCTTCTTCCTCTAGCTCACCATTTCCATTGATGGCTTCATCTTCAACCTCCATCCATACAATGGATGCAAGAGACAAAGTTGTCACACACATTCTCTACTTCACCTTGGACATGTCGGCTAGCGAACTTCGTGTCCGAGTTGCTTCGGATGAAGCGGGAGCCCGTAAGAAGACTCGATGATGTGGTGCCCTTTCCGACGAGGAGATCGAGATCGGAGATGCCGTGAGGAGCTTGGGATGGTGGCCAAAGACCGAAGGACACGGATCGATTGGTATAGCTTTTCCAACCCTTTCTCTAGTTGCTAGTTATAGGTTAATGGTTCGATCCGGGATTAAAGTCTGCTATAGCGCCGGTTTCAAGTTTTGAAAAAGTTTTCGTTTCCGCATTTTGGCCTCGGACAGACGGCCGGGGCACTACCGTAGACTTACATGGTATCAGAGCCATGCCATTAACCTTTACTAGCTTGCTCTAACGTGTTTAGAACTTCGATCGAACAAAATTTCCGAAACCGCAATTTCAAAAACGAAGTTTCTGACGAATTTTTTTTGTGGTCGAAAAATTATTTTGAATGTTGCAGAAAAACATGCAGGCTTTTTAAAGAAATCTGAGAAAATTTGGTAGCATGATGCTACAGTAGCGCCGCGGAACCGCGGCCATACCCATGTTTTAGCCGCGGTTCCGCCGCCATTTTGTAGCTTCACTGCACCAAATTTTCTACAGTGGTCTCTGACTTGGAATTGGGGTTTCTGGTATTTTTAGTTTTGGCCCAGATTATTTTGAGTACTGGGAATTGTGCTTGGGCCCCACTTCGGGAAATTTTGTCGATCGAAAATTTTAAATATGTTAGTTCACAGTGCTTACTTTATATCTGTGACCGTGAATATCATTCGAGCGGTAAATCTTGTCTAATTGCTATAGCTATTTTAGACGGATTTGTGAACGTGATCTTCACGTTGATGTTCTGTGTTGTGCTGTGATGTTGCGGATTTGTCGTGGTGGATAGCCTGGATGCAATGGTAGTACAGTTTGGTATTATTTGTACATTTGATAT
The DNA here is from genome assembly GCA_030015575.1 of Agapanthus africanus. Taxonomy (NCBI): domain Eukaryota; kingdom Viridiplantae; phylum Streptophyta; class Magnoliopsida; order Asparagales; family Amaryllidaceae; genus Agapanthus; species Agapanthus africanus. The sequence continues at coordinate 495,345,797 of JASDDO010000012.1, read as the reverse complement.
TGCGGGGCGGGCGTCCGACATGTGGACTGCCATCACTGCCTGTTTGTATATTATTCTTTTGGAGAACGACCGGGGTGAGGTCGATGTACCCGTTGTATATATTTTACTTTCTGTACTAGGATTACCCCGCGGTGGGGTGCACGGATAGCCGGGTTCTATAGGGCAACGGGCCCGCATCTCATAGCTTTGAGACGGAGAGGGCTTCACTCTAGAATTGGCGGGCTATTCGCCGCACTCGTAGGGGGTACAGGTTGACCCAAGGAGGGATGCTCAAGTTACCGGATTCCGTGAAGTGCTGGGCGGTCCATTCACTTTGATGTAAGGGGCTGCCTCGCTTCAGGTTTTGGCGGGTAACTTGCCGCGGCCGTAGGGGTCTAGGATATCATTGCACAGGCTATCCACACGACCAGGGGAACGCCGGGTTTCAGTAGCGGCTCTATGAAACCCGGGGATCCCAGATTATCTGTATTGTTCTGTGATACTTAATACATTTCTGTGATGTTGCATTTTATCATGCCATGAGCGATTATTATATATTGATATATATATATATACTAGTAGATGTTGTATATGTTTTACACCCGCGCCAGTCCAGTCCCCGCTCCGTCGTTAGTTAAGTAACCTAACGGGTGATGAAGGGACCCAGTGGCGAATGCGGATGGCATATACGTACATCGTATTTTCGTTCTTTTGTGGTGTGATTAATTGATGGGACTGCATTGATTCGGATCAATGCAAGCTAAACAAACCTATTCTGATGTTGTTGGAACATTTTTCAAAAAAAAGCTATTATTGCAAGGACGTTTTCTTTTGTTTTGCACAGTGGTATTCGGTTATGAATATCCAGCACCTCAGTCGACGAGGCAAGGGTCGAGATCCCTTCACCGGGAGTGACCCCTTGGACAGATGTTTGCGTCAGGGTAATAACTTCACTATAGCCGATTACTTTTTGCTTTGCATCGTGGTATTCAGTTGGAATATCCTGCACCTCATTCTATGGGGAAAGAGCCGAGATCCCTTCACCGGGAGTGACCTCTTTAGCAAAGGTTTTCGCCACTATATTTTTTATAAAAAGCTATCCGGTTCCTTCAACGATATCAAGTTCATTACATTAAAGGTTTTTCGCCAAAAACCATTCGTAGCCCTCCGTCATTTCAGACGGGTAGCACTTAGTATTCATGCTATGTTTGTTGTCCAAAGTCAAGGCATAATGTATGGTAGCTATTTGTTATCTTTCTGCTGCATAGATAGATGCGTTGGTTTGGAAAAGTCGTACAGCCTTGTTGGCCCTAGTCAAGGGCTTGTACGGGTGGGTTCAAATTAACCTGGACAATGACGGGTAGAACTTGATATGTGACTTATGATTTGTTGGCCTTAGTCAAGGTCATAAGAGTATGGGGTAAATATCACATCGGGAGTTTCTAAAGAAATTGAAACTTGCCAGATATGCGCATACCTTCTGGAGTGTGATAACGTAAGTGGATTCCATCATATTATCATGCGATGATAGTTGGATCCCGATTCCCACTGATGAGTTGGTTTACTCCTCGGTTGATCCCGACTAATTCTTCTTTCAGGTTTGGAGGAGAATTTGAGATTACAGTAGGAGGTTTCCTGATTGGATAAATTGATAAACATTCTGATCTTGGTTAGAGTGCACGCAGATTGTTTCTTTTCTCTCTCTCTTTGGCAGCGACCATGACCCGACCCTTGACTATGACTCAGTGACCAAGTTAACCGAACCTTCTTAAAACACTGGCTTTTGGATTGTCAGAGTTGCATACCTCATTGCCACTCCTACTCTTACCCTTTTCTCCAGAACACCCCGTATTACTACGAACATCCACTTCCATTGGATAAAACCATCGTATGGTTATATACGAACTCGAAGGAACTTGTTCCATATTCGATGATGGTTTCTGGTTCTGGAGAAAATGAATAGGACTATTCAGTTGTCTTTTCCTTTTACCTTCTCTCAGGTTGTGAGTACTCCTTGGATTAGGACAGTACACCTATTACGCTTATTGGATAGTCTTCATCCAAACCATAGGCAGGTGCCGAAAGGTAGGGCATGAGGAAAACCAATTAGCCTAACGATGGTGTACAGAAGATAATAAGTTAAGACAAATAAAGGGATTAGTAAGAGGGCAAAGTAGACTGCGACTGCTATTCACGACCAAACCAAGTATTTCATCGCCACTCCTACTTCACCTTTGTATTTCTCCAGGACACTCTGTATCACTACGAAGATCCACAGTTTATTGGATACTCCATCGTATGGTTATATACGAACTTGAAGGGACTTGTTCCAGTTCGGGGATGGATTCTGGTTCGGGAGAAATAGGAATAAGGTTTTATTCAGTTGTCTTTTATCGTTACCTTCTCTCGGGTTGCGAGTGCTCCTAGGATTAGGACAGTACACCTATTACGCTTATTGGATAGTCTTCTTCCAAACCATAGGCTGGTGCCGAACGGTAGGGAAGGAAGAAAACCATTTAGCCTAAAATGGTGTACAGAAGGTAATGACTAAAGACATATAAAGGGATTTGGAGAGACGGCAAAGAAATATACGGTTATAGTTGTGAATCTGATAATGGAAGAGGCATTACTAAGAATACCCGGATACCCCTTCGAAACATTTACATGTTTCAGTTTCACTGTGTATTGTTAAAAGAAAAACTGTTTTCCCAATTAGTCCTTGCTCCAGGGTATGCATTTACCAAGTTTGATTCTCACATCTGTATGTTTTTACAAATGATGAGTGGGAGTAAGCTATTGGGAATTGGGTGATCATCCTCATTATATCGGGATTCGTTGTAATTGGTGATATTTGAGGAAATCGCCTGGGTTGTTTGCCGGACGACACATATTTGGTTTTGAATATCCGTTGTTATGCACCAATTTCAAATTGATATATCTGTACGTTTATTTTTATAAAGTGAGATATAACCTTTTGAAATTATGTATATAACATTTACCTATATCAGTAGATGGTTAGGTAAGGAGCATTAAACAGCGGTGTAATTCTTCTTAACCATAAGTACAGTTTTCAACCTACGACACACAGGGAATGAGTTATTAGACTCAGGGGACTTATACAGAGTATTGTATGTTGTCCAGTGTCCATGAGGACAGAGGGGTTAGTACTCGTACTATATTCTATTTACATGCGACTTCTCTAGTTCTTAGACATGTGTTTCGTAGAAATGCAAGGTCTAAGTTTTGAGAAGTTATAGGTATAAGAGTAAAGTAGAGAACCACGTGTTGCAAGTATCAGGATTCCTCAAGATAATCGAAGATGTAGATACTTGTGTATGGTATTCAATTGATAGTAATGATTATGAGAACTTGCTTCTCTTTCAGGTTACTCATATCTGGATGTATTCCTAAGTTGAGTAATGCTGATCGGCCTCTCTCCATTTAGTTGACATGCACTGGAGACAGCTGCATGATTTGAATATGGTTCCAATTAAATCAGTGCCTCTATTTCTATATTGGATATAGAATAGTTCATATCTTAACATTGTTAAGGTACGGGGAGTTGTCCGGCTTATGCTTAAAACCAGACTCTGGATAATTCAAGGCACATTTCTGTAATGGCTGTTTGTGGGTTGACCCGGGCTATGACGAGGGTTGATTTTCTAACATCTGGAAGATCTGATATTGTTCTTGACTCGCCACAGTTTTAGTAAAATGGATTTTTTTTCCAGAAAACAGTAGTGGGAGATGGTAGAACTGGAAGTGATTCTAGAACCGCAAACGATTACTGAAAATTTGATAAGAACCTAAAGATTCAATCTAGTTTGACACTCCATTAGCCACTCCACAAATATGGTGGGTAACCTCAGGCACCCGAGAGGTACTCCGGTAGCCTCAAGGACGGTGACAGGGAGGTTCTTGTTTACCCAGACTTGTCATTGTTGTTGTTCCAGACCGTGAGACCCGGCAGGAGGATGAGTATAGCGTCATTCTAAACTAGCTTTAGAAGTGTACGTGTATATGACTCTGCCAGAAGGTTGTCGTAGTCAGTGGGAGCAGCGGAAGCATAGTGGACAAGTAGCTTATGTCTATTTATGGACTAAAGCAGATATAGCGGAGAAAGATCATCTATTTCTGATGTGACAGTCATAGGTTTGACTTCATCAGAATAGGGGATGGATCTGTTAAGAAGGTAGTAGGGTGTGATGTCCTGGTATATGGATGACATACACATAGTAGGAAGTGAAATTCCTATACTACGATCGGTTATACTTTGGTTGTCACACAGTGGTTTCTCCACATAGGATATAAATATAATATCAGACACTTTGGTTACTAGATTATGGTTTTAGATCTAGATTTGGGTAGTTTTCCAATCTGGGTACTTAGACAGCATTCTGAAGGTGTTTTAGAATGGACGACTCCTGACACGGTAGTGTACCTGCAGGTAATGGAGTCACTCTCTCTAAAGGTGTCTTACAGACTAAGAGGGAGAGGGATGCACATGATTGGCAGATCACTTGCTTAGGCAATTGAGTCAATCATGAGATGTCAAGTACCACACCAGATGTTGTTTTTTGCACTAGATACAATAAGTTGATATTAATCATATCCTGGAGAAACGTTCGGAAGCAGTTTTAGAACATAAGTGGATGTTCTAGGGATATGATAACGGCAGCCTCTTTCGGGAGACGGTTATCATTCAAGGCTTCCAAGGTGACCTGGATGACAGAGTGACTGTCAGAGTTATAGTTTTCCCTCTGACGAGTGGCAGTGGTTTGGACAGGTGATCCAAGCGGATACTGAGGAAGGCATGGCGCAGGACACTGATTAAGTTCAGTTGACGATACAGTCTAAAAAGTTTGGATTTGGAGTTCATTTATGAACCAGGTCCCATCAGATATCCGGACATATTCTAAGACAGGTATTGCTCATTTCGGGAGATGGATTTCTCCGCGAACTTGAGATAAAGAGAGACATAGAAAGAAACATTAGGGAGGATCCACTCACTGAGGCTATTCCTCGAACGCAATAATTTCGCAAACGGGCTTTGTGAGACTGATTAGTTGAGGAGTTGGGTGTTCGGTATCACACGGGCTGTGAGTATGCGACATCGCAATAATTAGCCTTGAGTGCAAGTGGGAGATTGTTGGATATAGTGCTCTCAGAGTCAATTATTGGATCACAGGCACGTGATTGGAATGATTGAGGGAGGACCTATACCGGTAGGACCTATACCGGTAGGACAGTCTTACTCAAGATAATAGTATGCTATCTGGTTTATCTTTATCATCGTGTACAGTTTTAGGTGACATTACAGGTCACTATTACACATTGATAGAGCCCTTAGGATTCTTACTTGACTACCAGCAGTATGATGGTGATCATATACATGAGAGTTGGGTAGTCTATAAACACATCCTTAAAGTGGTCCCTAGTCGTGGGAGTTTCGAGACTGGGCATCGATACTCCATTAGTAGACTAGTGTATACAGTCGAAACCCCGACGAGGGGCGGTGGCTGGTCTCACAAGCCATTGGTGTCAGTTGGATCACCTAAGATGTATACAGGTGCTCATTGGGTTGTGAGTACACCGGACAGGACTCGCCGGGAACATGCTAGTTGGTATTATACCGTACGTCAGATAGCAGTTCCCTGGTGACATGTGTACAGGTTAGTTCATCGACCTGAGATCGTCATTTGTCTCGTGTGAGTTCCCACTGTGCTTTGATTACTACCCTACTACGGCTCAAAGGAGTCGTGCAAACAGGTTTTAGTTGGGTACAGTCCCGAGCCACATGGAGGCAGTGAGCGGATCGGCAGGGGTTTCGTCTCTCCCGGTATTGGGGGTGAGATCGCGCTGTGTCTAGGAGAGCCATTACACGAAGTCCTTAGCCAAGGCAGGAGATTTACTGGTAGGTATTCCAGTAGTATCTCAGGGTATTCTGGGCTACACTCTGACATGACTTGTACCGCTTTTGGGGGTCTGACTTTTACCAACCCCTAGGCCCGACATGCGATGCTCATAGACGAACGGACCGGACTGTACGGATATTGTCACTGACAGGCTCAGTAGGGTGTCAGGATGAGTTCGCTCATCGATCTCCCTTTTGGTCAATACCTGGTAGCCCGTTACGTACATCTAGTACCTCTGACGCGCTAGTGGTTAAATCCACAGCCAAAGTATTGACGAGTCTTTAGAATCCCCCACAGACTGTTTCTCAAGTTTCTGGCGAAACGTTGTAAAGGCCGTATGGTATTATGGCAGGGTCCGATCATATACGTGCAGTCATGCACGGATCATGATCGGACAGATCATACTAGTGGGCTTTGGTTTAAGCCGGATCCTAGTATTAGATTTGTTGGATTACTTTAGTCTCATCGTATTCGCATTCAGTCGGAATGCGGATGCAAGTATTTATATACAGGTGAGGGGTATCCTTGTGATCCGTCATGAGTTTACTTTAGATATTGCCGTATCTTTTTATTGTTGTAAACATTTGGGTTAATGTTTACAAATGGAAATAATGAGCTAGAAATCATGTTTTGGAGCATTAATTGTGACACATGCACAAGTGGTGACTCATGGTCTCTTTCTTTGTGCATGTGTCACATTATGTGATTAATTTGTGGATGGAATGAGAGGGAGAGAGAGAGGGGGCTGCCATATGTAAGGTTTCCTCTTGCATTTTTCCAATCTCACTCTCTCATTTTATCATTGAACACAAAAGAAAGAAAAAGGCTTCTTCTTCTTCTTCCTCTAGCTCACCATTTCCATTGATGGCTTCATCTTCAACCTCTATCCATACAATGGATGCAAGAGACAAAGTTGCCACACACATTCTCTACTTCACCTTGGACACGTCGGCTAGCGAACTTTGTGTCCGAGTTGCTTCGGATGAAGCGGGAGCCCGTAAGAAGACTCGATGATGTGGTGCCCTTTCCGACGAGGAGATCGAGATCGGAGATGCCGCGAGGAGCTTGGGATGGTGGCCAAAGACCGAAGGACACGGATCGATCGGTATAGCTTTTCCAACCCTTTCTCTAGTTGCTAGTTATAGGTTAATGGTTCGATCCGGGATTAAATTCTGCGATAGCGCCGGTTTCAAGTTTTGAAAAAGTTTTCGTTTCCGCATTTTGGCCGCGGACATACTGCCAGGGCGCTACCGTAGACTTACATATACATATACTTGGATGATGAGGATAGTATTTGGTATTTGGAGATGAGTCGATGAGATTAGGCATGGTGCCATGGGATCGGTGATATGATTGGTTCGTATTATGAGGTACGGCATGATATTAGCGGATTGATGGGCGATGTGTATTCACACACACGCATATATATGTTGATGATATTAGTATTGTACTAGACTTAGATCAGTACCCCATGTTCACGATGTGTGATGATGAGGATACCAGATGAATAATGAAATAAATGTGATACTTGACCCGTATCCTGATTTGGGATGCCGTACGATGGATTTACCATACGAGCTATTGATGATAGATCTGCACTCTTGACTCGAGGATGTCATATTAGATGGTGTATCGTATGAGATACTATAGAGGCGGGATCACCGACTATTATATATATATATATATATATATATATATATCGACTCAGATGTAGGTGGTTTCCTTACCCTTTTTGATTAGCCTGTTAGCTCAGTCCTGTAGTTTATTTGTAGATGTTAGACTAGATTCGATCCATACCTATTTTCAAAACTAACGAATCGTGTGTATTTTAAAGACAGGACAAAGGATTCTACGGATATTTCAAAGGATGTATCTTTTCTTAAAAACACCGTAGCCCTTATTTTCAAAACACCACGATTCATATTATTTCAAATGGCAAAACAGTATGACACATGTATAGCAATGTAGATTCCTTATTGTTACGTTATCATTCATGTTCCACATATTATTATTGCATTTACTATTCATTTTCCATTTATTATGTTGTTATCGTCTCATTGCATGTTTATTGTGTACTTAGTGATTATGAAACCATGCTGTCAGGACACCCTCACCATTACCGATGATGCGTATGCTCCACATGTAAGTCCATGTCACGCACCCCATTAACTTGCGGGGAGGCGGAATATATGAAAAACGATTATCAAAGCTTCGTAACACGGACTTGAGCGCATGAATCGTAATCTAAACCATTGCTAACGTTATACTATAGGTTTAACTACTCGGTACCGGAGTTATACCTCATGTTACATGTCCTTCGGGTCTTCATCGCTGTCCTTCACTCCTCGTAGGCTCCTTGGAACATCAGCAACTTCACGGCCCCCTCGAATCAAAGACGATCCACCCGAAAGCTTCTACGCCAAGCTTAATCTCAAACTTGAGATAACTAGGTTGCTTAAAGTGCTAATCTAAGCTACCTAGAGGATATAGAGTGAGGTTATGGATGTTTTAGTCTATCTAACCCTTGATCTCAACACTTGAGAGGTTAGGGTTAGGGTTTCAAGAGAGAGTGAGCTTGAGGAGAGAGAAGGTGAGAATGATTATATGAACAAAAATCCTTCTCACTTGAATATATGATACATAATGAATTATCAAATAATATCAATTAATTGATTATTCACCATGTTTCATTTAATCAAGGAGAGTGATTCATCATGTGAGTCATTAGATCATTAATGAAGCATTAATGATATGATGAATCATATAAATGAGTCACACAAAGTAATCATGAAAAAGCCACCTCAACCCCTCATGTCACCACTCTTCTAGAACCTTCTCGACAAATTACGAGAACGCCCCTCCAATCCGTGAAAACACGGAAAAACTTTAGACTGTATAAATCCAATAACCTTATACTAGAATCTGGCTTAAACCAAAGCCGGCTAGTATAAACTGTCCGAAAAGTCGTATGTGCGAAAACACACGTACGCATCCGAACGCTTGTCGTAAAACCATACGACCTCTATATCGTTTCGCCTGGAGCAGGGAAACTCTCTGTGTGGGACTCTAAAGACTCGACACTACGCTGGCAGTGGGTTTAACCACAGACCGCAAGTGGCACTAGCTGTACGTAACGGTCCCCAGGTAGATGTCGATAAGAAGGCCGATGAGGAAAATCATCCGAACTCCCACTGAGCCTGATGTGACAATCTTCGTACAGTCCGGTCTGTTCGTCTAAGACTATCGCATATCAAGCCTAGGGGACGGCAAGCGTCAGTCCCCTAATAGCTGTATAAGTCGTGTCGGAGCGAAGCCCATTACGCCCTGAGAAGCTACTGGAACCCACCAGTATATCTCGCTTGCCCTGGCCAGGGACTTTGCGTAATGGCTCTCTGACACAGTGCGATATCAACTCCCAATACCGGGAGAGACGAATCCTATCTAACCACCACTGCCTCCAAGTGCTCGGGACTGCACCCAACTGCTACCTGTTTGCACGACTCCTTTGAGCCGTGGTAGGGTAGCAATCTAAGAACAGTGGGACACACTTGAGGCGAAGTAGCAGTGTCAAGTCTGCGGACTATGATGTACTCATGTCACCTGGGAACTGTTAACTGACGATGGGTATAATACCAACCAATCAGTTTCCCGGCGAGTCCTGTCCGGTGTACCCGTAACCTAACGAGCACCTGTATACTATCTCCAGTACGGCGTACTGATGGCTGTGGGACAGACCATTTCCCCAACTGGGATGAGAAGCGTATACACTTAGTCTACTCCGGAATATCGATGCCCTATCTCGACAATCCATCGACCAGGGACCTGTATAGGATGTTGCTTACAGACTACCCAACCCCCACTAGTGTGACTGCCATCACGACGCTGGTAATCAAGCAAAGATCCTATGGGCTCTACTAATATGTATAAGTGATACGTTACAAGAGACATATGCACATATTAAAGTAGACACAAACCAAGTAGCATACTACCATTTTTAGCAAGACTGTATATATAACCGTGAATATCCCAAGCTTCCATTAAGTAATATACAATCTAGTATGATACAATAATGGCCTCTAGGGCATATACACTAACAATCTCCCACTTGCACTAGGGCCATGAGCTGACATATCGTAGACCTATCATCTCGAATAGCCTCTCGAACTGCGTCTGAGGAATGGCCTTTGTGAATGGATCAGCAACGTTATCCTCCGTCTTTACTCTCTTCACCTCGATCTCCCGGCGATCTATGATCTCCCTGATCAGGTGATACCGCCTTAAGATGTGTCTGGACTTCTGATGGGACCTGGGTTCCTTCGCTAAAGCAATAGCGCCGTTGTTGTCACAATACAGAGGTATTGGATCAACACTGGTAGGAACCACCTGAAGTTCTGTGAGGAACTTCTTCATCCAGACTGCTTCTTTTGCGGCATCGCAAGCAGCTATGTACTCTGCTTCCATCGTTGAGTCAGCAACGGTCTCCTGTTTGGAACTCTTCCAACAGACCGCCCCTCCATTAAGGGTAAAGACATAACCCGACATGGACTTGGAGTCATCTTTGTCACTCTGGAAGCCGGAGTCGGCAAAGGCCTCCATCTGAAGGTCTTTTCCGCCATATACCAAGAACATCTCCTTAGTCCTCCTCAGGTACTTGAGAATGTTCTTTACTGCTATCCAGTGATTCTCCCCTGGGTTTGCTTGATACCGGCTTACTACGCTCAATGCGTATGCTACATCTGGTCTGGTACATAACATTGCATACATTATAGAGCCTACCGCAGAAGCGTAGGGTATAATCGACATGCGATCCTTTTCCAAATCAGTCTTGGGAAACATATCTTTTGAGAGGGTGATTCCGTGACAAGCCGGTAGGTTACCGCGCTTAGAATCTTCCATACTGAATCTCTTCACTATGGCGTCTATGTACCTGGACTGTGAAAGTCCCAATATCCTTTTTGATCTATCACGATAGATCCGGATCCCCAGAATGTAGGTGGCATCACCCAGGTCTTTCATGTAGAATTTATGTGACAAGAATCTTTTGACTGACTGTAGCATAGGAATATCATTTCCTATTAGGAGAATGTCATCCACGTACAAGACGAGGAATACTATAGCTCTCCCTACAATCTTACTGTATATGCATGGTTCATCTGGATTTTTGATAAAGTCAAATTCTTTGACAGCATCATCAAAACAGATGTTCCAACTCCGTGATGCCTGCTTTAGTCCATAAATGGACTTAAGCAACTTGCATACTTTACCGCTGCTCCCACTCTGAATGAATCCTTCTGGCTGATCCATATAGACGCTTTCTTCCAAATTTCCATTTAGAAAGGCCGTCTTTACGTCCATCTGCCAGATTTCATAATCGTGGAAAGCAGCAATAGCAAGAAGGACCCGAATAGATTTAAGCATAGCCACTGGAGAAAAGGTTTCGTCATAGTCCAAACCAGGTCTTTGACGGAAACCCTTTGCAACAAGTCTAGCCTTATAGGTTTCAACCTGTCTATCTACACCAATCTTCTTTTTGAAGATCCATTTGCATCCTACGGGTTTTACCCCATCTGGAGCATTGTCCAAAATCCATACTTTGTTGGTGTACATGGACTCCATTTCGGTCCGCATTGCATCCAGCCATTTTACTGAGTCACCGCTCTGAATGGCTTGCTGGAAGCTAGTAGGCTCATCGTAATCAATAGTGCAATCCTCTCTATCCCCGTCTATGAGAAAACCGTAGTATCTCTCGGGTGGATGAGATTGCCTACTACTCCTGCGGAGTGGCGTCGGGATGTCCTGTTCTTCTTGAACTTCTGGTTCTACCAAACTTTCAGTAGTAGTTTGTGTTTCTGGAATTTCTTCCAGTTCTATTTCGCTCCCACCAGTTTCCTTTTCTAAAAATTGATATTCTAGAAAATGGACATTACGAGAAACAAAAATCTTTTGTTCCTCTGCGTAATAGAAAAAATACCCCCTGGAGTTCTTTGGGTATCCCACAAACTTACACATTACTGAGCGTGCCTCGAGCTTTTCCGGATGCTGCTTTTTTACAAAAGCTGGACATCCCCATGTCTTTAGGTACTGAAGACAGGGTTTCTTCCCACTCCACATCTGATATGGTGTGGTAGGCACAGTTTTGGTTGGAACCTTGTTCAAAAGATATGCAGCTGATTCTAGTGCATAACCCCAGAAAAATCGCGGTAACTCAGCTTTACTCATCATGGAACGAACCATATCCAATAGGGTTCGATTCCTCCTTTCTGATACACCATTGTGTTGTGGTGTGTATGGAGGAGTAAGTTGAGAGAGAATTCCATTCTCTTTTAAGTAACCCAGGAACTCGGCGCTTAAGTATTCACCACCTCGATCAGATCTCAGTGTCTTGATACTTTTGCCGGTTTGTTTTTCAACTTCATTCTTGTATTCCTGGAATTTCTCAAAGGCCTCGGATTTATGCTTCATTAAGAAGATATGTCCATACCTAGAGAAATTATCCGTAAAAGTAATGAAGTAGGAATAACCACCTCTCGCATGTGTAGACATTGGACCACACACATCACTGTGTATGAGTCCTAAGAGCTCGCTTGCTCTTTCTCCGTGTCCAGTGAACGGAGTCTTTGTCATCTTTCCCATGAGACAAGATTCACAAGTGGCATAAGACTGATACTCGAACGGATCCAAGTATCCCTCTCTATGTAACCTTTTTAATCTTCTCTCATTGATGTGACCCAGTCTACAATGCCATAAGAAAGCCTGATTTGTTTCCGGAGACTTTCTCTTAAGTGTGTTCTGGACACTGAAAATCTGAGCTTGATTTAATACGTATATTCCGTTTTCTAATGTACCTGACCCAATCAAAACTTGATTTAGGTGGATATGAACCACATCTCTTGCAAAAGTAAAATCATATCCTTCCTTAGAAAGTAAGGGTACAGATATGATATTACAAGTCGTACCTGGTACATAAAAACAGTTACGTAGAATCAATATCTGCCCAGTTGTCAGTCCAAGATGATATTCCCCTACGGATTCAGCGTCCATGCTCATTCCGTTAGCAACTGTGAGGGTCATATCTCCTATCCCGATAACCCTACGATTTCTCAGAGCCTGTAATGAATTACAAATGTGAGTTCCTGATCCGGTATCCAATACCCAGGAAGTAGGGTTAACTGACATACAGTTCTCTATCATAAACACACCCGAAGTCGAAGCCACAACATGCTTCGTATCCTGGCTACTGGCTTCTAAAGCCCTGCAATCATTCTGCCAATGCCCAATCCCATGGCAATAGGAATGTCCCTCAATAGGGGGGTCCAGCTTGTCATAGGAAATGGACATCTGGACAGACTTTTGCCAGTCATATAAGTCAGATTCAGTCAAATTATTATCTAGATGTAACCTATGTGTGGTCACAGGGTCGCTGCAATTTTAAGAGAGAGAAGAAGATACTATTAGCATGATGCTCTTGCAAGTTTAGAGTGATTTAATTTATCTAAACAGGATGGCTCCCACTGTTTCTCGAATCCCTCCTCAAACCATAAAAGAAGAATTAGCCAGGACAATTCTCACCATACAATACTTGCTTAACCGTTCAGCCAGGCCAGTGTCGATACTTCGAGGGAGGTTTTCCAACGCTTTCGCGAAGTTCATTAATTAAATAACCTCTTTTCTCTGGGGGCGTAACCCCGCTGACACCTTTCTTGGCACCTACTTGGTTTATAGCATTGATCGTTAAGTGACGAATCCCCTGATAAGTAGCATGTACTCACAGTAGGATCGGGATCCAAAATATCATCGTAAGATAATGTTGAAGGAATCCTACCAACATTCATCAAACTCAAAAATGGTATGCATCTCTCTGCAAATTTCAGTTTCTTTTGAAATTCCCAATGTGGATTTTTGCCCCATGCTCTTATGACCTTGACGAAGGCCAACATATCATAAGTCACATGTCAAGTTCTACCCGTCATTATCCAGGTTAATTTGAACCCATCCGTACATACCCTTGACGAAGGCCAAAATAGTAGTACGACTGTCCCAAACCAACGCATCTATCTATGCTACAGATAAATATCCAGCAGCTACCAATCACTATGCCTTGGCGAAGGTCAAAATACATAGCTTGAATACTACTGAATATTTAACTGAAATGACGGAGGGCTACGACTGGTTTTGGCAAAACCGTGAACGTAGTGAACTTGATATAATCGAAGGAACCTGATACTTTTTAAAAGGAGTGGCTAAAGCTCCGCAATTAAAAATTCTAATTTCTTTTAAAATAACCGAGTGGTTTCTTTTAAATTTGTTCCAACGATTCAACTTTGGTTTATTTTCTTTGCATTATAAATAATGCGTCCCATCATTAAACTATCATTGCAGAAAACAACGAAAATACCACGTCCTCTTATGCCATCCGCATTCGCCACGGGGTCCCGTCATCACCCGTTAGGTTACTTAACTAACGACAGAGCGGGGGCTGGGCTAGCGCGGGTGTAAAACATAAGTGACGTCTAATAGCTATCATATATAGATATTGTACATTCGTCAGACGCAATAATAAGCATTCCAGATCACAGATAAACTTTATTGGATATGCAAGTAATCCGCGTTTCTTTTGAGCCTGCAATGAAAGACGGATTACACAGTTGTGATGAATAGCCATTACCCCACCCCAGACCCCTACGGGTATGGCAAACTACCCGCCAAGTACCAGAAGTGAAGCGGTCTGCCTCAACACTTCAAAATACCCGGTAGTTTGTGCACCCCACCTTGGGTCTATCCTAGGAGCAAAAACAGTAAAAAGAAATAATACAACGGTGGCTACAACCGCAACCTGGATGTGCCCCGCAAAATAATATTACAACTTATTACAATTACATCGAATGAATTAATACAATAACCCATCACAAAACCCGGCTATCCACCACAACAGTCCAATACAGTTTATATACACAAACAGATAAAATCCATTACAGAAATGTGCAACCCCCTGCTAACCGACATACTAGCAGTTAGGGGAGGTTTACGAACACATTAAACATTACAGATAAAGATCCAATTAGCAAATAGTTTAGAACATCGATCGATTACCTATATCCGTGTCTACCCTCAAAAGCAAATCATCACAGAGGCAACCTGGACAGAAACAGTATATACAGGAAAACAAAAAACCCAAAATAATGAATTACTGTGAAACTCCGAGTCAACTCGGCGTTGACTCGGCGGCGGTTCAGCGGCAAAAGCTCTCTATTGCCGCGGAAACGCGGCCGTTTAGTCGAGCTGCCTCCTCGAATTTTCCCAGATTTCTTATAATTCCCTGCTGTGAATTTTAAGGTATGTCAAAAAATTTTTGCGACACATTTAAAATTTACAGAAACTGTTATGGAATAGGGTTTTGTTTTCCGTGTTTTTCGTCGATCGAACTTCTAATCAATTGCTAACAAGCTAGTAATGGTTTAGTTGGCTCTGATACCACTGTAAGTCCATGTCACGCACCCCATTAACTTGCGGGGAGGCGGAATATATGAAAAACGATTATCAAAGCTTCGTAACACGGACTTGAGCGCATGAATCGTAATCTAAACCATTGCTAACGTTATACTATAGGTTTAACTACTCGGTACCGGAGTTATACCTCATGTTACATGTCCTTCGGGTCTTCATCGCTGTCCTCCACTCCTCGTAGGCTCCTTGGAACATCGGCAACTTCACGGCCTCCTCGAATCAAAGACGATCCACCCGAAAGCTTCTACGCCAAGCTTAATCTCAAACTTGAGATAACTAGGTTGCTTAAAGTGCTAATCTAAGCTACCTAGAGGATATAGAGTGAGGTTATGGATGTTTTAGTCTATCTAACCCTTGATCTCAACACTTGAGAGGTTAGGGTTAGGGTTTCAAGAGAGAGTGAGCTTGAGGAGAGAGAAGGTGAGAATGATTATATGAACAAAAATCCTTCTCACTTGAATATATGATACATAATGAATTATCAAATAATATCAATTAATTGATTATTCACCATGTTTCATTTAATCAAGGAGAGTGATTTATCATGTGAGTCATTAGATCATTAATGAAGCATTAATGATATGATGAATCATATAAATGAGTCACACAAAGTAATCATGAAAAAGTCACCTCAACCCCTCATGTCACCACTCTTCTAGAACCTTCTCGACAAATTACGAGAACGCCCCTCCAATCCGTGAAAACACGGAAAAACTTTAGACTGTATAAATCCAATAACCTTATACTAGAATCTGGCTTAAACCAAAGCCGGCTAGTATAAACTGTCCGAAAAGTCGTACGTGCGAAAACACACGTACGCATCCGAACGCTTGTCGTAAAACCATACGACCTCTATATCGTTTCGCCTGGAGCAGGGAAACTCTCTGTGTGGGATTCTAAAGACTCGACACTACGCTGGCAGTGGGTTTAACCACAGACCGCAAGCGGCACTAGCTGTACGTAACGGTCCCCAGGTAGATGTCGATAAGAAGGCCGATGAGGAAAATCATCCGAACTCCCACTGAGCCTGATGTAACAATCTTCGTACAGTCCGGTCTGTTCGTCTAAGACTATCGCATATCAAGCCTAGGGGGCGGCAAGCGTCAGTCCCCTAATAGCTGTATAAGTCGTGTCGAAACGAAGCCCATTACGCCCTGAGAAGCTACTGGAACCCACCAGTATATCTCGCTTGCCCTGGCCAGGGACTTTGCGTAATGGCTCTCTGACACAGTGCGATATCAACTCCCAATACCGGGAGAGACGAATCCTATCTAACCGCCACTGCCTCCAAGTGCTCGGGACTGCACCCAACTGCTACCTGTTTGCACGACTCCTTTGAGCCGTGGTAGGGTAGCAATCTAAGAACAGTGGGACACACTTGAGGCGAAGTAGCAGTGTCAAGTCTGCGGACTATGCTGTACTCATGTCACCTGGGAACTGTTAACTGACGATGGGTATAATACCAACCAATCAGTTCCCCGGCGAGTCCTGTCCGGTGTACCCGTAAACTAACGAGCACCTGTATACTATCTCCAGTACGGCGTACTGATGGCTGTGGGACAGACCATTTCCCCAACTGGGATGAGAAGCGTATACACTTAGTCTACTCCGGAATATCGATGCCCTATCTCGACAATCCATCGACCAGGGACCTGTATAGGATGTTGCTTACAGACTACCCAACCCCCACTAGTGTGACTGCCATCACGACGCTGGTAATCAAGCAAAGATCCTATGGGCTCTACTAATATGTATAAGTGATACGTTACAAGAGACATATGCACATATTAAAGTAGACACAAACCAAGTAGCATACTACCATTTTTAGCAAGACTGTATATATAACCGTGAATATCCCAAGCTTCCATTAAGTAATATACAATCTAGTATGATACAATAATGGCCTCTAGGGCATATACACTAACACCACATACACTTGCTTGCCGGCTCACACACATCATCATTGGTAATTGCCATGTCACGTACACTTTAGAACATATTATTTCATTGATATAATCAACTAAATGCTAGTTACCACATAATATTTGCGTGATTGCTCTCATGTGTTATCTTAGAGATTGCATTCTTTATATAGATACTTCATGCATTCATATATATTCATTGGTTATGCAGTATTATGGAGATTTATGCCGGTTTTCATTGTTATTGACATGGTGACTTGATGATTTCGGATTATTCTTGAGATTTTCTGGATTTGGAAACCGCATGTGAAAGTTTTATAAACTGATTGTTTAATTTTAAAGGGAAAGATGCGGTTTTCCTTGATATGATAAGTATTGTCCACCATGATGTTTTCTCGGTTCTGAGATGGATTTCGAGACCCGATTCGAGGAGTTGGATGAACCGTCTGCGGGTACATGGTGGACCCGGTATGGTACCCCAGGGCAAGAAGCTCGAGTTATAGACGATGAGCCCGGCAGGGGCAGACTGCCTACCGGTGATTGTTTGGCACGGCGGATATCCGGAGTATACCGTTCGTGGTCGTGTGATTGATGATATAGGCCGATCCGGACTGACGGAGCCCGAGGTATTGGGATATTGAGATATTGAAATTTGAGACACTGAGATATTGAGATTTGATGATACAGGCCAGTCCGGATAGCCGGAGCCTGAGATATTGAGATTCATGTTTTGTGTCGATGCTTGACACTGATTTCTCTGTTGATTTCATTGATGATATTCGATTTATATACATACAGGAATCTCATTAAATAAAGAAAACAGTTGTCTCACTCATGATGTATTCTGTTTCCATTCGTAATGCATTCATACATCATATATCTGATATGTTGCTATCTGAGGCACTGACTCGAGCACGTAGTATTGCACTTATATGTAGATGGATCAGGATATTATTTGAGGATATTACTTGATATGACCTAGGATGCGTCATACATGCGATTACTTCTCTGTGATATTTTATACTCACGAGTTGGCAACTCACCCCCGTTATACCACAGTTCCTTGCAGGTTTTGCCGTATAGATTTCGTTGCGGCTTTGCTGGTACACTGTTCCTTCCGGGTGATTGCTTTGGTAGGTGGGTTCTTTTGCATCAGTACCACCATTGTATATTTGTTATTTCAGTTGTATCTACTAAAACTCTATCAACCAGACTTGTATTATTTGATAGATATAGAAGACCAGTGTATATTCTTTCGACCTTAGAGTCGCGCGCTGTATTATATGGTTTTCCTCTGGTTTTCTTGATGATGTTGGATTTTTATCCTGAGTTTGATCACCGCCTTTCGGTGTTGTATATTATATTGCATTGTGTGGTTTTGTCCGCCGGTTGGCGAAGAGCTAGCTCCTGTTTGGGGATGCCTTTATTCATTATACATGCTTTATCAGGTTTGTACCCGTTTGGGGTCAGTATTTACAAAAGAAACTCTGCCGAAATTTTTAGAAAAGACTTGAGGTTTTAAGGATGAAATACTTCGGCTTATGTTGTTAAACTACTTGCTTTAAATTGGTTTTTCCTTCACTGTACTGCTTTACTTGGTTTTGATTTCTGGGTTTTGGCTTACTTAGATTACGTACGCCTCAAGACTGTAGGGTGTTTTTCGTCACCCCATTGAGATGGGAATACGCGCGCGCTTGTCAGGCGTACTACAGATTCCCCCTGCCTAGGGTAGGCCGAGGTTTATAGATTGTGGGGATCCGAATCTCCGGCAGCCGTGGACTAAGCTGCCGTTAATTACCCCTCGCCTTTGGGGCGAGGGAACCTCCAATTAATGGGTTAAACTGGTCATACGAACTCAATGTGTAGTGTACATGTGTTTTGTTTTGGAGGGGGCTTGGATATATCGGGAGCCACGCAGAGTTTTTACGGGGGTCCCGCTACCCGGACAGTGGTCTGGGGGTCAAGGGGGTTAGCAGCCCCCTTGCGGGGTGCGGGGCAGCCCCCCGGCCCAAAATTTTTTTTGGGAGGGAAAGTGTTGTAGAGTATGTGTGTGTGTATATTTATATATACATATATATATATATATATATATATATATATATATATATATATATATATATATATATATAAAAGAAAGGGAAAGGGCATCCAAAGGATGCGTGGGGTCAGCGCCTTGAGCGCTGTGCGCTTAGGTGCTGTGCGCTTAGGCGCTAGCGCGCCACGTGTCAGCATGTTGGCGCTTTGCGCTTGAGCGCTCGGCGCTGGAGCGCAAGTGCGCCACATGTCGGCACGTGGGTGCTTTGCACTTGAGCACAGGGTACTGGAGCGCAAGCGCGCCACGTGTCGGCATGTGGGCGCTTTGCGCACCACGTGTCGGCACGTGGGCGTTTTGTGCTTGAGCGCAGGGCGCTGGAGCGCAAGCACGCCACGTGTCGGCACGTGGGTGCTCTGCGCTCGAGCGCTAGCGCGCCACGTGTCGGCACGTGGGCGCTCTGCGCTTGAGCGCTTAGGCACCGACGAGAAAAAGGGGGCTTTTAGTCCCAGAACCAGAAGCTATGCTTCAGAAAGGAAATATTTATTATATATATATATATATATATATATATATATATATATATATATAGTTAAACTGCTAGGATGTTTTGAAGCTGATGAAGGGCTTCTCCCCTTGAGCCCTAGTTCTTCCCCAAAGTAGGGTTTCTGGACATGGGTCCCCTTCTTCCTTTGTTGGCCGGATCTTGAAGATCAAGAAGTAGGTGATTTTAAAAATCACTCCTTTTTGAGATCTGATGGGAGATCTGAGTTTCCCTTTGTGGGTTTTGTGGTGGAAAACTACTTAGTTTTTGAAAAGAAAGAGTAAAACTCTTGATTTAATTCAAAAGAAATGAGAAGGTTTAGAACCTTAGAGAAGAAGCAGGAGGCACAAAGAACCCTAGTTTTTGGGGGAATGAAAAGTATTTTTTTTTATTCATCATCATGTTGCCTTTTATAGGCTTACATATTTGCATATAGCCCCTTGGGCACAATGGCATTTTTCCTATCCCATGGCTCACGTGCCATTTCATTTTTGCACATAAGCCATGTGCTTACAAAATATTGGCTTTATGCCCATTTTGCATACATTCATGTATAAAAAATTACATAAAAATTATTTACTACATGATTTTGTTGTTGGCATGGGGAGGCTGGCCGCGGGCTCGACTTGGGTATGGGCTCGCTTAACCTGGGCTTGGGCCCACCTAGCTTGGGGGTTGACCTTGACTTTGACTCGATCAACCGGGGTGCGAATTTTACCCCAACAAAGACGTTTCGTAATTTAAGTGCCAGTCAAGCTCGGTACTTTTCGGGTCGTGACAAAGTTGGTATCAGAGCGTTAGGTTTTACCTTCGGAGTGTAGGATGACCCTTGGTTGATGGAGTAGGTGACTCAAGTAGAGTGGCATACCGTGTGTATGTTCCGCGGCATACTTACGATATGATACTCCGCTTAAGAAGCCTTAGGATGTACAATTCTTTGCACAGTATTATATTCATTCCTATGATCTATCCTCCTCAGTATCAGTTATTGTTTTATTACCACGATTGTATGGGCAGAGAGAGCTGCGGTTAGAGTTGCGGTCAGCACGAGCTCGTCACGGATGAGGACTGACCAGGGCGTGATTCCAGGGACATACGATTGCATAGAGGCGTCATTTTATTGTGTTTTCATGCCATAAGCGTTTGATGGATCACTTTTACGAGATTTCTCGGACGTGCAGAGCAGCAGCAGAGGATTGGGCCACTGCTAGAGGCCAGCCAGATTGTGATGACCGTCAAAGCACAGATTATTTTGATGATTAAGGCACTATTCAGCGTGCGGACGAATGAGCAAGTGATTTCGGCGAATGAAAAGATATCGTCCCAGATGTTTGAAGCTAATGCCGCACGAGTTATACTTCGAGATATGATAGAAGATCACCAGTCACCAAAGATGAAAGACTAGGACATGTGATTCATTACCTACCCCGATGCGAGGTCATCAGATTGATTGATTCCAGCTAGAGACGACTTTACGCTGATACGTTGAGAGTCGATATAGACGATCGAATGTCAGGAACCCATTTTCCAAGTTTAAAGTATTCGAAAAACAATGCAAGTAATTCTACGGAC
Organism: Agapanthus africanus; assembly: GCA_030015575.1. Taxonomy (NCBI): domain Eukaryota; kingdom Viridiplantae; phylum Streptophyta; class Magnoliopsida; order Asparagales; family Amaryllidaceae; genus Agapanthus; species Agapanthus africanus. The sequence goes on along the minus strand of JASDDO010000012.1, from coordinate 495,324,329 downwards.
TCTCTAGAAGAATGAAACCCTAACTCAATATAATGACCATGAGAACGCTTCAAAACCTTAGGGTTTACAGCAGTTCAGCGGTACCATTAATGAGACTTGGGTTTGCCCTTCTACGGTTGGTCCACAGGTGCTGTGGCATGTATTCGATACTATTAACTGTACCCAAGATGTTGAGCTCTTGGGGGATTATGAAACATTGACGAATCGATCGAAAAGTTCGACATCATTCGGATATCATATGATGGGATGCATTGCTTGGGAGACTCCAGATACGAGTATAGCTGTTGGAACGCAGTCCATGCAGCCACGAGGAGACGAGTCTGAATCGGTCGACATTAGAGAAAAGTGGAGTAAGAGCTTCGTACGAGATCGTGACGAGATGACGTTCCACTCCGCTGACATCAGAGATGTGATACGCATGCAAAGGTGTTGTACATGGATATATCTTCCAGAAGGAGTCGTGATGAGTATGCAGCCGTTCTGGAACAAGAAATAGATTTAGTGAAAGATGATGAATTTCGGGCAGTTCGACGGAAACGAAATTTGGGAGATACTTCGACAAAACCTTTCTGGAGTACTATCCGAGAAGACCTGGACCCAGGATCAGTTGTATTACGCACACCCAGGAGACCAGAGTTCGGCATCATTGATGAGATATGTTATGAGCGACCATGATAATTGGCCAGAGATCTTTAGAGGATATGCTAGAGCGGATCGTTTCCGTTAGTACACCGAACCAGGCCGATGAGCCAATGGATTGCAATATTGGTAATCCACAGAGAAATGAAGACCCAGAGACAAAAGACACCAGACCGTGAGCAGGAGGCAACGGATGTTCTTGCTCTGCCAGTTTTGGGCGCACCGACACTTTTCGATATTGTAGGAGGCGTACCTCAATGTCTTTCATTGCGATTTGCGTTGTGATCTGAATATCACGCTTATATCACTTGGATTTGAGTTTTGATGATTGGGCTTTATGGTATTGTTTTCATGCACCATGGCCGCACCTACTGAGTATTTACGTTTTGTGCATAGTTATTGCACTTGAGATATGCTTTATACACCGTTATGTTGATTTATGATTTGTGCAGGTTTATTGCACTTGATTCAGTTTTGTGCCTTGGCTGCACATGTTTATGATTTCATGGATTGCATACAGCTGATTTGATTTTTGTGCAGGTGGTATGCACTCGATTTGGTTTTTGCACTCGGTATAGCTTACATGTGCTTGTAGTGCGCGGATACGTGTTTTGTGCACACAGTTGCACGCGTTTATGATTTTATACACTTCGGCACACTCGGTGTTGCCTTTTATACGCATTTGAGTTATTGATGCATTTCCGTGCACTTGTTGCACCTGATTTGTATTTCGTGCAGTTGTTGCACTAGGTTTTTACGCTGTGCATTGTTGCACCGTATTGATATTTCGTGCACTGGATGCACTGGAGTTGGTATTTTGTGCACTTGATGCACCATATTTGTATTTTTGTGCGATTGTTGCACTGTATTGTATTTCGTGCACTGGATGTACCGGATTCTTATTTCGAGCATTTGTTGCACCAGCTAGGTATTTTGTGCATTGGTTGCACCAGAATTATACTCCTTACCTTGGTTGCATCCAATTTATGTCTTTGAGCATTTGTGTTACCAGATTTTTGTTTTGTGCGCGTCTGCACTTGATGTTCGTTTTCATGCATGTTACTGCACTAGATACTTTTCACGGACTGACGTGCTTGGGTTGGATTTTTGCACATATTAGGCGCTTAATATTGGATTTTGTGCGTATCGGATGCACTTGATTTAGATTTTATTCGTGCATGTTGAATGCACTTGATTTAGATTTATTTGTGCATATTGGATGCACTTGATTTAGATTTTATTCGTGTATGTTGGATGCACTTAATTTAGATTTTATTCATGCATGTTCGATGCCCTTGATTTAGCCATCATTCGTGCAGGACGGATGCACTTGATTTGGATTTTCGTGCATGTTGAGCGCATGATATGAGATTTGGTTTTCTGCACACCGGATGCACTCGATTGGGGTTTTCATTTATGCATGTTAGTTGTACTGAATTGAGATTTTGTGCACCACAGTTGCACTCGACTTCGATTTGATGTCATTCGAGATGTTGATTTTGATTTCATGCCTATGATATGTATGAGATTTGACTTGTGCTTTCGGTGTAGTTTCCATACACTTTTAGTATTTTGATTCGATTTTGTGCACGCTGATGCACATGGTTGTGAGATTTTATACCGTGGTATACCTGATTGGATTGAGGTTTATTATATACCGTCGATTTCGATTATGATATTTGATATTGTTTCCGTGCACTTTGTGCACTTGATTGGGATTCTTTCGCATATTTGGCGCGCGTGATGCGATTTTGGTGCACACCTGATGCACTAAATCGGGATTCTTTGTGCATATCAGATGCACTTGTTTTGTTGTCAGACATACTCGTTGCCCTTGATAAGTGTTCTCGTGCACACCCGTTGCACTTAGATTTTGTTTCTATGCACATGTATGACACATTCATTGATTTCGATTTCCGTGCGCACCAGACGCACGTAGTACTCATGTATATATTTTGGATTTGATTTCCCTTTGAGATGATGTTTATGATATTTACTATTTGGTATAGTAGCTGAGCAGGATTAGTCCGAGGACAATACCTGATTATGTTTTGTATGCATCGATAGTTATCGAAGAGATTTCCAAAAGGGAGCTATAGTCTCAGTATTTACCTACATGTCTGAGGTGACACGGAAATTTTTTTTACAAAGGGAAACCCTTCTAAATTATTTTTCAAAAACAGCGGGACGTATGTTAAACAAAAGATATATATATGTATATGGGATTATTTTCTTACAATAAACGTTCGCTACTTATGCCGTGAGTTACGCATCACGCGGCGATTTAGAAAGGATTTTGCATGTGTTCTATTCGGTTTTTGAAGATTTTTCAAGGACGCGTACTATATACATATTATAGTATTTGACTAGAGTATATTGGATTTCGGTATTTGATTTCAAGATCTGTATCTCCATTGTAACTCCGAGGATATGCGTAAAAATCCGGTGATTTGCGTAACGCTTGACGGAGTTCGATTTTGAGTTTTGTACTCATTTTGCAGGCGCACGCGATGCGCTGTAGTGTTTTTATATCTTCCGTGATTTTGGAGCCCCATTGATTTTAGCTGATTATTGAAATGTTTTAGCAGTTGGGGGTTTAAATTTAAATTCGGGGACCGAATTTATTTAAGGGGGGAAGATTGTAACATTTCAGAAAATATAAAATATTATTTTTGGGAAATTAAATAATTAAAATAATAAATATTATGAATATTTAATATTGCGGTAAAAAAAATTAAATACCGATAAATTGGGGAAAATTTGGAAAATTGTTGGAATTACTGAAATGATGGTGTTTTATGTGATTTATGCAAATTACAAACTCTTATAATTAATTATACACTATTTTAATGTTAATCGCGATTAAATATCGCTAATCGTGCTTGTTTTGTGCACCATGTCACATTTACAAATACTTGTTACATTTTCTACCATGGTTCTTTTTCTTTCATGCATGGTTTTGTGTTAGAAAAGAAAAGATAAAGATAAGAAAAGAAAAGATAAAGAAAACAAGAAAAAGAAAAGTCAAAGAGGGATGGGCATGAGAGAGAGTGAGGTGAGGGGTTCCCTTGACTTGGTCTCATCTTCACTTCATCATTTTCCCTTCCTCCTTCACCATAGCTGCTGCCCTTTCCTCCATCCCCCTCTACCTCATCACACAACACCAAAAACAACTCAAAAGTTCACCTCCATTTCATAAAATAACATGCAAAAGCTCCTCACAAGCACCTTGGTCCAAGAAAAATCCGATTTTGATCACTTGGCGCAACTCAAGAAAATTCTTGAGTTGCCAAATGAGCTAATTTTTGCACCATTAGAATAGTATTTCAAATCCTTAAGCATCCATACAAGTTTAGAATCGATTTTGTGTAGTTTAGCTAACTTTGAAAATTCTAAGATAGGGATTAGGGTTGAATTGATTCCAAAAGTGCAATTGAGGTTAGTAGAGATCTTATAACCCCTGTAGGGATCGTATACTGACCAAAACCTGAGACTTAACCCCCAGAATACGAACTTGGGAACCCCGACATCGGGTAATTGTGTGAATTGTGAGGGTATTTTGGAATCTGCTAACATTCGTGGACCTGGAAAATTATTTAGCGAACACAGTGACACATGCAGGCACCCAGGATGCTACCGTGATGACCAAAGCCCCAAATCCCCTACCCATGCCGCAGATTTAATCTTTTGGGCTGCAAATTGCGGCCTTGGTACTTCCAAATTGACTCATTCTTGTTCTGTAGCTCTTATATCAGTAAATTAGACCCTCCATATGTGCAAAATTGGCTAATTTGACCTAGGGTAAAATCTGGGACCATTTTCTTGAGTTGCTGCATTGTATTTTGCGATGTTTTTGAATTTAAGTTTTGGTATTTGTCATTATATTCCGTCGTGTGGTATTTGAACGCCAACGACTAGGGTTATTGGTTGTGTTTTGGATGCGAGGCTATAGGTTTTAACCTATCGGTGTTTCGTGCGACCTTTTGGTTTTCGTGCGTGATTCCATTTACGATGCTATATGTGATATGTAGGTACCTCACGAGGACTTCGAGACGACAAGCAAGCGCGTGGCGACATCGTCATCGACTCTAGAAAGCGAAGATCAAGGTGAGTAGATATATATCTACGGGGGAAGTCGGGTGGATGGCATATAGCACCCCCGCAAAGTTGTGAGAAATGATGTAAAGTGATATAGATATACTTTTATATATTATTGTGAGATATGAACACCTAGCAAGAAAAGGTTTAGGGTATTATGGGTTAGTGTTAGCGAGAATTGAAGAAAGGATTTAGTTGGTTTCTTAGTCGCAAAACCCTAGAGTAAGGATTTGCATACACGCACACATACACACTCGCATACATTTACATTCTTGTGCGTATATGTGGATAGGTATATATATAAAACACATAGGTATGGGAATATGTGTGTGTGTGTATATATATATATATACTTGGATGATGAGGATAGTATTTGGTATTTGGAGATGAGTCGATGAGATTAGGCATGGTGCCATGGGATCGGTGATATGATTGGTTCGTATTATGAGGTACGGCGTGATATTAGCGGATTGATGGGCGATGTGTATTCACACACACGCGTAAATATATGTTGATGATATCAGTATTGTACTAGACTTAGATCAGTACCCCATGTTCACGATATGTGATGATGAGGATATCAGATGAATAATGAGATAAATGTGATACTTGACCCGTACCCTGATTTGGGATGCCGTACGATGGATTTACCGTACGAGCTATTGATGATAGATCGACACTCTTGACTCGAGGATGTCATATTAGATGGTGTATCTTATGGGATACTATTGAGGCGGGATCACCGAATATTATATAAATATATATATCGACTCGGATGTAGGTGGTTTTCTTACCCTTTTCGATTAGCCTGTTAGCTCAGTCCTGTAGTTTATTTATAGATGTTAGACTAGATTCGATTCATACCTATTTTCAAAACTAACGAATCATGTATATTTTAAAGACAGGATAAGGGATTCTACGGATATTTCAAAGGATGTATCTTTTCTTAAAAACACCGTAGCCCTTATTTTCAAAATACCACGATTCGTATTATTTCTAATGGCAAAACAGTATAACATATGTATAGCAATGTAGATTCCTTATTGTTACGTTATCATTCATGTTCCACATATTATTGTTGCATTTACTATTCATTTATTGTTGCATTTACTATTCATTTGCCATTTATTATGTTGTTATCGTCTCATTGCATGTTTATTGTGTACTTAGTGATTATGAAACCATGCTGTCAGGAAACCATCACCATTACCGATGATGTGTATGCTCCACATACACTTGCTTGCCGGCTCACACACATCATCATCGGTAATTGCCATGTCACATACACTTTAGAACATATTATTTCATTGATATAATCAGCTAAATGCTAGTTACCACATAATATTTGCGTGATTGCTCTCATGTGTTATCGTAGAGATTGCATTCTTTACATAGATACTTCATGCATTCATATATATTCATTGGTTATGCAGTACTATGGAGATTTATGCCGGTTTTCATTGTTATTGACATGGTGACTTGATGATTTCGGATTCTTCTTGAGATTTTCTGGATTTGGAAACCGCATGTGAAAGTTTTATAAACTGATTGTTTTATTTTAAAGGGAAAGATGCAGTTTTCCTTGATATGATAAGTATTGTCCACCATGATGTTTTCTCGGTTCTGAGATGGTTTTCGAGACCCGATTCGAGGAGTTGGATGAACCGTCTGCGGGTACATGGTGGACCCGGTATGGTACCCCGGGGCAAGAAGCTCGAGTTATAGACGATGAGCCCGGCAGGGGCAGACTGCCTACCGGTGATTATTTGGCGCGGCGGATATCCGGAGTATACCGTTCGTGGTCGTGTGATTGATGATATGGACCGATCCGGACTGACGGAGCCCGAGGTATTGGGATATTGAGATATTGAGATTTGAGACACTGAGATATTGAGATTTGATAATACATGCCAGTCCTGATAGCCAGAGCCTGAGATATTGAGATATTAAGATTCATGTTTTGTGTCGATACTTGATACTGATTATCTGTTGATTTCATTGATGATATTCGATTTATATATATACAGGAATCTCATTAAATAAATAAAACAGTTGTCTCACTCATGATATATTCTGTTTCCATTCGTAATGCATTCATACATCATATATCTGATATGTTGCTATCTGAGGCACTGACTCGAGCACGTAGTATTGCACTTATATGTAGATGGATCAGGATATTATTTGAGAATATTACTTGATATGACCTAGGATGCGTCATACATGCGATTTCTACTCTGTGATGTTTTCTACTCACGAGTTAGCAACTCACGCCCGTTGTGCCACAGTTCCTTGCAGGTTTTGCCGTATAGATTTCGTTGCGGCTTTGCTGGCACACTGTTCCTTCCGGGTGATTGCTTTGGTAGGTGGGTTCTTTTGCATCAGGACCACCATTGTATATTTGTTATTTCAGTTGTATCTAGTAAAACTCCATCAACCAGACTTGTATTATTTGATAGACATAGAAGACCAGGGTATATTTTTTCGACCTTAGAGTCGCGCGCTGTATTATATGGTTTTCCTCTGGTTTTCTTGATGATGTTGGATTTTTATCCTGAGTTTGATCCTCGCCTTTCGGCGCTGTATATTATATTGCATTGTGTGGTTTTTTCCGCCGGTTGGCGAAGAGCAAGCTCCCGCTTGGGGATGCCTTTATTCATTATACATGCTTTATCAGGTTTGTACCCGTTTGGGGTCAGTATTTACAAAGGAAACTCTGCCGAAATTTTTAGAAAAGACTTGAGGTTTTAAGGATGAAATACTTCGGCTTATATTGTTAAACTACTTACTTTAAATTGGTCTTTCCTTCACTCTACTACTTTACTTGGTTTTGATTTCTTGGTTTTGACTTACTTAGATTACGTACGCCTTGAGACGTTTCATAATTTAAGTGACAGTCACGCTCGGTATATTTCGGGTCGTGACATAGATGGAGAGTACTAGATACAATGAATATACAAATGAGCATCATCGGATAACCGTAAAACCCACCTATTGCAAAACTGCACACAGTCAGCTGTAGCGGTATCCGCTGCAAAAGATGATACGATAAGAAGAAGCCCTGCCGCTGCCACTCCGAGAGACACCTGCAAAACACTGTGGCACAACGGGGCGTGAGTTGCCAACTCGTGAATAGTAAATAACATATGCAGGTAATCGCAGGTATGCACGTACTGCGATAATTTATCTCATGCAAGCTGATAGTATAATATGGCAATATGTATATACAACAGTCATGAAAGGTACTCTATCAGGTACTACTAAAACATGAAGCAATGCATATCAAATAAATCCTGAGAATGGGATAAAACATGTCATCCTCACGGAATCCTCATCGTGGAGAGACTAGTGTCCATCAATGGCACACCAAATCCCAATACTAAAGGCACCGCATTCTTAGATCGGCCCTCATATCCAGTAAGTCTCATGGAACCTGAGTTTCCAACATTGACACCTGAAAACATCATGAAAACTAGTGTCCAGCATCGACACGTAAATACTCATCTCTCAGGCGCTGTCACCAGGACTGGCCCTGATATCCACGTATTATACGTCTCACAAAACCTGAGTGTCCAGCTCCGACACTCGCATTCCACGTATCCATACGTCTCATAACTCCGGTCGGTATCCTTCGGATATCCGCCGAGTCCAAATACTGTCACCGGTAAGGTAATACTCCCTTGCCTCGGACTCATCGCCATCATCTGCGATCTTCTTGCCCCGGGGTACCTCCGGCCCCCACCATGTACCCGCACACGGTCTCGTCCACTCCTCGCATGGGTGTCTAACACAAGTCTCAGAACCGATAAATCTCATGGTGGACGCATGGAAATATCATATCAAGAGAAACCGGGTTTTTCAAACAATACATAATTTCATGAACTACCACGGTCCTCAAATCCAGAAAACATCATGTGAAATTCATATCTCAATGCGAAATCCATGAAATATAATATATGCAGCATGAAACGGTAATATGAGCATATAAAGGAAAAACCGCTATTTAAATGCATTAAGTTATTTAATATATCATGCGGTTTCCAAATTTCTCCAAAGACCATGCAACATCATATAAAGATGAACAAGTAGCTATAGCAAGGTATGTGGGTGTACATGTAAGTATGTATGCATGATGTACATGTAGCTATTGTTAGTGTATATGCCCTAGAGGCCATTACTGTATCATACTAGTTTGTATATTACTTGATGGAAGCTTGGGATATTCACAGTTGTATATACAATCTTGCTCGAAATGGTAGTATGCTACTTGGTTTGTCTCTGCTTTAATATGTGCATGTGTTTCTTTTAGCATATTGCTGATATACATATTAGTAGAGCCCTTAGGATCTTTGCTTGATTACCAGCGTGGTGATGGCGCTCACACTCGTGGGAGCTGGGTGATCTATAAGCACATCCTTATACAGGTCCCTAGTCGTTGGACTATCGAGACAGGGCATCGATACTCCGGAGTAGACTAGCGTATGCGCTTCTCATCCCAGTGTGGGAGACGGTCTGTCCCACAGCCGTCAGTACGTCGTACTTGAGATAGTATACGGGTGCTCGTTGGGTTACGAGTACACTGGACAGGACTCGTCGGGAACTGTTGGTTGGTATTATACCTATCGTTAGTTATCAGTTCCCAGGTGACATGAGTACAGCTTAGTCCGCTGACTTGACACTGTCACTTCGCCTCGAGTGTGTTCCCACTGCACTTTGATTACTTCCCTACCACGGCTCAAAGGAGTCGTGCAAACAGGTAGTTTTTGGGTGCAGTCCCGAAGCACTTGGAGGCAGTGACGGTTAGACAGGATTCGTCTCTCCCGGTATTGGGGGTTGACATCGCGCTGTGTCCAGGAGAGCCATTACACGAGTAGTCCCTGGCCAGGGCAAGCGAGATATACTGGTAGGTTTCCAGTGTTATCTCAGGGTGTTCTTGGCTTCACTCCGGCACGACTTGTACCGCTATTAGGGGACTGACGTTCACCGCCCCCTAGGCCCGCCATGCGATGTATCAGACGAACAGACCGGACTGTACGGAGATTGTCACATATAGGCTCAGTAGGAGTTCAGATGGGGTTCACCTCGTCAGTCTTCTTATCGACATCTACCTGGGGACCGTTACGTACAGCTAGTGCCGCTTGCGGTCTGTGGTTAAACCCACTGCCAGCGTAGTGTCGAGTCTTTAGAGTCCCACACAGAGAGCTATTCGCCTTTAGGCAAAATGAGTAGAGGTCGCATGGTTTTGCGACAGGGTTCGTTCACATCCGCGCACTTGTGCACGTTTGCTGTCCGGACAGTTTATACTAGCGGGCTTTGGTTTAAGCCAGATCCTAGTATATGATTTGGGATTGGTTTTTCTCATTGTGTTCGTGTTCCTCGGATCACGAATGCGGGTGCGTATGCACAGTTACTTGAGACAGAGGGAGAGGACCTTGATTAGGGTTAATGGCTATTGTCATTTTATTAACCCTAATGATTATGTGTGTATTATTATTAATTGGTATTAGTTTAATAATTGTACATGGTTATGGTTGTTGACCATTTGACCTTATTAACTTGTTGACCTAGGTTGACACTTTGACCATCATCATTTCTTTTGGAAGATGCTTTTTGATCCTTGCAAATTGAAATGATAATGGTCATGTCATGATTAACCATGACAATTATCTTACTAATTATCTAATTAAAATAATACACATATACTTGTGAGAATGGTTCAATTATTCTCATTCTATCATATCTTTTCTCTCTCTTGTTCTTCCTCTCCCTCAAGCTCTCTCCCTCTCATGTGTTGAGAAACACTTGAGCTTGAGAAAAACCCTCTCTTGATCTTCTCTACTCTCATCTAGGGTTGAAGGACTAGCACTTCTTGAACCCTAGTTACTTCTAGCTTGGATTTGAAGCCAAAGGTTGAGGCTTTCGGGTGGATCTTTCTTTGACGTGAGAAGACGAGTAAGGTGACCTCCTTCCACTACTCCAAAGAGCAAGGAGAGAAGGACTAAGAGCCCAAGGTATAACCTTTCTAGCACTTAGCTAGTTACTAGTTAGCTTTAGCAAGTTTTTGTTTAGCAAAGATCCTTCTAAGCATAGTCCATGTTGCCTAAGCTCATAAAAATCCGATTTTTATTCCGTTTTCCGCCTCCCCGCAAGCACCGGGGTGGGCAACGTGGACTTACAGTGGTATCAGAGCCTAACTAAACATAAACTAGCTAAGTAGTGAAGTGTGTCGAAGTTCGAAACCGAAAAATCGAAAAACCGAGTTTCAAAAACCCTAAGTTTCTGTTAAATTTTTTTCTGGTCAAAACAGAATTTGTTGTACTCCTAAAATCGTCTCAGGGTTTTTTAAAGATAGCCACCAAAAACGAGCAAATGAATCGACCATAGTGCCGCGGTTCCGCGGCAATAGCAAGCTATTGCCGCGCAACCGCGGCCGTCTAGGCTCTTCACTTGGTCGAGTTTGGTGCAGTGTATTTCTGACTTGGTTTTAGGATTTTTCAGATGGTTTATTTGTGCCCAGATTTTCCAGAATAGAAATTTACTTTTGGGGGCCTATAAATCCGTATTTTTTTCGAACTTCAATATACTTTGACTACAAAGGTTATATCTGTGATGTTTGCATGTATTGAACGTCGGCTAATCGCTATATGTTGATTAGTCGGGGTTATACATCTCTGTGATCTGTGTTTGATACTGGTTTGTGTATATGAATGGGTTGGATTGTCGCGGGTGAATAGCCGGGGTGGATGTGAGATGAGTGTTGCTTTTCTTTCATTCATTTGTAATATGTAAATTGATGTAATATTATTATTTGTTTGGCCGCACAACCGGGTCGGGGTTGTAGCCGTCATTGTATAATTCTTTTTACTGTTTTTGCTCCTAGGATAGACCCATGGAGGGGGTGCACAAACTACCGGGTATCTCGAAGTGCCGAGTGGCCTACTCACGGTGGTGAGGGAGGTTGCTTCGCTTCGGATACTTGGCGGGTAGTTTGCCGCACCCGTAGGGGTCTTGGGTGGGGTATTTGGCTATTCACCGCGACCGTGTAATCCGCTTTTCGTTGCAGGCTCGAACGGATTGCGGATTCCTAGTATATCCAATGTATTCATCTGTGATCTGTAATGTCTATCATTGCTATATATTTATATAAGATAACTATTTAGGCGTTGCTTATGTTTTACAGCCGCGCTCGCCCAGCCCCCGCTCTGTCGTTAGTTAAGTAACCTAACGGGTGATGACGGGGCCCCGTGGCGAATGCGAATGGCATAAGCGTACGTCATATTTTGGTTGTTTTCTGCAATGGTAGGATTAAATGATGGGATGCATTAAAAGAACTAATGCAAGAAAATAAACCAAGTAAAAGTCGATTGGAACACTTTGAAAACCACTCGGTTCTTTTCAAAACTAAACTTTTAAACGGGGAGCTTGAACCACTCCTTTTAAAAGCTATCTCGTTCCATCGATTAGATCAAGTTCACTACGTTCACGGTTTCGCCAAAACCATTCGTAGCCCTCCGTCATTTCGTATGGATATTCAATAGTATTCAAACTATGTTTGTTGACCTTCGTCAAGGCATAGTGATTGGTAGCTGTTGGGTGTTCATATGTTGCATAAATAGATGCGTTGGTTTGGGACAGTCGTACTACCTTGTTGACCTTCGTCAAGGGTATGTACGGGTGGGTTCAAATTAACCTGGATAATGACGGGTAGAACTTGACATGTAACTTATGATTTGTTGACCTTCGTCAAGGTCATAAGAGCATGGAGCAAAAAAATCCACATCGGGAGTTTCATAAGTACTGAAACTTGCTAGCGCTGCATGCCATTTGGAGTGTGATGATTCTGGTAGGATTCCTTCGGTTTTATAACGCAATGATATTTGGATCCCGATCCTACTGTGAGTATATGCTACTCCTCGGGAAAACTCTCACTTAACGATCAATGCTATAAACTTAGTAGGTGTCTAGAAAGGTGTTAGCGGGGCTACGCCCACAGGGAAAAGAGGTTACTTAATTAAGTAACTTCGCGAAAGCGTTGGAAAACCTCCCTCGAAGTACCGACACTGGCCTGGCTGAACGGTTAAGCAAGTATTGTACGGTGAGAGTGATCCTAACTAATCCTTTCTTTACGGTTTGAGAAGGGATTCGAGAGACAGTGGGAGCCATCCTGTTTAGATAAATTAAAAACCAATCTAAACTTGCAAGAGCATCATGCTAAGTGTTTTCTTTTCTCTCTCTTAATTGCAGCGACCAGATGACCGCACCTAGGTTACATCTAGATAATAAGATGACTGAATCTGACTGTTATGACTGGCAAAGGTCTGTCCAGATGTCCATTGCCCAGGACAAGCTGGAACACCTCTTGACTGATCCAACCCCTGCCGTCTCAGGTCCAGTTTCCCCTGTCACGGATATTAATATCCATAGGACATCGGAAGAAGACTGTGCGAAAGCCAAGTGCCTCGTGTTAGCCTCAGTTGATGGTATATACCAGAGGCAGCATGAGAAGATGGACTCAGCTTCTATCTTCCTACATAACAAAGTTTTATATGGAGAGCAATATCGTATCGCAAGATATGAGACCTCGAACGAATTGCTTCCAGCGAGGTTGGCTATCGGGCCATCTGTAAGGGGCAACGTCTTTACAGAGACCAGTTCTTTTGAGCTCTCGGACCTGAAGACCACGTTGAAGAACGGGTCAGATGCTGACTCAGTTCATCAGTCTCTACCTACTACCCTAAAGGAAACTAGGGAAGTAGAAAGAAAGGGAAAGGCAGAAGTTTCAGGAACAGATGTAGTAAAAGAGGGATGTTCCTATTGTTACGGGAATGAACATGGGCAGAAGGATTGCAGGGCTTGTAAAGCCAGTAGCCAGAATTCGAAGCATGTTGTGGCTTCGGCTTCGGGTGTGTTTGTGATAGAGAACTGTATGTCAGTTAACCCTACTTCCTGGGTATTGGATACCGGATCAGGATCTCATATCTGTAATTCGTTACAGGCTTTGAGAAACCGTAGGGTTATCAGGAAAGGTGATATGACTCTCAGGGTTGCTAACGGAATGAGCATGTATGCTGAATCCGTAGGAGAATATCATCTAGGACTGACAACTGGGCAGATATTGATTCTGCGTAACTGTTTTTATGTACCAGGTGCGACTTGTAATATCATATCTGTATCCTTAATTTCTAAGGAAGGATATGATTTTACTTTTGTAAGAGATGTAGTTAACATCCACCTAAATCAAGTTCTGATTAGGTCAGGTACATTACAAAACGGTATATACGTATTGAATCAAGCTCAGATCTTCAGTGTCCAGAACACACTTAAAAGAAAGTCTCCGGAAACAAATCAGGCTTTCTTATGGCATTGTAGACTGGGTCACATTAATGAGACACGGTTGACAAAGTTACATAAAGAGGGATACTTGAATCCGTTTGAGTATCAGCCTTATGCCACTTATGAATCCTGTCTCATGGGAAAGATGACAAAGACTCCGTTCACTGGACACGGAGAAAGAGCAAGCGAGCTCTTGGGACTCATACACAGTGATGTGTGTGGTCCAATGTCTACACATGCGCGAAGTGGTTATTCATACTTCATTACTTTCACAGATGATTTCTCTAGGTATGGGCATGTCTTCTTGATGAAACACAAATCCGAGGCCTTTGAGAAATTTCAAGAATACAAGAATGAAGTTGAAAAACAAACAGGCAAAAGTATCAAGACACTAAGATCTGATCGAGGTGGTGAATACTTGAGTGCCGAGTTTCTGGGCTACTTAAAAGAGAATGGAATTCTCTCTCAGCTTACTCCTCCATACACACCACAACACAATGGTGTATCGAAAAGGCGGAATCGAACCCTATTGGATATGGTCCGTTCCATGATGAGTAAGGCTGAGTTACCGCGATCCTTCTGGGGTTATGCGCTAGAAACAGCAGCATATCTCTTAAACAAGGCTCCAACCAAGACTGTGCCTACCACCCCATATCAGATGTGGAGTGGGAAGAAACCCTGTCTCAAGTACCTTAAGACATGGGGATGTCCAGCTTTTGTAAAAAAGCAGCATGCGGACAAGCTCGAGGCACGCTCAGTACTGTGTAAGTTTGTGGGATATCCAAAGAACTCCAGGGGGTATATTTTCTATTCCGCAGAGGAACAAAAGGTTTTTGTTTCTCAGCATGCCCACTTCTTGGAAACTGAATTTTTTGAAAATCAGATAAGTGGGAGCGCAATAGAATTGGAAGAAATTCCAGAACCACAAGCTATTACTGAAAGCTTGGAAGAACCAGAAGTTTCAAGAGAACCGGACATCCCAGTGCCACTCCGCAGGAGTAGTAGGCAGTCTCATCCGCCCGAGAGATACTACGGTTTCTCATAGACGGGGATAGAGAGGACTGCACCATGGATTATGGTGAGCCTACTAGCTTCAAGCAAGCCATCCAGAGCGACGACTCGGTAAAATGGCTGGATGCAATGCGGGCCGAGATGGAGTCTATGTACACCAACAAAGTTTGGACTTTGGACTTTGCTCCAGAAGGGGTAAAACCCGTAGGATGCAAATGGATCTTCAGAAAGAAGATTGGTGTAGATGGGCAGGTTGAGACCTATAAAGCTAGACTTGTAGCAAAGGGTTTTCGTCAAAGACCTGGTTTGGACTATGACGAGACCTTTTCTCCAGTGGCTATGCTGAAATCCATTCGGATCCTTCTTGCCATTGCTGCCTTCTACGATTATGAAATCTGGCAGATGGACGTAAAGACGGCTTTCCTAAATGGAAATTTGGAAGAGTGCGTCTATATGGATCAGCCGGAGGGATTCAATCAGAGTGGGAGCAGCGGTAGAGTGTGCAAGTTGCTAAAGTCCATCTATGGACTTAAGCAGGCATCGCGGAGTTGGAACATCTGCTTTGATGATACTGTCAAAGAATTCGACTTTATCAAAAATCCAGATGAACCATGCATTTACAGTAAGATTGTAGGGAGAACTGTAGTATTCCTCGTCTTGTACGTGGATGACATTCTCCTAATAGGAAATGATATTCCTATGCTACAGTCAGTCAAAGGATGTTTGTCACAGAGGTTCTCCATGAAGGACCTGGGGGATGCCAACTACATTCTGGGGATCCAGATCTATCGTGATAGATCTAAGAGGATGTTGGGACTCTCACGGTCAAGGTACATCGACACCATACTGAAAAGATTCAGTATGGAAGATTCCAAGCGCGGTAATCTACCGGCTTGTCACGGGATCACCCTCTCCAAAGAGATGTCTCCCAAGACTGATTTGGAGAGGGATCGCATGTCTATTATACCCTACGCTTCTGCGGTAGGCTCTATAATGTATGCGATGTTGTGTACCAGACCAGATGTAGCATACGCATTGAGCGTTGTAAGCCGGTATCAGTCGAACCCAGGGGAGAAACACTGGATAGCGGTAAAGAACATTCTCAAGTACCTAAGAAGGACTAAGGAGATGTTCTTGGTGTATGGCGGAAAAGACCTCCAGCTTGTTTTCTTTGCTGACTCCAGCTTCCAGAGTGACAAGGATGACTCCAAGTCCATGTCGGGTTATGTCTTTACCCTCAATGGAGGGGCGGTTTGCTGGAAGAGTTCCAAGCAGGAGACCGTTGCTGACTCAACTATGGAAGCGGAGTACATAGCTGCTTGCGATGCCGCAAAGGAAGCTGTCTGGATGAAGAAGTTCCTCACGGAGCTTCAGGTGGTTCCTACCATTGTTGATCCAATACCGCTGTATTGCGACAACAACGGAGCTATAGCTTTAGCGAAGGAACCCAGGTCCCATCAGAAGTCCAGGCACATTTTGAGGCGGTACCACCTGATCAGGGAGATCATAGATCGCTAGGAGATCATAGATCGCCAGGAGATCGAGGTAAAGAGAGTAAATACGGAGAACAACAATGCAGATCCACTCACGAAGGCCCTACCCCAGACTCAGTTCGAGCGGCTGATCGAGATGATAGGTCTTCGATACGCCAGTACATGGCCTTAGTGCAAGTGGGAGATTGTTAGTGTATATGCCCTAGAGGCCATTACTGTATCATACTAGTTTGTATATTACTTGATGGAAGCTTGGGATATTCACAGTTGTATATACAATCTTGCTCGAAATGGTAGTATGCTACTTGGTTTGTCTCTGCTTTAATATGTGCATGTGTTTCTTTTAGCATATTGCTGATATACATATTAGTAGAGCCCTTAGGATCTTTGCTTGATTACCAGCGTGGTGATGGCGCTCACACTCGTGGGAGCTGGGTGATCTATAAGCACATCCTTATACAGGTCCCTAGTCGTTGGACTATCGAGACAGGGCATCGATACTCCGGAGTAGACTAGCGTATGCGCTTCTCATCCCAGTGTGGGAGACGGTCTGTCCCACAGCTGTCAGTACGTCGTACTTGAGATAGTATACGGGTGCTCGTTGGGTTACGAGTACACTGGACAGGACTCGTCGGGAACTGTTGGTTGGTATTATACCTATCGTTAGTTATCAGTTCCCAGGTGACATGAGTACAGCTTAGTCCGCTGACTTGACACTGTCACTTCGCCTCGAGTGTGTTCCCACTGCACTTTGATTACTTCCCTACCACGGCTCAAAGGAGTCGTGCAAACAGGTAGTTTTTGGGTGCAGTCCCGAAGCACTTGGAGGCAGTGACGGTTAGACAGGATTCGTCTCTCCCGGTATTGGGGGTTGACATCGCGCTGTGTCCAGGAGAGCCATTACACGAGTAGTCCCTGGCCAGGGCAAGCGAGATATACTGGTAGGTTTCCAGTGTTATCTCAGGGTGTTCTGGGCTTCACTCCGGCACGACTTGTACCGCTATTAGGGGACTGACGTTCACCGCCCCCCTAGGCCCTCCATGCGATGTATCAGACGAACAGACCGGACTGTACGGAGATTGTCACATACAGGCTCAGTAGGAGTTCAGATGGGGTTCACCTCGTCAGTCTTCTTATCGACATCTACCTGGGGACCGTTACGTACAGCTAGTGCCGCTTGCGGTCTGTGGTTAAACCCACTGCCAGCGTAGTGTCGAGTCTTTAGAGTCCCACACAGAGAGCTATTCGCCTTTAGGCAAAATGAGTAGAGGTCGCATGGTTTTGCGACAGGGTTCGTTCACATCCGCGCACTTGTGCACGTTTGCTGTCCGGACAGTTTATACTAGCAGGCTTTGGTTTAAGCCGGATCCTAGTATATGATTTGGGATTGGTTTTTCTCATTGTGTTCGTGTTCCTCGGATCACGAATGCGGGTGCGTATGCACAGTTACTTGAGACAGAGGGAGAGGACCTTGATTAGGGTTAATGGCTATTGTCATTTTATTAACCCTAAAGATTATGTGTGTATTATTATTAATTGGTATTAGTTTAATAATTGTACATGGTTATGGTTGTTGACCATTTGACCTTATTGACTTGTTGACCTAGGTTGACACTTTGACCATCATCATTTCTTTTGGAAGATACTTTTTGATCCTTGCAAATTGAAATGATAATGGTCATGTCATGATTAACCATGACAATTATCTTACTAATTATCTAATTAAAATAATACACATATACTTGTGGGAATGGTTCAATTATTCTCATTCTATCATATCTTTTCTCTCTTGTTCTTCCTCTCCCTCAAGCTCTCTCCTTCTCATGTGTTGAGAAACACTTGAGCTTGAGAAAAACCCTCTCTTGATCTTCTCTACTCTCATCTAGGGTTGAAGGACTAGCCCTTCTTGAACCCTAGTTACTTCTAGCTTGGAGTTGAAGCCAAAGGTTGAGGCTTTCGGGTGGATCTTTCTTTGACGTGAGAAGACGAGCAAGGTGACCTCCTTCCACTACTCCAAGGAGCAAGGAGAAAAGGACTAAGAGCCCAAGGTATAACCTTTCTAGCACTTAGCTAGTTACTAGTTAGTTTTAGCAAGTTTTTGTTTAGCAAAGATCCTTCTAAGCATAGTCCATGTTTCCTAAGCTCATAAAAATCCGATTTTTATTCCGTTTTCCGCCTCCCCGCAAGCACCGGGGTGGGCAACATGGACTTACAGCTATAGCAAGGTATGTGTATATACCTATCAATAATGATGCAATACCATATAGGTATATGTGTAAACATGTAGGTATAACAAGGCATATGTGTGAGCATGTAAGCATACAGGTATGCTATGTTTCATATGCACAATGGAAATCAGAATCCATGTCTCAATGTCCCTAACTGATACAATATCACGTATGTATATGTGTTAGCTATATCTCATATGCACAATGGAATAAGAATCCACGTCTCAATGTCCCTAACCAATACAATATCATATATGTATATGTGTTAGCTATATCTCATATGCACAATGGAATAAGAATCCACGTCTCAATGTCCCTAACCAATACAATATCATATATGTATATGAGTTGTGCGTGTCATGGCAATTATCGACGGAGTGTGTGTGACATACAATTAGTACTCGTGTAGCATGAACCGTCAATAATGGTGTTGTGTCTTATTAATACTATGTCCATATGCAATAGGAAAATGACATATGCAACAAAGGTACACATGCACAATCAATGTCCATATACTTATAATTAATAATCATGTCATATAATCTAGCCCAGACGCATAACGTCATGCGGGCGATTCCCCTGTAGATGTTAAATCTACTCACAGATGATCTTGGGCTAAGTAAACCTAACCACTTGCTTTCCCTTCTTCGCAGCGTCCGAAGTCCTCGTCTGCGACCCTAAAATTATATAACAACATAACAAGTTCACATTAGCAATTGACCAAAAACACGTACAAACTACGTTTGACCGACGCACCAACTCCAAACATACTCTCAAGTGTTCGTTTAGTAGCTAACGTGCTTAGCGACACTACGATACCAACCCAAGAGCAACAGCTATACAAAGTACACGCACCATGTCAGATAACGTAACACACGTATTCGTAATACTAGAAACAAGCAAAGTGATCCCAGATTTTGTATACTAACAAAACACACAAATCAAACAGTACCAAACACTTCTAAACAACTGCAGACAGCTACCCTACAAAAACCAAGCCAAAACTCCACCAAAGAGCCGAGGTCGCCGGATTTGCCTTGCATGTCGTCGGCCAAAACCGAGCAGATGGGTCTCGTGCTTCAGGTGAAAGCTTAGGGTCACTGGTACAACACTACTACATTGCTAGATTTTCCAGTATACACTCGGGGTCACAGCAGATCACAAATATCCTATAATGACTCTAAAAATACGATATGTGCACGAAACTTTACTTTAAGTGTTCTAAACAGCAACTAACAAGCTATACAACATTATAACATCCTATTTAACAGTTTAGAGATTATACCTAGCCATACATACTCAAAGATCCTAGCTTTCAAAGCTCCAAGGGATCCTAGAGGCAAAACAAGACATGAGAGGTGATTTGGTGATGTTTTGTGAAGGTTTTGCAAGATTTAGTGAAGGATTAGTGAAGGTTTCAGTTGAGGGTAAGAGAGTGATGAGAAATAATGGGAAAGAGATAGAGTTAGAGAGAATGAGAGTGTGTGAGGTGATAAGGCGATGAGAGGGTGAGAGTAGGGTAAGTGCACCCTCGCACTTACTCTCTCCCTCTCCATCATAAATGCAAGCCATGACTCTCCTCATGAGTCACCTTGCCACCTCCCCTCATTCCAAAATACCAAGGAAAATATTTTCTCACAAATAAATATTTAAGGGTTAAGGTTTAAACAAGCAAGGATTAGGTTAAAGGTTGCCATGGTCACTAAAACAAGATTAACACTAACTAACCCTCATATTAACATGCACAAGTGTGTGTAACCCAAAACAAATAAGAATAAAATATTGATTAATCTAACTAAAATGCCAGAAAGCTATTTTGGTAAACCTTTTTACCAAAAACCCGCAATATCGCCTAATTAACATTAATCGCATTCTAAGGTGTTACAAAATCTTAAGTAGATTCTTATCTCCAGGTACTTATTTGCTAATGTCTAAGTTGATTGGCCAACTCGAAATGGGATGAAGTGAGCCAACTTTATGAGTCGATCCACAATAACCCATACTGCATCGTTACCCTTTGTGCTGCGAGGAAAAGCCGTCACAAAATCCATTGTGGTGTGTTGCCACTTCCATTCTGGGATTGGTAACGGTTGAAGTAGTCCAGCTGTCCTGTGATGTTCAGCCTTTACTTGATGACACACCAAGCATTTAGTGACGCTTCTGGCTACTTCACGCTTCATTCCATGCCACCAGTAATTCTGACGTAGATCTTTGTACATCTTTGTACCTCCAGGGTGTACTGAGTAGGGAGAGCTGTGAGCTTTTTTCATTAACTCTTCCCGAACAAAACCTTTTGGTACACATAATCTGCTGCTGTATCTCAAAGATCCGTCTTCAGGATGATGAAGTCTGTTCTGAGTCCATTCTCCACTTGTTCTCTGATCTTTTGCAACTTAGCATCACTTGCTTGAGCTGTTTTGATCTGATTGATAATAGTAGATTGAACTTGTAAATTCATCAAACTTGAAGTGTTACCTGGCATGACTACTTCAATCTCCATCTGATGCAAGTCTTTTTGTACCTTCCACTAAGCGATGAGATGTATTGCTAATGGTTGGCGACTAAGGGCATCAGATACCACATTCACCTTCCCTGGGTGATATTGCAGGTTGATGTCAAAGTCCGCCATGAGTTCTAATCATCGTCTCTGCCGCATATTCAACTCCTTCTGAGTAAACACATATTTCAGACTCTTGTGATCTTTGTATATGTTCACTCGTTCACCAAGAAGATAATGGTGCCAAATCTTAAGAGCAAAGATAACGGCTGCCAACTCTAAATCATGTGTCGGATAATTGCGCTCATGAGTCTTCAGTTGTCTTGAAGCATAAGCCACAACTTTACCGTTCTGATGTAGAACACATCCTAATCCCTTACCGGATGCATCACAATGCACTTCAAAACCTCCAGATTGATCCGGTATAACGAGAATAGGCGCTGATGTCAAGCTTGACTTGAGTTCTACGAAAGCTTGTTCGCATGCTTCTGACCACACAAATTCTTCATCTTTACATGTGAGCTTGGTCAGGGGTGTTGCTATCTTAGAAAAGCCTTCAATGAACCTTCGGTAATATCCAGCTAGACCCAAGAAACTTCGAATGTCTTTCACTGACTTTGGAGTCGGCCATTCGCTTACCGCTGAAACTTTCGCTGGATCCACAGAGATTCCTTCGCCCGATACAATATGTCCCAGAAAACCAACTTGATCTTGTCAAAACTCGCACTTGCTGTACTTAGCGTAGAGTTGATGTTGTCGTAGAGTTTCCAGGACAATTCTTAGGTGTTCGGTGTTGGAGATAGTGCCCTCAGAGTCAATTATTGGATCACAGGTACGTGATTGCAATGATTGCGGAGGACCTATACCGGTAGGACAGTCTTACTCGAGATGATAGTATGCTATCTGGTTTGCCTTTATCAGTCGTGTACATGTTCAAGTGACTGATTACATGTTACACTTTGATAGAGCCCTTAGGATCTTGCTTTACTACCAACAGTATGATGGAGATCATATACGTGAGAGTTGGGTAGTTTATACGCATATCCTTAATAGTGGTCCCTAGTCATGGGAGTTTCGAGACAGGGCATCGATACTCCAGAGTAGACTAGTGTATACAGTCGAGACCCCGACGAGGGGCGGCGGCCGGTCTCACAAGCCACTGGTGTCAGTTGGATCACCTAAGATGTATACAGGTGCTCATTGGGTTATGAGTACACCGGACAGGACTCGCCGGGAACCTGCTAGTTGGTATTATACATATCGTCAGATAGCAGTTCCCTGGTGATATGTGTACAGGTTAGTTCATCGACCTGAGGTCGTCATTTGTCTCGTGTGAGTTCCCACTATGCTTTGATTTCTACCCTACCACGGCTCAAAGGAGTCATGCAAACAGGTAGTTTTTGGGTACAGTCCCGAGCCACATGGAGGCACGTGAGCGGATCGGCAGGGGATTCGTCTCGCCCGGTATTGGGGGCGAGATC
Source organism: Agapanthus africanus (assembly GCA_030015575.1). Taxonomy (NCBI): domain Eukaryota; kingdom Viridiplantae; phylum Streptophyta; class Magnoliopsida; order Asparagales; family Amaryllidaceae; genus Agapanthus; species Agapanthus africanus. The sequence continues at coordinate 495,301,549 of JASDDO010000012.1, read as the reverse complement.
GTGCTGTGTCTAGGAGAGCCATTACACAAAGCCCACGGCCGTGGCAGGAGATTTTGTAATACCCAGCCCTTTTATACTATATATATATATTTCTCTTTCACTTATAAAATTTAATTATTTTATTTATAATTATTTAATTATTTTAAATCCCAAATCTTCCCTTTTCTTTTTTCCTTATTCCAAACCCCAACCCGTATTAAGTTAAGCCACAACAAATTAATTTAAAGTCTAACATAACCCCAGCCCAAGCTTTAAAAAACCCCCAGACTTTCCATTCCCAGCCCAGAGATTTTTTCCCATTCAATTAATATATATAAACTTTTTCCAGCCGGCCCATCATTTTCTATCTCCGTTTAAATTCCCTGGCCCAACTCGCCCCCGGCCCGTTTCACTTATTTCCCAATTGATTTCTTTTCTCCTGCGGCCCAAATCTCTTTCAGCCGGCCCGTTCTAAATTCTTCTTTCTTTTAACCTATTTTCTTTCTTTCCGGCCCAGCCCACTCCCCAGCAGCCCGCTTCACTATCAACCCGCGCCCGCTTCCTCGACCCGACCCGCTTCTCCTTCTTCCCAACGGCTACCCCCAAATTTCCCGCTCCCTGTCCCTCGCGCTTCCGCCTCCTCCGCTCACACCCGTGCCCTCGTTGCTTGGCCGTTACTCCCCACGACGCACGCCTTTGACCCCTCTCGTCGTCTCCCCTCCTTACTCCCATCACTTCACCCTCTCTCTTCTTTCCCTTCCCGTCTCTCCCTCGAACCCACTGCACACCCATCCCCGATCACCCGAGTCCCCATACCTCCGACCTCCTCTCCTCGAGATCCTCATCGCCTTGTCTCCTTCACCGACACCTCCTTCTACCTACATCAACGACGCAACCATCTCCTTCTCCTCAACACCCTAAACCCAAACCTCCATCGAGCTCGAGCCCTGCACGCCTCCGTCACCGAGCCTCGCCCGCTTCCCTCGACGACGGCGACGAATTCACCACCTCCATCTTCCCTCCGACGACCCAACAACCATCGCCTCCATCTCATCGACACCACCACCATCACCCTCGTCGGCAACCAAGCCCCACCGACCGCCAGCACCACCCTCTCTCCCTCCTATGTTCTCTATCTCTGTGCTCTCTCACTCTCTATCTCTCTGTCTCTCTCACTCTATCTCTCTCTGGTTCTCTCTCTCACTCTCTATCTCTCTGTCTCTCTCTAGTTCTCTTTCTCACTTCTATCCCTCTCTGCTCTCTTTCTGTTCTCACTCACTCTCTCTCTAATTCTCTCTCACTGCTTCTCTCTCTCTCTCACTGCTTCTCTCTCTTTCTGATCTCTCTCTCTGAAATCTTCTCTCTCACTGCTTCTCTCTCTCTCTCTGATCTCTCTCTCTGAAATCTCACCCGTCTCTCCCTTTCTATCAACCGACTACCACCACCACGACATCGCCTGAATTCGCAACAGCCCATCACCAAGCTCGAGCCAAGTCCAAGCCTAGCCGAGAATCGTCGCGTGCTTGCTACTCCGTGCCCGGGACGTGTCATTACTGCCTTCGCTGCCATGCCATCAGTTCACCGTCTCCAGGCAAGTATTTTACTTGCTTACATGCTATATACTCGAGTTACAATCTTAGATTACTTAGATTGTAAAGTTACAATTTTAGATCAATTGTGTGCCATACCTGTTCGACGTGTGTTCCCAACGAAATTACTCACCTAATTTGACGTGAATGTAGTGTGTGAATTTCGTTGGATAATATGACCGTTAATGACCAAAATGACTACCCCCAAGTTTACTAGTAAAACTGGAATTTTCTTGTACCTGAAAACCGTTAAAATCGCCATAAATTGTGTACACACTGGAACGACGCGCTCGAGGGCTTAAATCGAAGTTTACTCGACGAACTTTAACCCTATACTAGTTTCCAGATATTCCTGTACTTAAACTGTGACGATATTTGGATCGGAGTGCGACTCTGGACTGCAGTCCAGAGTGGCTGTGTTTACTGTGTGCTGTTCCGTAATGGGTACCACCCTGTTTCCTTAACTCATAGGTTACTGAACTCCGCTGTTTATTATAGGTAAATCTGTTAGCTAGACAACACAATTGGTTTCATTCTGTTTCGTTATCGTTTGATATTTAATCTGTAATTTAATAGATGTAGACGTATACTAGTCCAGTACAGAATCAGAATTGATGTACTAGTATTAAACATTGTATATCTCTTGACGTACAGACACGATTGAAGATCCGTCTATTGCGTTGAAGACCTTACTGAAAACCCTAGATTTCATTCAACTGTAGCGTCGCTAAAATCTGATCCCAACTGGGATTAAAATGCGTTGCGAAACGGATTTCTGATTCTGAAACCAGATTTCCAGCCGTGAACGCTTAAAATGAAATGGCTATAATTAATGATCCTGGAACCCGATTGGCATGAAACTAAATTCGATGGATAGATAAATGAACATACTAATTATTACCTGTTCATCGTGTCACTAAATTGTAACCGTATGATTTATGATAAATATTGCAAGTGGTAGATTACTGATTCATGACACCCTAATCATGCCTTACATACTGTTTACGCATCATATCATACATATATCATTGCATTGATAACTTAGTGATAATGTGCATTACCCAGTGTTAAGTATTAGTGATGATTGTGGCAAGTACGTTAGTGTTCGTGTATCAGTGAATAAGTGAAAGTGACACGTACTTGTACACAATCAGTGAACCTTATTATTCTATTGCATTGTCGACGTCTGTGGGATGCGTGTATGCGTGACTATAAGTGGTATGAGACACTTATGGAAGCTCTTGCACGGGTGTCACAGATAAGGCACCAGACACTGCCATTTATTTTAGGTATTAGTCGGGACGTGCTTGATGGAGGTCCTGCCTCCAGTTCTCGCGTAGACTTGTCACGGACCGATTAGTATTTAGGGTTATGGTTAGCATTTGATGTAGACCACGGGGTGTGGGGTAGTTTAAGTGTGAGTTCAACAGAATCTCGGGAGTCCCATGCCGGCTTATATATTTAGGGAGATATATGGAGATTTACAGGGTATGTGATTATTACCGTGATATACATGTTGGGCCCGTGGTCCCTTGCCCTTGGGTTCTACCCTTGGGTGGAGGATGTTCAGTTGATAAAACTGCACATTTGTATTACAATTTTCCTACCATTTTCATATTAAAAAAGGACTTTATTATGATATATTATACATATGAGGGTTTATGTGTAAAAACACCATTTTCCATGTGTTAATATATTTTAATTAGTATTTGGTAGAAAAATGTATGCAAATAAATTCATTGACCAAATCTTAGTAGAACTAAGTCTACTAAATATTATTTGAGATTATGGTGCAGAATTTTCCAAGTTGTTATGCAGAATTTATCAAGCAAATCAAGTTGTTGAAGAAAACTTGCCAAATTAAGAAGCAAAACTTGGAGACCAAGTCTGGAAGCAACCGAGAGAAGATTTTTTAATTCTGAAGGTGCCTAGGATTGCCACATGTCACAAGATGCAAGCCCAAAAATTTCAGTCGAGAGATCTCAACCTTTGAGCGCGGATCCGCGGCCAAACCCCCTCTTGGGCCGCGGATCCGCCGCAATTATAGGGATTCAGAGCACAAGATTTTGTGGGATGAATCTATGATGAATTTTACCAAGTTTTCAACAAGAAGATTCTGGCTTTGCACTATAAAAAGGCACCGAGAGCCTCTTGGAAAAGTTATCAAGCCGACGCGATCACGAAGCCCCAGACGCTCACGCATCCAGGCTGATCATCGACTGTTCGACTACCTCCTTAGGAAAGATCGAGAAGCAATTAGTTTGTAATCATTTTCTACGGATTAAAGTGTAGTTTGTTCAAGTCGATTAATAAAGGTAGTTATTTTATTTAATTGTTTTTGCATTTTACATTATGTTTTCCCTCTCTGTCTTTTCATCTTCTTCTTCAAACATGCGCGAGTAATTCTCCGCTTGTTAGGGTTCGTAGGATTAGGGTAGGCTAATGGACAATAAACATCCCTAAACCCTTTTTAAGTCCTATAAAGTTTATGAACTTTATCAAAAGAATCATTAACATCCTAATCGGGCGCGCTAGCAATTCTTTGCTAGTTCCGACCGCGATTAGAGATTAGATTAATGATTGTTTTGGTAAAGGCTAGATTTGAACGGAGCTCCGTGTCGAGATAAGGGTTAAGAGTGGGATTCATTTTCCCTCCAGAAACCCTAATCTATACGCATCACCGTCGTTCTAGTTTTAAATCTATTAAAGAATAAAAATGGTAACTTTTGATTAATCGTCCATAACTACTAAATCCTAACGAACCCTACAAGCCCTCTTATTATATTATCTACATCTCTAAAATAATCTAGATCTATATTTTTGCATTCTTGCTTAACGTAGATCTAGAAACTTCTCACAAAACTCTTTATTCCTCCTCTCTTTCTCAACACATCTAAAGTAAGAATAAAAGATTCCACGTTTCCCTGAGGACGACCCGTACTCATCTCGGTCTAGCTACGCGCGACACCGTTATTGATTGCGGTTAAACTAAAAACAAACACTTTTTCACATCAATCAAATGGCGCCGTTGCCGGGGATACGTGCGTAATTTTTTATTCTTACTATTTGTGTTGAATTCTTAGACGATTCATATCATTATTAAAATAAAACTGCAAATTGCATATTTAACAATTTGTGCGTGAATTTTTGCAAGGAGATCTGGAGTCACGGACTTGAGGAAACAGGAGATCTAGGGTTCGCAATTCTCTGGTATCTTTTTCAACTCCTTCTCTCTCCTCTCAAATCCAATAAAATCTATCTTCTGCAGGATTCTTTGCAAAATCGCGCCGCTCAAAAATCTTTTTGCAAAAGTTTTGTGATTGGTTTTGTTTTGCATATTTTAATACGGACTTTAAGGGGCAAAGACCAAATCAAGATTAGGTGGGGATTTCATCACCCTTCCTAAGCCCCACAAATCACAAACCGAGCATATAGATCAACCCTTCATTAATTTAAAAAATATCTAGACCAGACTCTTAGGACTGTCGCGCTCAATAAGGACAAAGGAAGGTTGTGGGTAATCTATCGTTTATCCGCATTACTTTTGTAGTGCCTAGGCAAGTGTGTCAAAGGCTAGTGGTTTTTAATTAGGCCCACTACCGTGGTTCCTTCCCACTTACCTGGCACTTACCTGGCTACAAGGGTAGTTCGGAGGCGGTAGAGGATTGATCCTGCGGCTTGTCCTTTGGAAGTCTAGGAGCCGTCTAGAGACTGACCTAGGTGACCTTAGTTCTAGGGTTGCTTGTGCATCTTAGGGAGATTTGTCTTGAGTCCCACTTTTTCAAAACAAGCCAATTTTAAATCACACACACGCTGCCACTTGCACTAAACCCGCTTAGTGCATGCTCGGCTGGACACGGGATCCTAGTGCCCGTCTTGTCCGCGTTCCTGCTATCGACGCCGAAGTCGGTACTTTTTCATCTTCTTTTCCCCCACACACCACATCGACCGTGATGGACGGCACTCCATCTAATTATAACACCACGCTGCCACCGCCTGCAGGTGTGCAGAATCCACCGCGCATCTCTCTCCAAGAGAGTTGCTATCCTATTCGTGGTCCTCTTCCTACTTGTCTATCTCTTCCACCACCTAACGGGGATAATTTCGAGATTAAACCCCACTACATCAATCTGCTGCCCAAATTTCACGGGCTTGAGTCGGAAGACGCGTACGTTTTCATCACCAAATTCGAAAACGTATGCGCAATGATGGGTACTTCACAATTGACTTTAGATGCTATGCGCTTACGTCTTCTCCCATTCACACTGTGTGACTTGGCAGAAAAATGGCTTTACAATACTGCCGCACACTCTATCACTAATTGGGATGAATTTGTCATAGCATTTCTTAAGCAGTTTTACCCAAACCATAAGACTGCCAGTGTTAGGAGCGAGATCAACCAGTTCACCCAGCTTCCCAATGAACCATTTTGGAAGTGCTTTGAACGTTTCAAAGATCTGCTTGTCCAATATCCTCATCATGGAATCAATAGATGGGATTTATGTCGGATTATATATGAGGGCATTAATCCAGTGACAAAGCAGATGCTTGAAACAAATTGTCAATGCAATTTCATGTCTAAAGACGACGGTGAAGCTTGGAAATATCTGGAAGACCTTGCTGAACACACGTTGCAGTGGGAAAGAGTAAGACCACCTTCAACTAAGGGAGGTATTCACCAGCTCGATGTTTCTATCGCAGTAAAAACCGAAATGGCAGCAATACAGAAGAAACTCGATGCTATTGAAAGCAAGTTCTCATCATTCTCCCTAAATCAGGTCACGCTTCCTAAGACCGTCTGTGATTGCTGTTCGGATCCTTCACACTTAACGGAAGAATATCCTATGAATGCATCGTTTCAAGCTAATGCTGCTTTTCAGCAGCGACCTAGAAACGACCCTTATTCTTCCACGTACAATCAAGGATGGAGGAATCATCCTAACTTTGCTTGGAATCAAAACCAACAAAGCAATTATCAAAGACCTCCTCCACAACAACCACAACCACAGAATCAGCCCCCCTTTCAGTCACAGAATTTCCAAAATCCGGCCAACATTTCTACACCACAAGTGGCCGGTACTGACAACTCACTTGCACAAACTTTGGATATGTTCATGAAACAATCCATGCAAATTTCGGCTGAGATGAGGTCTTCTATTGATACCCTAATGAAAAACTCCTCCTCCCATGGTGAGAGTATAAATCAATAGAAAACCAAATCGCACAGTTAAACGCCGCAATGAGTGCGAGAGAGAAAGGGAAACTCCCATCTCAACCCCTACCGAATCCTGGCCATTCACAAAGTCATAATGTGAATGCCGTTACTACGTTGAGATCGGGGGGAGAGCTGAATAACCGTGTGGGTGAGCAGTTTGATGTTAGTGACACATTTGATACCCGTTCTTCTTCTTCTTCTTCCCCTAATTCGTCTAGTCTCCCATCTTCGTCCGAGCCTATTCTCCGTTTTCCCCAAGGCTCAAACATTTCGCCAAATCTATCTAAGTCGATGCCCACTCCAATTTTGGGATCGAATCCGTCGCCATAGTCTTCTCCACAAACGTTGGACCCAAAACTTATTGATCGAGCTCCATTTCCAAACCGATTAAGGGCCAACCGACCTAACCCGCAAATGGAGAAGATTGTGGAAATGTTTAAGCAAGTTAGCGTGAATATTCCTCTCCTAGATACCATTCAACAAGTCCCACATTATGCAAGAATCCTTAAAGACTTGTGCACTAGGAAGAGAAAAACTCAAGTGCCTAAAAAGGTTTTCATGACAAGTAATGTTAGCGCAGCTTTTACCCAACAAATACCAAAGAAACGTAAGGACCCCGGCCGTCCTACAATCTCTATTTCTATTGGGGGTAAAAATATTAATCGTGCTTTACTCGATCTAGGCGCTAGCGTCAACTTGCTTCCTTATTCAGTATACGAGCAGTTAGGAATAGGAGAGTTAAAACCCGCCCATTGTACTCTCCAAATGGCAGACCGATCTATCGCCAAACCTCGGGGCGAACTAGAGGATGTGTTAATTAAAGTCGGGGAATTCATATTTCCCGTGGACTTAATTGTTTTGGATACACAACCTGTGGCAAACCCACGCAATCAAATCCCGGTGATACTTGGTCGACCCTTCCTAGCAACTTCTAACGCTGCGATTAATTGTCGTAACGGTTCAATGAACTTATCCTTCGGGAAAATGACAATTGAGCTTAATATTTACAAGCTAGGAAGTCAGCCATCAGAACCTTCTGCTCAATTGCTGGATGTTTGTTCCATCCACGAGATAGCTTCCGAAAGCTGCATGGATGAGGAGCTTTGCTTTGATGTTCTCGACAACACTAATGAGACATCGTTTGATCTTGCACCACTTTACAGTGAGGATATGTTCAATGAGTCCGACCTTGAGATTGAACCCGTTGACTCGTTGCAAAAGTCAGCAGCACTTTCCGAGTCAATATCTTATGCAAGTTTTGAACCTCTTCGGGAGTCCGAATATCATTCGCTTACCCCACCTTCTATTGTCTCTCCGCCAATTCTTGATCTCAAACCGCTACCTTCTCATCTTAAATATGCATATTTAAGAGAGAATGAGACTTTGCCAGTGATTATTTCCTCTTCTCTAGCCTTAGAGCAAGAGAATGCACTTTTGGCAGTGTTGAGATCGAATCGGGAAGCATTGGTTGGACAATGGCTGACATCAAAGGGATTAGTCCCTTAATTGTTGAACATTACATACATCTGATGGATGAAGCCAAACCAACCCGAGACCCACAAAGACGGTTAAATCCCGTTACGAAGGAGGCGGTAAAGAAAGAAATCGTCAAGTGCCTTGATAGTGGAATAATTTACCCCATATCTGATAGTCAATGGGTAAGTCCAATTCATGTGGTCCCTAAAAAGTCTGGCATCACGGTCATCACTAACGAGGCTAATGAGTTAATCCAAACACACACCCAAACTGGGTGGCGCGTATGTATCGATTACAGGAAACTCAATGCCGCGACGAGGAAAGATCATTTCCCTCTACCTTTCATTGACCAGATGTTAGAACGATTAGCGGGACACGAATACTACTGTTTCTTGGATGGATACTCTGGTTATAACCAGGTCCCCATCACCGAAAAGGATCAAGATAAAACCACTTTTACTTGTCCTTTCGGAACTTTTGCTTATAGACGCATGCCCTTTGGTTATGCAACGCTCCCGCTACATTTCAGCGGTGCATGATGGGTATATTTTCAGATATGGTGTAAAATTTCTAGAAATTTTTATGGACGATTTCTCCATTTTTGGGGACTCCTTTGAGGACTGCCTTCGTAATCTTGACGCTGTTCTTACCCGCTGTAAGGATATGAACTTGACTTTGAATTGGGAAAAATGTCATTTTATGGTCCAAGAAGGTATTGTACTTGGACATATAATTTTACATAAAGGCATTGAGGTTGACAGAGCTAAAATAGATGTCATTCAAAACCTCCCTCGTCCCAATTGTGTCAAAGATATACGATCCTTCCTTGGTCATGCAGGATTTTATAGGAGATTTATTAAGGACTTTAGCAAAATTGCTAGACCCTTAACCCTTTTATTGGCCAATGACACTACTTTTCACTTCGATTCGGATTATGAGGCTGCTTTTGAATCGCTTAAAGAATCACTCACTACAGCCCCCGTTCTATCATCTCCGGATTGGAACCACCCGTTCGAGCTTATGTGTGACGCATCAGATTTTGCTATTGGTGCTGTCTTGGGACAGCATATTGATAAGATGCCACATGTAATTTACTATGCAAGTAGGACCTTGAATGATGCACAAATAAATTACACAACTACCGAGAAAGAACTCTTGGCAGTTGTATTTGCATTAGAGAAATTCAGGCCCTACTTGATTGGCTCGCCTATTGTGGTTTACACAGATCACTCCGCCCTACGACATCTTTTATCGAAGAAGGATGCGAAGGCCAGGCTAATACGTTCGATCCTATTGTTACAAGAATTTGATCTTGTCATCAAAGACAAGAGTGGATGTGAAAACGTTGTAGCCGACCATCTTTCACGCATCACTTCTTCGCCAACTGTGACCGTGCCGATAAATGACTCATTTCCCGACGAACAGCTCTTTTGAATGTATCCTACGAACCTTGGTTCGTGGATATCGTGAACTATCTTGCGACGGGACTTATACCTAGCGATTGGTCGAAACAAGACAAACTTCGATTTTTATCCCAAGTAAAATATTTTTACTGGGATGAACCATATCTATTCAAGTATTGTTCCGATCAAATCATTCGCAGGTGTGTCCCTAACGATGAATTCAAGAGCGTGTTATCATTTTGTCACGATCAGGCATGCGGCAGTCACTTTGGACCTCGAAAAACAGCGGAGAAAGTTTTGCAATGTGGCTTTTATTGGCCAACATTATTTAAAGATGCATTTGAACATTGCAAAACTTGTCCGCGATGTCAGCATTTGGGTCGGATTTCACGAAGGAATGAGATGCTGCTCCAACCTATATTGGTTGTGGAAATATTTGATGTTTGGGGTATTGATTTTATGGGCCCTTTTCCCAACTCCTTTGGGAATTTATATATCTTATTAGCGGTTGATTATGTCTCGAAGTGGGTGGAAGCTATACCGTGTCGCACTAATGACAACAAAGTTGACATTAAGTTCCTTAAAGAAAATATCTTTTCGCGATTCGGACACCCTCGCGCTATCATTAGCGACAACGGGACACATTTCTGCAATAGGTCTTTCGAGGCCTTGATGCGGAAATATTCAATCACTCACAAGCTTTCTACGCCCTATCACCCCCAAACAAGCGGGCAGGCTGAGATCTCAAATAGGCAGATCAAACAGATATTGGAGAAGACGGTTACTAAGAACCGTAAAGATTGGTCAACCAAATTGACGGATGCTCTTTGAGCATTCCGCACCGCTTATAAGACCGATCTTGGTATGTCTCCATATCGCCTTGTGTTTGGGAAGGCATGCCACCTTCCTGTCGAGATCGAACATAAAGCAATGTGGGCTATTAAAGAGCTTAATTTTGATCTTGATCATGCTGGCAGCTATCGAAAACTGCAGTTAAATGAGCTAAGCGAACTCCGCGATGAAGCTTACGATAATGCGGTGATAGTAAAGAACAGGACTAAAGTGTTCCACGATAAAAATCTTTCTAGAAAAACCTTCACATCGGGGCAACAAGTCATTCTTTACGATTCCCGTCTCCATCTTCATCCGGGTAAGCTTAAATCTCGTTGGAAAGGACCTTTTGTGGTGCGGTATGTACACCCGCACGGGGCAGTTGAAGTCGAAAATTTGAAAAACGGTTCGATTTTTAAAGTGAATGGGCATAGATTAAAACCGTATTTTTCTGCTGACCCCGTGGAGGAGCTCCTGTTTTTACAGGAGCCGCTTTATAAAAACTAAAATTCCTCCGCCTCACCTCCATGTTTTGATAACATTTTCAAATTTTAAGAATGGAGGTGAGTAAAAAATGAATTGATTGAATATCTGTGCGTGTCAAAGAATAAGTTTGGGGGAATTTTTCATTTAACTATTATTTTACCCCTGTAGGGTTCCTAGGCACTCTAGTGGGGTCTCACAAGTGATCAAACATGCCAATTTCTAAAAATTACGGTGCCGAGAAACCCTAGAACGGATCGTTAACTAGAAATATATAGGCGAAGGAAGCATGTAAACGGAAATATAGCTAAAGGGAAGGGGCTACAACCTTTGTAGATCCGGTCCACCACCTCCTAGGCTCCGTGATGAAGTCCCCTCGCTGTCCAAATCGTATCTTGGGCTCTAGCGTCGGCTTCATCGGAGGAAAAACGGGCTAGGTCATCGACGACGTGCCGAAGATGATCTACGTCGAGGCATCACTAGATCAAGCTCCACCTTCACCAAGCCATGAAAACTTGTGAAGGAAACACCCTATACAACTTGGCAAGAGGTAGAGGATGAAGAAATAGGAAGTGGGTAGACTTTAGTTTTGGATTTCTCACTAGTTTTCATCACTTGCCATTAGAGTAGCAAGCTTTCTTCATGGAAGAAGAAGATATGATAAGTCTATTTTTTATTTGATAAATAAATCAATACTTATCATGATTTCAACCATGGTTTAGTGTAGAGATTTAACTAAGGTTAGATTGAGTGGTTAGGGTTAGAGAAGAGACAAGAATGGTGGACTTCTTCAAAGCTTCAAGAAGCTTCAAATAAAAACAAAAATAGCAACCATTCTTTTCTCTTTTTCTTTTCAAATGAAATAAATAAAATAAATAAATAGATAAAGGAATAAGCAAATGAAATGATACCCTAACCACTAACTAACCATGGTTTAATACTTTACACAAAACCAAGCAAGAATGTATCATCAAACATGATACAATCATGTGCACAAAAAATATATCACATATACAATGTGCAATACAAGTGAGTAAATCCATTTAAAGTGAACCAATACTAGTTAATGCAAAGTAATATATCAAATATATAATTATACATTAAATCATTAAATCAACACTTGATTCAATGATCCGGTCATGTCGCATATAACCGGCCAGTATCCAACGTATCGGCTTATCGAATCAATCATTGATTCGATAACTAGGTTATATCGCATACAACCATTCGACACATACATCGCGAGAATGAAATACGGTATCACATACACGCATTATTCTCGGTCCCGCACATATCCCATATGTGCTCCTATTTCGTTTCGCTTGAGCCAGGAAACCTCTGTGTAGGACTCTAAAGACTCGTCAATACGCCGGCAGCAGATGATGATCATATCAAACACCCACAAGCCGCAAGCGGTCTGCTAAACGTAACGGCCACCCGGGTATTAAGCGATCAGAAGATCGACGAGCAAGCCCGCTCACACTCCTGTGAATCCAACCAGTAACACTTACCGTACAGTCCAGTCTGTTCGTCTGATATGTCGCATATCTCGCCTAGGGGTGGTAAACGTCAGACCCCAATAGCTCGATAAGTCATGCCGACGTAAGGCCCATAACATTCGTGAAACTACTGATAACTCTTACCAGTATATCACTGCAACCCTGGCCAGGGATTTCCTGTTATGGCCAGTCGAGCATAGCGCAACATCAACCCCCAATACCGGGAGAGACGAATTCCCTCCTATCGCTCATTGCCTCCATGTGAATCGGGACTGTGCCCAAAAACCACCTGTTTGCACGACTCAGTAGAGCCGTGGTAAGGTGGAAATCAAAGCACAGTGGGAGACACACAAGACTCTATGACGATCTCGGGTCAACAGACTAAGCTGTACCAGTGTCACCAGAGAACTGCCATCTGACGTGAGATATAATACCATCTAGGAGTTCTCGGCGAGTCCGCTCAGTGTACCCAGTCTCCACTGAGCACCCGTATACCATCTTCGATGTCAAACACCAATGGATATGGGATCATCCATCGCCCATCGCATGGGTCGAGAAGATATACGGTAGTCTACTCTGGAATATCGATGCCCCATCTCGATATTCCCTCGACTAGGAACAATGAAGGATGTACTCATTGACTACCCAGGCCCCACTAGTATGATCTTCATCATAGTCCTGGAAGTCGAGTACACATCCTAAGGGCTTTATCAACATGTAATCAGAGAGACAAAAAGTATACATGTTAAGATAAAGAGCAACCAGATAGCGTACTATCATGTCGAGCAAGAAAGTCCTACTTATATATGTCCCAGCATCCACTACAATATACATCCAATGTACAGTAATGGCCTCTAGGGCATACATATAACTAACAATCTCCCACTTGCACTAGGGCCATCTGTAGCAGTGGTCGCAGTATCTAATACTCAACCATCCCATATGAGTCTCTCTCTGGGAAAAAGGCCTTCGTGAGTGGATCCGCCGTGTTGTCCTCTGAGTCTACTCTCCTAACCTCGATCACCCCGGAGATCAACTATCTCCATGATCAGGTGATGCTTCCTCAGAATATTTCTGGGTCACTGATGGGACCAGGGTTCCAGGGCATAAGCCACACTTCCATTATCATACAATAGCAGGAACCTAGTTCATCTTATGAACCAATATACACCCAAACTTCCTCTTTGGTAGTATCTTCATTAGCGATGTTACCAGCCTTTATCGTCTAGTTTGCCACGGTATCTAGCTTGGAACTCTTCCAACATACCGTCCCTCTACTGAGGGTAAAGACAATGCCCGTGACTGACATTCAGTCGTCTTTATCACCCTGGAACTCTTCCAGTGATTCTCCCCAGGATCGATTGATACCATCTCACTACATCTAGTGAGAATCCTAGCATCCAATTACATCTATCTCATAGATGAAAACTCAGGATTTAGGAGGTATCACTTTGATCCTATTTGGAAAATCCTAGTGATAATAGGAGATTGACCGATCGTAGTATAGGAAACTCTCTTCCTATCAAGAGTATGTTGTCTACGTACAATACGAAGATGACCACCTTACTCTCTACTACCCTTTTGTATATACAATGTTCGTCTATCATTTTGATGAAGTCAAACACTTTGACTATCACATCAAAACAGACGTTCCAACTCCGCGATGCCTGCTTCATTATGTAAAGCAACTTGCACACGTTTCCGCTGCTCCCACTGTTTACGAAGCCCTCTGGCTGTGTTCTTATAGACGTTCTCTTCTAAATCATTATTTAGAAAAGTAGTCATGGCACCCAACCACCAGATATCGCAGTCATGGTATGTAGCCGTGGCAAGTAGGATCTGGATGGACTTAAGCATATTCCATGGAAAAGGTTTCATCATTATCCGTGCCTGGTCGATGACGAAAACCTTTAACAAGTCTAGCTTTGAAAGTCTCAACTTTTCCATCTACACCAAGTAATCTTCTCAAGATATACTTGCTCCTGATGGGGATTTAACCCTTCAGATATAGCAGCTAAAGTCCATACTTTGCTGGTGTACATGGATTCCATCTCAGAACGCTAAGCATCCAGCCATTCTTATAGAGTCCCTACTCTCGATGGCCTGCTCGAAACTAGTTGGGTCATCATCTTATGATGCATTCCTCGCTCCCACTATCATCGAGAAACCGAGGTATCTCTCAGGCGGATGAGGAACCCTACTAGATCCGCGGAGAGGCTGAGGTTCGTCGGGAACTATAGAATCCTTTGGTTCTGTCAAATCATCAACTGCAGTTTTGTATAGCTGGAACCTTTCCAGTTCTACAGAACTGATCCTGCCTTGATCTTGTCCGGATTTTGCTTTAAACATAGGCCGGACAACCCCAAATCTTAACTAGCTTAAGACATGGGCTCTTCCCATACCATATCTCATATGGAGTGGTAGGCACTGATTTGATTCAAACCTAATTCAATAGGTATGCAGCTTCTCAAGTGCATAACCCCAAAAGGAAATAGGTAACTCAGTAATACTCATCATAGAGCACACCATATCTAATATTGTGCAATTGCTCCGCCCTGATACACCGTTGTGCTGTGGTGTATTCAGAGGAGTAACACTGAGAGAGAATCTCATTCTCCTATAGAATAGTCCAGGAATTCTATGCACAAGTATTCTCCTCCCTGATCTTATCATACGATATAATACTTATACCCGTATTTTGGTTCTCTACTTCTAACTTATATTCTGTGAATACCTCAAAAGCTTCAGATTTATGTTTCAACAGGAACATATGACTGAATATTGAGAGATTATCAGAGAACGTAATGAAGTATAAAGAACCAGTTCTGGCATGTGTAGACAGGAGACCTTACATACATCATAATGTATCATTCCCAAGAGTTTACCAACTCTTTCTCTGTTTCCAATAAACAGAGCTATGGTCATCTTATCTTTGTGACATGACTGGCAAGTTTCATAAGATGTAAATTCAAACTGATTTAAATATGCATCTAAAATGTAACTTCAGCCAGTCGGGTCGCATTGATATGACCTAGTCTACAATGCCTCAAGAATGATTCGTTCATTTCTGAACTCTTCCTCTTGTGTGTGTTCTGTATACAAGGAACTGTAGTTTGATTTAGAACGTCAATGCTTTTAGATAACGTGCTTGAACCGATCAACTTTTGATATAGGAAATGTTCAAAACATTATCCATCAATACAAAATTATATCCTTTCTTTACTAATAAAGAGACTGATATGATTTTGTATATCAGGTTCGGTATCTAATAGCATTTGTTCAGAATCAATGTACTGGTAGTACAGGGTGACAGTGACCAACAGACTTGGCTGCAACACTTGCCCCGGTTTCTGTCTCATGAAACTTATCACCCGTTCTCAGTTTTTCTACCTTTTTGTAGCCCTATGTAACAACTTACATATCTGGGATCCCGATCCGGTATCATATATCCAAGATACAGAGGATACTGAGAAACAGTTCTGTTTAACGAACACACCCGAAGGAGATGCATCATATGCACTTTCTTCGTTTGGGCGGCATAGGAATTCTGGTATTCGCCAATTTCCTGCTCTGTCTTATAACAATTATAAGTTGGAGCGGGACCAACGTTCCCCAGCTCAGTATAACAAGCGGGTTCGGTCAATACATCCATATTATTATCTTGATTAAGGGGTGATATGGTCGCAACCTGGAGAGAGAGAGAGAAGAAAACACTCAGCGTGCGCTCTTGCAAGATCAGATTGGTTATATATTTTATCTAATCAGGATGGCTCCCACCGTTTTTATCAAATCTTCCTTCAAACCCTAAAAGGAAAGACTAGCCGGGATTAATTACACTCTACAAGTTCGCCAATCTTTCAGCCAGGCCAGTGTCGGTACTTTGAGGGAGGTTCCCCGTGCTTTCGCACGGACCTAATTACTGTAAACCCCGTTTTCCCAGAGGCGTAACCCCGTTGACACCTTTCTAGACACCTACTTGATCGGCTAATTGTAAAGTGCAAAACTCTCCCAGGAGTAACAATTACTCGCAGTGGGTATCGGGATCCAACTATCATATAGAAGGTATGCAATCTCATTGCAAATTTCAACACTTGAAACTCCCGATAAAGGTTTTTACCCCTAGTACCTATGACCTTAACTAAGGTCAACAAATCATAAGTACTAGTCAAGTTCTACCCGTCATTTCGTGATTAATTAGACCCACCCACATGACCCTTAACTAAGGTCAAAAAAGTCACGCGACTGTCCTAACTAATCGCATCATATGCGGTGTAGGAAGACATCACTTAGCTACCGTACACTGTGCCTTGACTATGGTCAACAAACACAGCACGAATACTAAGTACTCTACTTCCTAAAATGACGGAGGGTTGCGGCTGGTTTTTGTGAAAACCTTTAACGCTTTGAACTTGATCTCGTTGCGGAATCAAATGGTTTTTAAATGGAAAGTTTTTGAAGCTTTTCTAGTTTTGCTAAAGGGGTCACTCCCGGTGAAGGGATCGTCGGCCATTTCCTCGTCGAATGAGGTGCGGGATATATCATATATATCACTGTGCAAAGCGTAAACTATAGAAGCGATCAAAGACAAACCGAGGGTTGTAGCATCTGCTAGTTATTGCTAAAGGAGTCACTCCCGGTGAAGGGATCTCGGTCCTTTCCTTATCGAATAAGGTGCAGGATGTTCTACAAGGAACACCGCGATGCAAAGCAAGAACTGTAGCTACCTGTTTTTATTTTGAAATTCGATTCCACAACATCAATTAGGTTTATTTTCTTTCATTAATCTCATTAATGAATATCCCATCAATTAAGTCCACATAACCATCACAGATAAATATAACGTACGCTTATGCCATCCGCATTCGCCTCGATGTCCCGTCTGCACCGTTAGGTTAGGTAACTAACGCCAGAGCGAGGCAGGGCTAGCGCGGGTGTAAAGCATAAGCAACGTCTATATAATATATCATATATACTATATATTATATCAATCACAGAACATTACAGATAACACAGCAGAAAGAATCATATGAAATATTGGATATACTAGGACGTCCGTGTTTTCAATACGAGCCAGTATAAAACACGGATTCCACGGTCATGATGAATAGCCAATCCCACACCCCTAGACCCCTACGAGAGCGGCAAGCAACCCTACCAATTCTAGGGTTAGGAGACCCGGACTCGACTCCTCGAGTTGGTCTCCCACTGGACCCCAGAACCCGGTTACTTGTGCTCCCCTCCTTGGGTCTATCCTAGTGCAGAAAAGTAAATAATATACATCAACGGTGAGAACTTCAGCAACCTGGAAGTGCCCCAATAAAAGAATATTACATACAAGTTTTTACATGAATGAAAATGAAAAACACTCATCTCACATAAAAACCCCCCGGCTATTCAAACACGACGATCCAATATAACATATCCAGCAACACATAACATCACATGTCATCAACGTAAGTAAATATGCGCATCCCAATTGTCGTTGACATATAGCAACGAAACCGGCGATATCACATATTACACTTACGGTCACAGAAAAGAAAGTGTAAAACTACAACAGTTGGAATCCGCAACCATCTCAGACATCGCATGCCTGACCAAATGAATTCTTTAGACATCGCATGCCTAACAATTATAAACCCCGCATTTTAGTCTCATTATCGAAAACACTTTTCAATATCAAGTCGGGCAATTCAACAAGATTCCCGAAAAACTGATCGAATGCTCGTCGCAAACTTTAGTAGGCGGCCGCACCCCTGATACCGTCGACGAAGTGCACCAAGGCGGAACACCGCTGCCGCGAGCACCCGGACGGATGCTTTCGGCGACGGGGTTCTCCTACAGTCACTTGGTCGGGGCTATGGAGTGAGGCTGTCTATTAAGTTTACCAGGCGAGTATCCGCGTACGCTACGTGATTGCGACGGACTTTTGATCACATCAAAATTCCATGGCAACCGATCAAGTGAGACTAAACTGCTATGTTTATAACATTCATTCAGTTATCTCATAACTACTTGTGAATTCCAATTATTGTATCACATTCCGGATAAATAGAAAATGCTAAACTTTTCGATCGAACAATCGAACACCCAAGTTTTCCCGATACAGCTCAACACATGAAATAAGTCTAACAACATTCAGTTCGTGCCTCAATACCAACGGTCCAGCCGTAGAAGGGTCAAGCCAACGCCTCACATGTGGCACGCCATACTGCCCCAAACCCAAAGGTTCAAAGGGCAGTTCAAGACGGTCACATAATCGAGTTAAGGTTTGTTGTCTTCTAGAGGGTCCATCGCGTTACTTGCACTACTTAGAACGTCGTTAAACTACGGAAAAATCCAACAATTGGAAATTTCCCGGCAGGGAAAAAAGTGGGTATTTATATCCGGTCGAAACTTTTAACATATTCATAAATTACCCGGAAAACACAGAGACAAAATTAGACAATCCGATCGAAACACCGAGTCCCCAAATCAACCCAGAAATTTCAACTCTTTAATAAATATTAAAAATTCCCAGGAAAACCAGCACTGCCAAATATGAGTTACCGTGCCAAATTCAATGCAAGATACGACAAAATAGCCGCGGAACCGCCGCACGAGACACGCTCGTGCCGCGGAACCGCGGCAGTTTGATGGAATTAGGGTTACGAATTGCACAGTTACTCTTAGATTTTCCTGCTGATATTTCTGCATATTTTTAATATAGAAAAATCCACAGATTTCAAAAAGTACAGAGAGCAATTTTTGGGTTAGGGTTTCGGTTCGTTCGGACTTCTAACTCCGTCTACGCGTCGCCTAAGGCTCTAGCTAGGCTCTGATACCACTGTAGGGTTCCTAGGCACTCTAGTGGGGTCTCACAAGTGATCAAACATGCCAATTTCTAAAAATTACGGTGCCGAGAAACCCTAGAACGGATCGTTAACTAGAAATATATAGGCGAAGGAAGCATGTAAACGGAAATATAGCTAAAGGGAAGGGGCTACAACCTTTGTAGATCCGGTCCACCACCTCCTAGGCTCCGTGATGAAGTCCCCTCGCTGTCCAAATCGTATCTTGGGCTCTAGCGTCGGCTTCATCGGAGGAAAAACGGGCTAGGTCATCGACGACGTGCCGAAGATGATCTACGTCGAGGCATCACTAGATCAAGCTCCACCTTCACCAAGCCATGAAAACTTGTGAAGGAAACACCCTATACAACTTGGCAAGAGGTAGAGGATGAAGAAATAGGAAGTGGGTAGACTTTAGTTTTGGATTTCTCACTAGTTTTCATCACTTGCCATTGGAGTAGCAAGCTTTCTTCATGGAAGAAGAAGATATGATAAGTCTATTTTTTATTTGATAAATAAATCAATACTTATCATGACTTCAACCATGGTTTAGTGTAGAGATTTAACTAAGGTTAGATTGAGTGGTTAGGGTTAGAGAAGAGACAAGAATGGTGGACTTCTTCAAAGCTTCAAGAAGCTTCAAATAAAAACAAAAATAGCAACCATTCTTTTCTCTTTTTCTTTTCAAATGAAATAAATAAAATAAATAAATAGATAAATGAATAAGCAAATGAAATGATACCCTAACCACTAACTAACCATGGTTTAATACTTTACACAAAACCAAGCAAGAATGTATCATCAAACATGATACAATCATGTGCACAAAAAATTATCACATATACAATGTGCAATACAAGTGAGTAAATCCATTTAAAGTGAACCAATACTAGTTAATGCAAAGTAATATATCAAATATATAATTATACATTAAATCATTAAATCAACACTTGATTCAATGATCCGGTCATGTCGCATATAACCGGCCAGTATCCAACGTATCGGCTTATCGAATCAATCCTTGATTCGATAACTAGGTTATATCGCATACAACCATTCGACACATACATCGCGAGAATGAAATACGGTATCACATACACGCATTATTCTCGGTCCCGCACATATCCCATATGTGCTCCTATTTCGTTTCGCTTGAGCCAGGAAACCTCTGTGTAGGACTCTAAAGACTCGTCAATACGCCGGCAGCAGATGATGATCATATCAAACACCCACAAGCCGCAAGCGGTCTGCTAAACGTAACGGCCACCCGGGTATTGAGCGATCAGAAGATCGACGAGCAAGCCCGCTCACACTCCTGTGAATCCAACCAGTAAAAAAATATAGCGAGGGTGTCTCTTCACCTAGTGCCCTAAGGCCAACTGGTCTGGGAGTCACTGCTAAGCCTTAGGTGGTGCAAGACGAGGAAAATATTATCACCTAATCAGCAAGCACATGAGTAATCGGTCGGTTAGTACCTCAAGAAGTATTAACGGTCGCATGAAAATGTGTGAGCAAATCTTAATATTCATCAAATTAAAAAGTACTAAGGTAGATGGACAAGAGTATGATAGCTTGAATTGAATTCTCCGAGTGTAGGGATGTTCTTTACACACACGTGGGGTTATATGATCAATGTTTGGATGAAAGGTAGGAATGAAAAATAAAGACGATGTTTTATTGAGGGATGATGTGATTTCTAACATTTTTTCATGACTATTAAGATAGGGCTCATAACAACTGAAAAGCTAGTATAGTTGGAAACTCTTATTTTCAAAGACTTTCTTTTATGGTCCTTATCTTTATATGTAAATTTCACCATCTCTCTTTTGTTATAGGATTTTATGGGTGTAATCCGCTGAAAACCCTCAGGAGACAACACTCCTCCTACTAGGGACACCTAGAGGTTTAACGGCTTGTTGCACGTGCTCAGTGCAATCGTGTCTGCCTACGAAAGTGTGCTTAGTTTTCTCCTTTCTTTTTCTCATCTTAGATAAACTAGTTTGCTCGGGACGATCAAAGATAAGTTTGGGGGTATTTGTTCAGTTGATAAAACTGCACATTTGTATTACAATTTTCCTACCATTTTCATATTAAAAAAGGACTTTATTATGATATATTATACATATGAGGGTTTATGTGTAAAAACACCATTTTCCATGTGTTAATATATTTTAATTAGTATTTGGTAGAAAAATGTATGCAAATAAATTCATTGACCAAATCCTAGTAGAACTAAGTCTGCTAAATATTATTTGAGATTATGGTGCAGAATTTTCCAAGTTGTTATGCAGAATTTATCAAGCAAATCAAGTTGTTGAAGAAAACTTGCCAAATTAAGAAGCAAAACTTGGAGACCAAGTCTGGAAGCAACCGAGAGAAGATTTTTGAATTCTGAAGGTGCCTAGGATTGCCACATGTCACAAGATGTAAGCCCAAAAATTTCAGTCGAGAGATCTCAACCTTTGAGCGTGGATCCGCGGCCAAACCCCCCTTGGGCTGCGGATCCACCGCAATTATAGGGATTCAGAGCACAAGATTTTGTGGGATGAATCTATAATGAATTTTACCAAGTTTTCAACAAGAAGATTCTGGCTTTGCACTATAAAAAGGCACCGAGAGCCTCTTGGAAAAGTTATCAAGCCGACGCGATCACGAAGCCCCAGACGCTCACGCATCCAGGCTGATCATCGACTGTTCGACTACCTCCTTAGGAAAGATCGAGAAGCAATTAGTTTGTAATCATTTTCTACGGATTAAAGTGTAGTTTGTTCAAGTCGATTAATAAAGGTAGTTATTTTATTTAATTGTTTTTGCATTTTACATTATGTTTTCCCTCTCTGTCTTTTCATCTTCTTCTCCCAACATGCGCGAGTAATTCTCTGCGTGTTAGGGTTCGTAGGATTAGGGTAGGCTAATGGATGATGAACATCCCTAAACCCTTTTTAAGTCCTATAAAGTTTATGAACATTATCAAAAGAATCATTAACATCCTAATCGGGCGCGCTAGCAATTCTTTGCTAGTTCCGACCGCGATTAGAGATTGATTAATGATTTTTTTGGTAAAGGCTAGATTTGAACGGAGTTCCGTATCGAGATAAGGGTTAAGAGTGGGATTCCTTTTCCCTCCAGAAACCCTAATCTATACGCATCACCATCGTTCTAGTTTTAAATCTATTAAAGGATAAAAATGGTAACTTTTGATTAATCGTCCATAATTGCTAAATCCTAACGAACCCTACAAGCCCTCTTATTATATTATCTACATCTCTAAAATAATCTAGATCTATATTTTTGCATTCTTGCTTAACGTAGATCTAGAAACTTTTCACAAAACTCTTTATTCCTCCTCTCTTTCTCAACACATCTAAAGTAAGAATAAAAGATTCCACATTTCCCTGAGGACGACCCGTACTCATCTCGGTCTAGCTACGCGCGACACCGTTATTGATTGCGGTTAAACTAAAAACAAACATTTTTTCACATCAATCAGAGGACACTCGCGAGTGGTTGACTCTCACACTTGGACTGACGATAGGCTTAGTGACCTGTACAGTGAGACATAGAGACTGATAGGGATACTGGCATTGATATACCTTACATACTGTGTTGACATACGTGGCATATCATTCTACTGCTTTTACTGTTCCGCTGCATTGATTACTGCATGTTCATACCCATACTGCCATTGGTTTACTGTTATATATATCTATTATCACTGTTAGAATTGTCACATGATTTTATATATATTATATTGCTATTGTGTCGCTCTGACGACCTGAGTATGCATGCTCAGTGTGAGGAGAAGATTTAGCCGGGACCGGGACTAGACGCACATCACAGACATCTTGTTTAGCTATCCAGAGTTATATCTTTTGTTTCCCATCAGGTCAGTTCATTTTACTGTTTTGTTCCAGTTACTGCATTTCTCATTACCTGCGCATTATTTACTGTTTACCATGAAAAACTAGAAGCCGAAGTGTGACTACGGCAGGACTTTTCCTTGACCGTAGGAGCATGGCTGGCCTTGTCTAACCCTCGTATTCCGTATTTTGGGAAGCGGGGCGTGACAGATTTACTGGTAGGTACTCCAGTAGTATCTCAGGGTGTTATTGGGCTACACTCCGACACGACTTATACTGCTATTGGGGGTCTGACGTTACTAGCCCCCTAGGCAGATATGCGATACTCATAGACGAACGGACCGGACTGTATATACATTGTCACTGTTAGGCTCAGTAGGGTTTCCGGATGAGTTCGCTCATCGGCCTCCCTTGAGGTCAATCCATGGGCAGCCGTTACGCATAGCTAGTGCCGCTGACGGTTTGTGGTTAAACCCACTGCTAGGGTACTGACGAGTCATTAGAGTCCCCCACAGACAGTTTCCCAAGTTCGAGCGAAACGATGTAGAGGTCGTGTGGTTTTATGGCACGGTTCGGAAAATGCACGTGCGTTTACGCACGTGTCAGATTTCGGGCAGATGATACTGGTCGGCTTTGGTTTAAGCCGGATCCGAGTATTATATTGAGTATATATAATATCTTTGTCTCGGTTGCATTTGTATTCGGTCGTAATACAAATGCGGGTATTTTTATACAGTTATGGGGTTATCCTGAAATTCGTTTCGGGATCACTTTTGGAAGTTGCCAGTTTCCAGTTTTCTATCAGCCGTCTTTTAACATTCGGTTAAAGACGGATTTATCTTTTCTTGAGATGAGTGTGGAAGGTTCTAGAAGTTTCTAGAAGAGGTGACTAGGTTGAATGGTGTTGATGTTTCATTGGTTGCATTTAATGTATTCATACTTTGTGTTCACACTATGTGTTCACACTTTGTGTTCACACATGATATTTGTTCTTGTGGTCACCTCCCTCCTCCTACACTCACCCCCCACCTCCTATAAGATGGCCGGCCCCTTCCCCTTCCCCCTCTCACTCACTCTCACTTGATGATTCATGATGGTTGTGAAAAGATTATGATAGTTTTGGGGTATATGGAAATTTCATTGCTCATTTCATTCCATCACCCGAATCAATTGGCAACTTCATTAACCGTTCGTCCATAGCTTTGGACGGAACGAGACAAAGTCTTCTACTCATTCTCTACATCAATCTTGGTCGTCTCTTTTAGCAAACTTGACGACCGAGTTGCCTCGAGTCAGAGGCGGGAGCCCGTTTAAAGAATCGTTGACGTGGTGCCACCTGGACGAGCAGATCGGAGATCGACGAGATCGGAGCAGCCGCAACGGAGCGTGGGATGATGGTTAAAGAACGAAGGACTCGGATCGTTCGGTATAACCTTTCTACTCTCTTTACAGTTTGTTAGTTTAGCAATAATGGCAGATCCGGGTTAAAGTATACGATAGCGCCAGTTAAAAAGTTTTTGTTCCGCATTTGGCGTCTGTAGACGGCCGGGGCGCTACCGTAGACTTACATTCGGCGTATTCTTTCCGACTCTTAGAATACACCAGCAAGTCGTCGATGAAGATGACAACGAACATGTCTAAGTACTCCCGGAAAACTTGATTCATCAGGTTCATGAATATTGCTGGTGCGTTGGTCACTCCAAATGGCATCATTAGAAATTCGTAATGACCATAGCGAGTTCTGAAAACCGTTTTGTGAATATCAGCTTCCTTGACCTTCACCTGATGATAACCTGAACGAAGATCTAATTTAGAGAAAACACAAGATCCACTTAGCTGATAGAATAAGTCGTCGAAGAGCGGGAGTGGATACTTTTTCTTTATAGTGACTTCGTTCAAGGCTCTATAATCGATGCACATTCGATATGAACCTTCCTTCTTCTTCACAAGTAATACTGGTGATCCCCAACTTGAAGTGCAGGGACGAATCCATACTTTCGCCAATAATTCGTCCAACTGAGTTCGGAATTCCTTCAAACCTTCCGGACTTAATCGATAAGGTGCTTTGATCACTGGTTGTGCTCCTAGTACTAAATCAATGCTGAATTCAAGAGCTCGATCGGGAGGCAAACCTGATATATCGTCAGGAAACACATCGTCGAACTCTCGAACCACTTCTGGCCTTGATTCTTCCTCCACTTGAGTTGCTGCAATTACTGCTTTCCTTGGTTTTTCTTTGTATGTACTTGGCTCCAGGGTACGGTCTCCACTTTTGAAATATAAGACCGGATAATATGGAATCTCAAATACCACTCTCCTTTGACGACAGTCGATGGTAGCATAAAAGGTTCCGAGCCAATCCATACCTAGAACCACATCGAAGTTCGGTATGTCCAGCTCTTTGAAGTCAGCATAGAATTCTCTGCTGTAGACGACTACTGGACACAAGCTGTATCCTATTGTTGCCTTTAGAACTCCATTTCCTGAACTGACATTCCAGCTGGATACAAGCGGTGTGACTGGAATCGCGTGAGTTCTGACGAACCGTTGCGACATAAAGCAGTAAGATGCTCCAGTATCGAAGAGTGCTAGTGCAGGGAGCGAGGCTACTAAGATTGTACCTAAGGTATGTGGAATATGTTTTAGGTATAGGAAAATTTGTGGATAAGTAGCAAGACTGAAAGAAAAGTTTGAGAAGAAAGGATTACCAGTGATAACTTGGCCAGTGGCCTCAGCTTCTTCCACGATCATCATGAAAGCCTGTCGCCGTGGTACATTCCTCCTGGCCTGAGGAGCATTCCTCGGAACGTTCCGTTGAGCTTGATGGAACTGACAAGGAGGAGGTTCAGCTATTGGTCCTCTAGGTGGTGGAGCAGGGAGAGCGAGTCTTGGAGAAGGTGCCTGAAGGGCCGGTCTTTGCTGGTAAGTGATTGCTGGCCTGGGTGCAACATATGGATTTTGTCTTTTAGGACAAGACTCAATACCATGAGTAGCTGAGCCGCAGACTAAGCAAAGACGGTTGGCTTGCCGGCAGTCTTTCATAATATGCCTATCTCTCTTGCAGTAGTTACAAAAGGCTGGGCTAGGACGGTTGTTCGGTACTCCTGGTCTCCTTGGCACAAAAGGTGGCCTTGACGAGGCTCCTCCTGTCATCTGGTTGACAGGGCGCTTAACTCCTGCAGACTGAGGTCTGCCCCTCACCTTTACCACTGCCTCATAACGGCGGGCAGCTTTCAGAGCCGATTCATGAGTCGGAAAATATCCTGTGGCCAGTGCAGCCTGGATCTCCGAATCCAAAGCTTGTTGAAATCGACGGGCTCTGATCTCATCCGTCGGTATCAGGTGTGCCGCAAAACTGTTAAAGTATTGTGTTTGCTGTGTAATATGTGATATTTAAAAATTCAAATTATTGAGACATATCTTACCGACTGAGCATGGTGAACTCAGTGTCATATTCATCTACTGACTTTGTCCACATTGAACCTTATTGCAGATGGATGAACTGATGTTCCATGTCGAACCTGGCAGTCTCATGGAAGTACTTTGCGTCGAACATGTCGCGGAAAGTCTTCCATTCGATGGGTTGTTCAAGACGACTTTCTTCCGCCTTCCACCAATTCCGTGCATTGTCTGTGAGCTGCAGTTTCGCAACACAGACCCAAGCTCCCTCTGGCACTTGTGCCGCTGCCAGATCATCTTCGATACTCTGAGCCCATTCCTCAGCTTCCAGTGGGATCTCCTTTCCTGAGAACTGTTTGGGGTGCAAAGCTCTGAATTGCTTCACCTCAGGTGCTTCTGCCTCTGGTCGGTTCATTAGAAAAGCAGTTTGCTGCTGCTGTCCTTCTAGGAGGCTACAGATCGCCTCAAGAAGAATCGTCTGCTCATTGAGCAGAGCAGGGACGGCAGGTGTGATTGGTAGTGGAGGTGGAGTGTTGTTGAAGTTGGTGCTGGTGTTGTTTGGGGAATCCATAACCTTGAATAAAAATTTGGGTAGGACAGATTCAAAGTATATGAAATGATAAGATTCAAGGAACATGAATTGTAAAGAATGTTTGAGTTATTGGTTCTTGTGTTATATTGCTTAGGTTGTTCACGCAGAACAGAACTGCATGGTAGGGTTCCATACAGCTCTGACCTGAATGGGTCACCAACAAAACCTGTCACGCTCCGCTTCCCAATATACGGGCAGAGGACGCGACGAGGCCGCTATATATTTACTCTAAAGTAAATACGCTAAGCGTATCTAAGCAATATAAATAAAAATGCACAAGAGACAAAGACAGTAGGTATAACTTCCAAAGCGAATCACCCCTCTAGTCGGTGATATCTTCAGGAATACCAAATCACCCACGGCGAACTCTAGAGGTCTTCTTGACGTGTCGGCCCAACTCTTCTGTCTGTCTTGAGCTGCCTTCATAGCTTCCTAATTGTATTCACCTTCTCGACTGTCTGTACCACCAAATCTGGTCCTAGTAACCTTCGTTCACCAACATCATCCCAACAGACAGGTGAACGGCACTTACGCCCATAAAGTGCTTCAAACGGAGCCATCTGAATTGTCGCTTGGAAACTATTGTTGTACGAAAACTTCACCAGGTGTAGATGATCCTCCCAAGAACCTTTGAAGTCCAACATGCACGCCCTCAACATATCTTCAAGGGTCTGGATCGTTCTCTCCGATTGTCCATCAGTCTGAGGATGATAAGCTGTGCTAAACTTCAATCGAGTCCCCAAACTTTCTTGTAAACTCCTCCAGAAGTGCGACAAGAACCGAGTGTCCCGATCGGACACGATGCTTACCGGTACTCCATGCAACCTGACAATCTCCTGCATGTACCGCTCTGCCAAAGTCTCCGTCGATAGACCAACCCGAAAAGGAATAAAGTGAGCTGCCTTGGTCAACCGATCGACAATCACCCATACTGCATTGTTGCTCTTTGGACTCCGCGGTAAAGCCGTCACGAAATCCATGGTTATATGTTCCCACTTCCACTGAGGAATCGGAAGTGGTTGCAACAAACTAGCAACCCTTTGGTGTTCAGCCTTGACTTGCTGACACACCAAGCACTTAGCCACGAAGCGAGCAATTTCCCGTTTCATACCTTCCCACCAGAAGTGCTGTCGAATACCTCGGTACATCTTTGTCCCTCCTGGATGTACAGAGTAAGCTGAACTGTGTGCCTCCTTCATGAGCTCTTCACGCACATCTCCTTTTGGCACACACACACGGCTACCATATCTCAACGAACCGTCTTCGTGGATCAGTAAATCGGTTCGTAGTCCGGCTTCAACCTGCTCTCGAAACTTCTGCAGTCTAGGATCCTGCGATTGTGCCGCTTTAATCTCCTCAACTAAGGACGATTGTACTTGCAACTGCATCAACTGTCCTGTAGCATGTGGTAGCACAACCTCCAAGTCAAATCTCTGAAAATCCGCAATGATCTCCCTTTGTGCGGTCAACACCTGAATTGCTGGTAACCGACTCAGTGCATCCGGCACGACGTTGACTTTTCCCGGATGGTACTTAAGATCAAGGTCATAGTCGGCCATCAGCTCCAACCATCTGCGTTGCCTCATGTTCAACTCCTTCTGAGTGAACACATACTTTAAACTCTTGTGATCTGTAAAGACTTCAACTCTCTCGCCCAAAAGGTAGTGTCTCCAAATCTTCAGGGCGAAGACCACGGCTGCAAACTCTAAGTCATGAGTCGGATAGTTCTTCTCATGAGTCTTCAGCTGTCTCGATGCGTAAGCGACGACTTTCCCATTCATCATCAAAACACATCCCAATCCCTTTCCGGATGCGTCGCTATGAATCACCAGTCCTCCCGAATCATCCGGTACGGTTAGGATAGGGGCGGTTATCAACTTCTGCTTCAACGTCTCGAAGGCCAATGCACATCCATCCGTCCAAACAAACGGTACCTCCTTACGCGTAAGCTTGGTTAACTGCTCAGCTAAACGCGCGAAATTCTCCACAAATCTTCTGTAGTAACCGGCGAGTCCAAGAAAACTTCTTATCTCCGCAACATTCTTTGGAATAGGCCAATCTCGAACTGCGGTAATCTTCTCGGGATCAACGGCGATTCCATTGCCCGACACAACATGCCCCAGAAACTTCACTTCTTCCAGCCAGAATTCACACTTACTCATCTTCGCAAATAACTTCTCTTGTCTCAGCGTCTGCAGTGCGATCCCTAAGTGCTCAGCATGCTCCTCCGGACTCTTCGAGTACACCAGAATATCGTCAATGAATACCACAATAAACTGGTCCAAGAACGGTGAAAAGATCCTGTTCATCAAATCCATAAATATTGCTGGCGCACTAGTCACTTCGAAGGGCATCACTAGATACTCGAAATGTCCATATCGAGTTCGAAACGCCGTCTTGCAAATGTCTTCTGCTTTTACTCGGACCTGATGATATCCTGATCGCAAATCCAGTTTCGAGAATACCCTCGCGCCACTAAGCTGCTCAAAAAGTTCTCCAATGCGAGGGATCGGGTACTTGTTCTTAATAGTCACCCGGCTCAATTCTCGATAATCAATGCACATCCTTCTCGTGCCATCCTTCTTCTTTACTAAAAGAACTGGAGCTCCCCAAGGTGAGTCGTTGCTTCGAACCCAGCCCGTCTCGAGTAATTCACCAACTTGTTTCTTAACTCCCTCCAATTCCACTGGTGCCATTGGATAGTAAGCTTCAGACACTGGCGTTGCACCAGGACTAAGGTCAATCGTGAACTCCACGTCTCGCTTCGGCGGTAAGCCCGATATATCTTCAAACACATCCATAAAGTCCCGAACAACTGCCGGCTCTTCTTTATCATCAACTTCTATAGCTGCAAGAACACTGTTTGTCGGCCTAGTCCTAAACTCGACTGGCCCGACAGAACTGCTTCCTTACCGTAATTGTTGTCTGCATCGTTGGCTGCGAAAGGTCCAGCGAGACTACTGAGTCTCCTCCATTCTGCTGCATGCACGTCCACGGTTGCCCCATTCTGCCTTATTCCGATGAACTTCTCTTCCATTTCCTCCGCGCAGTCCGCGGAAGGACTTCTCCAGGAAACTCTTAGAGAAAACGGCTCCTCCAGACCAGTGAAAGTAGACGGACCCAAAAGTCTGAAATCTGCTACGGTCCTTACTCGGTCAACTGGTCTAGTTCCATCATTGTTTACAGACTGCTGAACGATCTGCAAACCTTCCTGGAACGAATCTGCTATTGCTGTATCAGTTCAGTCTGTCTCTTTGATTTCCAGCATTTCTCTTATCACTCCAAGCACGGCGGCTTCGTTCACACACCTCCGGTACGTCTTCAACTTCTTACCTGTCATAATCCTGAACTCAAAACACCCAATATTAGCATGATGATAGATTCTGAATGTGGATTAAGGCTAGAACTCCAAGATACTTAAATAGAGTGCTGCATTGTAGCTATGCCGCGGTATCATAGCCGCAATTACTTAACTCTATCCAAGTCGCCCAAGTCCTAGGGATAACAAGAAATCAGGTTTCCGAGTCGACATCCAAAGTAAGTTTGCACGTCGTAAAAGATATAATCAGGAAGAATGTGATTCAAGAATGGTAAAACGGTCAATGTGGCTGGACATGTTTCCTAAACGCGGTTATTCCGATTCGTGTATTGGGTACAATACCCAACTACAAGGAATCAACCCAATTAACCTATCGCTCTGATACCAAAAGAACCATGTCACGCCCCGCTTCCCAGAGTGCGCAGGATTGGGCACGTGGCATAGCCAACCATGCTACCTGTGGGTAGGAAGTATCCATCCACAGTCACATTACGGTTGTAAGGATATCAAGAACAAGATAAAGTACTAATCTAACACATGTCCAAATCCATAATAACAAGAATCAGTGAACAATAAGTGCGGAAGCAAATGATCCAATGTAATAATAGAAAGGTACGTCCCATAATGCGGGATCGCACCTAGAAATAAAATGCAATAAACGAACTAACCACTATAGAACTCAAATCAGCCTGCTGGCTGAAGTACTCCTGCTCGGTCGTCGACAATGGTACGGAATCTGGGCCATGCAAAACCCAGACGTCAGCGCGTCATGACATCAAGTGTATAGTATAAACATGGTAATAAGCAATGCAAGTATGAACATGAATAAAGCAGTAATAAGAAATAACAAAGCAGGGTAATGTGCAATGGTGACTGAACTGTCCTATCAGGTTTCTACTCTATAGTCTTTGAAACCAATTGATGAATCGTCGATGTAACCCAATAGTATCCCGTACATACCCGGGACCACGGCCACAATATTCTCGGCGGCAGCCGAGACATGCCGTTAGGCACAGAAAGGAAAGTGTTAGTATCCCGTACATACCCGGGACCACGGCCACAATATTCTCGGCGGCAGCCGAGACATGCCGTTAGGCACAGAAAGGAAAGTGTACACTCGGTATTACCCCGTACATACCCGGGATCACGGCCACAATATTCTCGGCTGAAACCGAGACATGTCGTTAGGCACAGAAAGGAATGTGTACACTCGAACGGTAGTGAACTGTCGAGTTACAAGTCAGGTTCATCTTTGATTTCCCCATACCCCCAAGCTATGTATGTCAGGTCAGGTATTCAGTAGTCAAGGACTAATGCCAACACAAAATCCAGTAAGAGTAGGTCTGTCTGGATAGACAGCAGGGATGGTCGGGTTTGTCGGCATTAGGCATGAAATCATGAAACAAGTAATGTCATGGTACAACAGGATGAGTCGGTATGTATGTATATATCATGTGTAGCAGGGTCAGGCCAATATGTAGTGCAATCGGGTAAGTGCTCACAACAAGTATGCAATCAATAATGAACAGCAGCAGGAAACAGTAATTAACCATAATATTCCATGTAACCACAGTGATGTTTGTATTCTCTTATTAACAGGTTCCAGCACCTTTAGGGTGCAATAGCCACAAGGTGAAGCAATATCCACAATCATGAAGTAATAAAGCTACAGGAATTTACACTAAGTATAATAATTGTCTCGTGAATGATTTAACAGTTTAAGCAGATATGATCCAGTCGTTTTATTTAGTTGAAATATGGATTGATGTTGGATTGATTAATTACTAGAACTATTATAACGATTCCATGTTAAAGATAACCGCAACCGTCAATTCTAACTTATAACATATTATCAATTACCATCATTAAGTTGTTGTCTTATATAGTATGAATTCAATTGCGTGGCAAGACTAGATCTCGCACGCTAGCATGTTTAAGCAAGTATTCAGATACTTGCCTCGACGGTTTTGCAAACCGGAACACGGATGCGATGTCGGCAGAAAACGCGATATGATAGCACGGGCCACGGATCGAGTCCCAACAGAGAAAAACAGGGTCACACGGACCAGGGGGCTTCGCTGGAGCGTCGGGTTCGCCAAGACGGCACGGTCGGATTCCGGCAACAACACGGCAACGAGTTAGCAACACACGATAAACTTAAAGCGATCAGCGGGGGGGGGGGGGGTTTACTGCACAAAGGAAAGGTGAGGAAGGCTTACCGGGAGATACCAGGGGTTACCCCGGCGAACTCGACGGCGCTGGGACGCCGGCGAGGCAACGACGGCGGCTGCAAAGGCTTGAACGGCCTCGGGGTTCGCGGGAGAGGGTGCTGCGACGAGTGGGGGAGAGGGTGGTCGGCTCTGGTGGTCGAGGGGGAGACGGAGGTGGCTCTGGTGACGACGGCGAGGATCGCCGGCGCGTTCTCCGGCGAACAGCGGAGGGTAGGTGATGGGTTAAGGGCTCGGGTTGGTGGTCCGGCGAGGGGAGGAGGGAAGCGACGACGAGGTCGGGACGAGGAGGGTGAGAGGGAGTCGCGGGAGTCGTCGGCGACGGGAGGTGGCGTCGACGGCGAGGTCTGCGGTGGTTGGAGGCGTTGTCGGGGTTGGGTGCAGGTGCGGGAGAGGCGAAGGAGGGAGGAAGAGGGTGCGGCTGGGCTGGTGGTGGCGAGGGCGGCGACGGCGAGGTCGCGGGGAGGCCGGCGGCGCGAGCACGAGGGCTAGGGTTTGAGCTTGGAGGGGTTCTCGTGATGAGCAGCGGAGGCGGCTGCATGAGGAGAAGAAGAAGGGTTTTAAATAGAGAGAGAGATTGGAGAGAGAGAGGGAAACAGTGAAGAGAGAGGTAGAGAGAGGGGGCCCACGAGGCTGAAATAGGGGCTCGTGATTGGCTGGGGGGGTTAGGAAAATCAAATTAAAAGGTTTAGTGGGGATTGTAACGGTTACGAATAATATATAATCGTAATAAATAGTTTAGTGATATTAAATTTAAATGGGCCCTTTTGGCGCGAAATGAAACATTTCCAAATCGAGCCCGGGTTGCGCCCAAATGTTCCAAATTCAAATGATAGGATTTTAAGCGGTTTCCAAATTTTGAAAAGAGGTGTTTAATGATTAAAATGCATGCCCCCAAGTCGGACACTTGCACGCGCGCGTAGTCGTCCAAACTTGCCCGTTTAGCCGAACGGGACGGAATCTCGACACGCGGACGCTACCACGCGACTAGTGGCGACGAGTAGGCCAACATGGACATTTTAAATTTCATTTTAGGAGTTAAAATTGTTATGTGCCAAAATGACTTAACTGGTTAAAATTTAGCAATAAACACCCGAAAATCAGGAAAATTAGAACGAGCAATAAAAACCCTCAACTTGTAATATAAATAGTATTATTGGGCTCGGGTGTTACAAGTAAATACATCTGAATGAAAGTAATGCCTAAACAGTGGCATAACAGAAATGAAAAGTACTGAAATAAAATGTGTACAATGAAGCTAGAGCTCTGGGTCGTAGGCAAGCTGATCCAAGTCCTCATTGGTAGGCTCGATCTCCTGAGTGTCTAGATCACCTGACAACATTCCAAAGAAGAAAGAGAAGGAATGTCGTCAGCGAACAATCGCTCGGTAAGTCCCAAAGATAAGGAAGAAATAGAATAGACAGAGAGAGAGAGAGAATAGCTTTTAAAGTTGTATTATATGGTTAACGCTGTTGTTTGTAGCTTGGTACAGAAGAATGCCATTATATACGAGAGGAGTCTCTATATGCCAGAGACTAAGGGCAACAGGAGTACAAGGAATCGTTTATGCCACGGTACAACAACGGAAATACAGGTTAGGTGTCTTAAGTCTTTCCGTCTCGTGCCACTTCTAACACCTTCCGTACCAATCTATCCCTTAAACCCCACGATGTCTTTATTGTATTGTTTGTATAGTATTGCAACTTGTATTGTCTTGTAATATAGATTGTATAATTGGATGACTTGCCGAAACCATGATATAAGTAAATAGATGTAACTGGAGAATCATGAATGTAACTGGAGAATCATGTAAATGGAAGTATATCTATGGTTCGGTTTAGTCAATACAGATTGAATAGATTGAATATATGGATTCATGGATTAATATTGGATTGTAGATATAATGAGACTCGGTCTGAGTCCGAACAATTAGAAAGAGAAATTGAAGTCCTGAATTAGGTTTTGATGTTATCGGTAACCGCTGCACATGGACGGCAGGATTTATGTCTTTTTCAAAGATGATTACCGTATTGATAACACCGTTTGTTAAGTTGTCTACCTTAAATAAGCAAGCACCCAAATCTCCGGCTCCCTGAGGATCAAGAGACTGGTCCCACTTAAACCTATATTTACTAGGGTCATTATTGTAATTTATAGAACTAGAGGGGGTTATATGTAAAAAATACTTTTGTATAATTTTCAAAATACACCCCAAGTATTTAATTATCGTCTTTAGAGTTGTCATAGTTGTGGATTTTATATACGTGACATTTCTAGTGAAAATAACCTAATTTCATAATATAGGGTATTTCATTGTTCAACAATGGTTTGAACCGGCTCGCTAGAATCCCTCCAAGTCCACGACGATCCACCCGGAGTCCCTTAGCTCAAACTCCTAGCTTCACTTGATCTATATAGAAGTGGAGCAAACAACCTACACTAATGGGCTAGACTAATATAGATTGGTGATGTGGTTTGTATTCTCACTTAAAAACCTTTTCTTTTTCTTTTCTTCACTCACTAGAAAAAGCAAGAGAGCATGAAGGAAGAAGAAGATGGAGATGGCAAAGCTTGAGCTCAATTGTTTGTGATAATTCTCAAAATAAATGAGAAAAGAAAATATAAATATATATGAGTCACACTAACATAGAACCATGGTTAATAAATATCTAGATATTTTGTTAATGAGTTAAAGAACAAAAGAAAATTAAACCATAGTCAAAACTTAGGTCAAGTAAAGAATAGTGTAGAAGAATATTCGACCATGATTTAATCATTTTCTTTTTCTCAATAACAAATACACACACACACACCATGTGAGTCTTGCATTGCCATCTCCAATGTATCAACAACCATGACACATATGTATGTGTGCATTCATATCAACATGTAAATATACATACATATATTCATGCACACATCCAAATAGAAAAGGTTTAAATAAATGAGCTAAAAGTCATTATTAAATCAACACTTGATTTAATAACCCGGTCATATCACATACGACCCGACCAATAGTAAACGCTCGATTTAAAATATGGTATCATATACACGCATTTAATCGAGCTCCCGTGCATATCCCATATGCACCCCACATCATTTCGCCTGAGCTAGGAAACCCCTTTGTGGGACTCTAAGACTCGTCAATACGCTAGCAGTAGGCAGTGATCATATCACATACCCACAAACCGTTAGCGGCACTAGCTGTATGTAACGGTTCCCAGGTATTGAGCGATCAGAAGAAAAACAAGCAAACCTGTCAAAACTCCCGTTGAGCCAACTGGCAACACTTACCGTACAGTCCGGTCTCTTCGTTAGATATGCTGCATATCGAGTTTAGGGATGGTATCGTCGACCCCAATAACTCAATAAGTCATGCCGGTATATGACTCATAACAGATTGAGAAACTACTGATAACACTTATTAGTAAATCTCAACAACCCTGGCCAGGGACTTCCTGTTATAACCAATCGAGCATAGCGCAACATCAACCCCCAATACCAGGAGAGACAAAACCCCTCCTATCGCTCATTGCCTCCATGTGCCTTAGGACTGTACCCAAAATCCACCTGTTTGCACGACTCAGCAGAGCCGTGGTAAGGTGGAGATCAAAGTACAGTGGGAGAACACACAAGACTCTATGACGATCTCGGGTCTACAGACTAACCTGTATCAGTGTCACCTGAGAACTACTATCCGACGATAGATATAATACCACATAGGAGTTCTCGGCTTGTCTGTTCAGTGTACCCAGTCTCTACTGAGCACCCATTTAGAATCTTTGGTGTCACCACACCAATGGATATGGGGTCATCCATAACCCATCATATGGGACAAGATCCGTATACGCTAGTCTACTCTGGAATATCGATGCCCCGTCTCGATACACCCACGACTAGGAACATTTCTAGGATATGCTTATAAAATACACATTTCCCACTAGTATGATCTGCATCATAGTCCCAGTAGTCAAGCAAATATCCTAAGGGCTTTATCAACATGTATCAAAAGAGTAAGATGCATGATCAAATGAATATGTCAAGTAAAGTACAACCAGATAGCATACTATCATGTCGAGCAAGAATATCCAATGAATATATATATATATATACACACACACACACACACATACTGATACATCCACTATCATATAATG
Organism: Agapanthus africanus; assembly: GCA_030015575.1. NCBI lineage: Eukaryota > Viridiplantae > Streptophyta > Magnoliopsida > Asparagales > Amaryllidaceae > Agapanthus > Agapanthus africanus. Next base: position 495,264,689 of record JASDDO010000012.1, on the reverse strand, counting down.
GCCTCTAGGGCATACATATATCCAAAACTCATCATAAAGCGTACCATATCTAATAAGGTGCGGTTTCTCCACTCCGATACACCGTTGTGCTGTGGTGTATACAGAGGAGTAAGCTGAGAGAGAATCTCATTCTTTTTTAAATAGTCACGGAATTCCGTGCTCAAGTATTCTCCTCCCCGATCAGATCGAAGGATTTTAATATTTTTACCCATTTAGTTCTCTACTTCGCTCTTATATTTCTTGAATTTCTCAAAAGCTTCAGACTTATATTTCAACAGGAACACATGTCCGTATCTTGAGAAATCACCAGTGAATGTAATAAAGTATGATGAACCATTCCTGGCATGTGTAGACATAGGACCGCATACTGTTGGCTATAATGCCCTCAAGTCAATTATTGGATCACATGAACGTGATTGCAATGATTGAGGGAGCACATATACCGGTAGAACAGTCTTACTCAAGATGATAGTATGCTATCTGGTTTGTCTTTATCATCGTATACATGTTTCAGGTGACATTACAGATCACTATTACATGTTGATAGAGCCCATAGGATTCTTTCTTGACTACCAGCAGTATGATGGCGATCATATACGTGAGAGTTGGGTGGTCTATAAGCACATCCTTAAAGTGTCCCTATTCGTGGGAGTTTCGAGACTGGGCATCGATACTCCAAGAGTATATTAGGGTATAAGGATCGAGACCCCGACGAGGGGCGGTGGCCGGTCTCACAAGCCATTGGTGCCAGTTGGTTCACCTAAGATGTATACAGGTGCTCATTGGGTTATGAGTACACCGAACGAACTCGCCGGAAATAAGCTAGTTGGTATTATACCTATTGTCAGATAGCAGTTCCCTGGTGACATGTGTACAGGTTATTCTATCGACCTGAGATCGTCATTTGTCTCGTATGAGTTCCCACTGTGCTTTGGTTTACTCCTCGGTGATTTTTTGGATGATCCCGACTAATTCTTCTTTCAGGTTTGGAGGAGAATTTGATGATACAGTAGGAGACATCCTGATTAGATAAAGTGATTGACCATTCTGATCTAGATTAGAGTGCATGCTGAGTGTTTCTTTTCTCTCACTTTGGCAGCGACCATGGCCCGACCCTAGACTATAACTCAGTAACCAAGTTAACCGAACCTTCTTAAAACACACTGGCTTTTGGATTGTCAGAATTGCATACTTCATTGCCACGGAGAATATAATCACCTAATTCCCAATAACTTACTCCCACTCATCATCTGTAAAACCATACAGATGTGAGAATCAAACATGACTTTGATACCATGTTAGGTTACAGCAGCGCCTCGGCCATCAATCCGTGGCCAAACGCGAAACAAAAACTTTAAAAACCCGGCGCTAACGGAACCCTAATCGACGGATCGTACCATTAACCCTATACTAGTTATATGAAAAGAGGTTGGAGAGGTTATACCGATTGATTCGTGTCCTTCAGTCTTCAACCTCTGTCCCAAGATCCTCGTGGCTTCATCGATCAAGTTTGATCTCCGGTCTCCCTTGTCGAAGATGATCCATGTCGAGGATTATTAATACGGGCTTCCGCCTCAAAACCGAAGTAACTCGGGTATCTAGTTTGCTAACCTAGATAGCCAAGATGAAGTAGAGAGTGTATGAATACTTTGTCTCAAAACACCCAAGAATTCTCAACTCATGAGAGGGATTGGGTGGAGGTTGAAGAAGATGCCATGATGTGAAGAAGTGTGAAGCAAAAAGAAAAAGCAAGTGAGGAAAAGTGTCTGCTCTTTTTCTTGAGTTGTTTTGCTAAGTGTTTTGTGTGTGATATTTATTGTTGTGATCACTTGAGCAACTAAAGAAAAGCACCACAAGAAAATATCTGCCTTCACAAAAACAAATATCTCACACACAAAATATCTTAACAAAACCAAACAATCCCATGACCCAAAACCATGAGTCACCAAGTGCACATGCTACATCAATGCACAAAGCCAAGACTTGCACTCACATTTCCACACAATAAACATTAAACTAAATGTTTAAAGAAAATGAAATGGCATCTACTAAAGTAATCTCGTAACGAATTATAAGAATACCCCTCATCCGTATATATATACCCGCATCCGTATTCCGACTGAATACGAATACTATGAGAAGAAAATAATCCAACAATATAATACTAGGATCCGGCTTAAACCAAAGCCCACTAGTATTATCCGTCCGATCATGATCCGTGCACAAGTGCACGTATATGATCGAACCCTGCCATAAAACCATACGGCCTTTACAACGTTTCGCTCAAACCAGGGAAACCCTCTGTGCGGGACTCTAAAGAATTGTCAATACGCTGGCAGTGGGTCTAACCACAAGCACTTCAGCGGTACTAGCTGTACGTAACGACTATCCAGGTATTGAGCAAAAAGGAGGCCGACGAGCAAACTCATCCTGAAACCCTACTGAGCCTGATAGTGACAAAATTCGCACAGTCCAGTCCGTTCGTCTATGAGTATCGCATATCGAGTTTAGGGAGTGGATAAAGTTAGACCCCTAATAACTTGACATTTAGTGTCGGCATGAAACCCATCACCAACTGAGAAACTACTGATCCTAGATCGGTAATTCTCGTCTACCCCGGCCGAGGATTTCTTGTGATGGCCATCCGTGCACACCGCGACATCAACCCCCAATACCGGGAGAGACGAATCCCCTGAAGATCCGCTCACTGCCTCCATGTGGCTCGGGACTGTACCCAACTAAAACCTATTTGCACGACTCCTTTGAGCCGTGGCAGGGTAGTAATCAAAGCACAGTGGGAACTCACACGAGACAAATGATGATCTCAGGTCGATAGACTAACCTGTACACATGTCACCAGAGAACTGCTATCTGACAATGGGTATAATACCAACTAGCATGTTCCCGGCGAGTCCGTCCGGTGTACTCATAACCCTATAAGCACCTGTATACATCTTAGGTGAACCAACTGACACCAATGGCTTGTGAGACTGGTCATCGCCCCTCGTCAGTGTCTCGATCCTTATACACTAGTCTACTCTTGGAGTATCGATGCCCATTCTCGAAACTCCCACGACTGGGGGCACTTTAAGGATGTGCTTATAGACCACCCAACTCTCACGTATATGATCGCCATCATACTGCTGGTAGTCAAGCAAGAATCCTATGGGCTCTATCAACATGAAATATGTTAGTGTGATATGCCCTAGAGACCATTATTGTATAGTACTAGTTTGTATATTACATTTTGGAAGCTTGGGATATATACATGGATTTATGACAGTCTTGCTCGATATAGTAGTATGCTACTTGGTTTGTATTTATCTTAATATGTGTATATGTTTTTTTTAACGTATCGCTAATACATATTGATAGTGCCCTTAGGATCATTGCTTGACTACCAGCGTTGTGACGGCAGTCATACTAGTAGGAGCAGGGTAGTCTGCAAGCACATCCTTACACGGGTCCCTAGTCGCAGGATTATCGAGACAGGGCATCGATACTCCAGAGTAGACTAGTGTATATGCTTCTCTTCCCAGCAGGGGAGATGGTCTGTCCCACAGCCATCAGTACGTCGTACTGGAGATAGTATGCAGGTGCTCATTGGGTTATGAGTTACACTGGACGGACTCGTAGGGAACTGCTGGTTAATAATAAACCTATCGTCTTGTATCAGTTCCCAGTAGACATGAGTACACCTTAGTCCGTCGACTTGACACTGCTACTTCGCCTAAAGTGTGTTCCCACTTGTCACGACCCGAAAGTACGGAACATGACCGGCACATAGACTACGAAACGTCTCGAGGCGTACGTAATCTAAGTAAGCCGAAAAACCCAGAAATCCAAACCAAGAAAAGTAGTAGAGTGAAGGAAAACCAATTTAAATCAAGTAGTTTTAATAGAATAAGCCGAATTATGCCTTTTTAAAAACATCAAATATTTCCCGAAAATTTCGGCAGAGTCTCCTTTATAAATACTGGCCCCCAAACGGGATACAACATGAATAGTATACGAAATCAATAAAAAGGCATCCCCAAGCGGGAGCTAGCTCTTCGTCAATAGACGGTCACAACCACACAAGCAATATCATATACAACGCCAAGGGCGAGGATCAAAACCCAAAAGGAAACGCAAAACAACAAGAATTCCACAGAAATACAACGCGAGACTCTAAGGTCGAAAGAATAACATCACTGGTCTCTATCTCAAAAATAAATACATGTTTGGTTGATGGAACTTCTAGATACAACAGAATAATAATATACAAGATATATAATGGGGGTATGATACAAGTAAACCCACCTACTAGCAAATCACCCGAACGAAACTATGCCCGCAAAGCCGTAAAGAACCCTGTACGGCAAACCTGCAAGAAACTGGGGCACAACGAGGGTGAGTTGCCAACTCGTGAATAGAAAAACATCTACGAATAGAAATCGCATAAATAACGCAACCTAGGTCAATAATCATAATATATCCTCAAATATATGTATAACGTGCAGCCTATAACAATGGCTAGAGTAATATCTAACCCGAGTGTAATCTCATGTGCCCGTGTCAGTGCCTCAGGTAGCAATATATCATATGAATGAGGTATGAATGCATGAAAACAGAATACATGTAAATGAAGAAACTGTTTTCATAATTTAGTGAGATTTCCTTTGTATTTTTAAAATAAGATATCATAAATGAAATCAGCATAAAACAGTGCCTAGCATCGGCACAAAACGTAATCCCAATATCTCGATATCTCTGTATCACAGTCTCTGTACCTCAATATCTCGAAATCTCAATGTCTAAATCACAATATCTAGGGCGCCGTCAGTCCAGACCGGCCCCTACCATCCATCTCAAGACCACGACGGTATCCTCCGGATATCCGACGCGTCGGGTAATATCACCGGTAGGTAGCGCTCCCCTGCCAGGTTCAACGTCAGCAACACGACCTTCTTGCCCCGGGGTACCTTACCAGGCCCACCATGTACTCGAAACGGTTCATCCATCTCCTCGAATCGGGTCTCGAAATCCATCAGCAAACTCATGGTGGACGACTCATACATCATGGGAAAACCGCATTTTTATTTGAAAAGAGAGAAAGCAGTTTATATATGTTTTGCGGTTTTCCTCCAAATCCAGAAAATATCATGGAAATCCGAATCATCAATAGCATGTAAAACCATGAATATAAGCATGAGAATCCATGAATACGGCATAACAAAGAATAACAGTATGCATGAAGCGACAAGTAATAACTACAATATCTAAGCTGGCATATAAGGTATGTACACTAATATTATGTCAAACTACTAGCTATCAAGCTAAGTTAAGCAATAATATTTTCTAAGGTGTACGTGACATGGAAATTACCAATGAAGATGTGTGTGAGCCGGAAAGTAAGTGTATGTGGTACATACGCATCATCGGTAATGGTGCTGGTGTCCTAACAGCATGATATCAATAATGGAGTATGAAACATAATATAAGCATGCGATGCGAAGCGAACCACAATAATGAGCGGGAGCTGAATACTAGACGCAACTATAACTAATCTGCATTAATCTAATATAAGTCCTACAAATGGTGACTTTTGAAATAACACGAATCATGGGGTTTTGAAAATAGGGGCTACGGTGTTTTTATGAAAAGATACGTCTTTTGAAATATCCGTAGGATCCCTTGGGCTGTCTTTTAAAATACCCACGATTCGTTAGTTTTTGAAATAGGTAAGAATCAAATCGAATCTAACAACTAAACTAAACTAAAGGGCTAAGCTAACAAGCTGGACTACAGGTAAGGAAACCGCCTAACATCTGAGTCGATACATATACATACCTGTATATATATTAGTCGGTGTCCCGCCTCAATAATATCATATCCGATACCATATCTATAATCAGACATCCCAAGTCAAGAGTGTGGATCAATCATCAAAATATAGCTCGTACGTAAATCCGTCGTACGGCATCCCCAAATCTGGGTACGTGTTAATATCATATTCATCACACTATTCATCTGGTATCCTCTTTATCCAAGATCATAGTCCAAGGTACTGACCTATGTCTAGTACAATACTAATATCATCAATATAGTCATGATCTGACTACTGATCGACAGTCTCGTACAAACCGATATCATCAGCACATATCATCATCAAGGGGTATACATCGCCCAGTTCGGCCTAGTATCAATATCCTAGCATATCATATCTCATATCACGATCACATGTCGACCATTTTATTTATAGCACTATTCACCCGTATCGTCGTTCAAAGACCCGCTATAACATCAGGACGTATCTCAAATACGAATCCTGCCATATCACCGATATCACAACCTCAACACAAATCTCATCGACTCCTCTCAAACCTAAGTATCATCCTCAAATCCGTATGTGAACACATAGTCCCATACCCATGTGAACACATAACTATATATTCCCGAATAAGCACAAATGAAAGAAGAAAGTATGCAAGTATGGGTGGTTGTGTGCATGTGTGGTGCGACCACTACTCTAGGGTTTCGCGACACTAAATCATCCAAGAACACCAAATATCCATATTATCATCAATATACTCAAACAAAATATAATCAATATATATGTGTGTGTATACGTATTCGTATACATCACCACGAACTGCGGGGGTGCTATACGCCATCCACCCGACTTCTCCCCGTAGATATAAATCTACTCACCTGGTCCTCGCTCGCCGGTGCCGACGTCGCCACGCGCTTGCTTGTCGTCTCGAAGTCCACATGGGTACCTACATATCATAACGCACCGTATCGCATTATAATCCGACTCATGACCAAAACGACACACGAAACCCACATAGGTCAAAATCTATGGTTGCTTTCACAAATCAACCCAAAAACCCTCGACGTCGGCGTACAAACGCCAAACCATCGAGAAAAACCTAAACACACTCATTTGTACAATCACAAGCACTAATTATAATATAAAATAGCTTAAAATTCACAAAAACCCCAAATTCACTTTAAAAGCCATTTTTCCGAAAATCTAGCAAGCACAAATTACCCGTTTTAGTACAAAACTCGATGTTTAAACAAATCTAATGGCCATAATACTTATTAAACATCTTAAATAAGTCATAAAAACCATTTCCATAATTTAATCTCATAAATTTGCATAATTTCCAAAATCCTAGTTTGCAAAAATATCAATTTTTAACACCTTTTAAAGCAAAATTCACAATTCATCAATTAAGCTTGGTTTTGCATGATCCAAAATCATTAAACCACTCATTATAATATTAATAATGACTTGAAACCTTAATTTAGATTTTAATCCCAATATAAAACAATTTCAAAAAAACCTAGTTAGCAAAAAGCACATTTATCACAATTTCCAACTAACAAATTTTGAAATTAGTAACTAGATTAGGTTTTAGCAAGAATTAACATGTTAATCTACTCATGGCAACCTTAATGATGTGATAAAACCCTATCTTGATTTTAATCTCACATATAACCATTAACCCCACAATTCAAGTTTGCAATATGTACACAAATTAAACACCAAATTTAGTTAAATTGGAGTAATTAACCAACAATTAAGACATGGGTTAAGATTTATACCTCCCAATTAGAGATCTAGAAAGGATCTAAGCTTCCCAAATTGCTCTCTTGCTCCCAAAATCCATGCTAGATGGGCAAATAAATAATGGGTAGGAGTTGGATTTCGGTTTTGAGTTTTAGTTGATTTTTCATGAAATTTTTGTGAATTTTTTTTTGAGAAGAGATGAGATGAGGAATGAGAGGGGAGGGCTGCTGGAATTCTATAGATTCGGCCAAAATGGGGAGGGGAAATGGGTGAGGGAGGAGAGAGAGTGAGGTAGAGAAAGTGGGAAAGTCAAAGTCCACCATTTCTTTTATCAATTTCTTTTCTTTTCTTATCTTTTCTTGGTGATTGGAGAGAGAGAGAGAGATGGCTGTCATGGTGGGGCCGGACACATGGGGAGAGGGGGAGAGGGTGAGGTGTGGGTGTGTGGGTTAGGAAAAAAGATAAATGTAATACCCCAACTCCCGTTAACCCTAAATTTCACCGAAAAAAGCCTTTTTCTTCGATATTTTCTAAACCGTTTTGGCAAATGATTTCATTTCAAAAACCACATGATAAAATTTTATTTAAAGTTTTATAATGCACAAAATTTGTTTCAACTCATTCCAATTTGTAATTTTCCCCAATTAAATGTATTAGTGACGGCTTAAAATAATATTAAAATAATTAATTTCGGAAAAATTTTCAGAAAATTTCACCAGTGGATCAATAAACACCAAATACTAGCAATTTCATAGCTAGAATATGTATATTTAATTTTATAATAAAGATTTTTGTATTTTGACTTTTTACCGAAAACCCCCTTATTTTACCGATTTTTTTTCGAAATTTCACCGAAACGATTTTCAAAACGTTACACCACTGTTCTTAGATTACTACCCTACCATGGCTCTGCTGAGTCGTGCAAACAGGTAGTAGTTGGGTGCAGTCCCGAAGCGCTTGGAAGCAATGGCGGTTAGATAGGATTCGTCTCTCCCGAAATTGGGGGTTGATGTCGCGCTGTGTTCGGAAAGCCATTACACAAATTCCCTGACCAAGGCAAGTGACATTTACTGGTAGTTATTCCAGTAGTTTCTCAGGGTGTTCTAGGATACACTCTGACACGACTTATACCGCTATTAGGGGTCTGACGTTTACCATCCCCCTAGGCTCAATATGCGATACTCTTAGACGAACAGACCGGACTGTACGGAGATTGCCACAAACAGGCTCAGTAGGGGTACGGATGAGTTTTCTCGTCGACCTTCTTGTCGAAAAATACCTGGGTAGCCGTTACGTACAGCTAGTGCCACTGACGCGCTTGTGGTTAAACCCACTGCAAGAGTACAGTCGAGTCTTTAGAGTCCCACACAGAGGGTTTCTCGGCTTCGGGCGAAACGTATAGAGGTCGTATGGTTTTACGACAGGGTTCGATCACATACGTGTACTTGTGCGCATATGATGTTCGGGCGGACATTACTAGTAGGCTTTGGTTTAAGCCGGATCCTAGTATATGATTATTGGATTAGTTTCGTCTCATTGTATTCGTGTTTCTCAGAATACGGATACGGATATATATATACGGACGGAAGGCGCATTCTTATGATTTGATCAAGATTGCTTATGGAGAGTGACACCTTAATTAGGGTTTTTCTTTATTAGTGAAATCTTTAATGAGGTGGAGGAAATGAGAGAGGAAACTATATGGTATTTTAGTGAAATGGGATTAGGGTTTGGTATTGACTTTCTTGGACTCATTTGGTTTTTGGTTGACTTAGATATTTGTTAGATATTTTGTAAGATATTTGTGTGATATTTTCTTGTGCCTTGAAAGTCAAAAACCCTAGCCATTTTCACAAATATGTAAGTGCACGGCGGCGCCCCGGCCGTCAATCCGACGCCGGAATGCGGAAACGAAACTTTTCTAAAAACTAGAAACCGGCACCACTGTAAGTGCACGGCGGCGCCCCGGCCTCCATCCCGAGGCCAAAATGCGGAAGCGGTGATTAACTTAAATTTTTCTTCAACTGGCAAACCGCCGCGCACTAATACCCGGATCGAACCACTAACTAGTCCTAGCTATCTACAAGAAGGGGAAGAGAGATATACCGACAGATCCGAGTCCTCCGGTCTTCTCGTCGTCGTCCCGATCTCCTGCGGAAGCTCCGGTCTCCACCTCGTCGCCGGAAGTGCACCACATCGCCTACTTCTTTTACGGGCTCCCACCTCAATGCCGAGGCAACTCGGGCACGAAGCTGGCTAGTCGACGTGCCCAAGATTTGCTGTAGAATATCTAGTGAGCAAGTCTCATTTGGGGTTCATGGAGATGCCTTTGTGGTGGAGGGATGAACTATGGAGTTTTTGAGATGGAACTTGTGGATATTTGGGAGCATGAAATGAACCAAATTTCACTCTCCAAAATTTTGGACAGCCCCACTAAAGCTTGGGCCGGCCACTACAATGAGGGGAGGGTGAGAATGAGAGTGTGTTCTCAAAAAGAGAGAGTGCCAACCATATCCAAGAGAGAGAGAGGAATGGCTATCATGTGAAAAGAAATGATAGCAAGGAAAGTCTAACATTCAAACACCAATGATCATCCATCAACAACAATCATCACAACCAAATCCATACTCCACCAACCAATCAACAAAAACCATGATGACTTAAAATTCAAGCCATGATGGAAAAGAAAGAGTCAAAGGATGGGCTCCATCATGAAACCATCATGATACAAATATAAGCAAAGAACCCCCTCCACAAACACTTATTTGCAACAATACAAATAAGCCCTCCTCCACCAATCTTCAGCCAATGAAATATACAAAGGAAATCGGCCGAAACGAAAAGCAAACTGGCAACTCCAGAAAACTGGTCCCGTAATAAATTACAGGAAAACCCTGATACTGTGCATACACACCCGCATTTGTATTCCGACCGAAATACAAATGCAATGAGACAAAATCTACACTGTACTATACTAGGATCCGGCTTATACCAAAGCCGGCCAGTAATATCCGTTCGATCCTGATCCGTGCAATACCGCACGTATCTGATCGAACGCTGCCATATATCCATACGGCCTATAGTACAAACTGTCCAATCCTGATCCGTGCAATACCGTACATATCTGATCGGACCTTGCCATATCTCCATACGGCCTCTACAACTTTTCGCCCGAAAGCTGAGTAACTGAATGTGGGGGACTCTAAAGACTCGTCAACATCTTGGTTGTGGATTTAACCACTAGCACGTCAGAGGTATAAGCCAATACGTAACGGGCTACCAGGTATTGACTAAAAGGGACGTCTGTGAGCGAACTCAGCCTGACAACCCTACCGAGCCTGTCAGTGACAATATCCGTACAGTCCGGTCCGTTCGTCTATGAGTATCGCATGGCGGGCCTAGGGGGTTGGTAAAAGTCAGACCCCCAAAAGCGGTACAAGTCGTGTCGGAGTGTAGCCCAGAACACCTTGAGATACTACTGGAATACCTACCAGTAAATCTCCTTGCCTCGGCCGAGGGCTTCGTGTAATGGCTCTCCTAGACACAGCACGACCTCACCCCCAATACCGGGAGAGACGAACCCCTGAAGATACGCTCACTGCCTCCATGTGGCTCGGGACTGTACCCAACTAAAACCTGTTTGCACGACTCCTTTGAGCCGTGGTAGGGTAGTAATCAAAGCACAGTGGGAACTCACACAAGACAAATGACGATCCCCAGGTCGATGAACTAACCTGTACACATGTCACCAGGGAACTGACATCTGACGTCTGGTATATGACCAACTAGCATGTTCCCGGCGAGTCCTGTCCGGTGTACTCATAACCCAATGAGCACCTGTATACATCTTAGGTGATCCAACTGACACCAGTGGCTTGTGAGACCGTCCATCGCCCCTCGTCGGGGTCTCGACTGTATAAACTAGTCTACTCTGGAGTATCGATGCCCTGTCTCGAAACTCACACGACTAGGGACCATTTAAGGATATGCTTATAGACCCCAGCTCCCACTTATATGATCGCCCTCATACTGCTGATGGTCAAGCAAGAATCCTAGGGGCTCTACCAACGTGTAATAGCGACTTGTCAGGTCACTTAAAGCAGTACACGATGATAAAGGTAAACCAGATAGCATACCATCATCTCGAGTAAGACTGTCCTACCGGGATAGGTCCTCCATCAATCATTGCAATCACGTACCTGTGACCTAATAATTGACTCTGAGGGCACTATCTCCAACAATCTCCCACTTGCACTCAAGGCTAATTATTGCGATGTCGCATACTCACAGCCCGTGTGATACCGAACACCCAACTCCTCTACTAGTCAGTCTCACAAAGCTCGTTTGCGAAACTATTGCGTTCGAGGAATAGCCTTAGTGAGTGGATCCGCTTTGATGTTTCTTTCTATGTCTCTCTAAATCTCAAGTTCGCGGAGAAAGCCATCTCCCGAAATGAGCAATACCTGTCTTAGAATATGTCTGGATGTCTGATGGGACCTAGCTCATAAATGAACTCCAAATCTAAACTTTTTAGACTGTATCGTCAACTGAACTTAATCAGTATCCTGCGCCATGCCACCCTCAGTATTGCCTTGGACCACCTGTCCAAAATACTGCCCCTTCATCAGAAGGAAAAACTATAACTCTGACAACCTCCTTGTCGTCCATGTCACCTTGGAAGCCTGGATTGATAACTGTCTCCCGAATGAGGCTGTCGTTATCATATCCCTAGAACATCCACTTATGTTCTAAAACTGCTTCCGACTGTTTTTCCAGGATTGGATCAATGTCAACTTATTGTATCTAGTGCAAGAACAACATCTGGTGTGGTACTTGACATCTCATGATTGACTCAATTGCCTGAGCAAGTGATCTGCCAATCATGCACATCCCTCTCTACTTTAGTCTGTAAGACGCCTTTAGAGAGGGTGACTCCATCACCTGCAGGTACACTACCGTGCCAGGAGTTGTCCATTCTAAATACCCTTAGAATGCTGTCTAAGTACCCAGATTGGGAGACCACCCAAATCTAGATCTAAAACCATAGATCTAGTAACCAGTATGTCTGATATAAAATCCATTTCCTTTGTAGAGAAACCACTGTGTGACGACCAAAGTATAACCGATTGTACTATAGGAGTTTCTTTTCCTACTCTGTGTATGTCATCCAAATACCAGGATATCACACCCTACTACCTTCTCAACAGTATGTCTGATGAAGTCAAACCCATGACTGTCACGTCAGAAATAGATGATCTATCTCCGCTACATCTGCTTTAGTCTATAAATAGACATAAGCTACCTGTCCACCAATGCTTCCGCTGCTCCCACTGACTACGACAACCCTCTGGCAGAGTCATACAGACGTGCACTTCTAAAACTAGTTTAGAACGACGCTATACTCATCCTCCCGCCGAGTCTCGCAGCCTGGAACAACAGCAATGGTAAGTGTGGGTAAACAAGAACCTCCATGTCACCTTCCTTGAGGCTACCGGAGTACCTCTCGGGTGCCTGAAGTTACCCACCTTATCTGCGGAGTGGCCAATGGAATGTCAATCCCGATTGAATCTTTAGGTTCCTTATCAAATCTTCAGTAATCGTTTGTGGTTCTGGAATCACTTCCAGCTCTACCATACTCCCACTACTGTTTTCTGAAAAAATCCATTTTTAATAAAACTGTGGCGAGTCTAGAACAATATTGCTATTGTTCATCCAGATGGTAGAAAGTCAACCCTCGTCATAGCCTGGGTCAACCCACAAACAGCCATTACAGAAACGTGCCTTGAGTTGTCCAGTGTCTGGTTTTAATCATAAGCCGGACAACTCCCCGTACCTTAACATCGTTAAGATACGAACTGTTCTATATCCCATATAGGACCAGAGGCACTGATTTAATTGAACCAGATCCAAATCATGCAGCTGTCTCCAGTGCATGTCAACTAAATGGAAGGAGGACGATCAGCGTTACTCAACTTAGGAATGCTTGCAATCATGAGTAACCTGAAAGAGAAGTAAGATCTCTTAATCATTACTATCAACTGAATACCATACACAAGTACCTACATCTTTGATTGCTTTGAAGAATCCCGATACTTGCTACACCTGGTTCTCTACTCTATTCAAATACCTATAACTTCTCAAAATTCGGACCCTGTGTTTCCGCGAAACACCTGTCTAAAAACTAGAGAAGTCATAAGTAAACCGAATATAGTACGAGGACCAACCCCTCTGTCCTGATGGACCCTGGACAACATACAATACTCTGTATAAGTCCCTTGAGTCTGATAACTCATTCACTGTGTGTCGTAGGTTGAAAGCTGTACTTATGGTTAAGAAGAATTACACCGCTGTTTAATGCTCCTTACCTAACCATCCACTGATATAGGTAAATGTCACAGACATAATTTCAAAAAGGTATATCTCACTCTATGAAAATAGACGTACAGATATATCAATTTGAAATTGGTGCATAACAGCGGATATTCAAAACCAAATATTTGCCGACCGGCAAACAACCCAGGTGACTTCCTCAAATATCACTGATTACAACGGATCTCGATATAATGAGGATGATCACCCAATTCCCAATAACTTACTCCCACTCATCATCTGTAAAACCATACAGATGTGAGAATCAAACCTGGTAAATACATACCCTGGAGCAAGTGTCTAATCGGGAAATCAGTTTTGTTTTAACAGTACACAGTAAAACTGAAACATTGAAATGTTTCGATGGGGTATCCCGGTATTCCTAGTAATGCCTCTTCCAGATTCACGACTGTAACCGTATAATTCTTTGCCACCTCTCCAAATCCCTTTATATGTCTTTAGTCGTTACCTTCTGCACACCCCTTTAGGCCAAATGGTTTTCTTCCTTCCCTACCGTTCGGCACCAGCCTATGGTTTGGAAGAAGACTATCCAATAAGCATAATGGGTGTACTGTCCTAATCCTAGGAACACTCGCAATGCGAGAGAAGGTGAAGATAAAAGACACCTGAATAAATCTTATTCCTATTTCTCCTGAACCAGAATCCATCCCCGAACTGGAACAAGTTCCTTTCGAGTTCGTATATAACCATACGATGGAGCATCCAATAAACTGTGGATCTTCGTAGTGATACGGAGTGTCCTGGAGAAATACAAAGGTGATTTAGGATTGGCGAAGGAATACTTGGTTTGGTCGTGAATATCAGTCGCAATTTACTTTGCCCTCTTACTAATCCCTTGCTTTGTCTTAACTTAATACCTTATGCACACCATCGTTATGCTAATTGGTTTTCTTCATTCCCCACTGTTCGGCACCAGCCTAAGGTTTGGAAGAAGACTATCCAATTTGCGTAATAGGTGTACTATCTCCTAAACCAAGGAGTACTCGCAACTTGAGAGAAGGTAAAAGGAAAAGACAACTGAATAATCCTATCCGTTTCCTCCAGAACCGGAAACCATCCTCGAATAAATTCCTTCGAGTTCGTATCTAACCATACGATGGTTTTGTCCAATGGAAGTGGACGTTCGTAGTAATACGGGGTGTCCTGGAGAAAAGGGTAAAAGTAGGAGTGGCAATGAGGTTTGCAACTCTGACAATCCAAAAGCCAGTGTTAAGAAGGTTCGGTTAATTTTGGTCTCTGAGTCATAGTCTTAGGGTCGGGTCAATGGTCGCTGCCAAAGAGAGAGAGAAAAGAAACACTCAGCGTGCACTCTAACCTAGATCAGAATAGTTACCAATTTATCTAATCTGGAAACCTCCCACTGTGCCGTCAAATTCTCCTCCAAACCTGAAAGAAGAATTAGTTGGGGTCACCCGAGGAGTAAACTAACTCATCAGTGGGAATCGGGATCCAACTATCATCGCATGATAACGTGACGGAATTCGCTCATATCATCACACTCCAGAAGGTATGCGCATATCTGGCAAGTTTCAGTTCTTTTGAAACTCCCGATGTGATTTCTGCCCCATGCTCTTATGACCTTGGCGTGAGGTCAAAATATCATAAGTCACATGTCAAGTTCTGCCCGTCATTATCCAGGTTAATTTGAACCCACCCGTACATACCCTTGACGTAGGCCAAAATAGTAGTACGACTGTCCCAAACCAACGCATCTATCTATGCAACAGATAAATACCCGGCAGCTACCAATCACTATGCCTTGGCGTGAGGTCAAAATACATAGCTTGAATACTACCGAATATTTAACTGAAATGACGGAGGGCTACGAATGGTTTCTGGCGAAAACCTTTAACGTAATGAACTTGATATCGTTGAAGGAACGGATAGCTTTTAAAAATATAGTGGCGAAAACCGTTGCTAAAGAGGTCACTCCCGGTGAAGGGATCTCGGCTCTTTCCCCGTAGAATGAGGTGCAGGATATTCCAAATGAATACCACGATGCAAAGCAAAAGTAATCGGCTATAGTGAAGTTAATGCCCTGACGCAAACTTCTGTCCAAGGGGTCACTCCCGGTGAAGGGATCTCGGCCCTTGCCTCGTCGACTGAGGAGCAGGATATTCCAACTGAATACCACGATGCAAAACAAAAGTGAACGTCCTTGCAATAACAGCTTTTTGAAAAGTGTTCCAACAACATCAGATTAGGTTTGTTTTTAACTTGCATTGATCCGAATCAATGCAGTCCCATCAATTGATCACACCACAAAGAACGAAAATATACTGATGTACGTATATGCCATCCGCATTCGCCACTGGGTCCCGTCATTACCCGTTAGGTTAGCTAACTAACGACAGAGCGGGGACTAGACTAGCGCGGATGCAAAACATATACAACATCTACTAATATATATATACCAATATATTATATTCGCTCAAGGCGTGAAAGAAATGCAACATCACAGAAAATGTACAGCATCACAGAAACAATACAGATATCTGGGATCCCCGGGTTTCACAGAGCCACTACTGAAACCCGACGTTCCCCTGGTCGTGTGGATAGCCTGTGCAATGAAATCCTAGACCCCTACGGGCGCGGCAAGTTACCCGCCAAAACCTGAAGCGAGGCAGCCCCCTTCAGCACCGTGAATGGACCACCCAGCACTTCACGGAATCCGGTAACTTGGGCACCCCTCCTGGGTCAACCTGTACCCCCTACGAGTGCGGCGAATAGCCCGCCAATCTTAGAGTGAAGCCCCCTCCGTCTCAATGCCATGAGATGCGGGCTTGTTGCCCTCTAGAACCCGGCTATCCGTGCACCCCTCCGCGGGGTAATCCTAGTACAGAAAGTAAAATATACATACAACGGGTACATCGACCGCAACCAGGTCGTGCCCCAAAATAATAATACAAACAGGCAGTGACGGCAGTCCACATGTCGGACGCTCGCCCCGCAATATCAAATGTACATAATACAACCACAACTGTACTAGCATTGCAACCAGGCTATCCCCCGCGACCGATCCGCAACATCACAGCAAAAACAGAACATCAACGTGAAAGTCACGTTCGCAAATCCGTCTAACCGGGCTATAGCAGTTAGACCGGATTTACCGATCAAGTGACATTCACGGTCACAGATATAATGTAAATACTGTGAAATAATGTGTTTAAAATATCCGATCAATCAAATTTTAACAAGTGGGCCCCAAAGCATTACTGTAGCAGATCAAGAAATTCTGGGCCCAATGTAATTATTCCAAAATCCCAATTTTAACCCCAGAAAGATACTGTAGAAATTTGGTGCAAGGATCCCCACAGTGTGCGGCGGAACCGCGGCCCAAAGGGGGTTTTGGCCGCGGTTCCGCGCCTCCACTGTGGATTCACCCTGTCGAATTTCTACAGTAGCCTAGTAGTCTCCAGTACATTAATTTTATACAACCTGAAAAATTTTTGGAGACCAAAAAATTTCAACAGAAAACTGTCGCTAGCAAAAATGTAGATTTTGGAATTTTGGTCGATCGGAAATGCAAAACACATTAAACCAAGCTAGACTAAGTTAATGGCGAGGCTTTGATACCACTGTAAGTGCACGGCGGCGCCCCGGCCTCCATCCCGAGGCCAAAATGCGGAAGCGGTGATTAACTTAAATTTTTCTTGAACTGGCAAACCGCCGCGCACTAATACCCGGATCGAACCACTAACTAGTCCTAGCTATCTATAAGAAGGGGAAGAGAGATATACCGACAGATCCGAGTCCTCCGGTCTTCTCGTCGTCGTCCCGATCTCCTGCGGAAGCTCCGGTCTCCACCTCGTCGCCGGAAGTGCACCACATCACCTACTTCTTTTACGGGCTCCCACCTCAATGCCGAGGCAACTCGGGCACGAAGCTGGCTAGTCGACGTGCCCAAGATTTGCTGTAGAATATCTAGTGAGCAAGTCTCATTTGGGGTTCATGGAGATGCCTTTGTGGTGGAGGGATGAACTATGGAGTTTTTGAGATGGAACTTGTGGATATTTGGGAGCATGAAATGAACCAAATTTCACTCTCCAAAATTTTGGACAGCCCCACTAAAGCTTGGGCCGGCCACTACAATGAGGGGAGGGTGAGAATGATAGTGTGTTCTCAAAAAGAGAGAGTGCCAACCATATCCAAGAGAGAGAGAGAGGAATGGCTATCATGTGAAAAGAAATGATAGCAAGGAAAGTCTAACACTCAAACACCAATGATCATCCATCAACAACAATCATCACAACCAAATCCATACTCCACCAACCAATCAACAAAAACCATGATGACTTAAAAGTCAAGCCATGATGGAAAAGAAAGAGTCAAAGGATGGGCTCCATCATGAAACCATCATGATACAAATATAAGCAAAGAGCCCCCTCCACAAACACTTATTTGCAACAATACAAATAAGCCCTCCTCCACCAATCTTCGGCCAATGAACGATACAAAGGAAATCGGCCGAAACGAAAAGCAAACTGGCAACTCCAGAAAACTGGTCCCGTAATAAATTACAGGAAAACCCCGATACTGTGCATACACACCCGCATTTGTATTCCGACCGAAATACAAATGCAATGAGACAAAATCTACACTGTACTATACTAGGATCCGGCTTATACCAAAGCCGGCCAGTAATATCCGTTCGATCCTGATCCGTGCAATACCGCACGTATCTGATCGAACGCTGCCATATATCCATACGGCCTATAGTACAAACTGTCCGATCCTGATCCGTGCAATACCGCACATATCTGATCGGACCTTGCCATATCTCCATACGGCCTCTACAACTTTTCGCCCGAAAGCTGAGTAACTGAATGTGGGGAACTCTAAAGACTCGTCAACACCTTGGTTGTGGATTTAACCACTAGCACGTCAGAGGTATAAGCCAATACGTAACGGGCTACCAGGTATTGACTAAAAGGGACGTCTGTGAGCGAACTCAGCCTGACAACCCTACTGAGCCTGTCAGTGACAATATCCGTACAGTCCGGTCCGTTCGTCTATGAGTATCGCATGGCGGGCCTAGGGGGTTGGTAAAAGTCAGACCCCCAAAAGCGGTACAAGTCGTGTCGGAGTGTAGCCCAGAACACCCTGAGATACTACTGGAATACCTACCAGTAAATCTCCTTGCCTCGGCCGAGGGCTTCGTGTAATGGCTCTCCTAGACACAGCACGACCTCACCCCCAATACCGGGAGAGACGAACCCCTGAAGATACGCTCACTGCCTCCATGTGGCTCGGGACTGTACCCAACTAAACCTGTTTGCACGACTCCTTTGAGCCGTGGTAGGGTAGTAATCAAAGCACAGTGGGAACTCACACAAGACAAATGACGATCCCCAGGTCGATGAACTAACCTGTACACATGTCACCAGGGAACTGCCATCTGACGTCTGGTATATGACCAACTAGCATGTTCCCGGCGAGTCCTGTCCGGTGTACTCATAACCCAATGAGCACCTGTATACATCTTAGGTGATCCAACTGACACCAGTGGCTTGTGAGACCGGCCGCCGCCCCTCGTCAGGGTCTCGACTGTATACACTAGTCTACTCTGGAGTATCGATGCCCTGTCTCGAAACTCACACGACTAGGGACCATTTAAGGATATGCTTATAGACCCCAGCTCCCACTTATATGATCGCCCTCATACTGCTGATGGTCAAGCAAGAATCCTAGGAGCTCTACCAACGTGTAATAGCGACTTGTCAGGTCACTTAAAGCAGTACACGATGATAAAGGTAAACCAGATAGCATACCATCATCTCGAGTAAGACTGTCCTACCGGGATAGGTCCTCCATCAATCATTACAATCACGTACCTGTGACCTAATAATTGACTCTGAGGGCACTATCTCCAACAACCACCGCGCACATAAAATCCCGGATCGGGCCATTAACCTAACTCTAGCAAACAAGAAAAGGAGTAGAGAAGCTATACCAAGCGATCCGTGTCCTTCGATCTTCGCCTCCACTCCGATCTCATCGCGGAATCTCCGGTCGTCGCCTTCTCGTCGAAATGAACACCACATCGCCGGGTTCTTTTATGGGCTCCCACGTCTGGACCGAGGCAATTCGGGCGCGAAGTTGGCTAGCCGACGCATCCAAGGAATGCTGTAGACTAGTGTAGAAACCATTATCTCATTTGGGATTGTGAAGTTGCCATGTATAATGGAGGAATGAACTTTAAAATGAACTTGGGATTTTTTGGTGTGAACAAAGAATGATATGAAGAATTTCCCCACACCCAAAAATGAATTCCCTTCATCCCCCAAAGATGTGGCTGGCCATGAATCAAGAGGAGGAAATATACAAGGGAGGTGAGTGTAGGAAAAACAAAGGGGTGATCCTAAACAAAGAGATGATAATGAGGTTATAAAGTCACATCACTATCTAATCTAATCTTATCTCATTAATGCTAGCCATAATGAGAAAAAGTGAATCAAAGAAAGTAAGTGTTATCATAATCACCCAATTACAAATAACCCCTCCACAAATGCTAATTTGCGAACTTGCAAATTAGCCCCTCCATCAGAAAAATCCGGCCGGGAAGGAACAAAGGAAAACTGGCCGGAACGGAATGCAAACTGGCAACTTCAGAAAACTGATCCCGTAATAAATTACAGGAAAACCTCGCGACTGTATATACATACCCTCATTTATATTCCCATTGAATACAAATGCAAAGAGACAAAATCTACACTGTACAATACTAGGATCCGGCTTAAACCAAAGCCCACTAGTATTAACCGTCCGATCATGATCCGTGTAATACCGCACGTATCTGATCGAACCCTGCCATATCTCCATACGGCCTCTACAGCGTTTCGCCCGAAACTTGAGAAACTGGTCTATGGGGGACTCTAAAGACTCGTCAATACTTTGTCTGCGGATTTAACCACTAGCACGTCAGAGGTATTAGCCTATACGTAACGGGCTACCAGGTATTGACCAAAAGGGACGTCGATGAGCGAACTCATCCTGACACCCTACTGAGCCTGTCAGTGACAATATCCGTACAGTCCGGTCAGTTCGTCTATGAGCATCGCATGGCGGGCCTAGGGGGTTGGTAAAAGTCAGACCCCTAAAAGCGGTACAAGTCGTGTCGGGGTGTAGCCCAGAACACCCTGAGATACTACTGGAATACCTACCAGTAAATCTCCTGCCTTGGCCAAGGACTTTCATGTACTGGCTCTCCGAGACACAGCACGACCTCACCCCCAATACCGGGAGAGACGAACCCCTGCAGATCCGCTCACTGCCTCCATGTGGCTCGGGACTGTACCCAACTAAAACCTGTTTGCACGTCTCCTTTGAGCGTGGTAGGGTAGTAATCAAAGCACAGTGGGAACTCACACGAGACAAATGACGATCTCAGGTCGATGAACTAACCTGTACACATGTCACCAGGGAACTGCTATCTGACGTCAGGTATAATACCAACTAGCAGGTTCCCGGCGAGTCCTGTCCGGTGTACTCATAACCTAATGAGCACCTGTATACATCTTAGGTGAACCAACTGACACCAGTGGCTTGTGAGACCGGCCACCGCCCCTCGTCGGGGTCTCGACTGTATACACTAGTCTACTCTGGAGTATCGATGCCCTGTCTCGAAACTCTCTCGACTAGGGACCATTTAAGGATGTGATTATAGACCCCAGCTCCCACGTATATGATCGCCCTCATACTGCTGGTAGTCAAGCAAGAGTCCTAGGGTCTCTATCAACATGCAATAATGACCTCTAAGGTCACCTAAAGCAGTACATGATGATAAAGATAAACCAGATAGCATACTATCATCTTGATTAAGACTGTCCTACCGGGATAGGTCCTCCATCAATCACTGCAATCACGTGCCTGTGATCCAATAATTAACTCTGATGGCACTATCTCCAACAATCTCCCACTTGCACTCAAGGCTTATTATTGCGATGTTGCATACTCACAGCCCGTGTGATACCGAACATCCAACTCCTCTACTAGTCAGTCTCACAAAGCTCGTTTGCGAAACTATTGCGTTCGAGGAATAGCCTCAGTGAGTGGATCCGCCATGATGTTTCTTTCTATGTCTCTCTTTATCTCAAGTTCGCGGAGAAACCCATCTCCCGAAATGGGCAATACCTGTCTTAGAATATGTCTGGATGTCTGATGGGACCTAGCTCATAAATGAACTCCAAATCCAAACTTCTTAGACTGTATCGTCAACTGAACTTAATCAGTATCCTGCGCCATGCCTTCCCTCAGTATCCACCTGGACCACCTGTCCAAATACTGCCCTTGTCAGAGGGAAAACTATAACTCTGACAGCCACTCTGTCATCCATGTCACCTTGGAAGCCTGGAGTGATAACTGTCTCCCAAAGGAGGCTGTCGTTATCATATCCCTAGAACATCCACTTATGTTCTAAAACTGCTTCTGAATGTTTCTCCAGCATTGGATTAATATCAATTTACTGCATCTCGTGGAAAAACAACATCTGGTGTGGTACTTGATATCTCATGATTGACTCAATTGCCTAAGCAAGTGATCTGCCTATCATGCACATCCCTCTCCCCTTTAGTCTGTAAGACACCTTTAGAGAGGGTGACTCCATCACCTGCAGGTACACTACCATGCCTGGAGTCGTCCATTCTAAATACTCTTAGAATGCTGTCTAAGTACCCTGATTGGGACACTTCCCAAATCTAGATCTAAAACCATAGATCTAGTAAGCAGAATGTAGATATAATATCCAAGTCCTTTGTGGAGAAACCACTTTGTGACAACCAAAGAATAACCGATCGTAGTATAGGAATATCACTTCCTACTCTGTGTATGTCATCCAAACATCAGGACATTACACCCTACTACCTTCTTAACAGATCCATCCCCTATTCTGATGAAGTCAAACCTATGACTGTCACATCAAAAATAGATGATCTATCTCCGCTATATCTGCTTTAGTCTATAAATAGACATAAGCCACTTGTCCACTATGCTTCCGCTGCTCCCACTGACTACGACAACCCTCCGGCAGAGTCATATACACGTACACTTCTGAAGCCTGTTCAGAACGACGCTGTACTCATCCTCCTGCCGGGTCTCATAGTCTGGAACAACAGTAGTGTCAAGTCTGGGTAAATAAGAACCTTCCTGCCACCGTCCTTGAGCATACCGAAGTACCTCTCGGGTGCCTGAGGTTACCCACCATATCTGCGGAGTGGCCAATGGAATGTCAAACCAGATTGAATCTTTAGGTTCTTATCAAATCTTCAGTAATCGTTTGCGGTTCTGGAATCACTTCCAGTTCTACCATACTCCCACTACTGTTTTCTGAAAAAATCCATTTTTATTAAAACTGTGGCGAGTCAAGAACAATATCACTATTGATCTTCCAGATGGTAGAAAATCAACCCTCGTCATAGCCCGGGTCAACCCACAAACAGCCATTACAGAAACGTGCCTTGAGTTATCCAGAGTCTGGTTTTAAGCATAAGCTGGACAACTCCACGTACCTTAACAATGTCAACATATGAACTGTTCTATATCCAATATAGAAACGGAGGCACTGATTTAATTGAGCCAGATTCAAATCATGCAGCTGTCTCCAGTGCATGTCAACTAAATGGAAAGAGGCCGATCAACATTACTCACCTTAGGAGTACTTCCAATTATGAGTAACCTGAAAGAGAAGCAAGTTCTCTTATTCATTACTATCAACTGAATACCATACACAAGTATCTACATCTTCGATCACCTTGAAGAATCCCGATACTTGCAACACCTGGTTCTCTACTCTATTCTTATACCTATAACTTCTCAAAACTTGGACCTTGTGTTTCTACGAAACACATGTCTAAGACCCAGAGAAGTCACAAGTAAACAGAATCTAGTACGAGTACCAACCCCTCTGTCCTAATGGACACTGGACAACATACAATACTCTGTATAAGTCTCCTAAGTCTAATAACTCATTCCCTGTGTGTCGTAGGTTGAAAACTGTACCTATGGTTAAGAAGAATTACACCGCTGTTCAATGCTCCTTACCTAACCATCCACTGATATAGGTAAATGTCATAGACATAATTTCAAAAGGTATATCTCACTCTATAAAAATAGACGTATAGATATATCAATTTAAAATTGGTGCATTACAACGGATATTCAAAACCAAATATTTGTCGTCCGGCAAACAACCCAGGCGACTTCCTCAAATATCACCAATTACAACGAATCCCGATATAATGAGGATGATCACCTAATTCCCAATAAATTACTCCCACTCATCATCTGTAAAACCATACAGATATGAGAATCAAACCTGGTAAATACATACCCTGGAGTAAGTGTCTAATTGGGAAATCAGTTTTCTTTTAACAGTATACAGTGAAACTGAAACATTGAAATGTTTTGATGGGGTATCCCGGTATTCCTAGTAATGCCTCTTCCATTATCCAGATTCACAACTGTAACCGTATAATTCTTTGCCATCTCTCCGAATCCCTTTATATGTCTTTGGTCATTACCTTCTATACACCCTCTTAGGCTAAATGGTTTTCTTCTTTCCCTACCGTTCGGCACCAGCCTATGGTTTGGAAGAAGACTATCCAATAAGCATAATGGGCGTACTGTCCTAATCCTAAGAGCACTCGCAATGCGAGAGAAAGTGAAGATAAAAGACAACCGAATAAAACCTTATTCTTATTTCTCCTGAACCAGAATCCATCCCCGAACTGGAACAAGTTCCTTTCGAGTTCGTATATAACCATACGATGGAGTATCCAAATAAACTGTGGATCTTCGTAGTGATACGGAGTGTTCTGGAGAAATACAAAGGTGATTTAGGATTAGTGAAGAAATACTTGGTTTGGTCGTGAATAGAAGTCGCAATTTACTTTGCCCTCTTACTAATCCCTTGATATGTCTTTACTTAATACCTTCTGTACACCATCATTATGCTAATTGGTTTTCTTCATTCCCTACCGTTCGGCACCAGCCTAAGGTTTGGAAGAAGACTATCCAATTTGCGTAATAGGTGTACTATCTCCTAAACCAAGGAGTACTCGCAACCTGAGAGAAGGTAAAAGGAAAAGACAACTGAATAATCCGATTCGTTTTCTCCAGAACCAGAAACCATCCTCGAATAAATTCCTTCGAGTTCGTATATAACCATACGATGGTTTTATCCAATGGAAGTGGACGTTCGTAGTAATACGGGGTGTCCTGGAGAAAAGGGTAAAAGTAGGAGTGGCAATGAGGTTTGCAACTCTGACAATCCAAAAGCCAGTGTTTAAGAAAGTTCGGTTAATTTTGGTCACTGAGTCATAGTCTGGGGTCGGGTCATGGTCGCTGCCAAAGAGAGAGAGAGAAAAGAAACAGTCAACGTGCACTCTAACCTAGATCAGAATGGTTATCACTTTATCTAATCTGAAAACCTCCCACTGTAACGTCAAATTCTTCCCCAAACCTGAAAGAAGAATTAGTCGGGATCACCCGAGGAGTAAACCAACTCATCGGTGGGAATCGGGATCCAACTATCATCGCATGATAACATGACGGAATCCGCTCACATTATCACACTCCAAAAGGTATGCGCATATCTGGCAAGTTTCAGCTTCTTTAGAAACTCCCGATGTGATTTTTGCCCCATGCTCTTATGACCTTGACGAAGGTCAACAAATCATAAGTCACATGTCAAGTTCTACCCGTCATTCTCCAGGTTAATTTGAGCCCACCCGTACAAGCCCTTGACTTTGGCCAACAAGGCTATATGACTGCCCCAAACTAACGCATATATCTATGCTGCATATGAATACCCAATAGCTACCAATCACTGTGCCTTGAGTTTGGCCAACAAACAAAGCTTGAATACTTATTGACTATCCATATAAAACGACGGAGGGCTACGAATGGTTTCTGGCGAAAACCTTTAACGTAATGAACTTGATATCGTTGAAGGAACTGGATAGGTTTATAAAAATATAGCGACGAAAACCTTTGCTAAAGAGGTCACTCCCGATGAAGGGATCTCGGCTCTTTCCCCGTAGAATGAGGTGCAGGATATTCCAACTGAATACCACGATGCAAAGCAAAAGTAATCGGCTATAGTGAAGTTATTGCCCTGACGCAAACTTTTGTCCAAGGGGTCACTCCCGGTGAAGGGATCTCGGCCTTTGCCTCGTCGACTGAGGAGCAGGATATTCCAACTGAATACCACGATGCAAAACAAAAGAGAACGTCCTTGCAATAACAGCTTTTTGAAAAGTGTTCCAACAATATCAGAATAGGTTTGTTTAGCTTGCATTGATCCGAATCAATGCAGTCCCATCAATTGATCACACCAATAAAGAACGAAAATAATGATGTACGTATATGCCATCCGCATTCGCCACTGGGTCCCGTCATCACCCCTTAGGTTACTTAACTAACGACAGAGCGGGGACTGGACTAGCGCGGATGCAAAACATATACAACATCTACTAGTATATATTTCAATATATAATATTCGCTCAAGGCGTAATAAAATGCAACATCACAGAAATGTAATAAGCATCACAGAACAATACAGATATCTGGGATCCCCGGGTTTCATAGAGCCGCTACTGAAACCCGACGTTCCCCTGGTCGTGTGGATAGCCTGTGCAATGAAAATCCTAGACCCCTACGGGCGCGGCAAGTTACCCGCCAAAACCTGAAGCGAGGCAGCCCCCTTCAGCAATGTGAATGGACCACCCAGCACTTCACGGAATCTGGTAACTTGGGCACCCCTCCTGGGTCAACCTGTACCCCCTACGAGTGCGGCGAATAGCCCGCCAATTCTAGAGTGAAGCCCCCTCCGTCTCAAAGCCATGAGATGCGGGCTCGTAGCCCTATAGAATCCGGCTATCCGTGCACCCCTCCTTGGGGTAATCCTAGTACAGAAAGTAAAATATACATACAACGGGTATATCGACCTCACCCCGGTCGTGCCCCAAAAGAATAATATACAAACAGGCAGTGACGGCAGTCCACATGTCGGACGCTCGCCCCGCAATATCAAATGTACATATAAAACAAACTGTACTACCATTGCATCCAGGCTATCCCCCACGACCAATCCGCAACATCACAGCACAACACAGAACATCAACGTGAATGTCACGTTCGCAAATCCGTCTAAAAGGGCTATAGCAGATAGACTGGATTTACCGATCGAGTGACATTCACGGTCGCAGATATAATGTAAATACTGTGAACTAACATGTTTAAAATTTTCGATTGATCAAATTTACCGAAGTGGGCCCCAAGCACTACTGTAGCACTCAGAGAAAATCTGGGCCCAAAAAGAATATTCCAAAAACCCCCAGAAGCCCACTGTGAAAATTTGGTAAAGTGAACAGTCAACATGGCGGCGGAACCGCGGCCAATGCGTGGGTTTGGCCGCGGTTCCGCGGTGGTACAGTGACGTCACGCGACCAAATTTTCACAGAATACTTATATTTGCCTGCATGTGTTTCTGCAACAACCTGAAAAATTTTTAGAGCCCAAAAAAATTTCGACAGAAACTAATGCAATGAAAACGCAGTTTTTGAAAATTCGTCCGATCGAAATTCTAAACACGTTAGAGCAAGCTAGACTAGATTAATGGCTTGGCTCTGATACCAGTGTAAGTACACGGCGGCGCCCCGGCCGTCAATCCGACACCGGAATGTGGAAACGAAACTTTTCTAAAAACTAGAAACCGGCACCACCGCGCACATAAAATCCCGGATCGGACCATTAACCAAACTCTAGCAAACAAGAAAAGGAGTAGAGAAGCTATACCAAGCGATCTGTGTCCTTCGGTCTTCACCTCCACTCCGATCTCCTCGCGGAATCTCCGGTCGTCGCCTCCTCGTCGAAACGGGAACCACATCGCCGGGTTCTTTTACAGGCTCCCACCTCTGGACCGTGGCAACTCGGGCGCGAAGTTGGCTAGCCGATGCGTCCAAGGAATGCTGTAGACTAGTGTAGAAACCATTGTCTCATTTGGGGTTGTGAAGTTGCCATGTATGATGGAGGAATGAACTTTAAAATGAACTTGGGATTTTTTGGTGTGAACAAAGAATGATATGAAGAATTTCCCCACACCCAAAAATGAATTCCCTTCATCCCCCAAAGATGTGGCCGGCCATGAATCAAGAGGAGGAAATATACAAGGGAGGTGAGTATAGGAAAAACAAAGGGGTGATCCTAAACAAAGAGATGATAATGAGGTTACAAAGTCACATCACTATCTAATCTAATCTTATCTCATTAATGCTAGCCATAATGAGAAAAAGAGAATCAAAGAAAGTAAGTGTTATCATAATCACCCAATTACAAATAACCCCTCCACAAATGCTAATTTGCGAACTTGCAAATTAGCCCCTCCATCAGAAAAATCCGGCCGGGAAGGAACAAAGGAAAACTGGCCGGAACGGAATGCAAACTGGAAACTTCAGAAAACTGATCCCGTAATAAATTACAGGAAAACCCCGCGACTGTATATACATACCCGCATTTATATTCCCACTGAATACAAATGCATAGAGACAAAATCTACACTGTACAATACTAGGATCCGACTTAAACTAAAGCCCGCTAGTATTAACCGTCCGATCATGATCCGTGTAATACCGCACGTATCAGATCGAACCTGCCATATCTCCATACGGCCTCTACAGCGTTTCGCCCGAAACTTGAGAAACTGGTCTGTGGGGGACTCTAAAGACTCATAAATACTTTGGCTGCGGATTTAACCACTAGCACGTCATAGGTATTAGCCTATACGTAACGGGCTACCAGGTATTGACCAAAAGGGACGTCGATGAGCGAACTCATCCTGACACCCTATTGAGCCTGTCAGTGACAATATCCGTACAGTCCGGTCCGTTCGTCTATGAGCATCGCATGGCGGGCCTAGAGGGTTGGTAAAAGTCAGACCCCCAAAAGCGGTACAAGTCGTGTCGGAGTGTAGCCCAGAACACCCTGAGATACTACTGGAATACCTACCAGTAAATCTCCTGCCTTGGCCAAGGACTTTCATGTACTGGCTCTCCTAGATACAGCGCGACCTCACCCCCAATACCGGAAGAGACGAACCCCTGCAGATCCGCTCACTGCCTCCATGTGGCTCGGGACTGTACCCAACTAAAACATGTTTGCACGTCTCCTTTGAGCGTGGTAGGGTAGTAATCAAAGCACAGTGGGAACTCACACGAGACAAATGACGATCTCAGGTCGATGAACTAACCTGTACACATGTCACCAGGGAACTGCTATCTGACGTCAGGTATAATACCAACTAGCAGGTTCCCGGCGAGTCCTGTCCGGTGTACTCATAACCCAATGAGCACCTGTATACATCTTAGGTGAACCAACTGACACCAGTGGCTTGTGAGACCGTCCACCGCCCCTCGTCGGGGTCTCGACTGTATACACTAGTCTACTCTGGAGTATCGATGCCCTGTCTCGAAACTCCCTCGACTAGGGACCATTTAAGGATGTGCTTATAGACCCCAGCTCCCACGTATATGATCGCCCTCATACTGTTGGTAGTCAAGCAAGAATCCTAGGGGCTTTATCAACGTGCAATAGTGACCTGTAAGGTCACCTAAAGCAGTACACGATGATAAAGATAAACCAGATAGCATACTATCATCTTGAGTAAGGGATGGGTCCTCCATCAATCACTGCAATCACATGCCTGTGAAGGCACTATCTCCAACAAAATATTCCTCACTTGAAAAGAACTACAGATAGTTTTCTTCTCCTCACTTCTTCAAGCTTTCTCCTTCTCTTTTTCAAACCCTAACCATCTTATGAGTTGAGAACCGTAGGGTTTGTGAGACTACTAAACTCCTCATCACTCTCTACACATCCTAGGCTACAAAGTTTAGCACACCAAGTGACCTAGTTGCCTCAAGTTAGAGGTAAAGCTCAAAGTCGGATCTCTCGGATGGATCTTCTACGATTTGGAGAAGACGACGAGGAGGTGCAATCCGTTCTCAATTCAAGGAGCTCACAACATGGAGAAGGACAGCGAGGAGGTGATGGACAGCGAGAACTTGAGGTATAACACTCACACATAGTAGTTAAACCTCATTGATAGATTGTTAGTTAGGGTTTAGTATCGATCCTGGAGTTTAGTCGATATTACGAAGCTTATAAAATCGTTTTTTGCACATTCTGCCTCCCTGCAACACGTGGGGTGCGTGGCATCGACTTACAGTGGTATCAGAGCCGACTAAACTATAGCCAATAGATTAAACGACAACTAAAAATACGAAACCGAAATAACCCCAAAACATCGAAACGTAGATCCTAGTTTCTGTTGAATTTTTCCGAGGCTCTAAATTTTTTTTAGCAACTGCAGAGTACTCCTTCAACTGTAACATGAAAAAACACCAAAAACAAGATAAATCCCTCTAAAAGTGGCCGGCCACATTCAAGAAATTTCCGAGCTCACCGGGTCATTTCGAGGGGATTGCTTTGTATTTTGGTATGTGGCTTTGTTACTAGGATCTAGGGTTTCAGGAGTTGTTTATTTTTGCCAATTTTGCATATACTGTTAATTCTTCACTGTGGCAATAAGGGGTGTTTCGAAGTCGCAGTTTAACGTTGTTTAATGTTTCAAGTTTTGATAAATGTGTTCGTAAACTTCCGCTAATTGCTATATGTCGGTTAGTTGGGGGTTGCACATTTCTGTGATGTTTGTTTATGTATATGGACTTATTGGATTGTCGTGAATGAATAGCCGAGGATGTGAGGTGTTATATTCTTTCATTCAAATGTAAATTGTAAATTGTTGTAATATTTTATCGCGGGGCACATCCGGGTTGAGGTTGTAGCCACTGTTGTATTATTTCATTTACTGTTTATTGCTCCTAGGATAGACCCAAGGTGGGGTGCACAAACTACCGAGTACTTTGAAGTGCCGAGTGGCCTACTCACGTTGTTGGGGGAGATTGCTTCACTTCGAGTATTTGGCGGGTAGTTTGCCGCACTCGTAGGGGTCTGGGATGGGGTTTGGCTATTCGTAGTGACCGTGGAATCCGTCTTTCGTTACAGGCTTAAACAAAACGCGAATTCCTAATATATCCAATGTGTTCATCTGTGATCTGGAATGCCTATTATTGCGTCTGATGAATAGATATTATATATATGTAAGTCAACGTTACACACCCCACAAGATGCGGGGAGACGGAATAGGTAAAATAATCATTTTGTTTAAGGTAACATCGACTAACTTTACGGATCTTTGCTAAACCCTAACTAACAACTATCTAGAAGTGCTAAACTACTATGATAGATGATTATACCTCAAGATACTAGTTCTTCTTGTTCTTGTTGTTCACCTCCTCGTCGGCCTTCTCGATGTAATAGAAGATCCACCCGAAAGTTCATCCTTCAAGATTTAACCTCTAACTTGAGGTAACTAAGTGGCTAAGATTGCTAATCCAAGTGACCTAGAAGATATAGAAGTGGATTAAGGATCTATTAGTCTTTCTAACCCTTGGGATCTCAACACATGAGAGGATTAGGGTTAGGTTGAAGAAGAGGAGAGCTTGAGGAGAGAAAGTATGTTTGTTAATAATTAATTGAACCCTTCTCACTTTGAATAATATGAAGCATAAAAAATATCTTGCACAAATATCTTGCACAAATATCATCCATGCTTCATTTAATTCTTGAGATGAATCATCTCATGAGTCATGGTGCAATTAATGATAATAACACATAAGCTCTCCACCTCATTAAGTTTAATTCACAAATGAATTAAAACTAAATGAGTCACCTTCCTTCTAGAAACTTCTCGACTAATTACGAGAATGCCCCTCCCATCCGTATTTACGAAAAACACGGATAAACTGAGACTGCATAAATCCAATAATCCAATACTAGAATCTGGCTTAAACTAAAGCCCGCTAGTATAATCTGTCCGAACATCTTACGTGCACAAGTACACGTATATGTCCGAACCCTGTCGTAAAACCATACGACCTCTATATCGTTTCGCCTGAAACAGGGAAACTCTCTGTGTGGGACTCTAAAGACTCGACACTACGCTGGCAGTGGGTTTAACCACAGGCCGCAAGCGGTACTAGCTATACGTAACGGTCCCCAGGTAGATGTCGATAAGAAGGCCGATGAGGAAACCCATCCGAACTCCTACTGAGCCTGATGTGACAATCTCCATACAGTCTGGTCTATTCATCTAAGACTATCGCATATCGGGCCTAGGGGGCGGAAAGCGTCGGTCCCCTAAAAGCGGTATAAGTCGTGTCGGAGTGAAACCCATTACACCTTGAGAAACTACTGGAAAACCTACCAGTAAATCTCGCTTGCCCTGGCCAGGGACCTTGCGAGATGGCTTTCCAAACACATCGCGATATCAACTCCCAATACCGGGAGAGACGAATCCTATCTAACCGTCACTGCCTCCAAGAGCTTCGGGACTGCACCCAACTGCTACCTGTTTGCACGACTCCTTTGAGCCATTGTAGGGTAGCAATCTAAGAACAGTGGGAACACACTCGAGACGAAGCAGCAGTATCAAGTCTATGGACTATGCTGTACTCATGTCACCTGGGAACTGTTAACTGACGATGGGTATAATACCAACCAACAGTTCCCTGCGAGTCCTGTCCGGTGTACCCGTACCCCAACGAGCACCTGCATACTATCTCCAGTACAACGTACTAATGGCCGTGGGACAGGCTATTTCCCCTGCTGGGATATGAAGCGTATACACTAGTCTAATCTGGAGTATCGATGCCCTGTCTCGATAATCCTACGACTAGGGATCTGAAAAAGGATGGGCTTATAGACTACCCACCCCCCACTAATATGACTGCCATCACAACGCTGGTAATCAAGCAAAGATCCTAAGGGCTCTACTAATATGTATAAGCAATATGTTAAAAGAAACACATGCACATATTAAAGTAGAAACAAACCAAGTAGCATACTACCATTTTTAGCAAGACTGTCAATACAACTGTGAATATCCCAAGCTTCTATTAAGTAATATACAAACTAGTATGATACAGTAATGGCCTCTAGGGCATAAACACTAACAATATATATATATATATATATATATATATATATATATATATATTATATAATAGACGTTGCTTATGTTTTGCATCCGCGCTAGTCCAGCCCCCAGCTTTGGCGTTAGTTATCTAACCTAACGGTGTAATACGGGGCCCCGTGGCGAATGCGGAAGCGTACGTTGTATTTTCGTCTTTTTCTGCAATGGTAGGTTAAATGATGGGGTTGCATTACATTAATGAAAATCAAACAAACCAAAGCTGAATCGTTGGAACAATTTTAAAAACCACTCGGTTTTTTCAAAACAGTAAAACTTTTTAAAATGCGGAGCTTAAACCACTCCTTTTAAAAGCTATCAGGTTCTTTCGATTATATCAAATTCACTACGTTCACGGTTTCGCCAAAACTATTCGTAGCCCTTCGTCATTTCATATGAATATTCAATAGTATTCAAGCTATGTTTGTTGGCCTTAGTCAAGGTATAGTGATTGGTAGCTACTGGGTATTCATATGTAGCATAGATAGATGCGTTAGTTTAGGACAATCATACTACTTTGTTGGCCTTAGTCAATGGTATATATGGCTAGGTTCAAATTAACTTGGATAATGACGGGTAGAACTTGACATGTGACTTGTGATTTGTTGGCCTTAGTCAAGGTCATAAGAGCATGGGGCAAAAATCCACATCGGGAGTTTCTAAGAAACTAAAACTTGCTAGTGTTGCATACCATTTGGAGTGTGATAATTTTGGTAGGATTCTTTCGACTTTATCACACGATGATATTTGGATCCCGATCCTACTGTGAGTGTATGCTACTTCTCAGGAGATTTTTTCACTTAACGATCAATGCTATAAACCAAGTAGGTGTCTAGAACAGTGTTAGCGGGGCTACGCCTCCAGGGAAAAGAGGTTATTTAATTAAGGAACTTCACGAAAGCGTCGTAAAACCTCCCTCGAAGTACCGACACTAGCCTGGCTGAACGGTTAAGCAATTATTGTACGGTGAGATTAATCCTCACTAATTCTTCTTTTCTGGTTTGAGGAAGGATTCGAGAAACAGTGGGAGACATCCTGTTTAGATAAACTAAAAACCAATATAAACTTGCAAGTGTATCATGCTAAAGTGTTTCTCTCTCTCTCCTAATTGCAGCAACCAAAGATGACGGGCCTTAAGTTACTATTAGAAAAAAATATATTGACAGGGCCAAACTATAAAGATTGGTTCAGGAATGTCAATATGGCAATAACTTATGACAAGTTGGGGTATGTCCTTACTAAAAAAGCCTCCGCCGTTCCAGGTCCAGAATCCAGTGTCGCGGATAAGGAAATCTGTAACACCTGGGAGATTGACTGCGCGAAGACCAAGTGCCTTATGCTTACCTCTATAGACAATGAGCACCAGAGACGGCACGAGAATATGGATCTTGAATCCATATTCCTCCATAACAAAGAATTATATGGAGAGCAATCGCGTATCGCAAGATACGATACCTCGAAAAAACTTTTTCAGAAGAGGTTGGCCGTCGGATCATCTGTAGAGGAACACGTCCTTAAGATGATTGGCTATAATGAAGAGCTCGCGGACCTCAGGACCACGTTAGAGAATGAGATGTATACAGACTTAATTATGCAGTCCCTCCCTCCCACCTACGTCTAGTTTACCTTAAATTTTAATATTCAAGATAAAGAATTTGAACTTCCGGAACTCCTCAATATGTTGAGGAGTGCAGAGGACACCCTGCAGAAAGCCAGGGAAACACCTGCTCTATTTTTTGGAGGAGCTTCCTCTTCTAGATCCAAGGCGAAAGCCAAAGGAAAAAAGAAGAAGGCCCCCACCAAGCCGAGAGGCGGTGTTAGTAAGGTGGAGGCGAAGGGTAAGGCAAGGGTAGTGGGGCCGACGGTAGGAAAGGAAGAATGCTTCTACTGTCATAAGAAGGACCACTGGAAGAAAGATTGCAAGGCTTGGAAGGCCAAGAACCAGGACCCGAAGCAGGTTGTGGCTTCGGCTTCAGGTGTGTTTGTAATTGAAAACTGTTTGTCAATCAACTCTACTTCCTGGGTATTGGATACCGGATCAGGATCTCATATCTGCAATTCTTTGCAGGCACTGAGAAGCCGTAGGGTTCTGAAGACTGGTGATATGACCCTCAGGGTTACTAACGGAGCGAGCGTGAATGCTGTGTCCGTAGGGGAATATCACATTGGATTGACGAGTGGACATATTTTGGTTTTGCGTAACTGTTTTTATGTACCTAGTTTGACTTGTAATATCATTTCTGTATCTTTATTATCTAAAGAAGGTTATGATTTTACATTTATAAGCGATGTCGTAAACATCCACCTTAATCATGGTTTGATTGGGTTAGGTACTCTAAATAATGGTATATACGTATTAAACCAACTACAAATTTTCAATGTCCAGAACACACATAAAAGAAAGACTCCAGAAATAAATCATACTTTCTTATGGCATTATAGACTGGGTCACATCAATGAAACACGGTTGACTAAATTACATAGAGAAGGATATTTGGATCCGTTCGAATATCAGTCTTATGCAACTTGTCAATCTTGTCTCATGGCAAAAGTTGACAAAGACTCCATTCACTGGACACGGAGTAAGAGCGAGCGAGCTCTTGGGACTCATACACAGCGATGTGTGTGGTCCAATGTCTACACATGTGCGAAGTGGTTATTCTTATTTCATTACTTTTACGGATGGTTTCTCAAGATATGGACATGTCTTCTTGATGAAGCACAAATCCGAAGCCTTTAAGAAATTCCGGGAATATAAAAATGAAGTGGAAAAACAAACAGGCAAAAATATCAAAACACTAAGATCTGATCAAGGTGGTGAATACTTGGGTGTTGAGTTCCTGGATTACCTAAAAGAGAATGGAATTCTCTCTCAGCTTACTCCTCCATACACGCCACAACACAATGGTGTATCGGAAAGGCGGAACAGAACCCTATTAGATATGGTTCGTTCAATGATGAGTAAAGCTGAGTTTCCGCGATCCTTCTAGGGATATTGATTGGTATGAAAAAGTGTTTGTAGAATAACCGCAATCAAAAACGGTGTCGCTTGTAGCTAGCCGAGATGAGTACGGGTCGTCCGCAGGGAAACGTGGAATCTTTTTATCTTACTTTAGACGTGTTGAATAAAATAAACGAAGAGAAGATGATAGTTTGTTTTAAGATCTAAATTAATTACGGATGTAAATTATATAAGAAAAAGGCTTGTAGGGTTCGTTAAGATTTAGTAGTCATAGATGATTAATAAAGATGACTCATTTTATCCTTTAATAGATTTAAAACTAGATCGACGGTGATGCATGTAGAATAGGATTTTTGGAGGGAATAGGGTTCCCACTCTTAACCCTTATCTTTACATGGATCTCCGTTCATGTCTAGCCTTTACCAAAACAATTGTTAATCTAATCCCAAATCGCGGTCGTGACTACCAATGAATTGATAGCGCGCCCGATTAGGATGTTAACAATTCTTTTGATAAAGTTTATAAACTTTATAGGACGTAAAAAGAGTTAAAATATTTTAATCATCCATTGATCTACCCTAATCCTACGAACCCTAACAAACGGAGAATTACTCGCGCATGTTGGAAATAGAAGAAGAAAGGATAGTTAAAGAAATCATAATGCAGAAATAATACGGAAAATAAATAATTAAACAAAATGATCTACCTTTATTAATCAACTTCACAAGTACAAATCCTACGAATTTAGATTACAAGAAGAAGAAGTTGCTCTCGATCTCTTCCCCGTCGGAAGTAGATGCTCCGTCAATTTTCACGTCGCCCTATCACGTCGAATCGTGGACCTGTCGTGGATCACTTGTTCTTTGACGGTGATTTTCTTTGTGGTAAAGGTGATGCTCTCTAACTTTAGCCATCGGTCCTTTTTATAGCTCTCAAATCAGAAAACCAAGTTACCTAATATTGTGATTGCCTAATATGGTGATTTCCATGCGTGGATTCTGAGTCCCTGTCAGTATTGATTTTATGATTTTGGCAGATTTTTGATCCTGGCATCTTGAACATCTTGATCTCTTGACCTGAGCTAAATCTTGCACAATATCTCTATGAATAATATTAGTACAATTTATTAAATTAGAGAGAGTATCTTAATCACTATATATGATAATAAATCTTTAAGAAACTTGATTAAGAATATTTAATATGCTATGCACTTTATATGGTAATAAATTTTTAAGAAACATGATTAAGAATATTTGATATGCTATGCATCTTTTAATTACTAAAATATTATGCATATATTTTGAAATATTATTCTAACCATTTGTATGATATTATATCTTTTAAGAATTGTGATTAGAATATTTGATATGATATGCATATTTTCAATTACCAAAATATTATATAAAAATAAAATGCCTATATGTTCCTTCATAATATTAATTATAATATATAAACATATGGTAAATAGTATTTTGCAGATAAATCCAAATATGTTCAATATTTATAATAAACACCTTTTTTAATTTAAGAATTGTATGGAAAATACTTATACCAAAGTGCAATATTTTCAACTGAACAAATACCCCCAAACTTAACTTTGATCGTCCCGAGCAAACTAGTTATTCAAGAGAAAGAGAAAAAGAAAAAGAAAAACCTAAATAGCACACTTTCGTAGGCAAACACGATTGCACTGAGCACGTGCAACAAGCCGTTAAACCTCTAGGTGTCCCTAGTAGGAGGAGTGTTGTCTCCTGAGTGTTTTCAGCGGATTACACCAACAAAATCCAATAATAAAAGGAAGACCGTGAAAGTTACATATAAAAATAAGAATTATAAAAGAAAGACTTTGAAAATCAGAGTTTCCAACTACACTAGCTTTTCGGTTGTCATGAGCCCTATCTTAATAGTCATGAAAAGATGTTAGAAATCACATCATCCCTCAATAAAACATCGTCTTTATTCTTCATTCCTATCTTTCATTCAAACATCGATCATATACCCCTACGTGTGTGTAAAGGACATCCCTACACTCGGAGAATTCAATTCAAGCTATCATACTCTTGTCCATCTACCTCAGTGCTTTTTAATCGGTGCATATTTAGATGGAATTGCTCGCACATTTTTCATGCGAGCGTTAATACTTCTTGAGGTACTAACCGACCGATTACTCATGTGTTTGCTGATTAGGTGTATTAGTATTTTCCTCGTCTTGCACCACCTAAGGCTTAGCAGTGACTCCCAAACCAGTTGGTCTAGGGCACTAGGTGATGAAGCACCCTCGCTATATTTTTTTATGCTGCCTTGGTGATAACAAAACCAGTGTTCATTTTTCTTCACCATTTTATCTTTTATTTTCCATTTATAATTTCCTTCATACTTTGGCTTTCAGACAAGAGCATTTCAAGGTATCCTCTACTATCCCGAGTTTCAAGACGTGTGTAAGTGCGAATAGTAGGGTATCAACATTCAAATGTTTGGCTTACAGAATAAGAACTATTTTTCAGATTTATTTTTATCCTCAGATTAGTGACCCCTTTCATCTTACTAACCCTTGGGACAACGGCTCATAACTACTTATTACTAGTTCGTTTAAGAAAACTTCTAATTTTCTTGGTTTTCTTAAATTTTTCCAATCTTTTGGATGTAATTTTTCACTATCTAATCTTTTATTATCTAATTAAATATTAAAATTTTATCTTTTGAATTTTTTTTTATAAGTTTTAAAAGTTTTGTGCTTATACAAAGTATGATGCAAAATGATGCGAAAATAAGCACAAACTTCCCCCAAACTTGTTTTCAACAGCGTCCTCACTGTTGTCTTCCGCTAGATCACAAAAAACCTGTAAGCCTGAAAGGAAATTTATTAACGGGGCAAGAAAAAGTGAAAGTGAAAATCCTCCCCCAAACTTATTCTTTGGCTCACCATTTTGAGTAAAAAAATTTATTTTCAAGAACCAGATTATCCCCCCCAAACTTGAGTTAAACAATGTTAAGCTTTGAAAATCACAAGAGGGGGTCAAAATTAATGGTCAATGCCAAGCTTTGCAAAGACCGAAAGTCAACACCAACCATTCGAAGATTTTATTAGTGTAGTGCATCGGTTGGTGGGAGAACGTGTTATAAGGAGCCAGGAAGAAGTGGGAAGAGTTAAGTGGTGTGAAGGAGAGGGTTTGCGTCTCAATTTGGAGAGACGACACAGTGATCGTGATGGATTACTCGCATTCTCTTTATAGTCCAGAAGAAGGGGTGGAGGTTCAATTTCTTTTTGGAGTTGATTCATCTCAACACCCGTGTTTGCTAAAAATGCGAGCTCATCAGCGAAAACTTCCTCAAAGTTTTCATCGATACCCCAAAGAATAATGTCATCAAAAAGCATGGGGTGATCTTCAGACTCCAAAAACGGTTCATAATCAGTGTTAGTTGTTGACCCGGACAACTCAGTGGAAGAGTCCGTATGTGTATGATACATAATTGGGTCAAACAACAATATATGAAAAGAGTCTAGATCAGTATCATGAGGCTGATCAAATTCGCTGCCGTCAACATCCATTAATTTGACAGAACAGACCTGGGCAGAAAGTTCGGAGGGTACACTTCCCAACTTGTAAATGTTCAGCTCAATTAACATCTTCCCGAAGGATAGGGTCATAGAGCCATTACGACAGTTGATTATAGCATTGGAAGTGGCCAAAAAGGAGCGACCAAGGATCACCGGAGTTTGATTCCGCGGGTTCATTACAGGCTGTGTATCAAGAACAATAAAGTCCACAGGGAATACAAATTCCACGATTTTTATCAACACATCCTCCGGCTCACCCCTAGGTTTGGTGATTGATCGTTCGGCCATCTGGAGAGTGCAGTGAGCTGGTTTCAACTCTCCGATCCCTAACTGCTCATAAACCGAGTAAGGAAGCAGGTTAACACTTGCGCCAAGGTCAAGTAGAGCACGGTTAATGTGTTTATCCCCAATAGAAATCGAGATTGTAGGACAGCTAGGATCCTTACGTTTCCTAGGTATTTGTTGGGGAAAAGCTGTGTCTACAGTCTTTGACATAAATACCTTCTTTGGCACTTGAGTCTTCTTCTTCCTAGTGCACAAGTCTTTGAGAATTTTCGCATAAGCGGGGACTTGTTGTATTGCATCTAGAAGAGGGATGTTGATGTTAACCTGTTTAAAGATTTTGGTGATCTTCTCCATTTGCGGACTTGGTCTGTTTCCCCTTAACCAATTTGGATAAGGAGCTTTAGCAATAAGAGCGGGGTCCAACATTGGATAAGATCGTGTGGGTGGAAAAGATCCCAGAATAGGTGTGGGGATCGTCTTTGGTGGACTAGAAGAGGTGTGCTGAGAGTTCGAGCCTTGAGGAAAACGAAGAATAGGCTCGGAAGAAAATGGTGGGGTAGACGAACTGGGGTCAGAAGTGGAAGGAAAAGTCTCAGCCGAGGTATCATCGATTGATTCTTCATTATTATCAATCTCTTCACCGACATGATTGTCAAGCACTCTTCCAGATCTTAACATGGTGATAGCGTTCACATGATGTGAATAGCCAGGATTGGGTAAAGGTTGAGCTGAAAGTTTCCCTTTCTCTCTAGCACTCAATTCGACATTTATACGGGCAATTTGTGCTTCCATCGATTTAATACTCTCACTTTGGGAGTCAGAGTTTTTCTGGATTTTATCGACGAAAGACTTCATCTCAGCCGAAACTTGCATGATATTTGTCAGAAGCAAATTCATGGTTTGTTCGAGTGGAGAGGAGTTATCAGTACCGGTCACTTGCAAAGAATTGTTATATGGTGCAGTAGTGTTGACCGGATTTTTTAAATTTTGTGATTGATAGGGGTGCTGACTCAGTTGTAGTGGTTGCTGTTGTTGTGGAGGATCCCTTTGGAAATTGTTTTGATTTGGAACCGTGTTTTGATTTTGTTGTTGGTTCCAAGCAAAATTAGGGTGATTCCTCCAACCCTGATTATAAGTGGAAAAATACGGATCGTTTCTAGGTCTTTGTTGGAAAACAGCATTGGTATGCTCCTGACCTTGAAACGGAGAATTTAAAGGACATTCTTCCGAAAGATGTGATGGATCAGAACAGTATCCACAGACAGTTTTGGAGAGTGACATCTGATTTAGGGCGGCTGCTAAAAATTTATGTTCCATAGTTTCGAGTTTCTTTTGCATTACTGCCATTTCAGCTCTAACTCCTATGGAAACATCAGATTGGTGGTTACCACCCCTAGACGATGGTTGGTTTACACTCTCCTACTGTAAAGATTTTTCAGCGAAATCTTCTAAAAATCTCCAGGCTTCACCATAAGGTGCCTTGATACATGGATTCAAGGGTCTGTTTTGTTGTAGGATTAATGCCCTCATATATAATTCTGTACAGATCCCATCTAGGAATTCCGTGATGAGGACATTGAACTAACAGATCCTTGAAGCGTTCAAAACACTTCGAGAATGGTTCATTTGGAAGCTGGGTAAATTGATTTATTTCACTACGGACTCGAGCTGTTTTATGATTGGGGTAGAATTTCTTTAGGAAAGCTGTTACGAATTCTCCCCAGTTCGAAATAGAATGTGCGGCTGTGTTATAAAGCCACTTCTCGGCTATATCGCATAAAGTGAATGGGAGAAGACATGATCTCATAGCATCCACAGAAAGCTGTGAAGTGCCCATCATAGCGCATACATTTTCAAATTTGGTAATAAAGACGTATGCGTCTTCAGACTCGAGACCGTGATATTTTGGTAAAAGATTGATGTAATGGAGTTTAATTTCAAATTATCCCCGTTGGCTGGTGGAATAGATAGACAAGTAGGAAGTGGACCACGTATAGGATGGCATCTCTCTTGGAGAGAGATGCGCGGTGGATTCTGCTCACCTACGGACGGTGGCAGCGTGGTATTATAATTTGATGGAGTACCGTCCATCTCGGTCGATGTGATGGGTGGTGGGGAAAAAGAAAATGAAGAAGTACCGACTTTGGAGTCGATAACCGAAACGCGGACAAGACGGGCACTAGAATCCCGTGTCCAGCCAAGCATGCACTAAGCGGGTTTAGCGCAAGTGGCAGCGTGTGTAATTTTAAAATTGGTTTGTTTTGAAAAAGTGGAACTTAAGACAAATCACACAAAAATGCACAAACAACCCTAGAACTAAGGTTACCTAGGTCAAGTCTCTAGACCGCTCCTAGACTTCCAAAGGACAAGCCGCAGGATCAATCCTCTACCACCTCATTACTACTCTTGTGGCCAGGTAAGTGCCAAGTAAGTGGGAGGTATCCGCTATACGAATCACCGAAAATAGCGGGCCTAATTAAGTAACCACTTGCCTTAGACACACTTGCCTAGACACCATAAAAGTAATGCGGATAAGCGATAAATTACCCACGACCTTCCTTTGTCCTTAGAGTCTTGTTTAGATATTTTTAAATTAATGTATGGTTGATAAGGATGCTCGTTTTGTGATTTGTGGGGCCTAGGAAGGGTGATGAAATCCCCACCTAATCTGAATTGTGGTCTTGCCCCTTAAAGTCCGTATTAAAATATGCAACAACAAACCAATAATAAAACTTTGCAAAAAGATTTTTGAGCGGCGATATTTTGCAAAGAATCCTGCAGAAAAAATATTTTATTGGATTTCATCGGAGAGAGAAAGATGTAAAGAAGATACCAGAGAAATTGGAAACCCTAAATCCCTTAATGAGCCGCGGTTCCGCCGCAAATAGGCTCTTTATGCCGTGGTTCCGCCGCCGACTAGGAAGATCTGATGAAAATTTTTGCTATGTGGCCTTCCTTCCTCCTCCGGCTCTTGATGAATGTCTCTGAATCTTTATCTCTTCACTCAAATAACTCCAGATTCCCTCGCAAAATTCACATAATAATCGTTAAATATACAATTTGCAGTTTTGTTTATTTATGATATGGATCGAATAAGAATTCAACACGAATAGTAAGAAAAAGAATTTACGCACGTATCCCCGGCAACGGCGCCATTTGATTGGTATGAAAAGGTGTTTGTAGAATAATCGCTATCAACAACAGTGTCGCTTGTAGCTAGCCGAGATGAGTATGGGTCGTCCGCAGGGAAACGTGGAATCTTTTTATCTTACTTTAGACGTGTTGAATAAAATAAACGAAGAGAAGAGGATAGTTTGTTTTAAGATCTAAATTAATTACGGATGTAAATTATATAAGAAAAAGGCTTGTAGGGTGCGTTAAGATTTAGTAGTCATGGATGATTAATAAAGATGACTCCTTTTATCTTTTAATAGATTTAAAACTAGATCGACGGTGATGCATGTAGAATAGGGTTTTTGGAGGGAATAGGGTTCCCACTCTTAACCCTTATCTTTGCAT
This sequence comes from Agapanthus africanus, assembly GCA_030015575.1. Taxonomy (NCBI): domain Eukaryota; kingdom Viridiplantae; phylum Streptophyta; class Magnoliopsida; order Asparagales; family Amaryllidaceae; genus Agapanthus; species Agapanthus africanus. The sequence goes on along the minus strand of JASDDO010000012.1, from coordinate 495,221,326 downwards.
GGATCTCCATTCATGTCTAGCCTTTACCAAAACAATTGTTAATCTAATCCCAAATCGCGGTCGTGACTACCAATGAATTGATAGCGCGCCCGATTAGGATGTTAACAATTCTTTTGATAAAGTTTATAAACTTTATAGGACGTAAAAAGAGTTAAAATATTTTAATTATCCATTGATCTATCCTAATCCTACGAACCCTAACAAGCGGAGAATTACTCGCGCATGTTGGAAATAGAAGAAGAAAGGATAGTTAAAGAAATCATAATGAAGAAATAATACAGAAAACAAATAATTAAACAAAATGATCTACCTTTATTAATCAACTTCACAAGTACAAATCCTATGAATTTAGATTACAAGAGGAAGAAGTTGCTCTCGATCTCTGCCCCGTAGGAAGTAGATGCTCCGTCGATTTTCACGTCGCCCTATCACGTCGAATCGTGGACCTGTCGTGGATCACTTGTTCTTTGACGGTGATTTGCTTTGTGGTAAAGGTGATGCTCTCTAATTTTAGCCATCGGTCCTTTTTATAGCTCTCAAATCAGAAAACCAAGTTACCTAATATGGTGATGGCCTAATATGGTGATTTCCATGCCTGGATTCTGAGTCCCTGTCAGTATTGATTTTATGATTTTGGCAGATTTTTGATCCTGACATCTTGAACATCTTGACCTCTTGACCTGAGCTAAATCTTGCACAGTATCTCTATGAATAATGTTAGTACTATTTATTAAATTAGAGAGAGTATCTTAATCACTATATATGGTAATAAATCTTTAAGAAACTTGATTAAGAATATTTAATATGCTATGCACTTTATATGGTAATAAATCTTTAAGAAACATGATTAAGAATATTTAATATGCTATGCATCTTTTAATTACTAAAATATTATGCATATATTTTGAAATATTATTCTAACCATTTGTATGATATTATATCTTTTAAGAATTGTGATTAGAATATTTGATATGATATGCATATTTTCAATTACCAAAATATTATATAAATATAAAATGCCTATATTTTCCTTCATAATGTTAATTATAATATATAAACATATGGTAAATAGTATTTTGCAGATAAATCCAAATATGTTCAATATTTATAATAAACACCTTTTTTTATTTAAGAAATGTAAGGAAAATACTTATACCAAAATGCAATATTTTCAACTAAACAGATATGCACTAGAATCAGCTGCATATCTTTTGAACCAGTCCTACTAAATCAGTGCCTACTACACCATATCAGATGTGGAGTAGGAAGAAACCCTGTCTTAAACACTTTAAGACATGGGGATGTCCAGCTTTTGTAAAAAAACAGCATGCGGACAAACTCGAGGCACGCTCAGTATAGTGCAAGTTTGTGGGATACCCAAAGAACTCCAAGGGGTATTTTTTCTATTACGCGGAGGAGCAAAAGGTCTTTGTTTCTCGTCATGCCCGTTTCTTGGAAAATGAATATTTAGAAAATCAGATAAGTGGGAGTGCAATAGAACTGGAAGAAATTCCAGAACCATAAGCTATTACTGAAAGCTTGGTAGAACCAGAAGTTTCAAAAGAACAGAACATTCCTGCGCCACTCCGCAGGAGTAGTAGGTTGTCTCATCCGCCCAAGAGATACTGCGATTTTCTCGTAGACGGGGATAGAGAGAATTGCATTATTGATAATGATGAGCCGACTAACTTCCAGCAAGCCATTCAGAGCACTGACTCGGTAAAATGGCTGGATGCAATGCAGACCGAGATGGAGTCCATGTACACCAACAAAGTATGGACTTTGGACATTGCTCCAGAAGGGGTAAAACCCATAGGCTGCAAATGGATCTTCAGAAAGAAGATTGGCGTAGATGGACAGGTTGAAACCTATAAGGCTAGACTTGTTGCAAAAGGATTTCGTCAAAGACCTGGTTTGGACTATGATGAAACCTTTTCTCCAGTGGCTATGCTCAAATCCATTCGGATCCTTCTTGCCATTGCTGCCTTCCACGATTATGAGATTTGGCAGATGGACGTAAAGACTGCTTTTCTAAATGGAAATTTGGTGGAGTGCGTCTATATGGACCAGCCAGAGGGTTTCATTCAGAGTGGGAGCAGCAGGAAAGTGTGCAAGTTGCTTAAGTCCATCTATGGACTAAAGCAGGCATCGTAGAGTTGGAACATCTGTTTTGATGAGAAGGTCAAAGAATTTGACTTTATCAAAAATCTAGATGAGCCATGCATTTATAGTAAAATTGTAGCACGAATTGTTGTATTTCTCGTCTTGTACGTGGATGACATTCTCTTGATAGGAAATGACATTCCTATGCTACAATCTGTCAAAGGGTTCTTGTCACAAAGGTTCTCCATGAAAGACTTGGGTGATGCCTCTTACATTCTAGGGATCCAGATTTATCGTGATAGATCTAAGAGGATGTTGGGACTTTCACAGTCCAGGTACATCGACACCATACTGAAAAGATTCAGTATGGAAGATTCAAAGCGCGGTAATTTACCGGCTTGTCACGGAATCACCCCCTCCAAAGAGATGTCTCCCAAGACTGATTTGGAAAGGGATCGCATGTCTATTATACTCTACGCTTCTGCGGTAGGCTCTATAATGTATGCGATGTTGTATACCAGACTAGATGTAGCTTATGCACTAAGCGTAGTAAGTCGGTATCAGTCAAACCCTGGGGAGAAGCACTGGATAGCAGTAAAGAACATTCTCAAGTACCTGAGAAAGACTCAGGAAATGTTCTTGGTTTACGGCGGAAAATACCTCCAGATCGAGACCTTTGCTGACTCCAGCTTCCAGAGTGACAAGGATGACTTCAAATCCATGTCAAGTTATGTCTTTACCCTCAATGGAGGGGCGATCTGTTGGAAGAGTTCCAAGCAGGATACCGTTGCTGACTCGACGATGGAAGCGGAGTATATCGCAGCTTCAGATGCCGCAAAAGAAGTTGTCTGGATGAGAAAGTTCTTAACAGAACTTCAGGTGGTTTCGTTCATTGTTGATCCAATAACTCTGTATTGTGACAACAACGGGGGTATAGCTTTAGCAAAGGAACCCAGGTCCCATCAGAAGCCCATACACTTATTGAGGCGTTATCATCTGATCAGGGAGATCGTGGATCACCGGGAGATCGAGGTTCAGAGAGTTGCTACAGAGGACAACACTGCAGATCCATTCACAAAGGCCATCCCTGAGACACGGTTCGAGAGGCTATTCGAGATGATAGGTCTGCGATACGCCAACACATGGCCTTAGTGCAAGTGGGAGATTGTTGGTGTGATATGCCCTAGAGGCCATTATTGTATAATACTAGTTTGTATATTACATTTTGGAAGCTAGGGATATATACACGGATTTATGACAGACTTGCTCAATATAGTAGTATGCTACTTGGTTTGTATCTATCTTAATATGTGTATATGTTTCTTTTAACGTATCTCTAATACATATTGATAGAGACCTTAGGATCTTTGCTTGACTACCGGCGTTGTGATGGCAGTCACACTAGTGGGAGCTGGGTAGTCTGCAAGCACATTCTTACACAGGTCCCTAGTCGCAGGATTATCAAGACAGGGCATCGATACTCCAGAGTAGACTAGTGTATACGCTTCTCTTCCCAGTAGAGGAGATGGTCTATCCCACAGCCATCAGTACGTGGCACTGGAGATAGTATGCAGGTGCTCATTGGGTTATGAGTTACACTGGACGGACTCATAGGGAACCGCTGGTTGGTAATATACCTATCATCGGGTAGCAGTTCCTAGGTGACATGAGTACAGCTTAGTCCGTCGACTTGACACTGCTACATCTCCTCAAGTGTGTTCCCACTATTCTTAGATTACTACCCTACCACGGCTCTGCTGAGTCATGCAAACAGGTAGTAGTTGGGTGCAGTCCCGAAGCGCTTAGAGGCGGTAGCGGTTAGATAGGATTCATCTCTCCCGGTATTGGGGGTTGATGTCGCGCTGTGTTCGAAAAACCATTACACAAAGTCCCTAGCAAGGGCAAGTGAGATTTACTGGTAGGTATTCCAGTAGTTTCTCAAGGTGTTCTGGGCTAAACTCCGACACGACTTATACCGCTATTAGGGGTCTGACGTTTACCATCCCCTTAGGCCCGATATGCGATACTCTTAGACGAACAGACCGGACTGTACGGAGATTGCCACAGACAGGCTCAGTAGGGGTACGGATGAGTTTCCTCATCGACCTTCTTATCGACAGATACCTGGGTAGCCGTTACGTACAGCTAGTGCTACTGACGCGCTTGTGGTTAAACCCACTGTCAGAGTATTGTCGAGTCTTTAGAGTCCCACACAGAGGGTTTCCCGGCTTCGGGCGAAACATGTAGAGGTCGTATAGTTTTACGACAGGGTTCGATCACATACGTGTACTTGCGCATATATGATGTTCGGGCAGACATTACTAATGGGCTTTGGTTTAAGCCGGATCCTAGTATATGATTATTGGATTAGTTTCGTATCATTGTATTCGTGTTTCTCGGAATACGGATACGGGTATGTATATACGGACGGGAGGGGCATTCTTGTGATTTGATAAAGATTGCTTATGGAGAGTGACACCTTAATTAGGGTTTTTCTTTATTAGTGAAATCTTTAATGAGGTGGAGGAAATGAGAGAGGAAACTATATGGTATTTTAGTGAAATGGGATTAGGGTTTGGTATTTACTTTCTTGGACTCATTTGGTTTTTGGTTGACTTAGATATTTGTTAGATATTTTGTAAGATATTTGTGTGATATTTTCTTGTGCCTTGAAAGTCAAAAACCCTAGCCATTTTCACAAATATTCCTCGCTTGAAAAGAACTACAGATAGTTTTCTTCTCCTCACTTCCTCAAGCTTTCTCTTTCTATTTTTCAAACCCTAACCATCTCATGAGTTAAGAACAAGAGGATTTGTGAGACTACTAGACTCCTCATCACTCTCTATACATCCTAGGCTACTAAGTTTAGCACACTAAGTGAACTAGTTGCCTCAAGTTAGAGGTAAAGCTTAAAGCCGGATCTCTCGGGTGGATCTTCTACGATTTGGAGAAGAAAACGAGGAGGTGCAATCCGTTCTCAATTCAAGGAGCTCACGACTTGGAGAAGGACAGCGAGGAGGTGAAGGACAGCGAGAACTTGAGGTCACACATAGTAGTTAAACCTTATTGATAGATTGTTAGTTAGGGTTTAGTATCGATCCTGGAGTTAAGTCGATGTTACGAAGCTTATAAAATCATTTTTTGCACATTTCGCCTCCCCGCGAACACGTGGGGTACGTGGCATTGACTTACATAATAGTGATCTATAATGTTACCTGAAGCATGTACACGATGATAAAGACAAACCAGATAGCATACTATCATCTCAAGTAAGACTATTCTACCGGTATATGTCATCCCTCAATCATTGCAATCATGTGCCTGTGATCCAATAATTGACTTGAGGGCACTATAGCCAACAATCTTCCACTTGCACTTAAGGCCAATTATTGCGGTGTCGCATACTCACAGCCCATGTGATACCGAGTACCCAACTTCTTTACTAATCAGTTTCACAAAACTCGTTTGTAAAACTATTGCGTTCGAGAAATAGCCTCAGTGAGTGGATCCGCTCCAATATTTCTTTCTATGTCTCTCTTTATCTCAAGTTCGTGGAGAAAACCATCTCCTGAAATAAGCAATACCTGTCTTAGAATATGCCTGGATATCTGATGGGACCCACTTCACAAATGAACTCCAAATCTAGTAAACTTCTTAGACTGTATCGTCAACTGAATTTAACCAGTATCCTGCGCCATGCCTCTCTCGGTATCCGCTTGGACTACCAATCCAAACTACCGCCCCTCGTCAAGAGGGAAAACTATAACTCTGACAGTCACTCTTTCATCCAGATCACCTTGAAAGCCTGGAATGATAACTGTCTCCCGAAGGAGGCTGCCGTTACCAAATCCCCAGAACATTTACTTATGTTCATAAACTGCTTCCGAACGTTTCTTCAGGATTGGATTAATATATCAACTTATTGCATATAGTGCAAAAACAATATCTTGTGTGGTATTTGACATCTCATGATTGACTCAATTGCCTAAGCAAGTGATATACCAATCATGCACATCCCTCTCCCCTTTAGTCTGTAAGACGTCTTTAGACAGGGTGACTCCATCACCTGCAGGTACACCACCATGTCAGGAGTCGTCCATTCTAAAACACCTTTAGAGTACCGTCTAAGTACCCGGATTGGGAAACTACCCAAATCTAGATCTAAAACCATAGATCTAGTAACCATAATTCCTGATATAATATCCATATCCTATGTGGAGAAACCACTGTGTGACAACCACAGTATAACCGGTTGTATTATAGGAATTTCACTTCCTACAAAGTGTATGTCATCTAAATACCAGGACATACCACCCTACTATCTTCTTAACAGATCCATCTCCTATTCTGATGAAGTCAAAGCCTATGACTGTCAAATCAAAAATAGATGACCTATCTCCGTTATACTTGCTTTAGTCTATAAATAGACACAAGCTACTTGTCCATTGTGCTTCCGCTGCTCCCACTGACTACAACAACTTTCTGGCAGAGTCATATACACGTGCATTTCTAAAGCTAGTTTAGAACGACGCTATACTCATCCTCATGCTGGGTCTCATAGTCTAGAACAGCAGTAATGGAAAGTCTGGGTAAACAAGAACCTCCTTGTCACCGTCTTTGAGGATACCGAAGTACCTCTCGGGCGCCTGAGGTTACCCACCATATCTGCGGAGCGGCTAATGGAATATCAAACCCGATTGAATTTTTAGGTTCTATTAAATTTTCAGTAATTGTTTGTGGTTCTGGAATCACTTCCAGTTCTACCATACTCCCACTACTGTTTTCTGAAAAAGTTCATTTTGCTAAAACTGTGGTGAGTCAAGAACAATATCACTATTGATCTTCCAGATGGTAGAAAGTTAACCCTCGTCATAGCCCGGGATAACCCACAAACTGCCATTACAGAAACGTGTCTTGAGTTATCCAGAGTCTGGTTTTAAGCATAAGCCGGACAACTCCATATACCTTAACATCGTTAAGATATGAACCATTGTATATACAATATAGAAACAGATGCACTGATTTAATTGGAACCAGATTTAAATCATGCAGCTGTCTCCAGTGCATGTCAACTAAATGGAGAGAGGCCGATCAGCATTACTCAAGTAGGAGTGCATCCAAATATGAGTAATCTGAAAGAGAAGCAAGTTCTCAAAACCATTACTATCAACTGAATACCAAACACCAGTATCTACATCTTCAATCACTTTGAAGAATCCTGATACTTGCAACACATGGTTCTCTAATTTATTCTTATACCTATAACTTCTCAAAACTTGGACCTTGTATTTCTACGAAATACTTGTCTAAAACTGGAGAAGTCACAAGTAATACGAGGACCAACCTCTTTGTCCTAATGGATGCTGGACAACATACAATACTTTGTATAAGTCTCCTGAGTTGAATAACTCAAACCCTGTGCGTCGTAGGTTGAAAATTGTACTATGGTTAAGAAGAATTACACCGCTGTTTAATGCTTCTTACCCAATCATCATCTGATATAGGTAAATGTCATAGACATAATTTCAAAAAGTTATATCTCACTTTATAAAATAAACGTACAGATATATCAGTTTCAAATTGGTGCATAACAATAGATATTCAAAACCAAATATTTTCCGTCTGGCAAAACCCCATGCGATTTCCTTAAATATCACCAATTACAACAAATTCCGATATAATGAGAATATAATCACCTAATTCTCAATAACTTACTCCCACCCATCATCTGTAAAACCATACGAATGTGAGAATTAAACCTGGTAAATTCATACCCTGGAGTAAGGATCTAATTAGGAAATCAGTTTTCAATTAACAATGCATAATGAGACTGAAACATGAAAATATTTCGAAAGGGTAGCTGGGTATTCCTAGTAATGCCTCTTCCATTATGCAGATTCATGACTGTAACCGTATATTTCCTTGCCATCTCACCAAATCCCTTTATTTGTCTTTACTCATTACCTTCTGTACACCACGCTTAGGCTAAATGGTTTTCTTCCTTCCCTACCGTTCGGCACCAGCCTATGGTTTGGAAGAAGACTATCCAATAAGCGTAATAGGTGTACTCTCCTAATTCTAGGAGTACTCGCAACTTGAGAGAAGTAAAGACAAAAGACAACTGAATAAACCTTATTCTATTTCTCATGAACCAGAATCCATCCTCGAACTGGAACAAGTTCCTTCGAGTTCGTATATAACTATACGATGGATTATCCAATAAATGCGAATCTTTGTACTGATACGGGGTGTTCTGAAGAAATTCAAAGATGAAGAAGGAGTGGCGATGATATATGTGGTTTGGTCATGATGCACGGTTCCATAGGGCGGCAGCAAGGTTTCGGGAGGCCTCATCCATGCCGTTTTCAAATTTTTGCCGTACTAAATAACCCTAACCTAGAATCTTAACTAGAGATTAGACAATAAGCAATGCAAACATCTTTACACCTAAGTGAATGAGAAATACAACCTTTGTAGACCGGTCCTTCACTTCTAAAGCTCCGTGTAGTAATCCCTTCGCTCCAAGTAGTGAACACCCGAACTCTAGTAAGGGTTCACATGAAGAAATAAACAAGCTTGCTCGAAGTCTTCAAGGCCGAAGATGATCTACGTCGAGGAGACTCAAGCTCATGCTATCTCTTCACTAATGGTAGATTAATGAAGCAAACACCCTAAACTAAATGGCTAATATAGTAGAGGATGATGAAGTAGGAATTGGTCTCACTTTAGATTTATTTTTCTCACAATATTTTCTCACTTTGAGAAAAGCTAGCAAGCTTTTTCTCATGAGGAAGAAGATGAAGAAAATGAAGAAGAGAGAATGAACTCATGAGGTGAGAATAGCAACCATGGGTGAGTTAGTGTCATACACTAACTCATGTAGAGAATAAACCATGGCTAAACAATAATGGTTGGGTTAATAAATATCTTCAAGTAAAACAAAAAGAGTGGACTTGGTTAATGGTTCCACAAGCTTATACAAGCTTCAACCATGTGACAATTTCCAACCAATTTTGATTTATTTTAAATAAATAAAAACCCTTCATTTTTATTTGCATGGTGTGAGTCTTATACACCCATGTATCATGTGGCATCAAGCATGACACACAAATAATGTACATTAATATATATCACATATATACTAAATGTACATAAGTGAGAAAAAGAAATGCTTAAGTGAGCTAATATTAGTTAATGTAATTCAATATATCACATATATAATTATACATTAAATTATCAAATCAACACTTGATTTAATAATCCAGATATATCACATACAACCGTCTAATATCAAATGTAACAACTTATCGAATCGACACTTGATCCAATAACCCGGCTATATCACATATAACCGACCGATATCACATATCGTGAGAATAGAATACGGTATCATATACGCGTATTAATCTCGGTCCCGCACATATCACATATGTGCTCCTACTTCGTTTCGCATGAACCAGGAAACCTCTGTGTAGGACTCTAAAGACTCGTCAATACGCCGGCAGTAGGTGATGATCATATCAAACACCCACAAGCCGCAAACGGTCTGCTAAACGTAATGGCCACCCAGGTATTGAGCGATCAGAAGATCAACAAGCAAGCCTGCTCATACTCCTGCGAATCCAATCAGTAACACTACCGTACAGTTCGGTCTCATATGTCGCATATCACAGCCTGGGGATGGTAAAACGTCAGACCCCAATAGCCTGATAAGTCATGCCGATGTAAGGTCTATAACGGATCGAGAAACTATTGATAACACTTACCAGTAAATCTCAGCAATCCTGGCTAGGGATTTCATGTTATGGCTAATCGAGCATAGCACAACATCAACTCCTAATACCAGGAGAAACGAATCCCCTCCTATCTCTCATTGCCTCCATGTGACTCGGGACTGTACCCATAAACCACCTTTTTGCACGATCTCTTGACCGTGGTATGGTGGAAATCAAAGCACAGTGGAAATCACACAAGACTCTGTGACGATCTCGGGTCGACAGACTAACCTGTACCAGTGTCACCAGAGAACTGCTATCTGACGATCGGTATAATACCATCTAGAAGTTCTCGGCGAGTCCGTCCAGTGTACCCAGTCTCCACTGAGCACCCGTACACCTTCTCTGATGTCAAACACCAATGGATATGGGATCATCTATCGCCCATCACATGGGTCGAGAAGCGCATACGCTAGTCTACTCTGGAGTATCGATGCCCTGTCTCGATACTCCCACGACTAGGAACATTTGAAGGATGTACTTGCCGACTACCTCTGCCCCACTAGTATGATCCGCATCATAATCCCGTTAGTCAAGTACGCATCGTAAGGGCTTTATCAACATGTAATAGAGAGACAATAAGTGTACATATTAAGATAAAGTGCAACCAGATAGCATACTATCATGTCGAGCAAGAAAGTCCTTCTTATATATGTCCAAGCATCCACTACAATATACATCGCATTTACAGTAATGGATTCTAGGGCATATATATAACTAACACGTGAATGATAGCAGTCGCAATTTACTTTTCCCTCTTTCTAATCCCTTTATTTTTCTGTACTTATTACCTTCTGTACACCACACTTAGGCTAATTGGTTTTCTTCCTTCCCCACCTTTCGGCACCTGCCTATGGTTTGGAAGAAGACTATCAATAATCGCAATACGTGTACCCTCTCCTAATCCTAGGAGCCCTCGCAATCTGAGAGAAGGTAAAAGGAAAAGACAATTGAATAGTCTTATTCATTTTCTCCAGAACCTGAAACAAGTTTCTTCGAGTTCGTATGTAACTATACGATGGTTATATCCAATAAATGTGGACCTTCGTAGTGATACAGAGTGTTCTGGAGAAATTCAAAGGTTAAAAGTAGGAGTGGCAATGAAGTATGCAACTCTGACAATCCAAAACCCAGTGTGTTTTAAGAAGGTTCGGTTAACTTGGTTACTGAGTTATAGTCTAGGGTCGGGCCATGGTCGCTGCCAAAGAGAGAGAGAAAAGAAACACTCAGCATGCACTCTAATCTAGATCAGAATGGTCAATCCTTTATCTAATCAGGATGTCTCCCATTGTATCCTCAAATTCTCCTCCAAATAGTCGGGATCATCCAAAAAATCACCCGAGGAGTAAACCAACTCATCAGTGGGAATCGGGATCCAACTATCATCGCATGATAACCTGATGGAATCCACTCAAGTTATCACACTCCAGAAGGTATGTGCATGTCTGGCAAGTTTCCTGTATGTTTGAAACTCCCGATGTGATTTCTACCCCATGCTCTTATGACCTTGACGAAGGCCAACATATCATAAGTCACATGTCAAGTTCTATCCGTCATTGTCCAGGTTGATTTGAACCCACCCGTACATACCCTTGACGAAGGCCAAAATAGTAGTACGACTGTCCCAAACCAATGCATCTATCCATGCAACAGAAAAGTAACAAATAGCTACCATACACTATGCCATGACGAAGGCCAACAAACATAGCATGAATGCTAAGTGCTACTCGTCTGAAATGACGGAGGGCTACGAATGGTTTTTAGCGAAAAACCTTTAATGTACTGAACTTGATATCGTTGAAGGAACCAGATAACTTTTTACAAATATATAGTGGCGAAAATCTTTGCTAGAGAGGTCACTCCCGGTAAAGGGATCTCGGCTCTTTCCTCGTCGAATGAGGTGCAGAGTATTCCCACTGAATACCACGATGCAAAGTAAAAAGTAATCGACTATGGTGAAGTTATTACCCTGACGCAAAATTCTGCCCAAGAGGTCACTCCCGGTGAGGGGATCTCGGCTCTTGCCTCGTGGAATGAGGTACTGGATATTCATAACCGAATACCGCTATGCAAAACAAAAGAAAACGTCCTTGTAATAACAGCTTTTGAAAATTGTTCCAACAACATCGAATAGGTCTACTTTCCTTGTATTGATCTGAATCAACGCGGTCCCATCAATTAATCACACCAGAAAAGAACGAAAATCTATCCGCATTCGCCACTGGGCCCCATCATCACCCGTTAGGTTACTTAACTAACGACAGAGCGGGGGAAGGACTAGCGCGGGTGTAAAACATATACAACATCTACTAGTATATATATAGCAATATATAATAATCGCTCCAGGCATGATAAATGCAACATCACAGAATAGCGATAAGCATCACAGAACAATACAGATAATCTAGAAGCCCCGGATTTCCTTTGAGCCGCAAGTGAAACCCGACGTTCTCCTGGTCGTGTGGATAGCCTGTCCAATGAAAACATAGACCCTTATGAATGCGGCAAGTTACCTGCCAAAACCAGAAGCGCGATAGCCCCCTTCATCAAAGTAAATGGGCCACCCAGCACTTCACGGAATCCGGTAAATTGAGCACCCCTCCTTGGGTCAACCTATACCCCCTACGAGTGCGGCGAATAGCCCACCAATTCTAGAGTGAGGCCCCCTCCTTCTCAACGCCATGAGATGTGGACCCGTTGCCCTCCAGAACCCGGCTATCCGTGCACTCCATCGCGGGGTAATCCTAGTATAGAAAAGAAAAATATGTATAATGGTGGCATCGACCTCAACCCGGTCGTGCCCCAAACAAATAATATACAAACAGGCAGTGACAGCAGTCCACATGTCGGACGCTCGCCCCGCAATATCAAATGTACAAATGAAACTAAACTGTACTACCATTGCATCCAGGCTATCCACCATGACGATTCCGCAACAAACACAGAACAACACAGAACATCAACGTGAATGTCACGTTCGCAAACTCGTCTAAAAGAACTATACCAATTAGACAAGTTGTACCACTCTAATGACATTCACGACCGCATATAGTAATGCATGTACTGTAAAACATTAAACAGTGTTAGAAATATCGAGTTCGAAACACCCCAAATAGCCCCAAACAACTAGATAAAACCATATCCAAACTGGGCTAAACAAGCAATACCACTGAACCAATATTCCAGAGACTAGACCACACCCAAAATACGAAGTCCAGAAGCCTAGAATGGACCGGCCAGGCCGGAATTTTCAACAGTCTCGCCGGGTCACTTAAGGTGGAAGAGCTCGTATTTGGGGAGTGTTCTAGTGGTCACCTGAGTAATCTTCTGCATTTGCTTAAATAATTTATAGATGACTCAGAAAATTTTGACAGAAACTAGAATACATCGAGTGATATTTCGGAGTTGTTTTGGTTTCGATACTTTAACATCGTCTAAACAAACTAGTATATGGTTAATGGGTTGGCTCTGATACCATGTTGGGTTACGGCAGCGTCCCGGCCATCAATCCGTGGCCAAACGCGGAACAAACTCTTTTCATATAACTAGTATAGGGTTAATGGTACGATCCGTCGATTAGGGTTTCATCTCACTATGTATCACTCCCAAGAGTTCAGTAGCTCTTTCTCCGTGTCCAGTAAACGGAGTTTTGGTCATTTTTCCTTTGAGACATAAATGGCAAGTTTCATAAGATGTAAATTTGAACGGATTCAAATATCCATCGTTATGTAACTTAGCTAGTCGTGTCGCATTGATATGACCTAGTCTATAATACCACAAGAAAGATTCGTTCATTTATGAACTTTTTCTCTTGTGTGTTCTGTATGTTAAGAACTGTATTTTGATTCAGAATATATATACCGTTACATAATGTGCCAAAACCAATCAACACTTGATTTAGGAAAATGTTCATAACATTATCCTCCAATACAAAATTATATCCATCTTTATGTAATATAGATACTGATATAATATTGCACATCATTTCTAGTATGTAATAACAGTCGTTTAGAATCAATATATTACCATTAGGTAATACTAGGTGATATGTGCCAACTGCTTTGGCTGCAACCATTGCACCATTCCCTACTCTGAGAGAATGATCACCTATTCCCAGTTCTCTGCCTTTCTTTAGCTCATGTAACATATTACAAATGTGGGATCCTGATCCGGTATCTGATATCCAGAACGTAGAACAAACCGAGAAACAATTCTCGGTAATGAACACATCCGAAGAAGATGCATCATCATACTTATTCCTCGTTCGGGTCGCATGGGAATCCGGGTATTCCCCTATTTCATGTTCAGACTTATAACAGTTATAAGGTAGAGCGAAACCAACGTTCCCCAGCTCAGTATAACAAGCGGGTTCGGTCAATACATCAATAATATTATCTTGATTAAGGCGTGTCATGGTCGCTACCTGGAGAGAGAGAAGAAAACACTTTAGCGTATACTCTTGCAAGATTAGATTGGCTATTATTTTATCTGATCAGAATGGCTCCCACTTTTTTTTTTATCAAATCTTCCTTCAAACCCTAAAAAGTAAGACTAATCGGGATTAATTACACCCTACAAGTTCGCCAATCGTTCAGCCAGGCAGGTATTGGTACTCCAAGTGAGCCTCCCTGTGCTTTCACATGAAACTAATTAAATAACCTCATTTCCGCACGGGTGTAACCCCGTTAACATCTTTCTTAGACACCTACTAAATCGGCTAATTGTAAAGTGGAAAACTCTCTCAGGAGTAACTTTTACTCGCAGTGGGTATCGGGATCCAACTATCTCATAAAAGGTATGCAATCTCATTGCAAACTTTCAACACTTGAAATTCCCGATATTTGTTTTTACCCCTAGCAACTTATGACCTTAACAAGGTCAACAAATCATAAGCACTAGTTAAGTTCAACCCGTCATTTCGTGATTGAATTAAACCCACCCGTATGACCCTTAACAAGGTCAACAAAGCCGTATGACTACCATAATCCAATCGCATCATATGTGGCAGATAAGCACTAATTAGCTACCGTACACTACGTTTTGACAAGGTCAACAAACATAGCACGAATAGTAAATAGTCTTTATCTGAAATGACGGAGGGCTACGACAGGTTTTTAAGAAAACCTTTTGCGTAATGAACTTGATATCGTTGTAAAATCGAGTGATTTGAAAAGGAGTGGTTTAAGCTCCGCCTTTTAAAATCGAATAGTTTTCAAAACAAACCGAGTAGGTTGTAGCATTTGCTAGCTTTTGCTAAAGAGGTCATTCCCGGTGAAAGGATCTCGGCTCTTTCCTCATCGAATGAGATGCTGGATATTCATAAAGAATACCGCTATGCAAAACAAGAACTAGAGCTACCTTTTTGAAAATTTGATTCTACAACATTTTTAGGTTTCTTTCCTTTTCATTAATCTCATTAATGATGTCCTATCATTTATGTTTCCTAAACATCACAGAAGAAACGAAAATAGAACATACGCTTATGCCATCCGCATTCGCCACGGGGTCCTGTCTTGCACCGTTAGGTTATCTAACTAACGGCAGAGCGGGGGCAGGGCTAGTGCGGATGCAAAACATAAGCAACGTTTATTATATATCATATATATAATATAAAGCATTCGTCTCACGCAGTTATATGATCTCATCACAGAACATTGCAGCAGAAGTCAACATATGAAATATAGGATATACTAGGAGGTCCGTGTTTTAAATCAAGTCAGTAAAAAACACGGATTCCACGGTCGTGATAAATAGCTAAACCCACATCCCTAGACCCCTATGAGAGCGGCAAGTAACCCCGCTAATTCTAGAGTTAGGAGACCCGATCTCGACTCCTCGAGATAGTCTCCCACTGGACTCTAGAACCCGGTTACTTGTGCTCCCCTCCTTGGGTCTATCCTAATGCGGAAAAATAAATAATATACATCAATGGTGACATCATCCTCAACCCGAAAGTGTCCCAATAAAAGAATATTACATACAAATTTTTACATGAATGAAAATAGAAAAACTCTCATATCACGCAAGAACCCCTGGCTATTCAATCACGATGATCCAATATAACATATCACAGCAACACATAACATCAAATGTCATCAACGTAAGTAAATATGCGTATCCTAATTGTCGTTGACGTATAGCAATGAAACCGGCGATACACCACATATTATACTTACGACCGCAGAAAAGAAAAGAAAAATACAATAATTAGAATCCGCAACCACCTTAGACATCATAAACCCGGAATATCTCATACTCCGGATTTCAAGCCTAACACTATAAACCCGGCATTTTAGTCTCAAATTGAAAACATTTTTCAATAACCAGTCGGGCAATTCAACAAGATTCCCAACAAATGATCGAATGCTCGTCGGAAACATTAGTAGACGGTCGCATCCCCGATACCATCGACGAATTGCACTTAGGCAGAACACCGCGGCCGCGAGCATCCGAGCGGATGCTTTTGGCAACGGGGTTCTCCTACAGTCATTTGGTCGAGACTATGGGACGTGGCTATCTAGTAGTATTACGCGGCGAGTGTTCGCGTACTATATGAATTGCGACGGAGTTTTGATCCGAATCGAAATCCATGGCAATCTATCGAATGAGACAAAATTGCTAGATTTACAATATCTTAACTAGTTTTCACAAAACTAATTATTGTGGATTCCAAATATTGTATCATAGATCACAGATATTTAGACGATGTTAAATATTTCAATCGATTTATTAAACACCCAAAATTCCCAGAAACCTCAACAACTTGAGCCTTAGAAAAAATACCCAGAAAGCCAGAAATATCAGAATGGAGCAGCATAAGAAAATTGAACCATCAACTCACCAAGACTGCGGTGGAACCGCGGCCAAACCTTGGGATTGGCGGTGGTTTCGCGGCGCAATGGTAGATTCATGGTCTAGAAATTCTTGTGGCTCCATAATATTACCTGCACGAATTTCTAAATATTTTTAATCTGGAAAAATTCAACTTTTGAAATTTTTTTACAGAAACTTGGGAAAATATGGGTTTCGATGTTCGATCAAACACTTTAACGTCATCTAGGCCACTTCTAATGCTCTAGCTTGGCTCTGATACCATGAAAGTATGCCTTAGCACCACTATAGATTTTTAGAAGTATCAAGTATACAATTTTAAATAATCTAGTGTGCCAATGCATGCCATCCAGGAATCGAACTAGAGAATTAGGGTTTTTAAACTAGTAAACAAGCTTTACACTAAGTGAACAAGGAATACAACCTTTGTAGACCGGTCCTTCACTTCTAAAACTCCAAGTAGTAGTTCCTTAGCTCCAAGTAGTGGTCCCCCGAACTCTTCTTAGGATCCACTAGGCGAAAGGAACAAGTTTGCTTAAAGATCTTTGAGGCCGAAGATGATCTACCTTGAGGAATCTCTAACTCAAGCTGCCTCTTCACTAAATGAGGAATTAGTAAAGTAAACAACCTATATTAAATGGCTAGTTTGGTATAAATTGATGAAGTAGGAATTTTGCTCACTTTAGAATTATTTTTCTCTTTTTCTTTTCTCACCTCACTCAAAGCTAGAGAGAGAAAAAAGGAGATGAAGAAGATTTACTAATGTAAACCATGGGTGAGAAAATATCTCAAGAGATATTAGTAGAGAGTTAACCATGGTTAAAGATAATGGTTGGGTTAAAAATATCTAGAGTAAAATAAAATTAGTGGACTAAGTCAAGGCTTTTACATGCTTCCACAAGCATCTTGAACCATGGCATTTTCCACCTAATTTTGGTTTATTCCTTAATAATTAAATAACCCAAATTATCTTTAGTTTGGTGTGAGTCTCATACACCCATGTCCTATCATCTAGCATGACACAAGAGTAAATACATTAATATATATCTCATATATATTTAAATGTATTTGTAGAAAAGAAATTCTTAAGTGAGCTAATATTAGTTAATATATATATTAATATATCAAATATATAATTATATATCAAATTATTAAATCAACATTTTATTTAATAATCCGGCTATATCATATATAACCGACTAATATCATTTATATGTATATCGAATATACATATAACAAATTATTGAATCAACACTTGATTCAATAATCCGGTTATATCACATATAACCTATATCGCGAGATTAGAATACTGTAACATATACACATATTAATCTCGGTACCGCACATATCACATATGTGCCCTACTTCATTTCGTTTGAGCTAGGAAACCTTTGTGTAAGACTCTAAAGACTCATCAATACGCCAGCAGCAGGTGATGATCACATCAGTCACCCACAAGCCGTCAGCGGTACTAGCTGGACATAACGGCTACCCAGGTAATTGAGCGATCAGAAGATCAACAAGCAAGCTTGTCCAAACTCCCGTGGATCCTGTAAGTAGCACTACCGTACAATCCGGTCTCTTCGTCTGATATGTCGCATATCGAGTCTGGGGGTGGTAAACGTCAGACCCCAATAACTTGATAAGTCATGCCGATGTGAGGCTCATAACGGGTCGAGAAACTACTGATAACACTTACCAGTAAATCTCATCAACAACCCTGGCCAGGGACTTCCTGCTATAGCCAATCGAGCATAGCGCAACATCAACTCCTAATACCGGGAGAGATGAAACCCCTCCTAGTGCTCATTGCCTCCATGTGGCTCGGGACTGTATCCAAAATCCATATGTTTGCATGAATGCTTTGAGTCGTGGTTGGGAGGAAATCAAAGCACAGTAGGAACCACACAAGACTCTATGACGATCTCGGGTCTACAGACTAATCTGTACCAGTGTCACCAGAGAACTGCTATCTGACGATATGTATAATATCATCTAGGAGTTCTCAGTTAGTCCTGTTCGGTGTACCCATTCTCCAATGAGCACCTGTGTACAATCTTTGATGTCAAACACCAATTGATGTGGGATCATCCATCGCCCCATACAGGGTCAAGAAACGTACACACTAGTCTACTCTGGAATATCGATACCCTGTCTCGATACTCTCTCAACTAGGAACAATTAAAGGATGTACTTGTGGACTACCATGGCCCCACTAGTATGATCTGCATCATAGTCCTGGTAGTCAAGCTAACATCCTAAGAGATTTATTAACATGTATCAGTGAGAGACAATATAATAATACTAGTATATATGTTAAGATAAAGAGCAACCAGATAGCATATTATCATGTCAAGCAAGAATGTCCTCTCTATATATGTCCAAGAATCCACTATAATATACAATTATGTACAATAATGGTCTCTAGGACATACATATAACTAACAGACCAGAGACTAGAAACCAAAATACGAACTTAGAAATTCCCCGATATCGGTTTTTAGTGAATTATGACATCTCCGTAGGATCTACTATGATCTGAGACCACCATAAAATAGGTTCCCATGACAGTGAGACAAGCAGGCAACCATGAAGCCATACCTGAAACCCGAGCCCATTTCCCCAGGTTCAGGCCGCAGATAAATTCCTTGTGGCCGCAAATTGCGGCCACACTGTAGGGGATGAAGTTGGATTTTGGTTTATGGCTTTATTATACAGTATTTAGACCTACCCTATATGAAAAATCTCCTATTTTGACTTAGGGTAGAATCTGGGAGCGATTTCCTTAATTGCTGAATTTTGTTTTCCGATTTCTGAAACTTGGATTTTGGTATTTGAGTTTGGATTTGGTCGTTGGACGTTTAAACGTCAACGACGAGGGTTATTTGGTTGTTCTTGTATGCGTAGGTTATAGGTTCTAACCTATGAGCACTTCGCGTGCCGTATCGGTTTTTCCGGACCTGGTTTTAATAACGTTATGATGTGCGTTGATTTGTAGGTGCCTTCGCGTGGATTTCCGGGACGACGAAGCACATCGACTTTGGCTAAGCAAGGAGTTTAGCAGGTGAGTAGATTTATATCTATGGGGGAAGTCGGATGGATGGCGTAAAGCACCCCCGCAACTAATAGTGAAAGAACCGATATATAAATTATAGTTTGGAGAAACCTATGCTAGGAACTTACGGATATGATCAAAAGACTGAATATGAGATGATATGATTAATACAAGATGACAAAAATTGAGATGTCAATATGACGATATAAGAGAATATGAGCGGATATGCTTGATATGAGGATGTGTTCAGTCGAAAATATTGCACTTTTAACATGACAATTTCCTTACTTTTCTTAATCATCTAAAGGTGTTGGTTATAAATATAACACATATTAGAAGTTCATCTGCAAAATACCATTTACCATGTGTTTATATATTATAATCAACATTATGAAGGAAAATGTGCTTAATATTTTGATACGCTTATCATATCAAATTGTATCTCAAATATAACTAATATTGTTCATTGAGATGTTCTGCAAGATTAGCTCAGGTCAGATATCGGGAATCAAGAATCTGCCGATAAAGTAAAGAAAGTCGAAGAATCAAATACTGGAAGATACTCAGAAGAAATAAGATGGTTCCAGACATCAAAGAAATACCTAAATACCAACAGAAAAAGACTCCAGAAGTTTGAAGCAAAGACCTCACCAAGAAGCCGCGGATCCGCGGCCGATTCAGGGAGTTAGGCGGTGAAATTTTCTGGAATCTTCTTCGCAACAAACTTTTGTTTATTGGGGGCTTCGGGTACTGGTTTTGGAGCTATAAAAAGGACCGAGGGCTACATCTTAAAAACATTTAATGATCTAAAAAAATCAATCCCAAACATCAAAAACCAATCTCAAAAAGGATCTAAGATCAAGAATCTACGATCTTGAGATCCAAGATCAAAAAATCCATCGAGAAATCAATCAAGCGATCAATCAATTAAGTCTCATTTACACGAAGCCAATCACCGTCAACGAGTAAGCGATCCAAGACAGGTCCAAGATTCGAGATGATCAAGCGATGTGAAGATCGACAGAACATTTACTTTTTCGAGGCATAGATCGAGAGCAAATTCTTCTTCCTCTTGTAATCTAAACTTGGAGAAATGTATTGTGAAGTTGAGTAATAAAGGTAGATCATCAGTTTTATCAATTCGCTTACTTTTAATTTCCGCATTATGAATTCTTTCTCTATTCTTTCTTTTATTTTCATGATGTGCGAGTAATTCTCCGCTTGATAGGATTCGTAGGATTAGGGTAGATCAATGGATGAGAAAATACCATACTCCTTTTAAGTCTTATGAAGTTTATAAACTTTAGCAAAACAATCGTCAACATTCTTATCGGGAACGATATCAAATTCTTGATAATCTTGACCACGGTTTGAGATAAGATTGACGATCCTTTTTGTTAAGGGCTAGACATGAATGGAGATCAATGAAAGGGCAGGAGTCAATAGAGGAGAAACCCTAGTTTCTTCCAAAGAACCCTAATCCTCATTTCATCGCCATCAATCTAGTTTTAACTCTATTAATAGATAAGAAGAGTAATCTTTATTAGTCATCCATGACTACTAAATCCTAACGAATCCTACAAGGCTTCTTCATAAAAATTTTCTTGATAATTCAATTAGATCTTGAAACAATTTTCTTGATAATTCAATTAAATCTTGAAACCATTTTCTTCAATTAGATCTTGAAACTGTCTTCTTGATTTTCTATTTTCTATTTCTTTCGACCCATCTAAGGTAAGAATTATAAAATTCCACGAATTCCAGAGGATGACCCGTATTCACCACAGCTAGCTACACGCGATGCCGTGCTGATTGCGGTTACTTTACTAAAACTTCTTCTTTCTCCAAAAATAAACAAACCAATCAAATGGCGCCGTTGCTGGGGATTCGTGCGTAATTTTTTCCATCGACCGAGAAGGACGATTCTCCATCAAATTTTAATAACACCACTCTGCCACCACTCGCAGGTGTGCAGAATCCACCGCGCATCTCTCTCTAAGAGAGATGTTACCCCATACGTGGTCCCTTTTCTACTTTTCTATCTATCCCACCAACCAATGTGGATAATTTTGAAATCAAACCCCACTTTATCAATCTTTGCCTAAATTTCATGGGCTTGAGTCTGAAGACGCATACGTTTTTATCACCAAATTCGAAAACGTATGTGCGATGATGGGCACTTCACAACTTTCTGTGGATGCTATGTGTTTACGTATTCTCCTGTTTAATTTGTGCGATTTAGCCGAAAAATAGCTTTATAACACAACTGCACACTCTATTTCCAGTTGGGATGAATTCGTTATAGCATTCCTTAAGAAATTTTATCCCAATCATAAGACCGCCCGTGTTCGGAATGAAATCAACCAGTTTACCCAGCTTCCCAATGAACCATTTTGGAAATGCTTTGAACAGTTTAAGGATCTGCTTGTCCAATGTCCTCATCACGGAATCCATAAATGGGATCTGTGCCGAATTATATATGAGGGCATTACTCCAGCGACAAAGCAGATACTTGAAACCATGTGTCAATGCAATTTCATGTCCAAAGACGATGGTGAAGCCTGGAAATTTCTGGAAGATCTTGCTGAACACACTTTGCAGTGGGAAAGCGTTAGACCATCATCATCTAAGGGAGGTGTCTATCAGCTTGATATTCCCATCGCAGTAAAAGCCGAAATGGCAGCGATGCAAAAGAAACTCAAAGTTATGGAAAACAAATTTTTATTAGCCTCACTAAACCAGGTGATGCTCCCTAAAACCGTGTATGGATACTGTTCCGATCCATCACATCTGACGGAAGAATGTCCTTTGAAATCTCTGTTTCAAGGTCAAGAACACACTAATGCTTCTTTTCAGCAGCGACCTAGAAACGATCCTTATTCTTCCACATATAATCAGGGTTGGAGGAATCACCCCAATTTTTCTTGGAACCAACACCAAACTCAAACTAAAAATACGGTTCCAAACCAAAATAACTATCAAAAGGTTCCTCCACAGCAGCAACAACCACCACAGAGTCGGCACCCCTTTTAACCACAAACTTTTCAAAATCTGGCCAACAATTCTGCACCTTATAATAATTCCTTCCAAACGGCCGGTACCGAAAACTCCTCTGCACTCGAACGAACCTTGGAAATGTTTATAAAACATTCCATGCAAACGTCGGCTGATATAAAGTCTTCTATTGAAACCTTAACGAAGGACTCCGCCTCCCACGGTGAGAGTATAAAATCAATAGAAGCATAAATTGCATAATTAAATGCCGCGATGAATGCTAGAGAGAAAGGGAAACTTCCATCTCAACCCCTACCGAATCCAGACCACTCACAACATCATAATGTGAGTGTCATTACCACGTTGAGATTGGGAAGAGTGCTGAACAACCAAGTCGGTGAACAGGTTGATAATGAGGAATCAATCAATGATACCCCGGCTTCCACTGCTAACCCTATTTCGTCTAATCTACCATCTTCTTCCGAGCCTATTCTCCGTTTTCCCCTAGGCTCGAACCCTCCACCCACCTCTTTGAGTCAACCTAACATGATCCCAACTCCAATTCTAGGATCCGCTCCACCCGCTCGATCTTCTCCAATATTGGACCCAACTCTTATTGATAAAGCTCCTTATCCAAATAGGTTAAGGGGAAACAAACCAAGTCCACAAATGGAGAAGATTGTGGAAATTTTTAAGCAGGTTAACATAAATATCCCTCTCCAAGATGCTATACAACAAGTTCCGGCTTATGCGAATCTACTTAAGGACTTGTGCACTAGGAAGAGAAAAACTCAAGTGTCGAATAATGTGTTCATGACGAGTAATGTAAGCATAGCTTTTACCCAGCAATTACCTAAGAAACGTAAGGACCCCGACTGTCCTACAATATTTATTTCTATTAGGGGTAAAAATATCAATTGTGCTCTACTCGATCTTGGCGCTAGTGTTAACTTGCTTCCTTACTCTGTCTATGAGCAGTTAGGTATGAGAGAGTTGAAACCTTCCTACTGCACTCTCCAGATGGCAGATCAATCTATCACCCAACCTAGGGGTGAGCTAGAGGATGTGTTAATAAAAGTCGGGGAATTTATATTCCCTGTAGACTTTATTGTTCTAGATACACAACCAATACCGAACCCACGAAACCAAATTCCGGTGATTCTCGGTCGACCTTTCTTAGCCACTTCCAATGCTGTCATTAACTGTCGTAACGGTTCTATGAACTTATCCTTCGGGAAGATGACATTTGAGCTTAATATTTACAAGCTAGGAAGTCAACCATCTGAACCTTCTGCTCATCTAATTGATGTACGTTCTGTCAACGAGATAGCTCCGGACAGCAGCAAGGTTGATGAATTTTGCTATAATGATCTCGACGACACTAGTACATCATTATTTGATCTAGAAAATTATTATATTGAGGACACCTTTGACGAGTCCACCCTTGAGTTCGAATCTTTTGACTCATCGCAAAAGTCAGTAAAACAGTCAGAGTCAATATCCTACGCAAGTCATGAACTTCTTAGGGAGTCCGAGTATCATTCCCTTACCCCACCTTCTATCGTCTCTCCACCGACATTAGATCTCAAACTGCTATTTTCTCATCTTAAATATGTATATTTAGGTGAAATGAGTCTTTGCCCGTGATCATATCTGCTTCTTTAGCTTCAGAGCAAGATAACACTCTTTTGATGGTCTTGAGATCAAATCGGCAAGTATTTGGTTGGACAATGACAGTCATCAAAGGGATTAGTCCCTTGATTGTTGAACATCATATACATTTGATGGATGAAGCCAAACCAACCTGAGACCCACAAAGACGGTTAAATCCCGTCATGAAGGAGGCGGTAAAGAAAGAAATTGTCAAGCGCCTAGATAGTGGTATAATTTATCCAATCTCTGATAGCCAATGGGTAAGTCATATTCATGTAGTCCCTAAAAAATCTGGCATCACGGTCATAACTAATGAGGCTAATGAGTTGATCCAAACACTCATCCAAACTGGGTGGCGTGTATGTATCGATTATAGGAAACTCAATGCCGTAACGAGGAAAGATCACTTCCCTCTACCTTTCATTGACCAAATGTTGGAACGATTAGCTGGACATGAATATTATTGTTTCTTGGACGGATACTCTGGCTATAACCAGGTCCCCATTGCCGAAAAGGATCAAGATAAAACAACATTTACTTGTCCTTTCGGTACCTTTGCTTATAGATGCATGCCCTTTGGGTTATGCAACGCTCCCGCGACATTTCAGCGGTGTATGATGGGGATATTCTCAGACGCGGTCGAGAATTTTCTGGAGATATTTATGGACGGTTTCTCTATATTTTAGGACTCCTTTGAGGATTTCTTATGTCATCTTGACGCGGTTCTTACCCGCTGTAAGGATAAGAGCTTAACTTTGAATTGAGAAAAATGTCATTTCATGGTCCAAGAAGGTATCGTGCTTGGACGTGTCATTTCACGAAAAGGTATTGAGGTAGAAAGAGCTAAAATAGATGTCATCCATAACCTTCATCATCCTAAATGCGTCAAAAATATACGATCCTTTTTTGGTCATGCAGGATTTTATAGGAGATTCATTAAGGATTTTAGTAAAATTGTTAAGCCCTTAACTCTTCTCTTGGCCAAGGATGCAACATTTCACCTCGATTCGGATTGCGGGGCTGCTTTTGAATCACTTAAAAGATCTCTCACTACAGCCCCCGTTCTATCATTTCCTGATTGGAACCACCCGTTCGAGCTTATGTGTAATGCATCAGATTTTGCTATTGGTGCAGTCTTAGGACAACACATTGATAAGATGCCACATGCAATTTATTATGTAACTAAGACCTTGAATGATGCTCAAATTAATTATACAACTACCGAGAAAGAACTCTTGGTAGTTTTATTTGCATTAGAAAAATTCATGCCTTACTTGATTGGCTCACCGATAGTGGTTTACACCGATCACTTCTCCCTAAAATATCTTTTATCGAAGAAGGATGCTAAGGCCAGGTTAATATGTTGGATCCTGTTATTACAAGAATTTGATCTTGTCATACGAGATAAGAGTGGATGTGAAAACGTAGTAGCCGACCATCTTTCACGCATCTCTTCTTCACCTACAGTGACCTTGCCAATAAATGAATCTTTCCCTGACGAACAGCTCCTGACCGTATCCTGCGAATCTTGGTTCGTGGATATTATGAATTATCTAGCAACATGACTTATTCCTAGCCAATGGTCTAAACAAGACAATCATCGATTTCTATCCCGAGTAAAGCACTTTTACTGGGATGAACCTTATTTGTTTAAGTATTGTCCCGACCAAATTATTCGCAGATGTGTCCCTAATGATGAATTCAAGAGTATATTGTCTTTCTGTCATGAACAGGCATGTGGCGGTCAATTTGGTCCACGTAAAACGGCTGAGAAAGTTTTGCAATGTGGTTTTTACTGGCCTACATTACTTAAAGATACATATGATCATTGCAAAATTTGTCCACGGTGCCAACACACGGGTCGAATTTCTCGAAAAAATGAGATGCCACTCCAACCTATCTTGGTTGTGAAAATTTTTGACGTTTGGCGTATTGATTTTATGGACCATTTTCCCAACTCTTTTGGAAATCTATATATCTTATTAGCGGTTGATTACGTATCGAAATGGGTGGAAGCGATACCGTGTCGCACTAATGACAACAAGATTGTTATTAAGTTCCTTAAAGAAAATATTTTTTCGCGATTCGAACACCCTCGCACTATAATTAGCGACAATGGGACGCATTTCTGTAATCTGTCTTTAAAAATTTTGATGCGGAAATATTCAATCAGCCATAAACTTTCTACGCCCTATCATTCCCAAACAAGCAGGCAAGCTGAGATTTTCAATAGGCAGATCAAACAAATTTTGGAGAATACAGTTTCTAAAAACCGTAAAAATTGGTCAACCAAATTGACGGATGCTCTTTGGGTATTTCGTACCGCTTATAAAACTGATCTTGGTATATCTCCTTACCGCCTAGTGTTTGGAAAGGCTTACCACCTTCCTGTCGAGATCGAACATAATGCAATGTGGGCCATTAAAGAACTTAATTTCGATTTCAATCAAGCCTGCAACTTTCGGAAGCTGCAATTAAATGAGCAAAGCGAACTCCGCGATGAAGCTTACGATAATGCGGTTATAGTAAAGAGCCGGACTAAAGTATTCCATGATAAAAATATTTTTAGAAAAACTTTTAGCCCGGGACAACAAGTCCTTCTTTACGATTCCCGTCTCCATCTTAATGCGAGTAAGCTAAGATCTCGTTGAAAAGAACCATTTGTGGTGCGGTATGTATACCCACACGGGGCAGTCAAAGTTGAAAATATTAAAAATGGTTATATTTTTAAAGTGAATGGACATAGATTAAAACTGTATTTTTCCACTGACCCCACGGAGGAGCTCCTGTTTTTACATGAGCCACTTTAACATAACTAAATTTCCTCCGCCTCACCTCCATACCTCCATAATATTGTCTCATCCTAAGAATGGAGGTGAGTAAAAAGGACTTAACTAAATATGCATATGATCAAAAATAAGTTTGGGGGAGGTTTTCATTTTCATTTATTCTTGTCCCCATTAACAACCTTTCCTTCCAAGTATACAGATTTTTGAGATTTAAAAGATGACAACAGTGAGGATACTGCTGCAAATAGGTTTGGGGGAGGTTTGTGCTTATTTACACATTACTTTGCATTACACTTTGCATAAGCACAAAAATAATTTCTTTGATAATGAAATATTAAAAAGTGAAAAATTACATTTAAAAAATTGGAAGAGTTTGAGAAAAACAAGAAAGTTAAATGTTTTCTTAAACAAAACTAGTAATAAATAGTTATAAGCCGTTGTCCCTAGGGTTAGTAAGATGAAGGAAGTCACTAATCTGAGAATAAAAATAAGTCTGAAAAATAGTTTATATTCTTAAGGCCAAACATTTGAACGTTGATACCGTACTATATGCAGTTATACACGTCTTGAAACTCGAGATAGTAGAGGATACATTAAAATGCTATTGTCTAAAAGCCAAAGTACGAAGAAAATATAAATGAAGCATAAAGGTATAAAATGGTGAAGAAAAATGAACACTGGTTTTGTAATCACCAAGGTAGCATAAAAAATATATAGCGATGGTGCTTTATCACCTAGTGCCTTAGACCAACTGGTTTGGGAGCCACTGCTAAGCCTCAGGTGTTGCAAGACGAGGAAATTGCTAATTACGCCTAATAAGTGAGCACGTTTAGTAATCGGTCGGTTAGTACCTCAAGAAGTATTAACGGTCGCATGAAAAATGTGTGAGCAATTCCATCTAAAATATTCGCCGACTATAAAGTACTGAGATAGATGGACAAGAGTATGATAGCTTGAATTGAATTCTCCGAGTGTAGGGATGTCTTTTACACACATGTAGGGGTATATGATCGGTGTTTGGAAGAAAGGTAGGGATGAAGACTAAATGCAATATTTTATTGAGAGATGATATGATTTCTGACATTTTTTCATGACCATTAAAATAGGGCTCATGACAACCGAAAAGCTAGTGTAGTTGGAAACTCTTATTTTCAAGTTCTTTTCTTTTATAGTTCTTATCTTTATATGTAATTTTCACTATCTTTCTTTTATTATGAGATTTTGTGGGTGTAATCCACTGAAAACCCTCAGGAGACAACACTCCTCCTACTAGGAACACCTAGAGATTTAACGACTTGTTGCACGTCCTTGGTGCAATCGTGTTTCCTACGAGAGTGTGCTAGTTAGTTTTCCTTTTTCTTTCTATTTTCTTTTCTCCTTCTCTTGAATAAATAGTTTGTTCGGGACGATCAAAGTCAAGTTTATGGGTATTTATTCAGTTGAAAATATTGCACTTTTAACGTGATAATTTCCTTACTTTTCTTAATCATCTAAAGGTGTTGGTTATAAATATAACACATATTAGAAGTTCATCTGCAAAATACCATTTACCATGTGTTTATATATTATAATCAACATTATGAAGGAAAATGTGCTTAATATTTTGATACGCTTATCATATCAAATTGTATCTCAAATATAACTAACATTGTTCATTGAGATATTCTGCAAGATTAGCTCAGGTCAGATATCAAGAATCAAGAATCTGCCGATAAAGTAAAGAAAGTCAAAGAATCAAATACTGGAAGATACTCAGAAGAAATAAGAAGTTTCTAAACATCAAAGAAATACCCAAATACCAACAGAAAAAGACTCCAGAAGTTTGAAGCAAAGATCTCACCAAGAAGCCGTGGATCCGCGGCCAATTCAGAGAGTTAGGCGATGAAATTTTCTGGAATCTTCTTCGCAACAAACTTTTGTATGTTGGGGGCTTCGGTTACTGGTTTTGGAGCTATAAAAAGGACCGAGGGCTGCATCTCAAAAACATCTAATGTTCTAAAACAATCAATCCCAAAGATCAAAAACCAATCTAAAAAAGGATCTAAGATCAAGAATCTACAATCTTGAGATCCAAGATCGAGAAATCAATCAAGCGATCAATCAATCAAGTCTCATTTACACGAAACCAATCACCGTCAACAAGCAAGCGATCCAAGACAGGTCCAAGATTCGAGGTGATCAAGCGACGTGAAGATCGACGGAACATTTACTTCTTTGAGGCATAGATCGAGAGCAAATTCTTCTTGCTCTTGTAATCTAAACTTGGAGAAATGTATTGTGAAGTTGAGTAATAAATGTAAATCATCAGTTTTATCAATTCGCTTACTTTTAATTTCCGCATTATGAATTCTTTCTCTATTCTTTCTTTTATTTTCATGATGTGCGAGTAATTCTCCGCTTGATAGGATTCGTAAGATTAGGGTGGATAAATAGATGAGAAAATACCATACTCCTTTTAAATCTAATGAAGTTTATAAACTTTAGCAAAAGAATCGTCAATATCCTTATCGAGCGCGATATCAAATTCTTGATAATCTTGACCACGATTTCAGATAAGATTGACGATCCTTTTTGTTAAAGGCTAGACATGAATGGAGATCAATGAAAGGACAATAGTCAATAGAGGAGAAACCCTAGTTTCTTCCAAAGAACCCTAATCCTCATTTCATCTCCATCAATCTAGTTTTAAATCTATCAATAGATAAGAGGAGTAATCTTTATTAGTCATCTATGGCTACTAAATCCTAACGAATCCTACAAAGATTCTTCATATAAATTTTCTTGATAATTCAATTAGATCTTGAAACAATTTTCTTGATAATTCAATTAAATCTTAGAAACCATTTTCTTGATTTTCTTCAATTAGATCTTGAAACTATCTTCTTGATTTTCTTTATTTTCTCTTTTCTATTTCTTTCAACCCATCTAAAGCAAGAATTATAAAATTCCACGAATCTCAGAGGACGACCCGTATTCACCACAGCTAGCTACACGCGACGCCGTACTGATTGCAGTTACTTTACTAAAACTTCTTCTTTCTCCAAAAATAAACAAACCAATCAGGATGTGAGGCGATATGAATATTCACATACATATGCCTAGATATGAAATGAGAGTGTTAATAATATGATATGAGATCGATAAGGATATGACATGAGATATATATATATATATATGTATGTATATATGAGAATAAAAGATGATTTGTTGTACGAGACCATAGATCCGTACCCTTATTGATGTATTGGACGATAGAATCCCTATTCTGTTTGTTGCCACCGTACGATAAATTACCGTACGCGATGAGTTATACCGGATGATTGATCCGCGCTCGTGATTTGAGGATAATGATCAAAGATATTGCTATATCGGATACTATGAAGCTGGATCGCTGACGTAAAGATTCCACCCGAACCATACTTATTCCCAAACTCGACGAATCGTATGCACCTTTAAATGGAAACCTCAAGGGATGCTACGGATTTCAAATGGTGTTTTTTCCTTAAAAACACCGTAGCCCCCACTTTCAAAACTACGATTCGTATCATTTAAACTTAACGTATGGTTCATATATAGTTAAATAGCTTATTATCATTTATGTTTATGTTGGCTTATCCCTCGTGACTTATATGCTATGTTTCCGGTATTTACCGTTTTATGATATCAACTGCTAGTACACCTGCACTATTATCGATGATGCGCATGTTACACTTACACAGATTTTCCGGCTCACACATTCATCATCGGTAATTGTCATGCCACTTGCACAGTAGAATTGCCATATCATGATATTAATCTTAACTGTAAAAGTACATTCATTGTTCAGTACTATCACATGACATGTTTACATGATATACTTGATATTCTCACATTACTGTTCTATGTTTGCATACATCATACTTTATGGTTATATCCATTGTGATGCTGTTTTCATGAGATCTCTGAATTTGAGAACCGTGATTATATTTCAAAGAAAATTATGTATTGTTTTAAAAACACGGTTTCTCGTGATGTGATTTCGAGACGTCCACCATGAATTTTCTCGATTTTGAGCTATGAGCATATCCGACTCGAGGTAGGGAGGAACCGTTTGCGGGTACATGGTGGACCTGGTAAAGTACCCGGGGCAAGAAGATCGTAGAGTTAGGCGATGATCCTGGCAGGGGATGTGATGCCTACCGGTGATAGTTTGGACCCGGCGGTTATCCGGAGAATACCGACCAGAGTCGTGAGATGGATATGAGGGTCGATCCGATGATGCGGCGCCTGAGATATGAGAATTTACGTGTCGATACTGGACACGGGTTTCATGAGGTTTCGAGTGTCGATGTTAGACACTCAGGTTCTATGATGTTGATTTGTCGTTGATGGACACACGTGGTTGATATCCATATGCATACAGGCATATGATTCAGATGTTCGTTTTTACATGATATTGCATTGACTCTATTGTTGATATATATGCATTCATGGTCACCCTAGATATCATAATATTACCTTCATGATACAGTATGACCTAGGAATCGCGGTTTATTAGATTTCTAACCGCTGATATTTTCCACTCACGAGTTGGCAACTCACCCCCGTTGTGCCACAGGTTTCTTGCAGGTTTGACTGCTTAGATCAGTAGCGGTATCGCTGGCACGCGGCTTCATTCAGGATGTTTTGATATGATAGATGGGACACACATTGGATCGTGCCCACTCTTATACTTATTATTCCTATTGTATCTAGATAAACTCCATCAATTAGAAACTAGAGTTTGTATATTGGTAGACCTAGACAAACTTGTGTTTGCGAGACTTTGAGTGATGGGTATATGTTCTCTATTTGAGGTTTTGATGTCTTGCTTATTTACTGTTCTTTCTATAATTGATCTTCGTCGTAGTGCATCGTATATTTACTGTTTATTGCGTGGTTATGATTCCGCCAATTAGCGAAGGGCTGGCTTCCGCTTCGGGATCCCTATATATATTGCATATATGTATTTTGGATCAAAAGATATAAGGAAGGTGCTGCCCAAATTTTTAAAGGACGAAAAATATTTTCAACTAGTATTTATAATCCACTTGTGTTTTTCATATATTATTATTTATGCATTTAAAGAAAAACTTGATTTCATTATATATTTATTTCAAAACTGCATCTCCACTATTTTCCGCAAAAAAGGTTTAGATTTCTGGGTTTCGGCTTACTTGAATTACGTTACGCCTTTAGACGTTGCAGAATTTAAATGTCGGTCACGTGCCAAATCCGGGTCGTGACATGCATGCAACTTCTAACACTTACATGTAATTTGTAAGCAGTTTTTTGTAACTTCTAAGCAGTTGCATGTAACTTCTAACCACTTGTTTGTAACTTCTAATTAATTGCATGTAACTTCTAAACACTTGTCTGTTATTTCTAATAATTCACCTGTAATCTCTAATAAATTGCCTGTAACATCAGCTATATAAAACTGATAATATTAACAAAAATATCATTCATATCACAGTATCGACCAATATCGGTTATATAAAACTGATAATATCAACAAAAATAGCATTCATATCATAATATCGGCTATATAAAACAGATAACAGCAACAAAAATATCATTTGTATCACAACATCGGCCAACATCGGCGATATTAAAGTAAATACGTCAACAATTTTTGACATTTATTAGACAAACCAGTAACATATAAGCAATTTTTCATTCTCACTCAAAACAAGTAATAATATCGGTGAATATCGGCCAAATACAAATAGATAAATACATGTATGAATAACAAAGAGTTCAAAGTTTGACCAAACAAAAACTGAAACAATATCAAGCCATTACTTTCTCGATCACCAATAGAATTTGTGCCGTAAGTATCGGCCGCCACTGCATCGACTCTTTTCCCTCCAGGGTATCCGGAATCCGCCGACCCTCGATCAATGTCTTCATGAATAAGTAGACGAACACGATGCAATCAGAACTGTTAACCAACAACGTTAATAAATACATATTGTTACAACCCTTAAAAATCTTTAATGTTAAAAAAAACTTGATCGAGAAATATACAAAACAGTTGCCTATGACATCTAAGCAGTTGCCTATAACATCTAAGCACTTGCTTGTAATATCTAACCACTTGCCTCTGACTTCTAAGCAATTACCTGTAACTTATAAGAATTTGTCTGTAACTTCTGAAAAAGTTACATGTAAGTTCTAAAAAAGTTGCATGTAAGTTCTAAGCAGTTGTCTGTAATTTCTAAGCGGTTGCCTGTAACAAATTTAGACAGGTTCATCATTCTCCCAGTCTTACCACAATAACTATGAACAAATCACTTCTCAAAACCATGAACTAATGCTGGTTGAGTTCAATGGACTCCAGAATTTAGTTTTAAACCCCTAATTTAATTTTTCAAAACCCTAATTTCTGTTTGTTATCATAAAGATTGCATAAAAATTGAATAGAAATCGAGAGAGAGAGAGAGAGAGATCTCCTAATAAGGGTTTCGATTTCTCACCGATTGGATTTGGGAATCGTCAGGATCATCCAAGCGATCGCCACCAGGAGTGTCCGTGATCGAAAGGGGCTCGACCTTTCCTTTGCGGCTTTCTCATCCTCCTCCTCCGTCGTTGCTTGCTTCCGCCGTCGATTCTTCTTCCGCTACATCCGCCCACAATTTTTTCTCCTCGGCCTTCTTCGTTTCCGTCGCCGCCAGAGCGCTACTGCTGCTTTTGTCCGCCATTGATTTTGATCAAGTCGTGAGATTGGGTTGAAGAGAAAGAAAGAAAGGTTTTGGAAAGAAATGAAAAAAAGAATTGGGTTCTCTGAGATCGAACGCAAGAATGACAACGACGATGGCAAAGGCGGAGACGACGATGGCGAAGCCGGCGACGATGACGACGAGTTGGGTTCTTTGAGATCGAGAGAGAGAGAGTAATTTGAACGGTTGTGAATGAATGAGGATATTTTTGTTCATCCATAAAATTATAATACTTAGACATTACTTGGTATTGGACCGAGGGGTGTTTAGACATAGATTTTTAAAAGTAGTCCCCTTTTTCCTAATTAGAAAATACAATGGAGTTTTTGCCCTCTTTTACTTGGGTTCCAACAATTTACCCTAATAATACTTGAAGCTTTGGTGGGCTTGCTTGGGGGCCTCTAATGATTCACTAGTGCTTTTACGTTATCTTGCATCCATCACTAGTGCCGACATTACCTACCTTTTCTTTGTCATAACCCAATGGCTTAACACTAACAAAGTTTATAACATTAAAGCAGAAGCAGAGCAGCAGGTTGTCCATTTATTAAGGTATAATAATACACAGACAACAGAGATTGAGAGAAAAATCAAATTGTTCATTTTATTACATCATGAAAGGTGGATAGCTGCGTTTTAATTTAATATATCAAATGGAGCGCATATCAGAACTGTGTAAGGTTTGATGAATGACTTCCAAAATTATAACTTTAGTCTTGTGTGTGTGGGCGCGCGGGCATGTGCCAATAAGATGAGTTAATTCATATGCATGAACACTTTTTCACAGACAATGCTAAAAATTTAATTACTAAAATTAAGAAAGTAGCTTGTCATAAAGCCATATCGCACTATGGCCCTATGGCTCGCGGCGTGCAGATTCCTGGTGGCGGCATCCACATGAGCATGGGCCGCCCTTGTTTTACCTCTATTTCTTACGGTGGCCGTAGGCAATGGCACACGAAATGTTAAAATTGATGATGTTGCAGGCTTATAACAAACCAATTTTGTGTAAAATAGACGCAATTTTCTCCCTTTGAGAAACTTGAAATTAGATAACATGGAAAGAAAGAAGCAATCGATAAAAAGAGAACACTGCCAGGAACAATGACTCGAACTTACACCAAACGATGGATGAATTTCAAAGAGCAAGATATTAGGCAGAAAACTCTTACTCCATTGATGTTGCCAGGATCAACTAGAAATCTATTCTGCAACAAACCATATTGTGAACCTGAGGCTCCAGTGAGTTTCTACGGTTCCCTGCAGGTTCAAATAGCAATTTATAATACAGAGAAGTCATCGAAGTGCGTCTCGCGCCACTTACAGTCGCATATTAGAGCACGGCTTTCGTCTTTTCAAATATCCGATTTGTTTCTACAAATGGCTCAAAACGCGAGTTAGGCATGAGAGGGCAACTACAAAATAGAGCAACAATAATGAGAAGATGCTTATCAGATAGAGAAACTCGGCTCGAAGAAGCAATAACATATACTTTGATGCTGCTGTTGCCAAAATATATGGAAGTGTTTTAAATCATTTATGTTAATCTCGGCTCAAACAAGTGATTACACATATTTCTGTGGTAGTATTGCATGTATATAAAAGCTCGGACACAAACGAGTGCATAAGCTAGGCATTTAGAGACGGAAGGCATTCGAAACACAAAAGAGCGATCAATTAATTTCATTTGGTTGAATGATGCCTTGTATGGCAAGATGAACATGAGGCTTTCAGGGTTAAAAAGGTTAGCTGCGGTCTTCAGGTGACATGTGATAATGTTATCACCTTAACGGAATCAATCAAGATGTCCATGTACAAATAACAAAAAGGGGATGCAACTTTTTTGACTAGTTGTGGAGTATATATTATTTAAAAAATAGTTAGTTCCTACTAATTTGATGTAAGAAAAATCTTTGATTATTATTATTAATCATCTTACAACAAATTTTATTATACTTACTCAACCCTAATTTTAGCCCCCAAAAAACACCCATTTCAGCAATATAGAGCAGTCCAAACCCTATAGGCATAAATTCCGAAGGCAAATGCTAGCGAAGAATGTTAATGCTATCGTTCTAGAGATAAACAAAGCTAATTAAAATAAAAAGAGCAAAAATGTAGATATAGAAACTATAACATAGGGATTAAGAGGTAAATTAACTTTAATTATTGGCAAATGAAATTTCTTATTTCTAATTATTTTTTAAAAAAAATTATAGATTGCTAGAAAACGATATTTCCCATGTACTTGAAAATACTAATTTGCCAATACACCTATATTATCCACAAAAAAAACAAAGATATGCATTTATATGCTGAGCCAACAAAGATGTGTTTCTATATACTGAAATGGGAAGCTAAAATGTCCAGATACATTCCTAAACGAATTCAGCATATCAATATACAAATCCCCACATCTATTGTAAGATTCTTTAGTTTAGGTTGGATGGCTCCTATAAATCACACATTAACAATGATCAAAATAAAAAGTTCATGACGAAATTCTCCAGAGTCTTTCGGCGCATTTTACGTTAGTGCATCGCCTAACATCCTGCTTATTAGATATTCAAGGTAATCAATATTTGCATTTTTTTCATAATTTCAATAAAGTTGACACATTGTCGTTAGCAACTTACTCTACATGAAGCATAATCCCGTTACTCCTTTCCATTTTCTATGAACCTTCTTGCGTAATTTGCGTTAATGCGCCACCCATTTATCTAACCACCCTCGAACCAGGTGCAAACAATAATTTTTTTGCATTTTGCTCCTAGAAAAAGAAAAACTTTTTTTTGCGGCTATAGATACCAACCTTAAGTCTCTAAGTACCTATTTAGTTCAATTATTTTTCATACTCTGTATCAAAGCTAAGAGAGAAACTTCACCGCATCGTCAAATTTTTGTGAGGTTACAAAGCGAGCTATGGATCCAGAAGAACACTTTTATTTTCAACTCCTTGATGATCTACAGCAAGAATATGATAATGCTGACAATCAAGAGCAAGGAAATGGTAATGTTGGTAACTTTGAGGATGAAGATAACAATTCTGAGGTCACCGATGTGGTATGTCAATGATCTCTCTTTTTATAATTTCGCTTATTATTTTAGTTTGTCTGGGTTAGTAAAGCAATAATCATACAGAAGAGAAAGAATTGTGGCCTGAAAATTTTCATTGGTTGCAATCTAATCTCTAGAATGGACAGATTTCATTGGCCTAGGATAA
Organism: Agapanthus africanus; assembly: GCA_030015575.1. Taxonomy (NCBI): domain Eukaryota; kingdom Viridiplantae; phylum Streptophyta; class Magnoliopsida; order Asparagales; family Amaryllidaceae; genus Agapanthus; species Agapanthus africanus. The sequence continues at coordinate 495,184,163 of JASDDO010000012.1, read as the reverse complement.
ATTTAAAATAGTACTAAGTTGTGTTGTTCATGCAATTTTCCCCTGTTGTTGACAAGGATAATAAAAGGATCAAATAGTTTTGTTCCATCGCGTAAATAGATGGGACTTGGGGAACCGAAACCCTAATTTCTTTCTAGATTAATTTATAAGCTAGTTGTTGCTATAGATCTAAACATTGATTTTTGCATAGCTTGAAATTTTCGTTGGTACTAATCGAATCCCTAGAACGGAAAGACGCCTAGGTTTCAATTTGAAATAGAATTAGTTTCTAGCATTCCGATAATTCCATTCTGATGTTGGAAAGATAATAAAGAAAGAGACAGTTTTGCTCCTCGAATAAACTCATCGAACTTGAGGAACTAATATCTTAATTTCTTTCTATGATAATCTATAAACTAGTTGTTACTATAGATCTAAACATGGATAATCCCTATAACATTTAATAGTTTAGCTTTAATTTTTGTGATTTTAAGATATAGAAAGTTTCAAATGACGGCAATTTAGTGTTACTAATTAGCTTCTTTATAGAAAGCTGAACATATATGTTACTAGAGAGGCGACTATTAACGTGCTTAAAAAAAGACATTTTGCGAAAGAACATAAATGATTGGCATTACAATTATAAATAATTAAGTATATCCTTTTCTTAGGAAATTAAGGACTTCCTTGCTAAAGCATTTTGCGAATGCTTTTTCTTAATATCATTTTCTGTAATGTTGAATATTTTTTTCTTAAAGTTAAATATACATCATACTAATCTATTACCTTTGATCAGGGAGACATCAGTGAGAACTCTGAGAGCGACGTAGCCAAGGACTTTATGGCTTTTCTCTCGCAGGATATGGAGGCCGACTCTGAGCTCCCTGATGGGGAACAGAATGGGGTAAGTCCTAGCCCCATTAACCAAACTTCGTAGCAAAATATATTCAACAGTCGATAGCAAAAAATATTTTTTTCTATATATCTTAATTATTTGATGCATGTTAAATATATTCTTAGCTGAAACTAAAAGATTAATGTTATTTTGAATACCCAAGTGCATCAACTGCTTACATCATTCAACAATTAAAGATGCAATTTTTCACATTTTTTGTTTCTCCTATCACATGCAAGCAGTAGAACTCCAAAATTAATTTTACAGTCACATGTTTATTCAAGTAACTAATTGATGTTATGTGGAAATTAAAGGAAAAAACTAAAACAGCAATCTTTCAGAGATACTAGTTAATGGCTTGTTCTCATCTAGAAATATATATATCATTAAACTTCTTGCTTTGGTTAAAAATAATAATAAATAATACAATTCTTAATTGTTTTATTAGGCCCCTTTGGATGATGGGAAATGCCGGAAGTGCAGAAAACAGTTATGAAGTAACTTTCAAAAAGTTGTCATTGGAGTAAATCTAAAAATTACTTCCAATATTTGTTTGTAAAATTTTTTGAAGAAGGAAGTATACGAAGAAGTAAATTCTTATGTTTTTTTATTAAGAAAAACAAAAAAGAATACTATTTTTTAATAATAAGAAATTATTACATTTTGGATGTATTAAAGAGAAGCAATAAACAATTAATACTTTTTCTTGTTCCTTGTACTCTATGGTTTTTTCCAACCCGAAATGAGAGGAAGAAAATTTTGGAAGTAAACATGCCATATAGGATCCACTTCATCAATTAGAAGTAATTTCCAAATTCTTATTCCACCAAACAACCGGAAGTAGGTTTATTTCCGATACTTCCATACTGCTTCATGTCAAACAAACATGTTAAGACGATACAGCTTATGTTCACTAATCTATTGAAAATAATAAAAACACCAATATATTGACAACTCGCATAAACTATTTTTATCTCTTTGTATCATACGATTCTAAAAGCATCAAGTACTTGGAATGAAATACCTTTTTCCTATTTAAGCAAGATTTGGTAAGAAACCAACTTAAAAAGAGATATATATTCTGATAAATAAAAAACATATGGCAGTGTTACTACCTCCAGCATTCACATAATCCAAGCCTTAAAGCATGAACTATAAAAAGCAAAGTCTAAGATGTTTAATGCGTGACTTACACACATTTGTAATACCATCACCGAACGCCAGCAGGAAAAGTGTTACTCCGAAAATATTAGATGTGTGCCTCACAAAAGTACCTTTTTGTGCAGATGCAAGTTGATTTTGCTGATGAAGCTGCCAATGATGATGATCAAGACAATGAGCCAGTTGGAAATGACTACATTGAATATAACGACCTCTTCCGTTGATTAGATTGTTGAGGCCAACTTCAAAATTGAGAGGCTGTATCATTATTGATATCATTTAAGGCATCTTGTATTTGAAGTTGCATTATAATAAATAAAGTAAAAAACATTACCAATATATGCATTGGAAGGATGATGTAGTCCAGTATAGTTGATTGGATTGCATTGTTCGATTTCTCTTCATGGCATTATTTGTTGAATGATAAATTTTAGAAGGTCATGGCTTTTCATATGTATTCTTGTCTAAAGATGGCATATAAAAATGACAAAGCCTATAAAACTAAATCATAAGGTAAAATTCTCTCCTGTAATCACATATATAGCCGGTAGACTCTAGACAACACAGCAACACAAACAATCCGGACTCCCACCCCACCCGCCGATCCGATAGATATTAACCTCTTCCATATACTTGTTCATTTAATATTTCTCGTTTCCTTTACGTTGAGTTAAAATAAGAAATAGTTAATCACTTCCAAAAATCAAATACCTTCCCGACATTCATTGAAGCTTTGGTGGGCTTTGCTTGGGGGCCTCTAATGATTCACTAGTGCTTTTACGTTATCTTGCATCCATCACTAGTGCCGACATTGTTGGGTTTGTTACTCGTATTAGTCCCACATCGGGAGTTTAAGGGGAAGTTGATGTGTATATAATGTAATTTGGACCTCTACCTAACAGCTCGGGCTTTTGGGTTAGAATGGGCACCCAAGTTGTGTTGTGTACGCGTCGCTTGCGGGCTCCGCCCCCGACAAATGTTATCAGAGCCTGGTTTGTTCGGGAGGAGGGGTGGAGCGAAGAAAAAAAAAATATCGATGTCGGGTATGTCGGGTATGGGTTGAGTGCTTGTGTTGAACACCAGTGTTGTACATCACTGAAAAAAGGTTGTGAGTACAACGGGCCATTACTTGGTGTTGAAGCGCCTGTAAGCCTGTATGTATACCGCCGATGTTGTATGCCATCTACAACGGTGCAGGCGGATATGTACGATAAGAGTCAAGCTCGGGATTGTTGGGTTTGTGACTCGTATTAGTCCCACATCGGGAGTTTAAGGGGAAGTTGATGTGTATATAATGTAACTTGGACCTCTACCTAACAGCTCGGGCTTTTGGGTTAGAATGGGCACCCAAGTTGTGTTGTGTACGCGTCGCTTGCGGGCTCCGCCCCCGACAATGTCACTATCTAACAAAGTCACCACCTTTCATTGTCATCACCTAACAATGTCATGGATGTCAAAAGTAGCACCTACCAAAGTCACCACCTATCATTGTCATCACCTAACAATGTCATGGATGTCAAAAGTAGCACCTACCAAAGTCACCACCTATCATTGTCATCACCTAACAATGTCATAGATGTCAAAAGTGGCACCTACCAAAGTCACCACTTATCATTGTCATCACCTAACAATGTCATAGATGTCAAAAGGTGGCACCTAACCATAGACTTTAATTTGCATCAATTTTCAACAAACTCCACCTTGATGCAAATTCATCACAATCTCGACATTGTCCCACTTGGAGTAATTTTTTGGCTTGATTCTCAGCACTAGTAAACTTCACACGATTCCGCTGCTGCTCTCTCCTCATTAAATTTTCATGGAGAGATTCACCAATCTGCAACAGAGATTCAGCTTATCTCTGTCTACTATTTTGGTGAACATATCCGCCGGATTCTTTCTCCCGCGATCTTCTGTAGTGTCAACTCACCATCTTCTAACGCCATGCGTATGAAGTGGTACCGCACCTTGATATGCTTCGTCCGAGAATGATATGCTGCATTCTTTGCCAAATGTATTGCACTTTGGCTGTCGCTCCACAAGATATTGAAGTCTTGCTTCTTACTCAACTCTTCGAGTAACCCTTGTAGCCATATCATCTCTTTGCTGGCTTCAGTGATTTCCACGTACTCAGCCTCCGTAGTTGACAATGCTACCACTTTTTGCAGTTGAGATATCCAACTTACCGCTGTTCCCCCAACTGTAAATACGTATCCCGTTGTGCTCTTCCCACTATCTCGATCACCCGAGTAGTCCGCATCAACGTAACCTTGCACCTTTAGAGAGTCGCCCCCGAAACATAAGCAGTGACTAGACGTACCCTTAAGATACCTCAAAATCCACTTCACCGCATTCCAATGTTCCTTCCCCGGGTTTTGCATATACCGGCTCACAACTCCCACTGCATGTGCAATATCTGGTCTCGTACTCACCATTGCATACATTAAACTCCCCACCGCAGAAGCATAAGGCACTCTTGCCATCTCGTCTTTCTGCTCTTGAGTTGTAGGGCAAAACTCCTTCATGAGTTTGAAATGTTTTGCTAAAGGCATACTCACCGGTTTTGACTTGTCCATGTTGAACCGCTTCAAAACCTTCTCGATATAGTCGCTTTGCGATAACCACAGATTCCGCTGCTTCCTATCTCGAACGATCTTCATGCCCAAAATTTGTTTGGCCGCTCCCAAATCTTTCATGGAAAACTTTTCAGCCATCATCTTCTTCAGACTTTGAATTTTCTCGAAGTTCGGACCCGCTACCAACATATCATCTACATAGAGTGATAAAATGATATAGTCTCCATCCTCAAAAGTCTGAATATAGACACAGTGATCTGACTCACCACGCACAAATCCCGTCTCTAGCATGAACTGATCGAATTTGAGATACCACTGCCTTGGAGCTTGCTTAAGGCCGTACAAGCTCTTTCGCAGTTTACACACCATAGATTCTTTTCCATTCACCTCGTATCCCGGTGGCTGCATCATATAGATCTCCTCCACCAAATCTCCATGAAGGAACGCAGTCTTCACATCAAGCTGCTCTAAGTGCAGATCCTTCTCCGCCACAATACTAAGAATCATCCGAATTGATGTCATTTTCACCACAGGGGAAAATATCTCTTGATAGTCAATTCCTTGCTTTTGTGCATATCCCTTGACTACCAAGCGAGCCTTGTACCGCTTCACACCATCGGCCTCATCTTTTATCCGGTACACCCATCTATTCAGTAACACTTTTCGACCCTTGGGTAGCTTCACTAGGTCCCACGTGCGGTTCTTCTTCAAAGAATCCATCTCCTCGTCCATAGCTCGCTCCCACTGCTTACTAGCACCGTCTTGCGTCGCCTCTTCAAGGGATTCAGGCTCCCCCGAATCCGTGTACAAAATGAAGTCGGTGACAAGTCTTTCAGGTAGTCTCCTTTCTCTCGTAGATCTCCTCAAAACTGATACATCTGGTTGCTGAACATGGTGGCCATCATGTTCTTGCACCTGATCCTGCACTGCAGCTTCCTCCATGTTTTGATCCCCACTTGAAGACACCTGATTGTTCTTTTGAGTTCCGTCTAACTCCACGAACTCAGATACAACACCATCTTTGGCTTGCTTTTCTTCTCTATATAAGTGCTGCTCATCAAAGACAACGTTCCGGCTTCGTATTACTTTCTTACTTGTGTAATCCCACAGCCGATATCCGAACTCGTCTCCACCATACCCGATGAAAGCACACTTCTTAGATTTGGAGTCAAGCTTACTCCTTTCTGCCTTATCAATTAAAGAATACGCGATACAGCCAAATACTTTAAGGTGCGAATAATTGACCGGTTTACCCGACCAAATTTCTTCTGGAATGCCTCCATCAAGCGCACTCGCCGGGCTTCTGTTGATCAGATATACAGCAACATCGACCGCTGCTGCCCATAAGAATTTTGGCAGATTCGCATCCAAGGTCATGCTTCGCACTCGCTCTAGGATCGTTCTGTTCATCCTTTCAGCGATGCCATTCTGCTGTGGCGTCCCAGATACCGTTTTCAACCAACGAATACCTTTTTGCGAGCAAAACTCCTCGAACTCTTGGGTGCAGTATTCCCCGCCATTATCGGACTTTAGGCATTTAACCTTCATCCCCGTTTGGTTCTGCACCTGCGCAATCCAGTGTTTGAAGATGCCAAACACATCGGACTTTTTCTTCATCGTGTACACCCATGTCTTCCGACTTGTATCATCGATGAACGTCACGAAGTACCGATTTCCGCCATAAGACTCCACCGAGGCCGGACCCCACACGTCCGTATGCACCATCTCCAGTTTCTTGGTCTTTTTCGCTACGCCTCCAATTTGAAAACTGAGCGCGTTTTGCTTCCCACAAACGCAGCTCTCGCAAAACCCCAACTCCACTTTTTTCAGCCCCGAAAGAACCCCCTTAGCTTGAAGAATTTTCATGTTCTTCTCGCTAAGGTGCCCCAATCTTTTATGCCACAACGAAGTCTCCGAATCTTTCTCCGAACTGGCCGTCAATGCAGCCGAGCCTCCGCTGCTCTCATTGAATGAGTACAACGAACCGCTCATCTTGTCCCTTGCGACCACCAACGATCCTTTGGAAAGCTTCCATTGAGAATTCCCAAACGTTGTAATAAACCCTTCGTTGTCTAGCTGACTTGTGGAAATCAAGCTTTTCTTCAAATCAGGAATATGACGAGCATTCTTCAATTTGATTTGACCACCTCCTGACGGTTGCAAGATGATCGTCCCTTTTCCAACGATCTTACACGATTGACCGTTTCCCACCGTCACATGTCCAAGATCGCCCTGAACATACTCGCTAAAGTGGTGTCTGCCCGAAGTGCAATGAAAGGAAGCCCCTGAATCTAGGAACCAAGTATCCGCCTTTGTGTTCTCGCTTGCCGATAGACAAAGACCTTGTTCCCCTTGTTCTTGTGTAGATACCACATTCGCTTCCTTTTCATCTGTCTTCTCATCTGAGCCTTTCTTCGGAAGCCTACATTCACTTCTTCTATGGCCCTTCTTTCCGCAATTCCAACAGACGCCTTGGATTTTTCCTTGAGATTTACCCCGGCTTTTAGACTGCCCTTTTTCCACTTTCCCCTTTCCATTGTTCTGCCACGATTCTCCACCGAAAGTGCAGAAGTTCCAGAACTCCCACTCACGGACTTTCTTCGCATCTCATCGTTTAATATGCAGCTTACCGCATCATTAAACGTGAGAATCCCCGAGATAGAGTTGCTAACCGCCATCACTAGGTTCTCCCAACTCTCTGGCAACGAACATAGGAACAGTAGGGCTCGAATCTCGTCTTCAAAGATGATTGAAACGGATTCAAGTTGGCTTGTCACGCTGTTGAATTCGTTCAGGTGCTCTATCACCGAACCATTCTCCACCATCTTCATGTTGAAAAGTTTCTTCATCAAAAATATTTTATTTGATGTCGATGGCTTCTCATACAACTTTGCTAACGTCGTCATTAGCGCCTTAGTTGTTTTCTCCTTTGAGATATTAAAGGCCACCTGCGGAGTCAACGACAATCTGATCGTCGCTAAGGCTTGCCTATCCAAAAGGTTCCACTCCTCATCGGTCATCTTCTCGGGCTTTTCTCCTAGCAACGGAAGATATAGATCCTTTTGGTATAGACAGTCTTCTAACTGCATGCGCCACCAACCGAAATTGTGACCATTGAATTTCTCGATTCTTATCTTATCCCCTGCCATCTTTCGTCTGTATCGCAGCAAACTCGACTTCCTCCTAGATCTGAACCAACGCCTTCAAAACTATAATCTAAGAAAGTGGGGAAAAGGACACAAGCGTCGTTACCCACCGTTACCTAGATTATAGAATCGAAGAACCCTAGGTTCTCTTAACCTCGCTCTGATACCAGTTGTTGGGAGGGGGAGTCGATCCACAGAACAATGCTCGCGACAAAACCCAAATCACGTAAAAATACAATCACGCAATTAAACGACGAAATATAAATTAAAGTACAGGAATAAGAAAACAATCAATCACAAACAAGATAGATTTGTTAACGAGGTTCACCCACCGTATGGCTAGTCCCCGGCAGAGCGGAATCTGCAAACGTCTACTATACTTGAATCAAGTTTACAAGCAAGAACAACCCTAGGAGATTTCTCTCAAATCTCTCTATACAAATCTCTCTTGGCCTTTGCCTCTTGTGATGATACTTGTGATGGATACAAGTTATGGATGCAAGTGATGGATACAAAATGCCTCTCATAAGATGTGCTTTTATAGCACCCAGGACAATGTCACTATCTAACAAAGTCACCACCTTTCATTATCATCACCTAACAATGTCATAGATGTCAAAAGGTGGCACCTAACCATAGACTTTAATTTGCATCAATTTTCAACAGACATTACCTAACTTTTATTTGTCATAACCCAATGGCTTAACACTAACAAAGTTTATAACATTAAAGCAGAAGCAGAGCAGCAGGTTGTCCATTTATTAAGGTATAATAATACACAGACAACACAGATTGAAAGAAAAATCAAATTGTTCATTTATTACATCAGTGGATAGCTGCGTTTTAATTTAATATATCAAATGGAGCGTATATCAGAACTGTGGATGGTTTGATGAAAGACTCTGACAAAATTATAACTTTAGTCTTGTGTGTGTGAGCGAGCGAAGCGAACGATCCTTTTGGGAACCGACCCTGGCGCACAGCCCCGCAGGGCGCTGAGCGCAGCGAGTTGAGTTAAAACAAGGCAAGCATTTCTCGCGGTTTTTATTTTCCGCAAATTCGGGCGTGTGCGAATAAGATGAGTTAATTCATATGCATGAACACTTTTTCACAGACAGTGCTAAAAATTTAATTACTAAAATTAAGAAAGTAGCTTGTCATAAAGCCATATCGCAATATGGCCCTATGACTAGCGGCGTGCAGATTCTGGGTGGCGGCATCCACATGAGCATGGGCCGCCCTTGTTTTACCTCTATTTCTTACGGTGGCCGTAGGCAATGGCACACGAAATGTTAAAATTGATGATGTTGCAGGCTTATAACAAACCAAGTGTAAAATAGACGCACTTTTCTCCCTTTGAGAAACTTGAAATTAGATAACATGGAAAGAAAGAAGCAATCGATAAAAAGAGAACACTGCCAGGAACAATGACTCGAAACTTACACCAAAGGATGGATGAATTTCAAAGAGCAAGATATTAGGCAGAAAACTCTTACTCCATTGATGTTGCCAGGATCAACTAGAAATCTGTTCTGCAACAAACCATATATTGAACCTGAGGCTCCAGTGAGTTTCTACGGTTCCCTGCAGGTTCAAATAGCAATTTATAATACAGAGAAGTCATCGAAATGCGTCTCGCGCCACTCACAGTCGCATATTAGAGCACGGCTTTCGTCTTTTCAAATATCCGATTTGTTTCAACAAATGGCTCAAAACGCGAGTTAGGCATGAGAGGGCAACTACAAAATAGAGCAACAATAATGAGAAGATGCGTATCAGATAGAGAAACTCGGCTCGAAGAAGCAATAACATATACTTTGATGCTGCTGTTGCCAAAATATATGGAAGTGTTTCAAATCATTTATGTTAATCTCGGCTCAAACAAGCGATTACACATATTTCTGTGGTAGTATTGCATGTATATAAAAGCTCGGACACAAACGAGCGCATAAGCTAGGCATTTAGAGACAGAAGGCATTCGAAACACAAAAGAGCGATCAAATTTCATTTGGTTGAATGATGCCTTATATGGCAAGATGAACATGAGGCTTTCAGGGTTAAAAAGGTTAGTTGAGATCTTCAGGTGACATGTGATGATGTTATTTACCTTAACGGAATTAATCAAGATGTCCATGTATAAACAATGAAAAGGGGATGCAACTTTTTTGACTAGTTGTGGAGTATATATTATTTTAAAAATAGTTAGTTCCTACTAATTTGATGTAAGAAAAATCTGTGATTGTTATTATTAATCATCTTACAACAAATTTTATTATACTTACTCAACCCTAATTTTAGCCCCCAAAAAACACCCATTTCAGCAATATAGAGCAGTCCAAACCATATAGGCATAAATTCCGAAGGCAAATGCTAGCGAAGAATGTTAATGCTATCGTTCTAGAGATAAAAAAAAGCTAATTAAAATAAAAAAAAGCAAAATTGTAGATATAGAAACTATAACATAGGGATTAAGAGGTAAATTAACTTCAATTATCGGCAAACGAAATTTCTTATTTCTAATTATTTTTTAAAAAATTATAGATTACTAGAAAACGATATTTCCCATATACTTGGAAATATTAATTTGCCAATACACCTATATTATCCCAAAAAAAAAAACAAAGATATGCATTTATATGCTGAGCCAACAAAGATGTGTTTCTATATACTGAAATGGGAAGTTAAAATGTCCAGATACATTCCTAAACGAATTCAGCATATCAATATACAAATCCCCACATCTATTGTAAGATTCTTTAGTTTAGGTTGGATGACTCCTATAAATCACACATTAACAATGATCAAAATAAAAAGCTCATGACGAAATTCTCCAGAGTCTTTCGGCTCATTTTACGTTAGTGCATCGCCTAACATCCTGCTTATTAGATATTCAAGGTAACCAATATTTGCATTTTTTTCACAATTTCAATAAAGTTGACACATTGTCGTTAGCAACTTACTCTACACGAAGCATAATCCCGTTATTCCTTTCCATTTTCTATGAACCTTCTTGCGTAATTTACGTTAATGCGCCACCCATTTATCTAAAAACCCTCGAACCAGGTGCAAACAATTTTTTTTTTTTGCATTTTGCTCCTAGAAATAGAAAAACTTTTTTTTGCGGCTATAGATACCAACCTTAAGTCTCTAAGTACCTATTTAGTTCAATTATTTTTCATACTCTGTATCAAAGCTAAGAGAGAAACTTCACCGTATCGTCAAATTTTTGTGAGGTTACAAAGCGAGCTATGGATCCAGAAGAACACTTTTATTTTCAACTCCTTGATGATCTACAGCAAGAATATGATAATGCTGACAATCAAGAGCAAGGAAATGGTAATGTTGGTAACTTTGAGGACGAAGATAACAATTCAGAGGTCACCGATGTGGTATGTCAATGATCTCTCTTTTTATAATTTCACTTATTATTTTAGTTTGTCTGGGTTAGTAAAGCAATAATCATACAGAAGAGAAAGAATTGTGGCCTGAAAATTTTCATTGGTTGCAATCTAATCTCTAGAATGGAAAGATTTCATTGGCCTAGGATAAATTTAAAATAGTACCAAGTTGTGTTGTTCATGCAATTTTCCCCTGTTGTTGACAGGGATAATAAAAGGATCAAAAAGTTTTGTTCCATCGCGTAAATAGATGGAACTTGGGGAACCAATACCCTAATTTCTTTCTAGATTAATTTATAAGCTAGTTGTTGCTATAGATCTAAACATTGATTTTTGCATAGCTTGAAATTTTCGTTGGTACTAATCGAATCCCTAGAATGGAAAGACGCCTAGGTTTCAATTTGAAATAGAATTAGTTTCTAGCATTCCGATAATTCCATTCTGATGTTGGAAAGATAATAAAGAAAGAGATAGTTTTGCTCCTCGAATAAACTCATCGAACTTGAGGAACTAATATCTTAATTTCTTTCTTTGCTAATCTATAAACTAGTTGTTACTATAGATCTAAACATGGATAATCCCTATAACATTTAATAGTTTAGCTTTAATTTTTGTGATTTTAAGATATAGAAAGTTTCAAATGATGGCAATTTAGTGTTACTAATTAGCTTCTTTATAGAAAGCTGAACATATATGTTACGAGAGAGGCGACTATTAACTTGCTTAAAAAAAGACATTTTGCGAAAGAACATAAATGATTGGCATTACAATTATAAATAATTAAGTATATCCTTTTCTTAGGAAATTAAGGACTTCCTTGCTAAAGCATTTTGCGAATGCTTTTTCTTAATATCATTTTCTGTAATGTTGAATATTTTTTTCTTAAAGTTAAATATACATCATACTAATCTATTACCTTGATCAGGGAGACATCAGTGCGAACTCTGAGAGCGACGTAGCCAAGGACTTTATGGCTTTTCTCTCGCAGGATATGGAGGCCGACTCTGAGCTCCCTGATGGGGAACAGAATGGGGTAAGTCCTAGCCCCATTAACCAAACTTCGTAGCAAAATATATTCAACAGTCGATAGCAAAAATATATTTTTCTATATATCATGATTATTTGATGCATGTTAAATATATTCTTAGCTGAAACTAAAAGATTAATGTTATTTTGAATACCCAAGTGCATCAACTGCTTACATCATTCAACAATTAAAGATGCAATTTTTCACATTTTTTGTTTCTCCTATCACATGCAAGCAGTAGAACTCCAAAATTAATTTTACAGTCACATGTTTATTCAAGTAACTAGTTGATGTTATGTGGAAATTAAAGGAAAAATCTAAAACAGCAATCTTTCAGAGATACCAGTTAATGGCTTGTTCTCATCTAGAAATATATATATCATTAAACTTCTTGCTTTGGTTAAAAATAATAATAAATAATACAATTCTTAATTGTTTTATTAGGCCCCTTTGGATGATGGGAAATACCGGAAGTGCAGAAAATAGTTATGAAGTAACTTTCAAAAAGTTGTCATGGGAGTAAATCTAAAAATTACTTCCAATATTTGTTTGTAAAATTTTTTGAAGAAGAAAGTAAACGAAGAAGTAAATTCTTATGTTTTTTTATTAAGAAAAACAAAAAAGAAAACTATTTTTTAATAATAAGAAATTATTACATTTTGGATGTATTAAAGAGAAGCAATAAACAATTAATACTTTTTCTTGTTCCTTGTGCTCTATGGGTTTTTCCAACCCGAAATGAAAGGAAGAAAATTTTGGAAGTAAACATCCCATATAGGATCCACTTCATCAATTAGAAGTAATTTCCAAATTCTTATTCCATCAAACAAACACTTGAACCACCGGAAGTAGGTTTACTTCCTATACTTCCATACCGCTTCATGTCAAACAAACATGTTGTTAAGACGATACAGCTTATGTTCACTAATCTATTGAAAATAAATAAAAACACCAATATATTGACAACTCGCATAAACTATATTTATCTCTTTGTATCATACGTTCTAAAAGCATCAAGTACTTGGAATGAAATACCTTTTTTCTATTTAAGCAAGATTTGGTAAGAAACCAACTTAAAAAGAGATATATATTCTGATAAATAAAAAACATATGGCAGTGTTACTACCTCCAGCATTCACATATTCCAAGCCTTAAAGCATGAACTATAAAAAGCAAAGTCTAAGATGTTTAATGCGTGACTTACACACATTTGTAATACCATCACCGAACGCCAGTAGGAAAAGTGTTGCTCGAAAAATATTAGATATGTGCCTCACAAAAGTACCTTTTTGTGCAGATGCAAGTTGATTTTGCTGATGAAGCTGCCAATGATGATGATCAAGACAATGAGCCAGTTGGAAATGACTATATTGAATATAACGACCTCTTCCGTTGATTAGATTGTTGAGGCCAACTTCAAAATTGAGAGGTTGTATCATTATTGATATCATTTAAGGCATCTTGTATTTGAAGTTGCATTATAATAAATAAAGTAAAAAACATTACCAATATATGCATTGGAAGGATGATGTAGTCCAGTATAGTTGATTGGATTGCATTGTTCGATTTCTCTTCATGGCACAATTTGTTGAATGATAAATTTTAGAAGGTCATGGCTTTTCATATGTATTCTTGTCTAGAGATGGCATATAAAAATGACAAAGCCTATAAAACTAAATCATAAGGTAAAATTCTCTCCTGTAATCACATATATAGCCGGTAGACTTTAGACAACACAGCAACACAAACAATCCGGACTCCCACCCCACCCGCCGATCCGATAGATATTAACCTCTTCCATATACTTTTTCATTTAATATTTCTTGTTTCCTTTACGTTGAGTTAAAATAAGAAATAGTTAATCACTTTCAAAAATCAAATACCTTCCCGACATTCTAACATCATCCACAAAATCTCAGATCCTAAGAATTTATATTATATAGATAGCACATTGCCAACACAAAGTTGATTTTCTTCGATCAATATTCATAGGCATTCACAAATGGTGTTATGCGGGCCTTGAATTATATGATCCGTATCCGCATTACTTATGACCAAGCCCTATTGGTCTATTTTTCAAGCTCGTACTAAGTAACTAAGCTCTATGGTTAAGCCCATAAAGTTATTTGAGCTCTATTTGATGACTGCGGGCCCTTAGAAGAGTCGAGCCTAAGCCCACAAGCCAGGGGGCGGAGCTCCCGCAGTTCGAAACTTGTTTGAGGCGTCGGTATTTGAAGGACCTTACTTGAAGTACACATATTTGAAGAGTGTGGGTGTGTGTTGCATGCTTTAGGGTTTTTGTGTGGAATTTTGTAATATCTCCTTGAGAAATAAGGCGGCCGCCTTTTGTTTTTTTTGAAAGATTTAGGGGGTGTTTTGGGATTAGGGTTTGAGCGTTCTCCACCATCATTGTAACCTAACAATTTTTGAGATTATAGTAGTCTGCTTTTTCGTCCGAGGACGTAGGTCAGATTGGCAGAATCTCGTTAAATATGTGTGCTCGTCGTAGGACGTAGGCCAGATTGCCAGAATCTCATTAAATCTGTATGGTTTGTTTCATTCTGATTTGTGCTTGTTCTCTTTATCGTTTTGTATTACTTCATGGTTTGTTGTGACAAATAGAATAAAAACACATCGGTAAATTCTTCAGATTGCATTATAATTATTGGCAAATGAAATGTCTCAACTCTGAAATTATTTTATAAATTTTAATATACAAGAAAATTGACTGTTACCAAATATCTAAAATTACTTATAAACCAAATCCTAAAATTTGCCAAATCAATTACTTTTCATTTAGTTTATTCCTAAATTTTCCCCAAAAGAAAGCAAAGATATGCTTCCATATACTGAAATGGAAAGTTATAACCAATTCGGTATATCTATTAGCGCATCTATTAAAGAATTTTATATTTAATGTCATTTGCATGGTTCTTATCAATAACCATGAATCAAAATAAAAGGTCCGCGGACATATTCCATCTATATTATATCTTGTATTCATCTCACATTTGAAACTCTTCAGAGTCTTTCTGCGGTGCATCACCTATTATCTTGTCGAATTCATATTCAATGCAAATGATATTTGTATTTTCAAAAATCTTAAAACTTTTGCGACAAGAATAGTGATACATAGTCCATATGCAACTTACTTTACACGGAGCATAATTTACTTACTTACTTCCAATTTCTATAAAATCTTCTCGCCTAATTTTCGTTAGCGCGCCTCCCATAAACCTAAAACCCCTAAAACTCGGTATGGCTAAGCATACCAAGCTTAGTCTATAAATACTGATCCGAGCAAATTGTTTTTCTGCTGTATACCATAGCTAGGCGAGAGACTTTTGTATATCATCAAATTTTTGTGTGGTTACAAGTGAGCTATGGATCCAGAAGAATCTTCTATTTTCTACTCTTTGGACAGCAGGAGCAAGGAAATGAAAGTGTTGACAACGTTGAAGATGAAGATAACAATTCAGAGATCACTAATGAGGTATGGGTTATGATCTCTCTATTTACAACGTGTTATGTTTATAACTCCAAATTATTTGGTTAGAGATCCATTAAAATTGCAATAATCATTTCTCACAGCAGCAAGAGTCGTAGCTTGAAATTTTTATTGTTGTCAATTGGATCCTAGAATGAGACGCCTAGGTTTAAATTTGAAATAGTATTAGTGTCCGGCATCTTGGTAATTCCCCATGTCGTTGAAAGGATAATAAAGGATCAAATAGTGCTGCACTGTCAACTAAATTCCATGGAGTTAAAAGATTAATATCCTAATTTCTTTCTGTATTAAATTATAAGCTAGTTGTTATGTCATGCATGATTCTCACATTTGTCATGCATGATTCTCACATTTGTCCTAGATTTATTAAAGTGAAATGGAGTGGTAGAAAAACAAAGAAATCATTATTATGAATAACTGCTGAATGTTGGAAAAACACACACACACACACACACACACACACACACACACACACACACACACACATACGGCATTATTATTGTGTATAATTAAGTAATATCCTTTTTTAAGGAAATAAGAACTTCCGAGTTTAGGCATTTTGCAAATATTTTTAAATATCGTTTTCTGTGATGTTATATATCCTTTCCCAAAGTTAAGTAAACATTATGATTCCTAATCTATTGCATTGATCAGGAGGTCATCAAGGGGGCCTCTGAGAGCGACGTAGCCAAGGAGTTAATGGACTTCCTCACACAGGATATGGAGATCGACACCGAGCTTGGGGTACTTCCTAGCCCCCAAAAACCAAAATTTTAAACAACCTATGTTCAGAAATCACAACAGAACTATAATTTCCAATTTAACATAGTTATTTGATCGTTATATTGATTATAATTTTTATCTTAAACTTTGAGATCCATGTAATTTTCAACACTCTAATACATTCGGTGCTTATTCCTTTCAACTGTTGAAAATTCATTTCATGCAGTAAAACTTTGAAAGCACTTTTATAGCCACATATATTCACGTCACTAATCGATGGTATCCAGTAATTAATGATATCTAGTACAGTAAAATCAAGAGAAACTCGCTAGCAGTAGTAATCTGGAATCATATATTGACTTTTTTTTGGTAAAAAACTATATATCTCTTTGTGGCATATATCCTAAAAGCGCGATATGTTCCGAAGGAAAATGCCTTACTCTCTTGTCGATAACAAGATTTGTAAAGAATTCGACTTAAAAGGGGAACATCTCATTCTACCAAACAAAATAAGGCATAATGCTTCTGCTTCCAACATTCACATACGCAAGTCCTATAAAACTATAAGAAGAAACCTAGTCTAAGATGAATAGTGTGTGATTTACAAACATTCGTAAATCATTGCCACAGGTCAACACTTTTCTTCCTCTTTCGGCGAAGAGGATAATTTAGCACTGAGCACTTGAATGGAGCTGTTTTAATGGTTTGTATCAACCTTTTTTTTAGCTTTTTATAGCTATAGAATTTGGTGCTTAAAAGTTCTCTTATAATTATGTAATTTCATACATGGACTTCTAGTTGATTTTTCAATATTGAAGTGTCTAAGTTGAAAAGCAGTAAACCTATGTTTCACAAAAGATTTTATTTCGTGCGGATGCAGGTTGAGTTTGCAGATGAAGCTGCTGCTGCTGAAGATCAAGACGACGAGCCAGTCGGAGACGGCGACATCGAACTCAACGATCTTCTCGATGATTAGTTTGTTGAGGCCAACTATAAACTTGAAAGGCTATGTTCATTAGTGACATCACCCAAGGCCTTGTTTATTTGAAATCGCATTATAATAAATAAAGTAAAAACTTCACCGATTTATGCGCGTGTTTGATCGAATTGCAATGCTGAGAGATGCATTTTGTGTATTTTTCCCCTAAAGATTTCATCTTTTCTTCATTTTGTGATGAAACAACACATCGCCCCTAAATTTCAAAACCCTGGGAATCTAGCTCTATCAAGCTAGCAAACAGCCCACGCAAAATCAATATTTTTCCTATCAAATGCATCATAAGCAATCACAAAATAACATTAAAACATACCAAAAAAATCTTAAGACATACAAAAATTTCGACTAACAGCAGTTATGAAGCAGAATATGAACTTGTTATTTGAAATAATGCAGGATCAAAATCACATACCAAAGAATACAAACAGCAGTTATGAAGCTACAAAGTTTCTCATTCATCGATAAAAAGATTGATGAAATTTTTTTGGAGAAAATTTTTCTTCTAAGAGATTTGATTTGAGAGCAAAGTTTTTTCCTCTCAAATTTTTTTTTTGGATTTTTACTAATAAGCTCCTTGGCTTTGCTGATTACTAAAAAACCTGTACATATTTTATATTTACTTAAAAAATCCATCATATATTTAAGTTTCCCTAAAAAGCCTTCCACTGACGAAAAAGAGAATTTTTAGGCATCTTTCATTACTCTGTTGGAAGGTTAACAGGGAGCAGCAGTTATGGTTTTAAAACCTTCCTACCCCCTCTTCTTTTCCGCAGTTATGGTTTTAAAACCTTCCTACCCCCTCTTCTTTTCCTAAAATTCCTAAATTTTCTCTCATATCGGTTTTATTATTAAGGTTTCAATCAAAAATCTCTCAAATTGATCATGGAAACCGGCTAGTTTTTCTTAAACTTCTCAAGCAACGAGTTTGTCGAGTGTCGCCGTCCCTTTAAATGCAAGCTTTGAAGCAGCCTCGGTTGAAAGGAGAACGATTCTTTAATTGCGCTAAATCTCAATTTCCAACTAGACGAGAACGTGGGTTCTTTTTATGGGAGAAACTCCCACCTAGATACCTAGACGATAAGAAAACGGCTCAAATACAAGCCCCGGTTCCATATTCCTAACGGGACAATAGCTTTTTATGAAAAACTCGTGAGGGTGCTTTTTAGTGCAGTATAAATGTATAAGGGGACTTTTAAGTCAATATGAACTATGTGGGAACTTTTTAGTAATCATCAAACTAAAAAAAATAAAAATTTCAGTAAAAAGCCCTTTTTTTTAATCCCCTTTCCCTTTTTTACATTTTGGAAATTTGCGGCAGAAGCTGCGAGCACTGTGGGCCTCAAATGGCCTACCCAAGAAATATTGTTATAATGAGCCTCCATCTTATTTGTCCCCATGCATTGCGTGTGATATAAGAAGAAGTGGTACCAGTAGTTAATGATAGGGTTACTACACAAAACACCCATGTAGTTTGCTCAGTGTGGCATTTATGTCCCCTCAAGAAATTTCTTGGTATAAACACCCTCTCTGCTCATCAATGAAACCCTAAAAAAATGCTCAGATTCAACTCTAAACAACAAAAAAAGGTTCTCAAGCATAATTAGGCATACGCTTGACTCATTTAGAATTGATTTTAAGCAATTTAAAGTACATTACAAAGTTCTAATCGATGAACACAAGGGTGTTCATGCCAATAAATTACTTCAACGGAATAGGGAACGCTCAGGATAAACTACATGGTGCGTTTTGAGCTATTACCCCATAATAATGATGATGATGATGTCTGTAGTATAAAATAATTTGATTAGTTATTTCACAAATTGATCTCCTAATCTGATATGGTCCACTAATTTAGAGGATTTAAGACAATCATTAAGGTTAACAGGTTCCCATAACTTAGTGATGGTAGGAGTAATGGAATCATATAGAGCTTATGATCTCTCCATTGATCAGGATAATACAAATCCTGAAAAAGGAAAAAGGTCAACAATCAGGGCTCTCTCGGTTTTTCTCGCAGGTTTTGAGTCGAGTGCTTGGAGTGCTTGGGGTCGTGAGCGGTAGGTATGTATAATAATTATACATAGTCGTGAGCGGTAGGTATGCAAAATCTATGCTAGCTACAATACGGACTATTCAAGTCCGGTTGTAACCTATACTGCTTTAGATTCGGATCTTCGATAGAATATTATGTACTTTTTATATGTTTTTTTTTCTTTCTTTGGGAGATATAAGAGCAACAAATCTGCTAGTTGTACGGGTTAGATAAGCCACATATGACAAATACGAGAATCAATAGACCAAAAAATCGTACTGATAGATATCGATTTCTCTAGATCGTCTTGACTTTCCATAAGAGAGGGTTTTGATCGAGAGACGGTTGCCTTGTATTTCTCTCCTCTATCCTTATGTTTTAGGTTATCTATACAGATAGGTGGCTATGGTCGCTTTTTGAATTGCAACAAGTCATGAAAGATAAAATTGCAAATCTATTTCCTTAAAAGTAAATATACCACCAAAATGTTGAGATAATAAAAGGAATGCTAGAATTTCATGCCACCTTGACATGCATGTTGGCAAGATGCACACAAAAATTGTGATCCAAAACATGTTACTAAAATTTGTGGCTTGCTTTTTCTCTTTTCCCTCTATCATCAATTTGCCATGGCTAAGAGGCAAAACCAAAAATGAAAAAAACAAAGGACCAAAAATGGAATGAATTTGATGGCTGAGCTAACAAGTAAAGGCTTAATTGTGCTAACATTTTGAGGGGCTCTGCATCTCTTGCCATAAAAAGAAATAAAATGGAACCAATGTCACATTGATTGTGACCACACTGCTGCTCCATTTGTTTCTCTTTTGTATTGTTACGCAAACAAAATGCTCTGGATACCTATAGCATTTTTTGACACCATCCATATTAATAAACATTTATTTATTGACACATACTTAAAGAAAAGTTGCATGGAAGGGTTCCTAAAATATAACGGTATGGATAATAAATCATTTTTCATAACCAAATCAACAGTCAAAGTGTATCAAAACCGTATGAAAACTGGTATGCATTTGCTTTAGATAATGAGAATCAAGATGGACGATGTTGATTGTCAACTAAAACCGCATGAAAACCGAATCATTCTTGTAAACATGGATGTCACATGCCTTTTGTTAATTTATGGCTACACATTTGTGCTCACGGCTAGTCAGATCATGATCATAGCTCGTGAGGTATAAATTTGCTGTGTCTTCAATTCTATTTCAGATGTGACAATAGTCGATTAATGGTCTAATATCCAAGGAAGAAAAGTTGAGCTTCTTTAATTCGGAATCATTAATGGTCTAATACTCAGAAAAAAAGATGGCCATTCTTTGGAAGCATTAAATAAAATTGATTATAGGATCCTTGAGATCCGGAAGTAACCTAAACCAGGTCGTTGGCTATCAGACTTCACCCGGCCCAATTTCCGCCCTTCTAGTGTACCCTATATATAGATATGATATATGTTGCTAGGCTTAATGAATTAAGAAATTAATTAAGAAAAACCTAAAGGTATCTAGGAGATCCAACTTGTGAGCCGTCGTCTTCTTCCATCATCCTTATTCTACTACGGTTGGTTAGCGAGGTGATTACATGGGGGATTCTCGTTCAATTAGAATGTGGTTTTCTTCCGACCGTTGTGTGGAGGCGAGGGAATCAGGATCAAGAATGTAATGTGGGCGAGGATAACAATCCCACCATCAGATCAGGTATTCCGGTAAAACCCTTGCATAGATATGTAATTGTTTTCGCTGTCATGATTGTGTCATGTTTCTGTATCTATGCACATTTTATCAACATTGGTATCAGAGTCATATATGCCTACGTTCGTAGATCTTAGATATGTTTTTTTTTAAATGCCGCAACTTGAAAGTTGCATTTTTCAGGGCCTAAAGTTAGATCAAAATTTTATTTTTTATTGATTTGACAAATCTATGATTATTAGGGTTAACGTTTGTAATAGATCTTTATATATCAATCAATTTTAATTGCATCATATGTCATACTAGATTAGATCTAATTTTTTTTCGTTCACGCTTTGATATATAGAACTTGTTTCTTGATGTGGCGTTGGCCATGCAACAAATTGTGAGAATAATTTTTAAAAAGATCGGATCTTGGTTTTGTGTAAAAATTTTATTTCTTTTGGTGAGAATTTTACGGCGGCTAGGTCGCAAAAGTTTCAAAACCCTAACCCCAATTTTAGATAAACAAGAAGACTTGGATGCTAGTGATAACAAGGTGGCAGCGATGTAGTGGATTTTCACGATGCAGCACCATCGAGATGCAGCGATATTCGGGGAATTGGCGTATCCAGGATCTTCTACACGTTGGACGTGATGAAGAGCGATATTATTAGTGATCATAAAATTTATTGCCAAGCACTCGGGGTTTATGCTGAGCGGTAATTACAGGGTATCTATGTGCCTAGGGATAAGTTGTGCGATGGTTACAGGGTAATCTACGCGACGTGGCAACGTTATATTATTTCTCGGTTTGACCTTATTTTCAAATAAGGAGTTGAATCACGTAATGTGGATACACTTAAAAGTTATATCTTCATCGATTTGGGATCTGAAGAATGCTGCTCCAGTTAGACAGTTGAGCGATAACAATAAGCAGTTACATATTTTTCTACTCGATATATGAAACAGTTAGTTTTACGAAAAGTGAATGTGATGACGTTTGCTAGTACGTTTGCCACGCCCCGCTTCCTAAAATAATGGGAGCGGAGACGCGACGAGACCCGCGACGTATTTCTTTCAAGAAGGTCATTTCTCTAAACAAATACGCTAAGCGTTTATAAGCAATATAAAATAACAAGAAGTAACAAGTGCATATAAATCTAACATTATATTACATTCACATTCCATAGAGTTTTGGATACAAGATAACTGAAACAAAATTACAACAACAAGATGCCTTAAATAATAGGCGTACTGGAAAGTAAAATACTGAAGAAAACTAGTAGTCGGTCTGCGGTGCAAGCTGAGATCAATTCTATTGACTCAGCTCGATCTCCTTTATCTCAATACCACCCGACGAACATTCCAAGGATAGAAGTGGATGGAATGTCCGTCAGCGAACTAGTGCTTGGTAAGTCCCCAAAAGAAATAAGTAATGACAAATGAAGTATGTAAAATGAATAGAATCCAAGTAGAAATGAATAGTTAAGATTTTATGTAAAAGTATCTTAATCATGCCATTCATGTATATAAGGGTAGCTATTCTAACGTGGTCGTTTGTAATTTGATAACGAAAGTGAGCGTGTATATGAAAGTAGTCTAGCTTATCCCGAGGACCAAAGGTATAAGAGAATACAAGGCTCTGTCATAACCCACAGAACAACGGCACAAGATATTCAAGAAGTGTATTTTAAAGTGACATCTCGTTCTACGACAAACATTCCATACCTACCTACTCCTTATCCTCGCGTATTCTATTGTATGGCTCAGGTTTAAAGGTCTTGGCCGAATCCATGATTATAAAGAGTACAAGTTCAGATGCAAGTTTTATTCAGGTATTCATGTCAAGTTATATTCATGGTTCGGTCAAATCAAGTCAAGTCTATCATGTACCAGGTTTAAATCAAACATATAATATCTAATTATTCATGTACATCCAATAATTCAAAGATCAAGAAAAATAAGGCACACATATTCGAATAGCATGAAATGAGACAAGTATAATATTCAAGTAACGACCATAAACAATACTGTAAATAAATATTGTGTACGATTAATCAATCAAGTCAATTGATAGGTGTAATTTATTGCACATTTTTTGTAACCCATTTATTATGTTATTTTCATATATTATGCTATTTCTGATATCTTTTATGAATTATTACAGATAGTAGAACTTGAATGCAAAAATACGGAAAATTATCCTAAAAGAAGGATTACGTGCGTATAATGGAAATTTAAGAGAATTATTCAGAAAATCAAAAGAAAATTTGCAAATTTGGAACAAATTTGGGAATATCATTACAAATCAGCAAAAGTTGCAACAAATAGAGCTGAATTAATCATCACAACAACAAATCAGTTGGAGAAACCAAATCAAATAAAAAATAACAAATCAACCTGCCTAGTCATATGCCATCATTTGGGAACAATTCGGAGATTCACGCGACTATAGAAATACAGAGAGAGATTCAAGATTTTATGAGCTCAAAAATATTCTAAATTGGCGATCAAACCAGAGAAAAAAATCTAGAGCCACGAAACCAAAATTCGGCGGCCAATCTAGCTAAACGGTGGCGGATCCGCAGTCGATTTTGGGCCGTTCGATGAGACTTTTTATGGGCACGATTTTCTTTCGACATAATTAATATGAGATGTAGAGTTTCGTCTTTTGAAGATTCTAAAGGCACACAACAAAATCCAACAGAGCAATTTGAATAGATTATCATAATTGTTTGAAAGTAGATTCTCTTGTATTTTTTATTACTTGTTCTCCAAACTTCCTTAACCTTATATAAATACTTGTATAGTCTTAGGGTTTTATATCGCTCTCATCTCTTTCATAGCATTCAAGTTAGAGTTTTTAAGGAGAAAAGATCGAGTCTATTGTAAGTATTCTTGATTATGAATAAGATTTTTTTTTTTTTGTATAAACATGAGTAATTAATTCTTTTCAAGAGTTTTGTTTGTATTTATTTTGTGGTTGGGTAATCTTTAATTTTTTTATTTTCTATGCTTTTATGATGAGTGCCTTATGATTTAATTATCCACTTTATAGTTTTTTATCTAATAAACTAATCTCATAATGAAAGTTGACGTATAAAATAAAATTAGGGAATGGTGATAACTCCAATAATCTAATTAGGTTGAGAAAAGTTTGACAAACTAGAAATTTAATTAGGGAAGGTAAGAAAATAATTTAATCACAAGATATTCAACTTAGGTAGTTAAAAGGGATCTAGATTAATCGATAAAATATTAATTGTAGACTCATGACCTACATATTTTTGTGGAAGATTAAAACTATGTTACTTCTAATTAACTAGAGCTAGGGTTTTAATATGATCTAGATGATATTATAATTTTGATAGGCTATGTTTATAATTTAAAAATAACTTATACTTGGTTATAATTAATGGAAACATATTAGAACCAGATTAAAAAAGAAGATGAATTTTGTAAACCGACCATAGAAATAAAACAAATAAAAACCCTAGATTTTTCTTACTTTTGAAAACCAACTTTTATTTTATTTTGCATTTAAATGTTTGGATTTTAAAAACAACTCAACTTTAACTTAATTTAAAAGTAGTTAACACACCTCTCTGTGGGAATGCTTCTTAAGTACAACTGCGATAAATTGTATACCTGCGATTAAATTTGGAGACTAATAAAATCCCCATCAAGTTTTTAGCGCCGTTGCCGGAGAGGTGTGGTTTAATTACATTTAAATTTAAGTTTTAGATTTTAGTTGTACATTAAATTAGATTTAGTTTACTTGATTCTGCGAATTCTCTATTTTATATTTCAGGAATCGAGACAAACTTACTGAAAGAGAAGATCAAGACCAACAGGCTGAGCTGTGACTGTCAGCAGTAGTTAGTTTTTCTTTCCTGCATTTTATTCCTGATGTGAGCCCGCATTATGGGACATACATTCCAGTTATTTGTATTGGATCTTTCGCTTCCGCATTTTATTATTCTTGACTCATGTTATCTTGGATTATGGACATGTTTTAGATAGTTTTATTTTGTTCTTGATATCTCTACAGCCGTAATGTGACTGTGGTTGGATACTTCCTACCCATAGGTAGCATGGTTGGCTATGTCACGTGCCCATTTTAGCGTACTCTGGGAAGCGGGGCGTGACAGATCTCGTTCTTCCTAAAATCTCGATTTGATTCCAACTAACAGATTTTTGCAGGATTCTTTGCGCTAAAAAAATTAGTTTAGATTTTAGATCTTTGATTGTTTTAGATGTATTGCATATTTAAAAAGATTCTAAGGGGCAACAACCTAAATCCAGAGTAGGTGGGGATTTCATCACCCTTCCTAGGCCCCATAAATCACAACTGAGTATCTACATTGACCTACAGTAATTTAAAAAATATCTAGACTTCAGCCCCTGAGGGGTTATCGCGCTCAATAGGACCAGAGGAGCTTGTAGGTAATCTAACGGTTATGCGATTTAATCTTGAGGTGTCTAGTGATATGTGACTGGTTGTGGTTATTTAATTAAGGCCCGTTATTTTGGTGATTCGTATAGTGGAACCCTCCCAATTAACTGGCACTGATCTGGCCTCAAGATTGTTAAAGAGCTGTTAGAGGATCTATCCCGCAATTTGTCTCTTGACAGTTAGGAGCGGGTCTAGTAACTTGACCTAGATAACCTTAGATCTAGATTTATTTGTGCACTATGTTGGTGATTTGTTAGAATCTCTAGTTATCTTAATTTTTGCATTAAAACAAACTTTTACGTACGGTGTATGCACGTGTGAGGTCGAGATGAAACAAACCGTTTGACTCGTCTTAATTTTATAGATACTATGGCTGAAATCGTCCCCGCTATACCTACCCTACAGGATAGATGCTATCCTTGTAATGACTCTAAAATCTTGTACGGAAATTTTACAGTTAATATACAAGAAATGAGTTTTACAGCTTGAGTTTGAGTTATAAGTCAATTTTGTGAAATAACAGTAAGAAAAAACTTATAGCTCACTGGTAAAGCCCTTGCACTGCTGTGACGTATCCCCTATGTTCGATCCCCATCAGACACATTATTTTTTTCTGAATTTTTTTAACTTTTTGGAAGCCCAAAAGATTGCACGTGCAATACACAGGGAAATGAAAAGTTCAGAAAAATCAAACATATGCAAAAGGGTTTAAATACTGTGTTGATCAAGTGGCACGAATCTCGAGGAAAATACCTTGAGATCGACTGGCCATATGCTCAGGAAAACCGGAAGGGACGGTTGGATGAAGCCCAAATTGTCCCAGGCTTTGCACACTCGTATCTTCACATACTCCTAACTCCTATGCATTGTTTAATTTCCTTGCAATCAAACATAGACCTTTCAATTCACAATTTATCATAATTTTAATACTTTTTAATCCACCATTTTAATTCCAAAACCTTAATTCTCCACTATAAATAGCATCCCCTAGTTTGGCTCAGCACCATTCTGAAAATTATAGCAAAATTTTCTCAAATAGTTTCTAAGTACAAGTGGAGTAAAGAAGAGTTAGCGAGCAAGCAACTTCCAGAGAAAATCGAAGCAACATCCGAAGCTCCCACGATGTTACGACGACACTATTCATTTCTTGACCCTCTCTTTGAAACTCCTAAACCTTAAGTCCCTTCTAAATCTCTTCCTTTCTATTGAAATTCCTTTTCAAAATTTTATCGGTAAAAGTGGAGTTAATACCGATAGCTTCTTTTCTAAAACACATAACTCCCCTTTCCTTTACAATTTAGTCAATCTAATTTTACTAAATCATTTGTAACCTTAAAACCTAATATTTAGAATCAAATTTCATCAAAACTCTCATGTGAAACAACAATAGTAGAACTTTTTCATTAAAATATCTTGAACTGTATAAACACCTCTTTTAGTATTTGTTAAAACAATACCTTAAGAAAACTTCACGGGGTAACGACATACCCCACACGCACACATAGGTTCATAGCACGATACTCATTGAATGTATTTTTGTTTCGAAGAATAATATTACGATAAAATACCACAACTTTAAAAGCCGGATTTCTTTTAAAGCGGTATTTTCTATCTTTTGCGATTACGCATCTACAACCCTCTTTAGGGGACCCGCTAATGGATAGTGCGGATTATCACACATCCTTGTGTTAGTTATGTATATACCCTAGAGGCCATTGTTGTACATATGATGTATATTATAATGGATTCTTGGTGTAGCATTCTGAAAATTTAGAAATAAATAAAATTAATTAATTTAATAATAATATGATATATCGTAAAGTTGTTAAAAAACAAATAAGTCAAGTTTCATAAGTTCTATGTAAAACAATTTAAATAAAAATTTTAGTATGCAACATAACTAAGTTATAAGGGTTTTAGTGACTATTTTAGCTTCATTTTAATAAAATGAGTGTTTTATAATAAACTAAGTTGTGAGGGGTTTTTAGGAAAAGTTTAGGATTATTGTGCAAATAGAAAATTGTTAAGGGTGTAAATGAAAATGGGATGGAAAATCATTTTAGTTCAGAATTTAGTTTCAAATTAAAGCAAAATTTGAAGATAAGGCATGAACACCTCATGCTTGCATGCACACACTTATCTCACACCTCCTCCTTGCATAAAATGAGCACTCTTCAACCCTTGACACCTCCTTATACCACCTCACCCTTCCCTCTTCTCATATATAGGATATGTTCAGATCTATTACCAAATTTAAATCTGAAAATTTCTGAAATAAAAATAAAAATAAAGAGAGCAAGAAAGAACAAGAGGAAGAAGAAGAAGAATGAAGCTATGTTCTTGGTTTTCATCACCATCAAGCTAGGACAAGGGGCTTAGCATCTTGGAGGGGTTATTCCAACAACTGTTTGGAGGGTAAAATTTCTAAATCACAGTAGGAAACTAGGTTCTGTACTTAGTTAATTTGAATTGAACAAAGTTCCATAATATCGTATTTTAGTTAATTATAAGCTCTGTTGAAATCTGCTATTGTTTGGAAGATAATTAACTCAACAAAACAGTGCTAAAATAATGTATGAAACACCTAGAGAAAACCATAGGATCACGAACCAGAGGGCTCGGATTTGGGCCGGCGACCAACATGGGAAATCCGGCGTCGCCGGATTTATGGGATGCTAGGTAGTTTTGGGTGATTATGTAGGTTTCAGTAGATCATTTTGGCCATTTTGGTGTTGTTTAAATAAATTAGTTTCACTGCAGATAGAATCTGGAAACGTATATCGGAAATGATATCTTAAAACACCAAATACGACACGATTAAAACGCATCGCGATTTAAATTCTGTAGCGATGCAGGTTAGGGTTAAAATCCAGTAAGGTTAAGTGGTTAATAACTCGATATAGTCGTATACAATATAACTAATACGTGGGAACATGTGTTTTTCATTTCCGTCATGTCGGAGTAGCCGTTTACTTATACAAGTTAAATTATTATATTAGATTCGAATACGGGATTTGCGGAGGCAGCGAGGAAAGGGAAAGGATTGGCAATTCCGGATTAGATTCACGTTTTCCGGTGAGTAGACTAAACATCTACCGGAGAATTATGTAAAGATGGCGTGATACGCCCGTAGTTTTATTTAACTCAATACATTATTTTGTTATGCCAAATTGACCATATGCATTCATCTTTCATATATACTTGTTTAGTTGCTAGAACACTACACAATTATCGACGAGTCATGCCACGTGCACATCTTATATGTTACACACACCTTGTCGATATTACCATGTCACTTTTACACTTAGCAAAATTCTTGTTAAAATGATTCATATCGTATCATACACACCAATAAATAGTAGTAAATTGTATCATTTATATCATGTTTTAGTATCTGAGTATTTCATGTTGATATAAGAGGTAAACGTATTATTGAGGATTTATGGTTTTGAGTTTTGAATACTATTACATAAATCCAGTGATTTTCCTGATTGATGTGTCATGTCCACCATGAGATGTTTTATGATTTGGTTTTTATTCAGGACCGAGTGTGGGAGATATACGGTCGCGGATTTTACGTTATCCATACTGAGTGGGGGAGATATACAGTTGGATACATGGTGGACCCGGTCGAGACCGAGGGGCAGGATAGCCGCATTGAGGCGGGGGAGCCTAGCGAGGTTACTCGATACCGGAGATAATGGTAAAAATACGGCGTATATCTAGAGGATAACGACTGGTATTGTTGATTTTAGGATCATTCGAGGAATGATGCTTGTGAGAAATGGAAGTTTTGTGTCGATGATGGACACGGGGAAATGAATTTTATTGGGAATAAATGATGAGATTTCAGTTTGGACTATGTGATTCATATTATAGATTTTTGATTTTCACATATAATCATACATTATACTTGTTCACATCTCAGTTAGTATGATCGTCATATTTACATTATTAACCGTTATATGTTAGTTATATTCATTGAATTGGCAACTCACCCCCGTTGTGCCACAGTTCCTTGCAGGGGTAGAGTGGACGGTTAGCTGCGGTGCAGATCTACTTTTGCAGCTTTATCACATTTTTTGATAGGTGGGTTACATATGTAGTAACCTTCTCTTTTGTATTTGTATTTTGTATCTAGAAAATCTCCATCAGACTGATATATGACTTAGTGAGAGATGATATGTATATTATTTGACAGTTGAGACCGTTTAGTTGTATAAATGGTTATCTCTTTTCTTTATGTCCGGGATTCGTATTGATGTCCTATATACTGATATGTTATTTTCCGCTATTGATATTGTTGATCCCAACCAGGGAGGCAACCAAACTTAACACCTTATACTTGTTTAATATTTTAACTTCATAACATGTGATTTTTACTTAAAAACTAAATTTTCTATGTAAAGAATTCAACAAAAAGGATTTTGATCTTGGTTTTCGGCTTACTTGGACTGTGTGCATATCTTTAGATATGATACAATCTAAGTGCCGGTCACATCCAAACTTGGGTCGCGACACTTGGATATATATTGAGAGGACTTTCTTGCTCGTCATGATAGTATGCTATTTGGTTTCTCTTTATCTTAACATGTTGACTTGTATTAGTTTATTGTCTTACTCTCACATGTTGATAAAGCCCTTAGGATATGTACTCGACTACTGGGACTATGATGAGATCATACTAGTGGGGCCAGAGTAGTCGATGAGTACATCCTATAATTATTCCTAGTCGAGGGTGTATCGAGACAGGGCATCGATACACCAGAGTAGACTAGCGTATACGCATCTTGACCCATATGATGGGCGATGGATGATCTCATATCCATCGGTGTTTGACATCAAGAATGGTGTACGGGTGCTCAGTGGAGACTGGGTACACTGGACGGACTCGCCGAGAACTCCCAGATGGTATTATACCTCACGTCAGATGGCAGTTCTCCGGTGACACTGGTACAGGATAGTCTGTAGACCCGAGATCGTTATAGAGTCTTGTGTGATTCCCACTGTGCTTTGATTTCCACCTTACCATGTCCAAGAGGGCATGAAAAACAGTGGCTTTTGGGTGCAGTCCCGAATCACATGGAGGCAATGAGCGATAGGAGGGGATTCGTCTCTCCCGGTATAGGGAGTTAATGTTGTGCTGTGTTCGATTGGCTATAACTGGAAGTCCCTGGACAAGGATGATATAGAGATTTACTGGTAAGTGTTACCAGTAGTTTCTCGACCTGTTATGAGCCTCATATCGACACGACTTATTGGTTACTGGGGTCTGACGTATACCACCCCTAGACTAGATATGCGACATATCAGACGAAGAGACCGGACTGTACGGGAGTGTTACTGATTGGATTCACAGGAAAATGTACGGGCTTGCTTGTTGATCTTCTGATCGCTCAATACCTGGGTGGCTGTTACGTTTAGCTGACCGCTTGCAGCTTGTGGGAGTTTGATATGATCATCACCTGCTACCGGCGTATTGACGATTCTTTAGAGTCCTACACAGAGGTTTCTTGACTCAGGCAAAACGGAGTAGGAGCACATATGTGATATGTGCATGACCGATGATAATACGATATGAGATACCGTATTATAGTCTCGCGATATTTTGATATGAGCTGGGTTATCGGATCAAGTGTTGATTCGATGAATCGGTACATGATATATTAGTCGGTTATATTCGATATAGCCGGATTGCGGATCAAGTGTTGATTCGATAATTTAATGTATAATTATATATATGATATATTGCATTACATTATCTAATATTAGCTCGCTTTATTGATTCATTTTCTCACCGGGTAATACATTGATATATATGCGATATATGTTAATTGTATTATTTTCTTTTGTTACAAAAATATATTATATATGTGATATATAATATAGTAACAAGTTATGATTACTAATGCAACATGATTAGTGAAGATTAAACCTAGTTAGGGTTTGATTTGGGTTAGCTTTTTCTTGTAGCTTCTAGAAGCTTTTACTTTGTTTCTAGCAAAGATATTATGCTTGATATTTTGCTTGATATTTCTAACCCAACCCAAATCCTTCACCCTAGGTTAAGTCTCTACAATGGTTAGCCTCTTCATATTCAACCATGGTTGCATTTTTAATCATTATGATATTTTTCATTATTCATCACAAAAGAAAATTCCTTCTTCTTCTTCTTCCTTGAGCTCACAAAAGCTTTCTAGGTTTTTCTTTAGTGATGATTTAGTGTGAGAATTTGATAATAAAAGAGAGCATAAATCCTACTTCATCATCATCATCTAATCTAACTAATTAGATTAGGGTGTTCACCTCATTAGTGAGTGAGAGCTTGAGTTAAAGAAACTTCGAGGTAGGTCATCGGAGAAAAGGAAGACTACAAGCAAGCATGGACCATTCGGGTTGTGGAGCCTCTCTTGAGTTTGGGAGATCTTGGATCATGGCGAAGGGACGACTAATCGGAGCTTATGAAGCGAAGAAGCGGAGTACAAAGGTTGTAATCCCTCTCTCTTAGTTGTAAAGATGTTTACTTGCATGTGTAACCCTAATTATCTAGCAAAAATCCTAGTTTTGGGTTGTTCGGCACGTCTAAATTTTAAATCGGGCATGGTCGATACCTTATAGACCCTTGTAAGAGTGTCTAGGAACCTACAGTGGTATCAGAGCCTAGCTAGAGCATTAGGCGACGTGTATACGAAGTTAAAACTCCGATCGAACCCCGAAACATCGAACATGACCCCCTCTCTGGAAATTTTGTAAAAATGTGTTTTTTCTGCATTAAAAATACTCAAAAAAATCAGCAGAGAATTCTAAGGATAATCATGAAATACGAGCCCCCAAGGCTCTCAATGAGCTGCGGAACCGCGATAAGAACCTGCTTGTCGCGGCGGTTCCGCGGCCATAACAGTGAATTGGGGACAGGTATTTTCAGTGTATATCCGTAGGTATTTGTACTTGCTTCTGGGTATTTTTAATCTTACTCAAGTGTTGAGTGTTCTGGGGATTATTTTGAATTCGTTGATTCGATCGGAAAGTTTAACTTCGTTCTATTTTCCGGATAATTTAGAAAGTATTAAAATGTTCGAACGGATATCATTAACTCACTTTTTCCCGACACGAAAAACTTTCAAGTGTTGAATTTTTCTTGAGTTTAAATGTTTCGGAAAAACGTGCAAGTAACGCGGTGGACCCTCTAGAAGAACACAAACCTTTACTCGATTATGTGACCGTCTGAACCGCCTCTAAACCTTAGGGTTTGGGGCAGTACGGCGTTGCCACATGTGAGGCGTTGGCTTGACCCTTCTACGGCTGGACCATTGGTACTGTGACATATTCTGGGACTTTTTGAACTCCGCTCAAGTGTTGAGCTATTTAGGAAATCTTGAGTATTTGATTATTCGATCGGAAAGTTTAATATTGTCTATTTATCTGGAATGTGATACAATATGTTGAATTCATATAGCCAGGCATGAAATGCGAAGTATGTGATATTTCGGATTTA
The DNA here is from genome assembly GCA_030015575.1 of Agapanthus africanus. Taxonomy (NCBI): domain Eukaryota; kingdom Viridiplantae; phylum Streptophyta; class Magnoliopsida; order Asparagales; family Amaryllidaceae; genus Agapanthus; species Agapanthus africanus. Next base: position 495,151,082 of record JASDDO010000012.1, on the reverse strand, counting down.
CGATGTCTAAAGAGATTGTGGATTCCAAATGTTGTAGTTTTACAATTTCTTTTCTGTGACCGTAAGTGTAGTATGTAGTTATATCGCCGGTTTTCGTTGCTATACATCAACGACAATCGGTGTATGCATACTACTTACGTTGATGATATGAGATATTATGTATTGCTGTGATATGTTATATTGGATCATCGTGTTCTGAATAGCCGGGGGTTTTATGTGACATGAGGGTTTTTATTTTCATTCATGTAAAATTCATTGTATGTAATATTCTTTTATTGGGGCACTTCCGGGATGGGGTTGTTGTCACCGTTGTATATTATTTACTTTTCCGCATTAGGTAGACCCGAGGAGGGGAGCACAAGTAACCGGGTTTTGGGGTCCAGCAGGAGGCCATCTCGAGGAGTCGAGACCGGGTTTCCTAACCCTAGAATTGGCGGTGTTACTTGCCGCTCTCGTAGGGGGTCTAGGGATGTGGGTTTGGCTATTCATCGCGACCTTGGAATCCGTGTTTTATACAGGCTCGATATAAACACACGGACGTCCTACTATATCCAATATTTCATATGTTATCTTCTGCTGCAATGTTCTGTGATGAGATCATATTACTGCCTGAGACGGATGCTTATTATATATATATATATATATATATATATATATATATATATATATATATATATGCTGATATATAAATATTACTGCTTTCGTTTCTACTGTGATGCTCAGGAAGCATAAGCTGATGGGATATATTAATGAGATTAATAAAAAGAAAAGAAACCTAAAAGATGTTGTAGAATAAAAAACTTTATAAAAAAGGGTAGCTACAGTTTTGCTTTGCATAGCGGTATATATGATATACCCTGCACCTTATTCGATGAGGAAAGAGCCGAGATCCCTTCACCGGGAGTGACCTCTTTAGCAAAATTGGCAGATGCTACAAACTCGCGGTTTAGTTTTTGACAGCTTGTATAGTTCTTGCTTTGCACAGCGGTATATATGATATACCCTGCACCTTATTCGATGGGGAAAGAGCCAAGATCCCTTCACCGGGAGTGACCTCTTTAGCGAAACTAGAAAAGCCTCAAAAACACTCCTTTTCAAAAATCACTTGTTTCTACAACGATATCAAGTTCATTACGCTCATGGTTTTCTGAAAAACCCGCGTAGCCCTCCGTCATTTCAAATAGATATTACTTAGTATTCGTGCTATGTTTGTTGACTTAGTCAAGGCGTAGTGTACGGTAGCTAAATAGTGTTCATCTGCTAAAGCATGAGATGTGATTGGATTAAGGTAGCCGTACGACCTTGTTGACTTAGGCAAGGGTTGTACGGGTGGGTTTAATTCAATCGGGAAATATACGGGTTGAACTTGACTTGCGATTTTTGGTTTGTTGACTTAGTCAAGGTCATAGATCGCTAGGGGCAAAATATTATCGGGAATTTCAAAGTATTGAAATTTGCAATGAGATTGCATACCTCCTATGAGATAGTTGGATCCTGATACCCACTGCGAGTAAGAGTTGCTCCTGGGAGAATTTTACACAGGACAATCAGCCGATCAAGTAGGTGTCTAGAAAGGTGTTAACGGGGTTATGCCTCTGGGAAAACGAGGTTTATTTTAATTAGGTCCGTGCGAAAGCACGGGGAACCTCCCTCAAGTACCGACACTGATCTGGCTGAAAGATTGACGAAATTGTAGGGTGTAATTAATCCCGGTTAATCTTACCTTTTAGGATTTGAAGGAAGATTTGATAAAAACAGTGAGAGACATCCTGATTAGATAAGATAATAACTAATCTAATCTTGCAAGAGCATACGCTAAAGCGTTTTCTTCTCTCTCTCTCTCCAGGTAGCAATCATGTCAGGCCATAATCAAGATAATAATATGGATGTATTGACCGAACCTGCTTATTATACTGAGCAGGGGAACGTTGGTCCCGTTCTTTCTTATAAGAGTTATAAGACTGAACAGGGAATAGGAGAATATCTGGATTCTCACGCCGCCCAAACGAAGAACAAGTATGTTGATGCACCTTCTTCGGGTGTGTTAGTTATTGAGAACTGTTTCTCAGTTCACCCTACGTCCTGGGTATTAGATACCGGATCAGGATCCCACATATGTAATTTGTTACATGGGCTACGTAAAGGTAGAGAACTGGGAAAGGATGATCATTCCGTAACAGTAGGGAATGGTACACATATTGCAGCCAAAGCAGTTGGCGAATATCACCTTGTATTACCAAGTAGTAATACATTGATTCTGAATGAGTGCTATTATATACCGAACATGATGTGCAACATTATATCAGTTTTTTTATTAAGCAAAGAAGGATATAATTTTGTAATACAGGATAATGTTATGAACATCTTCCTAGATCAAAAGTTAATTGGATCAGGCTCGTTACATAATGGCATATTCATTCTCAATCAAAATACAGTCCTTAATATACAAAACACACACAAGAGAAAGAGTTCATAAATGAACGAATCCTTCTTGTGGCATTGTAGACTTGGTCATATCAATGCGATACGGCTAGCTAAGTTACATAAGGATGGATATTTGAATCCTTTCGAATCATCATTTTATGATACTTGCCATTCATGTCTCAAAGGTAAAATGACCAAAACTCCGTTTAGTGGACACGGAAAAAGAGTTACGGAACTCTTAGGACTGGTACATAGTGATGTATGTGGTCCTATGTCTACGCATGCCAGGAACGGTTCTTCCTACTTCATTACATTCACTGACGATCTCTCTAGATACGGACATGTGTTCCTGATGAAACACAAGTCTGAAGCTTTTGAGAAATTCAGAGAATATAAGCACGAAGTAGAGAACCAAACGGGCAAAAGTATTAAAATTCTTCGATCTGATCGAGGAGGAGAATACTTGAGCAATGATTTTCTGGATTATCTAAAAGGGAATGGGATTCTCTCTCGGCTTACTCCTCCTTATACACCACAGCACAACGGTGTATCAGAGCGGAGGAATCGCACCCTATTAGATATGGTACGCTCTATGATGAGTGATGCTGAGTTACCTATTTCCTTTTGGGTTATGCGCTTGAGACAGCCATATACCTATTGAATCTAGTTCCATCTAAATCTGTACCTACCACACCGTATGAGATATGGAGTGGGAAGAGACCATATTTTAAACGAGTTAAGATATGGGTGTTTCCCCCAATCAGAGCAAAGCTCTGCTGGAAATTCAAAATTCAAATTTTGAAGCAACGCTTCAAATCCCGGGCGCAACGCGCCACGTGTCCGGCGCTGATACGTCAGCGCAGCGCCCAAGAAGGCGCGCCCAATCAAAGCAAAGCTCTATTTTAATGAAGCAACGCTTCAGCTGCGCAAGCACTGCGCTGCGCGACACGTGTCAGCGCAGTTGCTCTGCGCTCTGCGCTGCGCGACACGTGTCAGAGCAGATGCGCTAGCGCAGGTGCGCTGCGCTCTGCGCTGCGCGACACGTGTCAGCGCAGATGCGCTAGCGCAGTTGCGCTGCGCGACACGTGTCACACGCTGGGGCATCTGCGCCAAACAGAATTAAATTTTTAAGAGATCTTTTCTGTTCTTGTTAAAACAAGAAGATTTTCTTCTGCAAAGCAGAAGCCCTTGGATCAAAGATCCAACGGTGGGGAAAATTCCCCAAATCACTCAGAGAAAGATCTCTCTAACAAATTTAAATAATTTATGGGCACTATAAAAAGGACCCTAGGCCTCAATTCAAAGGCATGAACATTTTCTTGAAAAAGGTCAAGAGCTTCAAACAGAGAGAACTCTGAGAAAATTCCAAGAAAAAGGTAAAGAACCTTCATAAATTAGAAGAAATTTCTTCTAATAGATCATTGATCTAAAAACAAGATCAATGATCTTTACATAAATGAAAATAGTGCTTTGCACTTCTTATGAACCTCTGGTTCTTGAAAACAAGAAAACAACTAAATTAAAAATAGTGCTTTGCACTTTTATGAACCTCTGGTTCTTCAAACAAAAAGAAAAAACTTATTTTTCTTTGATCTAAATTAGATCAAGAAATCAAATAGTGCTTTGCACTTCTGTTCTTGAATCTAAAAGATTCTTAGTGCTATGCACTTCCAAACTGCGCCTTTGCGCTCTTAAGAGAGCGCCACGTGTCAGCTACAGAACTTGCGCTACGCACTCTTGAAATAGAGCTTTGTTTGCTCTCTGGAATTGGCGCAACTCACCAGAGCGTGCCACGTGTCAGCAGCGCAACAACGCAGCGCACTAGCGCAGGGCACTGCGCTGTTGCGCTCGCCAGAGCATGACACGTGTCCTCACCACAAGCGCTTGCGCTCAGTGATTGGCGCAAAGCGCCTGACAAATGCAATTCATTTCACTTCCTGAAGGGCCAGGCCCAATTAAAAGGCTTAACAGGCCTAATAAATAAAATGCTGTGCATTATTTGAAAGGGCAGAGCCCAATTGAAAAGGTCCAATGGACCAAAACAAATGATCTGCATCATAATAAAAAGGGCAGAGCCCAGTCAAAATGGGCATAAATGGCCTGAAGTAATGCAATGCATTATTTAAGTGTGGGCAAAGCCCTAGCACAGGTCTAATAGACCAAAAATAAATAAGGGTGTTGAACATTTTCAACTGGACTTAGCCCAATTTTGGCCGTAAGTCCTCAAATTAAATTGACTGAGCACGCCTGCTCCCTAAATCAATTTATATCTGGTTCGAGGGTACATCTCCGAGCTCCTCTGACACCTATCGTTGTAATCCTTCAACGACGTCAGAGAGGTGACGTGTCCCGACGACCACATACGTCAATATGGACTGCGGGGTCCTTAAACTCGTGGACCGAAACGTCCTTAAACTAATATTGGACCGAGACGTCCTTAAACTAATATCGGACCGAGACGTCCTTAAACTAATATCGGACCGAGACGTCCCTAAACTAATATCGGACCGAGACTTCCCTAAACTAATAATGGACCACCATGTCCTTAAACTGGAATATGGACCACCACATCCTCAAACTGGAATATGGACCACCACGTCCCTAAACTGGCGATGGACCACCATGTCCCTAAACTGGAGCAATGGAGCATCCAAATGCTCTTTTGCCGGATCTAAACGGTCCCGTTTAAGTTGATCTTAGCCCCAAACACGGCTAACGTATCCTTAAACATTCAAACGGACTATAAAACTCCAAATCAACCTTGGTTTAAAGGTACATCTCTGAACCCCTCTGACATCTGCCGTTGTAATCCTTCAACGACGTTAGAGAGGTGACGAGTCCCGATGGCCAGATATTAAATAAATTATCACGTTAAGTTGATCTTAGTCTCAAACAGGACTAACGTATCCTTGACGAACGTTTAAGTCGATCTTAGCCTCAATACGGCTAACGTATCCTTAAACTAAAAACACCAAACCCAAATCTAAGTAAATACGGATTTGGACTAATCCACGTCCTACGGGCGACGGCATTACTCAGTCTCCGTATACAATCCACGGGCAACCACAAACAAAACAAACACACACGACATGAAGTAAAATTATGGAGAAGGAGAAAGTTGTTACCGCAATGCGGTAGCGTAATTAACTGCAGGGGCTTGCACCTGCAGGGAAGAGCGTCCCCACAATCAAAAACCCCTCAAGCGAGGGGGAATCTGACGAAGTCTGCTACATCGGCCGCATCCGTCTAATCCTCCGATACACGGTGCCATAAATCAACTTGGCATCTTCGGAGAGGTAGACGGATAAAACCATATAGCATCTGCCCCGAATCTCAGCGTCAGGACATCGCGGTCCTGCGCGCCGTCTTTCGGAGGAGAACAGATTCTGGCACGCCCGGTGGGACCTTTTCCTCTTTCCACTCCACACTTCGTGTGTCGTCTTCGCGAACCAATCGCGGTTTGTTAAATGGTTGCCTTTGGATTTTCGAGTTACTAAGATTTGGTCTTTTGCCTGGCGCAGAACTCAAGATTCAATGGCCTTCAACTGCACCAACTGCTCGAAGTGCCACTGCAACGGACGCTCCACCTCCCCCGGAGGTGTAGCATATGGGCCCCAAGCGGCTTCCTTCCTCACTCTGCCAGTAGACCAGGTGACCCAAGCCACCGCTGGCTTATTCTTCGGGACCATGATCCCACCGACAAGCTGCTCTATGCCAATACTTGCACCGGAGGTGAACAAGAAGTCGGTCTTCGACCGGCTCACTGCCACGACGGCCCCTGTTAACGGGTCGCCCGCTACCAAGCTGACAGCCTCTGTTTTCACCAGGCTAAATCAGAACTCTAAATTGGCTGTTCCAAAGAGGGCAACGACCGCTGTTCCGGAAGTCGTTAAGGCGGCTTCTCCCGCCAAAGAGTCAGTCTTTTCAAGACTGATGATTCCTGCTCCTTCCCCTGCACGAAGATCTGTCTTTGACAGATTGGATATTACCCCGCAAGGGACAACCTCAGTTTTTAAAAGGTTAACACCGGCGGTGCCTCATTCAGACAGGGGACAAAAAGAAGTTTTCTCTATCTCTGAGCCAATCCCAACGGCTCGTCGTGCTCGACGTCGCCATTGGCAACGAGTGAGGAAGGCAGGGAGCAATTCCCCCTCAGGGATAACTCCACCGGCTCCAGCGGTGGAAGTCAACGCTGCTGTTCCAACTGGGAACAACTTTGAACTGCTGAGGAGGGTACGGAAGAACTCTCCAATCGCTACATTGAAGAGATCTCCTCCACCTGTGGAGAGAGTTCCAGAAACGAAGCGAGAACAACCCCCTCAACGGCTGTCTTCAAGGATTTATAAAGTTTGGCGAAGGGTTCAAGACTCTGTGATTGACCCAGGTCACTTTCGTCGCCAGAAAAAGGCGAAGGTGGAAAAAGACAAGGATTGCCCCATTAAACAGCAGGGGACAGCAGCTGCTAGGGTGCCCCCTTCAATGGTTCCTTCAACCTCAACGGCCCACAAAAGAAGGAGGCCAGAGAAAAACCCCGCGTCAGTGGCAAAAGTTAAAAATGGTGAACCTAAACGCCCCAAGTCAGGGGGCATAACAGTTCATACGGTTTACATGGCATCGGGAAAAGAAGACAGCCGTACATCCACGGGTTATAGACCGCTTACACGGTCAGTGACCAAGGCTCAGGAGCAGCAACAGAAGCTCCAGGAGATGATGAACGCTATGGCCGCACTTACAGGGCCGAAAGAAACCCCGGAAACATCCTCAGAAGAACGTCAAGAACAAGAAACGGACGCCGAATTCCTTCGGCGCGTGCTAGAGAAGAAAGATAAAGAAGCTGCGGAGCAGGCAGCCAACATAAAGAAAATGGCCCTCCTGTTCCAGGATATGGTGGGTATGATGATTCAACAAGATCCACCTGCTGAAGATCCCCCGATCATTCTTGAAGACGATAGGGGAGAGACATCGAATCCTCCACCGGCTCTATCCACAGCTAAAGAGGATACCATATCAAAAGCTGATTTGGATGAATACATCGCCCAGCAAATACGGGTGCATCAGGCGACTGAAGCAGCCGGTCAGGCCGTAAAGACGGGGCGGCCATATCCGGGTTGGTACGATCAGATTAAGTACCCGCCAGGTTATACAATTCCTAAGTTCCATGTCTACAAGGGGACAGGCAATTCTCATCAGCATGTTGCCCAGTTCAGGGCGCTCTGCGGCAACACCGGCGGTGACGACAAGCTGTTGCTTCGCCAGTTTGTTGGAAGCTTATCAGACACGGCGTTCGAGTGGTATTCTGAACTCCCAAACGACTCTATTAAAACCTTTGCGGAGATGGAGCTGCTATTCACTCAACGTTTTGCAAGTGCCAGTGAACGTACCACGATGACGGCACTGATTAACGCCAGGGTAAAACCCGGCGAGACGTGGGTTCAGTACACCATACGATGGCGGAATTTATGGTCAAAGTGTGAGCAGCGCATTGAAGAAGCTCCCGCGGTTGACATGTTTGTGGGAACCCTCGATCCACAAGCAACCATCTCGCAGTTTATGATGTTTTTCAAGCCGACTACCTTCCAGGCCTTGATCGACAAATTAGCACAGATGGATCAGATGGGCCATAAACCTCCTCTTCCAAGGCCGGACTCCCGAAATGACAAAGGGAAGGGAAAAGCGATCATCGTCGCTAATGCTCAACAACAACCAAGCGACCCGAAGCCAGTGGCTTGTCAAAATAATGTGCGCCCGTACGTACCCCTTGAGGATAGGATGGGACGTCCTTATTCCTTTCCCCGCGATAAAACGAGGAGGTTATTCGAGCTGGCGTTGCGCAACAGACTCATAAATCTGCCGGATCCAAAACGTCCGTTGCAACCAAGTGACGTCAACGAGCCCAACTACTGTCCTTATCATCGAGTATTAGGCCATCCGATCGAAGATTGCTACGTTTTCAAGAATTGGCTTGAAAACCAGTACCGACAGGGCAAGTTCGCGTTATCTGACAAATGGAAGGTGAATCCCCCACAGCCCCACACCTCTAAGGGAACGAATACGCCGGGGGCAACATGCTCCGTCATTGAAGAAGCTCCTTGGGAGGTTGTATTATCAGCCAAGACAAAGAGAATGCTAAACGATCTTTAGGCATGTCCAGCAATCAAGTGGAAGAACCCGTTAGAACCGCAGGTCATTGAAGGGATGTTGAAACTGCGTACAACTCCAAAGACTGATGGTGGCGGCTCAAACACTCGCAACCAGCCGTCAAAATCTTTGAAAAAGAAGAAAAAGAAGTCAAAGAAGCCCGTGAAGCCTGACGACAAGCGCACAGACTTACAAAAGCAAATTGACGCGCTGGATGAATACAACCAAAAGGCACGGACTCCCATTACGCTCCAAGAGTTCCTCAATCACGTCTTTCAAGAAGAAGATGAGGGAGAAAGTTCATCAGAGGAATCCGAGGAATATGTGGCCAGCTGTCATATGATTTCCCATTCGATCACGAACGATGAGGAGACTCCTTGCACCGAAAAGCTGGGGGCAAATCCTGAACCAAAAATTCCGGAGCTATCAGTTGAAATGATTGACGCGTTCCTTAACAAAGCTCGACTGAAAAGTAAAGCTGATCGAGAACGCGAAATGGCTATATTTGAAAGGGCCAAGCGCCAGCGACTTGATGAAAGAGCTGAGGCGATCCCGCTGGAGCAAAACGCCTTCGCTACCGACAAAAGCCAATTCAAGATAAAGAAAAGGTTTGCTAAGGCCACATCAATAGGCATGAAACTACCATCCTCGAAAGGAAAAATTACTGGTGAAATAGAAATGCACCCCTCCTTTTGCTTATATCATCAGAAGGTTTCGCACCCCACTCAAGAATGCAAAGCTTTCGATAAATGGTGGCAAGGATATATTTCTCGTCAACAACGCTTCAAGCGGGAAAAGCGTAAAACTCGTCGAGAGCAAAGAGATACGACCGAAGAACTTAAAAGAACTACCGGCAATTGTCGCATGGTTAACACTGCCGGGTCACAAGTGCCTACATTCGGGAGCGATTCTGATGAAGAGCTGGAACTCGCCCCTCTCTTTAAAGAGTCAACTTCGGGAAAAGAAGAAGAGCCAAAGGTTTGCGAAAATATCCAGCTACGCAATCGGACGTTACCTGAAAAGAATCTCGGACCCTTAAACAAGAAAGATAAAGGGAAAGAAAAGGTCTCTGAGGATATTACTCTAGATGACCAAGTTGCGGAAGAGCTAACCGCCAAGAATCCGCCGAAAAGAAATAAGGTGGATTACAATGTCTTGGCGCATCTGAGGAAGCTGCCCTCACAACTCAGCATTCTTGATGCCCTGTTACTATCAAAAGAGGCGAGGGATTCTTTGATCAAAGCGCTACAAGATCCGGACCAGTTCCAGGCCTTCCTGGCCGAAGAAAAGATGAAGGATGAGTTGGAAGAGGTGCACACGGCCGACGTTGCTTTTGGCGATGAAGACCTTCTCCTTGGGACGCGCGAACACAATCGCCCTCTCTATGTCTCAGGATACTGCCATGATATAAAGATAGGCAAAATCCTGATCGATAATGGATTGTCTGTTAATCTCCTCAACGTGCGGGTGTTGAAGGAAATCTGCATGAGCGTCCAGCACCTTGCGCGGGACAAGATCACCATCTCCGGGTTTGACTCCCAATCATCAAAGACTCTTGGATCTGTGATATTGACGTTACGCTTTGGGTTGCTCTTCACAGATATTAAATTCCATGTCATAGACGCCAAGACATGTTACAATGCTCTGCTCGGACGACCATGGTTACACGAGTACAATATCATCCCTTCTACACAGCATCAGTGTATGAAATATTGTAAGGATGGTCTCGAGTACACTGTGGCAGGAGAATTGAATCCGTTTTCCGTGAATGAAGTTCGTAAGTATGAAGATACCAAATACTTCTTGCCGAGTTTCGAAGACACGGAAAGATGTCACAAGCCTGAGAACAAAACCAACGCCACCATCCCTGTCTTTGGCAGCGATACCGAAGAGGAAGAGGATATAACTTATTCGGGTCCGCCCCAATACACCAAGCTGGGACCATCCGTTCCTTCATTGATCTTCGGTAGCGATTCGGAGGATGAAGTTCATGCTGTATTCCCTGCTCGGCTGTCAATCCGAACTTCTGCTGATGAAGAGCGAAGTCTACAGATAGCCATGGTGCCGCTTAGACACCAAAAAGAACTGGATGCACTTAATATCTACAGTGTAGAAGAGTTGCGGACATTCTATATCCCTCCCAGGAGAAAGAGAGAGAAAGCAATTTTGCTTTACCGCTCTGAAGAAAATAAAGTGGAGAAAGAGATCTGGTATGGAGCAGACCCAACGCTGGACAGGCTTCAACCCATTCGTCTACCCAGATATTATACGGAAGGTGTGAAAAAGCTGCTGAAGCGCCAAGGGATACCCTTCGAACAGACTGTTAGGAAGGCCAAATTCTATGACGGGGTTTGGAACGTCCCCGGAACTCAACACAAGCTACCCAATGGGAGGATGGAGACGATCGGGCTCGGATACATCCGGTCGAAGAAACGACAGCTATTAAACAGCTGCTATGTCATATATGACTTCGATGAATAAGCGGATGCTCAATGGGAGGACGCTAATCCTGAGCCAATAAAAGTGCCAGATGCAAAGGAATCCAGTCCATCGTTCGAAGAACAAAGGGATAAGCTTAGAAGAGAAGCGGGTCAAAAGGTCCGAGACGACCATAACCGCGAAATGGTCATCTACGAGAAAGCCAGAATGCAACGCCTTCTCCAACAAGCCGTGAAAGATGAAAAGGCTGCTCCCTGTCAACCTGTTATAGAGAAGGCTCAGCGTAAAAGCAGAAATAAGTCGAAAGGCCAAAAAGGCGCTCAACAACAACAAAGCAGGGCTAAGAAGCCACGCAAATGGGAGTCGAGCGCTATTGATCTATCCCTTATGAAGAAAATGGGTCGAGCGTACTCGTTTCCTCGGGACAAGACGAAGAAGATATTTGACCTCGCTCTAAAACATCAGATGCTTACACAGCCGGAGTCCAAACACCCCGAACAAGCAGGCGAAGTCTCACACCCAGACTATTGCTCTTATCACCGAGTAATAGGGCATCCTCTCGAAGATTGCTTCACCTTCAAGAATTGGGTCGAAGATCAGTATCAGCTTGGCAAGTTTGCTCTGTCCGACAACTGGAGGGTAACGCCACCACAAAAGCACGAGCCCAAGGCCACGAAAGAAGAACCAGTTCCGCATTGGGATTGGAAGCGGATTCGCACCTGTCACATGGTCACAATATTAAAAGAAGAGCCCGAAGACATAGATGAGATCCCTTGGTGCTTCGAAAACAGCAGCGACGAGATAATCTCAGAATTCCCACCAGCGCCAAAAGAGCTGGAAGATGGAATCCATACCACTGCAGATAATCTCAAGAAAATTGAGTTGGGGACGGAAAATGACCCGCGACCAACATTCATCAGCGAGCTGCTATCTGAAGAAAGGGTGGCTGCGTTAAAGGATGTGCTTCTACAGCATAAAGATTGCTTCGCATGGAACTATTCCGAAATACCGGGACTAGATCCAGAAATTGCTGTGCACAGATTGGCGATATCTCCGAACGTCAAACCAGTCAAACAGGCGCCGAGAAGAATGCGGCTTGAGCTTGGGATGAGTATCAATGCCGAGGTCAAGAAGCTGATCGACTCTGGTTTCATCCAGGAAGTTCAATACCCTGAATGGATCGCCAACATCGTCCCGGTGATGAAGAAAAATGGGACTGTGCGTATATGCGTAGACTTCCGGGATCTTAATAAAGCTTGCCCGAAGGATGACTTTCCAGTGCCAGTCACCGAACTGATGATAGACAACACGTCCACTCATGAGGTTTTCTCCTTTATGGACGGCTCGTCAGGGTATAACCAGATAAAGATGCATCCACAAGACCAGAAGCACACAGCCTTCAGGACCTCTTTAGGAATATTCTGTTACAAGGTGATGCCCTTCGGTTTAAAGAACGCCGGTGCCACCTACCAAAGGGCCATGACGAAGATCTTCGACGGCCTTATACACGAAATCGTCGAATGCTATATCGATGATCTCGTGGTTAAAAGCAAATCATACGAGGAACATCTCGAGCATCTGAAGACCGTATTTCAACGCCTTCGACAATACAACTTGAAAATGAACCCACTCAAGTGTGCATTTGGAGTTTCCTCAGGCAAATTCCTGGGATTCATTGTTCGACACCGAGGTATTGAAATAGATCCGTCAAAGATTAAAGCGATCATGGAAATGCCTCCGCCGAGAACTCTCAAACAACTGCGGTCTCTCCAAGGGAAGCTCGCATACATATGGCGATTTATAGCCAACCTTTCAGGAAAATGCCGTCCTTACAGTCACCTGATGAAGAAGGGAACCCCATTCGTCTGAGATAAAAAATGCCAAAGCGCGCTAGGCGAGATCAAGCAATACCTGCAGAACCCGCCGGTGTTGGCTGCTCCGGTTAAGGGAAAGCCTCTCATTCTTTATACAACCGCCCTCGAAGGTTCTTTAGGCGCATTATGGGCACAAGAAAACGATCAAGGGAAAGAAAGAGCACTCTACTACTTAAGTCGAGTTCTACTGGGGGCAGAAAGCAACTACTCCCCCATTGAAAAACATTGCCTGGCGTTGATCTTTGCGATAACAAAGCTTAGGCACTATGCGTTGGCGCATGAGGTCCGTCTCATTTCAAAGGTGGACCCCCTTAAATTCTTGATGTCAAAGGCCATATTGACGGGACGACTCGCTAAATGGGCCCTACTCTTGATGGAGTTTTCGATAACGTATCAACCTCTCAAGGCAGTGAAAGGCCAGGCCATCGCCGACTTCCTCGCTGAGCATCCCATACCGGCCGATTCTCCTCTGAATTGCGATCTTCCAGACGAACATGCGTTTGATGCGAGCGACGGTGGTGATACCCAATGGGAACTTTATTTCGATGGAGCATCTTCCATGAAAAAGCTCAAACAAAATACCCCTATAATCAAATCGGGGGTAGGACTCATCTTTATAACTCCACAAGGGGGGATAATGCGCTACGCGTTCTCCCTGACGGAGCCGAGGACAAACAACGAAGCCGAATACGAAGCTTTGATAGCAGGCCTCGAGATCGCCATTGACATGGGAATTGAAGACCTCCTCATATACGGGGATTCTCAACTGGTCGTTAGTCAAGTAAATGGCGACTACCAAACGTGCAAACCAGAATTGGTAAAGTACGGCGAAAAGGTGCAACAACTGTTGACCCAAATTCCCTCTTATACTTTGGAGAACATACCGCGCGCGGAAACCAGCAAAGCGGACGCATTGGCCAAACTTGCTAAAGAACTGGCTGACGAGAACCTCGATAACGTTAGAATCGTGGTACAAAGCCGTCGGGTGCTTGTCCCAGCAGAAATATCTCCGGAATCATCCAAAGAAAAAGGAGCGAGCGAGCAGACGACCCTGCAAGTACAAGATTGGGAAAATACCGAGGATTGGAGAGAAGTCTTCATAGATTACTTCAAGTCCCACCGATTGCCCAAAGAAGCGTCCACGAAACATCAGCTCATAAAACGAGCTCTGTCTTCGCCTTCGTCAATGATACTCTGTACAAAAGGTCATTTGATTCTCTGTGGCTGAGATGCTTAGGACCTGACGAAGCGAAAAGAGTCGTCCAAGAGGTTCACGACGGACTCTGTGGTTCTCATCAAGCAGGCCCTAGGATGAAGTTGAAGGTCAAACGGATGGGCTACTATTGGCCCACGATGATTCAGGACTGCCTCGAATATGCGAAGCAATGCCACTCATGCCAAATTCATGGGGACTTCATCCACCAGCATCCAAATCCACTACATCCAACGGTGGCTAGCTGGCCATTCGAGATGTGGGGAACTGATATAGTCGGCCCCATCGAACCAGCATCGTCTAAGGGACATCGTTTCATCCTAGCGACGACTGACTACTTCTCTAAGTGGGCAGAAGCGGTACCGCTGAGGGAAGTAAAGACGGAGAATATCCTTCACTTCTTCAAGACGCACGTCATATATCGGTTTGGAACGCCAAGACGGATCATCTCCGATAACGGGCCAGCCTACAGAAGCCACAAGATCAGTCGCTTCGCGCAACAGCACAATATAGACTGAAGATATTCCTTGGTTTATAATCCGCGAGCTAATGGTCTAGCCGAGGCCTTCAACAAGACCTTGACAAAGATCATAAAGAAAACGGTGTCCCGAAATAAGAGAGACTGGCACGAAAGACTGCAAGAAGCTCTTTAGGCATATCGAACTATGTTCAAGACGGCCACAAACACAACGCCGTACGCGTTGGTGTTCGGTACAGAAGCAGTACTCCCCCTCGAGATAGAGTTACCCTCTCTACGAGTGGCAGTCCACTACGAGCTGACGGACGAAGAAAATGCTCACCTTCGGCTTGAGGAGCTTGACGCCCTTTATGAAACCCGGCTCATAGCACAGCAAAATCTGGAAGCTTATAAAGCAAAGATGACGCGCTCGTATGAAAGATTGACCCGACCGAGGACATTCCGCCAAGGCGAGCTTGTGCTAGTGGTCAAAAGGCCTATGATCCCCAATCGCGCCAAACGGGGAAAATTCGAGCCGAACTATGAAGGCCCGTACATCATAGATAAAGTTTACCAGGGTGGAGCCTATCTACTCATGGACATGCACGGTGAAAGGCCTTTCAGGCCAATAAACGGTCGCTTCCTAAAGAAATACTACGCTTAATGAGCCGCAGCCTAGGTCAATGATAGATGACGACGACTATGTCCGCTCGCTATCTTACTAAGCTCAGGCTTTATAAAAAGTAGCCGGCCTTCTCCATGACGGACCGAAATGTCCTTAAACTAACAACGGACCGAAATGTCCTTAAACTAACAACGGACCGAAATGTCCTTAAACTAATAGCAGACCGAAACGTCTTTAAACTACTACCGCAGCATCTTTAGGCTGACGTGATGAATAGAAAAAAAAAATATATATATATATATATAGAAACGGTATGTCCATAAGCAAAAAGGGCACGGATGAAAACCCGAAAGGGCTCAGTGAGTAAAAACAGCAGGGCTACCGGCGAGTGTTCGTGAAAACCCGAAAGGGCGCGACCTCGTAAAAAAAAAGAGAAGAAGAAAATAAATAAATAAAATAATAAAATAAAAACGGTATGTCCATAAGCAAAATGGGCACGAATGAAAACCCGAAAGGGCTCTGTGAGTAAAAACAGCAGGACTACCGGCGAGTGTTTGTGAAAACCCGAAAGGGCGCAACCTCGTTAAAAGACACTTATAAGGCCCTCTCGACCTTGTAAGGAGAAACCACCCGCGTGAGATCCTTACGACTCACAAGGGAGCAACACACTTAGGGATCCTCACGATTCCTAAGGAGAAAATACACTTGCGAGATCCTCACGACTCGTAAGGAGAACTCTCTTATGGGACCCTCACGGCTCATAAGATTTGAAAGTCTTAAGTTACAGAGATCTAAACCTATGCTTAAGCAACCCCCATAACCTTCGATACTGCCCTACAAGTGGCTCAATACTGACCCTTGTATACAATCCACGGGCGCGAATAAACATTTCCCTAACCAAGTCTCATCCGTGACTGGGGATATGTTCGCATGATAGACAACCCTTGTAAATCCTCTCGATTTATGAGGAGAAGACCCTCCTGTAGGATCCTTACGACTTACAGAGGAAACGAACACTTAGGAATCCTCACGAGTCCTAAGGAGAAAATACACCTACAAGATCCTCACGACTTGTAGGGAGAAATAACTTTGTGAAACCCCTACGGCTCATGAAGTCAAAAGCCTTAGCCGACAGGACCCTAACCTTGGTCGCTAAGCCACCTTTGTTCGACATCGACAGAGGCAGATGATGATTCGCTCCTGGTAATATCTCAGTTGTAGCGGTGCTGATGCCGAAATTGGTCTACAGCAAAAAGCCAATAGGCCGCACATGTATACGAAATAGCCGAAATGATAGGGAAACTTGCAATAAAAAAACAGCAAGTAAAAAAAAATGTATGCATGGAAAATAGCCGAAATGATTGGGCAACTCGCAATAAAAAGCAGCGAGTAAAAATAAAATAAATAGCCGAAATGATTGGGCACCGCGAAAAATAGCCGAAATGATTGGGCAACTCGCAATAAAAAGCAGCGAGTAAAAACAAAATAAATAGCCGAAATGATTGGGCACCGCGAAAAATAGCCGAAATGATTGGGCAATCGCGACCTTCGCGATATAAAAGCTGAAATGATAGAGCATCGCGGAAATAAAATAAAATAAAAAGAAGAGATGATAAAACTTTGGCCCTACAGTTAAGATCACATCGATCCCTGTATACAATCCAAGGGCGTAAAAAAAGAGGGAACCATACTTTCCCAGCAGGCTCCGCCAAAAGACGAAGCTAAAATCTTGACGGTTCAGTCCAACTCCGAAGAAACCAGTATCTTCAGCAAACTCCTCGACTCACGGATACAAACACTCCTTGACGAGAGCCTCCTGATCCGTGTCGACCCGCAGAGCCACCAGTGCCTCCGTGGGAATCTTCGACTCGTTTCAAACCCCAAGGAAACAAATAATCCTTGGCGCTTGGGAAACAAATAATCCCTAGCAAACTCCTCGACTCACGGATACAAACACTCCTTGACGAGAGCTCCTGATCCGCGTCGACTCGCAGAGCCACCAGTGCCTCCGTGGGAATCTTCGACTCGTTTCAAACCCCAAGGAAACAAATAATCCTTGGCGCTTGGGAAATAAATAATCCCTAGCAAACTCCTCGACTCACGGATACAAACACTCCTTGACGAGAGCCTCCTGATCCGCGTCGACTCGCAGACCCACCAGTGCCTCCGTGGGAACCTTCGACTCGTTTCAAACTCCAAGGAAACAAATAATCCTTGGCGCTTGGGAAACAAATAATCCCTAGCAAACTCCTCGACTCACGGATACAAACACTCCTTGACGAGAGCCTCCTGATCCGCGTCGACTCGCAGAGCCACCAGTGCCTCCGTGGGAACCTTCGACTCGTTTCAAACCCCAAGGAAACAAATAATCCTTGGCGCTTGGGAAACAAATAATCCCTAGCAAACTCCTCGACTCACGGATACAAACACTCCTTGACGAGAGCCTCCTGATCCGCGTCGACTCGCAGAGCCACCAGTGCCTCTGTGGGAACCTTCGACTCGTTTCAAACCCTAAGGAAACAAATAATCCTTGGCGCTTGGGAAACAAATAATCCCTAGCAAACTCCTCGACTCACGGATACGAACACTCCTTGACGAGAGCCTCCTGATTCGCGTCGGCTCGCAGAGAAACCATTGTCTCCACGGGAAACTCCCGATTCGTCTCAACCTGCAAATGAAGCCTCAGGCAGCAGGGACTAAAAAACTTGCTTCCTGAAACAATGGGACCCTGCAAGTCAATCCAAAATGGTCTCTTGCATACTATTCACGGTTCTCACTCTCCAAAGTCGAATTTCGACGAGGAGGGAAACAACCGCTTGTGGGTCCTCTCGACTCGCAAGAGGGAAAAATTCTTTTATAGGATCCTTACGACTTATAAGAGAAAACCACACTTAGGAATCCTCGCGATTCCTAAGGAGGAAACCCACCTACGAGATCCTCTCGATCCGTAGGGAGAAAAGTCTCTATGAGACCCTCACGGCTTATGGAGTTGAAAAGTCTTAGGCAGCAGATCTGAACCTGCGGCCTAAGCCATCGCTGATTGTTAGGAAAGTCAAGATGCGTGCCCTACTATCCGTCAACCATGTTCGCTAAGATGATATACTGATAATAAAAGAAGGAAAAGACCAAGAAATGACACATTACAAAAAAGGTGTATCTTTTATTCATAAACTTGATCGGATACAGGATACATTATGTCAAAGGATAAAAAATATACATATACATTCTTTTATCTATAAGTACAAACGATACAAAAATGGATAGCTACTGAGGAGGAAGTGTCTTTAGTAAGTTCACAAGCTGCTCTCGCACTTCCTTCAGCGCTTCCTCTCGAGTGACAGCCGCGGCCACCTCCGCCTCCACCTGAGCCCGCTGCTGCAAGAAGGATGAAAGTTGCTCCTCCGCCGCCTTCTGGGCTGCTTCCTGGCTGGGTGCAGCTCGCTCGACAACGTCAAGTTTTTGCCTCAATGATAACCCTTCGGAGAGGCATTGCAGGAGGCCCTCAAAGATAACCTTCAGCCGTGCGGCATTGGCCTCCACCCGAGCATGCAGTTGAGCAGACTTGCTCGAAGTCTCACCACGCTCCTTAGGCCTTGAAATGACTTCTTGTTCGAGATGGCGGAAGTAAGGAGCGCTCTGCTCAATCCACGCTGTCCTTTGATTACTGGCAGCCACGGTCTCGGGAGCGGGACACAGCGACTCCAACTGATATAGGCGACCCTCGATCTCTTTACAATGGTTAACCCAGGATGCAATGATGCCCTCATCATGAAAGTTCACGAGTATTGCTAGCATCGGGTTAACCACCATAGAGAAGTCTGCGGCAGATGTAGGAGTTTCAACGTCGAGTTCCTCGACATAGTCACTCAACATGCGCAGACTATTCGCGGCGCCTTTTGAAGACAGACTCCTCAGATAAGGACCTGCCGGCATTGTGATGCGAGGTTCGAAGGACGCCGAAGCCAGAACGACAGCTGAAAGAAACAGGATGCGATCAGATAACAGTACAGAAAATAAAGAGAGGAAAGTTACCAATATGATGGTCATTGTACCAGTTGAGACAGGTGGTAAGGTCGGAAGGGCTGGTGGCGCAGCTGATCTTTTATCCCCTCCTTCAATCTGTAGCACTGCAGTTGAGATGAGAAAAAGAGGTTAGAGGTAATTCCATCAATAAGAAAAAAGAAAGGAAGGATGTCAACGGAAATCATACTCACCAACGCCACCAGAGGAAGAAGCAAGCTCAGATGGGAAGGAAAAGTGTGGGAGCAACATCTGATATACATGATCAAAAAGCACCCCTGAAAACACAACAGTGTGACTTTAGTACACGAATTATATGTCTGGAAAACAAGATTAATAAATCGTAAACACATACCTTCCAACATCTTCGAGGGTATGAGAGAGGGTTGGGAGGTGACTACCGCCAAGGCAGTCGTTGAAGGCGCTCCCTCGAGCAGTGGGGCATCGGCACTGGCTGCACCTGCATTACGAAAATGTGAACTTGTCAGAAAAGATTGTAAAGTAAAGAAAATCAGCCACTTGGGGTTTACCTGAGGAGCTCCCGGCTGAAACGGAGGCGACTCCCTCTTCTATCGACATGAGACCACCGCCCGTGGCCTCGTCACCCGACTCGATGGGGACCGTCGTCGTGCTCGCAAGACCTGGAGACGGCGGAGGACCAAAGACGGGAAGGGCTATGATTGGAGTATTGCCAGATTCCAGAGAAGGAGCGGTTGGCTCGTCCCCGGGAATCATGGCCACCTCACCCACTACTCTCTCAGGTTCAGTAGTTGCGGTTGTATCGTCCACCGTCGCCGGGGGATCGCCGGCCTCGAGCGCCTCATCCGCCACCATCCTGGACTCAGTTATAATGATCATATCATCTGCCACCACTTCAGGTTCGGCATCAATGACCTTCTCGGCGGTAGGCCCCTCGACCTCCACTTCAGGCTCCAGAGCCACAACGACATTGCCTGCCGTCGGCTCGAGTTCGGCAAGTACCGCCTCCTCTGTTTCTTTGGGATCAACGGTTTCCGTCTCCCCCTCGATCGGACTTGGCCCTGCAAGATAAGAGATATAAGGACCAATGACAGTAAAATCCTTATAACAAAAACTCTGAGAGAAACATTACCTGAAGTGGATTTACCGTTTGCGCTCCGAACTGCGCGCGCCACCTCTCTGCGGGCAGTGGATAAGGCGACAGGGGCTTCTTCGGATGGAGTATCAGCACGAGGGACAGTGCTGGGGCCCGCTCCCATAGCCAAGGCAACCCTGCGTGCCTTCGCCTCATGCCTCAGCCTCTTCCTTTCCTCCCGGGCTGTCGCGATAGACCTTTGATACGCCTCCTTCAAGGCGTCGTCATCCTCGTTCAGGGATGCCTCCAGAGCCTTTAAGGCATCTCTCATCGGCTCTTCAAGACGAACCTCCTGCGGTGGCCCAGAGGAAGCAGGAATATCGGCGGCTGGCGGAACATTTGTGTCGCTTGGTGGGAACGGCATTGAGGTTTCTGCAATAAAAAGAGAGAAGGTTAGATCGACCATAACACGAGGGAAATGGAGACTTGATGAATTAAAACTTACTAAGGCCCATAGACGCTCTAAGACGTTCCTCATCTTGGAAAGTCTTCAAAGAAGCGGCAATGGCTTCTTCATCAGTGATACCTGTTGAAAGAAAGGAGAGAAAGGCGTTAATCAAGGGCAATAAGGAAGATATGTTGTAATAAGGAAAATGTGACTAGTAGTTACCTGACTGCACAAGCTTAGCTAGCCACGCGTCACGCCTCGCCAACCATGCCGAAGCTCTGAGAGCAGCCTCCAAGTCTGTATCGTCCAGCGGCGGCATCAATAATCCTGCGTTAGTCCTGTATTCGAGCAGACCTTCAGCATAGGGAGCATGGGGTTCCTGGCCGAATACGACGTCCGCAGCGAAGAGCGATTTCTTTTTCTTTTGACCCCCGACCCGAGGCTCGCGGGGGATCGACTTCCGCTTAGCAGCCACTTTGGGACGACGGGTCCCGAGGTCCGCACCCACGCCAGACTCCGGTGAGGGTACAACCACTGTCTCCACTGGAGTACAGGGTGCGGGAGGTGCATCTGCGATATCAGGGAGCGGCAGCTCACGTGGGGACTTCGCGCACGTGATGGTCTGCCCCGGGCATCTTTTAGAGGAGGAACCACCAGGATCCTTGGCGCTAAGGGAGCGTTACGATTGGTGCCAGGGGGTACTTCTTTACGGTCGATCAACACTCGCCTCTCTTCCTTTATAACAGCCCCCGTCGCATGATTGTACCACTCTTTATATACATTAAGAAGTCGTGGAGCACAGGCCGGCGTGCTGATGAAAAAACGAGAACCCGTGTTTAGGCGCATGAAGTGATGTAACGCGTTCTCCATCCCTTCTTCATTGACAGCAGGTTCCAGTAAGAAAGCTTCCAAGGGTACCCCTTGATCGTAACCCAGCTGTTGGGCAAAACGATGCGGGTTATATCTCATAAAGACTGCTGCACCGCCCTGCCTGAAGACTAGGAAACCCGGTCTAATAGAATACAAATGGAGGATTTCCCGGGCCGTTAACACTGAAGCTCCATCCTTGAAGGAGTCCTGTAATGGTCGCACCGCAGTGGTGGACGCTTTTCCAATGGTTAATTCCTTATCAATAAAGGACATCCCGACTCCAACGGTGTGAGGGTGAAGCAGTAAACTTCTGGCGTCCCGTGGTGAGGGGGTCACGATTGATGAGCCAATCAACTGTAAAATTCGAGGAAAACCGCACTTGTTAAAGAATGAAGGCCTTTTATGCATGCCGAAGACACCCGCCGTGTGTAGCTCGAGCCACGATGCAAAGTAGTGCATCGGGAAGACCACGTGCAGTACCCCGGGCTCATTGGCATCCGCTGCTCGGCTGAGGCCATGATATAGGTGCGCCAAGCCAGCGATCCCCACAGCCACCTTTATCCCGATGACCATTCGGTGGGCTGGGTAGAAGACGGAAGGCCGCATGCGATGAGAGTGTGGGATCGCGAACTAACTCAGCCACAGTCTGAGAAATCCTAAAAAGAAAGCCTCCTCATCCATTCCAGGAGCCGCAATTTCTGCAAAAGACATGGTTGGGGAGTTAGGAAGAAAAAAGTCCTTTTGTTCTATGTCTGTCGCTGGCAGGTCATCCAAACCTAAACCGAAGGGGTCATCCAGGGTGGCAAACTTGGCAGATCCCGATGAAATGACGCTTGGACGAAGGAAACGAGCAATGAAGTCCTCAAAGTTAACCCCCCGACTCCCGTGTTCGATAAAAAGGGACTCGTAGATGTTCAACACCTTGATCAGGCTCGGGAATTGGTGTTGAACGGCATTTTCCGGCGTGATCCCTCTTACCATCGGCTTAGCACCGAAGACGTACTCATCTATCGGGAGCGGCTCTTCATAGTGTTCCCCCATGACCGGTAGGCCGGATACCTCCGCGAATTCCTCCAAAGAAATGGACACTTCCCGATCCATGGCAAGGAAAGTGTGGGTGGGAATATTCCATTGCTCCAAGAAAGCCTTGAACCACCAGGTGGGGAGCGTAGGATATTGGAAGAGAGAGACGTAGACTGCGGTGTATAGTCCTAGTCTTATCAACTGCGACTTCTTCGTCGACAGGATGTATCGGGCCCACGGCAGGTAGCCGATCGGGTGACGGGGAATCAAACCAAGGTTATATGATTGCCCCCAGGGTCGTGCTTCTCCCTGAAAAATACGGCGTCCTAGGATATCCAAGACCATGGGACGCTGAACCGGAACCGCATCCATAGCGGGATGAAGAAAGCTGTTCGCGGTCCAGTCTATCATCTCCACGGCATACTGCACTGAAGATGGGGTAGCATAGTGAATTGCCGTGATGGGCTCAGATGGCACCGCGCAGGTGAAGCTCCGTCGGCCTGTGATGATCTGATTGTACCACGACCCCCAAAGATGGAGACTCTTGTACTCCGGGTCGTACTCCTTGATCATAGCCAGGACTTCACGGTCCAGGGGCGCCTCGGGAAATCCCTCCTCCGAGCGGACGAACGGGAATGAAGTGTCTAGAGACATGATCGTTGCAAAAGAACAATTTAGCCGTTAGCGTTGTAATTCCAACGTTTGGCGTATAAAAAAAAGAGGAAAATGCGAGGAAAATGCATTTATTAAATTAAATTAAAATTAATTAATTACACCACACAACAGTGCAGTGAATAGGAGACCAAGAAGGGACCCACAAAATCTGGATGACAATACGTCGGTTAATAAGACAAACTCATCATTGGATGAGATCATCAGTTGGTCCCCAGGAAAACATTCCCATTAATAAATAATCTCTAAAGACAAGGAGGAAATCTCCTCTTTCAGAGCAAAGCTCTGTCACAGAGTGACACTTGTCAAGCTCTGGTCTTAGAGGAATAAGATTCTTTAAAAAGAGCTTAGCTCTGTGGTGATAAAACTTATTTAAAACTCCTAAAGAAGATTAAAACATTTTTGAAGACCCTTAGAAGTTCTTCATTTTTGGACTAAGAAGATCTATTCTTGGATCCATGAGCAAAGCTCTCTGCTCATGGGTTAGAACCCATGAGCAAGATCTTTTCAGATCTATGGATTTATGAGAGCAAAGCTCTATTGAGGAAACCCCAATGGGGATCCCTTTAGATCAAAGGATCTGTGAGAGCAAAGCTCTTCGGTTAAGATTAATATAGATTAATTTGATTAAAATTAAGTTTTACCTAAAGTTTCTAACTTTGGAAACGAGCAAAGCTCTGAAGTTCTAAGCAAGAGCAAAGCTCTGAAATCAAAAATCTAGAAAATGGTGAAGTTTTCTAAAGGGCCATAGGTCCTATTTATAAGGCGCTTGCGCCCCTTCAGCTCACCCCTTGATCCAACGGTCAGGGGCTTGCCACCGCTGCACTCACGTGCGCGCCACGTGAGCGCAACGGTGGGGGGGGCATTTGTTTCCCCCAATCAGAGCAAAGCTCTGCTGGAAATTCAAAATTCAAATTTTGAAGCAACGCTTCAAATCCCGGGCGCAACGCGCCACGTGTCCGGCGCTGATACGTCAGCGCAGCGTCCAAGAAGGCGCGCCCAATCAAAGCAAAGCTCTATTTTAATGAAGCAACGCTTCAGCTGCGCAAGCACTGCGCTGCGCGACACGTGTCAGCGCAGATGCGCTAGCGCAGTTGCGCTGCGCTGCGCGACACGTGTCAGCGCAGATGCGCTAGCGCAGTTGCGCAGCGCTCTGCGCTGCGCGACGCGTGTCACGCGCAGGGGCATCTGCGCCAAACAGAATTAAATTTTTAAGAGATCTTTTCTGTTCTTGTTAAAACAAGAAGATTTTCTTCTGCAAAGCAGAAGCCCTTGGATCAAAGATCCAACGGTGGGGAAAATTCCCCAAATCACTCAGAGAAATATCTCTCTAACAAATTTAACTAATTTATGGGCACTATAAAAAGGACACTAGGCCTCAATTCAAAGACATGAACATTTTCTTGAAAAAAGTCAAGAGCTTCAAACAGAGAGAACTCTGAGAAAATTCCAAGAAAAAGGTAAAGAACCTTCATAAATTAGAAGAAATTTCTTCTAATAGATCATTGATCTAAAAACAAGATCAATGATCTTTACATAAATGAAAATAGTGCTTTGCACTTCTTATGAACCTCTGGTTCTTGAAAACAAGAAAACAACTAAATTAAAAATAGTGCTTTGCACTTTTATGAACCTCTGGTTCTTCAAACAAAAAGAAAAAACTTATTTTTCTTTGATCTAAATTAGATCAAGAAATCAAATAGTGCTTTGCACTTCTGTTCTTGAATCTAAAAGATTCTTAGTGCTTTGCACTTCCAAACTGCGCCGTTGCGCTCTTAAGAGAGCGCCACGTGTCAGCTACAGAACTTGCGCTACGCGCTCTTGAAATAGAGCTTTGTTTGCTCTCTGGAATTGGCGCAACTCACCAGAGCGCGCCACGTGTCAGCAGCGCACTAGCGCAGCGCACTGCGCTGTTGCGCTTGCGCTCGCCAGAGCATGACACGTGTCTTCACCACAAGCGCTTGCGCTCAGTGATTGGCACAAAGCGCCTGACAAATGCAATGCATTTCACTTCCTGAAGGGCCAGGCCCAATTAAAAGGCTTAACAGGCCTAATAAATAAAATGCTGTGCATTATTTGAAAGGGCAGAGCCCAATTGAAAAGGTCCAATGGACCAAAACAAATGATCTGCATCATAATAAAAAGGGCAGAGCCCAGTCAAAATGGGCATAAATGGTCTGAAGTAATGCAATGCATTATTTAAGTGTGGGCAAAGCCCTAGCACAGGTCTAATAGACCAAAAATAAATAAGGGTGTTGAACATTTTCAACTGGACTTAGCCCAATTTTGGCCGTAAGTCCTCAAATTAAATTGACTGAGCACGCCTGCTCCCTAAATCAATTTATATCTGGTTCGAGGGTACATCTCCGAGCTCCTCTGACACCTATCGTTGTAATCCTTCAACGACGTCAGAGAGGTGACGGGTCCCGACGACCACATACGTCAATATGGACTGCGGGGTCCTTAAACTCGTGGACCGAAACGTCCTTAAACTAATATCGGACCGAGACGTCCTTAAACTAATATCGGACCGAGATGTCCCTAAACTAATATCGGACCGAGACGTCCCTAAACTAATATCGGACCGAGACGTCCTTAAACTAATATCGGACCGAGACGTCCCTAAACTAATAATGGACCACCACGTCCTTAAACTGGAATATGGACCACCACGTCCTCAAACTGGAATATGGACCACCACGTCCTTAAACTGGCGATGGACCACCATGTCCCTAAACTGGAACAATGGAGCATCCAAATGCTCTTTTGCCGGATCTAAACGGTCCCGTTTAAGTTGATCTTAGCCCCAAACACGGCTAACGTATCCTTAAACATTCAAACGGACTATAAAACTCCAAATCAACCTTGGTTCAAGAGTACATCTCTGAACCCCTCTGACATCTGCCGTTGTAATCCTTCAACGACGTTAGAGAGGTGACGAGTCCCGATGGCCAGATATTAAATAAATTATCACGTTAAGTTGATCTTAGTCTCAAACAGGACTAACATATCCTTGACGAACGTTTAAGTCGATCTTAGCCTCAATACGGCTAACGTATCCTTAAACTAAAAACACCAAACCCAAATCTAAGTAAATACGGATTTGGACTAATCCACGTCCTACGGGCGACGGCATTACTCAGTCTCCGTATACAATCCACGGGCAACCACAAACAAAACAAACACACACGACATGAAGTGAAATTCTGGAGAAGGAGAAAGTTGTTACCGCAATGCGGTAGCGTAATTAACTGCAGGGGCTTGCGCCTGCAGGGAAGAGCGTACCCACAATCAAAAACCCCTCAAGCGAGGGGGAATCTGACGAAGTCTGCTACATCGGCCACACCCGTCTAAACCTCCGATACACGGTGCCATAAATCAACTTGGCATCTTCGGAGAGGTAGACGGATAAAACCATATAGCATCTGCCCCGAATCTCAACGTCAGGACATCGCGGTCCTGCGCGCCGTCTTTCGGAGGGGAACAATGGGGTTGTCCGGCCTATGTCAAAAGGCAAAATCCGGACAAACTCGAGGCACGATCAGTTCTTTGCAAGTTTGTGGGATATCCAAAGAATTCTCAAGGATATTTTTTCTACCACGCTGAGGAACAAAAAGTTTTTGTTGCTCAACATGCCACCATTTTGGAAAAGGAATTTCTTGCAAAAGAAATTAGCGGCAAAGAGGTAGAGCTGGAAGAGGTTCCAGCACCGCAAACTACAACTGATGATTTATTGGAACCAGAGGATTCAGTAGTACCCGACGAACCCCAGCCTCTCCGCCAATCTAGTAGGGTTTCTCATCCACCTGAGAGATACTACGGTTTTCTCATTGATGGTGGAAGCGAGGATTGCATCATGGAAGATGATGACCTGACTAGTTTCGAGCAGGCCATCACGAGTGGTGACTCTGTGAAATGGCTGGATGCAATGCGATCTGAGATGGAATCCATGTACACAAACAACGTATGGACTTTGGAAAATGCTCCTGAAGGGGTAAAACCCATTGGGAGCAAGTGGATCTTTAAGAAGAAACTTGGTGTAGATGGAAAAGTTGAGACTTTCAAAGCTAGACTTGTTGCAAAGGGTTTTCGTCAACGACCAGGTGTGGATTATGACGAAACCTTTTCTCCAGTGGCTATGCTTAAGTCCATCCGGACCTTACTTGCCATTGTTGCATACCATGACTACGAAATCTGGTAAATGGATGTTAAGAACGCCTTTCTAAACGGTGATTTAGAAGAGTGCGTGTACATGACTCAGCCAGAGAGTTTCGTAGATAGTGGGAGCAGCGGAAAGGTGTGCAAACTGCTTAAATCCATTTATGGGTTAAAGCAAGTATCGCGGAGTTGGAACATCTGCTTTGATGTTGTAGTCAAAGAGTTTGACTTCATCAAAAACATAGATGAACCTTATATCTACAAGAAGCTTGCAGAGAGTAAGGTTGTATTCCTCGTATTGTACGTGGATGGCATACTCTTGATAGGAAATGATGTTCCTATGCTACATTCTGTCAAGCTCTTCTTATCACAAAGATTCTTAATGAAAGATCTAGGTGATGCCTCCTGCATACTGGGAATCAGGATCTATAGAGATAAATTTAAACGGATACTGGGATTGTCCCAATCCAGGTATATTGACACCATACTAAAGAGGTTTAGTATGGAAGAATCCAAGCGTGGGAACCAACCCACGATCTCTGGACTCACTCTTTCTAAAGAGATGTCTTCCAAGACTGATTTGGAGAGAGCTCGCATGCAAGGGATACCCTATGCTTCGGCAGTAGGCTCTATCATGTATGCGATGCTATGTACGAGAACCGATGTAGCATACTCACTAAGTGTAGTGAGTCGGTATCAAGCAGATCCTGGAGAGAGTCACTGGACAGCCGTGAAGAACATTCTCAAGTACTTACGAAGGACTAAGAAGATATTCTTGGTGTATGGTAACGGAGAACTCCATGTGGAGTCCTTTACCGATTCGAGCTTTCAAAGTGATAAGGATGACTCTAAGTCGCACTCGGGATTTGTCTTTACCCTCAATGGAGGGGCGGTATGTTAGAAGAGTTCCAAACAGGATACCGTTGTAGACTCGACGATGGAGGCTGAATACATCGCTGCCAACGATACTGCCAAAGAGGCTGTCTGGATAAAGAAGTTCATTACTGAACTTGGTGTGGTTCCATCCATTGAGCATCCAATACCTCTGTATTGTGATAACAATGGAGCTGTGGCTTTGGCCAAGGAACCCAGGTCCCATCAGAAGTCCAGACATATTCTGAGGCGGTATCACCTGATCAGGGAGATAGTTGATCGCCGGGAGATCGAGGTCAGGAGAGTAGATACGAAGGACAACACTGCGGATCCACTCACGAAGGCTATTCCCCATATACAGTTTGAGAGATTATTCGGGATGCTAGGTATGAGATACTACAACAGCTGGCCTTAGTGCAAGTGGGAGATTGTTAGCTATGTATATACCCTAGAGGCCATTGTTGTATACATGATGTATATTATAATGGATGCTTGGATATATATAGTAAGGACTTTCTTGCTCGTCATGATAGTATGCTATTTGGTTTCTCTTTATCTTAACATGTTGACTTGTATTAGTTTACTGTCTTACTCTCATATGTTGATAAAGCCCTTAGGATATGTACTCGACTGCTGGGACTATGATGAGATCATACTAGTGGGGCAAGGGTAGTCGATGAGTACATCCTATAACTGTTCCTAGTCGAGGGTGTATCGAGACAGGGCATCGATACACCAGAGTAGACTAGCGTATACGCATCTTGACCCATATGATGGGCGATGAATGATCCCATATCCATCGGCGTTTGACATCAAGGATGGTGTATGGGTGCTCAGTGGAGACTGGGTACACTGGACGGACTCGCCGAGAACTCCCAGATGGTATTATACCTCACGTCAGATGGCAGTTCTCCGGTGACACTGGTACATGGTAGTCTGTAGACCCGAGATCGTCATAGAGTCTTGTGTGATTCCCACTGTGCTTTGATTTCCACCTTACCACGTCCAAGAGGGCGTGCAAAATGGTGGCTTTTGGGTGCATTCCCGAATCACATGGAGGCAATGAGCGATAGGAGGGGATTCGTCTCTCCCGGTATAGGGAGTTGATGTTGTGTTGTGTTCGATTGGCTATAACTGGAAGTCCCTGGCCAGGGCTGATATAGAGATTTACTGGTAAGTGTTACCAGTAGTTTCTCGACCTGTTATGAGCCTCATATCGACACGACTTATCGGTTACTGGGGTCTGACGTATACCACCCCTAGACTAGATATGCGACATATCAGACGAAGAGACCGGACTGTACGGGAGTGTTACTGATTGGATTCACAGGAAAATGTACATGCTTGCTTGTTGATCTTCTGATCTCTCAATACCTGGATGGCTGTTACGTTTAGCTGACCGCTTGCAGCTTGTGGGTGTTTGATATGATCATCACCTGCTACCGGCGTATTGACGATTCTTTAGAGTCCTACACAGAGGTTTCTTGATTCAGGCAAAACGGAGCAGGAGCACATATGTGATATGTGCATGACCGAGGATAATACGATATGAGATACCGTATTATATTCTCGGGATATTTTGATATGAGCCGGGTCATCGGATCAAGTGTTGATTCGATGAATCGGTACATGATATATTAGTCGGTTATATTCGATATAGCCGGATTGTCGGATCAAGTGTTAATTCGATAATTTAATGTATAATTATATATATAATATATTGCATTACATTATCTAATATTGGCACGCTTTATTGATTCATTTTCTCACCGGGTAATACATTGATATATATGCGATATATGTTAATTGTATTATTTTCGTTTTTTACAAAAATATATTATATATGTGATATATAATATAGTAAAAAGTTATGATTACTAATACAACATGATTAGTGGAGATTAAACCTAGTTAGGGTTTGATTTGGGTTAGCTTTTTCTTGTAGCTTCTAGAAGCTTTTACTTTGTTTCTAGCAAAAGATATTATGCTTGATATTTTGCTTGATATTTCTAACCCAACCAAAACCCTTCACTCTAGGTTAAGTCTCTACAATGGTTAGCCTCTTCATATTCAACCATGATTGCATTTTTAATAATTATGATATTTTTCATTATTCATCACAAAAGAAAATTCCTTTTTCTTCTTCTTCCTTGAGCTCACAAAAGCTTTCTAGGTTTTT
Source organism: Agapanthus africanus (assembly GCA_030015575.1). NCBI lineage: Eukaryota > Viridiplantae > Streptophyta > Magnoliopsida > Asparagales > Amaryllidaceae > Agapanthus > Agapanthus africanus. Next base: position 495,120,615 of record JASDDO010000012.1, on the reverse strand, counting down.
CTTTAGTGATGATTTAGTGTGAGAATTTGATAATAAAAGATAGAATAAATCCTACTTCATCATCCCCATCTAATCTAGCCAATTAGATTAGGGTGTTCACCTCACTAGTGAGTGAGAGCTTGAGTTAAAGAAACTTCGAGGTAGATCATCGGAGAAAAGGAAGACTACAAGCAAGCATGGACCATTCGGTTTATGGGGCCTCTCTTGAATCCGGGAGTGTAGGGTTCCTAGGCACACTAATGAGGTCTCACAAGGGATCAAACATGGCTAATTCAAAATTTTCATGTGCCTACAAACCCTAATACGGATCGTTAACTAGATGTATAGACAATGCAATGCAAATAAACAACTTTAATTAAGAGGGAAGTGACTACAACCTTTGTAGATCCGGTTTTCCACTTCCTTAGCTCCACGTAGACGTCCCTCCGCTGTACAAATCGGATCTTGGACTCTAGCGTCGGCTTCATCGGAGAAATGGGCGGGCTAGGTCGTCGACTACGATGCCGAAGATGATCTACGTCGAGGCAATTCAAGATCAGGCTCCAACTTCATCAAGTCATGAAACTTGTGAAGAAAACACCCTATACTACTTGGCAAGTGGTAGAGGATGAAGAAATAGGAAGTGGGTTCACTTTAGAATTGGATTTCTCACTTTTTTTCTCAAGTTGCCATTGATGGTTGCAAGGTTTCTTCATTGTTGAAGATGAAGAAGATGAAGAAAGAATATGATAAGTATTATGCAAAATAGAAAATAAAAATGAATACTTATCATATAGCAACCATGGTTAGGTGTAGAGAATAGACTATGGTTAGTTTGAATGGTTAGGGTTAAGCATGAAGACAAAATGGTCACTTAGTCAAAGCTTCATGAAGCTTCAACAACAAACAAAGAAAGCCACCATTTTCTCTTTATCATTTCAAAAAGAATAATAGATAATAAAATGAAAACCCTAACCATTACACAACCATGGTTTAATCTTTACACAAACCCAAGTGAGCATGTATCATCAAACATGATACAAACAAGTGCACACAAATATATCACATATACAATGTGCATTTCAAGTGAGAAAATCCATTTAAAGTGAACTAATATTAGTTAATGCAAAGTAATATATCAAATATATAATTATGCATTAAATCATTAAATCAATACTTGATTTAACGATCCGGTCATATCGCATATAACAGACTAATATCCAATGTATCGGCTTATCGAATCAATCCTTGATTCGATAACTAGGCTATATCGCATACAACCAATCGATACATTCATCGCGAGAATAGAGTACGGTATCACATACCCGCATTATTCTCGGTCCCGCACATATCTCATATGCGCTCCTATTTCGTTTCGCTTGAGCCAGGAAACCTCTGTGTAGGACTCTAAAGACTCGTCAATACGCCGACAGCAGGTGATGATCATATCAAACACCCACAAGCCGCAAGCGGTCTGCTAAACGTAACGGCCACCCGGGTATTGAGCGATCAGAAGATCGACGAGCAAGCCCGCTCACACTCCTGTGAATCCAACCAGTAACACTTACCGTACAGTCCGGTCTGTTCGTCTGATATGTCGCATATCTCGCCTAGGGGTGGTAAACGTCAGACCCCAATAGCTTGATAAGTCATGCCGACATAGGGTCCATAACATTCGTGAAACTACTGATAACTCTTACCAGTATATCACTGCAACCCTGGCCAGGGATTTCCTGTTATGGCCAGTCGAGCATAGCGCAATATCCACTCCCAATACCGGGAGAGACGAATCCCCTCCTATCGCTCATTGCCTCCATGTGAATCGGGACTGTACCCAAAAACCACCTGTTTGCACGACTCAGTAGAGCCGTGGTAGGGTGGAAATCAAAGCATAGTGGGAGACACACAAGACTCTATGACGATCTCGGGTCAACAGACTAAGCTGTACCAGTGTCACCAGAGAACTGCAATCTGACGTGAGGTATAATACCATCTGGAAGTTCTCGGCGAGTCCGTTCAGTGTACCCAGTCTCCACTGAGCACCTGCATACCATCTCCGATGTCAAACACCAATGGATATGGGATCATCTATCGCCCATCACATGGGTCGAGAAGATATACGCTAGTCTACTCTGGAATATCGATACCCCGTCTCGATATTCCCACGACTAGGAACATTGAAGGATGTACTCATGGACTACCCAGGCCCCACTAGTATGATCTGCATCATAGTCCTGGAAGTCGAGTACACATCCTAAGGGCTTTATCAACATGTAACAGAGAGACAGAAAGTATACATGTTAAGATAAAGAGCAACCAGATAGCATACTATCATGTCGAGCAAGAAAGTCCTACCTATATATGTCCCAGCATCCACTATAATATACATCCAATGTAAAGTAATGGCCTCTAGGGCATACATATAACTAACAATCTCCCACTTGCACTAGGGCCATCTGTAGCAGTAGTTGTACTATCTAATACTCAACCATCCCCTAAAATTCTCTCTTTGGGAAAAGGCCTTCGTGAGTGGATCCGCCGTGTTGTCCTCTGAGTCTACTCTCCTAACCTCGATCATCCTGGAGATCATCTATCTCCATGATCAGGTGATACTGCCTCAGAATATGTCTGGGTCACTGATGGGACCAGGGTTCCAGGGCCAAAGCCACACTTCCATTGTCATACAATGGAAGGAACCTAGTTCATCTCATGAACCTATATACACCCAAACTGCCTCTTTGGTAGTATCTTTAATAGCGATGTTACCAGCCTTTATCGTCTAGTTTGCCACGGTATCTAGCTTGGAACTCTTCCAACATAACGTCCCTTTACCGAGGGTAAAGACAATGCCTGCGACTGACATTCAGTCGTGCTTATCAGTGTGGAACTTTTCCAGTGATTCTCCCCAGGATCGATTGATACAATCTCACTATACCTAGTGAGAACCCTAACATCCCTTTAGATCTATCTCATAGATCCAAATCTCAGGATTTAGGAGGTATCATCTTTATCCTATTGGAGAATCCATGTGATAAGAGGAGATCGACCGATCGTAGTATAGGAAACTCTTTTCCTATCAAGAGTATGTTGTCCACGTACAATACGAGGATGACCACCTTACTCTCTACTACCGTTTTGTATATACAAGGTTCATCTACCATTTTGATGAAGTCAAATACTTTGACTACCACATCAAAACAGATGTTCCAACTCCGCGATGCCTGCTTTATTCTGTAAAGCAACTTGCACACGTTTCCGCTGCTCCCACTGTTTACGAAGCCCTCTGGCTGTGTTCTTATAGACGTTCTCTTCTAAATCATTATTTAGAAAAGTAGTCATGGCACCCAATCACCAGATATCGTAGTCATGGTATGTAGCAATGGCAAGTAGGATCTGGATGGACTTAAGCATAGTCCTTAGAAAAGGTTTCATCATTATCCACATTTGGTTGATGACTAAAACCTTTAACAAGTCTAGCTTTGAAAGTCTCAACTTTTCCATCTACACCAAGTAATCTTCTCAAGATATACTTGCTCTTAATGGGGATTTAACCTTTCAGATATAGCAGCTAAAGTCCATATTTTGCTGGTGTACATGGATTCTATCTCAGATCGCTAAGCATCCAGCCATTCTTACAGAGTCCCTACTCTTGATGACCTGCTCGAAACTAGTTGGGTCATCATCTCATGATGCAATCCTCTCTCCCACTGTTATCGAGAAACCGAGGTATCTCTCAGGCGGATGAGGAACCCTACCAGATCGGCGGAGAGGCTGAGGTTCGTCAGGGACTATAGAATCCTTTGGTCCAGTCAAATCAGCTGCAGTTTTGTATAGCTGGAACCTTTCCAGTTCTACAGAACTGACCTTGCCTCGATCTTGTCCGGATTTTGCTTTAGACATAGGCCGGACAATCCTAAACCTTAACTTATTTAAGAGATAGGCTCCTCCCATACCATATCTCATATGGAGTGGTAGGCACTGATTTGATTCGAACCTAATTCAATAGGTATGCAGCTTCTCAAGTGCATAACCCCAAAAATAAATAGGTAACTCAGTAATACTCATCATAGAGCACACTATATCTAATATTGTGCGATTGCTACGCCCCGATACACCGTTGTGCTGTGGTGTATTCAGAGGAGTAATACTGAGAGAGAATCTCATTTTCTTTTAGAATAGTCCAGGAATGTCATGCACAAGTATTCTCCTCCCTGATCTTATCATAGGACATAATACTTATACCCGTATTGGTTCTCTACTTCTTGCTTATATTCTGTGAATATCTCAAAAGGTTCGGACTTGTGTTTCAACAGGAACATATGACTGAATCTTGAGAGATCATCAGAGAACGTAATGAAGTATAAAGAACCAGTCCTGGCATGTGTAGACAGGAGACCTTTACATACATCATCATATATCAGTCCTAAGAGTTCATTAACTCTTTCTCTGTTTCCTGTAAACGGAGCTATGGTCATCTAATCTTTGTGACGTGACTGGCAAGTTTCACAAGATGTAAATTCAAACTGATTTAAGTATGCATCTAAAATGTAACTTCAGCCAGTCGGGCCATATTGATGTGACCTAGTCTACAATGCCTCAAGAAGGATTCGTTCATTTCTGAACTCCTCTTCTTGTGTGTGTTCTGTATACTAGGAACTGTAGTTTGATTTAGAACGTCAATGCTTTTAGATAACGTGCCTGAACCGATCAACTTTTGATATAGGAAATGTTCAAAAAATTATCCATCAATACAAAATTTTATCATTTCTTTACTAATAAAGAGACTGATATGATTTTGTATATCAGGTTCGGTATCTAACAGCATTTGTTCAGAATCAATGTATTGGTAATACAGGATGACAGTGACCAACAGACTTGGCTGCAACACTTACCCCGTTTTCTGTCTCATGAAACTTATCACCCTTTCTCAGTTTTTCTACCTTTTTGTAGCCCTATGTAACAGATTACATATCTGGGATCCTGATCCAGTATTAAATACCCAGGATGCAGAGGATACTGAGAAACAGTTCTTTGTAATGAACACACCCGAAGGAGATGCATCATATGCACTTTCTTCATTTGCGGCATAGGAATTCTTGTATTCCCCTATTTCCTACTCTGCCTTATAACAATTATAAGTTGGAGCGGGACCAATGTTCCCCAGCTCAGTATAACAAGCGGGTTCGGTCAATACATCCATATTATTATCTTAATTAAGGCGTGATATGGTCGCTACCTGGAGAGAGAGAGAAAAAAACACTCTGCGTGTGCTCTTGCAAGATTAGATTGGTTATATATTTTATCTAATCAGGATGGCTCCCACTGTTTTTATCAAATCTTCCTTCAAACCTTAAAAGAAAAGACTAGCCGGGATTAATTACACTCTACAAGTTCGCCAATCTTTCAGCCAGGCCAGTGTCGGTACTTTGAGGGAGGTTCCCCGTGCTTTCGCATGGACCTAATTACAGTAAACCTCGTTTTCCCATAGGCCTAACCCCGTTGACACCTTTCTAGACACCTACTTGATCGGCTAATTGCAAAGTGCAAAACTCTCCCAGGAGTAACAATTACTCGCAGTGGGTATCGGGATCCAACTATCATATAGAAGGTATGCAATCTCATTGCAAATTTCAACACTTGAAACTCCCGATAAAGGTTTTTACCCCTAGCACTTATGACCTTAACTATGGTCAACAAATCATAAGCACTAGTTAAGTTCTACCCGTCATTTCGTGATTAATTAGACCCACCCACATGACCCTTAACTAAGGTCAACAAAGTCACGCGACTGTCCTAACTAATCGCATCATATGCGGTGTAGGAAGACATCACTTAGCTACCGTACACTGTGCCTTGACTATGGTCAACAAACACAGCACGAATACTAAGTACTCTACTTCCTAAAATGACGGAGGGTTGCGAATGGTTTTTTATGAAAACCTTTAACGCTTTGAACTTGATCTCGTTGCAGAATCAAATGGTTTTTAAATGGAATGTTTTTGAAGCTTTTCTAGTTTTGCTAAAGGGGTCACTCCCGGTGAAGGGATCGTCGGCCCTTTCTTCGTCGAATGAGGTGCGGGATATATCATATATATCACTGTGCAAAGCGGAAACTATAGAAGCGATCAAAAGGCAAACCGAGGGTTGTAGCATCTGCCAGTTATTGCTAAAGGAGTCACTCCCGGTGAAGAGATCTCGGTCCTTTCCTTATCGAATAAGGTGCAGGATGTTCTATAATGAACACCACGATGCAAAGCAAGAACTGTAGCTACCTGTTTTTATTTTGAAATTCGATTCCACAACATCTTTTAGGTTTATTTTCTTTCATTAATCTCATTAATGAATATCCCATCATTTAAGTCCACCTAAACATCACAGATAAATATAACGTACGCTTATGCCATCCGCATTCGCCTCGATGTCCCGTCTGCACCGTTAGGTTAGGTAACTAACGCCAGAACGAGGCAGGGCTAGCGCGGGTGTAAAACATAAGCAACGTCTATATAATATATCATATATACTATATATAGTATCTATCTGAACAAATCATATGATCACATCACAGATAACACAACAGAAAATATCATATGAAATATTGGATATACTAGGATGTCCGTGTTTTCAATACGAGCCAGTATAAAACACGGATTCCACGGTCGTGATCAATAGCCAATCCCACATCCCTAGACCCCTACGAGAGCGGCAAGCAACCCTACCAATTCTAGGGTTAGGAGACCCGGACTTGACTCCTCGAGATGGTCTCCCACTGGACCCTAGAACCCGGTTACTTGTGCTCCCCTCCTTAGGTTTATCCTAATGCGGAAAAGTAAATAATATACAAAAGGTGACATCTTCCGCAACCTGGAAGTGCCCCAATAAAAGAATATTACATACAAGTTTTTACATGAATGAAAATGGAAAAACACTCATCTCACATAAAAAAACCCCGGCTATTTGAACACGACGATCCAATATAACATATCCAGCAACACATAACATCACATGTCATCAACGTAAGTAAATATGCGCATCCCAATTGTCGTTGACATATAGCAACGAAACCGGCGATATCACATATTACACTTACGGTCACAGTAAAGAAAGTGTAAAACTACAGCAGTTGGAATCCGCAACCTCTTTAGACATCGCATGCCTAATCAAATGAAATACTTAGACATCACATGCCTAACAATTATAAACCCCGCATTTTAGTCTCATTATCGAAAACTCTTTTCAATACCAAGTCGGGCAATTCAACAAGATTCCCGACATCATGATCGAATGCTCGTCGCAAACTTTAGTAGGCAGCCACACCCCTGATACTGTCGACGAAGTGCACCAAGGCGGAACACCGCTGCCGCGAGCACCCAAACGGATGCTTTCGGCGACGGGGATCTCCACAGTCACTTGGTCGAGGCTATGGGGTGTAGCTGTCTATTAAGTTTACCCGGCGAGTATCCGCGTACGCTACGTGACTGCGACGGACTTTTGATCTCATCAAAATTCTGTGGCAACCGATCAAGTGAGACTAAACCGCTAGATTTATAACATTCATTCAGTTATCTCATAACTGCTTGTGAATTCCAATTATTGTATCACATTCCGGATAAATAGAAAATGTTAAACTTTCCGATCGAACAATCGAACACCCAAGTTTTCTCGATACAGCTCAACACATGAAATAAGTCTAACAACATTCAGTTCGTGCCTCAGTACCAACGGTCCAGCCGTAGAAGGGTCAAGCCAACGCCTCACATGTGGCACGCCGTACTGCCCCAAACCCGAAGGTTCAAAGGGCAGTTCAAGACGGTCACATAATCGAGTTAAGGTTTGTTGTCTTCTAGAGGGACCATCGCATTACTTGCACTACTTAGAACGTCATTAAACTACGGAAAAGTCCAACAATTGGAAATTTCCCGGAAGGGGAAAAAGTGGGTATCCGGTCGAACTTTTTAACATATTCTAAAATTACCCGGAAAAACACACAGAAAAGATTAGACAATCCGATCGAAACATCGAGTCCCCAATACAACCCAGAAAACTCAACTCTTGAGTATAATTTAAAAAATCCTAGAAAATCCAGAACCAAAATATAGGAATTACTATGCAAAAATTATGGGGCAATGTGACCAAACGGCCGCGGAACCGCCGCAGAAGCCATGCTTCTGCCGCTGTTCCGCGGCGGTTTAGATGAATCACGAGCTCGTTTTGCACCATAATTCTTAGATCTTCCTGCTGAATTTTTTAAGAATTTTTAATCTGGAAAAAACCCAGTTTTTGAAAAAAGTCCAAAGAGCAAATTTGTGTTAGGGTTTAGGTTCGATCGGACTTCTAACTCCGTCTACGCATCGCCTAAGGCTCTAGCTAGGCTCTGATACCACTGTAAGGTTCCTAGGCACACTAATGAGGTCTCACAAGGGATCAAACATGGCTAATTCAAAATTTTCATGTGCCTACAAACCCTAATACGGATCGTTAACTAGATGTATAGACGATGAAATGCAAATAAACAACTTTAATTAAGAGGGAAGTGACTACAACCTTTGTAGATCCGGTTCTCCACTTTCTTAGCTCCACGTAGACGTCCCACCGCTGTACAAATCGGATCTTGGACTCTAGCGTCGGCTTCATCGGAGAAATGGGCGGGCTAGGTCGTCGACTACGATGCCGAAGACGATCTACGTCGAGGCAATTCAAGATCAAGCTCCAACTTCACCAAGTCATGAAACTTGTGAAGAAAACACCCTATACTACTTGGCAAGTGGTAGAGGATGAAGAAATAGGAAGTGGGTTCACTTTAGAATTGGATTTCTCACTCTTTTTCTCAAGTTGCCATTGATGGTTGCAAGGTTTCTTCATTGTTGAAGATGAAGAAAGAATATGATAAGTATTATGCAAAATAGAAAATAAAAATGAATACTTATCACATAGCAACCATGGTTAGGTGTAGAGAATAGACTATGGTTAGTTTGAATGGTTAGGGTTAAGCATGAAGACAAAATGGTCACTTAGTCAAAGCTTCATGAAGCTTCAACAACAAACAAAGAAAGCCACCATTTTCTCTTTATCATTTCAAAAAGAATAATAAATAAATAAACAGATAATAAAATGAAAACCCTAACCATTACACAACCATGGTTTAATCTTTACACAAACCCAAGTGAGCATGTATCATCAAACATGATACAAACAAGTGCACACAAATATATCACATATACAATGTGCATTTCAAGTGAGAAAATCCATTTAAAGTGAACTAATATTAGTTAATGCAAAGTAATATATCAAATATATAATTATGCATTAAATCATTAAATCAATACTTGATTTAAAGATCCGGTCATATCGCATATAACAGACTAATATCCAATGTATCGGCTTATCGAATCAATCCTTGATTCGATAACTAGGCTATATCGCATACAACCAATCGATACATTCATCGCGAGAATAGAATACGGTATCACATACTCGCATTATTCTCGGTCCCGCACATATCTCATATGCGCTCCTATTTTGTTTCGCTTGAGCCAGGAAACCTCTGTGTAGGACTCTAAAGACTCGTCAATACGCCGGCAGCAGGTGATGATCATATCAAACACCCACAAGCCGCAAGCGGTCTGCTAAACGTAACGGCCACCCGGGTATTGAGCGATCAGAAGATCGACGAGCAAGCCCGTTCACACTCCTGTGAATCCAACCAATAACAGTTACCGTACAGTCCGGTCTGTTCGTCTGATATGTCGCATATCTCGCCTAGGGGTGGTAAACGTCAGACCCTAATAGCTTGATAAGTCATGCCGACATAGGGTCCATAACATTCGTGAAACTACTGATAACTCTTACCAGTATATCACTGCAACCCTGGCCAGGGATTTCCTGTTATGGCCAGTCGAGCATAGCGCAACATCCACCCTCAATACCGGGAGAGACGAATCCCCTCCTATCCCTCATTGCCTCCATGTGAATCGGGACTGTACCCAAAAACCACCTGTTTGCACGACTCAGTAGAGCCGTGGTAGGGTGGAAATCAAAGCATAGTGGGAGACACACAAGACTCTATGACGATCTCGGGTCAACAGACTAAGCTGTACCAGTGTCACCAGAGAACTGCAATCTGACGTGAGGTATAATACCATCTGGGAGTTCTCGGCGAGTCCGTTCAGTGTACCCAGTCTCCACTGAGCACCCGCATACCATCTCCGATGTCAAACACCAATGGATATGGGATCATCCATCGCCCATCACATGGGTCGAGAAGATATACGCTAGTCTACTCTGGAATATCGATGCCCCGTCTCGATATTCCCACGACTAGGAACATTGAAGGATGTACTCATGGACTACCCAGGCCCCACTAGTATGATCTACATCATAGTCCTGGAAGTCGAGTACACATCCTAAGGGCTTTATCAACATGTAACAGAGAGACAGAAAGTATACATGTTAAGATAAAAAGCAACCAGATAGCGTACTATCATGTTGAGCAAGAAAGTCCTACCTATATATGTCCCAGCATCCACTATAATATACATCCAATGTAAAGTAATGGCCTCTAGGGCATACATATAACTAACAGGGAGATCATGGATCGTGGCGAAGGGACGACTATTCGGAGCTTATGAAGCGAAGGATCGGACTACAAAGCTTGTAATCCCTCTCTCTTAGTTGTAAAGATATTTACTTGCATGTGTAACCCTAATTATCTAGCAAAGATCCTAGCTTTGGCTTGTTCGGCACGTCTAAATTTTAAATCGGGCATGGTTGATGCCTTATAGACCCTTTAAGAGTGCCTAGGAACCTACACCTTGGGCTAGTAGAGTGAGATGCAGATCTCCTCACGAAGCATTCGATCTCGAAAGGATTTAAATACAGTTTAAGAAATACGAATTTTCTAAATAAAATAAAATTATTTTTAAAATTAAAATTATATAAAATTATAAATACATATTTTCAAAATATAATAAACCTATATTTTTTGAAAATTAAAAGATTAACAAATGTCAATAAAATACCCCCAACATACCAAAAAGACAAGTTTTACAATAAAATACCATGAACTTTCCAAGCTAAGTAATTATCACTAAAATACCCAATACTTAAAATCCACACTTATGAAAACTCTAAGTAATACTAATCACCCTCGAGATTTACTTTTAACTATATTAAAAATATTTTTCAGAAAACTCCCTCGAGTTATATAAAAACAATATTTAAGGATTTTAGTAAATATAGGTTTAAGCGGGATCAATTCTCTTGAACCCCAGAGAGCCGGAGAAAGTGAGTGCTTGCCTATTTAAGATAGAAAACTTAACGGAGTTATCAATAGTAATTTTCTTGGAAAAAGACACAAATACTGTCGTCCATGTGCAGCAGTTACCGATGGCTCCCGAACTTAATTCAAGAGCTAAATCTGGTTACAAATGTCTGACTCGGTCTGAGTCTAAACTCAATCCTGAATCTAATTCTGTCACGACCCGAAAAGTACGGAATATGACCGGTACTTAAATTACGAAACGTCTCGAGGCGTACGTAATCTAAGTAAGCCAAAACCCAGAAATCAAACCAAAGAAGCAATAGAGTGAAGGAAAAACCAACTTAAAACAAGTAGTTTTAACAACATAGGCCGAAGTATGTATTTTTAAAATCTCAAGTATTTTCTGAAAATTTCGGCAGAGTCTCCTTTGTAAATACTGGCCCCAAACGGGATACAACATGAATAGTATACGAAACAAATAAAAAGGCATCCCCAAGCGGGAGCTAGCTCTTCGTCAATCGACGGTCACAACCACGCAAGCAATATAATATACAACGCCGAAGGGCGAGAATCAAAACTCAAAAGAAAACCCAAAATCAGCATGAAACCATAATAATACAACGCGCGACTCTAAGGTCGAAAAAGATAACAAGTCTGGTCTTCTATCTCTATCAAATATACAATCTGGTTGATAGAGTTTCTAGATACAACTGAAATAATAAATAAACAATGGTGGTCCTGATGCAAAAGAACCCACCTACCAAAGCAATCACCCGAAAGGAACAGTGTGCCAGTAAAGCCGCAACGAAACCTGTACGGAAAAACCTGCAAGGAACTGTGGCATAACGGGGGTGAGTTGCCAACTCGTGAGTAGAAAACATCTACGAGTAGAAATCGCATCCACGACGCTATCCTAGGTCATATAAGGTAATATCCTCAAATAATATTCTGATCCAACATAAAAGTGCAATACCACGTGCTCGTGTCAGTGCCTCAGATAGCAACATATCAAATATATGATGTATGAATGCATTACGAATGGAAACAGAATATATCATGAGTGAGACAACTGTTTTCTTTAATCAATGAGATTTCTATATGTATATCAATCAAGTATCATCAATTAAAGCAATAAAGAAATCAGTGTCAGCATCGACACAAAACATAAGTCTCAGTATCTCAATATCAAATCTCAAATCTCAGATCTCAAATATCAATATCTCAGGCATCCGTATCATCTGCGGGATCGGCCCGCGGGCTCCGGCAGAACGGATCAGCCTGTATCCATCTCATGACTCCTGCCGGTATCCTCCGGATAACCGACGAGTCCAAATAATATCACCGGTAGGTAGTGCTCCCCTGCCAGGCTCATCGAATACAACTCGAGCTTCTTGCCCCGGGGTACCATACCGGGCCCACAATGTAATCGAGACGGTTCATCCAACTCCTCGAATCGGGTCTAGAAATTCAACAACAATCATGAAAACTCATGGTGGACGACTCATACATCATAAGAAAACCGCAATTTGCATTTTAAAATGATGATACTAAGTTTTTATTAAATTCTTGCGGTTTTCCCCCAAATCCAGAAATCTCATGTAAATCTGAAATCATCAAAATCATGATACCAATAAACAGTGAATACCAGCATAAATCTCCATAATACTGCATAACTAATGAATATATGAATGCACCTAATATCATGCAATGAATGCAATATTTAAACTATCATATGGAAGCTATAACATATTGCGACTATCAGCTATCAAGCTATGTCAATGAAAAGGTATTTCCTAAAGTGTACGTGACATGACAATTACCGATGATGATGTGTGTGGGCCGGCAAGAAAGTGTATGTGGAGCATACGCATCATCGGTAATGGTGTTGGTGTCCTGACAGGATGGTTTCATAATTACTAAGTACACAATAAAGATATAATGAGGCGATAACCGCATAATAGAAGGCGAATGAATAGTAATACAACAATAATATGCGGAGCATAAATAATAACATAACAATAAGGAATCTACCTTACTATACATGCGATATACTGTTTTTCCGTTTGAAATAGTACGAATCGTGGTGTTTTGAAAATAAGGGCTACGGTGTTTTTAAGAAAATGTAGGTCCTTTGAAATATCCGTAGTATCTCTTGACATGTCTTTAAAATCCTCATGATTCGTTGGTTTTGGAAATATGTATGACTCGGGTCCAGTCTAACATCTACTAGGTAACTACAGGTCTAACTAACAACCAATCGGAAGGGGTATGGAAACTACCTAAATCTGAGCCGATATATATATATATATGTGTGTAGGGTTCCTAGGCACACTAATGAGGTCTCACAAGGCATCAACCATGCCAATTTCAAAATTTTCCGGTGCCGAGAAACCCTAATGCGATCGTTAACTAGAGAATAGGCGAAACATGCAAGCAGTAAACAACTTTACTGCAAAGTGAAAGAGACTACAACCTTTGTAGATCCGGTCCTCCACTTCCTTAGCTCCGTGACGATGTCCCCTCGCTGCGATCATCGGATCTCGGACTCTAGTGTTGATTTCATCGGAGAAATGATCGGGCTAGGTCGTCGACTTCGATGCCGAAGATGATCTACGTCGAGGCAACACAAGATCAAGCTCCAACTTCACCAAGCCATGAAACTTGTGAAGAAAACACCCTATACTACTTGGAAAGTGGTAGAGGATGAAAAAATAGGAAGTGGGTTCACTTTGGATTTGGATTTCTCATTTGGAATCATCACTTGACATTTTTGAAGCAAGCTTTTCTTTTCTTTCTCAAGAGGAAGAAAAAGAAGAAAAAGAATAATGAATTAATTCCAAAAAGAAAAATGAAGTGATGGTTATCATGATGCAACCATGGGTGAGGCTAACTCATGTAGAGAATAAACTAGGGTTAAGGGAAATGGTTAGGGTTAAGGAAATAAACAAAATGGTCAAAGCTTGAAGCTTCAAGAAAAAACAAAGAATGCCACCATTTTATTTTATCCAAAATAAATAAATAAATAAATGAATAAATAAATTAAAACCCTAACCATTTACTTAACCAAGGTTTAAATCAAACATATACCCAAGTTTGCATGTATCATCAAACATGATACAATCTTGTGTTCAAAAATATATCACATATACAATGTGCACAAACAAGTGAGAAAAACATCTTAAGTGAACCAATATTAGCTAATGTAAAGTAATATATCAAATATATAATTATACATTAAATTATTAAATCAACACTTGATTTAACGATCCGGTCACATCACATACAACCAATCGATACATTCATCGCGAGAATAGAATACGGTATCACATACACGCATTATTCTCGGTCCCGCACATATCTCATATGCGCTCCTATTTCGTTTCGCTTGAGCCAGGAAACCTCTGTGTAGGACTCTAAAGACTCGTCAATACGCCGGCACCAGGTGATGATCATATCAAACACCCACAAGCCGCAAGCGGTCTGCTAAACGTAACGGCCACCCGGGTATTGAGCGATCAGAAGATTGACGAGCAAGCCCGCTCACACTCCTGTGAATCCAACCAGTAACACTTACCGTACAGTCCGGTCTCGTCGTCTGATATGTCGCATATCTTGCCTAGGGGTGGTAAATGTCAGACCCCAATAGCTCGATAAGTCGTGTCGATATGAGGTCTATAACAGTTCGAGAAACTACTGGTAACACTTACCAGTAAATCTCAGCAACCCTGGCCAGGGATTTCCGGTTATAGCCAATCGAACACAGCGCAACATCAACTCCCTATACCGGGAGAGACGAATCCCCTCCTATCGCTCATTGCCTCCATGTGATTCGGGACTGTACCCAAAAACCACCGTTTTGCACGCCCTCTTGGATGTGGTAAGGTGGAAATCAAAGCACAGTGGGAATCACACAAGACTCTATGACGATCTCGGGTCAACAAACTACTCTGTACCAGTGTCACAAGAGAACTGCAATCTGACGTGAGGTATAATACCATCTGGGAGTTCTCGGCGAGTCCGTCCAGTGTACCCAGTCTCCACTGAGCACCCGTATATCATCTCTGATGTCAAACACCAATGGATATGGGATCATCCATCGCCCATCTGTATGGGTCGAGAAGGTATACGCTAGTCTACTCTGGTATATCGTTGCCCCGTCTCGATACACCCACGACTAGAGACATTGAAGGATGTACTTATGGACTACCATGTCCCCACTAGTATGATCTACATCATAGCCCAGGCAGTCAAGTACACATCCTAAGGGCTTTACCAACATGTAACAGAGAGACAATCAGTATACATGTTAAGGTAAAGAGTAACCAGATAGCATACTATCATGTCGAGCAAGAAAGTCCTCCCTATATATGTCCCAGCATCCACTACAATATACATCCTATGTACAGTAATGGCCTTTAGGGCATACATATAACTAACAATCTCCCACTTGCACTAGGGCCATCTGTAGCAGTGGTTGTGGTATCTCATACCCAACCATCCCATAAAAGTCTCTCTCTGGGAAAAGGCCTTTGTGAGTGGATCCGCCGTGTTGTCCTCTGAGTCTACTCTCCTAACCTCGATCACCTTGGAGATCAGCCATCTCCATGATCAGGTGATACTGCCTTAGAATATGTCTGGATCACTGATGGGACGGACGTTCCTTGGCATAAGCCACAACTCCATTGTCACACAATGGGAGGAACTAAGTTCATCTCATGAACAAATATACATCCAGACTGCCTCTTTGGTAGCATCTTAAGTAGCGATGTATCCAGCCTTTATCATCTAGTATGCCACGGTATCTAGTTTGGAACTCTTCCAACATGCCGTCCCTTTGCTGAGGGTAAAGACAATGCCTGTAACTAACATTCAGTCATCCTTATCACCCTAGAACCTTTCCAGTGATTCTCCCTAGGATCGTTTGATACCATCTCACTACATCTAGTGAGTATCCTAACATCCAATTACATCTATCTCATAGATGAAAACTTAGGATTTAGGAGGTATCACTTTGATCTTATATGGAGAATCTTTGTGATAAGCGGAGATTGACCGAGCGTAGCATAGGAAACTCCTTCCCTATCAAGAGTATGTCATCCACGTACTCTACGAGGATCACTACCATACTCCCTACTACCTTTTTGTATATACAAGGTTCATCTACCATTTTGATGATGTCAAACTGTTTGACTAACTCATCAAAATAGATGTTCCAACTCCGCGATGCCTGCTTCATCACATAAAACATCTTGCACGCGTTTCCGCTGCTCCTACTATTTACGAAGCCCTCTGGCTGTGTACTTATAGACGTTCTCTTCTAAAACATCATTTTGAAAAGCAGTCATGACACCCAACCGCCAGATATCGTAGTCATGGTATGTAGCCGTGGCAAGTAGGATCTGGATGGACTTAAGCATAGCCACTGGAAATAGGTTTCATCATTATCCACGCCTGGTTGATGACGAAAACCTTTAACAAGTCTAGCTTTGAAAGTCTCAACTTTTCCATCTACACCAAGTAATCTTCTCAAGATATACTTGCTCCTGATGGGGATTTAACCCTTCATATATAGCAACCAAATTCCATACTTTGTTGGTGTATAAGGATTCCATCTCAGATCGATAAACATCCAGCCATTCTTACAGAGTCTTACTCCTGATGGCCAGCTTGAAACTAGTTGGGTCATCATCTCATGATGCAATCCTCGCTCCCACTGTCATAGAGAAACCGAAGTAACTCTCAGGTGGGTGAGGAACCCTACTAGATCGGCAGAGAGGCTGAGGTTCGTTGGTTACTATTGAATCCTTCGGTTCTACCAAATTATCAGCTGCAGTTTGTATAGCTGGAACATTTCCAGTTCTACATAACAGACCTTGCCTCGAGCTTGTCCGGATTTTGCTTTGTAGACATAGGCCGGACAACCCAAATCTTAACAAACTTAAGATATGGGCTCTTCCCTTTCCATATCACATATGAAGTGGTAGGCAACTGATTTGATTTGAACCCTATTCAATAGGTATACAGCTTCTTAAGTGCATAACTCCCAAAAGGAAATAGGTAACTCAGTAGTACTCATCATAGAGCGCACCATATCAAATAGGGTGTGGTTGCTCCACCCCGATACACCATCGTGCTATGGTGTATACGGAGGAGTAATGCTGAGAAAGAATCTCATTCTCTTTTAGAATAGTCCAAGAATTCCGTGCTCAAGTATTCTCCTCCTTGATCACATCAAAGGACATAATACTTTTACCCGTTTTGGTTCTCTACTTCTAACTTATATTCTGAGAATATCTCAAAAGCTTCGGACTTATATTTCAACAGGAACATATGGCTGAATCTTGAGAGATTATCAGAGAATGTAATGAAGTACAAAGAACCGGTCCTGGCATGTGTAGACAGGGGACCTTACATACATCATCATGTATCAGTCCCAAGAGTTTACTAACTCTTTCTCTGTTTCCAATAAACAGAGCTATGGTCATCTAATCTTTGTGACATGACTGGCAAGTTTTCACAAGATGTAAATTCAAACAGATTTAAATATGCATCTATGTGCAACTTAGCTAGTCGGGTCGCATTGATATGACCTAGTCTACAATACCTCAAGAAGGATTCGTTCATTTCTGAACTCTTCCTCTTGTGTGTGTTTTGTATACTAAGAACTGTAGTTTGATTTAGAACGTTAATGCTTTTAGATAACGTGCCTGAACCGATCAACTTTTGATATAGGAAATGTTCAAAACATTATCCAACAATACAAACTTATATCCTTTCTTTACTAATAAAGAGATTGATATGATTTTGTATATCAGGTTCGGTATCTAATGACATTTGTTCAGAATCAATGTATTCAGGTAATACAGGGTGACAGTGACCAACAGACTTGGCTGCAACACTTGCACCATTTTCTGCCTCATGAAACTTATCACCCATTCTCAGTTCTCTACCTATCTGTAGACCTATGTAATAGATTACATATCTGGGATCCTGATCCGGTATCAAATACCCAGGACGTAGAGGATACAGAGAAACAGTTCTTTGTAATGAACACACCCGAAGGAGATGCATCATATGCACTTTCTTCGTTTGGGCGGCATGGGAAATCTGGTATTCCCCAATTTCCTGCTCTGTCTTATAACATTTATAAGTTGGAGCAGGACCAACGTTCCCCAGCTCAGTATAACAAGCGGGTTCGGTCAATATATCCGTTTTATTATCTTGATTAAAGCGTGATATGGTCGCTACCTGGAGAGAGAGAGAAGAAAACACTCAGCGTATGCTCTTGCAAGATCAGATTGGTTATTATTTTATCTAATCAGGATGGCTCCCACTGTTTTTATCAAATCTTCCTTCAAACCCTAAAAGGAAAGACTAGCCGGGATTAATTACACGCTACAAGTTCGCCAATCTTTCAGCCAGGCCAGTGTCGATACTTTGAGGGAGGTTCCCCGTGCTTTCGCACGGACCTAATTACAGTAAACCTCGTTTTCCCAGAGGCGTAACCTCGTTAACACCTTTCTAGGCACCTACTTGATCGGCTAATTATAATGTGTAAAACTCTCCCAGGAGTAACTCTTACTCGCAGCGGGTATCGGGATCCAACTATCTCATAGAAGGTATGCAATCTCATTGCAAATTTCAACACTTGAAATTCCCGATAATTTTGCCCCTAGCACCCTATGACCTTGACGGAGGTCAACAAACCATAGGCTACTAGTCAAGTTCAACCCGTCATTTCTTGATTGAATCAAACCCACCCGCACGACCCTTGACGGAGGTCAACAATGTCGCACGACTACCCTAATCCAATCTGCATCATATGCATAAGCAGATAAATACTAGTTAGCTACCGCACACTACGTCTTGACGGAGGTCAACAAACGTAGCACGAATACTAAGTAGGACTTATCTGAAATGACGGAGGGCTACGACAGGTTTTTATGAAAACCTCTTGCGTAATGAACTTGATATCATTGTAGGATCGAATGATTTTAAAATGGAGTGCTTTTGAGGCTTTTCTAGTTTTGCTAAAGGGGTCACTCCCGGTGATGGGATCGTCGGCCCTTTCCTCATCGAATAAGGTGCAGGATATATCATATATACCGCTGTGCAAAGCAAGAACTATAGGAGAAACCAAAAGACAAACCGAGGGTTGTAGCATCTGCTAGTTATTGCTAAAAGGGTCACTCCCGGTGAAGGGATCTCGGCCCTTTCCTTATCGAATAAGGTGCAGGATGTTCTACAAGGAACACCGCGATGCAAAGCAAGAACTGTAGCTATCTGTTTTTGAAAATTCGATTCCACAACATCTTAGGTTTCTTTTCTTTCATTAATCATATTAATGAAGTCCCATCATTTAAGTTACCTAAACATCACAGATAAATACGACGTATACTTATGCCATCCGCATTCGCCTCGATGTCTCCTCGTGCACCGTTAGGTTAGGTAACTAACGACAGAGCGGGGCAGGGCTAGCGCGGGTGTAAAACATAAGCAACGTCTATATAATATATCGTATATACTATATACAGTATTTATCATAGAACATATCAAATGATCACATCACAGATATCGCAGCAGAAGAATCATATGAAATATTGGATATACTAGGACGTCCGTGTTTTCAATATGAGCCAGTATAAAACACGGATTCCACGGTCGCGATGAATAGCCAAACTCACACCCCTAGACCCCTACGAGAGCGGCAAGCAACCCTACCAATTCTAGAGTTAGGAGACCCGGACTCGACTCCTCGAGTTGGTCTCCCACTGGACTCCAGAACCCGGTTACTTGTGCCCTCCTCCTTGGGTCTATCCTAGTGCGGAAAAGTAAATAATATACAAACGGTGACATCTTCCGCAACCTGGAAGTGCCCCAATAAAAGAATATTACATACAAGTTTTTACATGAATGAAAATGAAAAACACTCATCTCACATAAAAACCCCCGGCTATTCAAACACGACGATCCAATATAACATATCCAGCAACACATAACATCACATGTCATCAACGTAAGTAAACATGCGTATCCCAATTGTCGTTGATATATAGCAACGAAACCGGTGATATCACATATTACACTTACGGTCGTAGAAAAGAAAGTGTAAAACTACAACAGTTGGAATCCGCAACCTACTTAGACATCACATGCCTAACCATCTGAATTCCTTAGACATCACATGCCTAACAATTATAAACCCCGCATTTTAGTCTCAATATCGAAAACTCTTTTCAATATCAAGTCGGGCAATTCAACAAGATTCCCGATAATCCTGATCGAATGCTCGTCGCAAACTTTAGTAGGCGGCCGCACCCCCGACGCCGTCGACGAAGTGCACCAAGGCGGAACACCGCTGCCGCGAGCACCCGAACGGATGCTTTCGGTGACGGGGTTCTCCTACAGTCACTTGGTCGGGGCTATGGGGTGAGGCTGTCTATTAAGTTTACCCGGCAAGTATCCGCGTACGCTACGTGATTGCGACGGACTTTTGATCACATCAAAATTCCGTGGCAACCGATCAAGTGAGACTAAAGTGCTATGTTTATAACATTCATTTTAGTTATCTCATAACTACTTGTGAATTCCGAATATTGTATCCCATTCCAGATAAATAGAAAATGTTAAACTTTCCGATCGAACATTCAAACACCCAAGTTTTCCCAAAACAGCTCAACACATGAAACAATTTTAAAAACATCCAGTTCATGCCTCGGTACCAACGGTCCAGCCGTAGAAGGGTCAAGCCAACGCCTCACATGTGGCACGCCGTACTGCCCCAAACCCTAAGGTTCAAAGGGCAGTTCAAGACGGTCACATAATCGAGTTAAGGTTTGTTGTCTTCTAGAGGGACCATCGCGTTACTTGCACTACTTAGAACGTCATTAAACAACGGAAAGATCCAACACTTGGAAATTTCCCGGAAGGGGAAAAATTGGGTATTTATATCCGGTCGAACTTTTCAACATATTCAAAAATTATCCGGAAAACACATAGACAAAATTAGACATCCCGATCGAAACACCGAGTCCACAATACAACCCAGAAAACTCAACTCTTGAGTGCAGATTAAAACTTCCCAGAGAACAGAGGAAACAGATACGGGCATTACTGTATAAAAATGAATCCCTAATCAGTACATACGGCCGCGGAACCGCCGCAAAAGGAGGCTACGGCCGCGGTTCCGCGGCGCTACAGTGGAATTAAGGTTTCGTTTTCAGCAGTAACTCTTAGAATGCCCTGTTCTATTTTCTGAGCATTTTTAATTGACAAAAATCTACAGTTTTGAAAATTGTACAGAGAGGGGTATCGTATTAGGGTTTCGGGTTCGAACGGACTTCTAACTTCGTCTACACTTCGTCTAAGGCTCTAGCTAGGCTCTGATACCACTGTACGGTTCCTAGGAACACTAATGAGGTCTCACAAGGCATCAACCATGCCAATTTCAAAATTTTCCGGTGCCGAGAAACCCTAATGTGATCGTTTACTAGAGAATAGGCAAAACATGCAAGTAGTAAACAACTTTACTGCAAAGTGAAAGAGACTACAACCTTTTTAGATCCGGTCCTCCACTTCCTTAGCTCTGTGATGATGTCCCCTCGCTGCGATCATCGGATCTCGGACTCTAGTGTTGATTTCATCGGAGAAATGATCGGGCTAGGTCGTCGACTTCGATGCCGAAGATGATCTACGTCGAGGCAACACAAGATCAAGCTCCAACTTCACCAAGCCATGAAACTTGTGAAGAAAACACCCTATACTACTTGGCAAGTGGTATAGGATAAAGAAATAGGAAGTGGGTTCACTTTGGATTTGGATTTCTCACTTGGAATCATCACTTGACATTTTTGAAGCAAGCTTTTCTTTTCTTTCTCAAGAGGAAGAAGAAGAAGAAAAAGAATAATGAATTAATTCCAAAAAGAAAAATGAAGTGATGGTTATCATGATGCAACCATGGGTGAGGCTAACTCATGTAGAGAATAAACTAGGGTTAAGGGAAATGGTTAGGGTTAAGGAAATAAACAAAATGGTCAAAGCATTTCAAAACTTCATGAAGCTTCAAGAAAAAACAAAGAATGCCACCATTTTATTTTATCCAAAATAAATAAATAAATAAATGAATAAATAAATTAAAACCCTAACCATTTACTTAACCAAGGTTTAAATCAAACATACACCCAAGTTTGCATGTATCATCAAACATGATACAATCTTGTGCACAACACATATACAATGTGCACAAACATGTGAGAAAAACATCTTAAGTGAACCAATATTAGCTAATGTAAAGTAATATATCAAATATATAATTATACATTAAATCATTAAATCAACACTTGATTTAACGATCCGGTCACATCACATATGACCGACTAATATCCAATGTAACGACTTATCGAATCAATCCTCGATTCGATAACTAGGTTATATCGCCTACAACCAATCGATACATTCATCGCGAGAATAGAATACGGTATCACATACACGCATTATTCTCGGTCTCGCACATATCTCATATGCGCTCCTATTTCGTTTCGCTTGAGCTAGGAAACCTCTGTGTAGGACTCTAAAGACTCGTCAATACGCCGGCAGCAGGCGATGATCATATCAAACACCCACAAGCCGCAAGCGGTCTGCTAAACGTAACAGCCACCTGGGTATTGAGCGATCAGAAGATCGACGAGCAAGCCCGCTCACACTCCTGTGAATCCAACCAGTAACACTTACCGTACAGTCCGGTCTCGTCGTCTGATATGTCGCATATCTTGCCTAGGGGTGGTAAACGTCAGACCCCAATCGCTCGATAAGTCGTGTCGATATGAGGTCTATAACAGTTCGAGAAACTACTGGTAACACTTACCAGTAAATCTCAGCAACCCTGGCCAGGGATTTCCGGTTATAGCCAATCGAACTCAGCGTAACATCAACTCCCTATACCGGGAGAGACGAATCCCCTCCTATCGCTCATTTCCTCTATGTGATTCGGGACTGTACCCAAAAACTACCATTTTGCACGTCCTCTTGGACGTGGTAAGGTGGAAATCAAAGCACAGTGGGAATCACACAAGACTCTATGACGATCTTGGGTCAACAGACTACTCTGTACCCGTGTCACCAGAGAACTTCCATCTGACGTGAGGTATAATACCATCTGGGAGTTCTCGGCGAGTCCGTCCAGTGTACCCAGTCTCCACTGAGCACCCGTATATCATCTCTGATGTCAAACACCAATGGATATGGGATCATCCATCACCCATCTGTATGGGTCGAGAAGGTATACGTTAGTCTACTCTGGTATATCGATGCCCCGTCTCGATACACCCACGACTAGGGACATTGAAGGATGTACTTATGGACTACTATGTCCCCACTAGTATGATCCGCATCATAGTCCAGGTAGTCAAGTACACATCCTAAGGGCTTTACCAACATGTAATAGAGAGACAATCAGTATACATGTTAAGGTAAAGAGTAACCAGATAGCATACTATCATGTCGAGCAAGAAAGTCCTCCCTATATATGTCCCAGCATCCATTACAATATACATCCTATGTACAGTAATGGCCTCTAGGGCATACATATAACTAACAATATGTGTGTGTGTGTGTGTGTGTGTGTGTGTGTGTGTGTGTAATAGACGGTGATCCCGCCTCAATAGTATCCCATACGATACCCTATATAATATGACATTCTCGAGTCAAGAGTGCGGATCTATCATCAATATAGCTCGTACGGTAAATCCGTCGTTCGGCATCCCAAATTTGGGTACAGGTCAAATATCGCATTCATCACATTAGTCATCTGGTATCCTCTTTATCAAAATCAAGATTCGGGGTACTGATCTACGTCTAATACATTATTGATACCATCTATATATGCATGCGTGTGTATGAAAACACCACGCCTAAAGGACCCGCTAAACATATCACGTCGTAACTCAAATACGAACCCTGTCACATCACCGATCTCACGGCCTCAAGTCCAATCTCATCGACTCATCTCCAATCCCAAGTACTATTCTCATAATCCGTGTATATGTATACGTATACACACACACACACACATACACACACAGTCCCATACCCATGTGTGTGTGTGTGTATACACACATGTAAATAGATGTATGCAAATGCGTGTGTATGTGTGGGTGTGAACCTATTCTAGGATTCGCGACTAAGAAGCTATGCTAGTTTATTTCTAATTACTTTAAACTAAATCATGAAAACAATAACCATCTCTTGATAAACATCCACGTATCATGAATCACATATATAACATATATACATATCATAACTATACTACGAACCGCGGGGGTGCTATACGCCATCCACCCGACTTCTCCCCGTAGATATAAATCTACTCACCTGCTCCTCGCTTGCCGAAATTGATGTCGCCACGTGCTTGCTTGTCGTCTCGAAGTACACATGGGGGTGCCTACATGTAAACATATAGTATCGTAAACCGAAATCACGGATAAAAGTCCAAAACAGCATACGAAAACCAAATCGGCACGCGTATCACGCATAGGTCAAAACCTATCGCCTACGCATGCAAGAATAGCCAAACCAACCCTCGAGGTTGATGTACAAATGTCAAACCATCGAGAAAAACCCAAACACACCAATCGTGATTTCAAAACTCACTAATTATATAAGAAATAAGGTTTAATTCATCAAAACCATAAAATTAAACAAATCGTTTTATTTCCGAAAAACCTAGTTAGCACAAATTCCCATTTTGGTTCAAAACTTGATGTTTTAACCAATCTAAATATTTTAACGATTCTAATGGCCAAAATGCTCATTAAATATCATAACTAGGTCATACAAATTACTTCCATATTTCTAATCTCACTAATTATCATTAACTCAAAATTCAAGTTTGCAAAAATATCAAATTTTAACACTTTTTAAAGCAAAATTCACAATTCATCAATTAAGCTTGGTTTTCCATGAACCAAACTAGTAAACTATAATTTAAAATGTTAATAATGTCATGAATACCCTAATTAGATTTTTAATCTCACATTTGCAACTAAATGCTAAAACCTAGTTTGCTTAAAAAAACTTAATTTGGATATTTTAATGTTACAATTAGCAATAAGCAACAAGATTACATTTTGCATGTCCTAAGATACAAAAATACATCACATAACCATGCATAATTGATCACAACTCTAACTCCAAAACAAAACCCTCACTTGAATTTCCAAGTTAGCATCTAGAACCAAATTAACACTTAATATGCTACATTAAAGCAATTTAAACAACAAATTCCTTATAGGGTTAAGATTATACCTCCCAAATTTTGAGATCTAGCTTGGAAATTAGCTTACAAAAAGTCTTCTAGCTCCATGATCCATGCTAATTTTGAACAAAGAATAATGGCTAAAAATTGGATTTGGAGTTTGTGGGATTTTTGTATTGATTTTGAGGCATTTTGCAAGAGTTTTGAAATGAAATGAGATGGGGATTTGGGAGGGGGAGCTGCTGGAATGGGTGGCTCGGCCATGGAGGAGGGATTGAGGAGAGAGAGTGAGAAATGTGTTCAAGTCAATGAAAAGTCTACCTCAATTGATCTATCACCATACCTCTTTATTTAATATCATTTCCTTTCTTTTTTTTTCTTTCATACTAAACTAGAAGTGTGAGATGTGTGGGTGTGGGGCTGCCATGGGGCTCGGCCAGTAGGAGTTAGGGAAGGGTGTGGGTTTGTGTGGTGAGTAAAAATAATAAATACTATACCCCAAGTCAACCTAGAACCATACCTCAATTTCAATTTAGTTTATTTTCACCTTATAAGCCTTTATAGTTTATATTTTCTAAAACAATCTTAATAATTTCTATTCAGTTCAAAAAACAATATTTTATATGTTAGTTTAATGTGTCATGATGCACAAAATTTGTATCAACCCATTCCAATTTGTAATTATCCCTAATTAAATGTATTAGTGACGGCTTAAAATAATATTAAAATAATTAATTTCGGAAAAAATTTCAGTAAACTAGAAATTTTACCAGTGGCTCAATAAACACCAAATACTAGCAATTATATAGCTAGAATATATATATTAAATTTTATATTAAAAGATAATTATACCCTGATTTTTACGGAAAACACCCGTTATTTTACCGATTATCCGAAATTTCACCTAAACGATTTTCAAAACGTTACAATTTTCCCCCCTTAAAAAAATTCGGTCCCCGAATTTAAATTAAAACTCCCCCAAATACTAAAACATTTCAGCAAAACAATCAAGTCGTCGGGGCTCCGAAATCATAAATACATAAAACATATATCGTAGCGCAATGCATGCGCATGAAAAAGAGTGTATAACTCAAAATCAAAACTCCGTCAAGCATCCCGCAATCATCGGAGTCATGGGGAAGACATCAATGTCAAGATCGAATATGAAAACCAACATGATATACATCATTAAAACATCTGGAAGCAATGCATGCAAAACCTTTTTCAAATCGCCGTGCGGTGTTCGCAACACTGCACAGTGGCGGACGTCTATTGTAAGAAAATAACTATATATATATATATATATATATATATATATCCTTTATTTAATATGCACGTCCTGCCGTTTTGAAAGCAATTTTAGAAGGGTTTCCTTTATAAAATGTTTCGTGTCATCTCGGACACGTAGGTAAATACTGAGACTATAGCTCCTCTTTGGAAATCCCTTCGATAACTATCAATGCATGCAAAAAAAATATACTCAGGTACTGTCCTCTGACTAGTCCTGCTCAGTACTAAACCAAATAGCAAGTATTATAAAATATACAGCTCCAAAAGAAATCAATCCCAAAAATATGAGTGCCACGTGCGTCTGGTGCACACGGAAATCGAAATCCATGAATGTGCCATATATGTGCACATAAAGAAAATCTGAGTGCAACTGGTGTGCACGAAAACACCTGTCAAGGGCAACGTGTGTGCCTGATAGCAAAACCAGGTGAATCTGATATGCACGAAGAATCTCGATTTAGTGTATCTAGTGTGCACCTAAATCGCATCAAGCGCCTTAAGTATGTGCAAAATCCAAATCAAGTGCACAATGTGCACGAAAACGAATATCGAATATCACAATCGAAATCGACGGTATACAACACATTTCAATCAAAATCCCAATCAGGTATACCATGGTATAAAATCTCACCATCCTGTGCATCGACGTGCACAGAAGCAAATCAAATACTAAAAGTGCATGACAACTATGCCGAAAGCATAAGTCAAATCATATGCTTGCCCCAGGCATGAAATTAAATATCATGAAACTCGGTCATCAAAACTCAATCATGAAATAAATCACCCAAAAATACTGAAAATCCAAAGTGACGGATACGTGATAGTCAATCACAAAATCATAAATCATAAATACTGTCGTCGATATGTCCGTCCTTCAAAGTCGAAAAGGTGTCGGTGCATCCAATGCTAGCAGAGCAAGGTATCTACTTGCCTCCTGATCATGGCCTGTCGCCTAGTGCCCTTAGGCTCTCGTCTCTCACTGCGGATTGCTAAGTACATAGCTCCTCGGCTCAACGGTCCAATATAGAAACGATAACAGAAGCAGTCCGTTCTAACACATCCTCTAAAGATCTCTGGCTAACTATCATGGTTACTCATAACATGTCTCGTCGATGATGGTGAACTCTGGCCTGCTGGGTGTGCGCCATATGAACACTCCTGGGTCCAGGTCTTCTCGTTCAGTATTTCCAGAAAGGTCCTGTCGAAATCTCTCCCAAGTCTCGTTTCTGTCGAACTGCCCGGAAGTCATCATCCTTACCAAATCTATTTCTTGTTCCGGAATGGCTGCATACTCATCATGACTCCTCCTGGAAGATATATCCATAGTCAACGCTTCTGCTTGCGTATCACATCTCTGATGTCGGTGGAGTGGAACGTCATCTCATCAAGATCTCGTACAAACCTCTTACTCCACTTTTCTCTAATGTCAACCGATTCGGACTCGCCTCCTCGTGGCTGCATGGACTGCGCTCCAACGGCTATACTCGTATCTGGAGTCTCCCAAGCAATGTATCCCATCACATGATATCCGAATGAATTCGAACCATCCGATCGATTGTCAAAACCTCATAATCCCCCAAGAGCTCAACATCTTGGGTACAGTTTAATAGTATCCAATATATGCCACAACACCTATGAACCAACCGTAGAAGGGAAGACCCAAGCCTCACTAATGGCACCGCTGAACTGCCGCAAACCCTAAGGTTCACTGGCGTTCTATGGTCATTAAGTCGAGTTAGGGTTTCATTCTTCTAGAGGGTCCGTAGAATTGCTTGCATTGTTTTCCGAATACTTTAAACTTGGAAAATGGGTCCTTGACATTCGATCTTCTATATCGACTCTCAACGTATCAGCGTGAAGTCGTCTCTAGCTGGATCCAATCAATCTGATGACCTCGCATCGGGGTAGGCAATGAATCACATGTCCTAGTCATTCATCCTCAGGTGACTAGCGATCTTCTATCATATCTCGAAGTATAACTTGTGCGGCGTTAGCTTCAAACATCTGGGGCGATATCTTTTCATTCGCCAAAATCACTGGCTCATTCGTCTGCACGCTGAACAGTGCCTCAATCATCAAAATAATCTGTGCTCTGACGGTCATCACAATCTGGCTGGCCTCTTGAAGGGGCCCAATCCTCTGGTGCTGATCTGCACATCTGAGAAATCTCGTAAAAGCGATCCATCAAACGCTCGTGGCATGAAAACACAATAAAACGACGCCTCTATGCAATCGTATGTCCCTGTAATGACGCCCTGGTCAGTCCTCGTTCGTGACGAGCTCGTGCTGACGCAACTCTAGCCGTAGCTCTCCACGCCCATACAACCGTGATAACAAAACCAAAAACTGGTACCGATGAGGCTAGATCATAGAAATGAATATAATACTGTGCAAAGAAATGTACATCCTAAGGCTTCTTAAGCGGAGTATCGTATCGTAAGTATGCCGCGTAACATACACATGGTACATCACTCTACTAAAGTCACCTACTCCATCAACCAAGGGCCATCCTACACTCCGAAGGTAAAACCTAACGCTCTGATACCAACTTTGTCACGACCCGAAAAGTACGGAACATGACCGGCACTTAAATTACGAAATGTCTCGAGGCGTACGTAATCTAAGTAAGCCAAAACCCAGAAATCAAAACCAAAGAAGCAGTAGAGTGAGGGAAAAACCAACTTAAAATAAGTAGTTTTAACAACATAGGCTGAAGTATGTATTTTTAAAATCTCAAGTATTTTCTGAAAATTTCGGCAGAGTCTCCTTTGTAAATACTGGCCCCAAACGGGATACAACATGAATAGTATACGAAATAAATAAAAAGGCATCCCCAAGCAGGAGCTAGCTCTTCGTCAATCGACGGTCACAACCACGCAAGTAATATAATATACAACGCCGAAGGGCGAGGATCAAAACTCAAAAGAAAACCCAAAATCAGCATGAAAACTATAATAATACAACGCGCGACTCTAAGGTCGAAAAAGATAACAAGTTTGGTCTTCTATCTCTATCAAATATACAATCTGGTTGATGGAGTTTCTAGATACAACTGAAATAATAAATAGACAATGGTGGTCCTAATGCAAAAGAACCCACCTACCAAAGCAATCACCCGGAAGGAACAGTGTGCCAGCAAAGCCGCAACAAAACATGTACGGCAAAACCTTCAAGGAACTATGGCACAATAGGGGTGAGTTGCCAACTCGTGAGTAGAAAACATCTACGAGTAGAAATCGCATGCACGATGCTATCCTAGGTCATATAAGGTAATACCCTCAAATAATATTCTGATCCATCTACATAAAAGTGCAATACCACGTGCTCGTTTCAGTGCCTCAGATAGCAACATATCAAATATATAATGTATGAATGCATTACGAATGGAAACAAAATATATCATGAGTGAGACAACTGTTTTCTTTAATCAATGAGATTTCTATATGTATATCAATCAAGTATCATCAATGAAAGCAACAGAGAAATCAGTGTCAGCATCGACACAAAACATAAGTCTCAGTATCTCAATATCAAATCTCAATATCTCAAATCTCAGATCTCAAATATCAATATCTCAGGCATCCGTATCATCTGCGGGATCGGCCTGCGGGCTCCGGCAGAACGGATCGGCCTGTATCCATCTCATGACTCCGGCCGGTATCATCCGGATAACCGACGAGTCCAAATAATATCACCGGTAGGTAGTGCTCCCCTGCCAGGCTCATCGAATACAACTTGAGTTTCTTGCCCCGGGGTACCATACCGGGCCCACCATGTATCCGAGACGGTTCATCCAACTCCTCGAATCGGGTCTCGAAATCCAACAGCAGTCATGAAAACTCATGGTGGACGACTCATACATCATGAGAAAACCACAATTTGCATTTTAAAATGATGATACTAAGCTTTTATTAAATTCTTGCGGTTTTCCCCCAAA
This sequence comes from Agapanthus africanus, assembly GCA_030015575.1. Classification (NCBI taxonomy): domain Eukaryota; kingdom Viridiplantae; phylum Streptophyta; class Magnoliopsida; order Asparagales; family Amaryllidaceae; genus Agapanthus; species Agapanthus africanus. The sequence goes on along the minus strand of JASDDO010000012.1, from coordinate 495,089,901 downwards.
TCCAGAAATCTCATGTAAATCTGAAATCATCAAAATCATGATACCAATAAACAGTGAATACCGGCATAAATCTCCATAATACTGCATAACCAATGAATATATGAATGCACCTAATATCATACAATGAATGCAATATTTAAACTAGCATATGGAAGCTATAACATATTGCGACTATCAGCTATCAAGCTATGTCAATGAAAAGGTATTTCCTAAAGTGTACGTGACATGGCAATTACCGATGATGATGTGTGTGAGCCGGAAAGAAAGTGTATGTGGAGCATACGCATCATCGGTAATGGTGCTGGTGTCCTGACAACATAGTTTCATAATTACTAAGTACACAATAAAGATATAATGAGGCGATAACCGCATAATAGAAGGCGAATGAATAGTAATACAGCAATGACATGCGGAGTATGAATAATAACGTAACAATAAGGAATCTACCTTACTATACATGCGATATACTGTTTTGCCGTTTGAAATAGTACGAATCGTGGTGTTTTGAAAATAAGGGCTACGGTGTTTTTAAGAAAAGGTACGTCCTTTGAAATATCCGTAGTATCCCTTGACATGTCTTTAAAATCCTCACGATTCGTTAGTTTTGGAAATAGGTATGACTCGGGTCCAGTCTAACATCTACTAGGTAACTACAGGTCTAACTAACAACCAATCGGAAGGGGTATGGAAACTACCTAAATTTGAGCCGATATATATATGTGTGTATGTGTGTGTGTGTGTAATAGTCGGTGATCCCGCCTCAATAGTATCCCATACGATACCCTATATAATATGACATTCTCGAGTCAAGAGTGCGGATCTATCTTCAATATAGCTCGTACGGTAAATCCGTCGTACGGGATCCCAATTTGGGTACGGGTCAAATATCGCATTCATCACATTAGTCATCTGGTATCCTCTTTATCAAAATAAAGATTCGGGGTACTGATCTACGTCTAGTACATTACTGATACCATCTATGTATGCATGCGTATGTATGAAAACACCACGCCTAAAGGACCCGCTAAACATATCACGTCGTAACACAAATACGAACCCTGTCACATCACCGATCTCACGGCCACAAGTCCAATCTCATCGAATCATCTCTAATCCCAAGTACTATCCTCATAATCCGTGCGTGTGTGTGTGTGTGTGTGTGTGTGTGTGTGTGTGTGTTTGTGTGTGTGTATACATAGTCCCATACCCATGTGTGTGTATATATATATCCCCATATACGCACATGTAAATAGATGTATACAAATGCGTGTGTACATGTGGGTGTGAACCTATTCTAGGGTTCGCGACTAAGAAGCTATGCTAGTTTATTTCTAATTACCCTAAACTAAACCATGAACACAGTAACCATCTCTTGATAAACATCCACGTATCATGACTCACATATATAACATATATACATATCATAACTATACTACGAACTGTGGGGTTGCTATATGCCGTCCACCCGACTTCTCCTCGTAGATATAAATCTACTCACCTGCTCCTCGCTTGCCGAAATCGATGTCGCCACGCGCTTGCTTGTCGTCTCGAAGTCCACATGGGGTGCCAACATGTAAACATATAGTATCGTAAGCCGAAATCGCCGATGAAAGTCCAAAATGGCATACGAAAACCAAATCGGCACGCGTATCACGCATAGGTCAAAACCTATCGCCTACACATGCAAGAATAGCCAAACCAACCCTCGAGGTCGATGTACAAACGTCAAACCATCGAGAAAAACCCAAACACACCAATCGTGATTTCAAAACTCACTAATTATATAAGAAATAGGGTTTAATTCATCAAAACCATAAAATTAAACAAATCGTTTTATTTCCGAAAAACCTAGTTAGCACAAATTCCCATTTCGGTTCAAAACTTGATATTTTAACCAATCTAAATATTTTAACGATTCTAATGGCCAAAATGCTCATTAAATATCATAACTAGGTCATACAAATCACTTCCATATTTTTAATCTCACAATTATCATTAACTCAAAATTCAAGTTTGCAAAAATATCAAATTTTAACACTTTTTAAAGCAAAATTCACAATTCATCAATTAAGCTTGGTTTTGCATGAACTAAAGTAGTAAACTATAATTTAAAATGTTAATAATGTCATGAATACCATAATTATATTTTTAATCTCACATTTGCAACTAAATGCTAAAACCTAGTTTTCTTAAAAAAAACTTAATTTGGATATTTTAATGTTACAATTAGCAATAACCAACAAGATTACATTTTGCATGTCCTAAGATACAAAAATATATCACATAACCATGCACAATTGATCACAACTCTAACTCCAAAACAAAACCCTCACTTGAATTTCCAAGTTAGCATCTAGAACCAAATTAACACTTAATATGCTAGATTAAAGCAATTTAAACAACAAATTCCTTATAGGGTTAAGATTATACCTCACAATTTTTGAGATCTAGCTTGGAAATTAGCTTCCAAAAAGTCTTCTAGCTCCATGATCCATGCTAATTTTGAACAAAGAATAATGGCTAAAAATTGGATTTGGAGTTTGTGGGATTTTTGTATTGATTTTGAGGCATTTTGCAAGAGTTTTGAAATGAAATGAGATGGGGATTTGGGAGGGGGAGCTGCTGGAATGGGTGGCTTGGCCATGGAGGAGGGAGTGAGGAGAGTGAGTGAGAAATGTGTTCAAGTCATTGAAAAGTCTACCTCAATTAATCTATCACCATACCTCTTTATTTAATATCATTTCCTTTCTTTTTTTTTCTTTCAAACTAAACTAGAAGTGTGAGATGTGTGGGTGTGAGGCTGCCATGGGGCTCGGCCAGTAGGGGTTGGGGAAGGGTGTGGGTTTGTGTGGTGAGGAAAAAATGGTAAATACTATACCCCAAATCAACCTAAAACCATACCTCTATTTCAATTTAGTTTATTTTCACCTTATAAGCCTTTATAGTTTATATTTTCTAAAACAATCTTAATAATTTCTTTTCAGTTCAAAAATAATATTTTACATGTTAGTTTAATGTGTCATGATGCACAAAATTTGTATCAACCCATTCCAATTTGTAATTTTCCCTAATTAAATGTATTAGTGACGGCTTAAAATAATATTAAAATAATTAATTTCGGAAAAAATTTCAGTAAACTAGAAATTTTACCAGTGGCTCAATAAACACCAAATACTAGCAATTACATAGCTAGAATATGTATATTTAATTTTCTATTAAAAGATAATTATACCCTGATTTTTACGGAAAACACCCGTTATTTTACCGATTATCTGAAACTTCACCTAAACGATTTACAAAACGTTACAAATTCAAACCTGAATTTAAAATCAAACATGAATACTTGATCAAGAACATGAATACTTGAAATCAAACAACAATATCAAACATGTATATTTGACTTGACTTGACCGAACCATGATTATAACTTGACTTGACTACTTGAATACTTGACTACATCCTGAACATGAATACTTGAACAATTTGTATCCATAGTTTCGGCAAGTCTGATAATTATAATCTATACAACACATTATGCGGGGATAAAGGGGTAGATTGGTACAGAACGTATATCGTGGCACGAGAGGTCACTTAAAAGACACCTATATGAATTCTCGTGCCGTTGTCCCGTGGGTTATGACGGGGCCTTGTACTACATGTTACCATAGTCCACGGGGTAAGATGGACTCCTCTCATATACATGAATACTTTCTGTATCAAGCTACAAACAACCACGTTATAATAGCCATCATATATCAGTAATCAATCATACAAGACTTGCCTGCTCATTTCACAATACTTGTATATTCTCTTTCTTCTTTTGGGACTTACCGAGAGTTAGTTCGCTGACGAAATTCCTTTCTATTTCTTTCTTTGGAATGTTCGTCAGGAGGACAGGACTCTCAGGAGATCGAACCTAGCCAGGAGGACTTAGACCAGCTTGCGGCACAGCCTGACTTCTAGTTCTTTGTACTTATTTTCCTGTATGTCATTGTTTAGGAACTGCTTATTATCATTGTATCTTTTCATTTTTAAACAGTTGTATGTAAAGATGAATGTAAATAAAGTTGCTGTTATTTTATATCACTTGTCATTCTTATTCGTTTTATATATTGCTTAATCACGCTTAACGTATTTATTTCTTAGTAAATACGTTGTGGCCTGCCATGTCATCATATCCGTCTACTGGGAAGCGGGGCGTAACAGGTTTTGTTGGCGGCCCATGCAGGTCAGTTCCGCATGAAGTCTTAAGCAATATATTAGAAGAATTATAAGAATCGACAACTACACATTCCTTACATTTCAAATTTCTTGAATCGATCCTAACCATTCCTTTTTCTATCAAGGTCATGGATTCACCCAATAACACTAGCACGAATGTCAATGGCAACACCCCACCACCTACTTTACCACCACCACCTATCGTTGCAGCTCCCATTAACGAGCAAACGGTACTGCTGGAGGCGATCAAGAGCCTTCTGGAGGGTCAGCAGCAGCAGACCGCTATCCTCATGCACCGCCCAGAAGTAGAGGCACCCGGAGTCAAGCAATTCTGGGCACTGCATCCAAAACATTTTGATTGATTCTGTGAAAGTGTGTTTGTAGTAACCGTAATCAATAACGGTATCGCGTGTAGCTAGCCGAGATGAGTACGGGTCGTCCGTAGGGATGCGTGGACCTTTTAATCTTGCTTTAGACGAGTTGAATAGAATAAAAGAATAGGGATAATAATTTCTAGATCTATGTTAAATACGGATGTAGAATTTATAGTTTTAAGATCTAGTTTAAATACGGATATATAATACATAAGAAGAAGGCTTTTAAAGTTCGTTAGGATTTAGTAGTAATGGATGACTAATAAAGATTACTCCTTTTATCTTTTGATAGATTTAAAACTAGATTGATAGTGATGAATGAGGATTAGGGTTCTTGGAAGAAATTAGGGTTTCCCCACTATTGACCCTTGTTCCTTCATTGATCTCTATTCATGTCTATTTCTTAACAAAACAATTGTTAATCTAATTTCAAATCGCGGTCGAGACTATCAATAAATTGATCGCGCCCGATTAGGATGTTAACGATTCTTTTTCTAAAATTTATAAATTTCAAAAGACGTAAAAGAAGTTAAAATATTTTCTCATCCATTATTCTATCCTAATCCTACGAACCCTATCAAGCGGAGAATTACTCGCGCATGATGGAGATAGAAGAAGAACAGATAGAGAATGAGATCATAATGTAAATACAGAAAATAAATGCAAACTAATTAAACTAATGATTTACCTTTATTAATCAACTTCACAAGTACAAATCCTATGAGTTTAGATTACAAGAGGAAGAAGAAGTTGCTCTCGATCTCTGCCTCGTAGAAAGTAGATGTCCCGTCGAACTCATTTTGCTTTATCACGTCGAATCGCAGACCTGTCGTGGATCACTTGTTCTTTGACGGTGATTAGCTTCGTAAAAAAGGTGATGATTTCTAGCTTTAGCCCTCGGTCCTATTTATAGTCACAGAAGATATAAACCCTAGATGCTATATGTGAGAGTTTGTTGATAGGATCCTACCCAAAAAATCCCAACTCCTAAGTCCCCAACACTGCCGCGGATCCGCCGCACCTATCATGATTTGGCCGCGGAAGCGAGGTTGAATAGGGGAGTTAGGGATTGCAATTTCTTCAGTGGCTTCACATTGACACGTAGAGATCTTCTATATATCTGGAATCTCCATATCTTCTTTAAGTCTCTTTCAGTATTGATTCTTCGATTTTAATTAAACTTCATCGGCAGATTTTTGATTCCCGACATCTTGATATTCCGATCTCCTGACCTGAGCCAAATCTTGCACAATATCTCCATGAATAATGTTAGTAATATTTGTTATAGAGACATTATTCTAACCATTTGTATGATGTTATATCTTTTAAAGAATCTTGATAAGAATATTTGATATGATATGCATAATAAAAATATTATATAAATATATTTTCCTTCATAATGTTAATTATAATATAAAAACATATGGTAAATAATATTTTGCAGATAAACCCAAATATGTTCTATATTTATAATAAACACTTTTAGATATTTAAGAAAAGTAAGGAAAATGTTATATCAAATGCACGATATTTTCGACTGAACAAATACCCCAAACTTAACTTTGATCGTACCGAGCAAACTAGTTATTCAAGAGACGGAGAAAAAGAAAAAAGAAAAACCTAAGTAGCACACTTTTGTTGGCAACACGATTGGACTGAGCACGTGCAACAAGCCATTAAACCTCTAGGTGTCCCTAGTAGGAGGAGTGTTGTCTCCTAAGGGTTTTCAGCGGATTACACCCACAAAATCCTATAATAAAAGAAATAAGATGAAAGTTATATATAAAGATAAGAACTATAAAAGAAAGAACTTGAAAATAAGGGTTTCCAACTACACCAGCTTTTCAGTTGCCATGAGCCCTATCTTAGTGGTCGTGAAAAGATGTTAGAAATCACATCATCTCGCAATAAAACTTCGTCTTTATTCTTCCTCCCTATCTTTCTTCCAAACATCGATCATATACCCCTACGTGTGTGTAAAAGTCATTCCTACACTTAGAGAATTCAATTCAAGCTATCATACTCTTTTCCATCTTCCAAAGCACTTTTTGAGTCGGTGAATAATTTCGATGAAATTGCTCACACATTCTTCATGCAACCATTAATACTTATTGAGGTACTAACCGACCGATTACCAAATGTGATTGCTCATTTAGGCGTAATTGCTCGTCTGGCAACACTTAAGGCTTAGCAGTGGCTCCCAAACCAGTTGGTCTAAGGCACTAAGTGATAAAGCACCCTTGCTATATTTTTTATGCTGCCTTAAGCAATTACAAAACCAGTGTTCATTTTTTTTCCTTCACCATTTATATATATATATATATATATATATATATATTTTCATGCTAAGGTTTTTAGACAAGAGTATTTCAAGGTATTCTCTACTATCCCAAGTTTCAAGATGTGTGACAGTGCGTATAATAGGGTATCAGCATTCAAATGTTTGGACTCAAGAATAGAGACTATTTTTCATACTTATTTTTATCCTCAGAATAGTAATTTCCTTCATCTTACTAACCCTTAGGACAACGGCTCATAACTACTTATTACTAGTTTCGTTTAAGAAAATATCTAACTTTCTTGCTTTTCTTAAACCATTCCTATCTTTCATATGTAAATTTTTCACTTTCAAACTTTCATTATCAATTTTTTTGTGCTTATATATATTATAATGCAAAATACTGCGTAAATAAACATAAACCTCCCTCAAACCTGTTTGCAACAGTGTCCTTACTGATGTCATCTGTTAAGCTTAAAAAAAACTATAGACTTGGGAGGAAAAGTTAGTAACGGGGACAAGAAATCATGACAGTGGAATCCTCCCCCAAACTTATTTTTTTGGCTCAAAATTTTGTAATTTTTTCCATTCAAGAGCCAAAAGACCCCCTCCCCCAAACTTGAGTAAAATAGTATTAAGCATTTAAAATTATGAGGGGGGTTAAACTTATTGGTCAATATAAATCTTTACAAAGACCAAAAGTTAACACCAACCATTCAAATATTTTATCGATGTAACGCACTGGTTGGTGGAAGATCAGAGATTTGAAGAAGTGGGGAGGAGATAAGAGGTGGTATGGTTTACGTCTCGGTTGAAAGAGACGAAACAATAATGGTGAACTGAAACGAGAATGTAAATGATTAGGAATGGGAAGAATAGTCACATTCTCGTATGGGATAAGAAGAAATGGAGGTGGTTCAACTTCTTCGGGTGGATGTTGATTAATCACAAAATCCGTGTCATTTAGGAATGCGAGTTCGTCGACGAAAATATCTGCGAAACTTTCATCGATAGTCCGATTGAACGTTTCAATGTCAATAAGTGTCGCGCTAGAATTCAACACACTTGATTTGTCAAAAATTATAGAGATAAGAGACTTGAAAAACTCATCTACCTCATTCTCAAAAGTATCTAAATTAAGTTGTCTTTCTAGAATTATCGAACTCGAAATATCGGATTGTGATTCATCAACACTTGCTAAAATTAAAGGAAGATTAGATGAAGAACCAAAGAAAGTGGGTGATGAAATGGGTAAACAAATTTGGGTGTCGAGTATTGCTGAACCAGATGTGGGAAATGAAGGCTGAATTTCGTTCTGCTTTTCGGTCATGCATTAGCATCAATTTCCAGACGCATATGGGATTCGGGAAAAACAGTTAATGGTTCAAGATGATGTTCATACGGAGGTGAAAAGACATGATGAATTGGTGAGAAAAACTCATCCAAAACTGTGGGTTCATCATCCAAAATATTGCCAGCGTCAATATCCTCAATCAAGTGAAGGTTAAAATTCTCAGACATCTCATCAAAAGCATGGTTTTCAATCAATTTTTTTTCTGGAGTGGAGGTGTAGAGATTAAAAGAATTGGGTGTGGTTTCACTTGAAATGGACCCTTCACAATCGGGTAAATCAAACACTACAAAGTCACACAACTTATCAAACTTTCTATTTTCAATTGGTGAATCATTTGGTGTACTCGATAGATTTGTGAAACTGGAGTTATGGATTTCAATTTGGGATGGGGAGGTTTGATTTGGAAGGGTATACCACTCTCTCCCACTACCCAAATTCTCTATTTGTCCTATTTCTGTATCATACATTGAAATTTTTTGAGCTAGTTGGAAACTTGTTGCTCGTTCGTTGGGTTGTATGAGGGCAGCCATGGACGCATTCAATTCCTCTATGTGGCGGCATGACGCTACCCGATATTCTTCCACTGTCCGTTCAAGACTAGACATGGGTCGGTAAGGGGTTTCAGCAGAAGATCGAAATTCTTGTGGATAGGTAAACTCCCAAATAACTGTTCAGAAAAAATGTCTAGAGAATGTATAAAAGCCGGGTAGGATTGATAGGAATCAAATGGTTGTGAAAATTGGATAGGAGTAGGATCAACATTGTGATAAGAAGAATATTGATATTGGTTGGTTGGTTGGCGACTAGCAACAGATGTCATATACGCCGCAAAATGAGTAGCAATATCTTCCTTAGAAAGTGATGGTGTTTGTTGTCCTAACGGTTTGACTGGATTGAAACTTTGGCTTTTAGCTCTCGCCATATGCTCAGCGATGGACATGTGTTTAGGAGTTCCCTCACACGCTTTAAATGGAGTATCAACATAAGAAGATGTAGAAATTTAATGCGGTTGATAGGACCTGGAGTGAGGTGTCCAACTGTTTCTTTCCGCTTGCTCTATCCGATCTCTTAAAGACGTGGTAGAGTCGGAATTTTGACCAAAACAATTATGAAAACAAGAAATATCTGGTTCTGGATAGCAAAACTTGGCAAGAGTTCGTTTGTTTAGGTTACCCACTATAAGAAGGAAAGAGGAAAGAGGAAGGGGAAAGATTTAAGCTCTAGTTGGATTGTTTTGCTTTGAAAGTGGGATTTGAGGGTTGACTCAACAAATCACAAAATGCATAAACAAACCCTAAAACTAAGGTCACCTAGGTCAAGCACTAGACCGCTCCTAGACTTCCAAAGGACAAGCCGCAGGATCAATCCTTTACCACCTCTTTATCACTCTTGTGGCCAGGTAAGTGCCAGGTAAGTGGGAGGTATCCGCTATACGAATCACCGAAAATAGCGGGCCTAATTGTTAGTTGTATGTATGCCCTAGAGGCCATTATTGTACATGATTGTATATTATAGTGGATGCTTGGACATATATAGAGAGGACTTTCTTGCTCGACATTATAGTATGCTATCTGATTGCTCTTTATCTTAACATGTAGACTTGTATTGTGATACTGTCTTTCTCTCACACGTTGATAAACCCCTTAGGATGTGTACTTCACTACCAGGACTATGATGGAGATCATACTAGTGGGGCCAGGGTAGTCCATAAGTTTATCCTTTAATTGTTCCTAGTCGAAGGTGTATCGAGATGGGGTATCGATATTCCAGAGTAGACTAGCGTATACGCTTCTTGACCCATATGATGGGCGATGGATGATCCCACATCCATTGGTGTTTGATATCAAAGATGGTATACGGGTGCTCAGTGGAGACTGGATACACTAAACAGGACTCGCCGAGAACTCCTAGATGGTATTATACCTCACGTCAGATAGCAGTTCTCTGTTGAATTGCCCGACTTGTTGTTGAAAAGTGTTTTCAATATTGAGACTGAAATGCGGGGTTTATAATTGTTAGGCATGCAATGTCTAAGGAATTCATATGGTTAGGCATGAAATCCTAAATATGTGATATTTCGGGTTTATGATGTCTAAGATGGTTGCGGATTCCAATTGCTATAGTTTTCACTTTCTTTTCTGCTACCGTAAGTGTAATATGTGGTGTATCACCGGTTTCGTTGCTATATGTCAACGACAATTGGGATGCGCATATTTATTTATGTTGATGACATGTGATGTTATGTGTTGCTGTGATATGTTATATTGAATCGTCGTGTTTGAATAGCCGGGGGTTTTGCGTGAGATGGGAGTTTTTCATTTTCATTCATGTAAAAACTTATATGTAATATTCTTTTATTGGGGCACTTCCGGGTTGAGGATGATGTCACCATTGATATATATTATTTACTTTTCCGCATTAGGATAGACCCATGGTGGGGAGCACAAGTAACCGGGTTCTAGAGCCCAGTGGGAGACCATCTCGAGGAGACGAGACCGGATCTCCTAACTCTAGAATTGGTAGGGTTGCTTGCCGCTCTCATAGGGGTCTAGGTGTTGGATATATATATGCCCTAGAGGCCTTCATTGTATAGACTATTAGGGATATGTATGTACATGACAATCTTGCTTATGATAGTACGCTATTTGGTTTGTCTTTATCTTAAACGTGATATATTTTACTTATAAACATGTTGATAAAGCCCATAGGGTGTTTGCCTGACTACCGGCGTTGTGATGGCAGTCATACTTGTGGGAGCTGGATAGTCAATAGGCACATCCTTAAATGTCCCTGGTCGCAGGAGTATCGAGACTGGGCATCAATGCTCCAGAGTAGACTAGTGTATACATATCTAGACCCTGACGAGGGGCGATGGATTGGTCTCGCAGCCATTGGTGATGTACACCTAAGATTGTATACAGATGCTTACTTCGTGTGAGTACACCGGACATGATTCACCGAGAACTGACTGGATGGTGTTATACCTAACGTCAGATAGCAGTTCTCAGGTGACATGTGTGCAGATAGTCTGTTGACTTAAGGTCGTCATTTATCTCGTGTGAGTTCCCACTGTGCTTTGATTATTACCCTACCACGGCTCAAAGGAGTCGTGCAAACAGGTTTTAGTTGGGCATAGTCTCGAGCCACGTGGAGGCAGTGAGCGACTGTTAGGGATTCGTCTCTCCCGGTCTAGGGAGTTGATATCGCACTGTGATCGGTTGGTCATTACCATAAGTCCCTGGCCAGGGCTGATTGAGAATTACTGATGGACTGATCAGTAGATTCTCGGATGGTCTTGAGCCATGCTGGCACGACTTGTATGGTTATTAGGGGTCTGACGTTCACCACCTCCCTAGACCATACATGCGATGCTCTTAGACGAACAGACCGGACTGCGCAGATATTGTCACGGACAGGCTCAGTAAGAGTTCGGATGGGTTTTCTCATCGGCCTTCTTATCGACATCTACCTGGGGACCGTTACGTACAACTAGTGCCGCTTGCGGTCTGTGGTTAAACCCACTGCCAGCGTAGTAGTCGAGTCTTTAGAGTCCCATACAGAGGGTTTCCCTACTCCAGGCGAAACGATATAGAGGTCGTATGGTTTTACGACAAGGGTTCGGACGCATACGCATGTTAACACACGTACGACGTTCGGATAGTTTTTACTAGCCGGCTTTGGTTTAAGCCAGATTCTAGTATCAAGTTATTGTATTTATACAGTCTAAAGCTTTTCCGTGTTTTCACGGATAGGAGGGGCGTTCTCGTAATTTTGCGGGAAGCTTCTAGAAGCATGGTGACTTGAGGGTTTAGGTGGCATTTTCATTAAATGCATTTGTGACTCATTTGTGTGATTCATCCATATCATTAATGCATCATTAATTGCTTAATGACTCATATAGTGAATCACACATATGGAATTAATGAAGCATGATGATTAATCACTTTTATTCATTTATTTGATAAATCATTATGCTTCATATATTCAAGTGAGAAACAATATCATTATCATTATCATGTTCACTTTCTCTCTCCTCAAGCTCACTCTTTCTTCAAACCCTAATCCTACCACTCATGTGTTGAGATTAAGGATTAGAATAGACTAATCAATCCATAACATCACTCTATATCATCTAGGTTCCTTTGATTAGCAACTAGAGAAACTTAGTTACCTCAAGATTAGAGGTGAAACTTGGATTAGGGCTCTCGGGTGGATCATCTATCACGTAGAGGAGGCCGAGGAGGACGTAGAGAACGAAAAGACGAAGGACTAGGTTCACTAGGTATAATCTCTTTTCATAGTAGTTAAGAACTTCTATGGTTATTGTTAGATATCGTTTAGTAAAAATCTTCGATTAGTCGATGTTTGCATATAGAACAAGATCGTTTTTCATATTTCCGCCTCCCCACAACTCGTGGGGTATTGTACATCGACTTACAGTGGTATCAGAGCCCCACTAAACAATAATTAACCCATTAGCAAAGTCGTTACAATTTCGAACGCGAAACGAACCGGAAAATACATCGATATCACTAAGTTTCTGTCGAATTTAAAATGAGGCCTAAAATTTTTTCAGGGACCTCCAGAATTACCTACAGGAAATTATAAGAACACAGGAAAAAATTGGGTGCATGAATCGGCCAAACAGCCGCGAAACCGCGGCCGATCCCACCGATCCGCCGTGGATCCGCGGCCGAGTTGAAGCCGATTCAGCCCAATTTTTCCCAGTGGCTCTTCTGTGATGTTTTGTCTTTTCTGGAATTTTTATTTTTCTGCTCAAGTCTCAGGTTTACAGAGAAGTTTTGGAGTAGAATCTAAAGTGTTTGATCGATCGAAATTATACGATATTTGCTAATTAGATTATATATGTGAACTGTTTAATGTGTTCGTAAACCTCCCCTAACTGCTAGTATGTCGGTTGGCAGGGGGTTGCACATTTCTGTGATGATTTTAATTATTTGTGATTATGAACTATATTGGATTGTTGTGATGATTAGCCGGGGTTTTGTGATAGGTTATTGTATTAATTCATTCGATATAATTGTAATATGTTATAATATTATTTTGCGTGACACATCTAGGTCGCGGTTGTAGCCACCGTTGTATTATTTCATTTTACTGTTTATGCTCTTAGGATAGACCCAAGGTGGGTTGCACAAACTACCGGGTACTTTGAAGTGTTTAGTGGCCTACTCACGTTGTTGAGGGAGACCGCTTCACTTCGGGTACTTGGCGGGTAGTTTGCCGTACCCGTAGGGGTCTAGGGTTGGGTAATGGCTATTCATCATAACTGTGTAATCTGTCTTTCGTTGCAGGCTCAAAAGAAACGTGGATTGCTTGTATATCCAATAATGTTCATCTGTGATCTGGAATGCCTATTTTTGCGTCTGATGAATGTACAATATCTATATATGATAGCTATTTAGACGTCACTTATCTTTTACACCCGCGCTAGCCCAGCCCCCGCTCTGCCATTAGTTAAGTAACCTAACGGGTGATGACGGGACCCCGTGGCGAATGCGGTTGGCATAAGAGGACGTTGTATTTTCGTTGTTTTCTGTAATGATAGGTTAATGATGGGACACATTATTATTAATGCAAAGAAAATAAAACCTAAACTAAATCGTTGGAACAATTTCAAAACCACTCGGTTTTCTTCAAAAAGCAAATTTTAATGCGAAGCTTAAACCACTCCTTTTAAAAAGGGCTATCTTGGTTCCTTCGATCATATCAAGTTCACTACGTTAACGGTTTTTTGCCAAAAACCAGCCGTAACCCTCCGTCGTTTCAAATAAACAGCACATCGTATTCATGCTATGTTTGTTGGCCTACGTCAAGGCATAGTGTATGGTAGCAATGTGTTGCTTATTTGTTGCATAGATAGATGCATTAGTTTAGGACAGACGTACAGCCTTGTTGGCCTACGTCAAGGGCATGTACGATGGACCTAAATTAATCAGGACAACGACGGGTAGAACTTGACTTGCGTCTTATGATTTGTTGGCCTACGTCAAGGTCATAAGAGCTTGGGGTAAAAATCACATCGGGAGTTTCAAACATAAAGGAAACTTGCAGATTTAGAATACCTTCTGGAGTGTGGTGACTAGAGTGGCTTCCATCTAGGGCAACATGAAATGATAGTTGGATCCCGATCCCACTGATGAGTAGGATTACTCTCGGAAAATTTTCTCACTTAACAATCAATGCTATAAACCAAGTAGGTGTCTAGAAAGGTGTTAGAGGGGCTACGCCTCCAGGGAAAAGAGGTTCTTTAATTAAGGAACTTCGCGAAAGCGTTGGAAAACCTCTCTCGAAGTACCAACACTGGCCTGGCTGAAAGGTTAAGCAAGTATTGTGATGTGTGATTATATCCTGACTAGTTCTTCTTTTAGGTTTTGAAGAAGGATTTAAGGAAACAGTGGGAGCCATCCTGTTTAGATAAACTAATAACCAATCTAAACTTGTAAGAGCATATGCTGAGTGTTTCTTTTCTCTCTCTCTGGCAGCTACCATGACAGGACTAAAACTATTACTCGAAAAAAATATACTGTCCGGATAGAACTATAAAGATTGGCTAAGGAACGTCAACATTGCACTGACTTATGAAAAAGTAGCATATGTTACCACCGCTGTTCCTCCCCTTATCCCAGGACAAGATTCCTCAGTTGCAGACAAAGAGGTTCGCAAAACCTGGGATCTAGACTGTGAGAGAGCTAAGTGTATCGTGCTGGCGTCCATGAACAATGAACTCCAGAAACAGCAGGAGAATATGGATATTATATCCATCTTTCTCCATTGCAAGGAATTGTATGGGGTGCGCTCCCGTATCGCGAGGTACGAGACCTCAAGAAAACTCTTCCAGATGAGGTTGGCTCCAGGATCACCTGTAGGAGAGCACGTCCTCAAAATGATCAGCCTCGTTGAGGAACTCGCAAACCTGGGATGCGTGCTAGAGAATGATTTGTACATCGACTTGATTTTGCAGTCCCTTCCCCACACCTTCTCTCAGTTCGTGCTAAACTTCAATATGCACGAAGTGGAAGCTGATCTTCCAAAGCTCCTCAACATGTTGAGGGTAGCAGAGACCTCCTTGAAAAAGGAGAAGACCCCTGTTCTGTATGTTGGCCAATCATCCTCTTCTAAATCTAAAGCGAAACCTAAAGGGAAGAAGAAGATGAAAGCCACCAAACCGAAAGGCGGGGACAAGAAGGTGCAGGGAATGAATAAGGCAGGAAGGGTGAAGGTGGATAAGAACGAATGCTATTATTGTCACAAGCAAGGGCGCTGGAAGAAGGATTGTTTGGCCTTCAAAGCTAAGGACAAGAAGCAAGCTGTTGCTTTTAGTTCAAGTGTGTTCGTAATCGAAAATTGTCTTTCAGTAAACTCTACATCATGGGTACTTGATACCGGTTCTGGTTCTCACATCTGTAATTCATTGCAGGATCTGAGAAATAGTAGAGCACTGGGGACAGGTGATATGACTCTCCGGATGGGCAATGGAATGTATGTAGATGTTATTGCAATAAGGGAATATCACATAGGGTTGACTAGTGGGCACATTTTGGTGTTATACAGCTGTTTTTGTATTCCCAGTATACTGTGTAATATTATATCAGTATCTTTGTTATCTAATGAAGGATATAATTTTGCGCTTGAAAGAAATGTCATGAACATTCTCCTAAATCAATAAATGATTGGGTTTGGCACACTGGAAAACGGCATATACATACTTAATCAATCTCAAATTTTCAATATTCAAAACACGCTCAAAAGAAAGGCTCCAGATTCAAATCAAGCCTTCCTATGGCATTGTAGACTTGGTCATATAAATGAAACAAGGTCGACTAAGTTACATAAAGATGGATATTTAGATCCGTTTGAATATTCATCATATGCAACTTGTCAATCATGTATCAAAGGAAAAATGACCAAATCTCCGTTCACCGGACACGGAGAAAGAGCCACAGAACTCTTGGGACTTGTACACAGTGATGTATGTTGTCCAATGTCTACACATGCACGAAGCGGTCACTCCTACTTCATCACTTTTACTGATGACTTCTCTAGGTATGGACATGTGTTCTTAATAAAGCATAAATCCGAGGCCTTTGAGAAGTTTAAGGAGTATAAAAATGAAGTGGAGAAACAGACTGGTAAAAGCATCAAGGCACTTCGATCTGATCGAGGTGGAGAATACTTAAGTACCAGTTTCCTTGATTGCTTAAAAGAGAATGGAATTCTTTCTCAGCTTACTCCGCCTTATACACCTCAGCATAATGGTGTATCAGAAAGGAGGAATCGTACGCTATTAGATATGGTGCGTTCAATGATGAGTAGTGCTGAGTTGCCACTTTCCTTCTGGGTTTTGCTCTAGAATCAGCAACATACCTATTGAATAGAGTTCCGACTAAGTTTGTGCCTACCACTCTATATGAAATGTGGAGTGGGAAGAGACCATATCTCAAGTATATCAAGATATGGAGGTGTCCGGCATATGTTAAAAAGCATAATCCGGATAAGCTCGTGGCACAATCGGTTTTGTGCAAGTTTGTAGGATACCTCAAGCATTCAAGGGGATATATTGTCTACCACACTGAAGAACAAAAGGTGTTTGTCGCTCACCGCATTGTCTTCTTAGAGAGCGAATTTCTTGCAAAAGAAATTAGTGGGAGCGCGGTAGAGCTGGAAGAAATTCCAGAACCTCAAACTGCTGTCGATGACTTAGTAGAACCCCAGGCTTCAATAGAACCTGACAAACCAACGCCACTCCGCAGATCTAGTAGGCTTTCTCATCCTCCTGAAAGGTACTATGGTTTTCTTCTGGATGGGGATCGAGAGGATTGCATCATTGATGATGATGGGCCTACTAGTTTTCAGCAGGCTATCACGAGTATAGACTCGGTGAAGTGGCTGGATGCTATGAGATCCGAAATGGAATCCATGTACACCAATAAAGTATGGACTTTAGAAATTGCTCCTCCTGGGGTGAAACCAGTTGGATGCAAAAGGTTCTTCAAAAAGAAGATTGGTGCATTTGGACAAGTGGAAACCTACAAAGCTAGACTCGTTGCAAAAGGTTTTCGTCAAAGACCAGGATTGGACTATGATAAAACCTTTTCACCAGTAGCTATGCTTAAATCCATTCGGATCCTGCTTGCCATTGCTACCTTCCATGACTATGAAATCTGGCAGATGGACGTAAAAACAGCTTTTCTAAATGGACATTTAGAAGAGAATGTTTACATGGATCAACCAGAAGGTTTCTTACACAGTGGGAGCAGCGGAAAAGTGTGCAAATTGCTTAAATCCATTTATGGATTAAAGCAAGCATCGCGGAGTTGGAACATCTTCTTTGATGAGACAGTCAAGGAATTTGACTTTATCAAAAATATAGATGAACCATGTATTTATAGGAAGATTGTAGAAGGAGCAGTAGTCTTCCTCGTTTTATACGTCGACGACATACTACTGATAGGGAATGATGTCCCTATGCTACAATCAGTAAAGCTCTTCTTGTCACAAAAATTCTCCATGAAAGACTTGGGAGATGCATCATACATTCTGGGCATTAAGATCTATCGTGATAGATCCAATAGAATGTTAGGACTTTCACAGTCCAGGTATATTGACACTATACTAAAGAGATTTAGTATGGAAGATTCCAAGCGCGGTAATTTACCCGCTTGTCACGGGATCACCCTCTCCAAAGAGATGTCTCCAAAGACTGTGAAGAGAGGGCTCGCATGGGCATTATACCCTACGCTTCGGCAGTAGGATCTATAATACGCTTCGGCAGTAGGATCTATAATGTATGCGATGTTATGTACCAAACCAGATGTAGCTTAGGCACTTAGTGTGGTAAGCAGGTATCAATCTGACCCAGGTGAGAAACATTGGATAGCGGTAAAGAACATTCTCAAGTACCTGAGAAGGACTAAGGAGATGTTCTTGGTTTACGGTAATGGAGACCTCCAAGTCGAGGCTTTTACCGACTCTGGCTTCCAAAGTGACAAAGATGATTTTAAATCCATTTCGGGTTTTGTGTTTACCCTCAATGGAGGGGCGGTATGTTGGAGGAGTTCCAAACAGGATACCGTCGCAGACTCAACTATGGAGGCTGAGTATATAGCTGCTAGTGAAGCCGCGAAAGAAGCTGTCTGGATGAAGAAGTTCATCTCTGAACTTTAGGTGGTTCCGTCCATTGCCAATCCAATACCTTTGTATTGTGATAACAATGGGGCTGTAGCATTAGCGAAGGAACCAAGGTCCCATCAGAAATCCAGGCATATCCTAAGGCGGTATCACCTGATCAGGGAGATCGTGGATCATCGAGAGATCGAGGTGCGGAGAGTGGACACAAAAGACAACACGGAAGATCCATTCACCAAGGCCGTCCCTCAAGTCCAGTTCGAGAGGCTGTTTGAGATGTTGGGCATACGGTACTCCAGCAACTGGATCTAGTGCAGACAGTGGGTACTCATTGCGCCAATTATAGGCCTTAGTGCAAGTGGGAGATTGTTGGATATATATATGCCCTAGAAGCCTTCATTGTATAGACTATTAGGGATATGTATGTACATGACAATCTTGCTTATGATAGTATGCTATTTGGTTTGTCTTTATCTTAAACGTGTGATATATTTTACTTATAAACATGTTGATAAAGCCCATAGGGTGTTTGCCTGACTACCGGCATTGTGATGGCAGTCATACTTGTGGGAGCTGGATAGTCAATAGGCACATCCTTAAATGTCCCTAGTCGCAGGAGTATCGAGACTGGGCATCGATGCTCCAGAGTAGACCAGTGTATACATATCTAGACCCTGACGAGGGGCGATGGATTGGTCCCGCAGCCATTGGTGATGTACACCTAAGATTGTATACAGATGCTCACTTCGTGTAAGTACACCGGACAGGACTCGCCGAGAACTGACTGGATGGTATTATACCTAACGTCAGATAGCAGTTCTCAGGTGACATGTGTGCAGATAGTCTGTTGACTTAAGGTCGTCATTTGTCTCGTGTGAGTTCCCACTGTGCTTTGATTATTACCCTACCACGGCTCAAAGGAGTCATGCAAACAGGTTTTAGTTGGGCATAGTCCCGAGCCACGTAGAGGCAGTGAGCGACTGTTAGGGATTCGTCTCTCCCGGTCTAGGGAGTTGATATCGCATTGTGGTCGGTTGGTCATTACCATAAGTCCCTGGCCAGGGCTGATTGAGAATTACTGATGGACTGATCAGTAGATTCTCGGATGGTCTTGAGCCATGCCGGCACGACTTGTACGGTTATTAGAGGTCTAACGTTCACCACCTCCCTAGACCATACATGCGATACTCTTAGACGAACAGACCGGACTGCGCAGATATTGTCACGGACATGCTCAGTAGGAGTTCGGATGGGTTTTCTCATCGGCCTTCTTATCGACATCTACCTGGGGACCGTTACGTACAGTTAGTGCCGCTTGCGTTCTGTGGTTAAACCCACTGCCAGCGTAGTAGTCGAGTCTTTAGAGTCCCACACAGAGGGTTTCCCCACTCCAGGCGAAATGATATAGAGGTCGTATGGTTTTACGACAAGGGTTCGGGCGCATACGTATGTTTACACACGTACGACGTTCGGACAGTTTTTACTAGCCGGCTTTGGTTTAAGCTAGATTCTAGTATCAGGTTATTGGATTTATACAGTCTAAAGTTTTTCCGTATTTTCACGGATAGGAGGGGCGTTCTCGTAATTTTGCGGGAAGCTTCTAGAAGCATGGTGACTTGAGGGTTTAGGCGGCATTTTCATTAAATGCATTTGTGACTCTTTTGTGTGATTCATCCATATCATTAATGCATCATTAATTGCTTAATGACTCATATAGTGAATCACACACATGGAATTAATGAAGCATGATGATTAATCACTTTTATTCATTTATTTGATAAATCATTATGCTTTATATATTCAAGTGAGAAACAATATCATTATCATTATCATGTTCACCTTCTCTCTCCTCAAGCTCACTCTTTCTTCAAACCCTAATCCTACCACTCATGTGTTGAGATCAAGGATTAGAATAGACTAATCAATCCATAACATCACTCTATATCATCTAGGTTCCTTTGATTAGCAACTAGAGAAACTTAGTTACCTCAAGATTAGAGGTGAAGCTTGGATTAGGGCTCTCGGGTGGATCATCTATCACGTAGAGGAGGCCGAGGAGGACGTAGAGAACGAAAAGACGAAGGACTAGGTTCACTAGGTATAATCTCTTTTCATAGTAGTTAAGAACTTCTATGGTTATTGTTAGTTATCGTTTAGTAAAGATCTTCGGTTAGTCGATGTTTGCATATAGAACAAGATCGTTTTTTATATTTCCGCCTCCCCGCAACTCGTGGGGTGTTGTACATCGACTTACACTAGGGATGTGGGTTTGGCTATTCATCACGACCGTGGAATTCGTGTTTTTTAATGGCTCAATTTAAAACGCGGAATTCCTAGTATATCCAATATTTCATATGTGGACTTCTGCTGCTGATATTCTGTGATGCGATCACTTTATATGATGAGACGAATGTTGTTATTATATATATGATATATAATAAGCGTTTCTTATGTTTTGCACCCGCATTAGTCCCGCCCTGCTATGCCGTTAGTTAAGTAACCTAACGGTGCATAACAGGACACTGTGGCGAATGCGGATGGCATAAGCGTACGTTGTATTTTCGTTTCTTCTGTAAAGCTTAGGAAGCATAAATGATGGGACTTCATTAATGAGATTAATGAAAAAGAAAGAAACCTAAAAATGTTGTAGAATAAAATTTTCGAAAAGGTAGCTCTAGTTCTTGTTTTGCATAGCGGTATTCCTTGATGAATATCCAGCACCTCATTCGATGAGGAAAGAGCCTAGATCCCTTCACCGGGAATGACCTCTATAGCAAAAGCTAGCAGATGCTACACTCACTCGGTTTGTTTTGAAAAACTTGATTTAAAAGCGGAGCTTAAACCACTCATTTTCAAAATCACTCGATTCTACAACGATATCAAGTTCATTACACAAAAGGTTTTCTTAAAAAAAACTGTTGTAGCCCTCCATTATTTCAGATAAGTACTACTTAGTATTCGTGCTATGTTTGTTGGCCTCCGTCAAGGCGTAGTGTGCGGTAGCTAACTAATGCTTATCTGCAGCATATGATGCGATTGGATTAGGGTAGTCGTGCGACTTTGTTGGCCTCCATCAAGGGTCGTGCGGGTGGGTTTAATTCAATCATGAAATGTATGGGTTGAACTTGACTAGCAGCCTATGGTTTGTTGGCCTCCGTTAAGGTCATAGGACGCTAGGGGCAAAACATTATCGGGAATTTCAAGCGTTGAAATTTGCAATGAGATTGCATACCTTCTATGAGATAGTTGGATCCCGATACCCACTGCGAGTAAGAGTTACTCCTGAGAGAGTTTTACACATCACAATTAGCCGATCAAGTAGGTGTCTAGAAAGGTGTTAACGGGGTTACGCCCCTGGGAAAACGAGGTTTATTTTAATTAGGTCCGTGCGAAAGCACGTGGAACCTCCCTCAAAGTACCGACACTGGCCTGGCCGAAAGATTGGCCGAAAAGGTGTAATTAATCCCGGCTAGTCTTACCTTTTAGGGTTTGAAGGAAGATTTGATAAAAACAGCGGGGGCCATCTTGATTAGATAAGATAATAATCAATCTAATCTTACAAGAGCATACGCTAAGTGTTTTCTTCTCTCTCTCTCTCCTGGTAGCGACCATGTCGCGTCTTAATCAAGATAATAATATGGATGTATTGACCGAACCTGCTTATTATACTGAGCTGGGGAACGTTGGTTCCGCTCCAACTTATAAATGTTATAAGTCCAAGCAGGAAATAGGGGAATATCCGGGTTCCCACGCCAACCAAACAAAGAATGAGCATGCTGATGCATCTTCTTCGGGTATGTTAGTTACCGAGAACTGTTTCTCAGTACACTCTACGTTCTGGGTATTAGATACCGGATCGGGATCCCATATATGTAATATGTTACATGGGCTGAGGAAAGGTAGAGAACTGAGAATAGGTGATCATTCTGTAAGAGTAGGGAATTGTGCAAATATTGCAGCCAAAACAGCTGGCGAATATCACATTGTATTACCAAATGGTAATATATTGATTCTGAATGAATGCTATTACATACGGAACCTGATATGCAATATTATATCAGTTTCTTTATTAAGTAAAGAAGGATATAATTTTGTATTGCAGGATAATGTTATGAACATTTTTGTGAATAAAAATTTATTGGATCAGACTCGTTAAGTAATGACATATACGTTCTAAATCAAACCACAGTTCTTAACGTACAGAACACACACAAGAGGAAAAGTTCAGAAATGAACGAGTCCTTCTTATGGCATTGTAGACTAGGTCATATCAATGCGACACGGCTAGCTAAGTTACATAAGGATGGATATTTAAATCAGTTTGAATTTACATCATATGAAACTTGCCAGTCATGTCTCAAAGGTAAAATGACCAAAACTCCGTTTACTGGACACGGAGAAAGAGCTACGGAACTCTTGGGGCTGATACATAGTGATGTATGCGGTCCCATGTCTACAGATGCCAGGAATGGTTCCTCATACTTTATTACATTCACCGACGATCTCTCAAGATTCGGACATGTGTTCCTATTGAAACACAAGTCTGAAGCTTTTGAGAAATTCAAAGAATATAAGCATGAAGTTGAGAACCAAACGGGTAAAATTATTAAAATCCTTCGATCTGATCGGGAGGAGAATACTTGAGCAATGAGTTCCTGGACTATCTAAAAGAGAATGGGATTCTCTCTCAGCTAACTCCTCCGTATACACCACAACACAACGGTATATCGGAGCGGAAGAATCACACCCTATTGGATATGGTGCGTTCTATGATGAGCACCGCTGAGTTACCTATCTCTTTTTGGGGTTATGCGCTCGAGACAGCTGCATACTTATTGACTAGAGTTCTGACCAAATCAGTGCCTACGACTCCATATGAGATATGGGAGGGGAAAAGACCATGTCTTAATTTTGTTAAGATGTGAGGTTGTCCGGCCTATGTGAAAACACAAAATCCGGAAAAGCTCGAGGTGAGGTCTGTTCTGTGTAAGTTTATTGGATATCCCAAACATTTGCGAGGGTATATCTTTTACCACACCGAGAAACAAAAGGTATTTGTTTCTCGGCATGCCTCCTTTTTAGAAAAGGAATTTCTTGATAAAGAAATTAGTGGCAAAGAGGTAGAAATAGAAGAAGTTCCAGCTGCACAAACTACAACAGAAGATTTGGTATAACCAGAGGATTCAGTAGTCCCCGACGAACCTCAGCCTCTCCGCCGATCTAGTAGGGTTTCTCATCCACCTTAGAGATACTACGATTTTCTCATTGATGGTGGGAGCGAGGATTGCATCATGGAAGATGATGACCCAACTAGCTTCAAGGAGGCCATCACGAGTGGGGACTCTGTGAAATGGCTGGATGCAATGCGATCTGAGATGGAATCCATGTATACCAACAAAGTATGGACTTTGGAAGATGCTCCTGAAGGGTTAAAACCCATCGGGAGAAAGTGGATCTTCAAGAAAAAACTTGGTGTAGATGGAAAAGTTGAGACTTTCAAAGCTAAACTTGTAGCAAAAGGTTTTCGTCAACGACCAGGTGTGGATTATGATGAAACCTTTTCTCCAGTGGCTATGCTTAAGTCCATCCGGATCCTACTTGCCATTGCTGTATGCCATGACTATGAAATCTAGCAGATGGATGTTAAGACCGCCTTTCTAAATGGTGATTTAGAAGAGAGCGTGTACATAACTCAACCAGAGGGCTTCGTGGACAGTGGGAGTAGCGGAAAGGTGTGCAAGCTGCTTAAATCAATCTACGGGTTAAAGCAGGCATCGCGGAATTGGAACATCTGTTTTGATGTGGCAGTCAAAGAGTTTGACTTCATCAAAAACGTAGATGAACCATGTATAAATAAGAAGGTGGCAGAGTGTAAGGCCGTCTTCCTCGTATTGTACGTGGATAACATACTCATGATAGAAAATGAAGTTCCTATGCTGCACTCGGTCAAGCTCTTCTTATCACAAAGATTCTCTATGAAGGATCTGAGTGATGCCTCCTACATCCTGGGGATTAAGATCTATATAGATAGATCTAAACGGATACTGGGATTGTCCCAATCTAGGTACATTGATACTATACTAAAGAGGTTTAGTATAGAGGATTCCAAGCGTGGGAATATACCCACAATCTCAGGAATCACTCTCTCCAAAAAGATGTCCCCCAAGACTAATTTGGAGAGGGCTCGCATGCAAGGTATATCCTATGCTTCGGCAGTCGGGTCTATCATGTATGCGATGTTATGTAACCGACCGGATATAGTGTACGTCCTGGGTTTTGTATGCAGGTATCAATCAGATCCTGAGGAGAATCACTAGACAGCTGTGAAGAACATTCTTAAGTACTTAAGAAGGACTAAAGAAATGTTCTTGGTATATGGTAACGGTGAACTCCAAGTGGAGTCCTTTACCGACTCGAGCTTCCAGAGTGATAAGGACAAATCTAAGTCGGTCTCGGGTTTTGTCTTCACCCTCAATGGAGGGGCGGTTTGTTGGAAGAGTTCCAAGAAAGAAACCGTGGCAGACTCGACGATGGAAGCTGAATACATCGCTGCCAACGATGCCGCCAAAGAGGCTATCTGGATGAAGAAGTTCATAATCGAACTTGGTGTGGTTCCATCCATCGAGCGTCCAATACCTTTGTATTATGATAATAATGGAACTGTGGCTTTGTCCAAGGAACCCAAGTCCCATCAGCGATCCAGACATATTCTGATGTGGTATCTCCTGATCCGGGAGATAGTTGATCGCCGGGAGATCGAGGTCAGGAGAGTTGACATGAAGAATAACACAACGGATCCACTCACGAAAGCCATACCTCAAATACAATTTGAGAGACTCTTCGGGATGTTGGGTATGAGATACTACAACAACTGGTCTTAGTGCAAGTGGGAGATTGTTAGTTGTATGCATGCCCTAGAGGCCATTATTGTACATGATTGTATATTATAATGGATGCTTAGACATATATAGAGAGGACTTTCTTGCTCGACATGATAGTGTGCTATCTGGTTGCTCTTTATCTTAACATGTAGACTTGTATTGTGACACCGTCTTTCTCTCACATGTTGATAAATCCCTTAGGATGTGTACTTGACTACCAAGACTATGATGGAGATCATACTAGTGGGGTCAAGGTAGTTCATAAGTTCATCCTTTAATTGTTCCTAGTCGAAGGTGTATCGAGACCGGACATCGATATTCCAGATTAGACTAGCGTATACGCTTCTTGACCTATATGATGGGTGATGGATGATGTCACATCCATTGGTGTTTGGCATCAAAGATGGTATACGGGTGCTCAGTGGAGACTTGGTACACTGAACAGGACTCGCTGAGAACTCCTAAATGGTATTATACCTCACGTCAGATAGAAGTTCTCTGGTGACACTGGTACAGATTAGTCTGTAGACCCGAGATCGTCATAAAGTCATGTGTGATTCCCACTGTGCTTTGATTTCCACTTTACCACGTTCAAGTGAACGTGCAAAAAGGTGGTTTTTGGGTACAGTCCCGAGTCACATGGAGGCAATGAGCGATATGAGGGGTTTCGTCTCTCCCGGTATTGGGAGTTGATGTTGCGCTGTGCTCGATTGGCTATAACAGGAAGTCCCTGGCCAGGGCTGATATGGAGATTTACTGCTAAGTGTTATCAGTAGTTTCTTGATCCGTTATGAGCCCCATATCGGCACGACTTATCAAGTTATTGGGGCCTGACGTTTATCACCGCTAGACTCGATATGCGACATATCAGACGAAGAGACCGGACTGTAGGTAGTGTTACTTATTGGATTCACAGGAGTATGAGAAGGCTTGTTTGTTGATCTTCTGATCGCTCAATACTCGGGTAGCCGTTACGTCCAGCTAGTACCGCTGACGGTTTATGGGTGACTGATATGATCATCACCTACTGCCGGCGTATTGACGAGTCTTCAGAGTCCTACACAGAGGTTTCCTGGCTCAGGCGAAATGAAGTAGGAGCACATATGTGATATGTGCGGGACCGAGATTAATACATGTATGTGATACCGTATTCTATTCTCGCGATATGTGATATCGGTCGGTTATATGTGATATAGCTGGGTTATCGAATCAAGTGTTGATTCGATAAGTTGATACAAATGATATTAGTCAGTTATATGTGATATAGCCAGATTATTAAATCAAGTTTTAATTTAATAATTTAATGTACAAATATATATTTGATATATTAACATACATTAACTAATATTAGCTCACTTAAGCATTTCTTTTTCTCACTTGTGCACATTTAATATATATATGTGATATATATTATTGTATCATGCTTGTTACTACATGCTACATGGGTGTATGAGACTCATACCATGACATGGATAATTAAGGGTGTTTTTTTTATTTAAGGTAAATCAAAATTAGTTGGAAATTAGCACATGGTTGAAGCTTGTGGAAGTTTGTAGAACCAGTGAAGCAAGGGATGGCTCTCTCTCATTCTCATAGATTCACATATAGTTTTGTTAGTTTCTTTATTTTTGGTTTAGTTTGAGGGTGAGTGGGCTTCATCATTGGTATCTTCTTCTTCTCTCTTGAAGCTTTCTTTGGAGAGCTTCATTAAGGAGGTTGAACAAGTAACCAAAATCTTGTAACTCTTCATTAAGTGTTTATATATATTGATTTGTTTTTGATTTATTTGCTTTGTTTCTTTAATTGCTTTTCTTATTATGATGTGTAACTAATTTTTATTGGTTGTGGTATTGGTGAGGAAGTGAGATGAAAGGCTTTTGCCTCCTCCACCTCTTGTTTATGTTTTAATGAGCTTATCTACATGATTATAACTTAAAGATTGATTTATATATTGATGCGATATGGTATTTTGAAACCATGGTTATTTGTAACCTCTTCATATACCATACTCACTTCCCTTTCCTATTTAACAATGTTTAAGTTAGAATCAAAATTGGTGTTAAGTTTGCTAAGTTTGGATACGGTATTTTGTGTCCGAGTGCTTGACAAACCCTCGGTTTTCATATACCATATACCATCACAAACCCTTAGCAAAGTTAACACTAAAACTATTTGCTCTCACTCACTAATTGTGTTTTTGATGTTGTGGTATGCTTGCTAACCCTTGTGTTTAGTGTTGATACCCCAAGCTTGGATATACAACGGTAAGTGAACAAAACGGACTAGTTTCGTGATTGTAGAGAATATCGGAATTTGACTACTTGTGCCTCGTAACCGCTTCGACAAGTCGTGCTTCATGCAGGGATTAACGTAAAAACGGACAACTCATGAACAACAGAGCGTCGAGGGAATCGTCGCGATTCAACCTTCCGAACCAAAGCCACAGCCAACTTCTTTCTTAACTTCTTTACTTGCTTTTTCTTGTTTTCATATTCTTTTTCTATTTTTGTGACAACCAATTCAATTTATTAATTTGTTGAACCTTAAATCATAATACCTAATCACAATTCCCTGGGGATCGACCCGTACTTGTCGGCTTGCTAGAACGCGTTATACACTTGCGGTTTATAAATAGTAAAACAAGAACGATCTCGCGTGCACATTCCTTTTCATTAAAATCATATCCGTTTCAAAATATACGCGTTTGTGCGCGCGGGTGAATTCCCAACAAGTTTTTGGCGCCGTTGCCGGGGATTTGGTGGTATTAAGAATTGTTATTTTTGGTTCTTACTAACTCATTAACTACTAATTCAATTTTTATTTCAAAACTAACAAAACACAAATCTTTTCACTTGTTCTCTGTCCTTTATACCAGCTAGCACTCTGTAATTCAATTAAAAAATCAAGCTAGACCATTAGAGCACTAATATAGCCTAGAGAACTTACCAAAAATTCTGGCACCTATCTCCTAAGAAAAACCGGTGACATCTGTCAAACGTTCGAGCTCGCCGGCCTGGTTAGTTGATTTTGGGATTTTTCTTTTTTGGTAATCTCAGTGTAGTGTTGGTACTCTGTTGGTATTGTTTGATTTTTATAATTTTGATTGTGCAGTAATTGGGGCAGATATATCGCTTTTGACACTAAATATCGTATTTTCCGACATTTCAGGTTTTTAAGGAATTACGACCAGCGATCGTGCGGAGCGAGGCTCAAATGCAATTGCAAGACGTTAGCGAAGTACAGTGCCAAAGATCCGGATAGTTTGACCCGCGCAAGCGAACAATCAAGATTTGGATCACTTTCAAAAGGGGTTTTAACCCAAATCATTTTGGTACGTAAATTCCTAACACACTCTTCTCGAATCCGACACAGTCCAATATTTCTACCTTCTGTAGAATTCTTCGCACAAACTTGCCGCCAATTGAACAGAGGACTAACCGTATTTGTTGCAGCGCTTAAAACTTAAATGGAAAAGAATTGCTTTATTTGATTGAATTCTTGAATTCTTTTATTGATTGCGCATTTGCATCTTAATACGGAATTAAAGGCAAAAATGACCAAACAATATACGGTAAAGGATTTCATCATCTTTTCTCCGTAGTCCACAAATCACAAAACTGCAGTCTTGCATACCCACAGTAATTTAAAATCAACTAAACTTTGACTTTAAGGACATCGCGCTCATTGGGAGAAGTTAACTGTGTTTAGAACACCGCTTAACGGTATATCGTTCACAGGGTATCTAGGCAAGTGTTCAATAGAAAAGGTTATCTAATTAAGGAACTTCGCGAAAGCGTTGGAAAATCTCCCATTCTCTCTTGCACTTACCTGGCTTCGTGATCCATATATCTTGAGCCTGTTTCTCGACACAGTTTTATTTCGACAATCAGGCTCTTGAGCAGGTCTAGTTGACCAGCATACCATAGACTGCTAGGGTGTGATATTCTTTGCATTTGTGATATTTGTGAATTCTTTTTAATATGGGTGATACACAATTTAATTCAATTTTTCACGATTCTTATTTTTTTGTTTATACTCAATCCCAATTCATTTGTTCAAATTGCCAAAAGTCTTCCCACATTCATGATAATTGTCCTTTTTTAGGGGGTGACCAACCGTCCCAGAATTTTTCTAATGGCCATCCACCTAACACTCTTGAATCCAGTCCCACTTCAATTATTGACCTAATGATTGAATATTTAGAGAAAGAGGTCGACAGATTGACTGCTTTAGCATCACCACCATCACAACCCTCCTTACCTGAAACAATTGACACATCATTGGAATGTGATAGTGAGATGGATGCTAGGTTGACCACTTTAGAGAAGGGTATTGAAGTAATGACTGCGGTCGAGAATCAATCAGCTTCTACGGTAGCCCTATGCATACTGCAGTCTGAGCAATTGTTTCTTGCTCAGGCCCAATGATTGGCTAGAATAGAGGAACACGCGAAACATTTAGCTGAGAGGATTCTAGGGAGTTAACACAGTCAATCGGAACCCAATAGTGTTAATTTCTGTCATCTAGGAAGTCATCCGAGTGAGATAAACGATCAAACGAATTTGATGATTTCATAGATGATGATGCACATGAATTGACCGAGTGTTATCAGGACACACAAGAAAAACCTCCGACTGATTTGTTCGTTCCAATTTTTGAGGAGGAATCTTGTGACTTTTACGGGTATGGTTTGGATGGATTGTCAAAAGAGATCAATGATCAGGAACCCACAATTTTTGTATCACCTAGTGATATTATTTCGGAAGAAATGTTAGTGTGGAAACCTACTTTTTTGGATGACAAATACCTACCCATTTGTGAATGTGATGAGGGAGAACTCGTATTGGGAATTGTGAGTTGTAGCAATAGAAATAGAATTGTGGTAGATTATAGGGAGGAAGACAGCATTGAAGAATATTCTTTCATATCAAGTTTTGAGGAAATATTTGCGGATGAACTAGATATACTTGGTGATTTTGAGTCAGGATCCATTTGAGAACATCCTAAGAACCTTTCTTTTGCCGAATTTTTTGCGGATGAACTCCAGTTTTTACACGAACCTGACTTCAGAACTCCACATATACTTCTTGAAAATTCAATTCATTCGAACAACAATTCTTTTTCCTCTTCAAAACTTCGTCTTCACCTTCAGCGTCCTCTGATCCCTACTTTTACACGCCCATGACCTTCACTGACGTCTAACTTATACCTTTTCTTTTTCTTTTTTCTTTGTATATATGTATTCTTTTACCAGCCACTACATTATATCGACAAAATTTTTTTGTGGTTGGTATTAACTTCTGGACTAACCATGTCGTTAAGCTTGTGAATATTTTAATCTTTGTTTTTCCTAGTTTTTTAAATAAACATCTCACCCGTTAGGGGGTGAGTGCTGATTTTTTTTTTAGGACAAGGCTGAGTTCACTTTTTGTTTGGGTGTGATTGTAAATAAATAAGGTTTTTTTTGTTGTGTTTTTTTTTGTAAAGTACCTTTATAAATCAAGCATCCCTGTCCCGATCCCATTCATTCACATTTCTCAAACAGATCTGAAGCTCTTCTTCTCTGTCCCCGAACCCTCCTCCCAAAACCTAGCCCCCCTCCTTGGATTCTGGCCGGCGAGAGCTTCTCCAAGTCCGGTGAGCTCGGCCGATTCTCCTCTGATCGTCAATTTTCTTCCTCCTTGTTGTAAGATTCTCTCTTCCCCCCTCTCCTATACTGTTTATTTTCCTGAAAATTCCCCAGCCCACAGAAAAATGGCCCCCTTCGAATTAGAACGCAATTTTGTCGCTATTTTTTCCCATAAAGTGTTTGGAAGTTATTTCTGTGATGCGATCCGACAATTGGGGTGGGAATTTCTATTGTATGGGGAAGAGGGTTTATGCGCATGCGAGCACTTGGTTGATGAGTTTTATGATGCGCTCAGAAATGGAGAGATACTCCAAGATCGGATTCGATTTCATTTTTAGGGTAGACATAGGGTATTTTCAGCCGATACCATATCCAGCGTCACCAATATCCCGATCCGATCTGGTTTCCAAAAACCTTTAGAACTGGCACAGTATAGGACAGTTTTGGGTGATAGGTGCGAACTACGAGATGCTGGGCTAAATGCCCAGTAGATTTACATGAACGCCTATACGGTATGCCGCTGGGCGTATCGCAACGTCCGAGGGATCGCTCGCGTCTTATCTTTTCCGGCGATTGTAGGGCACATGGTTCATTGCTTGATAACCAGAGATTACCAGTTTTGCATGGCGAGCATGCTATTCGCCGCAATCAAGGAGAGTGTTGCCGCGCGCAAATCTTTGCTTCCCATCCTCATTACCCAGATTTGCCGATATTATATGGAGGATGAAGATTTCACGGCCTGTCTTACGATGTACGACACAGTCCCGATGGAGATAGAGAAGATCTCACCAGGCTACACATACCCCAGGAGTGAGCAGCAGATCTGGTCCCCTACCAACCATAGCGAGCACGCGGCCCCACAGACATCATCGGAGATCTACTTGGGAGAGGACGTTCCGACGGATCCCTACGAACTACACAGGATGGAAGTCTGCGGAATCAAGACTGTGATCCGGAAAAACAAGGAAATCAAACTAGGAAGAAGCGAGCGGAAGCAGCCGAGGCAAAAGAAAAGCCAAGCGACGATGAGGACATCGTCAGATTCAGTTTGAGGGCGGAACTTTTTGGTAGTATTTTGTATCTGCATATAGTTTGCATGTGCATATTTCCTGCATTTCAGAACTTACATATTGTATTTTTCTTTTCTTTTGCATGTAGTTGCATTTCATATCTGCTTTTGTACTGCATTGTATTGAAAAAATTGAAAAATTTATAAAAATTGAACTTCTTGAAAAATATAAAAACTTTGTCATGTTGGTTAGCAGGGGAACTTAGATTCAAAATCTGATGGTTCGGTTGATAAGTTAAAATAACTAAATCCTTTTTATGAAACCGACAACCCGAAAAATAAACCCTCATGTGTGTTTAACTATAGCTGATATACTTCTTTTATAACACTTTACACGTGTCATATGTGTTTTGAGAATTTGATAAATGTCTGATATGTCTGAAAAACTTTTAAAATTGATAAACATCGTTAGGATCAAGCAGGTTTGTTCTAAGTTAAGCAAAATATCAAGAATAGTTCATACAGTGAAGTAGATATGAAGAATTTTATAGAGGTTTTAACAGAAGCTATAAGTCTGAAAAATAACCCATCTGAAACTTTGTTGATGTAATTACACACCTTATCTACATGTAACGTCTTCGGACTTAAAAGAAAAGGCTGGCTATATCTCCGTTTTCACTAAGTGTAGAATTATTTAAAATGAGTCTTTTGTTTTGTGGCCTTGGTAACTTGGGTAATTAAGTCCTTGGGGTGTCTCCACACTTAATGCCCTAAAAACATCTGGTTTAGGAGTCATTGACCCAAAACTCGCTAAGTTTCCAATCGCCAGATAAAACAAGCTAAGTAAGTGTTCTCTCCAAGTTAAAAGTCCTAACGGTTCTTTGTGGGAGAATAATCTTGGTGGTGAAGAATTTTCTATTAAAACAGTTTTTTCGCGGAGATATGAAGGTTTGTATTTATTAAGACGTTTCGCACGATAACGATAGGTGTGTATATACAAAAATAAGTGAAAGGGTGGAGTGAAGTATAAGACTTAGGTTTTCTGTTAAATTTGATATATATTCTGACTTGAAACCTAACTGGAGAATAAAACTTGAGAAAATTTTATCTCCTTCCAAACTCGTGTGATCCTTCTGAAGTTTATCCTGGTCTGTAATTACGACATGATGGCCCTGATCATAATTCTTAGAACCTTATGGACACTATCCGCACAATCACGAAGAGACGCGTATGAGCTTATGTTAAACAAATTGTGAGGAGTAAAAAATAGGGTTTAACGTTTCTAACTTGGGTGATAGAACTTCCAACTTTGATCTCTAACCTTAGGATTAGAATCAACAGTTTCTCCGCGACGCTAACTTGACTGGATTTTGTGGGTGTAATCCGCTGAAAACCCTCAGAAGAAAACACTCCTCCTACTAGGGATACCTAGAGATTTAACGGCTTGTTGCACATGCTCAGTGAAATCACGTTCCCTGCGAAAGTGAGGCTAGGATTTTTTGTATTGCTCGGGACGAGCAATAGATAAGTTTGGGGGTATTTGCTCATCACAGAAAACTGTATTTTAATACCGCTCATTCGTTATCTATTTTGTGATATATCGGTGCTTTTAACCAGTGTCTTCTTAGTAATTACAGAGTAGATGTGTTCGTGATAAAATACTGGAAACACATCTAAAATCACGGATACAGCGTTTGGGAGCCGACACTGCAAACAGAACAGGAAACCGACCGATATCCAAAGATTTCTTTTGGAAATAAATGTGTGCACAACAATTTTGGTCCAACATAATGCAAGTGCACACTAGATCTGTGGCACTAGACCATGATAGGGCTGCCATGAATCATGGCACAAGTGGGCATGGGTGTGATGTGCATTGATTAGGCAATAAATGCATAAAGTTTGGATGTGATGTATTGCCTCATGTTTCCCTCAAATTCTCTGCATACAAACCAGGCTTCAACTGATAAAACTAGCAGCACCAGAGTGATATTGGAATGCCCACATTAGCACCACTTCAACCCGAGACTAGGTGCTCAGAATTTGGTCGAGCACATGGCTTCCAAAACCGGCCTGGTCGGCCCCACCATCTCCAATCAGCCCCGGTTTTCTATAGAGCCTCCCTTGATGCCACGTCACCTCATTTTTATTGTTTGTTTATTTTTCTTTTGTGCCTATAATAGTAGACCAGTGAAGCAAGGGATGGCTCTCTATTATTCTCATAGATTCACATATAGTTTTGTTAGTTTCTTTATTTTTGTTTAGCTTGAGGGTGAGTGGGCTTCATCATTGGTTTCTTCTT
This sequence comes from Agapanthus africanus, assembly GCA_030015575.1. Taxonomy (NCBI): domain Eukaryota; kingdom Viridiplantae; phylum Streptophyta; class Magnoliopsida; order Asparagales; family Amaryllidaceae; genus Agapanthus; species Agapanthus africanus. The sequence goes on along the minus strand of JASDDO010000012.1, from coordinate 495,055,704 downwards.
CTTCATCCCTCTTGAAGCTTTCTTTGGAAAGTTTCATTAAGGAGGTTGAAAAAGTAACCAAATTCTTGTATCTCTTTCTTCAAGTGTTAATAAATTGTTATTTCTTTTATACTTGCTTATTTTCCTTACTTGCTTTTCTTTATCATGCTTAACCAATCTTTCTTTGGTTGTGGTATTGGTGAGGAAATGAGATGAAAGGCTTTGCCTCCTCCACCTCTTGTTTATGTTTAAATGTGCTTAACTACATGATTCCAACTTAAATATTATTTATGTATTGATATGATATGGTATTTTGAACATGGTTACTTTATAACCTTCTCATATACCATATTCATTCCCTTTCCCCATTTCAATATTGAAGTTAAAATCAATTTAGTGATAAGTTTGCTAAGCTTGGATATGGTATTTTGTGATCGAGTGCTTGACAAACCCGCGGTTTTCATATACTCTATACCATCACAAACCCTTAGCAAAGTTAACACTAAAACTATTTGCTCTCACTAACTACTTTGTGTTTTTGATGTTGCGGTATACTTGCTAACCCTTGTGTTTAGTGTTGATAACCCAAACTTGGACATACAAACGGTAAGTGAACAAATGGACCCGTTTTGTGCCTTGCGGAGAATATCGGAATTTGACGACTTGTGCCTTGCAACCGCTTCGACAAGTCATGCTTTATGATGGGATCAACGTGAAAACAGACAACTCATGAATAATGGAGCGTCGAGGGAATCGTCACGATTCAACCTTCCGAACCAAAGCCACGACCAATTTCTTCCTTAACTTCTTTGCTTACTTTTTCGTGTTTTCGTATTCTTTTATTTTTGTGACAAAACCCAATTCATTATTTGTTGAACCTTAAATCACGATACCTAATACACAATTCCCTGCGGATCGACTCGTACTTGCCGGCTTACTACAACACGCCGTGCATTTGCGGTTTATAAATATTTAAAACGAGAACGATCTCGCGTTCGCTTTCCGTTTCTTTAAAACCACATATTTCCATAACATACACGTTTGCATGCGCGGGTGAATTCCCAACAGTGGGGCCCAGAAAGGGTGATGAAATCCCCACCTAATCTGAATTGTGGTCTTACCCCTTAAAGTCCGTATTAAAAATATGAAAAAACAAACCGCAAAAAAAACACGCAAAATGATTTTTGAGCGGCGATAGTTTTGCAAAGAATCCTGCAGAAAAATATATTATTGGATTTCCAGAGGAGATAGAAAGTATAGGGCCAGTTATCAGAGAAATTTAGGGGCACAACTCCCTAAATCAGCCGCGGTTCCTCCGCCAAAACGACCTTTTTTCCGCGGTTTCGCCGCGTGAATGAGGGTTATTTGTTTAATTTTTTCTACAGTGCCTTCCTAGCTCCTCTGGACCTCTCTGAAAGCCTCTGAATGTTTATCTCTTCGCTACAGTGACTCCAGATTCCCTCGCAAAAATCGCACACTAATCGTTAAATACACAATTTGCTGTTTTATTTTATTTTTATGATATGGATAGAATAAGAATTCAACACGAATAGTAAGAAAAAAAATTACGCACGTATCCCCGGCAATGGTGCCATTTGATTGATTCTGTGAAAGTATGTTTGTAGTAACCGCAATTAATAACGGTTTCGTGTGTAGCTAACCGAGATGAGTACGGGTTGTCCACAGGGATGCTTGGAACTTTTAATCTTACTTTAGACGAGTTGAATAGAGTAAAAGAATAGAGAGAATAGTTTCTAGATCTATGTCAAATACGGATGTAGAATTTATAGTTTTAAGATCTAGTTTAAATACGGATATAAAATACATAAGAAGAAGGCGTGTAGGGTTCGTTAGGATTTAGTAATCATGGATGACTAATAAAGATTACTCCTTTTATCTTCTGATAGATTTAAAACTAGATTGATAATGATGAATGAGTATTAGGGTTTTTGGAAGAAACTAGGGTTTCCCCATTATTGACCCTTGTCCCTTCATTGATATCTATTCATGTCTAGCCCTTAACAAAACAATTATTAATCTAATCTTAAATCGCGGTCGAGACTATCAATAAATTGATAGCGTGCTTGATTAGAATGTTAACGATTCTTTTGCTAAAGTTTATAAACTTCATAAGACGTAAAAGAAATTAAAATATTTTCTCATCCATTGTTCTACCCTAATCCTACGAACCCTATCAAGCGGAGAATTATTCGCGCATGATGGAGATAGAAGAAGAACGGATAGAGAATGAGATCATAATGTAAATACAGAAAATAAATGCAAACTAATTAAACTAATGATGTACCTTTATTAATCAACTTCACAAGTACAAATTCTATGAGTTTAGATTGCAAGAGAAAGAAGAAGTTGCTCTCGATCTCTGCCTCGTAGGAAGTAGATGTTCCGTCGAACTCACGTCGCTTTATCACGTCGAATCGCGGACCTGTCGTGGATCACTTGTTCTTTGATGGTGATTAGCTTCGTGAAAATGGTGATGATTTCTAGCTTTAGCCCTCGGTCCTATTTATAGTCACAGAAGATACAAACCCTAGATGCTATATGTGAGAGTTTGTTGATAGGATCCTACCCAAAAAATCCCAACTCCTAAGTCTCCAACACTGCCGCGGATCCGCCGCACCTATCATGATTTGGCCGCGGAAGTGCGGTTGAATAGGGGAGTTAGGGATTGCAATTTCTTCAGTGGATTCACATTGACACGTAGAGATCTTCTAGATATCCGGAATTTTCATATCTTCTCTGAGTCTCTACTAGTATTGATTCTTCAATTTTAATTAAACTTCATCAGCAGATTTTTGATTCCCGACATCTCGATATCCCGATCTCCTGACTTGAGCCAAATCTTGCACAATATCTTCATGAATAATGTTAGTAATATTTATTATAGAGATATTATTCTAACCATTTGTATGATGTTATATCTTTTAAAGAATCTTGATTAGAATATTTGATATACTATGCATAATAAAAATATTATATAAATATTATATGCATATATTTTCCTTCATAATGTTAATTATAATATAAAAACATATGGTAAATAGTATTTCGCAGATAAACCCAAATATGTTCTATATTTATAGTAAACACCTTTAGATATTTAAGAAAAGTAAGGAAAATATTATATCAAATGCGCGATATTTTTGACTGAACACATTTCTCTGGGAAAGAGAGCCCACTGGAGGCAGAAGAATGGGCTTAGTCGATTGAAGATGATCTGGCAGCAGCTCAAGTGCCAGATATTGCCTGGGTGAGAGTTGCAAAACTGCAACTAACAGAAAATGCCATATTCTGGTGGAAGGCTGAAGAAAGCCGTTTTACCCAACCGATAGAGTGGAAGAAATTTCACGATTTGTTCGATACGATGTACTTCTCTGAGACTGCCCATTTTGATATGGAGCAGCAGTTCATCCATCTACAACAAGGCTCGATATGGGTCAAGTCTATGGATGAATATGATGCTGAGTTTACCATGCTTAGCAGGTAAGATATTATCTCAAATTCAAATTCCTGATCTCACTTATTACACTGCTAACATAAGGTCATAACAGCTTCGCTACACACCTAATTCCTATTGCTGAGATCCGGGCACGACGATTTCAGCAAGGATTGGACCCGGAAATCCAAGATGCACTCGTTAGAGGGGATTTCCCAACCCATGAACTTGCTTTGAAGGCTGCCCGGCGCTATGGGGCAGTTGTAAAAAAGAAGGGCAGACCGCAGACTGCCGGTGTGAAACGCCCTGCCACACAGATGGCAGGAGGAGCCTCTTCTAGGCTGAACTTTGCACCCAGGAGACCGGGAGGATCATTTAACCGACTCAGTCCAGATTTTTGCTTCTACTACAAGAGGACTGGACACCTGGCGAAGGATTGCAGGCATGCAAATGGCCTGTGTTTGGTTTGTGGCGTTTCCACTCACGCCATTAGAGCATGTCCATATCGTTTCAACCTCGCTCTAACACTCAGATCAGAAATCATAGTCCCGCAGCAGCCAGCCATTCAGGCTCCTGCATCTCGCTTAGCTCTCCCTGCACCCGCTCCACGTGGACCTCCTGCATAGCCTCAATGTCAGTTCCATCAGGCACAAAGAAACATGCCTCAAGGGAAGAGAAACATGCCCCAAGGACAGAGGAATGTGCCTCCAGCAAGGAGTAATGTACCCCGACGTCAAGCTTTCACAATGACGGTCGAAGAGGTCGAAGCCATAAGCCAAGTTATCACTGGTAATTCCCAATCCTTTCAAACCTTTCAATCCTTGTATATCTCTAAAACTTTTCCTATATCCAAACCTAATCTCATACAACTTAGGTACTATACTAGTAGCCTCCCTACCTGCTCTAGCACTCTTCGACACTGGAGCATCACATTGCGTTATATCGCAACGGTTCGTCCGAACTCATGCGATTCCAGTTAAACCGCTAGTATCCATCTGGAATGTCAGTTCAGGGAACGACGTTCTAAAAGCAACTCTGGGATACGATCTGTGTCCAGTGGTCATCTGCAGTAGAGAATTTTATGCGGACTTCAAGGTGCTGGACATACCGAACTTTGACGTAGTTTTGGGAATGGACTGGCTGGGAACTTTCTTCTCTACCATCAACTGTCGTCAAAGGAGGGCAGTGTTCGAAATACCAGATCATCCAGTATTCTATTTCAAGAGTGGAGAACGTACCTTGGAACTTAGCGTCTACAAAGAAAAACCAAAGAAGGCAGTGGTTGCAGCATTACAAACGAAAGAATCGAAGCCAGAGGTAGTTCGAGAGTTCGAGGATGTATTCTCGGAAGATATATCAGGTTTGCTTCCCGATCGAGCTCTTGAATTCAGCATCGATTTACATCCTGGTGCGCAGCCTGTAATCAAAACTCCGTACCGGTTAAGTCCAGATGGATTGAAGGAGATCCGCATTCAGTTGGACGAACTCCTGAAGAAAGGTTGGATTCATTCCAGTACTTCAAGCTGGGGATCTTCGGTATTACTGGTGAAGAAGAAAGAAGGTTCATACAGGATGTGTGGATTACCGAGCTCTGAACGAAGTAACGATCAAGAACAAGTATCCACTACCGCGCATCGATGATCTTTTCGATCTGTTAAGTGGGTGTTGTGTATTTTCGAAGCTAGATATTCGTTCGGGTTATCATCAGGTGAAGGTCAAAGAGTCTGATATTCCGAAGACGGTGTTTAGGACTCGATATGGTCATTATGAATATCTCGTAATACCATTTAGAGTGACCAATGCACCTGCTATATTCATGAATCTGATGAACTAAGTTTTCCGAGAGTACTTCGACAGGTTCGTTGTCATCTTCATCGACGACATCCTGGTGTATTTTAAGAATCGGAAAGAACATGCAGAGCATATACGGATTGTCTTGAAGACATTACGGCAACATCAGCTCTATGCCAAGTACAACAAGTGTGAATTTTGGTTAGATCAAGTCTGATTTCTTGGACATATCGTTTCAGGCGAAGGAATCTCAGTAGATCCAGCTAAGGTGTCAGCTGTCACAGAGTGGCCGACACCAAAGACGGTGAAAAATGTATGAAGTTTGTTGGGATTAGCAGGATACTACCGACGATTCATTGAAGGATTTTCGAAGATTGCAGCACCCCTAACCAATTTCACACGTAAAGATGAAGCATTCGTGTGGTTAGAAGCATGTGAAAACGCTTTTGTAGAACTCAAGTCAAGATTAACTTCTGCTCCTATTCTCGTAATACCGGATCAATCTGGTGGATTTGTTGTGCATTGCAATGCGTCCGATAAAGGATTAGGATGTGTTTTACACCAGCATGGAAATGCTGTAGCTTTTGCATAGAGACAACTAAAGATTCATGAGCGCATCTATCCAACACATGATCTGGAGTTGGCAGCCGTCATATTTGCACTTAAGATTTGGCGCCACTGCCTTTTAGGAGAACGAGTGGATATATACACTGACCACAAAAGTCTGAAGTATGTATTTACTCAGAAGAAATTAAACATGCGGCAGAGAAGATGGTTAGAACTCATGGCGGATTTCGACATCAACCTACAGTATCATCCTGGGAAGGTGAATGTAGTTCCTGATGCACTTAGTCGCCAGCCATTAGCAACGAAGCTCACCGCACAGTGGAAGCTACAACAAGAATTGCACGGATTGGCGATCGAAGTAGTTATGCCAGGTAACGCTTCAGATTTGATGAACTTACAAGTCCAGTCCACTCTTGTCAATCAGATCAAGACAGCTCAAGCAAATGATTCCAAGCTGCAAAAGATCCGAGAACAGGTAGAAAGTGGACTTCGAACTGACTACATCATTCACGAAGATGGATCCTTGAGATATGGAAGTCGATTGTGTGTGCCACATGGCCCAGTTCGAGAAGAATTGATGAAAGAAGCTCATAGCTCTCCTCATTCTGTACACCGAGGTGGTACGAAAATGTACAAGGATCTACGGCAACACTACTGGTGGCATGGAATGAAGCGCGAAGTAGCTAGAAGCGTAGCCAAGTGTTTGGTGTTTCAGCAAGTGAAGGATGAACATCACAGAACTGCTGATCTACTTCAGCCGTTATCAATCCCGGAATGGAAATGACAGCACATTACCATGGACTTTGTGACTGCCCTTCCTCGCAGCACGAAAGGTAACGACGCAGTATGGGTTATTTTGGATCGACTCGCCAAGTCGGCTCACTTTATTCCATTTTGAGTTGGCCAATCAACTGAGACGTTAGGAAAGAAGTACATGGAGGTAAGCATAAATCTAAAGTAAGATTTAAACCTTCAAGATGTACCCTATTTGATACCCATGAACTCATGCAGGAGATCATGAGATTACATGGAGTACCGGTTTGCATCGTCTCCGATCGTGATACCAGACTCCGATCACAATTTTGATAGAGTCTGCAAGCTAGCCTTGGAACAAGTCTGAATTTCAGCACGGCTTACCATCCACAACTGGACGGACAGTCCGAGCAAACAATTCAGATTCTGGAGGACATGCTAAGAGCTTGTATGTTAGACTTCGGAGATTCGTTGGAAGATCACCTACACCTTGTGGAGTTTTCATACAACAACAGCTATCAGGCAAGCATTAGAATGATACCATTCGCAACACTTTACGGACGGAAGTGTCGTTCACCACTAAATTGAGACGGCGTTGGAGATCGTGAACTTCTTTGACCAGAGATGATTGTGGAAACTATGGACGTGGTTCGCACGATCAGGGAAAGAATGCGCATAGCACAAGACCGACAGAAGTATTGGGCAGATGCAAAGTGGCGACATCTAGAGTCCCAGCCTGGAGACCATATTTTCTTAAAGATATCTCCAAACAGAGGAGTGATCCGCTCTGGCAAGAGGGGTAAACTAAGTTCAAGATATATAGAACCGTTCGACATACTCAAACGAGTTGGAGAAATAGCATACCTTTTAGCATTACCACCCTCATTGGAAGGAATGCACAACGTGTTCCACATATCCCAGCTACAACGATATGTGAGCGACCCCATCCATATACCCGATCACTCAGAGCTCATAGTATAGACTGGCCTGACTTGCGAGCAACAACCCGTTGAGATCCTGGACCGAAAAGTAAAGACATTACGGAACAAGGAAGTAAACTTGGTCCGAGTGACGTGGAGAAAGGATTCGCCAGGAGAATCAACATGGGAACGAGAAGAAGACATGCATGCAAGATACCCTTATCTATTTGAAAATTAGTCCATATGTAAATGTAAATTTCGAGAACGAAAATTTTATAAGGAGGGTAGAACGTAACGACTCTAAAATCTTGTACGGAAATTTTACCGTTAATATAAAAGAAATGAGTTTTACAGCCTGAGTTTGAGTTATAAGTCAATTTTGTGAAACAACAGCAAGAAACAACTTTTAGCTCACTGGTAAAGCTCTTGCACTGCTGTGACGTAGCCCCTGTGTTCGATCCCCATCACACATTATTTTTTTCTGAATTTTAAAAACTTTTTGGAAGCCCAAAAGATTACACATGCAATACGCAGGGAAATGAAAAGTTCAGAAAAATCAAACATGTGCAAAAGGGTTTAAATACTGTGTTGATCAAGTGGCACGAATCTCGAGGAAAATGCCTCGGGATCGACCAGCCATATGCTCAAGAAAACTGGCGAGGATGGTTGGATGAAGCCCAAATTGCCCCGGGCTTTGCACACCCATCTCTTCACCTACTCCTAACTCCTCTGCACTGTTTAATTTCCCTGCAATCAAATAAAGACCTTTCAATTCACAATTTATCACAATTTTAATACTTTTTAATCCACCATTTTAATTCCAAAATCCTAATTCTCCACTATAAATACCATCCCCTACTTTGGCTCAGCATCATTCTGAAAATTATAGCAAAATTTTCTCAAAAAATTCCTAAGTACAAGTGGAGTAAAGAGGAGTTAGCGAGCAAGCAACTTCCGGCGAAGATCGAAGCAACATCCGGAGCTCCCGCGATACCACGACGACACTCTTCCTTTCCTAACCCTCTCCTTGAAACTCCTAAACCGTAAGTCCCTTCTAAATCTCTTCCTTTCTATTGAAATTCATTTTCAAATTTTTATCGGTAAAAGTGGAGTTAATACCGACATCTTCTTTTCTAAAACACATAACTCTCTTTTCCTTTACAATTTAGTCAATCTAATTTTACTAAATCATTTGTAACCTTAAAACCTAATATTTAGAATCAAATTTTATCAAAACTCTCATGTGAAACAACAATAGTAGAACTTTTTCATTAAAATACCTTGAACTTTATAAACACCTCTTTTTGTATTTGTTAAAACAATACCTTAGGAAAACTTCACGGGATAGCGACCTACCCCACACGTACAATTGGGTTCATAGCACGATACTCATTGAATGTATTTTTGTTTCGAAGAATAATATTACGATAAAATAGCACATAACTTTAAAAACCGGATTTCTTTTAAAGCGCTATTCTCTATCCTTTGCGATTGCGCATCTACAACCCTTTTTAGGGGACCCGCTAATGGATGATGTGAATTATCGCACATCCTTGGGCTAATAGAGCGAGATGCAGACCTCCCCAAGAAGCATTCGATCTCGAAAGGATTTAAATACGGTTTTTAAGAAATACGAATTTTCTAAATAAATAAAATTATTTTTAAAATTAAAATTATATAAAATTATAAATACATATTTTCAAAATATAATAAACCTATGTTTTCCAAAAATGAAAAGATTAACAAATGTCAATAAAATACCCTCAAGATACCAAAAAAGCAAGTTTTACAATAAAATACCATGAACTTTCCAAGCTAAGTAATTATCACTAAAATACCCAATACTTAAAATCCATACTCATGAAAACCCTAAGTAATACTAATTACCCTCGAGCTTTACTTTTTAACTATATTAAAAATATTTTTCATAAAACCCCCTCGAGTTATATAAAAACAATATTTAAGGACTTTAGTAAATATATGTTTAAGCGGGATCAATTATCTTGAGCCCCAGGCAGCCGGAGAAAGTGAGTGCTTGCCTATTTAAGGTAGACAACTTAACGGAGTTATCAATGGTAATTGTCTTAGAAAAAGACACAAATCCTGCCGTCCATGTGCAGCAGTTACCGATGACTCCCGAACTTAATTCAAGAGCTAAATCTGGTTACAAATGTCTGACTCAGTCTGAGTCTAAACTCAAACCTGAAACTAATTCAAACCTGAATCTAAAATCAAACATGAATACTTGATCAAGAACATGAATACTTGAAATCAAACATCAGTATCAAACATGTATACTTGACTTGACTTGACCGAAGCATGGTTATAACTTGACTTGACTACTTGAATACTAGACTACATCCTGAACATGAATACTTGAACAATTTGTATCCATGGTTTCGGCAAGTATGATAATTATAATCTATACAACACATTACGCGGGGATAAAGGGGTAGATTGGTACGGAACGTATATTATGGCATGAGAGATCACTTAAAAGACACCTACATGAATTCTCATGCCGTTGTCCTGTGGGTTATGACGGGGCTTTGTACTACATGTTACCATAGTCCACGGGGTAAGATGGACTCCTCTCGTATACATGAATACCTTCTGTATTAAGGTATAAACAATCATGTTATAATAACCATCATATATCAGTAATCAATCATACAAGGCTTACCTGTTCATTTCACATTACTTGTATATTCTCTTTCTTCTTTTGGGACTTACCGAGTGTTAGTTCGCTGACGGCATTCCTTTCTTTTTCTTCTTTGGAATGTTCGTCAGGAGGACATGACTCTCAGGAGATCGATCCTAGCCAGGAGGACTCAGACCAGCTTGTAGCATAGCCTGACTTCTAGTTCTTTGTACTTATTTTCCTGTATGTCATTGTTTAGGCACTGCTTATTATCATTGTATCCTTTCATTTTCAAACAGTTGTATGTAAAGATGAATATAAATAAAGTTGTTGTTATTTTATATCACTTGTCATTCTTGTTCGTTTTATATATTGCTTAATTACGCTTAATGTATTTATTTCTTAGTAAATACGTTGCGGCCTATCACGTTACCGTATCCGTCTACTGGGAAGCGGGGCGTGACAATCCTATCCGCACATCACTGCCATCTTGCATAGTATTACCGTTAGCAGCCAATGATTATGAAATAAAACCTGTTTTCATAAACTCACTTCCTAAGTTTCATGGTTTAGAATTAGAACAAGCCTATCCCTTCATAAGAGAGTTTGAATATTTATGTCAAATGTTTAAACTTAAGCGGTTGAACCAAGATGCAGTTAAGCTTAGACTTGTTCCTTTTGCCCTCACTGATAAAGATAAGCATTGGTTTTACAGTGTGCCAGCCAATACAATTAGGACATAATATGAGTTACGTAGACATTTCTTAAAAATTTCTACCCACATTTTAAAACCGCCAAATTTCGAAATGAAATTATGACTTTTTCGCAAAAACAGGGAGAATCTTTTCGGAAGTATTTCGAACGTTTCAAGGATCTTCTCATAAAATGCCTCCATTATGGTATAGCTAAGTGGGAGTTATGTCAAATAGTCTATGATGACATGGAATCCAAGTTTATGATTGAGTCTATGTGTCAAAGGGATTTTATGATGAAGAAAGAGGATGTGGTTTGGGACTTTTTAGAAGAATTGTCCGATAAGACCATACAGTAGGAGAGTTCTAGTGAGAGAGCGTCAACTAATTCTAAGGGTGGGATCCATACGGTTGAAGATACAATTGGAATGCAAGCCCAGTTGGCTGCCATTCAGAAATCAATAGAAAAACCACCAACTAATCTCGTCTCCGTTGCTTAAAACAGCCAACCCTCTTCTTGCCTTAACTGTCAAAACTCTTTCCACCTTTCGGAAGATTGTCCTCTTTTAAATGGTCCTCAAGGTCAAGAGACCACTAATGCTATCTATCAACGTAACAACAATAATAAACCTTATTCTCAAACCTACAACCAAAGATGGAGGAACCGCCCTAACTTGTAATGGAATTAAGGCAACACTAGCCAACAATTCCAAAATCAAAGACAAGATCATCCATCCAATCCGATCCAACCTAATGCTTATCAAAGGGGGTGGGAATGAGAATAATTATATTAATGTTGAGAAGCAAATGAAAACCTATTTTCAAAATGAGATAACGTCAATTAAACAATTTATCTCTAATATAGAAAGGCAAATCGGTCAGTTAGATGCAGCATTAGGAGGACGTGAGCAAGGAACTCTACCTAGTCAAACTGTTATAAATCCTAAAGATACACGTACAAATCCAGCACAAGAAAATGCCGTAACTACCTTGCGATTGGGTAAACAGGTTGATAATCAGATTAGAATACCCGAAGATTCGAAAGAGATCCCGGCTAATGAGGAGCAGCGGTCTCCTACCCCACTTACACAGCCGACATATATTGATGCACCCACATCTTCACTCCACCCATCTTCTATAGATACCCTTCTTGAGCGTAGAGCACCATATCCAAAACGTTTAAAGGCAAAGAAGCAAGCTGCTAAGGAAGAAAAAATAGTGGAGATGTTTAAACAAGTGAAGATCAACGTCTCTCTTTTGGACATGATTGACCAAGTTCCTTCGTATGCAAAATATCTCAAAAATTTATGCACGGAGAAGAGAAAAACTAAAGTGTCTAAGAAGGTCTTTTTAGCCGGTAATATTTATGACGTTCTAAGAAATGCTATGCCCGTTAAGTATAAGGACCCCAGTAGTTTACTGTATCTTGCATTATAGGGAAAATGTCATAAATAGAGCTTTATTGGACTTGGACGCTAGTGTTAATCTTTTGCCATATTTTGTATATATGCAGTTAGGGTTAGGCGAGCTTAAGCCCGCCAAGATCACGTTGCAATTAGCTGACCGGTCCATCAAGACTCCAATGGGTGAGATCAATGATGTGTTGATTAAAATTAGAAAATTTATATTCCCCGTAGATTTTATCGTGATAGAAACACAACCCATCACTAACCCTAGGAATCAAATTCCTGTCATACTAGGTCGGCTTTTCCTAGCCACTTCGAATGCATTGATCAATTGTCGCAATGGTTCTATGAAACTATCATTTGGGAAAATGACAATTGATTTTAATATTTTTAACATAGGAAATCAGCCAAGTGATCCCTATAATCCTTTCGAAGTCAACTTAATTAATGATATTCCTGATGATGAAGAAGTTGACTTAGATAACCGCTTTATAGAAAATTGCATAAAGGGGGAACATAGTAACAAAAGTTGTTATTTTTGATGAGTCTCTCCCAATAGCCTACATGGGAAGGGCCCCACTTGAGCCACTTTTTCTTGAACCTAGGCCTTTTTTTTCCCATCGATAGAAGTGGCCATACAGTTAGAGCTCAAGCCCCTCCCATCAAACCTAAAATATACGTATTTAGGTTTGAATAACATGCTCCAAGTTATAATTTCTGCTGATCTTATTAAGGAGCATAAGAAGGTCTTACTATATATTCTTAAGAATAATAAGGAGGTTATTGGATGGACTATGGAGGATATTAAGCGAATTAGCCCCACTATAGTACAACATAGAATTCACTTGATAAACAACGCCAAGTCAGTTAGAGATTCTCAACGCTGTTTGAATCCTATTATGAAAGAGGCAGCGAGGAAAGACATAATTAAATGTTTTGATAGTGGTATAATATATACCATATTTCTGATAGCACGTGGGTTAGTCGAATTCATGTGGTACCTAAAAAGTAGGGTATTACTGTCATTGAAAACCATATGAACGAGCTAGTCCCTATTCGCACGCAAACCAGGTGGAGTGTGTGCATTGACTATCATAAGCTTAGTCCGCAATTAGGAAATATCACTTTCCATTACTTTTTATTGATCAAATGTTAGAAAGGTTAGCCGTTCATGGGTACTATTGTTTCCTAGATGGATACTCTGATTATAACCAAATACCTGTTGCACTCGAAGACCAAGAAAAGATCACCTTCACATGTCTATTTGACACCTTTGCATATAGACGGATGCCATTTGGGCTATGTAATGCACCCGCCACTTTTCAGCGGTGCATGATGATCCTATTTTCCGACACGATGGAATGTTTTCTTGAGTTTTTTATGGACGATTTTCAGTCTTTAGGGATACATTTGATGAGTGTTTACACCACTTGGAGTTGGTACTCCAAAGGTGCAAAGAAAAGAATTTAACACTCAAATGAGAGAAATACCATATTATGGTCAAGCAAGGGATTGTGCTAGGCTACATTATTTCATGCAAAGGCATTGAGATAGATAAATCTAAAGTAGATATAATCTCTAATCTACCCCCTCCCAGAACTGTTAAGGATATTAGGCCATTCTTTGGGCATGTGGGATTTTATAGACGCTTTATCAAGGACTTTAGTAAGATTGTTAGACTCTTGACTTCACTTCTTACCAAGGATACACCTTTTGAATTTGGTTCTGATTGCCTTAAATCATTTGAACAATTGAAGAAGGAGCTTACATCCGCTCCTATTATTCACGCTCCTAATTGGAGTGAGCCTTTTGAGATTATGTGTGATGCATCAGATTTTTCAATTGGAGTCGTCTCAGGACAATGAATTAATAAGAAGCCATATGTCATCCATTATGCGAGTAGGACCTTAAATGATGCACAGTTAAACTATTCCAAAACTGAAAAAGAATTTTTAGCTGTTGTATATACACTTGAAAAGTTTGGGTCCTATCTCATCGGTTCACACATTACGATCTACACGGATCATTCGGCCATTAGACATCTTATTTCTAAGAAAGATATTAAAGCCCGATTGCTGAGATGGATCCTTTTATTGCAAGAATTTGATCTTAAAATAAAAGACAGAAAGGGATCCGAAAATGTTGCAGCCGATCACTTATCACGTCTACCACTTGCATCTACACAAGAACTTCCTATAAATGACAATTTTCCCGACGAACAGTTATACACAGCTGCTGGCCAACCAAGGTTCACGGATATAGTTAACTTTCTCGTCACGAAAATGACACTGTCCGATTGGTCTAAAAAAGATCGATATAAGTTTCACTCCCAAGTAAAATATTTCTTTTGGGATGATCTTTATTTGTTTACACAGTATAATGACCAAATCATTCGGCGGTATGTACTTAATGATGAAATTAGAAGTGATCTTTCATTTTGTCACGATCATGCAGGTGGGGGCCATTTTGGGGCTAAAAAGACAGCGGAAAAAGTTTTACAAAGTGGGTTTTATTGGCCTACATTATTTAAAGACGCATATAAATTTTGTAAAACTTATGAACGCTGTCAACATTTAGGTAAAATCACTAGGCGGAACATGATACTTCTCAATTCTATCCTTATAGTTGAGATCTTTGATGTATGGGGTGTTCTCCGCCGAAAGACGCGAACAAAGACGCTGCGGGCGTCTCGCCTGAATTTCGAGGCAGATGCTAATTGGTGCTATCCGTCCACCTCTCCGAAAATGCCAAGTTGATTTATGGCATCATGTATTGAAGGTTTTAACGGATGCGGCCGATGTAGCAGACTTCGTCAGATTCCCCCTCGTTTGAGGGGTTTTTGATTGTGGGGACGCTCTTCCCTGCAGGCACAAGCCCCTGCAGTTAATTACGCTACCGCATCGCGGTAACAACTTTTTTCTTCTCCAGATGGTCACTCCGTGTCGTGGGTGTTTGTTTTGTTTTTGGTTGCCCGTGGATTGTATACGGAGACTAATTTATGTTGTCGCCCGTAGGACGTGGATTAGTCCAAATCCGTATTTTCTTAGATTTGGGTTTAGGAGTTAGGTTTAAGTATACGTTAGCCTCATTTGGGACTAAGATCAACTTAAACGTATGTTAAGGATACGTTAGTCTAATTTCTAGACTAAGATCAACTTAACAGGATCGTTTAGATCCAACAAGAAAGCATTTGGCCTCTGTTGTTTAGTTTAGGGACATTGCGGTCGATTGTTAATTTAAGGACATTACGGTCCATTGTTAGTCTAAGGACATTACGGTCCGATGTTAGTTTAAAGACATTGCGGTCGATTGTTAAGGACATCGTAGTTCGTGGGCTTAAGGACCCCACAATCCAGGTTAAGGACATCGTAGTCCATGGGCTTAAGGACCCCACAGTCTAGGTTAAGGACATCGTAGTCCGTGAGTTTGAGAACCCCACAGTCCGTAGTTTAAATACGTCATAGTCTATAAATTTTAAGGACATCATAGTCCGTGAGTTTAAGGGCCCCACAGTCCGTAGAAATGTGTGGTTGTCGGGACCCGTCACCTCTCTGAAGACGTTGAAGGATTACAACGACAGATATCAGAGGAGTAAAGAGATGTACCCTCGAACCGGTGTGAATTGGTTGAAAGACCTATAGTCCATTTTAGACCTAAGATCTGTTAAATATTCATGAGCAGACGGGCTCCATTAAATATAAGTTGAGGAATTATGGCCAATATGGGGATAAGTCCAATAAACATTTAAACATTTTGTTTATTCTGGCTATTGAGCCTTTATTTGGGCTTGGCCCTTTTAATAATACTGAGCATTAGATCCTGACACTTTTATTGTCTTGTATTGAATGCAGAGCATTCATTAGAACAATTTATGCTCTGTCAGCGCAACATGTGGCGTGCCAGGCGCTTTGCGCCAGTTAAAGCGCGCAGTGAGCTTCAGCCAAGTAGCGCACACGAGAAGGACACGTGTCGCGCTTGGCGCTAAGCGCCAGATGATAGGCGCATTGCGCCAGTTTATGAGCGCTAAGCACTAGTCCATGAGCATATTGCGCTATCAATTTAGTGGCGCACCTGTGAGTGACACATGGCGAGCTTGGCGCTGAGCGCCAGCCCATGAGCACAGTGCGCTATTTCAGTAGCGCAAAGCGCAAGTTGCATACGTGGTTGACACGTGGCGCATTGGCGTTGAGCGCCGGTCCAGAGAGCGCAGAAGCGCTGTTCAAGAGCGCAAGGCACATTTCAATAGCGCAAAGCGCATTTCAGTAGCGCAAAGCGCATTTGATCAATTTTTATGATCAGAGAACAAATTTATGTTCTTTTAAAAGAGACTTTGTCTCAAGACTCAAGAACAACAGTTCTTATTTTTGAAAGGGCTTTGCTTTTATAGATCAATGATTTGTGTGAAGAATATGTTTTTCTTTTATTATGTGATGAGATCTTTTGATCTTTTTATAAAAGACCTTGGTCTTTGTAGATCTATGATCTTTTAAGAAGATAATTCTTCTTTTTATGAGATGATTTCATCTCTGTGTTTATCGTTCATGATCTTTACCTTGAAGAAATAATCTTCTCTCAAGAGCTTGCTCTCTTTCTTTTTGAGTTTTTTTGAAAGTTTATGGGCGGATTTCTATATCAGACTTGAATTCTTGGGGCCTTTATATAGGGCAAGTTGATTTGATAAATCAGTTAAAGAGATCTTTCTCTGATTGATTTGGGGATATTCCCCACCGTTGGATCTTTGATCTTAAGGCTTCTGTTTTGCAGAAGATAATCTTCTTGTTTTAATAAGATTGAGAAATCTTTCCATGCAGAATTTATTCTGTCTTTGGTAATTTTTATTTACTATTGGATCATTGATCGAACGGTGCTCTGATTTTCAGAGCACAATCTTGTTGTTGGGAAAGATTTTGAGGAATCTTTCCTTAATAGAATTTAATTCTGATTAATTAATGATTTATCAGTATTATTAGATCTTTTGATCTAAAGGTGGGGAATTTTTAATTCCAGCGCTAGCGCACCCGTGCTTTGCACGTGGTGCGCTTGCTCAAAGCGCAGCGCACTTGGCGCTAGCGCACCAGTGTTTGACACGTCGTGCGCTGCTCAGAGCGCAACGCATCCTGCGCTAGCGCACCCATGTTTGACACGTGGCGTGCAGCGCGCCTAGTGCTAGCGCACTCATGATGCACTGCCTAGGGCGCATCGCACTTGGCGCTGCATCTAACGCGCTGCTTTACCAGATGTGTCTTTTCACCTTCCTTTTAAGTCAAATTTGTATTCCCCAGAACTTTCATTTCCCAGGTCTTGGAAATAGCTCCACTGTGCACACAAAATTTCTGTGCCTAGTCTTTATAATTTGAAGCAAAGCTTCTTTCTTTTCTCGCCTCCAAAGAATCCTCTCAGCTATGGCTTGTAACCGCCCACATGCTCGCCGACAACCATGGGAAGTGCCCATCCAGGACATTGTCCCTCATTTTGCTGCGCGCTTGGTGGATCCTTCTCTTACGGATGACCAATACGACGCAGCGCTGTACGAGCTCTTGACTCGTGTAGGGTCTCCTCTCTGTTAGTGTTTATGCCCTAGAAGGCCATTACTGTATCATACTAGCTTGTATATTACTTAATGGAAGCTTGGGATATTCACATGTATATAACAGTCTTGCTAAACATGGTAGTATGCTACTTGGTTTTTCTATCTTAATATGTGAGTATACGTAGTGATAGAGCTCTAAGGATCTTGCTTGTCTACCAGCGTTGTGATGGCAGTCACACTAGTGGGGGCTGGGTAGTCTACAAGCACATCCTTATTCAGGTCCCTGGTCGTTGGATTATCGAGACAGAGCATCGATACTCCGGAGTAGACTAGTGTGTACGCTTCTCATCCCAGTTGGGGAGATGGTCTGTCCCACAGCCATCAGTACGTCGTACTGGAGATAGTATACAGGTGCTCGTTAGGTTACGGGTACACCGGACAGGACTCACAGGGAACTGTTGGTTGGTTTGATACCAGTCGTCAGTGAACAGTTCCCAGGTGACATGAGTACAGCGTAGTCCGCAGACTTGACACTGCTACTTCGCCTCGAGTGTGTCCCACTGTTCTTAGATTGCTACCCTACCACGGCTCTATGGAGTCGTGCAAACAGGTAGCAGTTGGGTGCAGTCCCGAGCACTTGGAGGCAGTGGCGGTTAGACAGGATTCGTCCCTCCCGGTATTGGGAGTAGATATCGTGCTGTGTCAGAGAGCCATTACGCAAAGTCCCTGGCCAGGGCAAGCGAGATTTGCTGGTAGGTTCCAGTAGTTTCTCAGGGTGTAATGGGCTTCACTCCGACACGAATTATACCGCTATTAGGGGACTGACGCTTGCCGCCCCCCTAGGCCCGATATGCGATAGTCTTGGACGAACGGACCGGACTGTATGGAGATTGTCACATCAGACTCAGTAGGAGTTCGGATGGGTTTACTCATCGGCCTTCTTATCGACAACTACCTGGGGACCGTTACGTACAGCTAGTGCCGCTTGCGGTCTGTGGTTAAACCCACTGCCAGCGTAGTAGTCGAGTCTCTAGAGTCCCACACAGAGAGTTTCCTACTCCAGGCAAAACGATATAGAGGTTGCATGGTTTTGCGACAAAGGGTTCGGACACATACGTGCGTTTACGCGCGTACGACTTTCGGACAGATTTTACCAGTCGGCTTTGGTTTAAGCCAGTTACTGGTATCCGGTTATTGGATTTTTACAGTCTAAAGTTTTTCCGTATTTTTACGGATCGGAGGGGCGTTCTCGTAATTACTCGAGAAGCTTCTAGAAGATGTGACTAAGGAGGTTTGTTTTGGAAAGAGAGTGAGTCATAGTGGTGATTCATTCACTTCATTAATGCACATTTATTGCTTAATGACTCATGTTAATGAATCATCACAAGATATTTTGTGAAGCATCCTTATTCATTTCCTTTATTGATTATTTGATAATAAGAATGCTTCATAATATTATGATACACTCTCTCTCTTCTCTCATTATCATATCACACATTCTCTCTCCTCAAGCTCTCATCTTCTAACCCTAATCCTTAATCCTCATGTGTTGAGATCAAAGGATTAGTTAGACTAAACAATCCATAACCTTCACTCTATATCATCCTCTCATCTTTGATTAGCAATCAAAGTTGATTAGTTACCTCAAGTTAGAGGTTTAGCTTGGAGTTTCGCTCTCGGGTGGATCGTCTACTACCTAGAGAAGGCCGAGGAGAACAAAGGAGGACGTAAAGAAGAAGGACCGTTTTCATTAGGTATAATCCCTAATCACTTGTGAAAAGAAACTCATATGATACGGTTATTTATAGTTTAGCTTCGATTCAAGCGGTTAGTCGATGTTCGTTGTTTAAACTTGATTGTTTTTGAAATTTCCGCCTCCCCATAAGTACTGGGGTGTACTACATCGACTTACAGTGGTATCAAAGCCTCGCTAAACACTAAATAACTTAATCGCAAATTTATACGAATTTCGAACGAAAAAACGAAGCCGGAAAACCCTAATTCTGTTAAGTTTCTGTCGAACTTAAAATGAAGTCCTAAAATTTTTCTGATGTGTTCAGAGAGCTTGACATGACCACAGGAGAACACCCAAGAAATTCGAGCCAATGATTCGACTAAAGAGCCGCGGAAGCGCCGCGGATCCCACCGATCCGCCGCGCTTCCGCGGCCGAGTTGCCGAGTCATGGGCTCAATTTTTTTGGGTGGGTCCCCTGTGATATTTGGGGTTTTCTGGAATATTTAATTATTGCTCAGGTTACTGTTTAACAGAGCAGATTTTGGAGCAATATTGATGTTGTTTATTCGATCGAAAAGTACAGTATTTGCGTATTGGATTATATCTGTGATTGTTTAATGTGTTCGTAAACCTCCCCCAACTGCTAGTATGTCGGTTGGCAGGGGGTTGCACATTTCTGAAATGGCAATATCTGTTTGTGCATATAAACTGTATTGGACTGTTGTGGTGTATAGCCGGGGTTAGCAATGGGTTATCGTTTAATTCATTTGTTGTAAATGTAATTTGTTGTAATATTATTTTCGCGGGGCACTTCCAGGTTGCGGTCGTAGCCACCGTTGTATTATTTCATTTTACTGTTTTTGCTCCTAGGACTGACCCAAGGTGGGGTACACAGACTGCCGGGTGGGTAGTTTGCCGTACCCGTAGGGGTCGAGGGTGGGGTAAACGGCTATTCATCACAACTGTGTAATCTGTCTTTTCTTGCAGGCTCAAAAGAAATACAGATTGCTTGCAAATCCAATATTGTTTATCTGTGTTCTGGAATGAATATCATTGCGTCAGACGAATGTAAAATATCTATATTATGATAGCTATTTAGACGTCACTTATGTTTTACACCCGCGCTAGCCCAGCCCCCGCTCTGTCGTTAGTTAAGTAACCTAACGGGTGATGACGGGACCCCGTGGCGAATGCGGATGGCATAAGAGGACGTTGTATTTTCGTTGTTTTCTGCAATGATAGGTTAATGATGGGACGCATTATCTGTAATGCAAAGTAAAATAAACCAAAGTTTAAATCGTTGGAACAATTTAAAAGAAACCACTCGGTTATTTTTAAAACAGATATTTTTAAATGCGGAGATTTAACCACTCCTTTTAAAAGCTATCAGGTTCCTTCGGTTATATCAAGTTCACTACGTTTATGGTTTCGCCAAAACCAGTCGTAGCCCTCCGTCGTTTCATTTGGGTATTCAGTAGTATTCAAGCTATGCATTTTGGCCAAAGTCAAGGCATAGTGTTTGGTAGCTACTGGGTTTTCATTTGTTGCATAAGATAGATGAGTTAGTTTGGGACAGTCGTATTATCATTTGACCAAAGTCAGGGGTATATACGGATGGGTTCAAATTGACAAGATAATGACGGGTAGAACTTGACATGTGACTTATGACATTTTGACCAAAGCCAAGGTCATAAGAGCATGGGGCAAAAACTTATATCGGGAATTTCTAAAGAAACTGAAATTTGCAAAGAGATGCATACCATTTGGAGTTTGATGAATGTTGGTAGGATTCCTTCAACATTATCATACGATGATATTTGGATCCCGATCCTACTGTGAGTATATGCTACTTATCAGGATATTCGTCGCTTAACGATCAATGCTATAAACCTAGTAGGTGTCCAGAAAAGTGTCAGCGGGGTTACGCCCCCAGAGAAAAGAGGTTCTTTAATTAAGGAACTTCGCGAAAGCGTTGGAAAACCTCCCTCGAAGTATCGACACCGGCCTGGCTGAACGGTTAAGCAAGAATTGTACGGTGAGAATAGTCTTGGCTAATTCTTCTTTTATGGTTTGAGGAAGGATTTGAGAAACAGTGGGAGCCATCCAGTTTAGATAAACTAAAAACCACTCTAAACTTGCAAGAGCATCATGCTAAAGAGTTTTCTTCTCTCTCTCCTAATTGCAGCGACCCTGAAAATGACTGGACTTAAGTTACTTTTAGAGAAAAATATACTGACGGGGCCAAACTATAAAGATTGGCTGCGGAATGTCAAGATGGCTTTGACCTATGACAAACTGGGGTACGTCCTCACCGCTACAGCACCTGCTGTCCTTGGTCCCAAATCCAGCAATGCGGATAAGGAAATCCGCAAAACCTGGGATTTAGATTGCGCGAGAGCCAAGTGCATCGTGCTTGCCTCGATGAACAATGAACATCAGAGGAGGCACGAGGATATGTCCCTAGATGGCATATTTCTCCATACAAAGGAACTTTATGGAGAGCAATCTCGTATAGCAAGATACGAGACCTCTAAGAAATTGTTTCGAGCGAAGTTGGCTGTCGGGTCATCGGTAGGTGAACATGTCCTACAGATGATCGGCTATATTGAAGAGCTCGCGGACCTTGGGACGACTTTGGATAATGAGCTCTATACAGACCTTGTTCTCCAGTCCCTTCCTCCCACCTACGCCCAGTTTATCCTCAACTTCAATCTTCAAGGAAAAGAAGTTGAACTTGCGGAACTCCTGAACATGTTAAGGAGTGCAGAGGGCACCTTGCAGAAGGCAAGGGAAACACCCGCTATGTTTGTTGGCGGTTCATCTTCTTCCAGGTCCAAGGCTAGGGCCAAAGGAAGGAAGAAGAAGGCCGCACCCAGACCTAGAGGAGGTATTAGTAAGGTGGGAAAGAAGGGAAAGAAAAAGTTTACAGCACCGGTAGTTGGCCTGGATGAGTGCTTCCATTGTCACAGGAAAGGGCACTGGAAGAAGGATTGCAAGGCGTGGAACGCCAAGAACCAGGAACCGAAGCAAGCTGTGGCTTCGACTTCAGGTGTGTTTGTAATTGAGAATTGTCTGTCAATCAACTCTACTTCCTGGGTATTGGATACCGGGTCAGGATCTCATATTTGCAATTCATTGCAGGCACTGAGAAACCGTAGAGTGCTGAAGGAAGGTGATATGATCCTCAGGGTTGCTAACGGAGCTAGCGTGGGAGCTGCGTCCGTCGGGGATTATCACCTAGGATTGACGAGTGGACACATTTTGGTTTTACATAACTGTTATTTTGTACCCAGCTTAACGTGTAATATCATATCAGTTTCCTTGTTATCAAATAAAGGTTATGATTTCACGTTTGTAAGAGATGTTGTCAACATCCACCTTAATCATGGTTTGATTGGGTCAGGTACTCTAAATAACGGCATATATGTGTTAAACCAACTCCAAATTTTCAATGTCCAGAACACACTAAAAAGAAAGTCTCCAGATTTAAATAAAGCTTTCTTATGGCATTGTAGACTGGGTCACATCAATGAGAGAAGGTTGACTAAGTTGCATAAAGAAGGATATTTGGACACGTTCGAATATCAAACTTATGACACTTGTCAATCTTGTCTCAAAGGAAAGATGACAAAGACTCCATTCACTGGACAAGGAGTAAGAGCGAGCGAGCTCTTAGGACTCATACATAGTGATGTATGCGGTCCAATGTCTACACATGCGAGAGGTGGTTATTCCTATTTCATTACTTTCACGGATGATTACTCAAGATACGGATTCATTTATCTGATGAAACATAAATCCGAGGCTTTTGAGAAATTCCAAGAGTATAAGAATGAAGTAGAAAACCAAACCGGCAAAAGTATAAAGACACTTAGATCTGATCGAGGTGGAGAATACTTGAGTGCCGAGTTCCTAGGTTACCTAAAAGAGAAAGGAATTCTCTCTCAGCTTACTCCTCCATACACTCCACAGCATAACGGTGTATCGGAGAGAAGGAATCGAACCCTATTGGATATGGTACGATCCATGATGAGTAATGCTGAGTTACCGCGATCTTTCTGGGGTTATGCGCTTGAATCAGCGGCATATCTTCTGAACAGAGCTCCTACCAAGACTGTGCCTACCACTCCATATCAGATGTGGACTGGGAAGAAACCCCATCTTCAGCATATGAAGATTTGGGGATGTCCAGCTTTTGTTAAAAAGCAGCATGTGGACAAGCTCGAGGCACGATCAGTAAAATGTATGTTTGTGGGATATCCAAAGAACTCCAAGGGATATTATTTCTATTACGCAGAGGAACAAAAGGTTTTTGTTTCTCGTAATGCCCATTTTCTGGAAAATCAGTTTTTAGAAAAGGAAATAAGTGGGAGCGAAATAGAACTGGAAGAAATTCCAGAACCACAAACTACTGCTGAAAGTTTGGTAGAACCAGAGGTTCAAGAAGAACAGAACATTCCCGCACCCCTCCGCAGGAGTAGTAGGCCGTCTCATCCGCCTGAGAGATACTACGGTTTTCTCATTGACGGGGATAGAGAGGATTGCATCATAGATGATGATGAACCTACTGACTTCCAGCAGGCCATCCAGAGCGGCGACTCGGTACGATGGCTAGATGCAATGCGGACCGAAATGGAGTCCATGTACACCAACAAAGTATGGACTTTGGACTTTGCTCCAGATGGGGTAAAACCCATAGGATGCAAATGGATCTTCAAGAAAAAGATTGGTGTAGATGGACAGGTGGAAACCTATAAGGCTAGACTTGTTGCAAAGGGTTTTCGTCAAAGACCTGGTTTGGACTATGACGAAACCTTTTCTCCAGTGGCTATGCTCAAATCCATTCGGGTCCTTCTTGCTATTGCTGCCTTCCATGATTATGAAATCTGGCAGATGGACGTAAAGACGGCTTTTCTGAATGGAAATTTAGAAGAGAGCGTCTATATGGATCAGCCAGAGGGTTTCAATCAGAGTGGGAGCAGCGGGAAAGTATGCAAGCTGCTTAAGTCCATTTATGGACTAAAGCAGGCATCGCGGAGTTGGAACATCTGTATTGATGAGACAGTCAAAGAATATGACTTTATCAAAAATCCAGATGAACCGTGCATATATAGTAAAGTTGTGGCCAGAAGTGTCGTATTCCTCGTCTTGTACGTGGATGACATTCTATTGATAGGAAATGACATTCCTATGCTACAATCTGTCAAAGGATTCTTGTCACACAGGTTCTCCATGAAAGACCTGGGTGATGCCTCTTACATTCTGGGGATCCGGATCTATCGTGATAGATCCAAGAGGATGTTGGGACTTTCGCAGTCCAGGTATATCGACACTGTACTGAAAAGATTCAGTATGGAAGATTCTAAGCGCGGTAATCTACCGGCTTGTCACGGAATCACCCTCTCCAAAGAGATGTCTCCCAAGACTGATTTGGAAAGGGAACGCATGTCTATTATACCCTACGCTTCTGCGGTAGGCTCTATAATGTATGCGATGTTGTGTACCAGACCAGATGTAGCTTACGCACTGAGCGTGGTAAGCCGGTATCAGTCAGACCCAGGGGAGAAACACTGGAGAGCAGTAAAGAACATTCTCAAGTACCTGAGGAGGACTAAGGAGATGTTCTTGGTTTACGGCGAAAAAGACCTCAGGTTGGAGGCCTTTGCTGATTCCGGCTTCCAGAGTGATAAGGACGATTCCAAGTCCATGTCGGGTTATGTCTTTACCCTCAATGGAGGGGCGGTGTGCTGGAAGAGCTCCAAGCAGGACACCGTTGCTGACTCGACGATGGAAGCGGAGTATATAGCTGCTTGCGATGCCGCAAAAGAAGCAGTCTGGATGAAGAAGTTCCTAACAGAACTTCAGGTGGTTCCTACCATAGTTGATCCAATACCTCTGTATTGCGACAACAACGGAGCTATAGCTTTAGCGAAGGAACCAAGGTCCCATCAGAAGTCCAGACACATCTTGAGGCGGTATCACCTGATCAGGGAGATCATTGATCGTCAGGAGATCGAGGTTCGGAGAGTTGCTTCAGAAGAGAACATTGCTGATCCATTCACGAAGGCCCTTCCTCAGATTCAGTTCGAGAGGCTACTCGAGATCATTGGTCTGCGATATGCCAGTACATGGCCCTAGTGCAAGTGGGAGATTGTTAGTGTTTATGCCCTAGAAGGCCATTACTGTATCATACTAGCTTGTATATTACTTAATGGAAGCTTGGGATATTCACATGTATATAACAGTCTTGCTAAACATGGTAGTATGCTACTTGGTTTTTCTATCTTAATATGTGAGTATACGTAGTGATAGAGCTCTAAGGATCTTGCTTGTCTACCAGCGTTGTGATGGCAGTCACACTAGTGGGGGCTGGGTAGTCTACAAGCACATCCTTATTCAGGTCCCTGGTCGTTGGATTATCGAGACAGAGCATCGATACTCCGGAGTAGACTAGTGTGTACGCTTCTCATCCCAGTTGGGGAGATGGTCTGTCCCACAGCCATCAGTACGTCGTACTGGAGATAGTATACAGGTGCTCGTTAGGTTACGGGTACACCGGACAGGACTCACAGGGAACTGTTGGTTGGTTTGATACCAGTCGTCAGTGAACAGTTCCCAGGTGACATGAGTACAGCGTAGTCCGCAGACTTGACACTGCTACTTCGCCTCGAGTGTGTCCCACTGTTCTTAGATTGCTACCCTACCACGGCTCTATGGAGTCGTGCAAACAGGTAGCAGTTGGGTGCAGTCCCGAGCACTTGGAGGCAGTGGCGGTTAGACAGGATTCGTCCCTCCCGGTATTGGGAGTAGATATCGTGCTGTGTCAGAGAGCCATTACGCAAAGTCCCTGGCCAGGGCAAGCGAGATTTGCTGGTAGGTTCCAGTAGTTTCTCAGGGTGTAATGGGCTTCACTCCGACACGAATTATACCGCTATTAGGGGACTGACGCTTGCCGCCCCCCTAGGCCCGATATGCGATAGTCTTGGACGAACGGACCGGACTGTATGGAGATTGTCACATCAGACTCAGTAGGAGTTCGGATGGGTTTACTCATCGGCCTTCTTATCGACAACTACCTGGGGACCGTTACGTACAGCTAGTGCCGCTTGCGGTCTGTGGTTAAACCCACTGCCAGCGTAGTAGTCGAGTCTCTAGAGTCCCACACAGAGAGTTTCCTACTCCAGGCAAAACGATATAGAGGTTGCATGGTTTTGCGACAAAGGGTTCGGACACATACGTGCGTTTACGCGCGTACGACTTTCGGACAGATTTTACCAGTCGGCTTTGGTTTAAGCCAGTTACTGGTATCCGGTTATTGGATTTTTACAGTCTAAAGTTTTTCCGTATTTTTACGGATCGGAGGGGCGTTCTCGTAATTACTCGAGAAGCTTCTAGAAGATGTGACTAAGGAGGTTTGTTTTGGAAAGAGAGTGAGTCATAGTGGTGATTCATTCACTTCATTAATGCACATTTATTGCTTAATGACTCATGTTAATGAATCATCACAAGATATTTTGTGAAGCATCCTTATTCATTTCCTTTATTGATTATTTGATAATAAGAATGCTTCATAATATTATGATACACTCTCTCTCTTCTCTCATTATCATATCACACATTCTCTCTCCTCAAGCTCTCATCTTCTAACCCTAATCCTTAATCCTCATGTGTTGAGATCAAAGGATTAGTTAGACTAAACAATCCATAACCTTCACTCTATATCATCCTCTCATCTTTGATTAGCAATCAAAGTTGATTAGTTACCTCAAGTTAGAGGTTTAGCTTGGAGTTTCGCTCTCGGGTGGATCGTCTACTACCTAGAGAAGGCCGAGGAGAACAAAGGAGGACGTAAAGAAGAAGGACCGTTTTCATTAGGTATAATCCCTAATCACTTGTGAAAAGAAACTCATATGATACGGTTATTTATAGTTTAGCTTCGATTCAAGCGGTTAGTCGATGTTCGTTGTTTAAACTTGATTGTTTTTGAAATTTCCGCCTCCCCATAAGTACTGGGGTGTACTACATCGACTTACACTCTCCGCCCACACACTATTTGGCTTCGGATGATCCTTGCGTCCGTGCTCGCTGATATTCCCCCTCCTCCAGCAGAGATGACCTCGGCAATGCTTGATGCTGCTGAAGACAAGATCGAGTGCTTCTTCGAGGCGCATTTGATCACTAAAGCCCTGAGGGATTGCTCTGTCCACTTGCTGAGCCAGATACGGGCTCGTCGGGTCGTTATCTCCACTTTATCTGGTGAGTGCGGCGCTGATCGATGGATGGCTACTCTTCGAAAGGATCGCCGTTTTGACATGGTGGAGAAGACAGAGAGGGAACTGGATAATCTCATTCTTAGCTTTGCAAACCCCTGTCCTTTTGATCCCATGTTTGGTGATCTGTTTACATTGTAATAATAAAAAGATGTCTAATTAAGTATTTTATTATCCGCCAAGTGCTCCTTTATTTTTAATTCTTTGTTATTCCTTTGTTAGGCACTTATGCGCTTCATAATTTAATTTGTTATAACGAGGTGCAAGTAATTCTTGTAAGGGTGAAGCGCTTCTGGCGCTTAGCGCCCCTGGCGCTTAGCGCTCTCGTGCTTTGTACGTGAGCGCCATTTCAAAGTCTTTGACTCTTATTGGAGGCGCATTTGATGCTAGCACTTTTCACGAAGCGTTGCTTCGCTTTCCAATCTTGGAATTTGAACAGTGATTTGCTCTAATTGGGGAAACAAATGCCCCCCACCGTTGCGCTTACGTGGCCCACATGTGGGTGCAACGGTGGCAGCATCTCCGCCATTGGATCAACTTTTTGGAAGTTGAAACGGCTGTCAATGCCTATAAATAGGACCTTTGGTCCCTTAGATGATTTTCATCTCCTTCTTGTTTTCTGAGAAATTTATTCTCCCACAGAGCATAGCTCTCTTGTTTAAGAACTTTTTAAGAGTCAAAACTCTGTCAAAGCTTAGGTAAAGTTCAAAACTTTTAATAAATTAGGGTTTTACCCATTAACAGAGCCTTGCTCTTCATAGATCTTTGATCTAAAGAAAACCCATTTGGGGTTTCATTAACAGAGCTTTGCTCTCTTGAACCCATAGATCTAAAGAGATCTTTTCTTGGGGTTTCTTAGCCCATGAATCAGAGCTCTGCTCTTTTGATACATGTAGATTTCTTAATCTCTTGTGAAGAACTCTTAAGAGTTTGTTCATTGATCTTGAAGATCCTAGAATTTTTTAATTCATAAAAAATTAATTTTAATTAATTCTTTTCTGATGGATTTTTCCATCATCATTATAGAGCCAGGCTCTTAGCATTCTCGGGGAATCTCTTTAAATTCCTTTCATAATTGACTTTGACAGGTGTCATTCCTATCTGCAGAGCATTGCTCTCGAGGTGTTTAACCCCTTGACCCGAGGGGTTGTTTATTAAATGAGATTCCCTTCTTTTAGAATCTTTCGCAAATTCAAATTTCTTAGGTATCATAATTATAATTTGTTTTCTCTATGGGGATATCAAGAGTCGTTTAAATTCCTGTGCCTGTTTTTAATAAGAATCTGTTTAATCAGTCTGTCCGCTAACTCTTACTGATTTTCTTTTTCAGGAATTATGGCTGCTCATTTGTATGATCTCGATGAGATTATCTCTTACGGAGATATCCGCTCACTCGGCCGTTCCCAAAACCAAGAGTTCACAAACGCCCAGTGCGTTGAAATTATGGGTCGCTTCGGTGCGTATAATGGTTGACTGCTTCCTCGTCGTTCCTCTCTCCTGAAGCTTATTGTGGGAGCGAACTGGGGAGCACTTCCTCTATTTTATGCTGGCATGCTGCTTAAAACATTGGACGACGCTGAAGATAAGGTGCACTCGGTGTATCTGATGGGCCTAATCTCAAAGAAAAGGCGAGATAACCTTATTGATATCCTGCATCAAGATTTTCAGCAGGCGGCGATACTTGCTGCCTATCGAAGGGTGGAGGACATCAGTGAAGATCCCGACGCTTGTGATCGTGAAAGGATGCATACGAAGATGATTCGAGAGGCCCGTAAAATTTTGGACGGCCTCACCTTTGAATTTCTCAATCCATGTCCTGGATTTGATGTTGTGCCTTTGTAAACATTCTAATTATGTTTTTGTTTACTGTCTTTCTCAATGTAGGCATTTTCTAAAGTATGAATAAAAAGATTTTTCATTTCCACGTGTTAATTTTATACATCGAACTTTTTCGTCCGTGCATGAATGGGGTATGCCTTGAACACTTAACTGAACGTAAATCAAATGTGCTCTTTACTGTCACTTTCTCCTCTCTTTTGTTATCAGCATGTCACCTTAGGAAGCATAGCCGGCAGATGATAGAGTGAGCATCTTGTTTTGGCTTCTTCGAGGGGTAGTGATGGCTTAGGAAGCAGGTTTAGATCTGCTACCTAAGACATTTCAAATTTATGAGCCGTGAGGGTCTCATAAAGATTTTTCTCCCTACGAGTCGTGAGGATCTCGCAGGTGTCTTTTCTCCTTAGGAGTCGTGAGGATTCCTAAGTGTGTTTTCCCTTATGAGTCGTAAGGATCTTATAAGAGAGTTTTCTTCCTTACGAATCGAGAGGACTCGTAAGTGTTTAATGATATTGATGTTATCCGCATTTCACGGCGTCATTGGGTGATGTATTTCAAAGGCGGGGTCATATCGATGACGTATTTCCGCGACGGGGTCATGTGGATGACGTATTTCCATGACGAGGTCATGTGGATAACGTGTTTCCGTGATGGGGTCATGTGGATGACGTATTTTCGAGACAGGATCATGTGGATGACGTATTTCCGTGACGGGGTCATGTGGATGACGTATTTCCGAAACGGGGTCATGTGGATGACGTATTTCCGTGACGGGGTCATGTGGATGACGTATATCCGAGACGGGGTCGTGTGGATGACGTATTTCTGAAACGGGGTCAGGTGGATGATGTATTTCCGAGACGGGGTCATTTGGATGACGTATTTCCGTGACGGGGTCATGTGGATGACGTATTTCCGAGACGGGGTCATGTGGATGACGTATTTCCGCAACGGGGTCATATGGATGACGATTTCCGAGACGGGGTCATGTGGATGACGTATTTCCGCGACGGGGTCATATGGATGACGTATTTCCTAAACGGGGTCATATGGATGACGTATTTCCGATACGGGGTCATGTGGATGACGTATTTCCGAGACGGGGTCTTGTGGATGACGTATTTTCGAGACGGGGTCATGTGGATGACATATTTCCGAGACGGGGTCATGTGGATGACGTATTTCCGAGACAGGGTCATCTGGATGACGTATTTCCGACACGGGGTCATGTGGATGACGTATTTCCGTGACGGGGTCATGTGGATGACGTATTTCCAAGACGGGGTCATGTGGATGACGTAATTCTGAAACGGGGTCATGTGGATGACGTATTTCCGTGACGGGGTCATGTGGATGACGTATTTCCGAGACGGGGTCATGTAGATGATGTATTTCCGTGACGGGTCATGTGGATGACGTATTTCCGAGACGGGGTCATGTGGATGACGTAGCGTCTGGTGTAATGAGACGAATATAGAAGTGGTTCCAGGTTGTTTAGGAACCATCTAGATTTGGAGTAGGGGCTTTGCCGTAGCTCCAGGGTTGATTGCAGCGTCTGAACCCTGCTGGAATGAGGAAGAACGTTGTTGATGATCTCTAGGTTATTCCTGAACTGTCGAGATTCGGCTTTGTTTTCTGATGGAGCCTAGGGAGGGAAGGTGTGATTCCTTCTTTGTTTGCGCCCCTGGATTGTATACAGGGATTGATATGATATCACCTGTAGGGAATAAATTTCATTTTTCTTTCTTTCTTTCCGCGATGCTCTATCATTTCAGCTTTTATATCGTGAAGGTCGCGATTGCCCAATCATTTCGGCTATTTTTCGTGGTGCCCAATCATTTCGGCTATTTGTTTTATTTTTACTCGCTGCTTTTTATTGCGAGTTGCCCAATCATTTCGGCTATTTTGCATTCATACATTTTTACTTGCTGATTTTGTTGCAAGTCGCCCTATCATTTCGGCTATTTCGTATGCATGTGTGGTTCGATAGCTTCTTTACTGCGAGCTTGGAATTAGACACCGATTTCGGCATCAGCACCGCTACAACTGGGATATTGCCAGGAGCGAATCATCATTTGACTCTGTCGATGTCGAACAAAGTTGGCTTAGCGAACAGGGTTAGGATCCTGTCGATTAAGGCTTTTGACTTCATGAGCCGTAATGGTCTCACAAAGGTATTTCTCCCTGCGAATCGTGAGGATCTCGTAGGTGTGTTTTCTCCTTAGGAGTCGTAAGGACTCCTAAGTGTATGATCTCTTATAAGTCGTAACGATCTTACAAGAGTGTTTTCTCCTTATAAGTCGAGAGGACTTATAAGGGTTGTTCACCGTGTAGACATATCCCTAGTTACGGATGAGACTTTGTTAGGAAAATGTTTATTCGCGCCCGTGGAATGTATACAAGGGTCAGCCTTGAGCCACTTGTAGGGCGAAATTTGGAGGTTGTGGTGGCCGCTTAAGAACAGGTTCAGATCCTTATAGCTTAAGACTTTTGAATCTTATGAGCCGTGAGGGTCCCATAAAAGGGTTCTCCTTATGAGTCGTGAGGATTCCGCAAGTGTAATTTTTACTTAGGAATCGTGGGGATCCCTAAGTGTGTTGCTCCCTTGTGAGTCGTAAGGATCTAATGCAGGTGGTTTCTCCTCACAAGGTCGAGAGGACCTTGCAAGTGTCTTTTAACGAGATTGCGCCATTTTCGGGTTTTCACAAAACTCGCCGGTGGCCCTGCTGTTTTTACTCACGGAGCCCTTTCGTGTTTTCATCCGTGCCCTTTTTGCTTATGGAAATACCGTTTTTTTTGTATCAGCCTTGGGATGCTGCCGTCTACAGTAGTTTATCGACGTCTCGGTCAGCAGCTAGTTTTAGGATGTAGTGGTCCATTGTTAGTTTAAGGACGTTTCGGTCCGTTGTTAGTTTAAGGACGTTTCGGTCCGTTGACCGGCTACTACTTATAGAGTTTGGGCTTAGGAAGATAGCGAGCGGACATAGTCGTCGTCATCTATCATTGACCTAGGCCGTGACTCGTCAAGCGTAGTACTTTTTCAGGAAGCGACCATTTATTGGCCTGAAGGGCCTTTCGCCATGCATGTACATGAGTAGGTAGGCCCCACCCTGGTAGACCTTATCTATGATATACGGGCCTTCATAGTTCGGCTCGAATTTCCCCCGTTTGGTACGATTGTGGATCATAGGTCTTTTGACCACTAACACGAGTTCGCTTTGGCGGAATGTTCTCGGCCTAGTCAATCTTTCGTATGAGCGCGTCATCTTTGCTTTATAAGCCTCCAGATTTTGTTGCGATATGAGCCGGGTTTCATCAAGGGCATCGAGCTTCTCAAGCCGAAGGTGAGCATTCTCTTCATCCGTTAGCTCGTAGTGAACTGCCACTCGTAGAGAGGGTAGCTCTATCTCGAGGGGGAGTACCGCCTCTGTACCGAATACCAATGAGTACGGCGTTGTGTTCGTGGCCGTTTTGAACGTAGTTCGATATGCCCAGAGAGCTTCATGGATTCTCCCGTGCCAGTCCTTCTTATTTCGGGACACCGTCTTTTTCACGATCTTCGTCAAAGTCTTGTTGAAAGCCTCAGCTAGACCGTTATCTCGGGGATTATAGACTGAAGAGTATCTCCAGTCTATGTTATGCTGTTGTGCGAAGCGGCTGACCTTATGGCTTCTGTAGGCTGGCCCGTTATCGGAGATGATCCGTCTCGGAGTTCCAAACCGATAAATGATGCGTGCCTTGAAGAAATGGATTATATTCTCCATCTTCACTTCCCTCAGCGGTACTGCTTCTGCCCATTTGGAGAAGTAATCAGTTGTCGCCAAAATGAATCGATGTCCTCTGGACAATGCTGGTTCGATGGGGCCGATTATGTCAATCCCCCACATTTCAAACGGCCAGCTAGCCATCGTTGGATGTAGTTGATTTGGATGCTGATGGATAAAGTCCCCGTGAATCTGGCATGGGTGGCATTGCTTCGCATATTTGAGGCAGCCCTGGATCATCGTGGGCCAATAGTAGCCCATCCTTTTGATCTTCAGCTTCATCTTCGGGCCAGCTTGGTGAGAACCACAGAGTCCGTCGTGAGTTTCTTGGACGACTCTTTTTGCTTCTTCAGGTCCCATGCATATTAACCACAGAGAATCAATGACCTCTTATACAGAGTATCATTGACGAAGGCAAAAGACAGAGCTCGTTTCATAAGCTGATGTCTTGAGGACGCATCTTCAGGTGTTCGACGAGATTTGAAGTAGCCTATAAAGACTTCCCTCCAATCCTTAGCCTTTCCTGGTCTTTTATTTGTAGAGTCATTTGCTCGGTCGCTCCCTTTTCTTCGGACGACTCTGGAGATATTTCTGCCGGTGCGAGAACCCGACGGCTTTGCACAACGATCCTCACATCATCGAGGTTTTCGTCGGCCAGTTCTTTAGCGAGCTTGGCTAATGCATCCGCCTTGCTATTTTCCACACGCGGTATGCTTTCCAAGGTGTAGGAAGGAATTTGGGTCAGCAGTTGCTGCACTCTCTTTCCGTACTTCACCAACTCTGGCTTGCACATTTGGTAGTCGCCGTTTATTTGACTAACGAACAGCTGGGAGTCTCCGTATATGAGCAGGTTTTCAATTCCCATGTCGATGGCTATCTCAAGACCTGCTATCAAAGCTTCATATTTGGCTTCATTGTTCGTCCTCGGCTCTGTTAAGGAGAAGGCAAAGCGCATTATCCCTCCTTGTGGAGTCACGAAGATGAGGCCTACCCCTGATTTGATTATAGGGGTACTTTGTTTGCGCTTCTTCATGGAAGACGCTCCATCAAAATAAAGTTCCCACCGGGTATCACCCCCGTCGATCGTGTCAAACGCATGTTTGTCTGGCAGTTCGCAATTCAAAAGAGAATCGGCAGGTATCGGATGCTCGGCGAGGAAGTCGGCGATGGCCTGGCCTTTCACTGCCTTGAGAGATCGATAAGTTAGAGAGAATTCCATCAGGAGCAGGGCCCATTTTAGCGAGTCGTCCTGTTAATATGGCCTTCAACATCAAATATTTGAGGGGATCCACCTTTGATATGAGATGGACCTCATGCGCCAACGCATAGTGTCTGAGCTTCGTTATTGCGAAGATCAACGCTAGGCAGTGTTTTTCAATGGGGGAGTAATTGCTTTCTGCCCCCAGTAGAACTCGGCTCAAGTAGAAAAGGGCTCTCTCTTTTCCTTGATCATTCTCTTATGCCCACAGCGCGCCTAAAGAACCTTCGAGGGCCGTCGTATACAGGACGAGGGGTTTTCCTTTAACGGGAGCGGCCAACACTGGCGGATTCTGCAGGTATTGCTTGATTTCGTCCAGTGCGCTTTGGCATTTGTGATCCCAGAAGAACGGGGTTCCCTTTTTCATCAAGTGACTGTAGGGGCGGCACTTGCCGGAAAGATTGGCTATGAATCGCCGGATATACGCGAGCTTTCCTTAGAGAGACCGCAGTTGCTTGAGAGTCTTTGGCGGAGGAATTTCCATAATCGCCTTGATCTTTAACGGATCTATCTCGATGCCTCGGTGTCGGACGATGAATCCTAGGAATTTGCCCGAGGAAACTCCGAACACGCATTTGAGAGGGTTCATCTTCAAGTTGTATTGCCGAAGGCGTTGGAATACGATCTTCAGATGCTCTAGATGTTCCTTGTATGATTTGCTTTTAACTACGAGGTCGTCGATATAGCATTCGATGATTTCATGTATGAGGTCATCGAAGTTCTTCGTCATGACCCTCTGATAGGTGGCACTGGCATTCTTTAGACCGAAGGGCATCACCTTGTAGCAGAATATGCCCAAAGGGGTCCGGAAAGCGGTGTGCTTCTGGTCCTCGGGATGCATCTTTATCTGATTGTATCCTGACGAGCCGTCCATGAAGGAGAAAACTTCATGAGTAGACGTATTGTCTATCATCAGCTCGGTGACCGGTACTGGGAAGTCGTCCTTCGGGCAGGCTTTATTGAGATCCCGAAAGTCCACACATATGCGCACCGTCCCATTCTTTTTCATCACCGGGACTATGTTGGTGACCCAATCAGGATATTGAACCTCTTGGATGAAGCCGGAGTCGATTAGCTTTTTGACCTCGGCGTTGATGCTCATCTCAAGATTGAGCCGCATTCTTCTCGGCGCTTGTTTGATTGGCTTGACGTCCGGAGATATTGCCAATTTGTGCACAGCAATCTCAGGATCTAGTGCTGGCATCTCGGAATAGTTCCATGCGAAGAAATCTTTATGCTGCATGAGCACGTCTTTTAGCGTAGCCACCCTTTCTTTAGACAACAGCTCACTGACGAAACTTGCCGTCCCCAAATCAATTTTCTTGAGGTTATCTGCAGTAGTATGTATTCCATCTTCCAACTCTTTTGGCGCCGGTGGAAATTCTGAGATTACCTCGTCATCATCGTTGTCGAAGCACCGAGGGAGGTTATCCATATTCTCGGGCTCTTCTTCTAACAGCATTATCACATGACAGGTACGAGCTCGCTTCCAAGACCGATGTTGATCCGGTTCTACTCTCATTGTATGCGCGGCTTTTGGTTCATGCTTCTGCGGCAGAGTTACCCTCCAGCTGCTGGATAGAGAGAACCTGCCTTGCTGATACTGGTCTTCTACCCAGTCTTTAAATGTGTAGCAGTCTTCAAGAGGATGTCCTATTGCCCTGTGATAGGAGCAATAGTCCGGGTGAGAGACTTCGCTTGCTTGCTCAGGGTGCTTGGACTCCGGGAGCGTTATCATCTGATATTTTATGACAAGATCGAATATCTTCCTTGTCTTGTCTTGGGGAAAAGAATATGCTCGACCCATCTTCTTTATAAGAGACGGATCCAGACTGCTCGATTCCTAATCACGTGGCTTCTTGGACCCGATTTGTCGCTGTCGAACGCCTTTCCCGTTCTTTGATTTATTTCTGTCTCTGCGTCGGGCCTTTTGTACAACGGTTTGACAAGGATGAGCATTTTCATTTTTCACAGCCTACTGAAGGAGGCGTTGCGTCCTGGATTTCTCGTAGATGGCCAGTTCGCGATTATGGTCGTCTCGAACCTTTTGACCCACTTCTCTTATAAGCTTGTCCATTTGTTCTTCAAACGATGGGCTTGGCATTTTCACGGCGGGAGCTCGTTCTGGTTCAGGGTTAGCATCTTCCCATAGAGCATCTCCTTCTTCATCAAAGTCATGTATGACGTAGCAGTCGCGGAATAGCTCCCGTTTCATGGATTGAACATACCCAAGCCCGATCGTTTCCATTCTCCCTTTGGGCAACTTTCGTTGAGTTCCGGGAACGTTCCAGATCCTGTTATAGAACCATGTTTGTCGCGCAGTTTGCTTAAGGGGTACACCTTGGCGTCTCAAGAGTCTCTTTAGTCCGTCTGTGTAATATCTGGGCAAACGGATGGGCTGGAGCCTATCAAGTGTATAATCCGCACCATGCCAGATTTCTTTCTCCACTTTGGTTTCCCGGATCGGTAGAATAAGATCGCCTTTTCACCTTTTCGCCTGGGAGGGACGTAGAATGTCTGCAGTTCTTCCACACTGTAGGTATCAAGCGCGTCTAGCTCTTTATGATGCTTGGGCAGAACCATGGCAACTTGCAAACTTTACTCTTCATCAGCGAAGGCTTGTATTGATGGTCGAGCAGAGAATATGGCATTGACCTCATCTTCTGAGTCGCTGCCGAAGATCAACATAGGAGTGGACGGCCGCGGCTTGTTGTACTGGGGCGGGCCTGAGTAAACCATCTCTTCTTCCTCCTCGGTATCACTTCCGAAGACAGGAATAGTGGCGATAGCTTTGTTCTTATCCTCCGGTTTGCGACATCTTTCTGTGTCCTCGAAATCTGGCAGGAAGTATCTTGCATCTTCGTACTTTCGGACTTCGTTCACGGAGAACGGGTTTAGTTCCCCTGTCACAGTATACTCGAGACCATCTTTGAAATACTTCATACACTGATGTTATGTAGAGGGGATGATATTGTACTCGTGTAACCAAGGCCGGCCGAGCAAAGCATTGTAGCATGTCTTGGCGTCAATGACGTGGAACTTGATATCAGTGACGAGCAGCCTAAAGCGTAACGTCAGTATTACGGACCCAAGCGTCCGTGATGACTAAGAGTCGAACCCAGAGATGGTGATTTTATCACGAGCGAGGTGTTGAATGCTCGTGAAGATTTCCTTTAGCACCCTCATGTTAAGGAGATTGACGGAAGACCCATTGTCGACCAGAATTTTTCCTATCATGATGTCATGACAGTATCCAGAGACATATAGGGGACGGTTATGTTCGCAAGTCCCAAGAAGGAGATCTTCATCGCCGAAGGTGATATCGGCTGTGTTCACTTCTTCCAGCTTGTCCTTCATCTTTTCTTCGGCGAGGAAAGCTTGGAATTGCTCGGGCTCTTGTAATGCCTTGATCAAAGAATCTTTTGTTTCTTTAGATAGTAGAAGGGCGTCGAGAATACCGAGCTGCGAGGGTATCTTCCTCAAGTGTGCGAGAACGTTGTAGTCCACCTTACTTTTCTTTGGCGGGTCCTTGGCTGTCAGCTCTTTGACGGCTTGGTCATCAAGGATGATATCCTAAGGGACTTTTTCTTTTCCCTTATCTTTTCTATTTGACCCACTGTTCGAAGGCCCAAGATTCTTTTCGGGCAGCGTACGATTGCACAGCTGAATATTTTCACAGGTCTTCGGTTCTTCCTCTTTTCCCAAGGTGGACTCTTTAAAGAGAAGGCCAAAAGTCATTTCTTCGTCAGAGTCACTTCCGAAGGTGAGAACTTGTGATCCCCCGGCGTTGACCATGCGACAGTCGCCGGTAGTTCTTTTACGCTCCTCGGTCGTATTTCTCTGCTCCCGATGAGTTTTGCGTTTTATCCGCTTGAAATTTTGTCGGTGAGCAACATATCCTTGCCACCATATTTTAAAAGTGTTGCACTCTTTGGTGGGGTGCGCAATCTTTCGATGATATAATTAGTAGCTAGGATGCATTTCCGCTTCATCAAGAACGTTTCCTTCGGAGGGTGGCAGCTTCATTCCCATTGATATGGCTTTGGCGAACCTCTTCCTCGTCTTGAACCTGTTTTTATTTGCGATGGATGTACTTTGATCTGGCAGGAGTACTTCAACCCTTTCGTCCAGTCGCCGGCATTTGGCTTTTTCAAATATGTCCATCTCACGCTCCCGATCATCTTTGCTTTTTGAAAGAGCTTCATTCAGGAATTTATCAATCAGTTCGTCTGATGGACCTAGGAGTTCCGGCTCAGGATTTGCCCCCAGTTTCTCTACGTAAGAAGCTTCTTCATCGTATATTAACGAATGAGAGATCACATTGCAGCTTGCTACGTAATCTTCAGATTCATCCGACGAGTCTTCTCCATCATCTTTGTCCTCAAGGACGTGGCTGAGAAACTCTTGGAGTGTGACTGGAGTCCATGCCTTCTGCTTATACTCTTCCAGCGCATCAATCTGCTTTTGTAGGTCCGTGCGCTTATCACCAGGCTTCACGGGCTTCTTGGATTTCTTCTTCTTTTTCGAAGATGTCGACGGCTGGGTATGAGTGCTTTGGCTATCACCACTGATCTTTAGAGTTGGACGGGGTTTTAGCATTCCCTCAATGATCTCAGGTTCCAGTGGATTCTTCCACCTAATTGCCGGACATGTGTGGAGATCATTCAGCATTCTTTTAGTTTTGGCTGAAAGAGCGACCTCCCATGGAGTTTCTTCTACGAAAGAACACGATACCCCCGGTGTTCCGTCTTCTTGGGAGTGTGTGGCCGAGGCGGGTTCACCTTCCAATTCTCAGATAATACGAATTTGCCCTGCTGTTATTGATCTTCTATCCAACTTTTGAAGATGTAACAATTCTCGATCGGATGGCCCAACATTCGGTGATAAAGGAAATAGTTAGGATTGTTAATGTAGCCTGGTTGCGCTGGGCGGGCTCCGGCAGATTGATAAGCCTGTTGCGCAGTGCAAGCTCGAATAACCTCTTCGTCTTGTCTCGAGGGAATGGGTAAGGGCGTCTCATTTTATCTTTGAGAGATCGAGTTCTATTATTTTGGCGATCCGTTGGTCTTAGACTAGTGCGCTGCTGTTGGGCGTTAGCGACGACGGTCGCTTTCCCCTTTCCCTTCTCGTTCTGCGACTCTGGCTTTGGAGGAGATGGTCTATGACCCATCTGATCCATTTGGGCCAGTTTGTCAATCAAGGCTTGGAACGTGGTCGGCTTGACGAACATCATGAATTGGGAAATGGTTGCATGAGGGTCCAGAGTGCCCACGAACATGCCCACCGCTGGCGCTTCTTCGATGCGCTGTTTGCATTTTGACCACAGATTCCGCCATCGTATTGCATATTGAACCCACGTTTCACCTGGCTTTACCCTGGCATTGATCAATGCCGTTATTGTGGTACGTTCACTAGCACTCGCGAATCGCTGGGTGAATAATAGCTCCATTTCCGCAAAAGTCTTGACGGAGTCGTTCGGGAGTTCAGAGTACCATTCGAAGGTCGTCTTCGACAAGCTGCCGACGAATTGGCGAAGTAGCAATTTATCATCACCTCCAGTGTTACCACATAGAGCCCTGAACTGGGCGACATGCTGGTGGGGATTACCCGTCCCTTTGTATACATGAAATTTAGGGATCGTATATCCCGGCGGATACTTTATTTGATCATACCAGCCTGGATATGGTCGCCCAGTTTTAACGACTTGGCCGGCCGCTTCATTCGCCTAGTGAGCTCGTATTTAGTGGGCAATATAGTCATCCAGAGCGGCCTTGGAAATTGTTTCCTCTTTGGCTGCTGAAAGAGCCGGAGGAGGGTTCGATGTCTCCCCTCTGTCGTCTTCAATGATGATAGGAGGGTCTTCAGCTGGAGGATCTGGTTGTAACATCATCCCGACCATGTCTTGGAAGAGAAGCGCCATTCGTTTTATATTAGCCGCTTGTTTTGCTACTTCTATGTCCTTCTTTTCGAGGACTCTGCGGAGGAAGTCAGCATCGGTTTCTTGTTCATGACGCTGCTCTGATGACACCTCCGGGCTTTCTTTTCGCCCGGTGAGTGCGGTCATTTGCGTTAGAATTTCCTGAAGCTTCTGTTGCTGCTCCTGGGTTTTTGTCACAGATCGGGTGAGCGGTCGGTGACCCGTAGAAGCGCGGCTTTCTTCTTTTCCGGAAGCCATATAAACAGTATGCACCATTATGCCCCCAGACTTGGGGCGTTTGGGCTCAGTGTCTTTATGGTCTGCCGTAGTCACAGGGGCTTTCTCTGGCCTCCTTCTCTTTTGAGCAGTTGAAGTCGAGGGGGCCGTTGCAGCGGGCACCCAAGTAGCCGTCTCAGCGAGCACCCAAGTAGCCGTCGTCTTTTTTGGCTTGACAGGATGGTTCTCTTCCTGCTGAACCTTCACCTTTTTCTGTCGGCGAAGGTAATCTTGATCAATCACTGACTTCTGTACCCATCGCCAGACTTTGTAAATTTTGGAAGAAAGCCGCTGAGGGGGTTGTTCCGGCTTCGTTTCTGTAATATTCTCCACGGGTGGAGGAGATCCTTTTAGTACGGCGGTGGGTGAATTCCTGCGCACCCTGTTAAGCAGCTCGAAGCTGTTCCCGGTTGGAATAACAACATTGATTTCCACCGTTGGGGCTGGTGGAGTTAGCCCAGAGGGGGAGTTGCCCCCAGCTTTCCTTACTCGGCGCCAGTGGCGACGTCGAGCGTGTCGAGCCGTTGGGATTATTTCAGCTTTAGGGGTGACTTCGTCATGCCCCCTGTTCTGGTGAATCGCTGCTGGTACCAGCCTCTTGAAGACCGACGTCCGTTGAGCAGCAGTATCCAGTCTGTCAAAGACAGACCTTTGAGCAGGAACGGGAGTCGGAGTGGCCAGCCTCGTAAAGACTGATCCTTTGACGGTAGAAGCTTCTTTAGTGACCTCGAGAGCAGGAATGGCTATCCGCTTTGGGATGGCCGCTTCAGGTATCGTGGGCTTCTTGACAGACCCATTGGAGTTCAGGCTCAACCTATCAAAGACTGATACTGTTGGCTTGACATCGGACGGCCCGTTGAGAGGAGCCATGGTAGTAGTGAGCCGATCAAAGACCGACTTCTTTTGCACTTCTTGCGGTAGCGGGATATTAATGTTTACTGGTAGGAGCATGGTCCCGAAGAACAAACCGGTGGTAGCCTGCGTTACTTGCTCTATCAGCATCGTGAACAGGGAGGCCGCCTGAGGTCCGTAAGCTATGCCTCCAGATGAGGAGGAACGCGAGTTGCAATTGCAGCTGGAACACTTCGTGCAAGTAGACGCCATTGATCTTTCATTTTTGAACGTAGACGCCATTGATCTTTCGTTTTCTGCACCAAGCAAGACACCAAATCTTAGTACCTCGAACCCAAGGGCAGCCATTAACAAACTGCGATTCGTTCGCGAACGCGACACACGAAATGTGGAGTGGAAAGAGGAAAAGGTCCCACCGGGCATGCCAGAATCTGTTCCCCGCCGAAAGACGCGGACGAAGACGCTGCGGGCGTCTCGCCTGAATTTCGAGGCAGATGCAAATTGCTGTATCCGTCTACCTCTCCGAAGATGCCAAGTTGATTTATGGCACCATGTATCGAAGGTTTAAATGAATGCGGCCGATGTAGCAGACTTCGTCAGATTCCTCCTCGTTTGAGGGGTTTTTGATTGTGGGGACGCTCTTCCCTGCAGGCGCAAGCCCGTGTAGTTAATTACGCTACCGCATCGCGGTAACAACTTTCTCCTTCTCCAGATGGTCACTTCGTGTCGTGGGTGTTTGTTTTGTTTTTGGTTGCCCGTGGATTGTATACGGAGACTAATTTATGTTGTCGCCCGTAGGACGTGGATTAGTCCAAATCCGTATCTTCTTAGATTTGGGTTTGGGGGTTGGGTTTAAGGATACGTTAGCCTCATTTGGGACTAAGATCAACTTAAACGTATGTTAAGGATAAGTTAGTCTAATTTCTAGACTAAGATCAACTTAACAGGATCGTTTAGATCCAACAAGAAAGCATTTGGCCTCTGTTGTTTAGTTTAGGGACATTGCGGTCGATTGTTAGTTTAAGGGCATTACTGTCCATTGTTAGTTTAAGGACATTACGGTCCGATGTTAGTTTAAAAACATTGCGGTCGATTGTTAAGGACATCATAGTCTGTGGGCTTAAGGACCCCACATTCCAGGTTAAGGATATCGTAGTCCATGGGCTTAAGGACCCCACAGTCCAGTTTAAGGACATCGTAGTCCGTGAGTTTGAGGACCCCATAGTCCGAAGTTTAAAGACGTCATAGTCTATAAAGTTTAAGGACATCATAGTCCGTGAGTTTAAGGACCCCACAGTCCGTAGAAATGTGTGGTTGTCGGGACCTGTTACCTCTCTGAAGACGTTGAAGGATTACAACGACAGATATCAGAGGAGTAAAGAGATGTACCCTCGAACCGGTGTGAATTGGTTGAAAGACCTATAGTCCATTTTAGACCTAAGATCTGTTAAATATTCATGAGCAGACGGGCTCAATTAAATATAAGTTGAGGACTTATGGCCAATATTGGGCTAAGTCCAATAAACATTTAAACATTTTGTTTATTCTGGCTATTGAGCCTTTATTTGGGCTTGGCCCTTTTAATAATACTGAGCATTAGATCCTGACACTTTTATTGTCTTGTATTGAATGCAGAGCATTCATCAGAATAATTTATGCTCTGTCAGCGCAACACGTGGCGCGCCAGGCGCTTTGCGCCAGTTAAAGAGCGCAGTGCGCTTCTACCAAGTAGCGCACACGAGAAGGACACGTGTCGCGTTTGGCGCTAAGCGCCAGATGATGGGCGCATTGCACCAGTTTATGAGCGCTAAGCGCTACTCCATGAGCGCATTGCGCTATCAATTTAGTGGCACACCCGTGAGTAACACGTAGCGCGCTTGGCGCTGAGCGCTAGCCCATGAGCGCAGTGCGCTATTTCAGAAGTGCAAAGCGCAAGTTGCATACGTGGTTGACACGTGGCGCATTGGTGCTGAGCGCCGGTCCAGAGAGCGCAGAAGCGCATTTCAATAGCGCAAGGCGCATTTCAATAGCGCAAGGCGCATTTCAATAGCGCAAAGCGCATTTGATCAATTTTTATGATCAGAGAACAAATTTATGTTCTTTTAAAAGAGACTTTGTCTCAAGACTCAAGAACAACAGTTCTTATTTTTGAAAGGGCTTTGCCTTTATAGATCAATGATCTGTGTGAAGAATATGTTCTTCTTTTATTATGTGATAAGATCTTTTGATCTTTTTATAAAAGACCTTGGTCTTTTTAGATCTATGATCTTTTAAGAAGATGATTCTTCTTTTTATGAGATGATTTCATCTCTGTGTTCATCGTTCATGATCTTTACCTTAAAGAAATAATCTTCTCTCAAGAGTTCGCTCTCTTTCTTTTTGAGTTTTTTTCAAAGTTTATGGGGGGGTTTCTATATCAGACCTGAAGTCTTGGGGCCTTTATATAGGGCAAGTTGATTTGATAAATCAGTTAAAGAGATCTTTCTCTGATTGATTTGGGGATATTTCCCACCATTGGATCTTTGATCCTAAGGCTTCTGTTTTGCAGAAGATAATCTTCTTGTTTTAATAAGATTGAGAAATCTTTCCACGCAGAATTTATTCTATCTTTGGTAATTTTTATTTACCATTGGATCATTGATCGAACGGTGCTCTGATTTACAGAGCACAATCTTATTGTTTGGAAAGATTTTGAGGAATCTTTCCTTAATAAAATTTAATTCTGATTAATTAATGATTTATCATTATTATTAGATCTTTTGATCTAAAGGTGGGGAATTTTTAATTCCAGCGCTAGCGCACCCGTGCTTTGCACGTGGTGCGCTTGCTCAGAGCGCAGCGCACTTGGCGCTAGCGCACCAGTGTTTGACACGTGGTGCGCTGCTCAGAGCGTAGCGCAGCCTGCGCTAGC
Source organism: Agapanthus africanus (assembly GCA_030015575.1). Taxonomy (NCBI): domain Eukaryota; kingdom Viridiplantae; phylum Streptophyta; class Magnoliopsida; order Asparagales; family Amaryllidaceae; genus Agapanthus; species Agapanthus africanus. The sequence continues at coordinate 495,011,152 of JASDDO010000012.1, read as the reverse complement.
GCACCCGTATTTGACACGTGGCGCGCAGCGTGCCTAGCACTAGAGCACTCATGATGTGCTGCTTAGGGCGCAGCGCACTTGACGCTGCATCTAAAGCACTGCTTTACCAGATGTGTCTTTTCACCTTCCTTTTAAGTCAAACTTGTATTCCCCAGAACTTTCATTTCCCAGGTCTTGGAAATAGATCCACTGTGCACACAAAATTTTCTGTGCCTAGTCTTAATAATCTGAACCAAAGCTTCTTTCTTTTCTTGCCTCCAAAGAATCCTCTCGGCTATGGTTTGTAACCGCCCACATTCTCGCCGACAACCATGGGATGTGCCCATCCAGGACATTGTCCCTCGTTTTGCTGCGCGCTTGGTGGATCCTTCTCTTACGGATGACCAATGCGACGCAGCGCTGTACGAGCTCTTGACTCGTGTAGGGTCTCCTCTCCCCTACACTCTATTTGGCTACGGATGATCCTTGCATCCGTGCTCGCTGATATTCCCCCTCCTCCAGCAGAGATGACCTCGGCAATGCTCGATGCTGCTGAAGACAAGATCGAGTGCTTCTTCGAGGCGCATTTGATCACTAAAGCCCTGAGGGATTGCTCTGTCCACTTGCTGAGCCAGATACGGGCTCGTCCGGTCGTTATCTCCACTTTCTCTGGTGAGTGCGGCGCTGATCGATGGATGGCTACTCCTCGAGAGGATCGCAGTTTTGACATGGTGGAGAAGACAGAGAGGGAACTGGATAATCTCATTCTTAGCTTTGCAAACCTCTGTCCTTTTGATCCCATGTTTGGTGATCTGTTTACATTGTAATAATAAAAAGATGTCTAATTAAGTATTTTATTATCCGCCAAGTGCTCCTTTATTTTTAATTCTTTGGTATTCCTTTATTAGGCGCTTATGCGCTGCATAATTTAATTGTTATAACCAGGTGCAAGTAATTCTTGTAAGGGTGAAGCGCTCCTGGCGCTTAGCGCTCTCGTGCTTTGTACGTGAGCGTCGTTTCAGAGTCTTTGACTCTTATTGCAGGCGCATTTGATGCTAGCACTTTTCACGAAGCGTTGCTTCGCTTTCCAATCTTGGAATTTGAACAGAGCTTTGCTCTAATTGGGGAAACATGGGGTATCGATTTCATGGGGTTATTCTCAAATTCATTTGGGAACGTTTATATTTTAGTAGCAGTCGATTACATATCGAAATTGGTTGAAGCAATGATATGCAAAACCAATGACAACAAGGTTGTTGTCAAGTTCTTGAAAAATAATATTATTTCTCGGTTTGGCATTTCACGCTCCATTATTAGTGATAATGAGACTCATTTTTGCATCCGATCTTTTGAAGCTCTTATAAGAAAATATTCGATCCACTACAAGTTATCAAGCTCATATCATCCACAAATTAATGGGCAAGTTGATGTATCAAATAAACAGATTAAGCAAATATTGGAAAAGACAGTTAATAAGAACCGTAAGAATTAGTTACTTAAACTTATTGATGCATTATGGGCTTACCGAACCGCATACAAGATCATCCTTGGTATGTCTCCTTATATGCTTATATTTGTGAAACCTTGCCACTTTCCAGTGGAATTGGAACACTGCGCTATGTGGGCCATAAAATAGTTAAATATAGATATTGAATAAACTGGTAAGTATAGAAAGCTCCAACTAAATGAATTAGAGCAAATTAGGAACGATGCTTATGACAATGCTATGATTTTTAAAGAAAAAAAGAAAATTTTCCATGATAAAAACATTTTACGAAAAGATTTTCAAATGGGCCAAAAAGTTTTACTATATGATTCGTGATTGCATCTATTTCCTGGAAAATTAAAATCGCGATGGACCCGGCTGTTTATTGTCAAAAACGTTTTTTCACATGGAACTATCGAGATTGAAAATCCTAAAAATAGTGAGGTATTCAAAGTTAATAGTCAAATATTGAAACCGTATTTAGAATTTTCTGCGGATAATGAGGCGGAGCTCATGGATCTCCATGAGCCGGCATACACTTGACAATATTTAAAATCCCCACATTTGTAACATATGTACATCATTAGTTTATTAATTTTTTAGGGAAGAGTTGCGGTAGACAGTGAGCACACTGTCAAGTTTAAGTGGGTGTGGGGGGCGTGTGGTTTTGTACATAGTATTTAGTTTTCAAAATGAAAATAATTTTTTTTAGAAAATTAGAAAATTTTGAAATTAGAAAAGAAAAAATGAAAAATGTTTATAAAAGAGAGAGAGAGAGAGAGAGAGAGAGAGAGAGAGAGATTTTAAGAAAAATAAGAAAAATGGATAGTTAAATGGATCTAGCAATAAGTTATCATGAGTCTGTTCCCAAAAGGCTGGTATCATGAAGGAGTTATTAGCTTTGAGAAGATATAAGTGGAGCCTATTTTTGAGTTCAAATATTTGAACGTTGATACCTTATTATATACGCATGCACACATCTTGAAGTTTGGGATAGTTGAAGAGACCTATCATGTTATTGTCTATAATGCCCTAGTACGAAGAAGAAAATTAATATCACAAAAAAATGAACATTGTCTTGCAATTATCGAGATAGCATAAAAAAATTTAGCGAGATTGCTTCATTATCTAGTGATTTAGACCAACCGGTTTGGGATCATTTGATGTGCCTTAGATATTGCAAAGTTAGGATATTGCAATTTACGCCTAATAAGTGATCATAATCGGTAATCGGTTGGTTAGTGTCTCACGAAATATTAACGGTCGCATGGAAAATGTGGGAACAAATCTATCAATTTGAACCGCCGATTAAAAAAGTAATAGGAAGCTAAGAGCAAGAGTATGAGAGCTTGAATTGAATTCTCCGAGTGTAGAAATGATTTTTTTCACACACGTAGAAGTATATGATCATATTAGGAAGCAAGATAGGTAGGAAAGATTGGAAGAATGATAAGGAAGTAATTTTCGGTATAGATCAAAGTCTATTAAGGCATGGTTCATGATGACTGAAAATCTTGTAAAATTTAAACTCTTGTTTTTCGTATTTTTCTTATCTATTCATGGCTTTATATATGTTTTTCATTTTCTTATTTTTGCTTCCTTTATTTTCTTTTATACGAGTAGGAGTAGGAATAGGAGTAAGAGTAGAATTTAGTTAAATAGTAGTTTAGTTTAGTTTAGAGTTTGAAACACTAAATTTGCTCGAGAACTAGCAAAAGATAAGTGTGGGGGTATTTGATAGGTGGGATTTATTGCACATTTTTCTTATCCGTTAATCATGTTATTGTCATATATTATGCTGTTTCGGATATCTTTTCTGAATTATTATAGATAACATGGCTTGGATATAAAAGGACGAAAAATTGTCCTAAAATAAGAATTACGTGCGTATAATGGAGACTTAAGAGAATTATTCAGAAAATCAAAAGATAATTTGCAAATTTGGAACAAATTTGGAAATATCATTACAAATCAGCAAAGGTTGCAATAAATAGAGCTGAATTAATCATCATAACAACAAATCAGTTGGAGAAACCAAATCAAATCAAAAGCAATAAATCAACCTGCCTAATTATATGTTATCATTTGGGAACAATTCGGAGATCCACGCAACTGTAGAAATATAGAGAAATATTAAAGATTTTATGAGCTCAAAAATCATCTAAATTAACGATAAAACCATAAAAAAAATTTGAAGCCACGAAACCAAAATTCGGTGGTGGATCGGCGGCTAATCTAGCCAAATGGCGGCTGATCAACGGTCGATTTTGGGCTGTTCGATGAGATTTTTTGTGGGCACGATCATCTTTTGACATAAATTAATATGAAATGTAGGGTTCCGTCTTTTAAAGATTTTAAAGGCACACAACAGTATCCAACAGAGCAATTAGATTAAGATTATCATAATTGTTAGAAAGTAGATTCTTTTGTATTTTCTATTACTTATTCTCCAATCTTCCTTAGCCCTATATAAGCACTTGTATAGCCTCAGGGTCTCATATCTCTCTCATCTTTCTCATAGCATTCAACTTAGGGTTTTCAAGAAGAAGAGATCGAGTGTATTGTAAGTACTCTTGATTATGAATAACATTTATTTTTCTCTTATAAATATGAGTAACCAATTCTTTTCTAAGATTTTGTTTTTATTTATTTTGTGGTTGGATAATATTTTATTTCTTCTTTTTTATGCTTTTATGATGGATGTCTTATTATTTAATTGTTCTCTTTATAGTTTTTCATCTAATAAACTAATATCATAATGAAATTTGACGCCTAAAATAAAATTAGGGAAGGGTGATAGTACTAATAATCTAATTAGGTTAAGAAAAGTTTGACAAACTAGAAACTTAATTAGGGAAGGTAAGAAAATAATTTAATCACAAGATATTCAACCTAGATAATTAAAAAGGATCTACATTAATCGATAAGATATTAATTGTACACTCATGACCTACATATTTTTGTGGAAGATTAAAGTTATGTTACTTCTAATTAACTAGAATTAGGATTTTAATATGATCTAGATGATGTTATAATTTTGATAGGCTATGTTTATAATTTAAATATAATCTATACTTAGTTATAATTAATGGAAATATATTAAAACTAGATTAGAAAAGAAGATAAATCTTTTAAACCAACCATAGAAATAAAGCAAATAAAAATCCTAAATTTCTCTCGCTCTTGAAAATAAACTTTTATTTTATTTTGCATTTAAATTTTTAGCTTTTAAAAACAACTTAATTTTAACTTAATTTAAAAGTAGTTACACACCTCTCTATGGGAACGATCCTCAAGTACAACTGTGATAAACTGTAAACTTGCGGTTAAATTTGGAGACTAATAAAATCCCCATCATCAATAAAATTCGGAATATTAACAGAAATATAGATCTATGTGTTGTGCACACGTGAGTTCCAGTCGTGCCAAAATACGACTGCCGGTTTGGGAGATATATCCGTTTTCATTTTATCGTACAGAACAGATCAGAATCTGTCGAGCACCGTCGCATATTTTTAAAATACAGTTTGGCTCAATTTCCATTAGGTTTCAGGTTACGAAGATTATAAAAACTTGTATGTCTTTTGGTGTACATATCCAAACAACTAAGATTCGCACGATTTGGACTTCTGAAGCTCTAGTTACGATCATTTTAATATCAATGTTTAAAACAGAAATTCTAATTTCTAGACATCAACTATATATTGTAATGCAAAGCCTATATAGGGTTGTTTCATGCATTTATAAGTAATCTAGTATACAGAAAATTGTAGTTCTATCAATTTTGCATTTACACATCTAAAGTTTGTCACGAACGGATATCGAGAGTTCGAATTATATCCTATTTAAAAACAGTGTGCGAATCAGGACAGATTCTGTCCCGATTCGTCACTAAATATTGTAACACATTTTTCTATATTTTACGTAGGTTTTCAGTAAAAACTTAAAACTATGAAAATCTCTATCTTTCAATCTAAATGTTCAAAACATCTGAAAACACTTAATTTTGATAAAAAATTATAGAGTTATGGTCTCTCGAAGAAAACTCTTAATTGCAGTTTTCTGGTTTTAAAAAACGGTGAATAAAAAACTATGTAACTCCTAAATCGTTATTCAGTTTGATATGAAATTTTTACTGTAAATTTATAATTCTATCTATTATTTATTCTAATTTTCCTAGAATTTCCATAAGTGGAAATTAATTCCTAAAAATTATTTTAACGATAAAGGTATTTTAAGCTCATATTTGAGAATGACAAAATTATGGTTTTTTATTAAATAATTACAAGATCTGGGGTTTTGAACATGTGATATATGGAATAGCAGTGGAATATATGAATAATATACTAATATCAATAGTTTTCACAAATTAATAAATTAACATAAATAAGACATAAACTACAACATAAAAATATGAAAAGAACATACAACTAATTGCTACATGTACAACTATATTTAATGAAATACATATATAAATATATATTTAATTAGGGATTATGACAAGGCAAGGTGATGGGTCCAAGGAGGAGAATGCTAGAAACGAAGGAGAAAGAAGGAAACTTACAGGAAGTGTGAGTCGATATAGCAACCGGCCCACCGATTCGATTCGGTGGAAAGCGATTTATTTTGGTGACAAAGTTGTGAGCGGTAATAATGCTCAATTTACCTTGTTGACGCCGGAATTATGATAGCTCTAAGAATGAAGGTAGCTAGATTTTATTTAGGATTTTTCTCTCTGAATTTTTAGTATAAAAAAAGAAGAAAAGAAAAACAAATAATGATGAAATGCACATAAGAAAGGAAGAGAATTATGAGTAGAGGTTTTGAAGAAAATAAAGGAGGAGGGAGAATATATAATGTTCACCATAATTCTAATTTATGATGGATTTATTTTGAGAGTTAAAAGAAATTGAAAAGGTGACCATTCATTTGGGAGTTAAAGAAAATGAAAGGTCTCAGGGTTTAAAAAATGATAAAAATAATTGCAAGATTTGGGGTTCGAATATGCGACCTATGGAATAACAATATAAGAACTTAACTAATGAGATACAAGATTGTTCATGCACATATTTAATAAGAATCAATTATATGTTGTTGCTTGAAAAGAAAGTGGGCTAAGAAAATGAAAAGAAAGAAATCAAATGGAACTATTTTGTCTTGGGTTTTAGGCTTTGAAAAATTATAGAATAAGCAAAATAGGAGGGATAACCTAATATATTTAATAGAGAATAAAATATACGAGGATACTAAAAACAAATACATACAGTATTTTATAAAAAGAAGAATAATATGAATATATAGGAATTTTAGGGTCGTTACAACGTTTGAGTAATTGAGGCTTAAAGTTTAATCGTCAGGGGTGATTGAACCAAGAGCATTGCTGATATGTTGACGAGATCAACAGCGCGCAAGGGCAGGCGTCCTAAAACAAGAAGAGTTCAATCGAGCTAAGAAATTAGGAATAATGCACTAACAATTTAAGTGATCAAACATGGGGAAATATGATGGCAATAATGAAAATAATAAGTCCAAACGTTTTAGTGTGGGAATTTGAGTTTCTCCACTCGTTAGGGTACCGAGTGGAAGTATGCCTTTTGCTAAGAGCAGAAATTTTTTTGGAAATAAATCATGTGTCGAGAACATATTAGTCGATTCTGCGTTGGAAATGCAGATAGTTATCCTTAAATCATCTTTTTGTCAGTTATATTTTCAGTTTCAGTTTCGGTTTAGGGTATTTGGTTAGTTTAATGGGACAATCTGTCTTATGAGTTTCTTATATTTTTGAGAATTGACCATTCTATAAATATCATGAATGGCATAGTAGATTAGGTCAACAAGTAGATGAGATGACTTAACCACCTGGAGCGGATTAGTTGGTATTTGAGCTAAAGTCAAACCACCGACTTGTGAGAGTTGCCTTGGAGGCAAAACTATCAAAGAAAAATCATTTGGATATCCATAACAAATAATTCACTTCGATAAATACAGACCAATAAAAATGAAGACATATAGTAGAGTTTTCTAATTCGACGCCTTCATTAATAATTACTTGATACAGTTACCGATCTCACACGGAAATAAATTGTTGATTTGTATCAAGCACTGTATCAGTAAAGTGTAGAGTCAATTCACGCAAACAAAGTTATGTGTGTTTTATGGAGCAGTTATGAGAACTGTATGCAAGTTATGAGTATTTATTTGAGGAGTTCAGGGAACCGCATTAAGGAAAAAAGTCGTCAAATAGCCGACGACACCGTAAACTCTGCAACAAATGATGTTGTGGAGAGTAGAATTAGGAAACCACTAGATATGATGAAGAACATGATGGCAAAAATCAATCTTACATACTGTTTGGAAGATACGCTGTTGACAGCGGCTTATGTTCTTGATCATGTGTTTTCAAAGTGAGTACAGTCAACATCTTATGAGTAGTGGATGAACGAGAGACCTGAAAGGTCACTTGTGTCCATAAGTATGTGATAGGACTGTGACTGACATTTGATCGTATGACGGTGATTTCCTTAGGAAGGAAACAACGAACGATCTCTTCGGGGAGGAATTTTCACAAAAGTCAGAAGTAAGTTAGGATTTAGGATTCTACGAGATTGAGGAGACTCCTAATCGGTCAATAGTGCAAAAGAAATTAATTCCTTCAGCTGCTGGAAATAATGGGAGCGATATTTCTGTTGATGGCTCGGAGCCTATCACGGATTCTCAAGAGACTTGTAAATGTTAGTGATATGTATGTCCTAGAGTCCATTATTGTAAATTATAATAGATGCTTGGACACACACACACACACACACATATAGAGGACATTCTTACTCAACATGATAGTATACTATCTGGTTACTCTTTATCTTAACATGTACATTTGTTCTAGTTTACTATTTTACTAATATATATTGATAAAGCCTTTAGGATGTTTTGCTTGACTACCACCAATATGATGTAGATCATACTAGAGAGGCCTGAGTAGTTCACAAGAATATTCTTGAAGTGTTCCTAGTCGTGGGAGTATCGAGATATGGCATCAATATTCCAGAGTAGACTAGTGTGTACGTTTCTTAATCCTGTATGGGGTGATGGTTGATCCCACAACCATTGATGTTTAACACCAAAGATTGTACGTTGGTGCTCATTGGAGAATGAGTACACCGAATAGACTCGCCGAGAATTTCTAGATGGTACCATACTCATCGTCGGATAGCAGTTCTCTGATGACACTTGTACATGTTAGTTTGTAGACCCGAGATCGACATAGTGTCTTGTGTAGTTCCTGCTGTATTTTGATTACCTCCCTACCACGGCTCTATCGAGTCATGAAACTAGGTGGTAGTTGGGTACAGTCCTGAGTCATATAGAGGCAGTGAGCGATAGGAAGGGTTTCGTGTCTCCCGGTATTGGGAGTTGATGATGTGCTATGCGCGATTGGTTATAACCGAAAGTTCCTAGCCATGGCTGATGAGATTTATTGATAAGTGTTATCAGTAGTTTCTCGATTGGTTATAGGTCACACATGGCATGACTTATCGAGTTATTGGGGTCTGACGATACTACCCCCAGACTCGATATGCAACATATCAAACGAAGAGACCGAACTGTACGGTAAATGTTGTTTATAGGCTCTGGGGGAATTTGAACAAGTTTACTTGTTGATATTCTATTCGTTCAATACCTGAGTAGCCGTTACGTGCAGCTAGTACTGCCGGCGTGCTTGTAGGTGTTCGATGTGATCATTACCTACTGCCAGCATATTGGCGAGTCTTTAGAGTCCTATATAGAGCTTTCCTAGCTCAAGCGAAACAAAGTAATGAATATTTGTAGATATGTGCGGGAGCTTGATTAAATACGGATATATGATACCGTATTCTAATCTAGCATTATTTGATATTATCCAGATTATATTTGATATAACCGGATTATTAAATCAAGTGTTGATTTAATAATTTGATATATATATATTAACCAACATTATGCTCACTTAATATTTTCTTCTCTTTATATATTTATATATATGATATAAATATATATTTATGTGTGACATATTTGTATATACACAAGAGTTGTGTATATGAGAATAACATTGAGGAAAAGATAAGAGAATAATGATTTACATATGTTAGTTGAAGAAAAGAAAGAATGGGTCATTAGTTGGAAATGTGTAGCATGCATGTCTCATTAATCTTTTCTTTTATATTGACATAAGTTTATCATTTCTTGTTCTTATCCTATCTCCAAGCTCATTCTCATCACCATCTTCATCTTTTCTCTTAAGATACTATTTACTCAAGAGAAAAGAAAAGGAAAAGAATTTTTAGTGAGCTGAAACCCTGCTTTATCAACCTAGACTAAACTAGAAAATTAGTTTAGATTGTTCTCTTCCCTAATACTTTGAGTAATGAAGTGTGAGCTTGAGTGAGTATTGCCTTAAGGTGGATCATCTTCAACAAAGAATATTTCGAGAAAGCTAGTTCAAGCCCTCAAGTGGAGCTCTAGAAAGAGTTCAAGAGACTACTATAAAGAGCTTAAGAAGTGAAGGACTTGGGTACAAAGATTGTAGCTCCTTTTCACTTAGTATAAAACTCTAGTTAGCTTTCTTTTGAAATCCTAAACCTTTAGTTCGATTCTTGTTTGTAGACTTAGCCCTCTAGATTTCTTAAATTGCATACTTGATCATGTTAAAACTCTACTAGAGGTGCTAGGACCTACTTTCATTGTATCAGAGCCAAACTAGAGGCTTAAGCGATGTTTAGACGAAATTAAAGTGTTCGATCGACCGAAATTTTCCAACTAAACACGTCTTTCTGTCCATTTTAATTTTCAAGCTGCAATATTTTTCAAAATAAAAATTCCCTGAAAATCATGCAGGCTTTTTTATAGGCCCATAAGAAATCGTGACCCATAAAGACATCAAAGAGCCGCAGATCCACGGCCTAGATTATGCAGTTGACGGCGGATCTGCCGCCACTTGGTGGTCTTTGGGCTTCAATTTTTTCTAGGGCTATAATTTGAGGAAATAGATCTTCTGGGTGATTTAGTTGGGGCTCAAGTGGTTGAGCTCTCTTCTTATTGAAGTTGAATTGAAAGTCGATCGAATTGTTAACGTCGTTTAATAGTTGTGGTTGTTTGATACAATTTTTAGAATCCACCTTAATTAGTTTTGTGAAAACTAATTATATATATTAATCTTACCTTTTAGTCTCACTTGATAGATTACCATGAAGTTTAGATTTGGATCGAAACTCCGTCGTAATTTCATAATGTACATGATAAATCGCCGGGAGAAACTAGTGTTGGGCCACGCCCCATTTCCCCGACAAAGTGACCCTTGAAGAACCCCATAGCCAAGAGCATCCACTTGGGTGCATACGGACATGGTGTCCCGCCCAAGGCCATTTCGTCGACGGCCTTGGCGGGTGCTGCCATCCTTTAATATTCCCGACGAGCCTTCGATTCTTTCACCGGGAACCTTGTTGAATTCCTTGGTTTTATCTTTGAAAATGGTTTTCAATTCAAGGCTTAAAAGTAAGGTTTCATGTGGTTAGGTATGAAATTCGGACTATGAGATAATTCAGATTTATGATGTCTACAGTTGCAGATTCTAATTGTTGTAGTTTTCATTTCTTTTCTGCGACCATAAGTGTAATATGTGGAGATATCCCCAATCTCGTTGCTATACGTCAACAACATTAGGAGTATACATATTTACTTACATTGATGACATGTAATGTTATTGTGTTGCTGTATCGATATGATATATTGGATCGTTGTGAATGAATAGCCAGGGGTTTATGTGAGATGAGAGTTTTTTCATTTTCATTCATATAAATTATTGTATGTAATATTCTGTTATTGGGGCACATCCAGAAGTAAGGATATAGTCACCTTGATGTATATTATTTACTTTTCCGCATTAGGATGGACCCAAGGCCGAGGGCTCAAGTAACTGGGTTCTAGAGTCCAATAGGTGGTCATCTCGAGGAGTCAAGAGCAGCCGCCTAACTCTAAAATTGGCAGGGTTTCTTGTCGCTCTCATAGGGGTCTAGGAGTGTGGGCTTGGTTATTCATCACGACCGTAAAATCCGTGTTTTCGTTAATGGCTTAATCTAAAACACGGACTCCTAGCATATCCCATATCTCATATATATTCTTTTGCTGTGCTGTGCTGTGCTGTGATCATATAAATGCGTGAGACGAATGCTACTTTATATATATATATATATATATATATATATATATATATATATATATATATATATATATATATATTAATAGACACTATATATGTTTTGCATCCGTGGTAGTCCTGACTCCATCCTGCCGTAAGTTAAGTAATCTTACGGTGAAGACCTAGATCCCTGTGGCGAATGCGGATGGCATATATGTCTGTTTTATTTTCATTTCTTCTGTGACATTTAGGAACTTAAATGATAGAAATTCATTAATAAGATTAATGAAAAGAAAAGAAACCTAAAACATATTGAAGAACTACATTTTTCAAAAAGATAGCTCTAGTTTTTGTTTTGCATAGAGGTATTCAATTATGAATATCCAGCATCTCATTCGATAAGGAAAATGCCTAGATCTCTTCACCGAGAATGACCTCTTTAACAAAAACTAGCATACGCTACAACCCACTCGGTATGTTTTGAAAATTACTCGATTTTTAAAGCGGAGCTTAAACCATTCCTTTTCAAATCACTAGGTTCTACAACGATATCAAGTTAATTACGTTAATGGTTTTCATAAAAACCAGTCGTAGCCCTCCATCATTTCAAATAAGTAGAATACTTAGTATTCATGCTAAGTTTGTTGATTATTCGTCAAGGCGTAGTGTATGGTAACTAAGTGATACTTATTTGCTGCATGTGATGCGATGAGTTAGGACATTCGTACGACTTTGTTGATTATTCGTCAAGGACCATACAGGTGGGTCTAAATTAATCACGAAATGACTGGTACAACTTGATTATAACTCTTTGATTTGTTGATTATTCGTCAAGGTCATAGAGTCCTAGGGGTAAAAACAATTATCAGGAATTTCAAGTGTTGAAATTCGCAATGAGATTGCATACCTTTTATATGATAGTTCAATCCCGATACCCACTGCGAGAAAGCGTTACTCCCGAAAGAGTTTTCCAGTTTACAATTAGCTAATCCAGTAGGTTTCTAGAAAAGTGTTAACGTGGTTATACCTCTATGGAAATGAGATTATTTAATTAGTTCCGTGCGAAAGCATGGGGAGACTCCCTTGCAGTACCAATACCAACCTGGCTGACCGATTAGCGAACTTGTAGGGTGTAATTAATCCCGGCTAATCTTTCCTTTTTAAGATTTGAAGGAAGATTTGATAAAAACAGTGGGAGCCACCCTGATTAGATAAGATAATAACCATTCTAATCTTGCAAGAGCGCACGCTAAAGTGTTTCTTCTCTCTCTCTCTCTCCAGGTAGCGACCATGTCACGCCTTAATCAAGATAATAATATGGATGAATTGACCAAACCCGCTTATTATACTAGGCTGGAGAACGTTAATTCCGCTCTAGCTTATGACAACTGTCATGAGTTAGGGCAAAAGATAGGGAAATGTAAGGATTTTCACGCAACTCTAATGAAGAAGGAGCATTCTGATGCATCTTCTTCGGGTGTGTTAGTTATTAAGAACTGTTTCTCAGTCTTCTTTACTTTCTGGGTATTGGATACCGGATCAGGATCCCACATTTGTAATATATTACAAGGGTTAAAGAGAAGTAGAGCACTGGGAAAAGATGATGTCTTTCGGAGTAGGGAACAGAGCAATTGTTGCTGCCAAAACTGTCAGTGAATATCACCTTGTATTACCCACTGGTAATATATTGATTTTGAACGACTGTTACTTCTTACCGTCTATGATATGCAATCTAATATCCGTTTCTTTATTAGATAAAGATGGATATAATTTTGCATTAGAGAAAAATGTTATGAACATTTTCCTAAATCAAGTGTTGATTGAGTTTAGTACGTTGTGTAATGGTTTATAAGTTTTAAATAAAAATACAGTTCTAAACATACCGAACACACACAAGAGGAAAAGTTCATAAATGAACGGAGCCTTCTTATAGGATTGTAGACTTGGTCATATCAATGTGACCAGACTAGCTAAGTTACATAAAGATGGATTTTTGGATCCGTTCGAATTTATATCTTATGAAACTTGTTAGCCTTGTCTCAAAGGAAGATGACCAAAACTCCATTTACAGACATGGAGTAAGAGCACTGAACTCTTGGAATTGATACATAGTGATGTATATGGTCCTATGTCTACACATACTAGGAATGGTTATTCCTACTTTATTACATTCACGAATGATCTGTCTAGATTCGGATGTGTGTTCCTGCTGAAACACAAGTCTGAAACTTTTGAGAAATTGAAGAAATATAAGAGTGAAGTAGAAAACCAGACAGGGAGAAGTATCAAAATCCTCCGATCTGATCGAGGAGGCGAATACTTGAGCACGGAATTTCGATATTATCTAAAAGATAATGGGATTTTCTCTCAGCTTACTCCTCTGTATACACCATTGCACAATGATGTATCAGAGCGGAGGAATCACACCCTATTGGATATAGTGCGCTCTATGATGAGTAATACCGAGTTACCTCTCTCATTCCGGGGATATACGCTTGAGATAACAACATATCTATTGAATCAAGTTCCGTCCAAATCTGTGCCTAAAACTCCATATGAGATATGGGGTGGGAAGAGACCATTTCTTAAATTTGTTAAGATATAGGGTTGTCCGGCTTATATTAAAAAGCAAAATCCGGACAAACTCGAGACACGATCGGTATCATGCAAGTTTGTAGGATATCCTAAGAAATCTCTAGGATATATATTCTACCACACCGAGGAACATAAGGTGTTTGTTGCTCGTCACGCTACTTTTTTGGAAAAGGAATTTCTTGCAAAAGAAATTAGTGGGAGCACGGTAAAGATGGAAGAAGTCCTAGAAGTACAGACTGCAGCTGAGAATTTGGTAGAACCGGAGGATTCAATAGTCCCAGACGAAGCTCAGCCACTCTGTAGATCTAGTATGGTTTCTCACCCACCTGAAAGATACTACGGATTTCTCATTGACGATGGGAGTGAGGATTGCATCATGGAAGATGATGACCCAACTAGTTTTGAGCAGACCATCATAAGTGGGGACTCTATGAAATGGCTGGATGTTATACGATCTGAGATAGAATCTATATACAACAACAAAGTATGGACTTTGGAGGTGCTCCTGAAGGGGTAAAACCCATTGGGAGAAAATGGATCTTCAAGAAGAAGATCGGTGTAGATGGAAAGGTTGAGACCTTCAAAACTAAACTTGTAGTAAAAGGTTTTCGTCAACGAACAGGTGTCAACATTGACGAGACCTTTTCTCCAGCGGCTATGCTTAAGTCCATCCGAGTCCAACTTGTCATTACTGCCTATCATGACTATGAAATCTGGCAGATGGATGTCAAGACCTTTTTTCTAAATGGTGATTTAGAAGAGAGCGTGTATATAACACAACAAGAGGTCTTCGTAGACGGTAGAAGCAGCGGAAAAGTGTGCAAGTTGATTAAATCAATTTATGGATTAAAGCAGGTATCGCGGAGCTGGAACATTTGTTTTGATGTAGCAGTCAAAGAGTTTAACTTCATCAAAAATGTAGATGAACCCTGTATATATAAAACGGTAGTAGAGAGTAAGGTCATTTTTTTTCGTATTGTACGTGGATGACATACTCTTGATAAGAAATGAAGTTCCTATGTTGCACTCGGTCAAACTTTTCCTATCACAAAAGTTCTCCATGAAAGATCTGGGTAATGCCTCCTACATCCTGCGTGATGCCTCCTACATCACGGGGATAAAGATCTATAGGGATATATGTAAAAGGATGTTGGGATTGTCCCAATCCAGATACATAGACACTATACTAAAAATCTTTAATATAGAAGATTCCAAGCGTGGTAAGTTACCCGCTTGCTTAGGAATCACCCTCTCCAAAGAGATGTATCCCAAGACCGATGAGGAGAGGGCTTGCATGAACATGATACCCTATGCTTCCGTAGTCGGGTCTATCATATACGTGATGTTATGTACTATACCGGATATAGCTTACGCACTCAGTATGGTTAGTAGGTATGAATCATACCCAGGAGAGAAGCACTGGATAGCTGTGAAGAACATTCTTAAGTACTTACGAAGGGCTAAAGAAATTTTCTTGGTGTATGATAACAGAGAACTTCAAGTGGAGTCCTTTACTGATTTAAGCTTCCAGAGTGATAAGGATGACAACAAGTCTGTTTCGGGTTTTGTCTTCACCCTTAACGGAGGGACGGTGTCACTTCCCGCTTCCCAATAGACAGAAACGGTGACGTGGCAAGCCCGCGGCGTATTTATTTCGAGAAGGTCATTTCCCGGAATAAATACGCTAAGCGTAATTGAGCAATATAAAATGACAAGAAGTTAACATTAGATTTAAACTTCAACAACTTTATTTACATTCCACTTGATACTATTACAATACATGAGTTCAACTAAAAGAAAATACAAGAAGAGAAATTCCTAAACAGGTGGCATACATAAACTGAAAGAGAGAATAACTAGTCTAGGCCTAAGTCACGATCTCATCGTGCTCCTTCTCGGTGGTGTCCACCTCCTCAATCTCCAAAGTATCTGAAGGACATTCCAAGAAAAAAAGATGGGTGGAATGCTCGTCAGCGAACTTTCGCTCAGTAAGTCCTCAAGAAATAGGTGTGAAGTATAAAGTATAATGATAAAAAATGCATATCATGAATTATTGGACTAGGAGATATGTTGTTTAAATATGTCATTTACTGTAAGCATAGCAATTCTATTTAACATGCAGTTTTCTATATATATCATGGAAAAATAACATGAGCATAGTATAGCATGGCCGTGTGGTGTAGGTATAGTGAACATGAAATGAATGTAAGTGTCCTAAAAGTCTTTACATGGGTCAACTAATGTAACGTAAGTTCAAGAGTGAATGTAAACCAATCTCAAGAGTGTTCTCGAACCCAACAAGTTGTAATTCAGGGGTAAGGAACCACGAGCCCAAATCAAGTGTTAGTAACGGGACTTCAACCTAGTGTTGAAGTATTCCAAACTCAACAGGATATAATCCATGAGGAAGGAAACACGGGCCCTCATGACAGCTTGCTTGTGTTAGTAGACATAGATTTATGATCTAGAAACTCCTGAGATTTCGTTGGATTCACAAATGAACTACCCCAACACCCCGTGTATTCTACGTTACAGTTAAAATTAATTTCATTGCTCGAATCCATGAATATATCAAGTTGCAAGAATGAGTTCATATCAATATCAAGTATTCGTGTCAAGTGTTCATGTATTCATGTCAAGTTGTATTCATGGTTCAAGTCAAGTCAGTTTCAATAGCAACCATTGTGTTATGGTATTCATGTTAAGTTCATGTCAAATTATAAGCATGGTTCGGTCAAGTCAAGTCAAGTATACATGTTTGAATTTGATGTTTGAATTCGAGTATTCATGTTCATGATCAGGTATTCGTGTTTGATTTTGGATTCAGGTTTGAGGTTGGACTCAGACTGAGTCAGACACCTGTAAACTGATTTAACTCTTGAATTCTTAGGTTCGGGAGTCATCGTCAACTGCTGCACATGGACGGTAGGATTTGTGTCTTTTTCCAAGACAGTTGCCATTGATAACTCATGTTAAGTTTTCTAACCTGAATAGGCAAGCACTCACTTTCTCCGATTCCCTGGGGCTCAAGAGAATTGATCCCTCTTAAACCCATATTTACTAGAATTCTTAAAATATTATTTTGTATATCTCGAGGGGTTTTTATGAAAAATATTTTAATATAGATTAAAAAATAAAACTCGAGAGTAATTTGTATTACTTAGGGTTTTCATGAACATGTATTTTAAATATTGTGGTATTTTAATGATAAATACCTAGCTTTTAAAAATTTATGGTATTTTATTGAAAACTAGTCCTTTTTAGTAAGTTGATGGTATTTTATTGAAATTTTTTAATCTTTCATTTCTAGAAAAATATAGTTTTATAATAGAATGAAAATATGGATATATAATTTTATATAATTTTTAATTTTTAGAAAATTAGTTTTTATTTAGAAAATTCGCATTTCCTAAAACCGTATTTTATATTCTTTCGAGATCGAATATTCCGTGAGGAGTGCTGCATCTCACTCTACTATCCCCAGTATGTGCGATAATCTGCACCATCCATTAGCGGGTCCCCTAACGAGGGTTGTAGATACATAATTGCTAAGGAATACGAAATACCGCTTTAAAAAAGAACTCGGTTTTAAAGTATGTGGTATTTTATTGTAAAGATTATTCTTCGAAACAAATATACATACAAATAGATATCGTGCTATGAAACTAAAGTGTACGTGTGGGGTAGGTCGTTACCCCATGAAGTTTTTCCTAAAGGTATAGTTTTAACAAAAACGAAAAGAAATGGTAATAAAGTTCAAGGTATTTTAATGAAAAAAGTTTAATTATGCTTGTTTCATATGAGATTCTTGTTTAAACTTGATTCTAAATATTGGTATTTAAGATTACAAGTAATGTGGTAAAATTAGATTGATCAATATATAAACGAAAAATGGAGTTTCTAGGGTTTAGAAAAGAGTATCGATAATAACTCTACTTTTACCGATATAAGATTTAAAGATGAATTTCAATGAAAAGGAGGAGAGTTGGGAGGGACTTACGGTTTGAATATATCAAGAAGAGGTTAAGGAAGAGGAGGGAAGCTTTGTGGTGTCGCGGGAGCTCCAGAATCGGCTTCGATCTTCAACGGAAGAAGGTTGCTCGCTAACTCCACTTTACTCCATTCGCACTTAGGACTTTTTGAGAGAGTTTTTGTTAGAATTTTCAGAATGGTGCTGAGCCAAAATATAGGGTGGTATTTATGGGGGAGAATTAGGGTTTGAGAATTAAAATTTTGGATTAAAAAGCATTAAAATAGTGTTAATTGGTGAATTGAAAGGTCTCTGTTTGATTGCAGGGAAATCAAACAGTGCAGAGGAGTTGAGGGGAGTTGAAGAGACGAGTGTGCAAAGCACGGAGCTCATTGGAGCAAATCTGACCGTCCCCACTAGCCTATTGGTCAATTTGGCCGGTCGGATCTCGAGCTTTGGCCTCGAGATTCATGCCATGTGGGTTATGTGCCATGTGGGTTATTTTGTGTGTACACCATTTTGCACATGTTTGATTTTTCTGAAGTTTTCATTTTCCCATGTATTGCACGTGCAACCTTTTGGGCTTCTAAAAAATTGAAAAAGAAAAATCAGAAAAATTAATTGTGTCTGATAGGAATCGAACACACAGGCTACGTCACAGCAGTGCAAAGGCATGATCAGTGAGCTACAAGTGGCATTTTGCTTTTATTTTAAAAAATGACTTATCTCATACACATGCTGTCAAATTCTTTTCTCTATATTAACAGAAGAATTTTCATACAAAGATATTAGAGTCATTACAGACGGTATGTTGGAAGAGTTCCAAGAAAGATACCATTACAGACTCAACGAGGGAGGTTGAATACATCGCTGCTAACGATGCTGCCAAAGAGGCTGACTGGATGAAGAAGTTCATTACTGAACTTGGTGTGTTTCCATCCATTGTTGATCCAATATCCTTGTATTGTGATAATAATGGAGCTGTGGCTTTGGCCAAGAGACCTTGGTACCATCAGCGATCTAGACATATTCTGAGGCGGTATCACCTGATCCTGGAGATAGTTGATCGCCGTGAGATCGAGGTCAAAAGAGTTAACACGAAGGACAACACGGCGGATCCACTCATGAAGGCCTTTCCCCAGTTACAGTTTAAGAGACTTTTTGGCATATTGGGTATGCGATACTACAACAACTGACCTTAGTGCAAGTAGGAGATTTTTAGTGATATGTATGCCCTAGAGGCCATTATTGTAAATTATAGTGGATGCTTGGAGACACACAGGACATTCTTGCTCAACATGATATTATGCTATCTGGTTACTCTTTATCTTAACATATACATTTGTTCTAGTTTATTATTTCACTGATATATATTGATAAAACCCTTAGGATGTTTTGCTTGACTATCAGGAATATGATTTAGATCATACTAGTGGGGCTTGAGTAGTCCAGAAGCACATCCTTGAAGTGTTTCTAGTTGAGAGAGTATCGAGACAGGGCATCGATATTGTTCCCCTCCGAATGGCGGCGACGACTAGACGTCTCGCCTGAGATTCGGGGCAGATGCTAATTGGTGCTATCCGTCCACCTGTCTGAGGATGCCAAGTTGATTTATGGCACCGTGCATCGGAGGTTTAGACGGATGCGTCCGATGTAGCAGACTTCGTCAGATTCCCCCTCGTTTGAGGGGTTTTTGATTATGGGGACGCTCTTCCCTGCAGGCGCAAGCCCCTGCAGTTAATTACGCTACCGCATTGCGGTAACCACTTTCTCCTTCTCCAGATGGTCACTTCGTGTCGTGTGTATTTATTTTATGTTTTGTTGCCCGTGGATTGTTTACGGAGACCGAGTTATGTCGTCACCCGTAGGGCGTGGACTAGTCCAAATCCGTATTATCTTAGATTTGGGTTTGGGAGTTTGGTTTGAGGATACGTTAGCCATATTTGAGACTAAGATCAACTCAAACGTTTGTTAAGGATACGTTAGTCTATCTTGAGACTAAGATCAACTTAACGGGATCGTTTAGATCCGACAAGAGAGCATTTGGGCTCCGTTGTTCCAGTTTAGGGACATAGTGGTCCATTGTATGTATGGCCGTCGGGACCCGTTACCTCTCTGACGGCGTTGAAGGATTACAACGACAGGTGTCAAAGGAGTTCCGAGATGTACCCTTGAACCAAAGTTGATTGGAGGGATTCATAGTCCAGTCTGCTTGAAGGTTTAAGGATACGTTAGCCATATTTGAGGCTAAGATCAACTTAAACGAGATCGTTTATATCCGGCAAAAGAGCATGCGAGGCTCTATTGTTCCAGTTTAGGGACATGGTGGTCCATTGCTAGTTTAAAGACATTGCGGTCCATGGGTAGTTTAAGGACATTGCGGTCCATGGGTAGTTTAAGGACACCACAGTCCATTGTTAGTTTTAAGACATCTCGGTCAAGGTTAAGGACGTCGTAGTCCATGGGTTTAAGGACCCCACAGTCCATTGTTAGTTTTAAGACATCTCGGTCAAGGTTAAGGACGTCGTAGTCCATGGGTTTAAGGACCCCACAGTCCATTGTTAGTTTTAAGACATCTCGGTCAAGGTTAAGGACGTCGTAGTCCGTGGGTTTAAGGACCCCACAGTCCATATCAATGTGTGGTCATCGGGACCCGTCACCTCTTTGAAGACGTTGAGGGATTACAACGCCAAGTATCAAAGGAGTGAAGAGATGTACCCTGGAACTGGAGTGGATTAAATAGTCTTTGGCCCAATTTGGGATCAAGACCAATTAATTATGTTATGAGCCCATTAGCCCAGTTAATTACGAATTGAGGACTTATGGCCAGCTTGGGCTAAGTCCAATCATGTCTGGGACATCGGCCCTCCTGTTGGTCCCTTGAAGGAGAGGCTTTGCCTCTGGCCATTTAGCCAATTGGGCCAATGCCTAGTGTTAAACACTAAACACCAATCAGTGTTGAACACTGGGAATGAGATTGATAAGTCAGTGTTTAACACTAAAAGATAGTTGGTGTTAAACACCAGCAACAAGGCTTTCAAATTAGTGTTAAACACTAAAAAAGATCAGTGTTAAACACTGGCAACAGAAATCTCAAATTAGTGTTAAACACTAAGGTAATCAGTGTCGAACACTGCAAATAAAGTTCTTTGATTAGTGTTGAACACTAAGGCTAAACAGTGTTTTAACACTGGATTCAGGGGTTCCAATTTAGCGTTAGACGCGAAGGCAAGAGGGGTCACGTGGTAGCACGTGAGGGCGCCCTCCCTTCGTTTATTCTGCTAAGAATATCACATCTTTTGGAGCATCACGTGCCATCACGTGACGGGTGTTTAAATGGAGTATGTTAAAGCCTCTGCCAAGGGTCACGTGGGTCACGTGAGGCACTGCCTCAAAGGGGCTTTTCTGTAGATCTTTTTGGGGGTCACGTGGTGACACGTGACCCTGCCTCTCTGTATGTTTTTTTAGAAGATCTGTTAATCCCTTTCAGGAATTAAATTGCTCGTAGGGTTGAACCCTGACAATAATTTCAGAGGAATTAAATTCCTACTTCCTTTTGAAGATTCATATTCTGGAATAGAGTTGAACTCTGAATTTTCTGTAGGAATTAAATTCCTCATATATGTGAAGAACTGAATAGGGTTAAACCCTAATAAAAGCTTTAAGGAGTTAAACTCCCACTCTCTGTTAAAGAATTATTCTGGGGAATGAGATTAAGGGAATTAAATTCCTGTTGTTTTAACAGAACTAAGTTCTTAACTAGGGTTAAACCCTGATTCTTTTCATTCTGAAGGAATAAATTCCCATAACACAGGGTCAAACCCTAATTTTATTTTAAAGGAATTAAATTCCTATAGTTCTGTGAGAATTAAATTCTCGTGCTCCCATTCCCTCTCTATGCTTTGGATCTGCATGGCAGGATCTCAACCCATTGAGAATTAAATTCTCAACTCAAGGGGAGATGTGCACTTTATAGATCCTCCACCAAAGAGAGAACCATGTTCTTCTATTTTATATCAGAGTTAAACTCTGTTGAGAATTAAATTCTCTTTTCTTTCAAAAATCCTTCCCTTTCTTACTTAGGGTTTTCTTTTGCAGAAGATCCAAATTCCTCCAAAGTATCAAGGCTCTCTCTCTTTTCTTCCCTCTGCATATATCTTTTTTGTGTGTCTCTTGGCTCCTATTTATAGGAGAAGCAGCCGAGTCAATTAGTTTTTTGATGAATCTTTCATTGAGAGATTTGATTTGCATCCATCATTCGTTTTGGACCTTTGGATCATTAGGTGAATTTTATTCACCATTGGATTTTAAATCCAGAGATTCTCCTTTGTTATTTCGGTTAGATTTTACGGGGAAATCTTTCCAAATTCGAGATTTTCCCATAGATAGATGATATTTAATCACCTTTAAATCTTTAATTCAATCGGTTGCTTTGGAAAGATTTAAGAGGTCTTTTCTCAGAATTTAATTTCTGTTAACAGATAGGCTTTGAACGCCGGTCACGTGTGACCACGTGACCCTTGGTCACGTATGGGCACGTGACCCCCTTGGAACGAGCCCTCTTCTTTCTTTCCGCGCTCTGCTTTTTGGTCGCTGCTTAGCTGTCACGTGCCACCACGTGACCCCTGGTCACGTGTGAGCACGTAACCCTCGTCTGGAGCCTTTTCCTTGATTCGATCAAGGAATTGAGTCTGCCGCTTTTGAGTTTCACGTGCCAGCACGTGACCCTGGTCACGTGGGAGCACGTGACCCTCGTCTGGAGCCTTTTTCTTGATTTAACCGGAGAATGAGTCTGCTGCTTTTGAGTGTCACGTGCCAACACGTGACCCTGGTCACGTGGGAGCACGTGACCCTTTCTGAAGCCCTTTTCTTTGATGTAGTTGGGAAACTGAATTTGCCTTGCCGATGCTTTTAGATGTCACGTGCCAACACGTGACTGCTGGTCACGTGTGAGCACGTGACCCTTTTCTGAAGCCTCTTCCGTAGGCTTTCCTAATTTTAAATCAGGAAACAAATGCCCCCACAGCGTTGTTCTCACGTGTCTGCACGTGAGTGCAACGCTGTCACTTTTGTGACCGTCGGATCTGTTTTGGGAGTAGGGTAGATGAATTGTCCTTTCAAAAGCGCCTACACTTTTTCATCCTCTTCTTTTCAAACCTTTCTTTTAAGAATTTGATTCTCGTTCTCAGAGCTTAGTTTTCTGTTGTGTCTGTGCAGTGCCACTTTATCTTCCAATCGAAGGCTAGCGCTCACGTGTTGCGCATGCAGGGATCTGCTTGATGGGGACGTTTCATTTCCCTAACCTGATTCCAATGCGTCGTTGGATTTCATTTCCAACGCTCTCCCCTCTTTCCGGGCTTTGAGAATTGTCCCACCATGCACAACATTTTTTGTGCATAGCATTAAATGCTCCCCTTTATAACCTGAACCCATGCCTTACTTCTTTTCTTCACAGAGAAATCCATTCATACCTTAAGGTGATCATCTTTGAGAACCCGATCAATCGCTATGGCTTGCAATCATCCCCATGCTCGTCGGCAACCATAGGATGTGCCCATTGAGGAGATAATCCCTCGCTTCGCTGCGCGGCTGGCAGATCCCCTTCTCACTGACGCTCAATGTGACACGGTGATGTATGAGCTACTGACTCGTCGGGGCTCTCCTCTTCCCATGGGCTCCATTTGGCTCCGGACGATCCTCATGTCCGTTCTTGCCGATATACCCCCTCATCCGGCGGAGATGACTTCGGCGATCCTTGACGCGGCGGAGGACAAGCTTGAGTGCTTTCACGAGGCTTGTCTAATCACTCAAGCTCTGAAGGATCACTCAGTTCATATACTGAGTCAGATAAGAGCCCGTCGGGCCGTCATGTCTGCTTTCGCTGATGAGCACGGCTCCAACCGATGGGAAGCGACTCCTCGTGAAAACCGTCGTTTTGATGTGCTGGAGAAAAGCAGAGAGGGAGCTGGAGAATTTTGTGTTTTGCTTTGTTAACCCTTGCATTTCTGATCCCTTGTTCGGTGATCTTTTCCCGGTAGTGTAGTATGTTTGAATCAATGTACTCCTTTTATCATTGGCGGTTTGCATGCTTTCTGTTGAATTTTCATGTTTGTCAGATAGTCGTACGTATGTCTTGCTTGCGTAAACGAGCTGCATGTTTTTTTTTCTCATGGGAATTTTCTTTAATTGCGAGCACCATCGTTACGTTGCATGCGCGTCAGTGCCTCGGGTAACATTTCCTTTTAAACATTCGTACAGCTGCAAATGCACGCCTAATTGGATACAGATCAGAAACTTTCCTTGTTATCTCCCGCATCGGGTGGTTTGTGCTGGCTTTAGATCGAGTATTGTTGTCGAAGGGGGGGTTTATGAATGAAGACATATTTTTCTCTTCAATGGTGTGTCCCCTTTTTGTTGAATGTGTTTTGCGGATAATTTATCTTGGCCTACTTGCAGGGCAGCGACGGCTTAGGATTCAGGGTTAAGATCTGCTTCCTAAGACTTTTGCATTTTATGAGCCACGAGGGTCTCATAAAGAGTTTTTCTCCCTACAGGTCGAGAGGATCCCATAGGTGTAAGTTCTTCTTAAGAATCGTGAGGATTCTTAAGCGGGTTTTCCCTTGAGAGTCGTAAAGATCTCACAAGAGAGTTTTTCTTCCTTACAGGTCGTGAGGACTTGTAAGTGCTGGATGTGGTCACCCTTATCCGTGTTTCACGGGGTCAGAGGCTGCTCCAGGTATCGTAGTTTAAAGACGTCAAGGTTAAGGACCTCATAGTCCGTGGATTTAAGGACTCTACAGTCCGATGTTAGTTTTAAGACATCACGGTCAAGGTTAAGGACCTCATAGTCCGTAGATTTAGGGACTCCACGGTCCGATGTTAGTTTTAAGACATCACGGTCAAGGTTAAGGACCTCATAGTCCGTGGATTTAAGGACTCCACAGTCCGATGTTAGTTTTAAGACATCACGGTCAAGGTTAAGGACTTCATAGTCCGTGGATTTAGGGACTCCACAGTCCGATGTTAGTTTTAAGACATCACGGTCAAGGTTAAGGACCTTATAGTCCGTGGATTTAGGGACTCCACAGTCCAGTATTTGCTCTGGATGCTTCACACGGGTTCACTGCCGTGCTTGGCGAGGACCAGGCTCCGCTCTGGGCGTTTCCGCGGGGTCAAAGAGTGACGTTATCCGCGTTTCACGTAACCAGGAATTTTGCACTAGATGCTTCACACAGGTTCACTGCCGCGCTCGGCGAGGACTAGGCTCCGCTCTGGATGCTTCACACGGGTTCACTGCCGTGCTCTGCGAGGACCAGGATCCGCTCTGGACGTTTTTCACGGGGTCAAAGAGTGACGTTATCCGCGTTCCACGTAACCAGGAATTTTGCACTAGATGCTTCATACGGGTTCACTGCCGTGCTCGGCGAGGACTAAGCTCCACTCTGGATGCTTCACACGGGTTCACTGCCGTGCTCTGCGAGGACCAGGATCCGCTCTGGACGTTTTCCACGGGGTCAAAGAGTGACGTTATCCGCGTTCCACGTAACCAGGAATTTTGCACTAGATGCTTCACACGGGTTCACTGCCGTGCTCGGCGAGGACTAGGCTCCGCTCTGGATGCTTCACACGGGTTCACTGCCGTGCTCCGCGAGGACCAGGATCCGCTCTGGACGTTTTCCACGGGGTCAAAGAGTGACGTTATCCGCGTTCCACGTAACCAGGAATTTTGCTGATTGTATCCGCATTTCACGGGATGGAGGTTTGAGTGTTGGCGATATGTATACCACCGAGCCATGGAACTGGGAGTTGCCGCTGTTCCGCTTAGCTTAGAGTTGTGTCCGTTGTTATGAGACGAGTGTTGAAACTATCTCCAAGTCTCCTTTTGGCCCGTCGAGACTTGGCTTCTTCTTCTGATGAAACCTGGGGGAGACGGATGATCCCTTTTTGTTTACGCCCTTGGATTGTGTACAGGGTGTGATGGAACATCACCTGTAGGGCATAAATTTTATTTTTATTTTATTTCTTTTTCCGCGATGCTTTATCGTTTCAGCTTTCAAATCACGAAGGTCACGATTGCCCCATCATTTCGGCTATTTTTCGCGGTGCCCAATCATTTCGGCTCTTTATTTATTTTCTACTCGCTGCTTTTTATTGCGAGCTGCCCCATCATTTCGGCTATTTTTCATGCATACATTTTTACTTGCTGCTTTTTATTGCAAGTTGCCCCATCATTTCGGCTATTTTGTATGCATGCGTGGCTTGCTAGCTTTTCGCCGCAAGCTTGGATTTTAGACACCAATTTTGACATCAGCGCCGCTGCAACTGGGATGTTGCCAGGAGCGAATCATCATTTGCCTCTGTCGATGTTGAACAAAGGTGGCTTAGCAAACAGGGTTAAGGGTCCTGTCGACCAAGGCTTTTAACTTCATGAGCCGTAAGGGTCTCACAAGGGTATTTCTCCCCGCAAGCCATGAGGATCTTGTAGGTGTATTTTCTCCCTAGGGATCGTGAGGATTCCCAAGTGTATGTTCCTCTACAAGTCGTAAGGATCCTACAAGAGGGCTTTCTCCTTATGGGTCGAGAGGACCTACAAGGGTTGCTCATCATATGGACATATCCCTAGTCACGGGTGGGACTTTGCTGGGGAAATGTTTATTCGCGCCCGTGGATTGTATACAAGGGTCAGTATTGAGCCCCTTGTAGGGCAATATCGAAGGTTGTGGGGGATTTGCTTAAGAACAGGTTTAGCTTTCTGTAACTTAAGACTTTCAAGTCTTATGAGCCGTGAGGGTCCCATAAGAGAATTCTCCTTACGAGTCGTGAGGATCTCGCAAGTGTATTTTCTCCTTAGGAATCGTGGGGATCCCTAAGTGTGTTGCTCCTTTGTGAGTCGTAAGGATCTCACGCGGCTGGTTTCTCCTTACAAGGTCGAGAGGACCCTATAAGTGTCTTTTAACGAAGTTGTGCCCTTTCGGTTTTTCACAAACACTCGCCGGTAGTCCTGCTGTTTTTACTCACGGAGCCCTTTCGGGTTTTCATCCGTGCCTTTTTGCTTATGGACATACCGTTTTTTTAATTCTTTTTCTCTTTTTTTTTACAAGGTCGTGCCCTTTCGGGTTTTCACGAACACTCGCCGGTAGCCCTGCTGTTTTTACTCACGGAGCCCTTTCGGGTTTTCATCCGTGCCCATTTTGCTTATGGACATACCGTTTTCTTATCATTTTTTTTATATATATTTTTCTTTTTCTCCTTTTTTTTTATATTCATCTCGCCAGCCTAAGGATGCTGCGGTAGTAGTTTAGGGACGTTTCGGTCCGTTGTTAGTTTAAGGACATTTCGGTCAGTCGTTAGTTTAAGGACATTTCGGTCCATCGTTAGTTTAAAGACGTTTCGGTCCGTCGATAGTTTAAGGACGTTTCGGTCCGTCGTTAGTTTAAGGACGTTTCGGTCTGTCGTTAGTTTAAGGACATTTCGGTCCGTCGTTAAGGGGAAGGTCGGCTACTGCTTATAAGGTCTGAGCTTAGGAAGATAGCGAGCGAACATAGTCGTCGTCATCTATCATTGACCCAGGCTGTGGCTCGCTAAGCATAGTATTTCTTTAAGAAGCGGCTGTTTATTGGCCTGAAAGGCCTCTCACCGTGCATGTCCATGAGTAGATAGGCTCCACCCTGGTAGACCTTGTTTATAATGTACGGGCCTTCATAGTTCGGCTCAAATTTTCCCCGCTTGGCACGATTGGGAATCATAGGTCTTTTGACTACTAGCACGAGTTCGCCTTGGCGGAATGTCCTCGGCCTGGTCAATCTTTCGTATGAGCGCGTCATCTTTGCTTCGTAGGCCTCTAGATTTTGTTGCGCTATGAGCCGGGTTCCATCGAGGGCATCAAGCTCCTCGAGCCGAAGGTGAGCATTTTCTTCGTCCGTCAGCTCGTAGTGGACCGCCACTCGTAGAGAGGGTAACTGTATCTCGAGGGGGGCATTGCTTCCGTCCCAAATACCAACGCGTACGGCGTTGTGTTCGTGGCCGTCTTGAACGTAGTTCGATAGGCCCAAAGGGCCTCTTGCAGCCTTTCGTGCCAGTCTTTCTTATTTCGGGACACCGTCTTTTTTATGATCTTTGTCAAGGTCTTATTGAAGGCCTCGGCCAGACCGTTAGCTCGTGGATTGTAAACTGAAGAATATCTCCAGTCTATATTGTGCTGCTGCGCGAAGCGGCTAATCTTATGGCTTCTGTAGGCTGGCCCGTTATCGGAGATAATCCGCCGTGGGGTTCCAAACCGATAGATGACGTGCGTCTTGAAGAAGTGGAGGATATTCCCCGTCTTCATTTCCCTCAGCGGTACTGCTTCTGCCCATTTGGAGAAGTAATCAGTTGTTGCCAGGATGAAACGATGTCCCCGGGACGATGCTGGCTCGATGGGGCCGACTATGTCAGTCCCCCACATTTCGAATGGCCAGCTAGCCACCATTGGGTATAGTGGATTCGGATGTTGGTGGATAAAGTCCTCATGAATCTGGCACGAGTGGCATTGCTTCGCATACTCGAGGCAGTCTTAGACCATCGTGGGCCAATAATAACCCATTCGTTTGATCTTCAATTTCATCTTCGGGCCTGCTTGGTGAGAACCGCAGAGTCCGTCATGAACTTCCTGAACGACTCTTTCTGCTTCGTCAGGTCCTAAGCATCTCAGCCACAGAGAATCAAACGATCTCTTGTATAGAGTGTCGTTGACAAAAGCGAAAAATAGAGCTCATTTCATGAGCTGATGTCTTGAGGACGCTTCTTCGGGCATTCGGTGGGACTTAAAGTAGTCTATGAAGACGTCCCTCCAGTCCTCGGCCTTCTCATGGTCTTTTATTTATAGGGTCGTCTGCTCAGTCGCCCCTTTTTTTCGTATACTTCCAGAGATATTTCTGCCGAGGCGAGCACTCCACGGCTTTGTACCACGATTCTGACGTCATCAAGGTTCTCATCAGCCAGTTCTTTAGCGAGCTTAGCTAACGCGTTTGCTTTGCTATTTTCCGCACGTGGTATACTTTCCAAAGTGTAGGAGGGAATTTGGGTCAATAGTTGTTGCACCTTTTCACCGTATTTCACCAACTCCGGTTTGCACGTTTGGTAGTCACCATTTACTTGACTAACGACCAGTTGAGAATCCCCGTATATAAGGAGGTCTTCAATTCCCATGTCGATGGCGATCTCAAGGCCCGCTATCAAAGCTTCGTATTCGGCTTCATTGTTCGTCCTTGATTCCGTTAAGGAGAAAGCAAAGCGCATTATCCCTCCTTGTGGGGTTACGAAGATGAGGCCTACTCCCGATTTGATCATTGGGATACCTTGTTTGCGCTTCTTTACGGAGGACGCTCCATCGAAATAGAGTTCCCATCGGGTACTACCGCCGCCGATTGTATCGAATGCATGTTCGTCCGGCAAATCGCAGTTCAGAGGAGAACCGGCAGGTACTGGATGCTCAGCAAGGAAGTCGGCAATGGCCTGGCCTTTCACTGCCTTAAGAGGTCGATACGTTATCGAGAACTCCATCAGGAGTAGCGCCCATTTAGCGAGTCGACCCATCAATATAGCCTTTGACATCAAATATTTAAGAGGGTCCACCTTCGAGATGAGACGGACTTCGTGCGCCAACGCATAGTGCCTGAGCTTTGTTATCGCGAAGATCAACGCCAAGCAGTGTTTTTCAATGGGAGAGTAGTTGCTTTCTGCCCCCAGCAGAACTCGACTTAAGTAGTAAAGAGCTCTCTCTTTCCCTCGATCGTTCTCTTGTTCCCATAATGCGCCTAAGGAACCTTCGAGGGCGGTTGTATAAAGAATGAGGGGTTTTCCCTTGACCGGCGCAGCCAACACCGGAGGGTTCTGCAGGTACTGCTTGATCTCGTCTAGTGCACCTTGACATTTGTGATCCCAAACGAATGGAGTTCCCTTCTTCTTCAGGTGGCTGTAAGGACGGCATTTGCCTGAAAGATTGGCGACAAACCGCCGGATGTATGCAAGCTTCCCTTGGAGAGACCGCAACTGTTTGAGGATTCTAGGCGGAGGCATTTCCATGATCGCCTTGATCTTAGATGGATCTATTTCGATACCTCGGTGTCGGATGATGAATCCCAGGAATTTACCCGAGGAGACTCCAAACGCGCATTTGAGGGGATTCATCTTCAAATTATATTGCCGAAGGCGTTGAAATACAGTCTCCAGATGCTTTAAATGCTCTTCGTATGACATGCTCTTTACTACAAGGTCATCGATATAGCACTCGACGATGTCATGTATGAGGTCGTCGAAGATCTTTATCATGGCCCTTTGATAGGTAGCGCGGCGTTCTTTAGACCAAAGGGCATAACCCTGTAGCAGAATATACCCAAAGGGGTCCGGAAAGCGGTGTGCTTCTGGTCTTCAGGATGCATTTTTATCTGATTGTATCCTGATGAACCGTCCATAAAGGAGAAAACCTCGTGAGTGGACGTGCTATCTATCATTAGCTCGGTTACCGGTACTGGGAAATTGTCCTTTGGACAGGCTTTATTGAGATCCCTGAAATCCACGCATATGCGTACCGTCCCATTTTTCTTCATTACCGGGACGATATTGGCGATCCAGTCGGGATATTGGACTTCTTGGATAAATCCAGAATCGATCAGCTTCTTGACTTCGGCGTTGATGCTCATTTCAAGCTCGAGTCGCATCCTTCTCGGCGCCTGCTTGACTGGCTTGATATCTGGGGATATTGCTAATTTATGCACAGCAATCTCTGGATCCAATCCCGGCATCTCGGAGTAGTTCCACGCGAAGCAGTCTTTATGCCGTAGAAGCACGTTCTTTAACGCAGCCACCCTTTCTTCAGATAGCAGCTCGCTAACAAATGTCGGTCGCGGGTCATCTGCCGATCCCAACTCAATCTTCTTGAGGTTATCTGCAGTAGTATGTATGCCGTCTTCCAGTTCTTTCGGAGCTGGCGGAAATTCTGAGATCACCTCATCATCGCTATTCTCAAAGCACCAGGGAAGGTTATCCATGTTCTTGGGCTCTTCTTTTAATATCGTAACCGTGTAACAGGTGCGAATCCGCTTCCAGGGCTGAGGTGGATCTGGTTCTGCTTTTGCGGCTTTGGGTTCATGCTTTTGTGGCGGCGTTACCCTCCAGCCGTCGGATAAAGCGAATCTGCCCTATTGGTACTGGTCCTCGACCCAGTTCTTGAAGGTGAAGCAGTCTTCGGTAGGATGTCCTATGGCTCGGTGATAAGAGCAATAGCTCAGATGAGAAGCCTTGTTAGCTTGCTCAGGGTGTCTAGACTCTGGAAGCGCGATCATTTGATGTTTTATAGCGAGCTTGAGTAACCTCTCCGTCTTGTCTCGAGGGAAGGAGTACGCTCGACTCATCTTCTTCATGAGGGACAAATCCGAGCCGCGCAATACCCGATCACGTAACTCTCTAATCCTGCGTCGTTGTTGTCGGCTCCTCTTTCCGCTTCTTGATTCATTTCTGCCTCTGCGTCGGGCCTTTCGTACAACGGGTTGACAGGGATGAGCATCTTCGTCTTTCGCAGCCTGTTGAAATAGACGTTGCGCCCTGGCCTTCTCGTAGATGGCCATCTCGCGGTTGTAGTCTTCCCATGCTTTTTGACCCGCTTTCCTGATAAGCTTGTCCATCCGTTCTTCAAATGACGGACTCGGCACTTCAATCGCGGGATCTAGTTTTGATG
Source organism: Agapanthus africanus (assembly GCA_030015575.1). Taxonomy (NCBI): domain Eukaryota; kingdom Viridiplantae; phylum Streptophyta; class Magnoliopsida; order Asparagales; family Amaryllidaceae; genus Agapanthus; species Agapanthus africanus. The sequence goes on along the minus strand of JASDDO010000012.1, from coordinate 494,979,237 downwards.
AGGGGTTGGCATTTCCCGACAGGGCGTCCTCTTCTTCATCAAAGGTATATATAGCGTAGCTACTGTGGGCCCGTTCCCGTTTTCCGGCTCTCACATATCCAAGCCCAAGTGTTTCCATTTTCCCGTTGGGCAATTTGCGTTGAGTCCCAGGGACATCCCAAATCCTGTTGTAGAACCGAGCTTGTCGAACAATCTGTTTTAAGGGTACTCCTTGGCGCTTCAATAGCCTCTTTAATCCATTTGTATAGTATCTGGGTAGACGGATGGGTTGGAGCCTGTCGAGTGTAGCATCCGCGCCATGCCAGATCTCTTTCTCTACTTTCGACTCTGAGGATCGGTAGAATAGGATTACCTTCTCACCCCTTTGCCTGGGAGGGACGTAAAACGTTTGCAGGTCCTGCACATTGTAAGCTTGAAGTGTGTCGAGATCCTTGTAGTGTACTCGCGGCACCATGGTGATTTGCAAACTCTAATCATCGCTAGGGGGTGCTTGTATTGACGGCCGATTGGAGAACACGGCATTAACCTCATCTTCTGAGTCACTTCCGAAGACCAACATGGGGGCGGACGTCCCCGGGTTGTTGCGTTGAGATGGCCCAGCATAAACTATCTCTTCTTCCTCTTCGGTATCGCTCCCGAAAACAGGGATGGTGGCGGCGGCTTTGTTCTCCGGCTTGCGACACCTTTCTGTATCCTCGAAATCTGGAAAAAAGTACTTCGCGTCTTCGTATTTGCGGACTTCGTTCACGGAAAATGGGTTCATCTCACCTGTTACGGTATACTCGAAACCATCCTTAAAGTACTTCATACACTGATGTTGTGTAGAAGGGATGATGTTGTACTCGTGTAACCAAGGACGACCGAGCAAGGCGTTGTAGCAGGTCTTGGCGTCAATGACATGGAATTTGATGTCTGTAACGAGTAGTCCAAAGCGTAATGTTAGTATCACGGATCCGAGAGTCCGTGACGATTGTGAATCGAAACCGGAGATGGTAATTTTGTCACGAGCGAGGTGTTGCACGCTCATGCAGATTTCCTTCAACACCCGAACATTAAGGAGATTGACGGAGGATCCATTATCCACCAGGATCTTGCCTATCTTAATATCATGGCAGTATCCAGAGACATATAGGGGACGGTTGTGGGCGCACGTCCCGAGGAGAAGGTCTTCGTCCCCGAAAGTGATGTCGGCCCTGTGCACTTCCTCCAGTTCATCCTTCATCCTTTCAGTGGCGAGGAAGGCTTGGATTTTCTCAGGTTCTTGTAGCGCCTTAATTAGTGAATCTCGCGCTTCCTTTGATAATAGGAGGGCATCGAGAATGCTAAGCTGAGAAGGTAGCTTCCTTAGGTGCGCTAGGATGTTGTAGTCCACCTTACCCTTCCTGGGAGGGTCTTTGGCAGCCAGCTCTTTCATGACTTGGTCATCTAAAGTGATATCCTCGGTGACCTTTTCCTTTCCCTTATCTTTTCTATTTGCAGGCCCGAGATTCTTTTCCGGGAGCGTACGATTGCGCAGCTGAATGTTTTCGCAGGCCTCTGGTTCTTCCTCTTTCCCCAAGACGGATTCTTTAAAGAGAGGGCCTAGAGCCATTTCTTCATCAGAGTCGCTCCCAAAGGTGAGAACTTGTGACCCCCCGGCGTTAACCATGTAACAGTTGCCAGTAGTTATGTTGTACCCGTCGGCAGTACTTCTTCGTTCCCGACGAATCTTGCGTTTCATGGGCTTAAAATGTTGCTGACGAGCAACATATCCTTGCCACCATATCTTAAGGGCGTCGCACTCCTCCGTGGGGTGTGAAATTTTCCGATGATATGTGCAATAATCAGAGTGCCTCTCCACCCCATTGAGTGTGTTTCCTTCCGAGGGTGGTAGCTTCATTCCCATTAACATGGCTTTGGCAAACCTTTTTCTCATCTTGAATATCTTCTTGTCTGCCTCGGATGCCTTTCGATCTGGCGGGAGTACTTCAACTCTTTCGTTCAGTCGCCTGCATTTGGCTCCTTCCGATGCGGCCATCTCACGCTCCTGATCCGCTTTACTCTTTAGACGAATCTCGTCCAGAAAGGCGTCGATCATTTCATCTGTTGGCCACACACGCTCTGGTTTCGGCTCTGCCCCCAGTTTCTTAGTGCCAGGAGTTTTTTCATCGTCAGTAAACGAGTGGGAGATTACTTTACAACTCGCCACATATCCCTCGGATTCATTCGACGAGCTCTCTCCATCATCGTCCTCTTAAAAGATGTGGCTGAGGAACTCTTGCAGTGTGACAGGAGTTCGCGCCTTTTGACTGTACTCTTCCAGTGCGTCGATTTGCTTCTGCAAGTTCGTGTGCTCGTCTCCAGGCTTCATGGGCTTCTTGGATTTCTTCTTCTTCTTCTTCGAAGATTTTGACGGTTGGGCATGAGTATTTGGGCCATCATCACGAGTCTTCGCAGTTGGGTGCGGCTTCAACATCCCTTCGATAATTTGAGGTTCAATCGGGTCCTTCCATTTGATCGCAGGGCACGCATGAAGGTCCCTCAGCATTCTTTTGGTTTTAGTTGACAGCACGACCTCCCATGGAGCTTCTTCAATAAAGGAACAGGTTGCCCCGGTGTATCTGCTTTCTTAGGAGTATGCGGCTGTGGTGGATTCACCTTCCACTTTTCGGACAGTGCAAACTTCCCCTGGAGGTATTGATCTTCAATCCATCCTTTGAAGACGAAGCAATCCTCAATCGGACGACTTACCGTTTGATGGTAAGGGCAATAGTTAGGGTTATTCACCTCCGTGGGTTGTGGCGGTCGTCTTGGATTTGGTAGGTTTATAAGTCTGTTGCGTACTGCCAGCTCGAATAACCGTTTCGTCTTGTCTCGTGGGAACGAGTAGGGACGCTTCATCTTCTCATTATAATACCGGCGTCTTTCTTCCAATTGATCCGCCAGCTTCGGGGCGTTGGGTTGCTGCTGGGCATTCGCGACGAAGGTTGCCCTTCCTTTACCCTTGTCATTCCGAGGTTCCGACTTCGGGGGAGGTGGTCTATGACCCATCTGGTCCATCTGAGCCAACTTGTCGATTAAAGCCTGGAATGTGGTTGGCTTAAAGAACATCATAAACTGGGAGATAGTCGCGTGAGGGTCTAGGGTTCCCATGAACATGCCCACCGCGGGCGCTTCTTCAATGCGTTGCTCGCATTTCGACCACAAATTTCGCCAGCGTATAGCATACTGGACCTAAGTTTCGCCTGGTTTCACCCTGGCATTAATCAATGCCGTTATTGGAGTGCGTTCGCTAGCGCTTGCGAATCGCTGAGTGAATAGCAACTCCATTTCAGCGAACATCTTGATGGAATCGTTCGGGAGTTCCGAATACCATTCGAACACTGTTTCTGATAAGCTGCCCACGAATTGGCGAAGCAACAGTTTATCATCACCACCGGTGTTACCGCAAAGGGCCCTGAACTGGGCAACATGTTGATGGGGATTGTCGGTCCCCTTATACACGTGGAATTTTGGTATTGTATAACCCGGCGGGTATTTGATTTGGTCGTACCAGCTTGGATACGGCCGGCCCGTTTTTACGATTTGACCAGCTGCCTCAGTCGCGTGATGAACCCGGATTTGCTGGGCTATATAGTCGACCAAATCAGCCTTAGAGATTGTCTCCTCTTTGGCCGTTGAGAGGGCCGGTGGTGGATTTGACGTTTCTCCCCTGTCGTCTTCAAGAACGATTGGGGGATCCTCAGCGGGTGGGTCCTGTTGGATCAACATTCCTATCATATCGTGGAAGAGAAGGCCCATACGCTGTATGTTGGCTGCTTGTTCAGCAGCCTCTTTGTCCTTCTTCTCCAGTATCCGGCGAAGGAATTCGGCGTCGGTTTCTTCCTCCTGGCGTTCGTCTGAGGACGTTTCTGGGTTTTCTTTTGGCCCGGTAAGTGCGGCCATAGCATTCATCATCTCCTGGAGCTTTTGTTGTTGCTCCTGAGCTTTGGTCACCGACCGTGTAAGCGGTCTATGACCTGTAGACGCACGACTGTCTTCCTTTCCTGACGCCATGTATACGGTGTGGACCATCCTGCCCCCATCCTCAGGGCGTCTGGGCTTAGTGCCTTTAGCTGTCGTTGCAAGCTGGGGGATCTTCTCTGGCTTCCTCCTTTTATGAGCAGTGGAAGTTGAGGGGGCCGTTGAGGTAGGCACCCAGACAGCCTTTCGTGGTTTAACCTGGTGACTGGCTTCCGGTTGGATTTTCAGCTTCTTGTGCTGGCGGGAGAAGTTTGGATCGATCATCGAGTCTCGGGCCTGCCGCCAAACCTTATAGATTTTGGAAGACAGCCGTTGAGGAGATCGGGGCTGTTCTGTCTTTATTTCCGCAACCCTTTTTAGTGGAGGAGGAGACCTCTTTAGCACCGCCGTAGGAGAATTCCTTTGCACCTTATTTAGCATCTCAAAGCTGTTCCCAGTTGGAACAGCAGCGTTAACTTCTGCCATCGGGGCTGGTGGAGTTAGCCCAGAGGGGGAGTTGCCCCCAGCCTTCCTTACTCGGCGCCAGTGGCGACGTCGAGCGTGTCGAGCGGACGGCGTTGGTTCAGCGGTGAGGATGGCTTCGTCTTGCCCCCTGTGTAGGTGGGGGGTCGTTGCTGGTGTTAGCCTGTCAAAGACCGACGTCCTTTGGATAGCAGGAGCGGGAGCTGGAGCCGTCAATCTTGTAAAGACCGACTTTTTGGCAGGGGAAGCCGCTTTGACGATTTCAGGAGTAGGGCCGGTCACTTTCTTAGAAACAGCCTTCTCTGGGATTGTAGGCCCCATTGTAGGTCCACAGGAGTTCTGGCCCAATCTAGAGAAGACCGAGGCGCTGGTGTTGGGCGACCCGTTGAGAGGGGCCGCGGCAGGGGTAAGACGATCAAAGACCGACTTCTTGGGAGCTTCCGTTGTCAGCACCGGAGCGGTGAAGCTTGTTGGCGGGAGCATAGTCCCAAAGAACAATCCCGTGGTGGCTCGAGTGACCTGTTCCACGGGCATTGTGAGTAGCGAAGCAGCTTGGGGTCCGTAGGCTATACCTCCTGACGAGGCAGAGCGTTGGTTGCAATTGCAGTCCGAGCAGTTGGAGCATTTCGCAGAAGTAGAAGCCATCGATTCTTTGCTTTCTGCAATGAGCAAGACGCCAAGTCTTAGTATCTTGAAACCCAAGGGCAACCATTAGCGAACCTCGATTGGTTCGCGAATCACGACACACGAAGTGTGGAGTGGAAAGAGGAAAAGGTCCCACCGGGCGTGCCAGAATCCGTTCCCCTCCGAATGGCGGCGACGACTGGACGTCTCGCCTGAGATTCGGGGCAGATGCTAATTGGTGCTATCCGTCCACCTGTCTGAGGATGCCAAGTTGATTTATGGCACCGTGCATCGGAGGTTTAGACGGATGCGTCCGATGTAGCAGACTTCGTCAGATTCTCCCTCGCTTGAGGGGTTTTTGATTGTGGGGACGCTCTTCCCTGCAGGCGCAAGCCCCTGCAGTTAATTACGCTACCGCATCGCGGTAACCACGTTCTCCTTCTCCAGCTGGTCACTTCGTGTCGTGTGTATTTTGTAAGTCGATGTAGTACACCCCAGTACTTGTGGGGAGGCGGAATTTACAAAAACAATCAAGTTTAAGGAACGAACATCGACTAACCGCTTAAATCGAAGCTAAACTATAAATAACCGTACACAAAGATTTTCTTATCACTTGTGATTAGGGATTATACCTAATGAAACCGGTCCTTCGTCTTTGTGTCCTCCTTTGTTCTCCTCGGCCTTCTCTAGGTAGTAGACGATCCACCCGAGAGCAAAATACCAAGCTACACCTCTAACTTGAGGTAACTAATCTACTTTGATTGCTAATCAAAGAAGAAAGGATGATATAGAGTGAAGGTAATGGATGCTTAAGTCTAACTAAACCTTTGATCTCAACACATGAGGATTAAGGATTAGTCACTTGAAGATGAGAGCTTGAGGAGAGAGAATGTGAGATGAGATAATGAGATGAGAGAGAGTGTATTATAATATATTATGAAGCATTCTTATTATAGAATAAATCAATAATAGAAATGAATAAGCATGCTTCATAAATGAAAAGAGGTGATTCATTAACATGAGTCATTAAGCATTTATGATGCATTAATGACCATGATGAATCACCCTCATGACTCACTAATCTTATCCAAAGCTTATGTCACCTTAACCTCCTTAGTCACATCTTCTAGAAGCTTCTAGTACAATTACGAGAACGCCCCTCCAATCCGCAAAAATACGGAAAAACTTTAGACTGTAAAAATCCAATAACCGGATACCAGTAACTGGCTTAAACCAAAGCCGACTGGTAAAAACTGTCCGAAAGTCGTACGCGCGTAAACGCACGTATGCGTCCGAACCCTTTGTCGCAAAAGCATGCAACCTCTATATCGTTTCGCCTGGAGTAGGAAACTCTCTATGTGGGACTCTAGAGACTCGACTACTACGCTGGCAGTGGGTTTAACCACAGACCGCAAGCGGCACTAGCTGTACGTAACGGTCCCCAGGTAGTTGTCGATAAGAAGGCCGATGAGAAAACCCATCCGAACTCCTACTGAGTCTGATGTGACAATCTCCATACAGTCCGGTCCGTTCATCCAAGACTATCGCATATCGGGCCTAGGGGGCGGCAAGCGTCAGTCCCCTAATAGCGGTATAAGTCGTGTCAGAGGGAAGCCCATTACACCCTGAGAAACTACTGGAACCTACCAGCAAATCTCGCTTGCCCTGGCCAGGGACTTTGCGTAATGGCTCTCTGACACAGCACGATATCTACTCCCAATACCGGGAGGGACGAATCCTGTCTAACCGCCACTGCCTCCAAGTGCTCGGGACTGCACCCAACTGCTACCTGTTTGCACGACTCCTTTGAGCCGTGGTAGGGTAGCAATCTAAGAACAGTGGGACACACTCGAGGCGAAGTAGCAGTGTCAAGTCTGCGGACTACGCTGTACTCATGTCACCTGGGAACTGTTCACTGACGACTGGTATCAAACCAACCAACAGTTCCCTGTGAGTCCTGTCCGGTGTACCCGTAACCTAACGAGCACCTGCATACTATCTCCAGTACGACGTACTGACGGCTGTGGGACAGACCATCTCCCCAACTGGGATGAGAAGCGTACACACTAGTCTACTCCGGAGTATCGATGCTCTGTCTCGATAATCCAACGACCAGGGACCTGAATGAGGATGTGCTTGTAGACTACCCAGCCCCCACTAGTGTGACTGCCATCACAACGCTGGTAGACAAGCAAGATCCTAAGAGCTCTATCAATACGTACACTCACATATTAAGATAGAAAAACCAAGTAGCATACTACCATGTTTAGCAAGACTGTTATATACATGTGAATATCCCAAGCTTCCATTAAGTAATATACAAGCTAGTATGATACAGTAATGGCCTTCTAGGGCATAAACACTAACAATCTCCCACTTGCACTAGAGCCATGTACTGGCGTATCGAAGACCGATGATCTCGAGTAGCCGCTCGAACTGAATCTGAGGAAGGGCCTTTGTGAATGGATCAACAATGTTCTCTTCTGAAGCAACTCTCCGAACCTCGATCTCCTGACGATCAATGATCTCCCTGATCAGGTGATACCGCCTCAAGATGTGTCTGGACTTCTGATGGGACCTTGGTTCCTTCGCTAAAGCTATAGCTCCGTTGTTGTCGCAATACAGAGGTATTGGATCAACTATGGTAGGAACCACCTGAAGTTCTGTTAGGAACTTCTTCATCCAGACTGCTTCTTTTGCGGCATCGCAAGCAGCTATATACTCCGCTTCCATCGTCGAGTCAGCAACGGTGTCCTGCTTGGAGCTCTTCCAGCACACCGCCCCTCCATTGAGGGTAAAGACATAACCCGACATGGACTTGGAATCGTCCTTATCACTCTGGAAGCCGGAATCAGCAAAGGCCTCCAACCTGAGGTCTTTTCCGCCGTAAACCAAGAACATCTCCTTAGTCCTCCTCAGGTACTTGAGAATGTTCTTTACTGCTATCCAGTGCTTCTCCCCTGGGTCTGACTGATACCGGCTTACCACGGTCAGTGCGTAAGCTACATCTGGTCTGGTACACAACATCGCATACATTATAGAGCCTACCGCAGAAGCGTAGGGTATAATAGACATGCGTTCCCTTTCCAAATCAGTCTTGGGAGACATCTCTTTGGAGAGGGTGATTCCGTGACAAGCCGGTAGATTACCGCGCTTAGAATCTTCCATACTGAATCTTTTCAGTACAGTGTCGATATACCTGGACTGTGAAAATCCCAACATCCTCTTGGATCTATCACGATAGATCCGGATCCTCAGAATGTAAGAGGCATCACCCAGGTCTTTCATGGAGAACCTGTATGACAAGAATCCTTTGACAGATTGTAGCATAGGAATGTCATTTCCTATCAATAGAATGTCATCCACGTACAAGACGAGGAATACGACACTTCTGGCCACAACTTTACTATATATGCACGGTTCATCTGGATTTTTGATAAAGTCATATTCTTTGACTGTCTCATCAAAACAGATGTTCCAACTCCGCGATGCCTGCTTTAGTCCATAAATAGACTTAAGCAGCTTGCATACTTTCCCGCTGCTCCCACTCTGATTGAAACCCTCTGGCTGATCCATATAGACGCTCTCTTCTAAATTTCCATTCAGAAAAGCCGTCTTTACGTCCATCTGCCAGATTTCATAATCATGGAAGGCAGCAATAGCAAGAAGGACCCAAATGGATTTGAGAATAGCCACTGGAGAAAAAGTTTCGTCATAGTCCAAACCAGGTCTTTGACGAAAACCCTTTGCAACAAGTCTAGCCTTATAGGTTTCCACCTGTCCATCTACACCAATCTTTTTCTTGAAGATCCATTTGCATCCTATGGGTTTTACCCCATCTGGAGCAAAGTCCAAAGTCCATACTTTGTTGGTGTACATGGACTCCATTTCGGTCCGCATTGCATCTAGCCATCGTACCGATTCGCCGCTCTGGATGGCCTGCTGGAAGTCAGTAGGTTCATCATCATCTATGATGCAATCCTCTCTATCCCCTTCTATGAGAAAACCGTAGTATCTCTCAGGCGGATGAGACGGCCTACTACTCCTGCGGAGGGGTGCGGGAATGTTCTGTTCTTCTTGAACTTCTGGTTCTACCAATCTTTCAGTAGCAGCTTGTGGTTCTGGAATTTCTTCCAGTTCTATTTCGCTCCCACTCTTCTGATTTTCTAAAAATTCAGTTTCTAAGAAGGTGGCATGACGAGAAACAAAGACCTTTTGTTCCTCTGCGTAATAGAAATAATATCCCTTGGAGTTCTTTGGATATCCCACAAGCTTACACTGTACTGAACGTGCCTCGAGCTTGTCCACATGCTGCTTTTTTACAAAAGCTGGACACCCCCATGTCTTAAAATGTTTTAGACAGGGTTTCTTCCCACTCCACATCTGATATGGTGTGGTAGGCACAGTCTTGGTTGGAACCTGGTTCAAAAGATATGCCGCTGATTCTAGCGCATAACCCCAGAAAGATCGCGGTAACTCAGCATTACTCATCATGGATCGTACCATATCCAATAGGGTTCGATTCCGTCTCTCCGATACACCGTTGTGCTGTGGAGTGTATGGAGGAGTAAGCTGAGAGAGAATTCCTTTCTCTTTTAGGTAACCTAGGAACTCGGCACTTAAGTATTCTCCACCTCGATCAGATCTTAGTGTCTTAATACTTTTGCCTGTTTGGTTTTCCGCTTCACTCTTGAATTCCAGGAATTTCTCAAAGGCCTCTGATTTATGCTTCATTAAGAAAACATATCCATACCTAGAGAAATCATCTGTAAAAGTAATGAAGTAGGAATAACCACCTCTCGCATGTGTAGACATTGGACCGCATACATCGCTGTGTATGAGTCCTAAGAGCTCGCTCGCTCTTACTCCTTGTCCAGTGAATGGAGTCTTTGTCATCTTTCCTTTGAGACAAGATTGACAAGTGTCATAAGATTGATATTCGAACGAGTCCAAATATCCTTCTCTATGCAACTTAGTCAACCTTCTCTCATTGATGTGACCCAGTCTACAATGCCATAAGAAAGCTTTATTTAAATCTGGAGACTTTCTTTTTAGTGTGTTCTGGACATTGAAAATTTGGAGTTGGTTTAAAACATATATGCCGTTATTTAATGTACCGGACCCAATCAAACCATGATTAAGGTGGATGTTAACAACATCTCTTACAAACGTGAAATCATAACCTTTATTTGATAACAAGGAAACTGATATGATATTACACGTTAAGCTGGGTACAAAATAACAGTTATGTAAAACCAAAATGTGTCCACTCGTCAATCCTAGGTGATAGTCCCCGACGGACGCAGCTCCCACGCTAGCTCCGTTAGCAACCTTTAGGGTCATATCACCTTCCTTCAGCACTCTACGGTTTCTCAGTGCCTGCAATGAATTGCAAATATGAGATCCTGATCCGGTATCCAATACCCAGGAAGTAGAGTTGATCGACAGACAATTCTCAATTACAAACACACCTGAAGTCGAAGCCACAGCTTGCTTCGGTTCCTGGTTCTTGGCGTTCCACGCCTTGCAATCCTTCTTCCAGTGCCCTTTCCTGTGACAATGGAAGCACTCATCCTGGCCAACTATCGGTACTGCTTTCTTTTTCTTTCCCTTCCCTCCCACCTTACTAACACCTCCTCTAGGTCTGGGTGCGGCCTTCTTCTTCCTTCCTTTGGCCCTAGCCTTGGACCCGGAAGAAGATGAACCGCCAACAAACATAGCGGGTGTTTCCCTTGATGTCTTCAAGGTGCCCTCTGCACTCCTTAACATGTTCAGGAGTTCCGGAAGTTCAACTTCTTTTCTTTGAAGGTTGAAGTTCAGGATAAACTGGGCGTAGGTGTGAGGAAGGGACTGGAGAATAAGGTCTGTATAGAGCTCATTATCCAAAGTCGTCCCAAGGTCTGCGAGCTCTTCAATATAGCTGATCATCTGTAGGACATGTTCACCTACCGATGACCCGGCAGCCAACCTCGCTCGAAACAAGTTCTTAGAGGTCTCGTATCTTGCTATACGAGATTGCTCTCCATAAAGTTCCTTTGTATGGAGAAATATGCCATCTAGGGACATATCCTCGTGCCTCCTCTGATGTTCATTGTTCATCGAGGCAAGCACGATGCACTTGGCTCTCGCGCAATCTAAATCCCAGGTTTTGCGGATTTCCTTATCCGCATTGCTGGATTTGGGACCAGGGACAGCAGGTGCCGTAGCGGTGAGGACGTACCCCAGTTTGTCGTAGGTCAAAGCCATTTTGACATTCCGCAGCCAATCTTTATGGTTTGGCCCTGTCAGTATATTTTTCTCTAAAAGTAACTTAAGTCCAGTCATTTTCAGGGTCGCTGCAATTAGGAGAGAGAGAAGAAAACTCTTTAGCATGATGCTCTTGCAAGTTTAGAGTGGTTTTTAGTTTATCTAAACTGGATGGCTCCCACTGTTTCTCGAATCCTTCCTCAAACCATAAAAGAAGAATTAGCCAGAACTATTCTCACCGTACAATACTTGCTTAACCGTTCAGCCAGGCTGGTGTCGGTACTTCGAGGGAGGTTTTCCAACGCTTTCGCGAAGTTCCTTAATTAAATAACCTCTTTTCTCTGGGGGCGTAACCCCGCTGACACTTTTCTGGACACCTACTAGGTTTATAGCATTGATCGTTAAGTGACGAATATCCTGATAAGTAGCATTTACTCACAGTAGGATCGGGATCCAAATATCATCGTCTGATAATGCTGTAGGAATGCTACCAACATTCATCAAACTCAAAATGGTATGCATCTCTTTGCAAATTTCAGTTTCTTTAGAAATTCCCGATATGGATTTTTTCCCCATGCTCTTATGATCTTGACTAAGGGCCAACAAATCATAAGTCACATGTCAAGTTCTGCCCATCATTATCCTGTTGATTTGAACCCATCCGTATACTCTTGACTAAGGGCCAACAAAGTAATACGACTGTCCCAAACCAACTCATCTATCTATGCAACAAATGAATACCCCAGCAGCTACCAATCACTATGTCTTGACTAAGGGCCAAACAAACATAGCTTGAATACTACTGACCATTCATAAGAAACGACGGAGGGCTACGACTGGTTTTGGCGAAACCGTGAACGTAGTGAACTTGATATAACCGAAGGAACCTGATAGCTTTTAAGAGGAGTGGTTAAATCTCCGCATTTAAAAATATCTGTTTTTAAAATAACCGAGTGGTTTCTTTTAAATTGTTCCAACGATTAAAACTTTGGTTTATTTTTCTTTGCATTATAGATAATGCGTCCCATCATTAACCTATCATTGCAGAAAACAACGAAAATACAACGTCCTCTTATGCCATCCGCATTCGCCACGGGGTCCCGTCATCACCCGTTAGGTTACTTAACTAACGACAGAGCGGGGGCTGGGCTAGCGCGGGTGTAAAACATAAGTGGCGTCTAAATAGCTATCATAAATATAGATATTTTACATTTGTCTGACGCAATGATATTCATTCCAGAACACAGATAAACAATATTGGATTTGCAAGCAATCTGTATTTCTTTTGAGCCTGCAAGAAAAGACAGATTACACAGTTGTGATGAATAGCCGTTACCCCACCCTCGACCCCTACGGGTACGGCAAACTACCTGCCCGGCAGTTTGTGTACCCCACCTTGGGTCAGTCCTAGGAGCAAAAACAGTAAAATGAAATAATACAACGGTGGCTACAACCGCAACCTGGAAGTGCCCCGCGAAAATAATATTACAACAAATTACATTTACAACAAATGAATTAAACAATAACCCATTGCAAACCCCGGCTATACACCACAACAGTCCAATACAGTTTATATGCACAAACAGATATAACCATTTCAGAAATGTGCAACCCCCTGCCAACCGACATACTAGCAGTTGGGGGAGGTTTACGAACACATTAAACAATCACAGATATAATCCAATATGCAAATACTGTACAATTTCGATCGATTAAACAACATCAATATTGCTCCAAAATCTGCTCTGTTAAACAGTAACCTGAGCAATTATTAAATATTCCAGAAAACCCCAAACATCACAGGGGACCCACACATGAAAGATGAGTCTATGACTCGGCAACTCGGCCGCGGAAGCGCGGCGGATCGGTGGGATCCGCCGCCCTTCCGCGGCGCTTTAGCCGAGTCATGGGCTCGAATTTCTTGGGTGTTCTCCTGGACTCCTTTCTAGCTTTCTGAGCAACCCTGAACAATTTTAGGACATCATTTTAAATTCGACAGAAACTGATTAGATTTAGGGTTTTCCGGCTTCGTTTTTCCGTTCGAAATTCGTACAAATTTGCAATCAAGTTATTTATTGTTTAGCGAGGCTCTGATACCACTGTAAGTCGATGTAGTACACCCCAGTACTTGTGGGGAGGCGGAATTTACAAAAACAATCAAGTTTAAGGAACGAACATCGACTAACCGCTTAAATCGAAGCTAAACTATAAATAACCGTACACAAAGATTTTCTTATCACTTGTGATTAGGGATTATACCTAATGAAACCGGTCCTTCGTCTTTGTGTCCTCCTTTGTTCTCCTCGGCCTTCTCTAGGTAGTAGACGATCCACCCGAGAGCAAAACACCAAGCTACACCTCTAACTTGAGGTAACTAATCTACTTTGATTGCTAATCAAAGAAGAAAGGATGATATAGAATGAAGGTAATGGATGCTTAAGTCTAACTAAACCTTTTATCTCAACACATGAGGATTAAGGATTAGTCACTTGAAGATGAGAGCTTGAGGAGAGAGAATGTGAGATGAGATAATGAGATGAGAGAGAGTGTATCATAATATATTATGAATCATTCTTATTATAGAATAAATCAATAATAGAAATGAATAAGCATGCTTCATAAATGAAAAGAGGTGATTCATTAACATGAGTCATTAAGCATTTATGATGCATTAATGACCACGATGAATCACCCTCATGACTCACTAATCTTATCCAAAGCTTATGTCACCTTAACCTCCTTAGTCACATCTTCTAGAAGCTTCTAGTACAATTACGAGAACGCCCCTCCAATCCGCAAAAATACGGAAAAACTTTAGACTGTAAAAATCCAATAACCGGATACCAGTAACTGGTTTAAACCAAAGCCGACTGGTAAAAACTGTCCGAAAGTCGTACGCGCGTAAACGCACGTATGCGTCCGAACCCTTTGTCGCAAAACCATGCAAGCTCTATATCGTTTCGCCTGGAGTAGGAAACTCTCTGTGTGGGACTCTAGAGACTCGACTACTACGCTGGCAGTGGGTTTAACCACAGACCGCAAGCGGCACTAGCTGTACGTAACGGTCCCCAGGTAGTTGTCGATAAGAAGGCCGATGAGAAAACTCATCCGAACTCCTACTGAGTCTGATGTGACAATCTCCATACAGTCCGGTCCGTTCGTCCAAGACTATCGCATATCGGGCCTAGGGGGGTGGCAAGCGTCAGTCCCCTAATAGCGGTATAAGTCGTGTCAGAGGGAAGCCCATTACACCCTGAGAAACTACTGGAACCTACCAGCAAATCTCGCTTACCCTGGCCAGGGACTTTGCGTAATGGCTCTCTGACACAGCACGATATCTACTCCCAATACCGGGAGGGACGAATCCTGTCTAACCGCCACTGCCTCCAAGTGCTCGGGACTGCACCCAACTGCTACCTGTTTGCACGACTCCTTTGAGCCGTGGTAGGGTAGCAATCTAAGAACAGTGGGACACACTCGAGGCGAAGTAGCAGTGTCAAGTCTGCGGACTACGCTGTACTCATGTCACCTGGGAACTGTTCACTGACGACTGGTATCAAACCAACCAACAGTTCCCTGTGAGTCCTGTCCGGTGTACCCGTAACCTAACGAGCACCTGCATACTATCTCCAGTACGACGTACTGACGGCTGTGGGACAGACCATCTCCCCAACTGGGATGAGAAGCGTACACACTAGTCTACTCCGGAGTATCGATGCTCTGTCTCGATAATCCAACGACCAGGGACCTGAATGAGGATGTGCTTGTAGACTACCCAGCCCCCACTAGTGTGACTGCCATCACAACGCTGGTAGACAAGCAAGATCCTAAGAGCTCTATCAATACGTACACTCACATATTAAGATAGAAAAACCAAGTAGCATACTACCATGTTTAGCAAGACTGTTATATACATGTGAATATCCCAAGCTTCCATTAAGTAATATACAAGCTAGTATGATACAGTAATGGCCTTCTAGGGCATAAACACTAACATATTTATTTTATGTTTTGTTGCCCGTGGATTGTTTACGGAGACCGGGTTATGTCATCACCCGTAGGGCGTGGACTAGTCTAAATCCGTATTATCTTAGATTTGGGTTTGGGGGTTTGGTTTGAGGATACGTTAGCCATATTTGAGGCTAAGATCAACTCAAACGTTTGTTAAGGATACGTTAGTCTATCTTGAGACTAAGATCAACTTAACGGGATCGTTTAGATCCGACAAGAGAGCATTTGGGCTCCGTTGTTCCAGTTTAGGGACATAGTGGTCCATTGTATGTATGGCCGTCGGGACCCGTTACCTCTCTGACGGCGTTGAAGGATTACAACGACAGGTGTCAAAGGAGTTCCGAGATGTACCCTTGAACCAAAGTTGATTGAAGGGATTCATAGTCCAGTCTGTTTGAAGGTTTAAGGATACGTTAGCCATATTTGAGGCTAAGATCAACTTAAACGGGATCGTTTAGATCAGGCAAAAGAGTATGCGTGGCTCTATTGTTCCAGTTTAGGGACATGGTGGTCCATTGCTAGTTTAAAGACATTGCGGTCCATGGGTAGTTTAAGGACATTGCGGTCCATGGGTAGTTTAAGGACACCACAGTCCATTGTTAGTTTTAAGACATCTCGGTCAAGGTTAAGGACGTCGTAGTCCATGGGTTTAAGGACCCCACAGTCCATTGTTAGTTTTAAGACATCTCGGTCAAGGTTAAGGACGTCGTAGTCCATGGGTTTAAGGACCCCACAGTCCATTGTTAGTTTTAAGACATCTCGGTCAAGGTTAAGGACGTCGTAGTCCATGGGTTTAAGGACCCCACAGTACATTGTTAGTTTTAAGACATCTCGGTCAAGGTTAAGGACGTCGTAGTCCGTGGGTTTAAGGACCCCACAGTCCATATCAATGTGTGGTCATCGGGACCCGTCACCTCTTTGAAGACGTTGAGGGATTACAACGCCAAGTATCAAAAGAGTGAAGAGATGTACCCTGGAACCGGAGTGGACACTAAAACAGATCAGTGTTAAACACTAAAACAGATCAGTGTTAAACACTGGCAACAGAAATCTCAAATTAGTGTTAAACACTAAGGTAATCAGTGTCGAACACTGCAAATAAAATTCTTTGATTAGTGTTGAACACTAAGGCTAAACAGTGTTTTAACACTGGATTCAGGGGTTCCAATTTAGCGTTAGACGCGAAGGCAAGAGGGGTCACGTGGTAGCACGTGAGGGCGCCCTCCCTTCGTTTATTCTGCTAAGAATATCACATCTTTTGGAGCATCACGTGCCATCACGTGACGGGTGTTTAAATGGAGTATGTTAAAGCCTCTGCCAAGGGTCACGTGGGTCACGTGAGGCACTGCCTCAAAGGGGCTTTTCTGTAGATCTTTTTGGGGGTCACGTGGTGACACGTGACCCTGCCTCTCTGTATGTTTTTTTAGAAGATCTGTTAATCCCTTTCAGGAATTAAATTCCTCGTAGGGTTGAACCCTGACAATAATTTCAGAAGAATTAAATTCCTACTTCCTTTTGAAGATTCATATTCTGGAATAGAGTTGAACTCTGAATTTTCTGTAGGAATTAAATTCCTCATATATGTGAAGAACTGAATAGGGTTAAACCCTAATAAAAGCTTTAAGGAGTTAAACTCCCACTCTCTGTTAAAGAATTATTCTGGGGAATGAGATTAAGGGAATTAAATTCCTGTTGTTTTAATAGAACTAAGTTCTTAACTAGGGTTAAACCCTGATTCTTTTCATTCTGAAGGAATTAAATTCCCATAACACAGGGTCAAACCCTAATTTTATTTTAAAGGAATTAAATTCCTATAGTTCTGTGAGAATTAAATTCTCGTGCTCCCATTCCCTCTCTATGCTTTGGATCTGCATGGCAGGATCTCAACCCATTGAGAATTAAATTCTCAACTCAAGGGGAGATGTGCACTTTACAGATCCTCCACCAAAGAGAGAACCATGTTCTTCTGTTTTATATCAGAGTTAAACTCTGTTGAGAATTAAATTCTCTTTTCTTTCAAAAATCCTTCCCTTTCTTACCTAGGGTTTTCTTTTGCAGAAGATCCAAATTCCTCCAAAGTATCAAGGCTCTCTCTCTTTTCTTCCCTCTGCATATATCTTTTTTGTGTGTCTCTTGGCTCCTATTTATAGGAGAAGCAGCCGAGTCAATTAGTTTTTTGATGAATCTTTCATTGAAAGATTTGATTTGCATCCATCATTCGTTTTGGACCTTTGGATCATTAGGTGAATTTTATTCACCATTGGATTTTAAATCCAGAGATTCTCCTTTGTTATTTCGGTTAGATTTTACGGGGAAATCTTTCCAAATTCAAGATTTTCCCATAGATAGATGATATTTAATCACCTTTAAATCTTTAATTCAATCGGTTGCTTTGGAAAGATTTAAGAGGTTTTTTCTCAGAATTTAATTTCTGTTAACAGATAGGCTTTAAATGCCGGTCATGTGTGACCACGTGACACTTGGTCACGTGTGGGCACGTGACCCCCTTGGAACGAGCCCTTTTCTTTCTTTCTGCGCTCTGCTTTTTGGTCGCTGCTTAGCTGTCACGTGCCACCACGTGACCCCTGGTCACGTGTGAGCACGTGACCCTCGTCTGGAGCCTTTTCCTTGATTCGATCAGGGAATTGAGTCTGCCACTTTTGAGTGTCACGTGCCAGCACGTGACCCTGGTCACATGGGAGCACGTGACCCTCGTCTGGAGCCTTTTTCTTGATTTAACCGGAGAATGAGTCTGCTGCTTTTGAGTGTCACGTGCCAACACGTGACCCTGGTCACGTGGGAGCTCGTGACCCTTTCTGAAGCCATTTTCTTTGATGTAGTTAGGAAACTGAATTTGCCTTGCCGATGCTTTTAGATGTCACGTGCCAACACGTGACTGCTGGTCACGTATGAGCACGTGACCCTTTTCTAAAGACTCTTCCGTAGGCTTTCCTGATTTTAAATCAGGAAACAGATATTTCAGAGAAGACTAGTGTGTACGTTTCTTAACCCTGTATGGGGCGATGGTTGATCCTATAACCATTGGTGTTTGACACCGAACGGACTCGCCGAGAACTCCTAAATGGTACCATATCTATAGTTAGATAGCAGTTCTCTGATGACACTTGTATAGGTTAGTCTGTAGACCTTAGATTGTTATAGTTTCTTTTGTGGTTCCCACTGTGCTTTGATTACCTCCTTACCACAGCTCGTGAAAACAGGTGGTAGTTGGGTACAGTCCCGAGTCACATGGAGGCGGTGAGCGATAGTAGGGGTTTCGTGTCTCCCGGTATTGGGAGTTGATGTTGTGCTATGCACGATTGGATATAACCGAAAGTCCCTGGACAGGGCTGATGAGATTTACTGATAAGTGTTATCAGTAATTTCTCGATTGGTTATATTTCATATATTGGCATGACTTATCAAGTTATTGGGGTCTGACGATTCTACCCTCCAGACTCGATATACAACATATCAGACGAAGAGACCAAATTGTACGGTAAGTGTTGCTTATAGGCTCCGCGGGAGTTTGGACAAATTTACTTGTTGATCTTCTATTCGTTCAATACCTAGATAGCTGTTACGTGCAGTTAGTACCGCTGATGTGCTTGTAAGTGTTTGATATGATCATTACCTACTGCCAGCGTATTGGCGAGTCTTCAGAGTCCCACATAAAATTTTCCTAGCTCAAGCGAAACGAAATAGAGCATGTATGTAGATGTGTGCGGGAGCTTGATTAAATACGAATATATGATTCCGTATTCTAATATAGCGTTATTTGATATTAGCCGGATTATGTTTGATATAATCGGATTATTAAATCAAGTGTTGATTTAATAATTTGATATATATATATATAAACTAATATTATGCTCACTTAATATTTCCTTCTCTTTATATATTTATATATATGATATAAATATATATTTATATGTGACATGGTTGTATATACACAAAAGTTGTATATATGAGAATAATATTAAGGAAAAGATAAGAGGATAATGATTTATATATGTTAATTGAAGAAAAGAAATAATGAGTCATTTATTGGAAGTGTGTAGCATGCATGACTCATTAATCTTTTCTTTTCTATTGACATAAGTTTATCATTTCTTGTTCTTATCCCATCTCCAAGCTCATTCTCATCACCATCTTCATCTTCTTCATCTCTTCTCTTGAGACACTATTCACTCAAGAGAAAAGAAAAGGAAAAGAATTTTTAGTTAGCTAAAACCCTACTTTATCAATCTTGACTAAACTAGCAAATTAGTTTAGCATGTTCTCTTCACTAATATTTTAATTAGTGAAGTGTGAGCTTGAGTAAGTGTCGCCTCAAGATGGATCATCTTCGAGAAAGAAGACTTCGAGAAAGCTAGTTCAAGCCCTCAAGTGGAGCTTTAGAAGAAGTTCAAGGGACTACTACAAGGAGTTTAAGAAGTGAAGGACTTAGATACAAAGGTTGTAGCTCTTTTTTGCTTAGTATAAAACTCTAGTTAGCTTTCTTTTGAAATGCTAAATCTTTAGTTCTATTCTTGTCTGTAGACTTAGGCCTTTAGATTTTTTAAATTGTATACTTGATCATGTTAAAACCCTACTAGAGGTGTTAGGACCTACTTTCATTAAATAGTGTCGTGGATTGATACCCCGACAACGTTTCGATATCGAAGGGGAGATATCTATGATAAATCCTCATTGGTTGTGGAACCCAACTAATCTGAGAACTCTATTTTTAGGCCTACTGTGAAGGAGTGAATAACTATAATGGAAGAGGTGCAGGAGTCAACGCTAAAAAATCAAGTCTAGGATTTGCTCAATTATCCTACCGGACGCAAGATTGTTGATAAACATTGGGTTTTTCGAAGTCTTGCAAAAAGAGGATGATACTGTAGAAAGATACGAGGCACACTTGTTGGCAAAGGGATTCACATAGCGTGGCTAGACAAGAAATTGACCCTTTCACCCGGAGCGATGATTATGTCTATTTCACCTTTCTTAACGAATCGTTATACATAAAGATCTTGAATCAGTCCTGGGGACTTAAATTATTTTTTCGATGGAGATTTGGATAAGGAGATTTGAGAGATCAGCTTACGGATTTCAAAGCCAACATGACTCGAGTCGACTTAGAGAGCCCGTTTATGGCTTGAAATACTTACCCAAGCAGTTATCAGTTCGATATCATCAATCTATATCGGATATGGACTGACGATGATTGAATGCGACAACTGTAAATTCAGAAATCTTATTGTAAACGATTTGTGATGACCAAAAGTGACTTGGAGACAATGAATATCACTTGGAGTAGTTGTTCTCACTATAGAGAACACATGAGATGTTGTGTATGTGCTTGGGAATTTGATCCATGAGGAGCCATTTTAAGAGTGTCCTATATTTGTCTTCGGAAACTCACATGAGATATCTCTTAAAACGGTTCAACCTGCAAGATCACTCTCCAATTTATTACTCCAGTCACTAATGAATATGTTTTTAGCCTTGTTCTTTGTTATAAGACTCTTGAAGAAAAGAGACAAATTTTGTGGGTTCCATCTTGCAAAGTCGGTAGTCAAATGTATGCATGGTATGTACTTGACCAGATATATAACCCTTGCCATTGGACTTGGTGTTGAGGGTCTGCTTGTTGGGATGAAGTGACGAGGATTTTTCAAGTATTTACGTGGAATTGATCCACTATACCATGTGCTATGAGAGATCAACAATTATGTGGACATACAAATGCCGACTGGACCGGCAATCTGGATATAATAGTATCTATGTCCGCACGTGCTTTCTTCCATAATGCCAGGGTCATCATTCGGAGCAGTAAAAAGTAGATTGTGTAGCATTTTCACCAAGGAGGTGGAACATGTGTCTACCTCAAAAGTAGCCAAAGAGGCTGTTAGGTTGCAGTGACTCCTCCGGAGTCTACGCGTGATTCCGCACACAAGGAAAACAAGGTTTCTTTCTATCATGACATTAGTTCAACGATAGTATACTCAAGAAATTCCATATATATGATAAGTTGAAGTACTTACAGATCTAACAACACTTCATCAAGGAGTAAGAGGCATGGGAATGTGGTCTAAGTTATAAGGTCTTCCTTCAGGTCAGACGATCGAGAATCCGATGACGAAGGAAATAGCTGAGCAGCGCTGTGTGCGTATGAGCTTCGTCCTGGGTGGCACGTTGCATTTCAAATAGCTTAATAGACCTTACTCTTGTATTTGACATTTGTGGATGACGACTTTATAGATGCATATTTTAAGATTGATGATATGTAGCTTTCTTTCTTTATTATCTGGGATGGATATATCTATTTTGTTTGACTATTTCTGGCGTGGAGTACAAGTGTACACGTACACGATGTGTACTAGGTATACGATGAGTGCATGTCACACATTTAACAAAAATACGTCAGCAGGTATAAACTCTTTCTCACACGAGAGATCCCTTTTATGCTAGGAAAGCATACGAAGATGAGGCTAAGTGCTAGACGTCATCTTCTTGGAGCAGTGACCGTATTGTTGCATACATGGTATGGCGACAGTGGGAGCACTTAACAGAGTCGCCTTGACCGAGTTAGGATGAGGTTGTGATGTATTATATTCCAAGCGACCGAAGTGGTTATCCAATTGCCACTTTACCTGTTTTACATATAACCTGACTAGGAGTTTGACTCGTCGCACATGGTGCGAGCTTGTCGGGAGATCCCAGGCATATCGCAGGAAGATACGACCGGGCATATCAATCACAGGGTGATTGAACTAAGGTCCGTACGGTATAACTTTAATGGTGTATACGCTCAGATAGAGAATTTTATACCGTAGCACGTTACCATACGACGTGTACTGAGACCGTGCACATAAGGCGGTTGAGAGATGGATCTCATCCCCCTCACTGTGTGAGCCCTTATGACGATCTCCTTCACAGAAGGACGAGCAGTCAATATATCCTTAGCGACACTAGGCTGTCTGGGTAGGCATATTATTGCGTCTGCTACTTTGGCTGCTGTTTCCTGCAGCGATGACAATAGACTGCATATTCGAAGTAGTGTCAGGAAAGAGGGTAAATAGTAGACCTAACCATTCAGAGTCGGAGGGAAATCGATTGGAATGTCTCCTGATTGTATCGCATGGCCAACTCTTATTAACCCCGAGGGCAGTTTAAGAGTGCAATAAATCGAGAGAAGACCTAAGTGTTCAAGTACGCTTCTGAGAGGGATCAAAGGTATTTCGGCAGACATGTTTGATTGGATCTAGGATATGAGATTTCGCGAGTCTCACATATATCTGGTTTATGTTATTTTTCTTTTAGAGAGATCCTTATGACGGTCATAACGGATTTGGCTGTAAAACTATCCGCTTGTAGTTTCTCAACGGTCCACGCCGCACCAACATGTATGGGTATGAATAAGAACGGAAAAATAGATTCTCAAGGAGACAATTGACTCAGGGAGTCAACGGTCCAAGGAACCGGCTCAAAGAGCTATGGAGGGCGCCCACTCGAAGATGCGAGTGGGAGTATGTTGGCTATTGAGTTTCACCCGACCCAATATCCGTCCTTTCTAGTGGCTATATATATAGATATGATATATGTATGCCCTAGAGGCCAAGTCGGTAGTCAAATGTATGCAGGTGTGTACTTGACCAGATATATAACCCTTGTCAAATGTATGCATGGCGTTTACACAAGATGACGTTTAGCTCGATTAGAGTATAGTTTCCTTCCGGCCGTTGCGTGGAGGCGAGAGAATCAGGATCGAGAACGTGATGTGGAAGAGGATTACAATCCCACCATCGGATCAGGTATTCCGGTAAAACCCTTGCATAGATATGTAATTGTTTTCACTGCCATGATTGTGTCATGTTTATATATCTATGCACTTTTTTGCAACACAAACAATTCACATACTTATGCAAAAATATAAAGTTTTGACAGTAACCTTCATCTACATGGCTAAAAGCATAAATACACCAAACTTTGTGAGGTTTCAAAATGGTTTAGACAAAGATCTAATAATTGCAAATTTGATTGTTGCTTGATAATACGACATTTTGCTTCTTTGGATCTATGAACCATGATTTCTAAAGCACACGGATTTTTATGTGCCTGTGTTTCATAGATCAAGATGAACTGTTCGAATTGGTAAAAAGGCGACAGACGATTTGAATTATAATTGAAATATAAAGTGGTATTGCATTACTTAATTAGTTTAGGCCAGAGTATAAGTATGCACTTTGGTGTTGTGCTATTAAGATATACTTATGTAAAACTCTTTAACAAATGTCTGGCATTTAGCATAGAACTATCAAGAGGTTTGGGATCTCCCAAAAACGGTCATTACAAACGATCAACAGTGTATATTAAATGATCATTTTCCTTTTAATAAATTTATTTATTTATTTATTATTTCTTAATAATTTTAGAAAATTATTAATCATTAAATAAATGATTAATGGCACTGCCATGGATGAAGGATTTCAATGGAGGGTGGACACGGTTCACGGCGGAAATCAAAGAGGAGGGCGGCAGACTGCGAGGCAAGGTCGGGTCAAGGGTTGCGACAACAATAGAGACAAGGCTAGGGTTAGGACCAGGCGTAGATGAAAATGATAAGATGATAGCGAGGATAGGTCAAGGCTAAGGCGGCGATGGAGACGAGGCTAGGGTTGCTAGGGTTAGGACTAGAGTGAAGAGGAGGAAGATGATGAAGACGAAGGTGACGTCAAGGCTAGGGCGACAGTAACATGGCAACGATAGCGAGGCAGCAACGACGGTGTATAGGGCCAATGGTTGCTAAGGTTAGAAACTTAGACTTAGAAGAATGAAGAATAAAGTACTTGCTATTTTTACAAACGCATGGCAATTTAACTTGTGTGATTGACACGGGGTAATGTGGTATCGATAGTGCTGACATAGCACTGTTAGTCATGATAGGTTTTTGGATATCGTAAATATTTTCATCGTTTTGTTTGTAAAATGGTAAGACCTAAAGAGAGTTTTACCGAAATAAACCTATTACTAATGAAGACAAATGAAAAGCACAGGCTCAACACTACTTAAGCAGAGTGAAAAAGGGAATGATGTTGGAATAAAAGCCATGGTTGTCATCCTCTCATCTTTTTTATCAAGGCACAATCACTTGTTGCTTGATAAAATGAGGATATTCTTCAATTTAAGAGGGGCAGTAAATTTTCTAGTCATGGTAAATATCTAGATAAACCGTAAGTGGAATATA
This sequence comes from Agapanthus africanus, assembly GCA_030015575.1. Lineage (NCBI taxonomy): Eukaryota > Viridiplantae > Streptophyta > Magnoliopsida > Asparagales > Amaryllidaceae > Agapanthus > Agapanthus africanus. The sequence goes on along the minus strand of JASDDO010000012.1, from coordinate 494,954,657 downwards.
GGATTAATCCTAAATGATAAGTTAAAAATCATGACAAATCAAGTTCACCTAACCACAATTCTCTCTTTGGCATTTAAGAGATGAAACCTAAACATGAAAGTCATTGGAAGAATGATATGTCATTTCCCAATCTAATTATAGAAAAATGTTAGCCAAAGAGTTGAGGAGATGTTTTTGCCTTAGAAATGCAATAAAATAGACATTAGGGTATTGCTTTTTAATTACAAAATGAGATTATTTAGAGGCCATGCTTTAATAAGCACCAACTAGAGGCCAAGCTTTTTGGTGGTGTGGAGTCCCTCTCTTAATAATGGCATGAAACAACAATTGCTTTAAAAGGACAAAGGACTCCGACAATCTTTTTCATTTCATTGGTTGGTGCTAAAAAACCCTACCCTACCCTCCAATAATTCGACTACCACAAATAGGTAATTAGAAAATTCAAAATTTGTCATCTTTTCTCACCTATTCTTTTGCCTTTAAGACAAAATTGATACAACATGAGACCCAACCTATTCTTATTTATGCCCATCCCACCATGGAAAAGACCCAAATGTAAATATTAAAAAATAGATAGAGTAATATAAAGCTAATTGCTAGTGTTTTAATCTCTGCCATCATCTTCTCTTTATAGAAAGTTACATTTATGCAACTTTGAGTATTAGTCATAGCGCAATCGTGCAGAACGCCATATTTTTCGAGCAAAGAATTTCAAGCAGAGATTCAAAACGAAGTTAATAATCCTGAATCTGTTTCAGTTACGATAATATAGATTCATCCCATCCTTCAAGTTATTTGGAGTTTGGGTAGGTTTTATTTAGAAAATTTTGAAGTAGTATCTACACCCATTGTAAAGGTATATCTTCTATTATAAATGATTTATCCAATTTCTGAGTGGTAGAAACATTGCCAGGTTACAACTCAGCCTGTTAAGGTTGTTTATCTTTCTTGCTTATTTCATTCTGTTTTATTTTTCGTGCAGTTTCGTTCTTCAATAATAAGCTTAATAGCAGTTTCTTTTACATGTATCAAAACAATTTAAGAATCTATTTTACCTTCCAAATCACATCTATATTCATATAATCCAAAATTCGTGTTGATCTTGTCGTAAATTCTTTTTAATAACCCTCTGAATTAATTTTTTATTCCAAGATATCCACATCCCATTAGAATTTCTTAATTGCCTCTTGACAAACACAAAATTTGTGTGTGGGGGTTGGGCGGGCGGGGGGAGGGGGTGTGTGTTTGTATCATATATTCTTGACGTGTTGATTAAAGCTTCTCGTCCTACTTTTCATTCAAAAAAAATTATTTATATCATATAGCATTTAGTCGAGCCATGCGATATCTACTATACATTCATAAAAACTAACATTGTTTAAACTTGACATGAATCACATGATGATGATGATGATGATGATGATGATTTACTAAGTGTAAATACTGCTTAAGTTTACAAATTTGGACATTATTGTACTAATAATACATATTAGGTTATCATTTTTTAAAAATGTAAAACAACTTTGAAGACAAAAAGGAAAAGAATTTGGGAACTATTGAGCACTCCTGCATTTATGATTCAATTCCTCCAATATTGAAGGTCATTCCAATCACATGGAAAAAGAACGGCTGCTGTGTGAATTATAATAGCATGGATGCCCTTACGGGATTTTGGCTACATATCCTATGTCCAAAACACGTAGAATACACCAACACCAAAGACCTCCCGTTTCATACAAATCCCGACCGTCTATTGCTACTTTGGATGAATCTAGATCCTTGGATGTGATATCATGGATGCTATTATACCCATAATAGAAGCCACTCCGGATCCCAATCACATGTCTCACAAATACACACAAAAACTTATTTATATATATATAGAGAGAGAGAGAGAGAGAGGTAGGTTTTGGTACAAGAAAAATGGTTGGCAGATGATTAAACAAAATAATTTCAAGTGGCCCAATGGTTGTCGGATCTGCTCGTGATTAGGTCACGTGAATCCACAGCTAAACCCTTTTATTTTGGAGCCAACTTGGTCCTGCTTTCACTACAGTTTGAGGTGAGAATCCTGATGATGCTGCGATTTCTACTTGCTTTTGTTGTTGCTGTTGTTGTTGCTGTTGTTGTTGATGCCGATGCTGCCGATGATCGCCGTCGATCGATAACGAGAGACCTCCTCCGGCCGCTGATGTATTACCATTGCTCGGAAACTGCGACATATATAATTGTCAAATGATAGATGAGAAATCATTGAATGCCTTGTTTTCCTATGGCAAGATGTTTGTTTAAAACCCATCACCAAAACCACTTTTCATTACCTTCCGTTAAACAACACCCCTAAATTGTCGTCCTTTTTTTATATTAGCCGCTTCAGAATTCAGGTGTAGTTAGGTCAGTTCATATAAATACTGACGGTAAGAGGGTTGCTGTTTTGCTGTTTAACGGAAATACAACTATATATGTGTCCTTATCAAAAACTCAAACATATAATGCAATGGCAGGGTCGTTAAAATGATATCAAAAAGCATGATGCAAGTGCGACTGAGAGCTGCCTGCCTGATGATAACCAGAAGAGAACCTCGGCGGCGCTTCCCCAGGCCTAAGCTGGGGATACCGATACATCCCGTTCGCTCGAATTTGGGAATAGACATATGATTGACTGAGCGCCGAGATCGAGCCATTTGTATTTAGAAAACTGATGCTGCTTTCTTCCTCCGGCAACTTCAGCTTGTCATCCAAATTTATATTAGGCATTTTTCATGTTACATTTTCCGAAATAAAAGCAATAAGAAAAGATGTTTTGGCATATATACCTTTGATCGAATGTTTCGATTGTTAGTTCCCCAATCTGTCTCGAAAACATGAGGAACTCTTTGATCCATTCCGACCGAGCTCTCTTCTTCGATTTGATCAAGATTACTCCGTTTCGATCCTGAACTTCCCAAACTAAGATCGAGATCGTGTTCATCGCAACTCGCTGTGTAAAAGACCCATAAACAATTTCAAATAAATACATTCATCAAACCTTATAACAAAATCGATGCGATTGCATTGTAACTCACAAGTACAGTTAAGCTCGTCGGCGTAAATGCTAGAATCAAAGTTGGTCACGGCGTCTTTCCCGTTGCATCGGATCGCGGCCTTGTCGTAAGCTCTAAGAAACACCACAGTGCATAAGTTTCAAGGGCATCAATGCACATAATTTTTTTTATAGCAATTTTAGATCCTATTGAAACTAAGTAACAAACCTTGCAGCTTCGATTTCGGTATCGAAAAGGCCCAAATAAACATACTTCTTCCCTAAGAACTGACCCATTCGAGCTTCCCATCGACCGCATTTATGCAAAGTAACCCCTCGATATTTCGAGCTCCCTCGAGGGAACCCCGTGCTTTGCCGACGAAGAACATGAACAAATTCTTCTTTTGTCAAATTCCTCATCTGCCAAAAACAAAACCCGTTCATTTAGTTAAGTTTCGATTCAATTTCACCATTAAATAATTAAGATGTTGTATCAAACTATGCAAAAACCTGTTTCAGATCTTCCTCATAATCTTCCAAATTAAAATTTATATCGGCTTCCATGCCGCGAAACTTAATCGCCGCTCGATCATAAGCCCTGTTATCGATATATATGAAAATCATATATAACATTCATAAAAAAACCACTCGAATAATTTTTGCAAAAATATATACCTGGCGGCGGCATGAGCTGTATCAAACCCACCTACAATTTTTATTATAGGAAGGTCAGCAATCTATTCAAAATATAAACAGATGATGAAAAATTTAAAGATTGGAGTTTACCCAAATAAACCTGTTTCCCACAATCCCTGCACAAACACAACAAATCATCAACAACCAATAATATTTTTTAAGAATAAGATAGACAAACATATCGAAACAAACCAAATATGAGACTCCCATCGCCCGGTCCTCCGATAGAATGTGACCCCCCGGTATTGAGAACTCTTCGACCTCGGCCCTCGGCGGCTCGTCTTCGCGACAGGCGCCGCGCCTTCCGATATGTTCCCATTTGAATTTGCAAATTGCATGCCGACCCATTGAGCCTGCAGCATCCGTTGGTCCTTTCCGTCTTCGATCTCCGGTGACGGGAAAAACTGCCGGGTCACTAGAGAGCTCGAAGAATCGGAGTCTGGAGAGTCATTTAAATTCAACATTTCTACTAAGTTTGACAAAGAGGAGAATTGGTGATGGGATTTGGAGAAACAAAAGAAAGCAAAATGAAGGGAATTTAATGATGAAGGTTTTGGTGTGCAGATTGATGGTGACGAGACTAGGGCTGTATCTTTTTTGATGTGTTTTTGGTGGTGTTGGCAGGGTTGAGACGCAAGCAAAAGGGTTCCTGCTTTTCTATTTTTAGGGAGCAGTGGGCAGAAAACAGAGGGGGGCTGAAATGAGGAAGGGGCTGGGAAAAGGAGAGGTAGAGGGTTGAGGTTTTTATAGGTGGCTTTTTGGTTTTTTTTTTTCCTTTCAAAATTCTTGATTTGATTTTTGGGTAAATTGTCAAAAACCATTAGGCAGGTTTTTCAGCTGACATAAACCCCTGACACCAAAATGGTCGAAAACCCTGAGAAATTTTCCTACAGCATCTGGCTGCATGCCGTATCTAATTACTGCATAGATATCGAATAATAACTGGATATAGCAGGCAATCATACAGATACTGCAAGCAAGGATTTTTTTCTGACGGCTGGAAACTTTTTCAAGGGCCTTTTGACAAGTGTCTCAGGAACAGGGGTTTTCTCTCAGCTGGAAATCCTGCTTGGGGGGTTTTGACAATTTGCCCTTTGATTTTTTTAGGTGGCTCTAGTGATAATATGAGCACCTGGCCAATGAGGGGAGAAGGCTAGCAAAGCTAGTAATAATATGATTTTTTTAGGAGAAGGTTTTCTCTCAGCAGGAAAACCTGCTCGGTGGATTTTACAAATTATCCTTTTGGGAATTATGTTGCAAAATTTTATTTGGGTTCCTGTTTGGAAGACGCTAAGAAATCTCAACTATTATAACTACAATTCTTAGGATAGTTGCAATTAGAATTTCAAAGTCGACTAACAGGCAACACATACATACCATGTGGAATTTTAATAAAATTTGAAAACAAAAAAAACTGAGAAAAAATACCAAAAAGTTAAAATAGAATCAGTAACTACAAAAAATAGGATCAAAACAAAAATGAGAAAAAATTAAAAAGATTAATAAAGAATTTTAAAAATATTTACTTAAGATAATAGATTCCTTAGAGTCTTTTGTTGAATATGTATGCTTTAGAGGCCATTATTGTATATTACACTTGGACACTTAGGATATATATATATATATATATATATATATATATATATATATATATATATATATATATATATACACACACACATACAGAACAGTATTGCTCGATATGATAATATGCTATCTGATTTGTCTTTATCTTAACATTTGTATATGTTTATTATTACGTATTGCTAATACATGTTGATAAAACCCATAGGATGTTTGCTTGACTACCAGCGTTGTGATGACGATCATACTCGTGGGGGCTGTGTAGTCTATAAGCATATCCTTAAATGTCCCTAGTCGTAAGAGTATCGAGATAAAGTATCGATATTCCAAAATAGACTAGTGTATACGTTTCTTATTCTCGAAAGGGGATATGGCCAGTGTTTACCGCCGAAGACAGAGATGAACCGGGATGGATCGTCTTGCCAGAATTTGGGGGCATATACTATTTGGACATATCCATCCACCTCTCTGAAAATACCAAGTTGATTTATGGTATCGTATATTGGAGGTTTGGATATATGCGACCGATATAACGTGACTTTATTAGATTCCCCCTTATTTATGAATGGTTTTTTGATTATGGGGACACTCTTCCCTGCAGACGCAAGCCCCTGCAATTAATTACGTTATCGCGTTGCGATAACAGATTTCTCCTGCTTCAGTAGGTCACTTTGTGTCGTGTTATATATTTTGTTTATTTTGGTTACCCGTTGATTGTATACAGAGACTAATTTATGTCGTCACACGTAGAATGTGGATTAATCCAAATCCGTACATTTATATTTGGGTTTGAACCTAAATTGTATATTCCATCAGTTCAGGTGATATTTTGTTTTATTCAAGAACCGTTAATCTGATTTTAAATTAAGATCAACTTAAATATATAAGCATATGGGCTCAATTTTTTTAACTAAGAATACGTTAGTCTTATATGAGACTAAGATCAACTAAGAAATGTGTTTAAGGATCATTAAATTTTGTTAAGATCAATCAACAGAGCGTATGAGCTCGGCTGCAATGAACAATATGAGTTCAAAGAAATTTCAGAGACTTAGCCAATTTTTGGCTCAGTCTTTAGCTTTTCATCATCTAACATTGCTAAACACTTGGTCTTTTGACTACGGATATATAATATCCAATTGATGCTTTAGCGTTCACGTGAGTATCACGTGAGACGCTCGGACTTGGGCGTTGCTTTTTCGCTTTGACTATATAGTGCTAAGTACTTTTGTACAGCGCTCACATGAGGCGCCAAATCTTTGTTTATGGGCGTTCACGTGTGGAGCATGTGAAGCGCTTTCTTTTCTCATTTATGGGCACTCATGTGAGGAGCACGTGAGGCGTTGAGCTTTCATTTACGGGTGCTCACGTGTGTTTCACGTATGGTGCTGAGCCTTCATTTATGGACGCTCACGTGTGTTTCACATGAGACGCTGAGTCCTTAAAGATTTAATCTCTGTTTATTATTTTTTTTGAAGAGAAGTTAAACTTCTATTAATGGTGTTTTAGCCATTAATGATTACCAAGATCTCTGTTTTGGAGATCTGGGATTGGATTATTTTGAGAACTAAGTTCTTCTGTTTCTTTTTAATAAGAACTAAGTTCTTTATATAGGAATAAACCCTGTTTTTAGAGTAATTAAATTCATGGAATATGAGTTCCACTTCTTTTCTTCATATTTCTTTTCTCATATCTAGTTTTCCCCTGGATCTTAAGTCTGAAGAACAAAATCTTCCCGATAAGAATTAAATTTTCAACTTATGGGAGATTTATCATGCGAAACTCAGATCCAGAGAAAAAAACTAAGTTCTTTATGGAGAGTTAAATCCTTATATTTACATATCTTAGGCAAAAGAGATATTTTTTATTTCTGCTTTTTTTTTACTGTAATACCCGGTTCTTTTGCGCACTAATAACCGTATTTTCATGAAATGCTACTTACAAGTTTAATTATTTATATTTAAAATTGTTTTGTTTAACCCTTTTACCTTCTTCCTTTATTCGTTGCCCCAACCACCTCAATCCCTTTTCACGTTCCCATAATAAAAGTTTTTTCTATTTTCCTAGTTCCCCGATGTTCCCTCCCCCTCGTAAATTTTGTGTGAAACCGTTGTTAGGTTTTTCAGTATTTAAAATCTTCCTGAACCCTTAAAACCAAACCATAAAATATATCCATTTTATCCAGCCCAACAAATAAACCCAAAACAAAATTTAAAATTTAATTAAAACCTTAATAAAAGTTCCCAGCCCACGCCTCTTTTCCTCAGCCCATTTCCCTTTTTTATTAAAATAAAAACCTCACTACCCCTTCGGCCCAGCTCTCCAAGCCCATCAAACCCCAGCCGTGCCTGCTTCACTCGACCCGACCCGCTCTCTTCCCTCTTCTTCCCCAACGTCTCTATTCTCCCCGATCCACTTTTCGCGCCCATCTTCGCGGCCACGTTGCCTGCCGTTGCCCCACGACCCGCGCGCCCCTCGCGATCCCCTCTAACCCCTCGTCGCTAACCCTTACTCCTCTATCCCTCACACTCTCTCAAACTCTTCAACTCTCAAACCTCCTCTCTCTCAACCCACTACGAAACCCACTGCCATCTCTACACCTCGCCGCTCAACATTCGACGACGACGACTGCGACCTTTCCCTTCTTCCCTTCCTCCTCCTCCACCAACAGAGCCCTTCACTACTCCTCCTCCATCAACCGAGCACCCCTGCACATCCAACCCACTCACATCCGAGCTCGGCCACCCTGCACACTCGACGCCGGCGAGCCCCCAACCGACCAGAACCACCTCGTTGACGCCCCAACGTCATCGGCATCATCATCCTCACTCCAAGCCCAAGCCCCATTACCTACTCTCTCTTTCTCTCCAAAGCCATATAACCCATAACACATATCCAAGCACCCTCACTGTTTCCCATCGCCGGAGCGACGCCGCTGACCGTCGTCGACCCCGGCACACCCCGGGTGATCCACAGAGCACCCCTCCGCTTCCAGCGACCACGAGTCGTTCTCCGGGCAAGTCCGACGTCAAACTCGAATCGCGAGCCAAGGCCGTGCATCCAAAGCGCGCCGTTCGTCGTGCGTTCGTGATGTTTCCGCCGCCGTGCATCCCCGAAACGTTTCCATGCAAGTTCCCTACTTGCTACATGCTAATTTATGTTGTTACAAACTATAATCGTATAAATTCCGTGTTTTACAAGTCACGATAAATTATATGTTATAACTGTTCGATGCAAGATCCCAATGAAAATCTTCACTTAATTTGACGGAACTCATTTGCATAGTCTGGCCCGTAAGGCAGTGAACCTTGTGTGTAAATTTCATTTGAAAATATGACTGTTAATGATTAAAACGAATACCCCAAACACACCCGTAAAACTGGGAATTTCCCCGCATCTGAAAATTGTTAAAATCACCATAAATTATGTATATATTGAAATGATGCGTTCGAGGGCTCAAATCGAATCCGACTCGACGAGATGTAACCCTATGCAGGTTTCTAATGGTTTCTGTACGGGAATTGTGACGATAATTGGGTCGGAGTGCGGCTCTGGACTGCAGTCCAGAGCGACTCTGGTTACTGTTTGCTGTCCCGTAATGGGTACCACCTTGTTTCCTGAACTCGTATGTTGCGGAACTCTGCAGTGTATTAAAGGTGAATCTGTTAGCTAAATAACACAAGTGGTTCCTTTCCGTTTTATCGTCGTTTGCTATTTAATCTGCAATTTAAAAGATCGGGACGTATAGCAGTCCCAAACAGAACCAGAACGGACACCCAATGTTGAATAGTACATAACTCCTGACGTACAGACGCGATTGAGAATTCGTCTGTTGCGTTGAAACCCTTACTGAAAACCCTAGATTTCATTCAACTGTAGCGTCGCTGAATCCTGATCCCAACTGGGATTAAAATGCGTTCCGAAACGGACTTCCGATTCTGAAACCGGATTTCTAGCAGTGAACGCTTAAAATGAAATGGCCATATCTAGTGATCCCGAAACCCGATTGATGTGAAATCAAATTTACTGGTTAGATAATCAAACACACTACTTATCCCCTGTTCATTGTTTCGCTAAATTTAGCATGTATGATTTATGATAAATTCTGTAAGTGGTAGGATACCGACATATGACATCTTAATCATGCTTTACATACTGTTTTCTCATCACATCATATATATATGTCATTGCATTGGTAACCTAGTGATCATGTGCATTACCCAGTGTTAGGTATTAGTGGTGATTGTGGCAAGTACGTTCGTGTTTGTGCATGAATGGATCAGTGAAAGTGACACGTACTTGTACACAATCAGTGGACCCTATTATTCTACTGCATTGTCGACGTCTGTGAGACGCATATAAGTGTGACTATAAGTGGTATGGGACTCTTATGGAAGCACTTGTATGGGTGTCACAGGTAAGGCACCAAATACTGTCCATTTATCTTGGGTATCAGTTGGGACGTGCTTGATGGGGATCCTGTCTCCAGTTCTCGCGCAGACTTGTCACGGACCGACCGGTATTTGAGGCTATGGATGGCGTTTGATGTAGACCACGGGGTGTGGGGTAGTTTGAGTGTGAGTTCAACAGAATCTCGGGAGTCCCATGCCGGCATATATATATATGGAGATTTACAGGTTACATGATTATTACCGTGAGTATATTTTGGGCCCGTGGTCCTTGCCCTTGGGTGGAGGACACTCACGAGTGGTTGACTCTCACACTTGGACTGACGATAGGCTTAGTGACCTGTACAGTGAGACTTAGAGACTGATAGGGATAGTGACATTGACATGCATTACTTACTGTATTGACACACCTGACATACTATTTTACTGCTTTACTGTTCACCTGCTCTTTTAGACACCCGCATTGGCTACTTCATGTTCATATCTCTACTATCTTGATTTACTGTTATATATCCATTATTACTGTACGAGTTACCACTTGCACCCATGTATAATTTGCTAGCGTGTCGCTCTGACGACCAGAGTATGCATGCTCAGAGTGAGAAGTGGACTTAGATTAGACCAGGACCAGACGTACCTCGAGGACATCACGGACATTTTGATCAGCTATCCAGAGCTATACTCTTTTGACCTCCATCAGGTCAGTTCGTTGTATTTGTTTGTTTCAGTTACTGCATTTCTCATTACATGTGCATTGTTTACTGATTACCATGTAAAGCTAGAAGCCGAAGTATGACTACGGCAGGATATTTCCTTGACCGTAGGAGCATGGCTGGCCTTGTCAACCCCTCGTATTCTGTATTTTGGGAAGCGGGGCGTGACATGGTTTTGTTGGTTTCAGAGCCAGGTTTTGCTTCGATTGGGATTGCAGTTCCGTGTAGCGTTTGACAATCTAAGACATCCTTCGGTCTGGATTGTAAAGTTGTTATTCTTAATCTTGATTCACATAGTGTATTCGGCTATGCATTTTGATCTATCCGCTAGAGTTTCGGGTAACTTGGCAGAGTTACGTGGTTGTAATTGTGAACTACATCATAGTTACAATACTGTACTCTGTTCGAGTGACTTAGAGTCCTACAGTTGATTCCCACTCGTTTGAATTTCATCACACCCGATATTCTTGATTCCTTGCCCAATCCATATTATATTTTAATTCTTATAGCTTGTGCCTTATATCGACCTCAAAATTGTTGTTTCAGGACCATGTCTTCCAACGACTCTCCCCCTACCTCCACTCCCCAGAATCGGACCGTAGAGATTCTGAATGCATTGCAGAGTCTGAAAGAAACCCAGGAGCGAACAAACGACCTGTTAGCTGAAGGACTGAGAAGGCAGGTGAATCAGGCACCAACGGAAGTCTCCAATCGTAAAGGGATCCCGGTTAGGCGAGGAAAAGAGGGGAAGATGAAGCGCCCACTTGTTCCCCCGCGACAGAAGCAGCAAAAGACCCAATGTTGTGGGTACTGCAAGAGGCCAAGACATCTTCAGAGGGATTGTCGCCGCGCCCAGGGAAAATGCCTGGTTTGCGGATCCATCGAACATCTTATCAACGGTTGCCCTAAAAGGAAGGAGCTACAAGGAGGAGACTCGTCCACGCTCTCCACTTCTGCCAAGTGATGGTTATTTCGTAGTTCGAACTTCGAGGATAGGGCGGACCCAATGCAGGATTCAACTCGTGTGACGAGAATACAGCGGTCTAGTAATCAAAGAAAGAGTTATCACGTTTTCTGCTTTTAATAAAATATTGTCACTTCCTTGTAAATATTTCTCTTTTCGTTTGAGATCCTGTATCCGTTAAACTGTTGGCTGAATGTAGTAAAATTCTGAGTTGTGATGTATGTATCGTTCCCTTCCCACTCACTTTACTTATACTATTCGTTGCATCAGTATTCTAGATTTTGTTTTTCAGTCCTTGCCTACCGCATATTTTCCTTGTACTCCGTATCCTTGATTATTTTTCTTAATATGTTCCATTGTCTGATAATGACTCTTTCTTTTCAGGCTATGGCCCACCCTAGAGCAGCGTCGCATCTAGATGATGATGCACAGTCATGCGTTTCCTTAGACCGCATGCTGGTGAGTTCGGATGACGAGATCAACGGCCCCCAGGTCATTTTCGGAAACAGCGATTCCGAGGACGAAGGGGCCGCCGCCCCAGAGGTTGACATGATCGGCGATACCGACGAGGAGGAAGGAGAACCTGAAGAGAACCCGATAGAGGAAGATCCCGAGGAGGGCCCGATAGAAGAAAATCCAGTGGAGGAAAATCCCATCGAAGAAGATCCAGAAGAAGAGAATCACATGGAAGCAGACCTCGATGAAGAAGCTCCAGCCGAGGAAGAAGGACCGGAAGAACAAGACCCTGCGTAGGAAGAACTCCCAATGGCGGTCCCTGCGAGGCGCTATGGAAATGGACTCCCCTACCTGAGCGCGTGAGCCTACCGTAACCTGCTGAGCCTCCACAACCACGACTGACGGGATTTAGCTGTTGTCTCCCCTGGTCAAATAAATCTGTGTATAGTTTAGGGCCATCTTTCGCTTTTCGAGAATGCTTTGTTTAGAATTTTCTGGAATGAAATGAAATTTGCTGAGTTCGCTAGTTTTCTGATCTTTTGGTTCACACGATGCTTGACTGTTTCCCCTATACATCTACTTTCCTCCTAAGACCCTAACTATCCGCCCCTGCACCTTGTACCGTTTTGACCCTCGCTTGGGAAAAAAAAGTACCGCACCCCGATCTTTTGAGTGGGCCACCCTTCGTCCTTCGTATGTGCCTCGTTTGAGATCCTTCTGGAAGAGAAATTTATAGTGAAATTTTCGAGTTCGCTAACCCTTCGGATTTTTGATTCGATTTGATGTGTTGACCGTTTCCTTCCCATATATTCTCCCCTCTACTGAGATTCATTACTGTTCACCCTTACACCCTGGTCTGACCCGACTCCAATCGCTTCGACCTTCAGTCTAAAGTCGTCACATTCCGACCTTTTGAATGAGCCATACTCCATTGTAATCCCTACCCTAGCTAGGGATTACACCTGTTTTAAGTAAATCATTATGTGTTAATGTTCGATGGGGTAGCTTTTCGCTTGTTGTTTTGGTAGCTAATCATTTATTTTAAATTTCGAGGACGAAATTTTTTTGTAAGGGTGGTATGATGTAATACCCGGTTCTTTTGCGCACTAATAACCGTATTTTCATGAAATGCTACTTACAAGTTTAATTATTTATATTTAAAATTGTTTTGTTTTGTTTTAACCTTTTTACCTTCTTCCTTTATTCGTTGCCCCAACCACCTTAATCCATTTTCACGTTCCCATTAATAAAACTTTTTGTATTTTCCTAGTTCCCCGATGTTCCCTCCCCTTCATAAATTTTGTGTGAAACCGTTGTTAGGTTTTTCAGTATTTAAAATCTTCCTGAACCCTTAAAACCAAACCATAAAATATATCCATTTTATCCAGCCCAACAAATAAACCTAAAACAAAATTTAAAATTCAATTAAAACCTTAAAACCCCAGCCGTATATATATATGGAGATATATGGAGATTTACAGGGTACATGATTATTACCGTGAGTTATATTTTGGGCCCGTGGTCCCTTTCCCTTGGCTGGAGGACACTTACGGGTGGTTGACTCTCACACTTGGACTGACGATAGGCTTAGTGACCTGTACAGTGAGACTTAGAGACTGATAGGGATAGTGACATTGACATGCATTACTTACTGTATTGACACACCTGACATACTATTTTACTGCTTTACTGTTCACCTGCTCTTTTAGACACCCGCATTGGCTACTTCATGTTCATATCTCTACTATCTTGATTTACTGTTATATATCCATTATTACTGTACGAGTTACCACTTGCACCTATGTATAATTTTCTATCGTGTTGCTCTGACGACCTGAGTATGCATGCTCAGAGTGAGAAGTGGACTTAGCTTGGACCAGGACCAGACGTACCTCAAGGACATCGCGGACATTTTGATCAGCTATCCAAAGCTATACTCTTTTGACCTCCATCAGGTCAGTTCTTTGTATTTGTTTGTTTCAGTTACTGCATTTCTCATTACCTGTGCATTGTTTACTGATTACCACGTAAAACTAGAAACCGAAGTGTGACTACGGCAGGATATTTTCTTGACCGTAAGAGCATGGCTAGCCTTGTCAACCCCTCGTATTCCGTATTTTGGGAAGCGGGGCTTGACATTTACATAGGATTTGAGAGGAGAATGATCTTTTCTTCAGGAAGAGCATTAAATTCTCGGTTGTAGTTTTTTTAATCACCTTATGGGATTGATTCTCTCTCCTTTTATTTGAGACTTGAAGTCTCGGATCCTTTATATAGGTGAGGAAAATTTGTTGGTTAGTTTAAAAGATCTCTTTTTTGAGAGATCTCCATCTGATTTCATAATCAGGTGGTGAATAAAAATCACCATTGGATTTTAGATCCAAGGCTTTCTATTTAATAAGATTATATTTTTCCTTTTTTAAACAAGATTAGGGAAATATTTTCCCATGCATAGAATTTAATTCTATCTTTTAATTCAAACGTTGATTTTTAATCACCATTGGATTTTTAATCCAAGGGTTCTCTATTTAACAGAGTATATCTTTCTTGTTTAGAAAGATTAGAGAAATATTTTCCTATATAAAATTTAATTCAATTTTTTAATGACCACTGGATTTTTAATCCATCGGCTCTCTATTTAACAGAGAATATCTTTCTTATTTAGGAAAATGTTTTCTATGTAGAATTTAATTCTAGAGAAACAAAACTGTTTTAATTTAAGCGTTAACGCTCACGTGTTATGCACGTGTGCATAGCCAAAAAATTTAATTCTTACTAGAACAGGTGCCCACGTGTTTTGCACGTCGGCGCTCACGTACCTTTTACATGAGGCGCCACCCTAGAATTTAATCCTAGCAGAGGCAGGCGTCTACGTGCTTTGCACGCCGGCGCTTACATGCTTTTCATGTGAGACGCCGCCCTAGAATTTAATCCTATCCAAGACAGGCGCCGATGTGCTTTTCACGCCGACGTTCACGTGAGGCGCCGCCTCATTTTATGAGGGAACAAATTCCCCTCCACAGTTGTTCCTACGTGGCTTGCACGTGAGTGCAACGGTGTCCAGCCTTGTAGCCGGCCGATCCGCCTTGCGATATGGGTGTTAGTGATATATGCCATAGAGGCCATTATTGTATAGTACTGGATTGTATATTACATTTTGGAAGCTTGGGATATACACAAATATAATAACAGCCTTACTCAATATGATAGTATGCTATCAGGTTTGATTCTATTTTAATATGTGTATATATTTCTTTTAGCATATCGTTGATACATATTGAAAAAGCCCTTAGGATATTTGCTTGACTACCAGCGTTGTGATGGCATTCACACTAGTGGGGGCTGAGTAGTCTATAAGCACATCCTTAAGCTTGTCCCTAGTCGTAGGATTATCGAGACAGAGCATCGGTACTTCAGAGTAGACTAGTGTATATGCTTCTCATGCCAGTTAGGGGAGATGGCATGTCCCGCAGCCATTGATATGCCGTACCAGAGATAGTATACAGGTGCTCATTGGGTTATGAGTTACACTGGACAGACTCGATGGGAACTGCTAGTTGGTATTATACCTATCGTCAGTTAGCAGTTCCCAGGTGACATGAGTACAGGTTAGTCCGTTGACTTGACATCACTATTCGTCTCAAGTGTGTTCCCATTGTAGATTACTACCCTACCACGGTTCAAATGAGACGTGCAAACAGGTAGTAGTTGGGTGCAGTCCTGAAGCACTTGGAGGCAGTAGTGGATAGAAAGGATTCGTCTATCCCAGTATTGGGAGTTGATATCGCGCTGTGTTTGGATAGCCAATACACAAAGTCCTGGCCAGGGCAAGTGAGATTTACTGGTAGGTATATCAGTAGTTTCTCAAGGTGTATTGGGCTCTACACCGACACGACTTATTGCGCTGATAGAGGTCTGACGTTTACCACCCCCTAGGCCCGATATGAGGTACTCTTAGACGAACAAACCGTACTGTACAGAGATTGTCACGGATAGGCTCAGTAGGGGTTTGGATGAGTTCGCTCGTCGGCCTTCTTTACGATAGATACCTGGGTAGCCGTTACGTACAGCTAGTACCGCTGACGGACTTGTGGTTAAACCCACTGCCAGCATACTGTAGTGTCTGCAGAGTCCCACATAGAGGATTTTCCTGGTTCAGGAAAAACGATGTGGAGGTCCTATGGTTTTACGTGCAGGGTTCCGATCGTATACGTGTACTGGATACACGGATGTTGTTCGGACAAACAATACTAGTGGGTTTTGGTTTAAACCAGATTCTAGTATTATATTATTGGATTATTATTATCTCATCGTATTCGTATTATTGTAGTATGAAAACATGTATGTATATACGGTGAGGGCATTCTTGTAATTGTAACGACTCTGAATTTACTGTACGGAATTTTTCAGTTTAATGTACAGAAAATGAGTTATATAGCATGAGATTGAGTTATAAGTTAATTTTGTTAAATAACAGTAAGAAATAACTTGTAGCTCACTGGTAAATCCTTTTCACTGCTGTGACGTAACCCCTGTGTTCGATCTCCATCGGACACATTATTTTTTCCGATTTTTCTTTTTTTAACTTTTTGACAGCTCAAAAGTTTACACGTGCAATACACATAAAAATGAAAAGTCAAAAAAATCAAACATGTGCAAAAGGGTTTAAACACTCAGTTGTACATGTGGCATCAATCCAGAGCCCATTTGCCCTAGATCAACCGGCTAAAAGCCCTAGAAGCCCGGCGCCGACGATCAGATATTAGCCAAAATGCCCCGTGCTCTGCACATTTGACTCTTCCCCTACTCCTAACTCTCCTGCACTGTTTGATTTCCCTGCAATCAAATATAGACCTTTCATTTCACCATTTATCATCTTTTTAATGCATTTTAATTCTAAAACCCTAATTCTACACTATAAATACCACCCCACACTTTGGCTCAGTATCATTCTGAAATTTCTAGCCAAAACTCTCAAAAATTCTTTAAGTACAAGTGGAGTAAAGAGGAGTTAGCAAGCGGTCAACTTCCGGCGAAGAATCGAAACTATTCCGGAGCTCCCGTGACGCCACGACGACAACTATCTCTTCTTCTACCTCTTCTTAATATACCAAGTAGTAAGTCCCTATCAATCACTCTTCTTATTCTTTGAAATTCCATTTCAAATCATGTATCGGTAAGTGGAGTTAATACCGATATCTTCTTCAAAACCCTAGAAAACTTCTTCTCTTTAATACTTTGTTCAATCTAACTTGTACACATTAATTGTAATCTTAATTATAAATGTTTAGAATAAATTTTAACCTAGAATTCTCATGCAAAATAACTTTAATTGAAAATTTTCGTTTAAATACCATGAACATTAAATATCACCTCTTTTAGTTTTGCTTAAACATACCTTTAGCAAAACTTCACGGGGTAACAACTTACCCCTCACGTACACACTTGATTCTATAGCACGATATCTCTTTTGTATGAATTTTTGTTTCGAGAAAAAGATTACATTAAAATACCATTTACTTTAAAAACCGGTTTTCTTGTAAAACAGTATTTCGATCCCTTTGCGAATATGCCTCTACAATCCTCTTTAGGGGACCCACTATTGGATGGTTTGGATTATCACACATCCTTGGGCTAGTAGAGCGAGATGTAGACCTCCTCATGGAGTATTCGGTCTCGAAAGGTTTTAAATATGGTTTTTAAGAAAAGCGAATTTTTCTAATTAAATAAAATTAATTTTTAATAATTATATAAAAATTACAAAATCCATATATTTTCAAAATATAATAAAATTACATTTTTAAAATGAAAGAATTACAAGTTTCACTAAAATACCATCAAGATACCAACAAAAGACAAGTTTTACAATAAAATACCATGAACTTTCCAAGCTAAGCAATTATCACTAAAATACCTCAAATCCTTAAAATTCATATCCATGAAAACCTTAAATAATATAAATAAATTCTCGAGATTTATTTTGAAATTTTATTAATAATATTTTCATAAAATACCCTCGAGTTATATAAAACAATATTTAAGAACTTTAGTAAATATAGGTTTAAGAGGGATCAATTCTCTTGAGCCCCGGGAAGCCGAAAAAATTGAGTGCTTGCCTATTTAAGATAGAAAACTTAACGGAGTTATTAATGATAATTGTCTTGGAAAAAGACACAAATCCTGCCGTCTATGTGCAGCAGTTACCGATGACTCCCGAACCCAATTCAGGATCTAAATCAGTTATAAGTGTCTAACTCAGTCGGAGTCTAACTCAAACCTGAATCCAAACTCAAATCAGAGTCCAATTCAAACAGGAATCCAAAGTCTAACATGAATATTTGAACTTGAACCTGAACCTGAATACTTGAATTCAAACACCAATACCAAACATGAATATTTGACTTGACATGACCGAACCATGGTTATAACTTGACATGACTTCTTGAATACATGATTACATCCTGAACCTGATTACTTGAACAACTAGTATCCATGGTTTCAGCAAGACTTGTAAATATGACCTATACAATACATTACGCGGGGATAACGGGGTAGATTGGTACGGAACGTATTAACGTGGCACGAGATGATCACTTAAAAGACACCTACATAAACTCTCGTGCCATTGTCCCGTGGGTTTTGAC
Organism: Agapanthus africanus; assembly: GCA_030015575.1. Classification (NCBI taxonomy): domain Eukaryota; kingdom Viridiplantae; phylum Streptophyta; class Magnoliopsida; order Asparagales; family Amaryllidaceae; genus Agapanthus; species Agapanthus africanus. The sequence goes on along the minus strand of JASDDO010000012.1, from coordinate 494,936,169 downwards.
GGGGTCTTGTACTACATGTTACCATAGTCCACGGGGTAAAATGGACTCCTCTCGTATACACAAATACCTTCTGTACCAATCTACAAACAACTACGCTAGAATAACAAGCATATACATGTACAACTTACCAGTTCAATTCTCATTACTTCTTCTATTCCATTCTTTCTTTTGGGACTTACCGAGCACTAGTTTGCTGACGACATTCCTTCTATTTCTTCTTTGGAATGTTCGTCAGGAGGACCGGACTCTCAGGAGATTGACCCAGCCAGGAGGACTTGGATCAGCTCACCGCTCAGCCGGACTACCAGCTCATCTTGTATTTACTTTTATTTTGTATGCCACTGTTCTGGCACTGTTTATTTCATTGTATCTTTCCTTTTTAAAAACAGTTGTATGTAAAGATGAGTGTAAATAAAGGTTGTTGTTTATTATTTTATATCACTTGTCATTCTTGTGCATTTTATATATATTGCTTAATTACGCTTAGTGTATTTATTTCGTAGTAAATACGTTGCGGCCCGCCATGTCACCGATTTTGTACACTGGAAAGCGGGGCGTGACAGGTTTTGTTGGCGGCCCATGCAGGCCAGTTCTGCATGAAGTCTTAAGCAATATATCACAAGAATAATAAGAATCGGCAACTATATATTCCTTACATTTCTGATTTCTTGAATCTATCCTAACCTTTCCTTTCCTATCAAGGTCATGGATTCACCGAACAACACAAGCACGAACGTTAATGACAACACCCCACCGACTACTTTACCACCACCACCTACCGTTGCAGCTCCCATCAATGAGCAAACGGTACTGCTTGAGGCAATCAAGAGCCTCTTGGAGGGTCAGCAGCAGCAGACTCTATCCTCATGCACCGCCCAGAAGCCGAGGCCACCGGATTCAATCAATTTCGGGCACTGCACCCGAAACATTTCTCTAGGAAAGAGAGCCCACTGGAGGCAGAAAAATGGGCTCAGTCGATAGAATATGACCTAGCAGCAGCATAAGTGTCAGAGATTGCTTGGGTGAGAGTTGCGAAGCTGCAACTAATAGACAACGCCAGAGTCTTGTGGAAGGCTGAATAAAGCCGCCTCGCCTAACCTATCGAATGGAAGAAGTTTCGCGATATGTTCGATACGAAATACTTCCCTGAGACTGCCCTTTTTGACATGGAATAGCAGTTCATTTATCTACAACAAGGCTCGATGTGGGTCAAGTCTGTGGATGAATACGATACTGAGTTTACTATGCTTAGCAAGTAAGATATTGTCTCAAATTCAAATTCCTGATTTCACTTATTACACTGCTAACATAAGGTCGTAACAGGTTCGCTGCACACCTCATCCCGACTGCTGAGATCCGGGCATGACGATTTCAGCAAGGGTTGGACCCAGAAATCCAAGCTGCACTCGTTACAGGGGATTTCCCAACCCATGATCTGTCTTTGATGGTTGCCCGACGCTATAAGGCAGTTGTGAAGAAGAAGGGCAGACTGCCGGTGTGAAATGCCCTGCCATACAGATGAAAGGAGAAGCCTCTTCCAGGCCGACATTTGCACCCAGGAGACCGGGAGGATCGTTTAACTGGCCCAGTCCAGACTTTTGTTTCTACTTCAAGATGAATGGACACCTGGCGAAAGACTGCAAGCGTGCAAATGGCCTGTGTTAGGTTTGTAGTGCATCCACTCACGCCATAGGAGCATGTCCATATCGACTCAACCCAGCTCCAGCTCCTAGACCCACAATCACAGTCCCGCAGCGGCCAGCTATCCAGGCTCCTGCACCTCGCCTAGCTCTCCCTGCACCACCTCTACGTAGACCTCCTTCACAACTTCCTCGTCAATTCCACCAGGAACAGAGAAACGTGCCTCAAGGGCAGAGAAACGTGCCCCAAGGATAGAGGAATGTGCCTCCAGTAAGGAGGAATGTACTCTAACGCCAGGCTTTCACAATGACAGTTGAGGAAGCCAAAGCCACAGGCCAAGTCATAACTGGTAATTTCCAATCCTTTCATCTTTTCAATCCTTGTATACCTGTATATTTTTTCTGTATCTAAAACGCAACCCCACACAACTTAAGTACTATACTAGTATCCACCTTTCCTGCACTCGCATTGTTCGACACTGGAGCGTCACACTGCTTCATGTCGCAATGATTCATGAGAACACATGCGATTCACGTGAAGTCACTCATTTCAAGATGGAATGTCAGTTCCGGGAATGGAGTATTGAAGGCAATTATGGAATTTGATCAGTGTCCAGTTGTAGTTTGCGGACGAGAATTCTACACGAATTTCAAAGTACTGGACATCACTAATTTCGATGTTGTGTTGGGAATGGACTGGCTGGGAGTTTTCTATGCTACGATTGACCGCCGTCAAAGGAGGGTCGAATTTAAGATACCAGATCACCCATTATTCTACTTCAAGAGTGGAGATAGAACGTTGGAGCCAGGAATCTTCCATCCTAAACTAAAGAATGCAGAAGTGTTTATTCTACCGGCGGAAGAAGAAAAGCCAGAGGTAGTTCGAGAGTTTGAGGATGTGTTCACTAAAGATATAACATGTTTGCCTTCCGATCGAGCTCTTGAATTCATTATTGATTTACTACCTGGTGCGCGGTAACCAAAGCTCCGTATCGGTTAAGTTCTGAAGGATTGAAGGAGATCCACACTTAGTTGGACAAATTCCTGAAGAAAGGTTGGATTCGTCCCAGCACTTCAAGTTGGGGATCTTAAGTTTTACTTGTGAAGAAGAAAAAAGGTTCATACAGGATGTGTGTGGATTATCGATCTCTGAACAAAGTGAGGATTAAGAACAAGTATCCACTACCACGTATCGATGATCTGTTCGATCAGCTAAGTTGGTCTTGTGTATTCTCCAAGCTAGACCTTCGCTCGGGTTATCATCAGGTGAAGGTCAAAGAGTCCGATATTCCGAAAATGGCGTTCAAGACTCGATATGGTCATTATGAGTATCTCGTAATGCCATTTGGAGTGACCAATGCACCTGCTATATTCATGAATCTGATGAAAGCGTATGCTAGCACCACGATAGAGTTTAAACGGGCATCACACATGCAATTTTAAATTTTTCTAGGTGCTAATCAATACTAAACAAGGATTAAACTAGATTATTAGGGTTAACATGATGATATCATAAACTTAACTAAGAGATGGATGGCTAAAACTTTGTAGACCGTGTCCTTTTCTTCTAAAGCTCCGGGTTGTAGTCCACGCGACTCCACCAGGCTCCACTTGAAGGTTGAACGAACGTCCTTCGATGACCTTCGTGCTGAAGATGATCTACCTGTAGTCCGCTAATCCAAGCTACCTCTTCACTAAACTTTTTAGTGAAGGAAACACACTACACCAAAGCGCTAATCTAGTGTAGGATGGTGAAGTGGGGGTTATGTTTGCTCACTAGAGTTCTCATAAGCTCAAGATTTCACAACTCATGTGAGGGATTGAGCTTGGAGGTGGAGATGAGGAAAATGGAGAGAGCTAGAGAGTAACTCATCACATGAGCTCTCTTAAGAAAATGGCTAAGTGTGGAATGAATTCATGAATGGCTCTCTCTTGACCTCACACTTATTCAAGAATAGAATTATTTACAATAATAAATTGCAACCATGCTTGAATAGTGAGTCAAAACTAATAAACAAATGTTAAAGCCCATGTTTCACACCATACACAAAAAGTTTCCACATTTTTCTACCTTATTTTCTATTTTCTAAAAAAAGAAAATCCTTGCCATGCTTCATATAATATATATATATATATATATATATATATCATATATACATTAATATATATATTATGAAGAATAATTGGTGAGCTAATAATATTAGTTAATATATAATTCTATCAAATATAAATATATATCATATTATTAAATCAACACTTGATTTAATAATCCGGTTATATTATATATAACCGACTAATATCATTTATCTGGACTATAGTCTGTTTGAAGGTTTATGAGCATATGGGCTCAGTTGATATGAGTTGAACATTTTATTGTTCTTGCTGTTGAGCCTTTATTTGGGCTCAACCCTTTTATTAATGCATAGCATTAGGCTCTGTAATTAAATGCATAGCATTTACATTTGGCCTGTTAGATCTTTACTTGGGCTCTGCCCTTTTTAAATAATGCATAGCATTTATATTTGGCATGTTAGACCTTTACTTGGGCTTTGCCCTTTTAAATAATGAATAGCATTTATAGTGGTCTGATAGTGCGCCACGTGGCTTGTCAGGCGTTTTGCGCCAGTTAAAGAGCGCAATGCGCTAGCGCATGCGAAGGTGACACGTGTCACGCTCTGCGCTAAGCGCAAGTCTGTTAGCGCAACGTGCTTTCTGAGTGCGCTGCGCCAGTGAATGACACATGGCGCGCTCTGGTGCAGTGCGCCAGCTCAAGAGCGCAGTGCGCTATATTTTGAAGCGCAAAGCGCAGATTGTTATGTGGTTGACACGTGGCGCGTTCTGGCGCAGTGAGCCAATCCAATAAGAGCAAATGCGCATTTCAAAAGTGCAAGGCACTGTCCAATAGCGCAGAGCGCATCTTGATCCAATTAAGATCAAAGAACAAATTGTTTGTTCTCTCAAAAGAGGTTCTACCTCAAGATTCAAGAACCAATGGTTCTTACTCTCATCAAAAGGCTGTGCCTTTATATAGATCAAATGATCTGTGAATGAAGTAAATTACTTCTTTTAATTTTTTTATGATTGGATCTTTCTGATCTTTTTCTTTTTATTGAAGATCTTGATCTTGTTCTTAGATCTTTGATCTTTTTAGAAGAGAATCTTCTTTTTTAATGAGATGATTTCATCTCTGTTCTTTAAGAATCAAATTCTTTACCTTTAAAGATGAAGAAGATGATCTTCTTTCTTCAAAGGCTTGCATTTCTTCTTTTTGAGTTTTTCTCTCAAATTTTGCAGAGGGTTCTCTCTCTTCTGTCTATGTATCTCTGAGACTTAGAGTCTAGGGGCCTTTATATAGGGCCAATTGATTTGTTAAGTTAGTTACAGAGATCTTTCTCTGATTGATCTGGGGATATTTCCCCACCGTTGGATCTTTGATCCTAAGGTATCTCTTTTACAGAAGATAATCTTCTTATTTTAATAAGATTGGAAAGATATTTCTAGAATTTTAATTCTGATTGATTAATAATTTATTATTTCAAAGCGCACATGCGTTTGACACGTGGCACGCAGCGCAGAGCGCAGCGAAACTGCGCTAGCGCACCTGTGTTTGACATGTGGCGCGCAGCGCAGTTGCGCAGCGCAACTGCGCTAACGCGCCTATGTTTGACACGTGGCGCGCAGTGCAGAGTGCAGCGCAACTGCGCTAGCGCACCACTGTTTGACACGTGGCGCGCAGCGCAGAGCGCAAGGAATCTGAAGCGTTGCTTCAATTAAAATTTGAATTTTGAAATTCAAACAGAGCTTTGCTCTGATTGGGGGTTAGGAAGCGTCGCTTCGTTCCAAATCTTGGACTTTGAACAGAGCTTTGCTTTGATTGGGAGAAGCAGAAGCGTCGCTTCATTTTTAAAACAGAGCTTTACTCTGATTGGGGGAAACAAATGCCCCCCACCGTTGCGCTTACGTGGCCTAATCGTGAGCGCAGCGGTGGCAACACCTCAATCGTTGGATCAACTTTTGGAAGTTGAAACGGCTCTCAATGCCTATAAATAGGGCCTTTGGTCCCTTAGATGATTTTCATCTCTTCTTCAAGAATTTTAATCTCAGAGCCTTACTATTCTTTTTCAAGAACTTCAAGAGTTAGAACTCTAGAAAATTTTAGGTAAAAATTAAATTAAATTAATTTTAATAACTTAGGGGTTTTACCCATTAAAAGAGCTCTGCTCTTCATAGATCTTTGATCCGAAGAGAACCCTTTTAGGGTTCGATCAATAGAGCTTTGCTCTCTAAAAAGATTTCACTTATGATTTCTTAGTTCATTAATGGAGCTTTGCTCCTTTTAGATCATATAGAAGAACTCTTAAGAGTTTTTTCATAGATCATGAAGATCAAACATGGAATTTTATTTTTGATGAATTACATCATCTTCTTAGAGCAAGGCTTTGAGCATTCTCGGGGAATTTTTTTTAAATTCCCCTAATAATTGATTTTGCCAGATGTCACTCCTGTCTGTAGAGCATTGCTCTCTAGGAGTTTAATCTCCTTTGCCTGTTTTGAATCAGAAATTGTTTAACCAGTCTATCTGCTAATTTTGTTGATTTTCTTTTGCAGAAGTAATGGACGCTCATATGTACGATCTCGACGAGATTATCTCTTACGGAGACATCCACCGACTCGGCCGTTCTCAGAATCGAGAATTTACAAACGCCGAGTGTGCCGAAATTATGAGTCGCTTTGATGCATACAATGGTCAACTGCTTCCTCGGTGTTCCCCTCTCTTGAAACTTATCGTGGGAGCAATCTGGGAAGCGCTTCCCTTATTCTGTACTGGTGTGCCATTTAAGGCATTGGATACCACCGAAGATAAGGTGCACTCGGTGTATCTAATGAGCCTAATCTCAAAGTGAAGACAAGATAACTTTATCGATCTTCTGCATCAAGCTTTTCAACAGTCTGCAATACTTGCTGCCTATCGGAGGGAGGAGGACATCCGTGAGGATCCCGACGCTCTTGATCGCGAAAGAAAGCATACCAGGATGTTTCGAAAGGCCTGGAAGATTTTGGACAAGGTCACTTTTGAATTCCTCAATCCATGCCCTGGGTCCGAGGTTAATAAGGCTGTTTTTGTTTATTGTCTTTATTGATGTAAGAATTTTCCAAGTATGAATGACAAATCTTTTGCCTCCTTCCTTTTATTTTCTGCTTTGTTATTGGCATATTCCTTAAGTAAGCATAGCCTGTAGGTGATATAGAACATTCCGTCTTGAATACTTTGGGGAGTAGTGATGGCTTAGGAAGCAGGTTCAGATCTGCTACCTAAGGCTTTTCAACTTTATGAGCCGTGAGGGTCTCATAAAGATTTTTCTCCCTACGAGTCGAGAGGATCTCGTAGGTGTATTTTCTCCTTAGGGGTCGTGAGGACTCCTAAGTGTGTTTTCTCTTGAGAGTCATAAGGATCTCACTAGAGAATTTTCCCTCTTACAAGTCGAGAGGACTCGTAAGTGGTTATTTCCCTTCTTGTCGAGATTCGAATTTGGAGAGTGTGGTCCGTGAATAGTATGCAAGGGTCCATTTTGGACCGACTTATAGGGCCCTAGTGCTTAGGAAACAGGTTTTTTTTAATCCCCGCTGCTTAAGGCTTTACCTCACGAGTCGAGAAGAATCGAGCATTTCTCGCAAGGATACCCTAACGTCACAGTTAACCTCAGCTCTTTACGACAGAAGTCCGTTAGGGTTTGTGGTACTAGGGTTTTGTCCATCATACCGTCGCGTCGGCTGATGTATTCCTCGATAGGCAACCTTGCTGTTCGAGTAGCCTTGCAACTGTCGTGTCTCTGATCCCTTCGGGGGATGGACAAGACGTCTTCATGCAATCCTCCTAGGCAGTTTGACCGTCGGAAGAGCAAGCGTTAAGAATTTTGCCATGCCGCCTTTTACTTGAGGTTAGGCTCATTTTGGAGAGCCCCGATGAGTCATAACCACTCCGCGCTAGTGTGGGATGATCTCCGATGGTCTTTCAGGTTTTATATGAGTTGCCGTCAAGACCATGAAGCTAAGAATTTGGCCTTTGCTTCGTTTGCTGGCATTGCGTCTGCTGTATCAAGACGAATGTCGCGGTTGTCTCTAGGTTGTTGGTAAACCATCGAGGTTTGGAACCAAGGATTTTGCCGTGGCTCCGTTGTTTGATTGTCGCGTCTGAATCCTGCTAGAGGAAGAACGTTGTGGTGACATCTCGTCTGCTGTATTGAGACGAACATCGAGGTGGTGAATACTCCGCGTTGGTGTGGGATGATCTCCGATAGTCTTTCAGGTTTTATATGAGTTGCCGTCAAGACCTTGAAGCTAGGAGTTTTGCCTTTACTTCATTTTTCTTCGACCGTGAGGTCTTTCGTTGACGTTGCAACTGTATTATACTGGACTGCGAAGGAACGCCGTTGTTGACATTGCGTCTGGTGTAGCGAGATGAATGCTGAGGTGGAGCTGGGATTTTTCCGTCACTCCGCTTTGTTTCGACCGTGAGGTCTTTTGTTGACGTTGCATTTGCGTCCTGCTGGACTGCGAAGGAACGCCGTAGTTGACATTGCGTCTACTATGACGAGACGAATGTTGAGGTGGAGCTGGGTTTTTGCTTTCACTCCGCTTTGTTTCGACCGTGAGGTCTTTTGTTGACGTTGCATTTGTGTCCTGCTGGACTGCGAAGGAACGCCGTTGTTGACTTTGCGTCTGCTGTGACAAGACGAATGTTGAGGTGGAGCTGGGATTTTTCCGTCACTCCGCTTTGTTTCGACTGTGAGGTCTTTTGTTGACGTTGGATTTGCGTCTTGCTGGACTGCGAAGGAAAGCCGTTGTTAACATTGCGTCTGCTGTAACGAGACGAATATTGAGGTGGAGCTGGGATTTTTCCGTCACTCCGCTTTGTTTCGACTGTGAGGTCCTTTGTTGACGTTGCATTTGCGTCCTGCTGGACTGCGAAGGAACGTCGTTGTTGATATTGCGTCTGCTGTGACGAGAAGAATGTTGAGGTGGAGCTGGGATTTTTCCATCACTCCGCTTTGTTTCGACCGTGAGGTCCTTTGTTGACGTTGCATTTGCATCCTGCTGGACTGCGAAGGAACGCCGTTGTTGACATTGCGTCTGCTGTGACGAGACGAATGTTGAGGTAGAGATGGGATTTTGTCGTCACTCCGCTTTGTTTCGACCATGAGGTCCTTTGTTGACGTTGCATTTGCGTCCTGCTGGACTGCGAAGGAACGCCGTTGTTGACATTGCGTCTGCTGTGACGAGACGAATGTTGAGGTGGAGCTGGGATTTTTCCGTCACTCCGCTTTGTTTCGACCGTGAGGTCCTTTATTGACGTTGCATTTGCGTCCTGCTGGACTGCGAAGGAACGCCGTTGTTGACATTGCGTCTGCTGTGACGAGACGAATGTTGAGGTAGAGCTGGGATTTTTCCGTCACTCCGCTTTGTTTCGACCGTGAGGTCCTTTGTTGACGTTGTATTTGCGTCCTGCTGGACTGCGAAGGAACGCCGTTGTTGACATTGCGTCTGCTGTAACGAGATGAATGCTGATGTGATCTCTAGGTTGTCTATGAACCATCAAGGTTTGGAACTAGGGACTAAGCCATGGCTCCGTTTGGTGATGTTGCGTCTGACTCCTGCTGGAATGAGGAGGAACGCTGTTGTGGGTCTCCAGGCTGTAGACGTGGCCGTCGAGACTTGGCTCCGTTTTCTGATGGAGCTTGGGAGGGAGGAGTGTGATTCCTTCTTTGTTTGCGCCCCTGGATTGTATACAGGGACTGCTGTGATATCACTTGTAGGGCGTAAATTTCGTTTTTATTTTTATTTTACTTTTTTCTGCGATGCTCTATCATTTCAGCTTTTATATTGCGGAGGTCGCGATTGCCCAATCATTTCTGCTATTTTTCGCGGTGCCCAATCATTTCGGCTATTTGCATGCATTTTTACTTGCTGATTTTGTCTGCAAGTTGCCCCATCATTTCGGCTATTTCGTACGCATGCGTGGCTTGCTGGCTTTTCGCCGCAAGCTTGGGATTAGACACTGATTTTGGCATCAGCACCGCTACAACTGGGGTATTGCCAGGAGTGAATCATCATTTGCCTCTATCGATGTCGAACAAAGGTGGCTTAGTAAACAGGGTTAAGATCCCGTCGACTAAGGCTTTTGACTTCATGAGCCGTAAGGGTCTCATAAAGACTTCATGAGCCGTAAGGGTCTCATAAAGATATTTCTCCCTACAAGTCGTGAGGATCTCGTAGTTGCGTTTTCTCCTTAGGAATCGTGAGGATTCCTAAGTGTATGGCTCCTTGTAAGTCGTAAGGATCTTACAAGAGAGTTTTCTCCTTATAAGTCGAGAGGACTCACAAGGGTTGTTCGCCGTGCGAACATATCCCTAGTCGCGGATGGGACTTGGTTAGGGAAATGTTTATTCGCGCCCGTAGATTGTATACAAGGGTCAGTATCGAGCCGCTTGTAGGGCAGTATCGGAGGTTGTGGGGGTTGCTTAAGAACAGGTTCAGGTCTCTGTAACTTAAGACTTTTAAATCTTATGAGCCGTGAGGGTCCCATAAGAGAGTTCTCCTTACGAGTCGTAAGGATCTCGCAAGTGTAATTTCTCTTTAGGAATCGTGAGGATTCCTAAGTGTGTTGCTCCTTTGTGAGTCGTAAGGATCTCACGTAGGTGATTTCTCCTTACAAGGTCGAGAGGACCCAGTAAGTGTCTTTTAACGAGGTTGCGCCCTTTCAGGTTTTCACAAACACTCGCCGGTAGCCCTGCTGTTTTTACTCACGGAGCCCTCTCGGGTTTTCATCCGTGCCCATTTTGCTTATGGACATACCTTTTTTTCTCTTTTTTTTTATATAACGAGGTTGCGCCCTTTTGGGTTTTCACAAACACTCGCCGATAGCCCTGCTGTTTTTACTCACGGAGCCCTTTCGGGTTTTCATCCGTGCCTATTTTGCTTATGGACATACCGTTTTTTTAAATTTATTTTATCAACTTCGGGATGCTGCGATCCGCCGTAGTTTCTCAACATCTCGTTCAACAGCTAGTTTTAGGACATAGTGGTCCGTTGTTAGTTTAAGGACGTTTCGGTCCACTGTTGCCGTATTTGAGGCGGATTTTTTAGTTTACGGACTGTTCGGTCCATGAGGCTTTTCCTATGAATGAGCATGATGTCCTCGGCATATCCATCTTTCTCGGAACATGTGGTTGTGGCAGGCTCACCTTCCAGTTTTCGGATAACACGAAATTGCCCTGTTGGTACTGGTCTTCAACCCAGTTTTTGAAGACGTAGCATTTTTCGATCGGATGGCCTAATACTTGGTGGTAAGGGCAATAATTAGGATTGTTGACATCATTTAGTTGTAGTTGGTGTTTCAGCTCCGGTATAGTGATAAGCTCGTTGCACACTGCTAGTTCGAACAGTTTCTTTGTTTCATCCCGGGGGAATGAGTAAGGACGTTTCAACTTCTCATAGAGGGGTTGTCGCTTGTTGCTTTGGCAAACGACCGGTCTAGGGTCACTCGATTGTTGTTGAGCGTTGGCGACGAAGGCCGTTTTTTCCTTCCCTTTATCCTTTTTGTTCGATCCCTTGTTTGCGGGTCTGGGATTCTTTCCGGATAGCGTGCGATTGCACGGCTGAATGTTCTCGCAACTTCTCAATTCTTTTGTTTTAGAGATGGATTCTTTGACTAGAGGGCCGAGGGCTACTTTTTTGTCGGAGTCGCTCCCGAAGGTGAGAACTCGCGGTCCCTCGGGATCAACCCTATGACAATTGTCGGCAGTTCTTTTACGCTGATCTGTCGTATTTTTCCGCCGTCTACGAGCTTCACGCTTTGTCCTGTTGAAGTGTTGCCTGTGAGCAACATATTCTTGCCACCAACACTTAAAGGATTTGCAGTCTTCAGTAGGATGTGCGATCTTCTGATGATATAAGCAGAAGTTAGAATGTACGTCTGCTTCATCAAGATGTATACCACCAGAAGAATTTTCTCCGAAAGAGGGCTGCGTCATTCCCATCGATATGGCTTTGGCGAATCGTTTCCTTGTCTTGATCCTGCTTTCATTTGCGGCGGATGTACTTTGATCTGCTGGGAGTGTTTCGAACCTTTTGTCCAGTCGCCGGCGTTTGGCCTTTTCAAATATGGCCATCTCACGCTCCCGATCAGCTTTACTTCTCAGGAGAGCTTCGTTTAGGAATGCGTTGATCATTTCATCTGACGGCCCCAGAAGTTCCGATTCAGGCTCTGTCCCCCGTCTCTCGGTGTAAGGAGCTTCTTTATCGTCTATCGACGAGTGAAAGATCACATGGCAGCTTGCCACATAATCCTCAGGTTCATCCGACGAGTCTTTTTCATCATCTCCATCTTCAAGTACGTGGCCGAGGAATTCTTGGAGCGTGATTGGAGTCTGCGCCTTCTGGTTATACTCTTCCAGCACGTCGATTTGTTTCTGCAGGTCCGTGCGCTTGTTGCCAGGCTTCACGGGCTTCTTGGATTTCTTCTTCTTTTTCGAAGATTTCGACGGCTGGGTGTGAATGCTTTGGCTATCACTACCAATATTTGGAGTTGGGCGCGGCTTCAGCATCCCCTTGATGATCTAAGGTTCCAACGGGTGCTTACATCTGATCGCCGGGCATGTCTGAAGATCATTCAGCATCCTTTTGGTCTTGGCCGAAAGAGCCACCTCCCATGGAGCTTCCCCAACAAAAGAGCACGTTGCCCCCGGTGTGTTTGTCTTCTTAGGAGTGTGAGGCTGTGGCGGATTCACCTTCCAGTTTTCGGATAGCGTGAACTTGCCTTGTTGGTACTGATCCTCGATCCATCCCTTAAAGACGAAGCAATCCTCGATTGGATGGCTTACCGCTTGGTGGTAAGGGCAGTAATTAGGATCGTTGACATCGCCTAGCTGCAACGGACGTTCCGGACTCGGAAGGTTGATGAGTCTGCTGCGCACTGCCAGCTCGAACAATCTCCTCGTTTTATTATGAGGAAACGAGTAACAACTGGTTTTATTACGGGTCATGATGTTCATATCGATCTAGTAAGGACATCCTAGTCTCTCCTCGAGGGATGGGCATGGACGCACGTTGTTTTGGAGAATAACCGGCTTTGAGTTGCTCGGCTGTTGTGGAGTATTGGCGACGAAAGTTGCTTTTCCTTTCCCTTTTTCATTTCGAGAGTCCGTCTTTGGAGGAGATGGCTTATGTCCCATCTGGTCCATTTGGGCCAACTTGTCAATCAAGTCCTGGAAAGTAGTTGGCTTGAAGAATATCATGAACTGGGAGATGGACGCCTGAGGGTCAAGAGTTCCTACGAACATACCCACCGCCGGCGCTTCTTCGATCCGCTGTTCGCATATCGATCAAAGATTTCGCCATCGGATAGCGTACTGGACCCACGTCTCGCCTGGTTTCAGCCTGGCATTAATCAGTGCCGTTATCAGGGTGCGTTCACTAGCACCCGCGAATCTTTGTATAAACAGTAGCTCCATCTCCGCAAATGTTTTGACAGAGTCGTTAGGTAGCTCCGAATACCATTCAAAGGACGTTTCTGCTAAGCTGCCGACGAATTGGCGAAGAAACAGTTTGTCGTCACCTCCAGTGTTTCCGCATAAGGCTCTGAATTGAGCGACATGCTGATGTGGATTCCCTATCCCTTTGTACACATGGAATTTAGGGATCGTATATCCCGGCGGGTAACTGATTTGGTCATACCAGCCCGGATAGGGTTGTCCGGTTCTAACAATTTGCCCAGCCGCTTCATTTGCCCGGTGAGCTCGTATTTGCTGAGCTATATAGTCGTCTAGTGCAGCTTTGGAAATGGTTTCCTCCTTGGCTGCTGAATGAGCCGGAGGTGGATTTGATGTTTCTCCTCTGTCGTTTTCGAGGATAATCGGATGATCTTCAGCTGGAGGATCCGGCTGTAACATCATTCCTACCATGTCTTGGAAGAGAAGCGCCATTTGTTTTATGTTAGCAGCTTGTTCTGCTGCTTCTCTGTCCTTCTTTCCGAGGACTCTGCGTAGGAAGTCAGTGTCAGTTTCTTGTTCGTGACGCTGTTCTGATGATGCCTCCGAGCTTTCTTTTGGCCCGGTAAGTGCGGCCATTGCAGTCATCATTTCCTTAAGCTTCTGTTGTTGCTCCTGGGCTTTGGTCACGGATCGAGTGAGCGGTCGGTGACCCGTCGAAGCACGACTTTCCTCCTTTCCGGAAGCCATATAAACAGTATGGACCATTATGCCCCCAGACTTGGGGCGTTTGGTTTCGGCGTCTTTACGCTCTGCCGTATTCATAAGGGCTTTCTCTGGCCTCCTTCTCTTTTGAGTGGTTGACGTTGAGGGGGCCGTTGCAGCGGGCACCCAGGTGGTTGTCGTCCTTTGTGGCTTGCTAGGACGGTTCTCTTCCTGCTGAATCTTCAGCTTCTTCTGTCGGCGGAGATAGTCTTGATTGATCACTGACTCCTGGACCCGTCGCCAGACTTTGTAAACTTTGGAGGACAGCCGCTGAGGGGGTTGTTCCAGTTTTGCTTCTGTAACATTCTCCACCGGTGGAGGAGATCTTTTCAATATGGCGGTAGGAGAGTTCCTGCGCACCTTGTTCAGCAATTCAAAGCTGTTTCCGGTTGGAACAGCAGCATCGATCTCCGCCGTTAGAGCTGGTGGAGTAAATCTAGACGGAGAGTTGCCTCCGGCCTTCCTCACTCGGCTCCAGTGGCGACATCGAGCGTGTCGCGCAGATGGTGTTGGTTCGTCTATGAGGATGGCCTTGTCATGCCCCCTGTTTTGAGGAGAAGCTGTTATTGACGCTAGCCGTTCGAAGACCGACGTTCGTTGAGAGGGGATAGTCAGTCTTGCGAAGGCCGACTTTTGAACAGGGGAAATAGCCTTCGTGACTTTGCATGGAGTAGGAGCTGAAACAGACAGTCTTGTGAAGACCGACCCTCCAGCAGGGGAAGCTGCATTGACGAATTTAGGAGCAGGAATGGCTATCCGCTTCGGGATGGCCGCTTCAGGTATCGCGGGCTTCTTCATGGGCCCACTTGAGCTTTGGCCCAGTTTGCTGAAAACTGAGGCATTGGACTTGGGCGACACTGTTGGAGATAGTGCCCTCAGAGTCAATTATTGGATCACAGGCACGTGATTGCAATGATTGAGGGAGGACCTATCCCGGTAGGACAGTCTTACTCGAGATGATAGTATGCTATCTGGTTTACCTTTATCATCGTGTACTGCTTCAGGTGACCTTACAGGTCGCTATTACACGCTGATAGAGCCCCTAGGATTCTTGCTTGACTGCCGGCAGTATGATGGCGATCATATACGTGAGAGCTGGTGGTCAATAAGCACATCCTTAAAAGGTCCCTAGTCGTGGGAGTTTCGAGACAGGGCATCGATTCTCCAGAGTAGACTAGTGTATACAGTCGAGACCCCGACGAGGGGCGGTGGCCGGTCTCATAAGCCACTGGTGTCAGTTGGTTCACCTAAGATGTATACAGGTGCTCATTGGGTTATGAGTACACCGGACAGGACTCGCCGGGAACATGCTAGTTGGTCTTATACCTGACGTCAGATAGCAGTTCCCTGGTGACATGTGTACAGGTTAGTTCATCGACCTGAGATCGTCATTTGTCTCGTGTGAGTTCCCACTGTACTTTGATTACTACCCTACCACGGCTCAAAGGAGTCGTGCAAACAGGTTTTAGTTGGGTACAGTCCCGAGCCACATGGAGGCAGTGAGCGGATCTGCAGGGGTTCATCTCTCCCGGTATTGGGGGTGAGGTCGCGCTGTGTCTAGGAGAGCCATTACACAAAGCCCTTGGCCGAGGCAGGAGATTTACTGGTAGGTATTCCAGTAGTATCTCAGGGTGTTCTGGGCTACACTCCGACACGACTTGTACCGCTTTTGGGGGTCTGACTTTTACCAACCCCCTAGGCCCGACATGCGATGCTCATAGACGAACGGACCGGACTGTACGGATATTGTCACTGACAGGCTCAGTAGGGTGTCAGGGTGAGCTTTCTCATTGACGTCCCTTTTGGTCAATAGCTGGTGGCCCGTCACGTATTGGCTAATACCTCTGACGTGCTAGTGGTTAAATCCACAGCTATAGTATTGACGAGTCTTTAGAGTCCACCACACTTTCAGTTACTCAAGCTTTCGGGCGAAACGCTGTAGAGGCCGTATGGAGATATGGCAGGGTCCGATCAGATACGTGCGGTATTGCACGGATCAGGATCGGACAGTTTTGTACTAGTAGCCATATAGTTATATGGCAGGGTTCGATCTGATACGTGCGGTATTGCACGGATCAGGATCGGACGGATTATACTAGCCGGCTTTGGTTTAAGCCGGATCCTAGTTTAGTACAGTGTAGGTTTTGTCTCATTGCATTTGTATCCGGTCGGAATACAGATGCGGGTGTGTATGCACAGTATCGGGGTTTTCCTGTAATTTATTACGGGACCAGTTTTCTGGAGTTGCTAGTTTGCATTCCGTTCCGGCCGGTTTTCCTTTGTTCTTTCCCGGCTGAACCTTTTGATGGAGGGTGTTATTTGCAAGTTTGCAAATAACACATTGTGGAGGGTTTTCATGCAAATGGTTTGATTATGAAAGCATCTTTTTTATTCCTTTCTTTTCTATCATCATTTCTTGTAAAAGGTGATTTGGATTGATTTGTGTTTGATGTGGGATTGTGATGATGATGTTTGGATATGGTCACCTTTCTCTTTCTCCTACACTCACCTCCCTTTGTATTTGTTTTGATTTCCCTACACCATTTCCTAAGATGAATGGCCGGCCACATTTTGGAGAGAGGAGGAAAAATGAGAGAGCTTCATTTGGTGTGGGAAATTCATCATCCATCTCATTTTTTCCATTGCTACCAAAATCCCCAAGTTCATTTTTCAACCTCTTTTCTCCATCAAGGCAACATAACCCCAAAGAGACAAAGCACTCTACATTCTACAGCAAATCTTGGGCACGTCGACTTGCCAGCTTCGTGCCCGAGTTGCCTCGGTATTGAGGTGGGAGCCCGTAAAAGATGCAGACGATGTGGTGCCCTTCCGACAAGGATGCGACGACCGGTGTTTCCGCGGGAGATCGGGACTACGACGAGAAGACCGGAGGACTCGGATCACTCGGTATATCTCTCACCCTTTCTCTTGTTAGCTAGTTTCGGTTAATGGTTACGATCCGGGTATATTGTCCGCGGTAGCGCCAGTTTAAAAGATAAGAAAATTTTGATTCCGCATTTTGGCCTCGGATAGACGGCCGGGGCGCTGCCGTGGCGCAACATGGTATCAGAGCCACGCCATTAACCTTGCCTAGCTTGTTCTAATGTGTTTTACTTATCCGATCGACCAAAATTCCAAAAACCGCGTTTTGCTTGCATCAGTTTTCTGTTGAAATTTTTTGATGTCTAAAAATTTTTCAGGTTGTAAAAAACTAATGTACTGGAAATTCTAAGACTGCTGTAAAAATTCGACGCAGTCAGTCGATCACTGAAGCGCGGAGCCGCGGCCAAACCCCCCTTGGGCCGCGGTTCCGCCGCACATTGGTGTCTTCACTGTGTCCAAATTTTCCAGTGGGCTTGTGGGCTGATTTTGGGGGTTTTGGGATATTAAATTTGGGCCCAGATTTTCTGTGAGTGCTACAGTATTGCTTGGGGGCCTACTTGTTAATTATTTGATCGATCGGATATTTTAAACACATTATTTCACAGTATTTACATTATATCTGCGACCGTGAATATCACTTGATCGGTAAATCCTGTCTAACTGCTATAGCCCGGTTAGACGGATTTGCGAACGTGACTTTCACGTTGATGTTCTGTATTTTGCTGTGATGTTGCGGATCGGTCGTGGGGGATAGCCTGGATGCAATGTTAGTACAGTTTTTTTTATATGTACATTTGATATTGCGGGGCGAGCGTCCGACATGTGGACTGCAGTCACTGCCTGTTTGTATTATTCTTTTGGGGCACGGCCTGGTTGCGGTCGATGTACCCGTTGTATGTATATTTTACTTTCTGTACTAGGACTACCCCGCGGAGGGGTGCACGGATAGCCGGGTTCTAAAGGGCAACGGGCCCGCATCTCACGGTATTGAGACGGAGGGGGCTTCACTCTAGGATTGGCGGGCTATTCGCCGCACTCGTAGGGGGTACAGGTTGACCCAGGAGGGGTGCCCAAGTTACCGGATTCCGTGAAGTGCTGGGTGGTCCATTCACGGTGCTGAAGGGGGCTGGCTCTCTTCAGGTTTTGGCGGGTGACTTGCCGCGCCCGTAGGGGTCTAGGATTTCATTGCACAGGCTATCCACACGACCAGGGGAACGTCGGGTTTCAGCAGCGGCTCTGTGAAACCCGGGGCTTCCAGATATCTGTATTGTTCTGTGATGCTGTATATTTCTGTGATGTTGCATTCTTATCACGCCTTGAGCGAATATAATATATTGGTATATATATTAGTAGATGTTGTATATGTTTTGCATCCGCGCTAGTCCAGTCCCCACTCTGTCGTTAGTTAAGTAACCTAACGGGTGATGACGGGACCCAGTGGCGAATGCGGATGGCATATACGTACATCAGTATATTTTCGTTCTTTGTGGTATAATCAATTGATGGGACTGCGTTGATTCGGATCAATGCAAGATAAACAAACCTATTCTGATGTTGTTGGAACATTTTTCAAAAAGCTGTTATTGCAAGGACGTTCACTTTTGTTTTGCATTGTGGTATTCATTTGGAATATCCTGCTCCTCAGTCGACGAGGCAAGGGCCAAGATCCCTTCACCGGGAGTGACCCCTTGGACAGAAGTTTGCGTCAGGGCATTAACTTCACTATAGCCGATTGCTTTTGCTTTGCATCGTGGTATTTAGTTGGAATATCCTGCACCTCATTCTACGAGGAAAGAGCCGAGATCCCTTTACCGGGAGTGACCTCTTTAGCAAAGGTTTTCGTCACTATATTTTTATAAAAGGCTATGCAGTTCCTTCAACGATATCAAGTTCATTACGTTAAAGGTTTTTCGCCAAAAACCAGTCGTAGCCCTCCGTCATTTCTTATGGGTATTATTTAGTATTCGTGCTGCGTTTGTTGACTCCGTCAAGACGTAGTGTACGGTAGCTAAGTGGTGCTTGTTTGTTGCATAAATGGGATTGGTTAGGACAGTCGTGCGGCCTTGTTGACTCCGTCAAGGGCACGTACGGGTGGGTTTAATGCAATCCAGATAATGACGGGTTGAACTTGACTAGGACTCTTTGATTTGTTGACTCCGTCAAGGTCACTTGAGTCCTAGGGGTAAAAACACACATCGGGAGTTTCAAAAGAACTGAAACTTGCCAGGCATGCGCATACCTTCTGGAGTGTGGTGACTTGAGTGGATTCCGTCAAGTTATCATGCGATGATAGTTGGATCCAGATTCCCACTGATGAGTTGGTTTACTCCTCGGGTGATCCCGACTAATTCTTCTTTAAGGTTTGGGGAAGAATTTGAGGTTACAGTGGGAGGTTTCCTGATTAGATAAAGTGATAACCATTCTGATCTAGGTTAGAGTGCACGCTGAGTGTTTCTTTTCTCTCTCTCTTTGGCAGCGACCATTGACCCGACCCTGGACTATGACTCAGTGACCAAGTTGACCGAACTTTCTTAACGCTGGCTTTTGGATTGTCAGAGTTGCAAACCTCATTGCCACTCCTACTTTTACCCTTTTCTCTTGGACACCCCGTATTACTACGAACGTCCACTTCCATTGGACAAAACCATCGTATGGTTATATACGAACTCGAAGGACTTCGAGGATGGTTTCTGGTTCTGGAGAAAACGAATAGGATTATTCAGTTGTCTTTTCTTTTCACCTTCTCTCATTGCGAGTACTCCTTGGTTTAGGAGATAGTACACCTATTACGCAAATTGGATAGTCTTCTTCCAAACCTTAGGCTGGTGCCGACCGGTAGGGAATGAAGAAAACCAATTAGCATAACGATGGTGTGCAGAAGGTATTAAGTTAAGACAAAGTAAGGGATTAGTAAGAGGGCAAAGTAAATTGTGACTGCTATTCACGATCAAACCAAGGATTTCTTCGCCAATCCTAAATCACCTTTGTATTTCTCCAGGACACTCCGTATCACTACGAAGATCCACAGTTTATTGGATACTCCATCGTATGGTTATATACGAACTCGAAAGGAACTTGTTCCAGTTCGGGGATGGATTCTGGTCCAGGAAAAATAGGAATACAGTTTATTCGGTTGTCTTTTATCTTCACCTTCTCTCGCATTGCGAGTGCTCCTAGGACTAGGACAGTACACCCATTATGCTTATTGGATAGTCTTCTTCCAAACCATAGGCTGGTGCCGAACGGTAGGGAAGGAAGAAAACCATTTGGCCTAAGGGGTGTGCAGAAGGTAATGACTAAAGACATATAAAGGGATTTGGAGAGGTGGCAAAGAATTATACGGTTATAGTTGTGAATCTGGATAATGGTAGAGGCATTACTAGGAATACCAGGATACCCCATCGAAACATTTCAATGTTTCAGTTCAGCTGTGTACTGTTAAAAGAAAACTGATTTCCCGATTGGACACTTGCTCCAGGGTATGTATTTACTAGGTTTGATTCTCACATCTGTATGGTTTTACAGATGATGAGTGGGAGTAAGTTATTGGGAATAGGGTAATCATCCTCATTATATCGGGATTCGTTGTAATCGGTGATATTTGAGGAGATCATCTGGGCTGTTTGCCGGTCGGCAAATATTTGGTTTTGAATATCCGCTGTTGTGCACCAATTTCAAATTGATATATCTGTATGTCTATTTTCATAGAGTGAGATATACCTTTTGATATTATGTCGATGACATTTACCTATATCAGTGGATGGTTAGGTAAG
This sequence comes from Agapanthus africanus, assembly GCA_030015575.1. Taxonomy (NCBI): domain Eukaryota; kingdom Viridiplantae; phylum Streptophyta; class Magnoliopsida; order Asparagales; family Amaryllidaceae; genus Agapanthus; species Agapanthus africanus. Next base: position 494,915,622 of record JASDDO010000012.1, on the reverse strand, counting down.
GAGCATTAAACAGCGGTGTAATTCTTCTTAACCATAAGTACAGTTTTCAACCTACGACACACAGTGAAAGAGTTGTTAGACTCAGCGGACTTATACAGAGTATTGTATGTTGTCCAGTGTCCATTAGGACAGAGGGGTTGGTCCTCATACTATATTCTGTTTACTTTTAACTTCTCTAGTTCTTAGACATGTGTTTCGTAGAAACACAGGGTCTAAGTTTTGAGGAGTTATAGGTATTTGAATAGAGTGGAGAACCAGGTGTAGCAAGTATCGGGATTCTTCAAAGTGACCGAAGATGTAGATACTTATGTATGGTATTCAGTTGATAGTAATGATAAAGAGAAATTACTTCTCTTTCAGGTTACTCATAATTGGAAGCATTCCTAAGTTGAGTAACGCTGATCGGCCTCCTTCCATTTAGTTGACACGCACTGGAGATAGCTGCATGATTTGAATCTGGTTCAATTAAATCAGTGCCTCTGGTTCTATATTGGATATAGAACAGTTCATATCTTAACGATGTTAAGGTACGGGGAGTTGTCCGGCTTATGATTAAAACCAGACACTGGACAACTCAAGGCACGTTTCTGTAATGGCTGTTTGTGGGTTGACCCAGGCTATGACGAGGGTTGATTTTCTACCATCTGGAAGATCAATAGTGATATTGTTCTTCACTCGCCACAAGTTTAAAAGAAATGGATTTTTCAGAAAACAGCAGTGGGTGTATGGTAGAACTGGAAGTGATTCCAGAACCGCAAACGATTACTGAAAATTTGATAGGAACCTAAAGATTCAATCTGGCTTGACATTCCATTAGCCACTCCGCAGATAAGGTGGGTAACTTCAGGCACCCGAGAGGTACTCCGGTAGCCTCAAGGACGGTGACAAGGAAGTTCTTGTTTACCCACACTTTCCATTGTTGTTGTTCCAGGCTGCGAGACCCGGCAGGAGGATGAGTATAGCGTCGTTCTAAACTAGCTTTGGAAGTGCACGTCTATATGACTCTGCCAGAGGGTTGTCGTAGTCAGTGGGAGCAGCGGAAGCATTGGTGGACAGTTGGCTTATGTCTATTTATAGACTGAAGCAGATATAGCGGAGATAGATCATCTATTTCTGATATGACAGTCATAGGTTTGACGTCATCAGAATAGGGGATAGATCTGTTAAGAAGGTAGTAGGGTGTGATGTCCTGGTTTTGGATGACATACACAGAGTAGGAAACGAAACTCCTATACTACGATCGGTTATACTTTGGTTGTCACACAGTGGTTTCTCCACACAGGACTTGGATATTATATCAGACATTCTGGTTACTAGATCTATGGTTTTAGATCTAGATTTGGGTGGTTTCCTAATCTGGGTACCTTGACAGCATTCTATGAGTATTTAGAATGGACGACTCCTGGCACGGTAGTACACCTGCAGGTAATGGAGTCACCCTCTCTAAAGGTGTCTTACAGACTAAAGGGGAGAGGGATACGCATGATTGACAGATCACTTGCTTAGGCAGTTGAGTCAATCATGAGATGTCAAGTACCACACCAGATATTGTTCTTGCAGTAGATGCAATAAGTTGATATTAATCCAATCCTGGAGAAACAATCGGAAGCAGTTTTAGGACATAAGTGCGTGTCCTAGGGATGTGATAACGACAGCCTCTTTTAGGAAACGGTTATCACTCCAGGCTTCCAAGGTGACATGGATGGCAGAGTGGCTGTCAGAGTTATAGTTTCTCCTTCTGAAGAGGGGCAGTATTTTAGACAGGTGGTCCAAGGCAATACTGAGGGAGGCATGGCGCTGGGTACTGATTAAGTTCAGTTATCGATACAGTCTAAGAAGTTTGGATTTGGAGTTCATTTATGAACCAGGTCCCATCAGATATCCAGACATACTCTGAGACAGGTATTGCTCATTTCGGGAGATGGTTTTCTCCGCGAACTTGAGATATAGAGAGACATAGAAAGAAACATCACAGCGGATCCACTCACTGAGGCTATTCCTCGAACGCAATAGTTTCGCAAACGAGCTTTGTGAGACTGACCAGTAGAGGAGTTGGGTGTTCGGTATCACACGGGCTGTAAGTATGCGACATCGCAATAATTAGCCTTGAGTGCAAGTGGGAGATTGTTGGAGATAGTGCCCTCAGAGTCAATTATTGGATCACAGGCACGTGATTGTAATGATTGAGGGAGGACCTATCCCGGTAGGACAGTCTTACTCGAGATGATAGTAGGCTATATGGTTTACCTTTATCATCGTGTACTGCTTCAGGTGACCTTACAGGTCGCTATTACACGCTGATAGAGCCCCTAGGATTCTTGCTTGACTGCGGGCAGTATGATGGCGATCATATACGTGAGAGCTGGTGGTCCATAAGCACATCCTTAAAAGGTCCCTAGTCGTGGGAGTTTCGAGACAGGGCATCGATTCTCCAGAGTAGACTAGTGTATACAGTCGAGACCCCGACGAGGGACGGTGGCCGGTCTCATAAGCCACTGGTGTCAGTTGGTTCACCTAAGATGTATACAGGTGCTCATTGGGTTATGAGTACACCGGACAGGACTCGCCGGGAACATGCTAGTTGGTCTTATACCTGACGTCAGATAGCAGTTCCCTGGTGACATGTGTACAGGTTAGTTCATCGACCTGAGATCGTCATTTGTCTCGTGTGAGTTCCCACTGTACTTTGATTACTACCCTACCACGGCTCAAAGGAGTCGTGCAAACAGGTTTTAGTTGGGTACAGTCCCGAGCCACATGGAGGCAGTGAGCGGATCTGCAGGGGTTCATCTCTCCCGGTATTGGGGGTGAGGTCGCGCTGTGTCTAGGAGAGCCATTACACAAAGCCCTCGGTCGAGGCAGGAGATTTACTGGTAGGTATTCCAGTAGTATCTCAGGGTGTTCTGGGCTACACTCCGACACGACTTGTACCGCTTTTGGGGGTCTGACTTTTACCAACCCCCTAGGCCCGACATGCGATGCTCATAGACGAACGGACCGGACTGTACGGATATTGTCACTGACAGTCTCAGTAGGGTGTCAGGGTGAGCTTGCTCATCGACGTCCCTTTTGGTCAATAGCTGGTGGCCCATCACTTATTGGCTAATACCTCTGACGTGCTAGTGGTTAAATCCACAGCCATAGTATTGACGAGTCTTTAGAGTCCACCACACTTTCTGTTACTCAAGCTTTCGGGCGAAACGCTGTAGAGGCCGTATGGAGATATGGCAGGGTCCGATCAGATACGTGTGGTATTGCACGGATCAGGATCGGACAATTTTGTACTAGTAGCCGTATAGTTATATGGCAGGGTTCGATCTGATACGTGCGGTATTGCACGGATTAGGATCGGACGGATAATACTAGCCGGCTTTGGTTTAAGCCGGATCCTAGTTTAGTACAGTGTAGATTTTGTCTCATTGCATTTGTATCCGGTCGGAATACAGATGCGGGTGTGTATGCACAGTATCGGGGTTTTCCTGTAATTTATTACGGGACCAGTTTTCTGGAGTTGCCAGTTTGCATTCCGTTCCGGCCGGTTTTCCTTTGTTCTTTCCCGGCCGAACCTTTTGATGGAGGGTGTTATTTGCAAGTTTGCAAATAACACATTGTGGAGGGTTTTCATGCAAATGGTTTGATTATGAAAGCATCTTTTTTATTCCTTTCTTTTCTATCATCATTTCTTGTAAAAGGTGATTAGGATTGATTTGTGTTTGATGTGAGATTGTGATGATGATGTTTGGATATGGTCACCTTTCTCTTTCTCCTACACTCACCTCCCTTTGTATTTGTTTTGATTTCCCTCCACCATTTCCTAAGATGAATGGCCGGCCACATTTTGGAGAGAGGAGGAAAAATGAGAGAGCTTCATTTGGTGTGGGAAATTCATCATCCATCTTATTTTTTCAATTGCTACCAAAATCCCCAAGTTCATTTTTCAACGTCTTTTCTCCATCAAGGCAACATAACCCCAAAGAGACAAAGCACTCTACATTCTACAGCAAATCTTGGGCACGTCGACTTGCCAGCTTCGTGCCCGAGTTGCCTCGGTATTGAGGTGGGAGCCCGTAAAAGATGCAGACGATGTGGTGCCCTTCCGGCAAGGATGCGACGACCGGAGTATCCGCGGGAGATCGGGACGACGACGAGAAGACCGGAGGACTCGGATCACTCGGTATATCTCTCACCCTTTCTCTTGTTAGCTAGTATCGGTTAATGGTTACGATCCGGGTATATTGTCCGCGGTAGCGCCAGTTTAAAAGATAAGAAAATTTTGATTCCGCATTTTGGCCTCGGATAGACGGCCGGGGCGCTGCCGTGGCGCAACAGACACGTTGAGAGGGGTCGCGGTAGTTGTAAGCCGATCAAAGACCGACTTCTTTGGAGCTTCTTGCAATGACATTGGGACATTGAAGCTCATTGGTGGGAGCATAGTCCCGAAGAAAAGCCCAGTGGTGGCCTGAGTCACCTGTTCCACCGGCAAGGTGAAGATGGAGGCCGCTTGGGGCCCATAAGTCACTCCTCCGGACGGGACGGAGCAGGAGTTGCAGTTGCAGTTAGTGCAGTTTGAAGCCATTGGTCGTCTGTTTTCTGCACGGAGCAAGACACCAAATCTAAGTACATCGAATCCACAGGCAACCATAGCAAACCGTGATTCTTTCGCGAACACGACACACGAAGTGTGGAGTGGAAAGAGGAAGAGGTCCCACCGGGCGTGCCAGAATCTGTTCCCCGCCGAATGACGCGGCGAAGGCGCGGTGGACGTCTTGCTTGAAATTTGGGGCAGATGCTAATTGGAGCTATCCGTCCACCTCTTCGAAGATGCCAAGTTGATTTATGGCACCATGTATCGAAGGTTTAAACGGATGCGGCCGATGTAGCAGACTTCGTCAGATTCCACCTCGTTTGAGGGGTTTTTGATTGTGGGGACGCTCTTCCCTGCAGGCGCAAGCCCCTGCAGTTAATTACGTACCGCATCGTGGTAACAACTTTCTCCTTCTCCAGATGGTCATTTTGTGTCGTGGGATTTTGTTTTGTGTTCAGTTGCCCGTGGATTGTATACGGAGACTAATTTGTGTTGTCTCCCGTAGGACGTGGATTAGTCCAAATCCGTATTTTCTTAGATTTGGGTTTGGGGTTTTGGTTTAAGGATACGTTAGTCTCATTTTTGGACTAAGATCAACTTAAACGTTTGTTAAGGACACGTTAGTCTAATTTCCAGATTAAGATCAACTTAACAGGATCATTTAGATCCAACAAAAGAGCATTTGGACTCTATTGTTTAGTTTAGAGACATTGCGGTCGATTACCAGTTTAAGGACATGGTGGTCCATTGTAGTCCGTGGAATGTATGGCTGTCGGGACCAATCACCTCTCTGAAGACGTTGAAGGATTACAACGACAAATATCAGAGGAGTTCAGAGATGTACCCTTGAACCAATGTTGGTTGGGAGATATATAGTCCAATTTGGGACTAAAGTCTGTTTGAAGGTTTATGAGCATATGGGCTCAGTTGATATGAGTTGAACATTTTATTGTTCTTGCTGTTGAGCCTTTATTTGGGCTCGACCCTTTTATTAATGCATAGCATTGGGCTCTGTAATTAAATGCATAGCATTTACATTTGGCCTGTTAGACCTTTACTTGGGCTCTACCCTTTTTAAATAATGCATAGCATTTATATTTGGCCTGTTAGACCTTTACTTGGGATCTGCCCTTTTAAATAATGCATAGCATTTATAGTGGTCTGATAGTGCACCACGTGGCTTGTCAGGCGCTTTGTGCCAGTTAAAGAGCGCAATGCGCTAGCGCATGCGAAGGTGACACGTGTCACGCTCTAAGCTAAGCGCAAGTCTGTTAGCGCAGCGTGCTTTCTGAGTGCGCTGTGCCAGTGAAAGACACGTGGAGTGCTCTGGTGCAGTGCGCTAGCTCAAGAGCGCAGTGCACTATATTTTGAAGCGCAAAGCGCGGATTGTTCTGTGGTTGACACGTGGCACGTTCTGGCGTAGTGCGCCAATCCAATATGCGCAAAGGCGCATTTCAAAAGTGCAAGGCACTGTCCAATAGCGTAGAGCGCATCTTGATCCAATTAAGATCAAAGAACAAATTGTTTATTCTCACAAAAGAGGTTCTACCTCAAGATTCAAGAACCAATGGTTCTTACTCTCATCAAAAGGCTGTACCTTTATATAGATCAAATGATCTATGAATGAAGTAAATTATTTCTTTTAATTTTTTTATGATTGGATCTTTCTAATCTTTTTCTTTTTATTGAAGATCTTGATCTTGTTCTTAGATCTTTGATCTTTTTAGAAGAGATTCTTCTTTTTTAATGAGATGATTTCATCTCTGTTCTTTAAGAATCAAATTCTTTACCTTTAAAGATGAAGAAGATGATCTTCTTTCTTCAAAGGCTTGCCTTTCTTCTTTTTAAGTTTTTCTCTCAAATTTTGCAGAGGGTTCTCTCTCTACTGTCTATTTATCTCTGAGACTTGGAGTCTAGGGGCCTTTATATAGAGCCAATTAATTTATTAAGTTAGTTACAGAGATCTTTCTCTGATTGATCTCGGGATATTTCCCCACCGTTGGATCTTTGATCTTAAGGCCTCTGTTTTACAGAAGATAATCTTCTTATTTTAATAAGATTGGAAAGATCTTTCTAGAATTTTAATTCTGATTGATTAATAATTTATTATTTAAAAGTGCACCTGCGTTTGACACGTGGTACGCAGCGCAGAGCGCAGCGTAACTGCGCTAGCACACACGTGGCGCGCAGCGCAGTTGCACAACGCAACTGCGCTAGCGTGCCTGTGTTTGACACGTGGCGCGCAGAGCAACTGCGTTAGCGCGTCTGTGTTTGACACGTGGCGCGCAGCGCAACTGCGCTAGCACACCACTGTTTGACACGTGGCGCGCAGCGCAGAGCGCAAGGAATCTGAAGCGTTGCTTCAATTAAAATTTGAATTTTGAAATTCAAATAGAGCTTTGCTCTGATTGGGGGTAAAGAAGCGTCGCTTCGTTCCAAATCTTTGACTTTGAACAGAGCTTTGCTCTGATTGGGAGAAGCAGAAGCGTCGCTTCATTTTTAAAATAGAGCTTTTCTCTGATTGGGGGAAACAGTAGTACTCTAAAGACTCGTCAATACGGCAGCAGTAGGTGGTGATCACATCAGTCACCCATAAGCCGTCAGCGGTACTAGCTGGACGTAACGGCTACCCAGGTATTGAGCAATTAGAAGATCAACAGTCAAGCTTGTCCAAACTCCCATGAAGCCTATAGGTAACACATACCGTACAGTCCGGTCTCTTCGTCTGATATGTTGCATATCGAGTATAATAATACCAGTGAACATGTTAAGATAAACGTAACCAGATAGCATACTATCATGTCAAGCAAGAAATTCCTCCATATATATGTCCAAGCATCCACTATACCATACAATAATGGCCTCTAGGGCATACATATCACTAACAATCTCCTACTTACACTAAGGCCAGCTTTTTTAGTATCTCATACCCAACATCCCAAAAAGTCTCTTGATTAGCATCTGAGGAAGGGCCTTGGTAAGTGGATCCGTTGTATTATCCTCTTTGTCAACTCTCCTGACCTCAATCTCCCGGCGATATACTATCTTCCTGATCAGGTGATACCGCCTAAGAATATGTCTGGATCACTGATGGGACCGGGGTTACTTGGCCAAAATCATAGATCCAATGTTATCACAATACACAGGTATTGGATGCTTAATGGATGGAACCTCATCAAGTTCATCTCATGAACTTCTTCATCCAGACAGACTCTTTGGCAACATTGTTGGTAGCGATGTATTCAGCCTTCATCGTCGAGTCTGCTATGGTATCTAGCTTGGAACTCTTCTAACATACCGTCCCTCCACCGAGGGTGAAGATAAAACCCGAGACTGACTTACTGTCGTCCTTATCACTCTGGAAGCTCAAATCGGTAAAGGAATCCACCTGGAGCTCACCGTTACCATACACCAAGAACATCTCTTTAGTGCTTCTCAAGTACTTAAGAATGTTCTTCACAGCTGTCCAGTATTTCTCCCCAGGATCTATTTGATACCTACTTACTACACCTAGTGAGTAAACTACATATGGTCTGGTAAATAACATCGCATACATGATTGACTCGACTGCCGAAGCATAGGGTATTCCTTGCATGCGAGCCCTCTCCAAATCAGTCTTGGGAGACATCTCTTTGGAGAGAGTGATTCTTGAACAAGCGGGTACATTACCACACTTAGAATCTTCCATACTAAGCCTCTTTAGTATGGTGTTTATGTACCTGGACTGGGACAATCCTAACATCCGTTTAGATCTATCTCTATAGATCTTATTCCCCAGGATGTAGGAGACATCACCTAGATCTTTCAAGGAGAACTTGTGTGATAAGAAGAGCTTGATCGAGTGTAGCATAGGAACACCGTTTCCTATAAAGAGTATGTCATCCACGTACAATACGAGGAAGAAAACCTTACTCTCTACTACCTTCTTATATATACATGGTTCATCTACATTTTTGATGAAGTCAAACTCTTTGATAGCTCCATCAAAACAGATGTTCCGGCTCCGCGATGCCTGCTTTAATCCGTAGATTAATTTAAGCAGCTCGCACACGCTTCCGCTGCTCCCACTGTCTACGAAGCCCTCTGGCTGTGTTATGTACACCCTCTCTCCTAAATCACCATTTAGAAAAGCGGTCTTGACGTGCAACTGCTAGATTTCGTAGTCATGGTATGCAGCAACGGTAACTAGGATCCTGATGGACTTAAGCATAGCCACTGGAGAAAATGTTTCATCATAGTCGACACCTGATCGTTGACGAAATCCTTTTGCTACAAATCTAGCTTTGAAAGTCTCAACTTTTCCATCTACAGCAATTATCTTCTCAAGATCCACTTGCCCCCGATGGGTTTTACTCCTTCAGGAGCAACTTCCAAAGTCCATACTTTGTTGGTGTACATGGATTCCATCTCAGATCACATAAAATCCAGCCATTTCACAGAGTCTCCACTTGTGATGGACTGCTTAAAATTAGTTGGGTCATCATCTTCCATGATGCAATCCTCGCTCCCACCGTCTATGAGAAAACCGTAGTATCTCCCAGGTGGATGAGGAACCCTACTAGATCTGCAGAGTGGCTGAGGTTCGTCGGAGACTATTGAATCCTCCGGTCCCACCAAATCGTCACTAATAGTTTGTGTTGCTGGAACTTCTTCCAGTTCTACTTCATTGCCACTAATTTCTTTGACAAGAAATTTCTTTTCTAAAAAGGTGGCATGTCGAAAAACAAACACCTTTTGTTCCTTGGTGTGGTAGAGGATATACCTTCGCGAATGTTTGGGATATCCTACAAATTTGCACAGAACTGACCTTGCCTTGAGCTTGTCCGGATTTTGCTTTTTAACATAGGCCGGATAACCCCATATCTTAACTCGTTTAAGAGATGGTCTCTTCCCATTCCATATCTCATATGGAGTGGTAGGCAACGTATTTGGTCGGTGTAGGGTTTTCTTAGCACCATGCCTAGGGTTTGGAAGCATCACACACGCCACTTTAAAATTTTTAGGAGGTGCTAAGCAAACTAACTATGAATCGGACTAGAAATTTAGGGTAACAAGTAACTAATATCACATACTAGTTAAGGTCTAACACTAAGTGGAGAAAAATACAACCTTTGTAGACTTCCCTTCTTGACTCTTTGGATCTCCTAGAGTTTGAACCGGCTTGCTTGAATCCTTCCAAGTCCACGATGATCCACCCGAAGTCCCTTTGCTCAAGCTCCAAGCTTCACTTGATCAAGGATGAAGATGAAGCAAACACTCTACACTAGTGGGCTAGACTAAAGTAGAATGGTGATGTGGGTTATGTTCTCACTTAAAAACCTTTCCTTTTATTTACTTCACTCACTTTTAAAACCCTAGAGAGCTTGAAGTAGGAAGAAGAGGGAGATGGCTAAAGCTAGAACTCTTTTAAGATAATTCTCAATAAAAATCAACATAGAAATAAATATCAAAGATATATTTAAGTCATGCCAAACTATGGTTATGAAATATCTAGATATTTTGATGTTTAGTTAAAGACCAAATGAAAATCAAACCATGGTTTAAAGTTAGGTCAAAAGAGAGAAGAGTGTAGAAACCCAGTCATGATTTAATTTCCATTTTCTTTTTACCTAATATGAAAATATACATATATATATATATATATATATATATATATATATATATATATATATATATATATATATATACACGTATATACGCATACGTATATACACGTATATACGCATACGTATATACGCATACGTATATACACGTATATACGCATACGTATATACACGTATATACGCATACGTATATACACGTATATACGCATACGTATATACACGTATATACGCATATATATATATATATATATATATATATATATATATATATATATATATATATATATATATATATATATATATATATGAACCATGTGAGTCTTGCATTGCCATCTCCCATGTATCAACAACCATGACACCCATGTATGCATGTATGTGTGCATTCATATCAACATATGCACATACACCCATTCATGCATCCATACATAAGAAAAGGCTTTATTTAAATGAGCTAAAAGTCAATATTAAACCAACATTTGATTTAATAACCTGGTCATATCACATACGAATCGAACAATAGAAAAACGCCCGATTAAAATACGATATCATATACACGCATTAAATCGAGCTCCCGCGCATATCTTATATGCACACCACATCGTTTCGCCTGAGCTAGGAAACTCCTGCGTGGGACTCTAAGACTCGTCAATACGCCGGCAGTAGGTGATGATCACATCAAACACCCACAAGCCGCAAGCGGTCAGCTAAACGTAACGGCCACCCGGGTATTGAGCGATCAGAAGAAAAACAAGCGATCCTGTCAAAACTCCCGTTGAGCCAACTGGCAACACTTTCCGTACAGTCCGGTCTCTTCATCAGATATGCTGCATATCGAGTCTAGGGATGGTATCGTCGACCCCAATAACTCAATAAGTCATGCCGTTGTATGTCACATAACAGATAAAGAAACTAATGATAACACTTATCAGTAAATCTCAGCAACCCTGGCCAGGGACTTCCTGTTATAGCCAATCGAGTATAGCGCAATATCAACCCCCAATACCGAGAGAGACGAAACCCCTCCTATCACTCATTGCCTCCATGTGTCTCGGGACTGTACCCAAAATCCACCTATTTGCACGACTCAGTAAAGTCGTGGCAGGGTGGAGATCAAAGTACAGTGGGAGGACACACAAGACTCTATGGCGATCTCGGGTCTACAGACTAACCTGTACCAGTGTCACCTGAGAATTGCTATCTGACGATAGATATAATACCACATAGGAGTTCTCGGCGAGTCCGTTCAGTGTACCCAGTCTCCACTGAGCACCCGTATACAATCTTTGGTGTCACCACACCAGATGGATATGTGATCATCCATCGCCCATCATATGGGACAAGAATGGTATATGCTAGTCTACTCTAGAATATCGATACCCCGTCTCGATACACCCACGACTAAGAACCATTCAAGGATATGCTTATAAACTACACGTGTCCTACTAGTATGATCCGCATCATAGTCCCAGTAGTCAAGCAAATATCCTAAGGGTTTTATCAACATGTACCAAATGAGTAAGATGCATGATCAAATGAACATGTCAGGATAAAGTAAACCAGATAGCATACTATCATGTCGAGCAAGAATGTCCTCTGAATATATATAAACACATACCGATACATCCACTATCATATAATGGCCTTTAGGGCATACATATATCCAACAATCTCCCACTTGCACTAAGGCCAATTATTGGCGTATCTCATACCCAACATCTCAAAAAGTCGCTCTGTTAGTTATATGTATGCCCTAGAGGCCATTACTATACATACGATGTATATTGTAGTGGATGCTTGGACATATATAGGGAGGACTTTCTTGCTCGACATGATAGTATGCTATTTTGTTACTCTTTATCTTAACATGTACTCTGATTGTCTCTATGTCACTTGTTGATAAAGCCCGTAGGATCGGTACTTGACTACCAGGACTATGATGCAGATCATACTAGTGGGGACAATGTAGTCGTCAAGTTCATCCTTCAAATGTTCCTAGTCGTAGGTGTATCGAGACAGGGCATTGATATACCAGAGTAGACTAGCGTATGCGCTTCTTGACCCATATGATGGGCGATGGATGATCTCATATCCATTGGTGTTTGACATCAGAGAAGGTATAAGGGTGCTCAGTGGAGATTGGGTACACTGGACGGACTCGCCGAGAACTCCCAGATGGTATTATACCTCACGTCAGATGGCAGTTCTCTGGTGACACTGGTACATGTTAGTCTGTAGACCCGAGATCGTCATAGAGTCTTGTGTGATTCCTACTGAGCTTTGATTTCCACTGTGCTTTGATTTCCATCATACCACGTCCAAGAGGGTGTGCAAAAAGGTGGCTTTTGGGTACAGTCCCGAATCACATGGAGGCAATGAGCGATAGGAGGGGATTCGTCTCTCCCGGTATAGGGAGTTGATGTTGCGCTGTGTTCGATTGGCTATAACTGGAAATCCCTGGCCAGGGTTGCTGAAATTTACTGGTAAGTGTTATCAGTAGTTTCTCGAACTGTTATGGACCTCATATCGACACGACTTATCAAGCTACTGGGGTCTGACATTTATCACCCCTAGGCGAGATATGCGACATATCAGACGAAGAGACCGGACTGTACGGGAGTGTTACTGATTAGATTCGCAGGAGAATGTACAGGCTTTCTTGTTGATCTTCTGATCGCTCAATACCTGGTTGGTTGTTACGTTTAGCTGACCGCTTACAGCTTGTGGGTGTTTGATATGATCATCACCTAGCGCCGGCATATTAACGTTTATTTAGAGTCCTACACAGAGGTTTCCTGGCTCAGGCAAAATGGAGTAGGAGCACATATGTGATATGTGCGGGACCGAGAATAATACGTGTATGCGATACCATATTAGATTCTCGCGATATGAGTTATCGGCCGGGTATATGAGATATAGCCGGGTCATCGGATCAAGTGTTGATTCGATGAACTGATACAGATTATATTAATCGGTTATTTGTGAAATAGCCGGATTATCGGATCAAGTGTTGATTCGATAATTTAATGTATAATTATATATTTGATATATTAAATTACATTAACTAATATAATCTCACTAAAAGATTCTTTTTCTCACTCGGGTAATACATTGATATACATGCGATATATGTTAATTGTATTATTTTATTTTGTTACAAAATATATTATATATGTGATATATAATATTGTAACAAGTAAAGGTTACAAATGCAACATGTTTTGTGGAGTTTAAACATGGTTAAGGTTTGGATTAGGGTTAAACCTTCTTGAAGCTTCTAGAAGCTTTGCTTTTGTTTTTAACTAAAGATATTTTCTAAAGATATTTTGGTTGATATTAATTAACCCAACCCAACCCTTCACCATGTTTAAGTCTCCACATGGGTTAAGTTATCATACTTAACCTATGGTTGCATTTCTAACCTCACTACTTTTCATTATTCATCACAAAAGGATTTGATCATCTTCTTCCTTCTTCTTCCTTGCATGAAAAGCTTTCTAGCTTTTTGTGAAGTGATGAAAATGAGTGAGAAATAGAAAATAAATGAGAGATAAATTCCTACTTCATCATCCTCATCTATTCTAGCCACTTAGATTAGGGTGTTTGCTTTGCTAATACTTGATTAGCAAAGCAAGAGCTTGGGTTTGAGTTTCTTCAAGGTAGATCATCTTTGTTATCGAAGATCGAAAGCAAGCTTGCATCTTTCTTTTGTGGAGCGTCTCTAGAGTCCGGATACTCGATGATCGCAGCGAAGGGACCTCAACACGGAGCTTTAGAAGTGAAGGACCGGACTACAAAGGTTGTAATCCCAAACTCTTAGAAGTAAAGTTGTTTAGTTGCTTTGTTTCTCCTAATCTCTAGTCTAAGATCTTGGTTAGGGTTGTTCGACACGTCTAAAATTTGAATCGGGCATGGTTGATGCCTTAAAGAACCTTGTGAGAGTGTCTAGTAACCCTATAGTGGTATCAGATACAAGCTAGAGTTTTAGGCGAAGTCTAGACGAAGTTTAAAGTCCGATCGAACCCCGAAACGTCGCGATTTACCCCTTCTCTGGAAATTTTTAAAAATGTTGATTTTTTCATATTAAAAATACTCAGAAAAATAAGCAGGGAATTCTAAGAATTACTGTGAAGTATGAAGTCCTAACTCCATCACGGGAGCGTGGAACCGCGGCCAAACCAAGGGTTTGGAGGCGGTTCCGCGGCCATCATGAGGAGTCAAGGTCTCGTACTTCAATGTATGATTCTTGGGTACTTTTTCATGCTTCTGGGAATTTTTAATTTTACTCAAGTGTTGAGTTTTCTAGAGATCTTTTGTATTCGTTGATTTGATCGGAAAGTTTAACTTCTTTTAAGTTTCTTCTGGGTAATTTAGAACGTGTTAAAATGTTCGAACGGATATCAATAACTCACTTTTTCCCCTGTCGGAAAATTTCAAAGTGTTGGCTTTTTCTTTAGTTAAAGAATGTTCTAAGTCGTGCAAGTAACGCGGTGGACCCTCTAGAAGAACACAAACCTTAACTCGATTATGTGACCGTCTGAACCGCCTCTAAACCTTAGGGTTTGGGGAAGTACGGCGTTGCCACATGTGAGGCGTTGGTTTGACCCTTCTACGGCTGGACCATTGGTACTGTGGCATGTGATGGATATTTTTTGAACTCCGCTCAAGTGTTGAGCCATTTGGGAAATCTTGGGTGTTTGTTTATTCGATCGGAAAGTTTAACATTGTCTATTTATCTGGAATGTGATACAATATTTGGAATCTACAAGCAGTTATGAGATAACTAATTTGAATGTTATAAATCTAGCAGTTTAGTCTCATTTGATCGGTTGCCACGGGATTTTGATGTGATCAAAAATCCATCGCAATCACGTAGCATACGCGGATACTCGCCGGGTAAACTTAATAGATAGCCACGCCCCATAGCCCCGACCAAGTGACTGTAGGAGAACCCCGTCGCCAAAAGCATCCGTTCGGGTGCTCGCGGCAGCGGTGTTCCGCCTTAGTGCACTTCGTCAACGGCATCCGGGGGTGCGGCCGTCTACTAAAGTTTGCGATGAGCATTCGATCAGAATATCGGGAATCTTATTGAATTTCCCGACTAGATATTGAAAAGTGTTTTCGAGATCGAGACTAAAATGCGGGGTTTATAATTGTTAGGCATGCGATGTCTATGGAATTCATTTGGTTAGACATGAGATGTCTAAGGAAATTGCGGATTCCAACTGTTGTAGTTTTACAATTTCTTTTCTGCGACCGTAAGTGTAATATGTGGTGTATCGCCGGTTTCGTTGCTATACATCAACGACAATCGGGATACGCATATTTACTTACGTTGATGATATGAGATGTTATGTGTTGCTGTGATATGTTATATTGGATCGTCACGTTTTGAATAGCCGGGGTTTTTATGTGAGATGAGGGTTTTTATTTTCATTCATGTAAAATTCATTGTATGTAATATTCTTTTATTGGGGCACTTCCGGGCTGAGGATGATGTCATCATTGTATATTATTTACTTTTCCACGTTAGGTAGACCCAAGGCGGGGGGCACAAGTAACCGGGTTCTAGGGTCCAGTGGGAGACCATCTCGAGGAGTCGAGACCGGGTGTCCTAACCCTAGAATTGGCAGTGTTGCTTGTAGCTCTCATAGGGGTCTAGGGATGTGGGTTTGGCTATTCATCACGACCGTGGAATCCGTGTTTTATACAGGCTCGTATAAAACACGGAAATCCTAGTATATCCAATATTTCATATGTTATCTTCTGCTGCAATATTCTGTGATGAGATCATATTACTGCCTGAGACGAATGTTTATATTATATATATGAGATATATGTTATATTGCAGATTTCGTTTCAAATGTAATGCTTGTGAAGTATAATAAAATGGGACTTCATTAATGAGATTAATGAAATAAAAGAAACCTAAAGATGTTGTAGAAACTTGTCTCAAAAACTGGTAGCTCTAGTTCTTGCATTGCATAGCGGTATTCCTTGTAGAACATCCAGCACCTTATTCGATAAGGAAAGAGCCGAGATCCCTTCACCGGGAGTGACCTCTTTAGCGAACCTAGCAGATGCTACAAACTCGGTTTTTCTTTTGATTGTTTTTATAGTTTTTGCTTTGCATAGTGATATTTGAGAAATATCCTGCACCTTATTCGATAAGGGAAGAGCCGACGATCCCTTCACCGGGAGTGACCTCTTTAGCAAAACTAGAAAAGGCCTAAAAAACATTCTAATCAAAATCACTCGATTCTATAACGATATCAAGTTCATTACGCAAATGGTTTTCTTAAAAACCTGTCGTAGCCTGTTCATATCATAATATTGCATTATTATATTTCCCATTCTTATTCTTTTTACAAATAAACAGGTGCTTTTGACCCATGTCTGCTACATAGTACAGGTTACAGGTTCTCGGAACAAAAACAGTGAAAAAGATAAAAGACGATGCAAAAGTGAGACTACAACCAACAAATAGAAAGATCTTGATCAAGCCTACACGAAGATCAGTTCACAAGTACAAGGCAGTGCAAGGTCCAAGACTTCGACACGAAGCGAATGGTTAAAGTCCGCTACATTACTCACTGTGGAGAACTGGAAGAGCCCTAGAAGCCATTCTGAAGAACAAAGCAAAGAAGTAGGAAGACAAACAAGAGAAGAGCCAGCACAAGGAATTACAGCCTTCAACCATCCATTTTGGCCGCGGAACCGCGACCAAACCAGGGCTGCGGCCGCGGTTCCGCGGCCGTGTGATGCCCGTAGTGGCGCAAAATTTTTCCATAACTTGTGGCGGTGCTGACTAGTCTTCCTAAGGGTATTTTTGTAAAAGCAGACATGCGACGATTGTAACCCTAGGGTTTTCTATGTCCTATAAATAGAAGCCCAAATCCTTGTATTAAGTCATGCCCCATTTAATTAATAAAATTCAGAATTCTTTTTGGAGAGCATCAATTTAGGAGTAAGTTTTCAATTCTTGCCCTAGATAATTTCTTATCTGCCCTAGTTAAATTTAATTCCTTGCCCTAGTTAGATAGTTAGATCTTTTATTCTCTGCCCTAAATAAATGTTTTTCAATTCCCTAATGAGCGAGTAGTCTCCTCGCTTGTTAGGGTTAGTTTTGGGGAAGGTTTGAGAGATGAAAATCTCTCACCCCTTTCTTGCCCGTCATATATTTTCATAGGATTTCATGCATACATGCACACACCGCTCCCTACGGCACCCTATCCCACGAGGTAGCGGTGATACCGTAGTATAAAGGCCCGGTTGAGCGTGTTTTCCATGGAGGTTAGGATAAGGATTGATAAAGGAATGTCAAGAACCTAGAGGAAGAAACATCTTCCCGAATGGTTCTAATCCACTTTATTAATAATTACCATAACTCCTAATAGATCTTAATATGGGTATAGAAAGCGGTGAGATTTATTGACTTTCCAAACTTAACCTAAACTTAACCCTAGCAAGATTTAGATCTAGATTAATTTAGTTTTTAGATTTAATCAATCCGTTCACACCGTTCGGAATTAACTCGTTAGAGCAATTAGGAAATTCACAAAATCCATGTGGACCGACCCGTACTCACCGGCTAGCTACCAAGCGACGCCGTTCTTGATTGCGGTTTAGAAATATTTTTGACAAATCAAATAGAGCAATTTCGGGTTAATATAAAATTAAAAAAATCATAAAAACTGAAAAATCAAAAAAATATAAAAATATATTATCTTTTATTTTTGTGAAGGGTATTTTTGTGTGAATTTTGCAGGATCTACAATCGAGTTCGGATCTGGAAAAATCCAGAGATCAAAACAACAAACGGCAGATCTGAACGAGCAGAGGATAATCAGAACAAAAAACAGATTTTTTTTGGGGAAAAGAGCCGTAACATTCACCGCGGAACCGCCGCATTAAGCCCTTTCCGACCGTGGAAACGCGGTGACCAGGTGACATCATCCACTCAAAAATTTTCTCGGGCCTTGACACCTCCTGAAGACCGCGGATCAGCGGCAAGAATACCCCTCTGGCGGCGGATCAGCGGCAGGAAGCTGACGTCAGCAAGAAAAATTTGCACTGTAATTTCTCTTTCTCTCTCCTCTGCTAATCCCGATATATCTTTTGTAAAAATCTCCTGCAGGATTCTTTGCGCTTTAAAAAAAAAAATCTTTCCCCTTCCAAAAATTGATTTTGTGCAGGATTCTTTGCACCGCGCTTAAATAAAAATTTTTGATTGCAAGTGGTTGTTACTGTTTTGCATATTTTTAATCGGACTTTAAGGGGCTTGAAACCAATCCAGATTGGGTGGGGATTTCATCACCCTTCCCAAGACCCCAGAAATCACATAAGGCATATGCATTGACCATTCTTAATTAAAAAAATACTAGACTCAGCCCTAAGGACGTCGCGCTCAATAGGACAGAGGACTAGTTGTAGACATCGGCCGTTAATCCTAACCTGACTTTGCGGTGTCTAGGCAAGTGTGTCTAAGGCGAGTGGTTACTTAATTAGGGCCACTACTTGTAGTGGAGAGCCTCCCACTCACCTGACACTTACCTGGCCGCAATTGGCGGTGAAGAGGCGGTTTGAGGTCCTATTTCTAGCCCTTTGGAACAGTTAGGATCTATCTAGCGGACCTAGGTGACCCTAGATCTAGGCCTGATTGTGCATTTGTGGTTGATTGCATTTGTGTCAAAGCCCTTTATCGAAAATCTTTTTTGCAAAAAGTTCCGAATAATAAGAAAAATGATTTTTTTTAAAAAAAAAATAATAAAAACTTGCAAAATTTGTCGCTAAGAAATCCTTGCACCACCGACCTTCTTTCTCTTCTCCCTCTTCCATCATGGGTACCCCACCTCATAAATCTCTTGCCGAACTTTGGTATCCTGAACCTAACTTTGCTTCGTACGTGAATTGTTTCGGTCGATTTAAGGACGATCCCTCCATGCCCAAAATTTCTTTGAAAGATCAAATAGAAGCGTCTAGGAGAAACAACTCGACGTTGCAATCCACTGTGTCAACCATGTCAACCTTCACCACCTTCGTACGTTGATACCACTTTTTCGAGTCCTGTTGTAACTCCTAAACCGATGTCTATTGCTGAGCATATTGCACAATCTCGTAGCTGATCTTTCACTCCTCTCCACACATCCAGTTCTAGGGATCAACAAGTCCATTCACCCTTTTATACAAATGTTGATCCTACTCCTGTCCAATCATCCAATTCCTACCAATCCTACCCGACTTTCCCACCTTCACTAGACATTGCTTCTACACGGCCATTTAGGAGTTTCACGTATCCAAACAATTTCGAATCTTTTACCGAAACCCCTTCACAACCCATGTCTAGTTTGGAACAGTCGTTGGGAGCTTATATTTTAGCAACAAACAAAATGATAAGGAATATGGATGCGTCCATGGCCGCCCTTATGCAACCTAGTGAACCGGTAGTTAGTTTCCAACTAGCTCCAAAAATTCCAATATATAAGGAGGCGGTTGGACAGAGTGCGAATTTGAGAGGAGAGAGTGAGTTCTACACCTTTCCAAATCAAACCTACCCACACCCAGTCCACAACTCCGGTTTTCTATCGATTGTCCCAAATGATTCACAAGTTGAAAATAAAACATTTAACGAGTTGTGTGACTTTGTAGTGCTTGATTTGCCAGATTGTGAAGAATCCCTTTCGAGTAGAACCACACCTAATCCTTTTGAACTTTACACCTCCACTCTAGAACCTAAATTGATAAATATCCATGCTTTTGATGAGGTGTTAGAAAAAATTGATTTTCACTTGATTAAGGATTTAGACGCCGGGAATATTTTGGATGATGAACCTGTACATTTGATTGAAATTTTATGTCCAATTCATCATCCCGAGTCATTAAATGTTTCTCCCGAACTTTATATGCGTTTTGATTTTGATGATAATGGCATGGATGAGCTAAATTTTGGGGAGAATATTAAGGAAATTATTGAGGATGAACCAGTTTTGTTTGATGAGTCGGATTTCCAAATTCATCATGTCCCTTCCACTGATTGTGTACACCCTCCTGAATCTTTAACTGATACCATTCCTCACTCACTTCCCTCCGTCCTCGTTCCGACCTTGCAAGAGACCGTTATGCTTTCATCTCCAATACCAAGTTCGACGTACCCATGCTTGCTCACGAATCTTGAGGGATTTAATCTCAATTTTCCGCAGGTTGATAGATTAGCATAATCGCTTTTTACATATCGGTCATTACAAATTGTGCTAATTTATACACTCTATCCCCACCCTCAAGTTCGTATTCCTACTTTCTTTGGTTCTTCTAATCTTCCTTTAATGATACCGAGTGTTGATGAATCACAATCCGATATTTTGAGTTCGATAATTTTAGAATCACAATCAAGTGTGTTGAATTCTGGCGTGACACTTTTTGAGATTGAAACGTTCAATCGGACCTTCGATGAATGTTTCGAAGATATTTTCGCCGACGAACTCGCATTCTTAAACGATACGGATTTTGTGATTAATCAACTTCCACTCGAAGAAGTAGAACCCCTACCATTTCTTTTTCCTTCCTCCATTCTCCTCCACCAAGACCGTATACCGTTTCTACCTCCACACGGTCTCGTGTGCTTCTCATTTCTTTTCTTTACACTCATTTCTTTCACCAACCCCACCATTATCACGATAGAATTTTTGAATGGTTGGTGCTAACTTTTGGTCTGTGTAAGGCCTTGTATAGTTTGATTTTTCTCCTCCCTAACTCTGAACTTTAATGCTTAAACAGTGGAAACACTGTTTCACTTAAGTTTGGGGGGAATCTTGTTGTACATATATTTTGTTTTCCTTTAAAATATAACATAAATAAACAGGGGAGTGCCGACATTTTGACCCTCTTGGTGTAGCATGACAGTGAGGACACTGTCAAGTTTAAGTTTGGGGGTATGCTCGGTAAGCCTTCTTCCTTCGCATTCATATGTATATTCTTGCATTTGCATATTTATTTTAAAACCCATAAAAATTGATTTTTTTCAAAAATTATAAAAATAAATGTATTCAATTTTGGCCATAATTGACTTGAGTTTGACAAAAAGGTTGACTAGCTAGGAACAACTAGATCTTAGACTTAGTGAATTAAAAACCCTAAAAATAACCTTTCTTAAAGCTTAACGGTAGAAAGTATATGTCTTTGTAGTTTATCTAGAAATAGGCAAATTTTGAGTTCACTTCTTGGGCTAAGTTAAAACAAGGGAAGAGTATTGATGTTTTTATTAAAGTATAAGTTTGAAAAATAATTCCTAAGCTTAAGTCTAGATTCTGAAAATATATACCCTACAACTTGCACAAACACGCACCTTGAAACTTGGAATAGTAGAAGAGACCTTGAAATGCTCTTGTCTAAAGTTCTTAGTACGAAGAAAAAAATAAAATAAAAATACAAGTGTGAATAAAGAGGAAAAAAATGAACACTGGTTTTTGTGATTACTTAAGGCTGCAAAAATAGAAAAATATTTAGCGAGGGTGCTTCATCACCTAGTACCTTAGACCAACAGGTTTGGGAGTCACCGCTAAAGCCTTAGGTGTTACAAGACTAGGAATTACGCTTTATTGTGCAAACACATCTTGTAATCGGTTGTTGGTACCTCAAGAAGTATTAACGGTCGCATGAATGATATGTGAGCGAAATTCATCTAACAATTCACCGATTAAAAAGTGCTTTGGACAACGGACAAGAGTATGATTACTTGATTTGAATTTCCAAGTGTAGGGGTCATATACACACACATAGGGATATGTGATTGGGGTTTAGATAAGAGATAGGAATGAAGAATATGACTTGTATCTTTAATAGAGATGATAAAAACTCCTAAGTTGAGATAGAACCCTAGAAGGAAGACTTAAGAGATGCCGAAAGCTAAGTAAGTCTACAGAATATATATAATTTTAAGTTAAATGATAATGGAGCGTGAAGAATACGGGTGGATAATTTATGAGTCGAAGATAATTGAATTCCTTGTTGGAAAACATAATTGGAGAATAAAAGTTAATGGGCCAAATTGATAGGATTTTGTGGGTAGTATCCGCTGAAAACCCTCAGGAGACAACACTCCTCCTACTAGGGACACCTAGAGGTTTAACGGCTTGTTGCACGTGCTCAGTGCAATCGCATTTCCCTGTGAAAGTGAGGTTAGAATTTTGTCGAGAATAAAACTAGGTTTGCTCGAGGACGAACAAAAGGTAAGTTTGGGGGTATTTGTTCATATCATAATATTGCATTATTATATTCCCCATTCTTATTCTTTTTACAAATAAACAGGTGCTTTTGACCCATGTCTGCTACATAGTACAGGTTACAGGTTCTCGGAAAAAAAACAGTGAAAAAGATAAAAGACGATGCAAAAGTGAGACTACAACCAACAAATAGAAGGATATTGATCAAGCCTACACGAAGATCAGTTCACAAGTACACGGCAGTGCAAGGTCCAAGACTTCGACACGAAGAGAATGGTTAAAGTCCGCTACATTACTCACTGTGGAGAACTAGAAGAACCCTAGAAGCCATTCTGAAGAACAAAGCAAAGAAGTAGGAAGACAAACAAGAGAAGAGCCGACACAAGGAATTACAGCCTTCAAGCATCCATTTTCGCCGCGGAACCGCGGCCAAACCAGGGCTGCGGCCGCAGTTCCGCGGCTGTGTGATGCCCGTAGTGGCGCAAAATTTTTCCATAACTTGTGGCGGCGCTGACTGGTCTTCCTAGGGGTATTTTTGTAAAAGCAGACATGCGGCGATTGTAACCCTAGGTTTTTCTATGTCCTATAAATAGAAGCTCAAATCCTTGTATTAGGTCATGCCTCCTTTCATTAATAAAATTCAGAATTCTTTTTGGAGAGCATCAATTTAGGAGTAAGTTTTCAATTTTTGCTCTAGGTAATTTCTTATTTGTCCTAGTTAAATTTAATTCCTTGCCCTAGTTAGATAGTTAGATCTTTTATTCTCTGCCCTAGATAAATGTTTTTCAATTCTCTAATGAGTGAGTAGTCTCCTCGTTTGTTAGGATTAGCTTTGGGGAAGGTTTGAGAGATGAAGATCTCTCACCCCTTTCTTGCCCGTCATATATTTTCATAGGACTTCATGCATACATGCACACACCGCTCCCTACGGCACCCTATCCCACGAGGTAGCGGTGATATCGTAGTATAAAGGCCCGGTTGAGCGTGTTTTCCATGGAGGTTAGGGTAAGGATTGATAAAGAAAGGACAAGAACCTAGATGAAGAAACATCTTCCTGAATGGTTCTAATCCACTTTATTAATAATTACCATAACTCCTAATAGATCTTAATATGGGTATAGAAAGCGGTGTGATTTATTGACTTTCCAAACTTAACCTAAACCTAACCCTAACAAGATTTAGATCTAGATTAATTTAGTTTTTAGATTTAATCAATCCGTTCATACCATTCGGAATTAACTCGTTAGAGCAATTAGGAAATTCACAAAATCCCTGTGGACCGACCCGTACTCACCGGCTAGCTACCAAGCGACGCCGTTCTTGATTGCGGTTTAGAAATATTTTTGACAAATCATAGCCCTCCGTCATTTCAGATAAGTAGTATTTAGTATTCGTGCTGCGTTTGTTTGCCTTTGTCAAGGCGTAGTGTGCGGTAGCTGATTAATGCTTATATGTATAAGCATATGATGTGATTGAGTTAGGGTAGTCGTGCGACTTTGTTGGCCTTTGTCAAGGGTCGTGCGGGCGGGTTTAATTCAATCAGGAAATGACGAGTTGAACTTGACTAGCATCCTATGGTTTGTTGGCCTTTGTCAAGGTCATAAGAGGTTAGGGGTAAAATATTATCGGGAATTTCAAGTGTTGAAATTTGCAATGAGATTGCATACTTTCTATGAGATAGTTGGATCCCGATACCCGCTACGAGTAAGAGTTACTCCTGGGAGAGTTTTATACATTACAATTAGCCGATCAAGTAGGTGTCTAGAAAGGTGTCAACGGGGCTATGCCCCTGGGAAAACGAGGTTTATTTTAATTAGGTCCGTGCGAAAGCACGGGGAACCTCGCTCAAAGTATCGGCACTGGCCTGGCTGAAAAATTGGCGAACTTGTAGAGTGTAATTAATCCCGGCTAGTCTTTCCTTTTAGGGTTTGAAGGAAGATTTGACTAAAACAGTGGGAGACATCCTGATTAGATATATTAATAACCAATCTAATCTTGCAAGAGCATACGCTGAGTGTTTTCTTCTATCTCTCTCCAAGTAGCGACCATGTCACGCCTTAATCAAGATAATAATACGGATGTATTGACCGAACCCGCTTGTTATACTGCGCTAAGGAACGTTGGTCCCACTCCAACTTATAATTGTTATAAGACAGAGCAGGAAATAGAGGATTACCAGAATTCCCGTGCCGCCCAAACGAAGAAAGTGCATGCTGATGCGTCTTCTTCGGGTGTGTTCATTACCAAGAACTGTTTCTCAGTATCCTTTACGTCCTGGGTATAAGATACCGGATCAGGATCCCGCAAATGTAATTTGTTATATGGGCTACAGATAGGTAGATAATTGAGAACGGGTGATAAGTTTCAAGAGTTGGAAATGATGCAAGTGTTGCAGCCAAGTCTGTTGGCAGTTATCACCCTGTATTACCAGAATACATTGATTCTGAACGAATGTTATTAGATACCGAACCTAATACACAACATCATATCAGTCTCTTTATTAGTAAAGAAGGATATAATTTTGTATTGTTGGATAATGTTTTTAACATTTCCTATATCAAGAGTTGATCGGTTCAGGCACGTTATCTAAAAGTATAGACGTTCTAAATCAAACCACGGTTCTTAATGTACAGAACACACACAAGAGGAAGAGTTCAAAAATGAACGAATCCTTCTTGAGGCATTGTAGACTAGGTCATATCAATTCGACCTAACTAGCTGAAGTTACATATATATGCATATTTAAATTAGTTTGAATTTACATCTTGTGAAACTTGCCGGTCATGTCACAAAGATAAGATGACCATAGCTCTGTTTATTGGAAACAGAGAAAGAGTTAGTGAACTCTTGGGATTGATACATGATGATGTATGTAAGTTCCCTGTCTACACATGCCAGGACCGGTTCTTTGTACTTCATTACATTCACTGTTTATCTCTCAAGATTCGGACATATGTTCCTGTTGAAACACAAGTCTGAACCTTTTGAGAAATTCAATGAATTTGAGTTAGAAGTAGAGAATCAAAAACGGGTATAAGTATTATGTCCTTTGATGAGATCAAGGAGGAGAATACTTGAGCACGGAGATTCCTGGACTATTCTAAAGGAGAATGAGATTCTCTCTCAGCATCACTCCTCCGTATACACCACAGCACGTCGGTGTATCGGGGTGGAGTAATCACACCCTATTAGATATGGTGCGCTCTATAATGAGTACTACTGAGTTTCCTATTTCCTTTTGGGAGTTATGCACTTGAGAAGTTGCATACTTATTGAATAGGGTTCCAATCAAATCAGATACCTACCACTTCATATGTAATATGGAATGGGAAGAGCCCATCTCTTAAGGAAGTTAAGATTTGGGGTTGTACGGCATATGTCTAAAAGCATAATCCGGACAAGATCGAGGCAAAGTAAGTTCTGTAAAAGTTTGTTGGATATCCCAAGCATTCGCAAAGGAATATCTTCTACCAAACCGAGGAACAAAAGATATTTTGTTTCTCAGCATTCCACCTTTGTGAAAGGGAATTTCTTGTGAAGAAATTAGTGGTCATGAGGTAGAACTGGAAGGAGTTCCAGCTATACAAACTGTAGCCGATGATTTGGTAAACCCGAAGGATTCAATAGTTTCCAACGAATCTCAGCCTCTCCGCCGATCTAGTAGGGTTCCTCACCAACCTGAGAGATACTTCGGTTTTTCTCTATGACAGTGGGAGCAAGGATTGCATCATGAGATGATGACCCAACTTGTTTCGAGCAGGCCATCAGGAGTAGGACTCTGTAAGAATGGCTGGATGCTAAGCGATCTGAGATGGAATCCTTATACACCAACAAAATATAGACTTTGGTTGCTTTATCTGAAGGGTTAAATCCCCATCAGGAGCAAGTATATCTTGAGAAGATTACTTGGTGTACATGGAAAGGTTGAGACTTTGGTTGCCACTGCTACATACTATGACTACGATATCTGGTGGTTGGGTGTCATGACTGCTTTTCTAAATGATGTTTTGGAAGAGAGCGTCTATAAGTACACAGCCAGAGGGCTTCGTAGATAGTGGGAGCAGCGGAAACGTGTGCAAGTTGTTAAATCAGGTATCGCGGAGTTGGAACATCTGTTTTGATGTGATAGTCAAAGAGTTTGACTTCATCAAAATGGTAGATGAACCTTGTATATACAAAAAGGTAGTATGGCGTATGGTGGTGATCCTCATAGAGTACGTGGATGACATACTCTTGATAGGGAAGGAGTTTCCTATGCTACGCTCGGTCAATCTCTGCTTATCACAAGGATTCTCCATATAGGATCAAAGTGATACCTCCTAAATCCTAGGTTTTATATCTATGAAATAGATCTAAATGGATGTTAGGATTCTCACTAGTTGTAGTGAGATGGTATCAATCGATCCTGGGGAGAATCACTGGAAAAAGGTTCCAGGATGATAAGGACGACTGAATGTCAGTCGCAGGCATTGTCTTTACCCTCAGTGGAGGGACGATATGTTGGAAGAGTTCCTAGATAGATACCGTGACTTACTAGACGATTAAAGGCAAGATACATCGTTGCCAAGGATGCTACTAAAGAGGCAGTCTGGATATATATAAGTTCATGAGATGAACTTTGTTTCAACCATTGTGTGACAATGGAGTTATGGCTTTGGCCTAGGAACCTCGTCCCATCTGAAATCCGGATATAATTCTTAGGCAGTATCACCTGATCATGGAGATGGTTGATCTCCAGGGAGATCGAGATTAGGAGAGTAGACATAGAGGACAACAGCACGGATCCACTCACAAAGGCCTATTTCCCAGTAGAGACTTTCATGGGATGGTTGAGTATAAGATACTTCAACCACAGCTGATTGTTGGGTATGCGATACCACAACGGATGGCCCTAGTGCAAGTGGGAGATTGTTAGTTATATGTATGCCCTAGATGCCATTACTGTACATACGATGTATATTGTAGTGGATGCTTGGACATATATAGGGAGGACTTTCTTGCTCGACATGATAGTATGTTATCTGGTTACTCTTTATCTTAACATGTACTCTAATTGTCTCTATGTCACATGTTGATAAAGCCCGTAGGATGGGTACTTGACTACCAGGACTATGATGCAGATCATACTAGTGGGGACAATGTAGTCGTCAAGTACATCCTTCAAATGTTCCTAGTCGTAGGTGTATCGAGACAGGGCATCGATATACCAAAGTAGACTAGCGTATGCGCTTCTTGACCCATATGATTGGCGATGGATGATCTCATATCCATTGGTGTTTGACATC
Organism: Agapanthus africanus; assembly: GCA_030015575.1. Classification (NCBI taxonomy): domain Eukaryota; kingdom Viridiplantae; phylum Streptophyta; class Magnoliopsida; order Asparagales; family Amaryllidaceae; genus Agapanthus; species Agapanthus africanus. Next base: position 494,887,934 of record JASDDO010000012.1, on the reverse strand, counting down.
AGAGAAGGTATACGGGTACTCAGTGGAGACTGGGTACACTGGACGGACTCACCGAGAACTCCCAGATGGTATTATACCTCACGTAAGATAGCAGTTCTCTGGTGACACTGGTACAGGTTAGTCTGTAGACCCGAGATCGTCATAGAGTCTTGTGTGATTCCTACTGTGCTTTGATTTCCATCATACCAAGTCTAAGAGGGCGTGCAAAAAGGTGGCTTTTGGGTACAGTCCCGAATCACATGGAGGCAATGAGCGATAGGAAGGGATTCGTCTCTCCCGGTATAGGGAGTTGATGTTGCGCTGTGTTCGATTAGCTATAACTGGAAATCCCTGGCCAGGGTTGCTGAGATTTACTGGTAAGTGTTATCAGTAGTTTCTCGAACTGTTATGGACCTCATATCGACACGACTTATGAAGCTACCGGGGTCTGACGTTACCACCCCTAGGCAAGATATGCGACATATCAGACGAAGAGACCGGACTGTACGGGAGTGTTACTGATTGGATTCGCAGGAGAATGTACAGGCTTGCTTGTTGATCTTCTGATCGCTCAATACCTGGGTGGCTGTTACGTTTAGCTGACCGCTTGCAGCTTGTGGGTGTTTTATATGATCATCACCTACCGCCGGCATATTGACGTTTATTTAGAGTCCTACACAGAGGTTTCCTGGCTCAGGCAAAACGGAGTAGGAGCACATATGTGATATGTGCGGGACCGAGAATAATACGTGTATGCGATACCGTATTAGATTCTCGCGATATGAGTTATCGGCCGGGTATATGATATATAGTCGGGTCATCGGATCAAGTGTTGATTCGATGAACTGATACAGATTTTATTAATCGGTTATTTGTGAAATAGCCGGATTATCGGATCAAGTGTTGATTCGATAATTTAATGTATAATTATATATTTGATATATTAAATTACATTAACTAATATAAGCTCACTAAAAGATTCTTTTTCTCACTTGGGTAATACATTGATATACATGCGATATATGTTAATTGTATTATTTTATTTTGTTACAAAATATATTATATATGTGATATATAATATTGTAACAAGTAAAGGTTACAAATGCAACATGTTTTGTGGAGTTTAAACATGGTTAGGGTTTGGATTAGAGTTAATCCTTCTTGAAGCTTCTAGAAGCTTTGCTTTTGTTTTTAACTAAAGATATTTTCTAAAGATATTTTGGTTGATATTTATTAACCCAACCCAACCCTTCACCATGTTTAAGTCTCTACATGGGTTAAGTTATCATACTTAACCTATGGTTGCATTTCTAACCTCACTACTTTTCATTATTCATCACAAAAGGATTTGATCATCGTCTTCCTTCTTCTTCTTTGCTTGAAAAGATTTCTAGCTTTTTGTGAAGTGATGAAAATGAGTGAGAAATAGAAAATAAATGAGAGCTAAATTCCTACTTCATCATCCTCATCTATTCTAGCCACTTAGATTAGGGTGTTTTCTTTGCTAATACTTGATTATCAAAGCAAGAGCTTGCGTTTGAGTTTCTTCAAGGTAGATCATCTTTATTATTGAAGATCGGAAGCAAGCTTGCATCTTTCTTTTGTGGAGAATCTCTAGAGTCCGGATACTCGATGATCGCAGCGAAGGGACCTCAACACGGAGCTTTAGAAGTGAAGGACCGGACTACAAAGGTTGTAATCCCAAACTCTTAGAAGTAAAGTTGTTTACTTGCTTTGTTTCGCCTAATCTCTAGTCTAAGATCTTGGTTAGGGTTGTTCGGCACGTCTTAAATTTGAATCGGGCATGGTTGATGCCTTAAAAAACCTTGTGAGAGTGCCTAGTAACCCTACACGCTCATGCTGCGGCTGAGGGAGGGCCTTGGTGAGTGGATCCGCGGTGTTATTCTTTGTATCTACTCTCCTAATCTTGATCTCGTGGCGATCAACTATCTCCCGGATCAAATGATATCGCTTCAGGATGTGTCTGGACCTCTGATGGGACCTGGGATCTTTGGCCAATGCCACAGCCCCATTATTATCACAATACAATGGTATTGGATCAATAATAGTTGGAACTACTCCTAGCTCCGAGATAAACTTCCTCATCCAGACGGCTTCCTTGGCAACATCATTTGCAGCAATGTACTCAGCTTCTATCGTAGAGTCTGCAACGGTATCCTATTTAGAACTCTTCCAACTCACCGCCCCTCCGTTGAGGGTAAATGCAAACCCTGAGATAGACTTGTTGTCATCCTTATCACTCTGGAAGTTCGAATCGGTAAAGGCCTCCATTTGGAGATTCCCGTTACCATACACCAAGAACAATTCTTTAGTCCTTCGCAAGTACTTAAGAATGTTCTTCACAGCAGTCCAGTGATTCTCCCCTGGGTTTGACTGATACCTGCTTACTACACCCAGTGCATAAGCTACATCAGGGTGTGTACACAACATCGCATACATTATTGATCCTACGGCTGAAGCGTAGGGAATAATGCTCATGCGAGCTCTCTCTTCATCAGAATTTGGGCAAAAGTCCTTGGAGAGAGTGACTCCATGGCAAGCGGGTAAAGTACCCCCCTTGGAGTCTTCCATTCTAAACCTCTTTAGGATGGTGCTGATGTACCTGGTTTGGGACAATCCCAATAACCTTTTGGATCTATCCCTATAAACCCGTATGTCCAATATGTACGTGGCATCACCCATGTCCTTTATGGAGAACCTTTGTGATAAGAATGATTTGACCGACTATAGCATAGAAATGTCATCCACGTACAATATGAGGAATGCGACAGTTCTCCCTACAGTCTTCTTATAAACACAAGGATCATCTGGATTTTTGACGAAATCAAACTCTTTGATAACATCATCAAAATAGATGTTCCAATTCCGTGATGCCTGCTTTAATCCATAAATGGATTTAAGCAACCTACATGCTTTCCCGCTGCTCCCACTGTCAATGAAGCCCTCTGGCTGATCCATATAAACGCATTCTTCTCAATCACCATTTAGAAATGCAGTTTTAACGTCCATCTACCATATTTCAAAGTCGTAGTGAGCAGCAATAGCAAGTAGGATCCGAATGGATATAAGCAGGGCTACCGGAGAGAATCATAGTCCAGTCCTGGTCTTTGACGAAAGCTTTTCACTACCAACTTTGCCTTATAGGTCTCCACCTGCCCATCTACACCGACCTTTCTTATAAAGATCCATTTGCACCCTACGGGTTTTACTCTAGAGGGTACAACCTCCAAAGTCCATACTTTGTTGGTGTACACAGACTCTATCTCGGATCTCATGGCATCCAGCTACTTCACAGAGTCACCACTCGTGATAGCTTGCTGAAAACTGGTAGGGTCATCATCATCCATGATACAATCTTCTCTATCACCATCAATGAGAAAACTGTAGTATCTCTCCGGTGGGCGAGAAGTCCTACCAGATCTACGGACTGGTTGAGGTTCATAAGATTCTGTTGCAACATCAGGTTCAACCAAGTCGTCATTTGTAACTTGTGTCTCTAGAACCTCTTCTGGATCTACCACATTGACATCAGTATCAATTGGAAAAATCTCATTTTCTAAAAATGTGGTATACTGAGAAACAAACACCTTTTGTTCCTCCTTGTGGTAGAAAAGATACCCAAACGAATGTTTCGGATATCCCACAAATATACATTTGACCGATCGTGTCTCGAGTTTGTATGGATTCTGCTTTTTGACAAAAGCCGAACAACCCCAAATCTTAACTCGTTTAAGAGATGGTCTCTTCCCATACCATATCTTATATGGAGTGGTAGACACGGTCTTGGTTGGAACTTTGTTCAACAGAAAAGCTGCATTCTCCAATACATACCCTCAAAAGGAGAGAGGTAACTCAGTATCACTCATCATGGATCACACCATATCCAATAGGGTGCGATTCCGCCGCTCTGACACACTGTTGTGCTGTGGTGTATAAGGGGGAGTGAGCTGAGAGAGAATCTCATTCTCTTTTAGGAAGTTCGAAAACTCTGTACTAAGATACTCTCCACCTCGATCTGATCGAAGTATTTTGATGCTCATTCATGTTTGTTTTTCTACTTCAAGTTTCTAATCCTTGAATTTCTCGAAAGCTTCAGAATTATATTTTAACAAAAACACATAACCGAATCTTGAGAAATCATCAGTAAAAGTTATGAAGTAAGAAAAACCGCCTCTCGCATGTGTAGACATTGGCCCACATACATGAGGCCTAAAAGCTCTGTAGCTTTTTCTCCGTGTCCAGTAAACGGAGTTTTGGTCATTTTTCCTTTGATACAAGACTGACAAGTCGCATAAGATTTATACTCAAAAGGATTTAAATATCCATCTTTATGAACCTTGTTTAGTCTTGTTTCATTAATATGACCAAGTCTACAATGCCAAAGAAAAACTTCATTTATATCTGAAAATTTTCTTTTATTTGTGTGTTGTATGTTGAAAACTGTGTATTGATTAAGGACGTATATCCCGTTATTAAGAGTACCACAACCAATCAACTCTTGATTCAGTTTAATGTTCATAACATTGTGCTGCAATACAAAATGATATCCTTCATTGTCTAACAAAGAAACGGATATTATATTACAAAGCATGCTTGGTACAAAATAACATGGGTTCAAAACCAATATACAACCCGACGGCAACCCCAGGTGATACTCTCCCACTGAAACTGCATGTACATTGGAACCTTTTCCAACTTGGAGAGTATGATCACCGGTCTTCAAAACTCTGCTATTTCTCAACCCCTGCACAGAATTGCCGATATGATAACCCAATCCGGTATCCAATACCCAGGAAGCAGAGTTAATAAAAAAACAGTTTTTAGTTACAAACACACCTGAAGCAGAAGCATCACCATGCTTCTTTTTCTTGAGTTAAAGGTATTCCATACAGTTCCGCTTCCAGTGCCCCGTATTCTTGCAATGAAAACATTCTCCTTTCCCCGACTCCGCAGCTTTGGATTTGTCTTTCCCCTTCGCCTTCTTGATTCCACCTCTCGGTTTGGTGGATTTCTTCTTATTCTTTCTCTTGGCCTTGGCTTTTGGGACGGAAGAGGAAGATTGTACAACAAGCAGAAAGGGAGACTTCGCCTTAAGCGTGCTCTCCGCACTTCTCAACATATTGAGAAGTTCGGGTAGTGACTTCTCCATGTTATGCATGTTGAAGTTCACTATGAATGTAGCAAAGGCGGTGGGAAGAGACTGTAAACAATATCAGTATACTGTTCGTTATCCATTGTCCATCTGAGGTTCTCAAGCTCTTCTATAAGAGCTATCATCTTCAAAATGTGATCGCCTACTGGTGTGCCAGGAGCCATCCACATCCGAAACATCTTTCGAGATGCTTCGTATCTCAGGGTTCGAGATTGCTCCCCATATAACTCTTTTACATGGAGAAAGATGGATTGAACATCCATCTACTCGTGCTGCTTTTGATGTGTATTGTCCATCGATGCAAGCGCGAGGCATTTGGCAGTAGCACAGTCAATATCCCACGTTTTTCGGATCTCCTTATCCGCAACAAAAGATTCAGGGCCTGGTGTAGGTGGGGCTGAGGCAGTGAGGACATATGATACTTTATCATATGTGAAAGCAATGTTAATGTTTCTCAGCCAGTCTTTATAGTTTGGTCCGGTCAGCTTGTTTTTATCTAGTAGAAGCTTAAGGCCTATCATTGGTATCTGCCATTAAGAGAGAGAAAAGAATACATTCAGCGAAAGCTCTTGCAAAGATCAGATTGGTTATTATCTTATCTAATCGATGTCTCCCACTACTTTTATCAAATTTTTCTTAAAACCTTTAAAAAGAAAACTAGCCGGGATTAATTACATTCTACAACTTCGCTAGTTGTTCAGCCAGGCCTGTGCCAGTACTTTGAGGGAGGTTCCCCGTGCTGTCGCACAGACCTAATTAGAATAAACTTCGTTTTCCCAGAGGCGTAGCCCCGTTGACACCTTTCTATACACGTAATGGGTTAGCTAATTGTAAAGTGCAAAACTCTCCCGGAAGAAACTCTTGCTCACAGTGGGATCAGAATCCTACTATCATATAGAAGGTATTCAATCTCATTGCAAATTTGAACTCTTGAAACTCCCGATATTATTTTTACCCTTAGCACTCATGACCTTAACTATAGTCAACATATCATAAGTACTAGTCAAGTTCTTTCCGTCATTTCATGATTAACTAGACTCACCTATATGACCCTTAACTATAGTCAACATAATCATATGAATGTCCTAACTAATCGCATCATATGCGGTGTAGGAAGAAATCACTTAGCTACCGTACACTGCGTCCTAACTATAGTTAAAATATGCAGCACGAATACTAAGTACTCTACTTCCTAAAATGACGAAGAGCTGCGAATAGTTTTTAAGAAAACTTTTAACGCTTTAAACTTGATATCGTTGCAGAATCAAATGGGTTTAAAAGGAGTGGATTAAGCTCCGCACTTTGAAAACTTAGTTTTTCATAAAAAGCTAAGTAGGTTTCAAATCCGATTATACAACATCTTTTAGGTTCATTTTTTTTTACATTAATCTCATTAATGTAGTCCCATCATTTAAACCCTTAAGCCTTCACAGAAAAGAAACGAAAATAGAACGTACGCTTATGCCATTCGCATTCGCCACAGTGTCCCGTTATGCACCGTTATGCACCGGGACGGGACTAGTGTGGATGTAAAACATAAGCAACGTTTATTATATATCATATATATAATACCATTCGTCTCAGCATATAAAGTGATCACATCACAGAATATCAATAGCAGAAGCACATATGAAAATATAGGATATCTAGGAGGTCCGTATTTTGTATTTAGCCAACAATAGAAAATTCGGATTCCACGGTCGCGATGAATAGCCAAGTCCACACTCCTAGACCCCTACGAGAGCGGCAAGTGACCCTACCAATTCTAGAGTTTAGGAGACCCGGTCTCGAATCCTTGAGATGGCCTCCCACTGAACCCTAGAACCCGGTCACTTGTGCTCCCCTCATTGGGTCTATCATAATGTGGAAAAGTAATTAATATACAACAATGGTGACATCAACCTCAACCCGGAAGTGCCCCAAATAAAAGAATATTACACAATTAATTTTACATGAATGAAAATAAAAACTCTCATCTCACATAAAACCCCCGGCTATTCAATCACGACGATCCTGCACATCATATCTCAGCAACACATAACATCACATGTCATCAACGTAAGTAAGTATGCGTACCCAAATTGTCGTTGATGTATAGCAACGAAATCGTATCAAGACGATGTTAAACGTTTCGATCGAATCAACAAACACCCACAAATTACCCCGAGAGCTCAACACTTGAGCAAAATTAAAATACCCAAAAACGTACCACAGTGTCTATGGACCAGCCATAGAAGGGTCAACCCTTGCCTCACCTATGACGCCACAGGACTACGGAAAACCCTAAGGTTTTGCCGCGGTTCCATGTTCATTGGATCGAGTTAGGGTTACGTTCTTCTAGAGAGTCCATAGGGATACTTACACGATCTTCCGAATATGTTCAACTTGGGAAATTCCAACACACGGAAAATTTCAGAGGGGGTCTTAATATGGGGTTTGAAGTTCGTTCGAACTGTTAAACATTGTCTAGGTTACCATTACAATGTTAAAATATACGACTATGAAATACTCCGAATTATCCCCTAAGCAAAATAAACATCATATGAAATTTTGGGCTAAACAAACAATACCTGAAACCCCAAAACCTACAGAACAAAGCACATGTGAAAAACGAGGCGAATCAGAGCATCCTGGGCCAGCCTGTTCAGTTTTTTAGGGCGTGTCATCGGGTGAAATCCGATGGATTGGCCTCGTATTTCACGTGTGTTCTATATGTATCACATACAGTCTTCTGCAGTTGCTAAAATAATTTTTAGACAACTTTTTAAAAATTCAACAGAGAGCAATTTCTAGGGTTTCAAAATATCGTATTTTTCGGAGTTGTTTTCGTTTTCGTAATAGTTATAACATCGTATCTAAATTTCTAGCTTGTCTCTGATACTACTGTAGGGTTTCCTTAACACCATGCCTAGGGTTTGGAAGCATCACACATGCCACATTAAAATTTTTAGGAGGTGCTAAGCAAACTAACTATGAATCAGACTAGAAATTTAGAGTAACAAGTAACTAATATCACATACTAGTTAAGGTCTAACACTAAGTGGGGAAAAATACAACCTTTGTAGACTTCCTTCCTTGACTCCTTGGATCTCCTAGAGTTTGAACCGGCTTGCTTGAATCCTTCCAAGTCCACGATGATCCACCCGAAGTCCTTTTGCTCAAGCTCCAAGCTTCAGTTGATCAAGGATGAAGATAAAGCAAACACTCTACACTAGTGGGCTAGACTAAAGTAGAATGGTGATGTGGGTTATGTTCTCACTTAAAAACCTTTCCTTTTATCTACTTCACTCACTTTTAAAACCCTAGAGAGCTTGAAGGAGGAAGAAGAGGGAGATGGCTAAAGCTAGAACTCTTTTAAGATAATTCTCAATAATAATCAACATAGAAATAAATATCAAAGATATATTTATGTCATGCCAAACTATGGTTATGAAATATCTAGATATTTTGATGTTTGGTTAAAGACCAAATGAAAATCAAACCATGGTTTAAAGTTAGGTCAAAAGAGAGAAGAGTGTAGAAACCTAGTCATGATTTAATTTCCATTTTCTTTTTACCCAATATCAAAATATACATACATACATATATATATATATATATATATATATATATATATATATGAACCATGTGAGTCTTGCATTGCCATCTCCCATGTATCAACAACTATGACACCCATGTATGCATGTATGTGTGCATTCACATCAACATATGCACATACGCCCATTCATGCATACATACATAAGAAAAGGATTTATTTAAATGAGCTTAAATTCAATATTAAACCAACACTTGATTTAATAACCCGGTCATATCACAAACGACCCGACCAATAGAAAAATGCCCGATTAAAATACGGTATCATATACACGCATTAAATCGTGCTCCCGCGCATATCTTATATGCACACCACATTGTTTCGCCTGAGCTAGGAAACTCCTGTGTGGGACTCTAAGACTCGTCAATACGCCGGCAGTAGGTGATGATCACATCAAACACCCATAAGCCGCAAGCGGTCAGCTAAACGTAACGGCCACCCTGGTATTGAGCGATCAGAAGAAAAATAAGCGAACCTGTCAAAACTCCCGTCAAGCTAACTGGCAACACTTACCATACAGTCCGGTCTTTTCGTCAGATATGCTGCATATCGAGTCTAGGGATGATATCGTCGACCCCAATAACTCAATAAGTCATGCCGGTGTATGGCTCATAACAGATCGAGAAACTACTAATAATACTTATCAGTAAATCTCAGCAGTCCTGGCCAGGAACTTCCTGTTATAGCCAATCGAGTATAGCGCAACATCAACCCCCAATACCGGGAGAGACGAAACCCCTCCTATCGTTCATTTCCTCCATGTGCCTCGGGACTGTACCCAAAATCCACCTGTTTGCATGACTCAGTAGAGCCGTGGTAGGGTGGAGATCAAAGTATAGTGGGAGATAGTGGGAGGACATACAAGACTCTATGACGATCTCGGGTCTACAGACTAACCTGTACCAGTGTCACCTGAGAACTGCTATCCGACGATAGATATAATACCATATAGGAGTTCTCGGCGAGTCCGTTCTGTGTACCCAGTCTCCACTGAGCACCCGTATACAATCTTTGGTGTCACCACACCAGATGGATATAGGATCATCTATCGCCCATCATATGGGACAAGAATGGTATACGCTAGTCTACTCTGGAATATCGATGCCCCATCTCGATACACCCACGACTAGGAACAGTTCAAGGATATGCTTATAAACTACACGTGTCCCACTAGTATGATCCACATCATAGTCCCAGTAGTCAAGCAAATATCGTAAGGGCTTTATCAACATGTACCAAATGAGTAAGATGCATGATCAAATGAACATGTCAAGATAAATAAACCAGATAGCATACTATCATGTCGAGCAAGAATGTCCTCTGAATATATATATACACATACCGATACATCCACTATCATATAATAGCCTCTAGGGCATATATATATCCAACAGTCGGGACTCTATTCAATAGGTATGCAGCTATCTTAAGTGCATAACCCCAAAAGGAAATAGGCAACTCAGCATTACTCATCATAGAGCGCACCATATCTAATAGGGTGCGATTCTTCCGCTCCGAAAATCCATTGTGCTGTAGTGTATATGGAGGAGTAAGCCGAGAGATAATCCCATTCTCTTTTAAGTTGTCTCTAAATTCTGTGCTCAAGTATTCTCCTCCCCGATCATATCGAAGGATTTTAATACTTTTACCCGTCTGGTTCTCAGCTTCATACTTATATTCTTTGAATTTCTTAAAAGATTCAGATTTTCGTTTCAACAGGAACGCATGTCCGAATCTTGAGAGATCATCGGTGAATGTAATAAAGTATGAGGAACCATTCCTGGCATGTGTAGACATAGGACCGCACACATCACTATGTATCTGTCCCAAGAGTTCAATAGCTCTTTCTCCGTGTCCATTAAACGGAGATTTGGTCATCGTGCCTTTGAGACATGACTGGCAGGTTTCATAAGATGTAAATTTGAACAGATTCAAATATCCATCCTTATGCAACTTAGCCAGTCTTGTCGCATTGATATGACCTAGTCTACAATACCACAAGAGGATTTCGTTCATTTCTGAACTATTCCTCTTGTGCGTGTTCTGTATACTTAGAACTGTTTTGTGATTTAGAATTTATATACCGTTATACAACATACCATACCCAATCAAGACTTGATTTAGGAAAACATTCACAATATTTTTGGTACGAAATAACAGTCGCTCAGAATCATTGTGTTACCACTTGGTAATACAAGGAAATATTCTCCAACTGCTTTGGCTGCAACAATTGCACCATTCCCTACTACTAGAGACATATCATCCTTTCCCAGTTCTCTACCTCTCTATAGCTCATGTAACAAATTACATACGTGGTATCCTGATCCGGTATCAAATACCTAGGACGTAGAGCAAACTGAGAAACAGTTCTCAGTTACGAACACACCCGAAGACAATGAATTAACATGCTTATTCTTTGTTAGGTATGGGAATCTTGATATTCACCTATTCCTTGCTCAGATTTATAACAATTATAAGAATAAGCGGAACCTAGACCAGTATAATAAGTGGGTTCGGTCAATACATCCATATTATTATCTTGATTAAGGCATGTCATTGGTCGCTACCAGGAGAGAGAGAAGGTTAATCACTTTGCATGCACTCTTTGCAAGATTAGATTGGTTATTATCTTATATAATCAGGATGGCTCCCACTGTTTTTATCAAATCTTCCTTCAAACCCTAAAAGGTAAGATTAGCCGGGATTAATTACACCCTACAAGTTCGCCAATCATTTGGACAGGCAGGTATTGGTACTCTTGGGAGTCTCCCCATGCTTTCGCATGGAACTAATTAAATAACCTCATTTCCATAGGGGCATAACCCCGTTAACACCTTTCTTAGACACCTAATGGATCGACTAATTGTAAAGTGGAAAACTCTCCCAGGAGTAACTCTTACTCGCAGTGGGTATCGGGATACAACTTTCATATAGAAGGTATACAATCTTATTGCAAATTTTAACACTTGAAATTCCTAATAATTGTTTTTACCCCTAACGACTTATGATCTTAACTATGGTCAACAAATCATAAGTGCTAGCCAAGTTCAACCCGTCATTTCTTGATTGAATTAAACCCACCCGTACGACCCTTGACGCAGGCCAAACAACGCCGTATAACTACCCTAATCCAATCTCATCACATGCAGCAGATAAGCACTAATTAGCTACCGCACACTACGCCTTGACGCAGGCCAACAAACGCAGCACGAATACTAAATAGTACTTATCTGAAATGACGGAGGGCTACGGCTGGTTTTTGAGAAAACTTTTAACGTAATGAACTTGATATTGTTGCATAATCTAGTGATTTGAAAAGGAGTGTTTTTGTAGCTTTCGCTAGTTTCGCTAAAGATGTCACTCCCGGTGAAAGGATCTCGGCTCTTTCCTCATCGAATGAAGTGATGAATATTCATCAAGTAATACCACTATACAAAGTAAGAACTAGAGATGCTATAAAAACAAAACCGAGTGGGTTGTAGCATTTGCTAGTTTTGCTAAAGTGGTCACTCCCGGTGAAGGGATCTCGGCTCTTTCCTCATCGAATGAGGTGCTGAATATTCATCAAGGAATACCACTATGCAAAGCAAGAACTAGAGCTACCCTTTTTTAAAATTTTGATTCTACAATATCTTTAGGTTTCTTTTCTTTTCATTAATCTCATTAATGAAGTCCCATCATTTAATGTTTTCTAAAACATCACAGAAAATGAAGCGAAAATAGAATGTACGCTTATGCCATCCGCATTCGCCACGGGGCCCCGTCATGCACCGTTAGGTTACTTAACTAACGACAGAGCGGGGGCTGGACTAGAGCGGGTGCAAAACATAAGCAACATTTATTGTATATATATATATATATATATATATATATATATATATATATATATAGCATTCGTCTCATGCAGTTATATGATCATATCACAGAACCAGGCAGCAGAAGTCAACATATGAAATATTGGATATATTAGGAGGTCCGTGTTTTAAATTAAGCCAATAATGAAAAACACGGATTCCACGGTCATGATGAATAGCCAAACCCATATCCCTAGACCCCTACGAGAGCAGCAAGCAACCCTGGCAATTCTAGAGTTAGGAGACCCGGTCTTGACTTCTCGAGATGTTCTCCCACTGGACTCTAGAACCCGGTTACTTGTGCTCCCCGCCTTGGGTCTATCCTAATGCGGAAAAGTAAATAATATACATCAGTGATGACATCATTCTCAATTCGGAAGTGTCCCAATAAAAGAATATTAAATACAGATTTTACATGAATGAAAATGAAAAACTCTCATCTCACGCAAAACCCCCGGCTACTCAATCACGACGATCCAATAAAATATATCATAGCAACACATAATATCACATATCATCAACGTAAGTAAATATGTGTATCCCGAAAGTCGTTGACATATAGCAACGAGATCGGGATACTCCACATATTACACTTACGGTCGCAGAAAAGAAATGAAAAACAACAATAATTAGAATCTGCATATCCTTAGACATCATAAACCCGGAATATCTCATATTCCATATTTCATGCCTAACCTATAAACCTTATACTTTAGTCTCAAATTGAAAACACTTTTCAATCATTTAGTCGGGTAATTCAACAAGATTCCTGACTTCCTTATTGAATGCTCGTCGGAAACTTTAGTAGATGGCCGCACCCCCGATACGGTCGACGAAGTGCACTAAGGCGAAACACCGTGGCTGCAAGCACCCGAGTGGGTGCTTTTGGTAATGAGGTTCTCCTACAGTTACTTGGTCGGGGCTATCTACTAGAGTTACCGGGCGGGTGTTCGCGTACAATACGCGATTGCGACGGAGTTTTGATCCTAATCAAAAATCTGTGCAACCGATTAACCGAGACTAAAATTGTAGATTTACAATATACTAACTAGTTTTCACAAAACTAATTATTCCGGATTCTAACAATTGTATCACATATCATCAAAGTCTATACAACATTAAACATTTCGATCGATTTATCGAATACCCACAAAATCCATAGACCTCAACAACTTGAGAATCTTTAAAGACATCCAGAGAGTGCATGATCACCAAATGGAGCAGCACAAGAGAAACGACACCTTAACTTGACTAACATGCGGCGGAACCGCGCCAAACATGGGGTTTGGCCGCGGTTCTGAGGCCGTTTTAGAGAGTTAGGTCATCAAATTTCTTGAGGGTCCATTAAAAAGCCTGCATGATTTTCTGCATATTTTTAATCACCAAAATTCCAACTTTTGAAAATTCGATAGAAACATGATAAATCACGGGTTTCGAAATTCGATCGAACACTTTAACATTGTAAATACCTACCCAAATGTTCTGGCTTGGCTCTGATACCATGAAAGTGTTTGCTAGCACCGCGACGGGGTTTAAACAGGCATCACACATGCAATTTTAAAAATTTCGGGTGCTGACGAACACTAACCAAGATCTTAACTAGAATAATTAGGGTTTCCTATGATGATATGAAAAACTACAAGAAGTGAAGGAGGCTATAACCTTTGATGACCGTGTCCTTCTCTTCTAAAGCTCCGGGTTGTAGTGCATGAAACTCCATTAGGCTTCACTTCAAATTGGTGCAATCTCCCTTCGTGATCTTTGTGCCAAAAACGATCCACCCGAAGCTCTGCAATCCAAGCTATCTCTTCACTAAACTTTTTAGTGAAGGAAACACACTACACTTAATTGCTAATCAAGTGTATGATGGTGAAGTAGGGGTTGTGTTTGCTCACTAGGGATCTCACAAGATCAAGGTTTCACAACACATGTGAGGGATTTGAGCTTGGAGAAGTGATGTGAAGAAGATGGAAGCTAGAGAGAAACTCAAGAATGAGCTCAAAAAAAGCAAGTGTAGAATGGTTCATCCTTGAGCTCACTTATTCAAGCATGTAATAAATTGCAATAATCAATTGCAACCATATTTGAATAGTGAGTCAAGATAAATAAACAAATAATAAAAGCCATGCTACACCCATGCTTCCATTTTCCACCTTATTTATCCTATTTTCCAAAAATAGAAATTACACCATGCTTCATTTTAATATATATATATATATATATATATATATATATATATATACATATATCAAATATATATATATATATATATATATTAATATATATTAAGTAAAGAATTAGTGAGCAATAATATTGGTTAAGATATAATTATATCAAATATAATATATATATCACATTATTAAATCAACACTTGATTTAATAATCCGGTTATATCACATATAAACGACTAATATCATTTATCTGTAAATTACATTATCAAATCAACGCTTGATTCGATAATCTGGTTATATCACATATAACCTGACCGATACCAGATAACTGCCAGATTATAATACGGTATCACACACTCGTATTTAATCAGGTCCCCGCATATATCAACATATGTGCCATACTTCGTTTTGCTTGAACTAGAAAACTTCTATGTGGGACTCTAAAGACTCGTCAATACGCCAACAGTGGGAGATGATCATATCAGTCACCTACAAGCCGTAAGCGGTACTAGCTGGACGTAACGGCTACCCAGCTATTGAGCGATTAGAAGATCAACAAGCAAGCTTGTCCATACTCTCCATGAAACCTATAAGTAACACTTACCGTACAGTCCAGTCTCTTCGTCTGATATGCCGCATATTGAGTCTGGGGATGGTATCGTCAGACCCCAATAACTTAATAAGTCATGCCAATGTAAGGCCTATAACGGTATGAGAAACTACTGATAACACTTACCGGTAAATCTCATCAACAGCCCTGGCCAGGGACTTTCTGTTATAACCAATCGAGCACAGCGCAACATCAACTCCCTATACCGGGAGAGACGAAACCCCTCCTATCGCTCATTGCTTCCATGTGACTCGGGACTGTACCCAAAATCCACCTGTTTGCACGACTCTTTTGAGCCGTGGTAGGGAGGAAATCAAAGCACAGTGGGAACTACACAAGACTCTATGACGATCTTGGGCCTATAGACTAACCTGTACCTGTGTCACCAGAGAACTTCTACATGGCGATAGGTATAGTACCATCTAGGAGTTCTCGGCGAGTCATGTTCGGTGTACCTATTCTCTAATGAGCACCTGTGTACAATCTTTAATGTCAAACACCAATGGATATGGGATCAACCATCGCCCCATACAGGGTCAAGAAACGTACACACTAGTTTACTCTGGAATATCGATGCCCTGTCTCGATATTCTCTCGACTACTAACAATTGAAGGATGTGCTTATGGACTACCCAGGTCCCAGTAGTATGATCTGCATCATAGTCCTGGTAGTCAATCCTACATCCTAAAGGCTTTATCAACATGTATATGAGAGACAGTAAAATAATACCAGTGAACATGTTAAGATAAAGGAAACCAGATAGCATACTATCATGTCGAACAATAAATTCCTCCATATATATGTCTAAGCATCCACTATATCATACAATAATGGCCTCTAGGGCCTATTATCCGAGATAATTCATCGCGGAGTGCCAAACCGATAGATGACATGTGTCCTGAAGAAATGGAGGATATTCTCCATCTTCACCTCCCTTAGTGGTACTACTTTTACCCACTTAGAGAAGTAGTCGGTCGTTGCCAATATAAACCGATGTCCTTTGGACAGCGCCGATTCAATGAGGCCAATTATATCGGTTCCCGATATTTCGAACGACCAGCTAGCCACTGTTGGGTGTAGCGGATTTGGATGTTGGTGGATGAAGTCCCCGTGGATTTGTCATGAGTGACACTGCTTCGCATATTCGAAGCAATCCTGGATCATCATGGGCCAATAGTAACCCATCATTTTTATCTTCAGCTTCATCTTTGGCCTAGCTTGATGAGAACCGCAGAGTCTGTCGTAAGTTTCTTGGACGACTTTCTTTGCTTCTTTCGGCCCCAAGCCTCTTAGCCACAGACAGTCGAATGATATCTTATATAGAGTATTATTGACGAAGGTGAAGGACAAAGCTCGTTTCATGAGCTGATGTCTAGAAGACGTATTTTTGGGCGTTCGTTGGGATTTGAAGTAGTCAATGAAGACTTCCCTCCAATCGTTGACCTTTTCTTCATCCTCTATTTGAAGGGCTAATTTTTCGGTCATTTCTTTTCCTTCGGATAGTTCTGTTAAGTCTTTCGAAGATATTTCTGTTGGCGCGAGAACCCTGCGGCTTTGCACAATGATCTTTTCTTTGTCGAGGTCTTCGTCGGCCAATTCCTTAGCCAATTTGGCCAATGCATCCGCCTTCCTGTTTTCTGCACGCGCTATACTCTCCAGGATATAGGAGGAGATTTGTGTTAGTAGTTGCTGCACTATTTCGCCGTACTTTATCAGCTCTGGCTTGCACGTCTGATAGTCGCCATTTACTTGGCTAATGATCAGCTGGGAGTCTCCATATATGAGGAGGTCTTTGATTCCCATGTCGACAGCGATCTCGAGACCTGCTATCAAAGCTTCATATTCAGCTTCATTATTAGTCCTTGGATCCGTTAAGGAGAGGGCGTAACGCAATATCCTTCCTTGCGGAGTCACGAAGATAAGGCCTACCCCGGCTTTGATTATGGGGGTGTTTTGCTTTCGCCTCTTCATGGAAGACGCTCCATCAAAGTAGAGTTCCCATTAGGAATCATTTTCTTCCTTCTCTTCTTTGATTGTGTCGAACGCATGTTTATCCGGCAACTCGCAATTTAAGTGGGAGTTGGCTGGTAACAGATACTCGACAGGAAAGTCCGCAATGGCCTGGCCTTTCACTGCTTTGAGGTGTCGATACGTGATTGATAATTCCATCAGGAGAGGGCCAATTTGGCAAGCCTTCCTGTTAGTATGACCTTTGACATCAGAAATTTGAGAGGATCCACCTTTGATATGAGATGGACCTCATGTGCCAAGGCGAAATGTCCGAGCTTAATTATCGCGAAGATCAGTGCCATCCAATGCTTTTCAATGGGGGAGTAGTTGTTTTCTGCCCCTAGGAAAACTTGACTCAAATAGTACAGAGCTCTCTCCTTTCCCTGATCGTTCTCTTGTACCCATAGCGCACCTAGAGAACCCTTAAGGGATGACGTATATAGGAAAAGGGTTTTCCCTTAACCAGAGCGATCAATACCGGTGGATTTTACAGGTATTGCTTTATTTCGTCTAGTGCATTTTGGCACTTTTGATCCTAAATGAACGGGGTCCCCTTCTTCATTAAATAACTGTAGGGACGGCATTTTTCGGAAAGGTTGGTTATGAACTGCCGGATATATGCGAGCTTTCCTTGAAGAGACCGCAATTGTTTGAGAGTTTTTGGCGTGGGCGTTTCCATAATTGCCTTGATCTTTGAGGGATCGATTTTGATACCCTGGTGCCATATGATGAATCCTAGGAATTTGTCTGAGGAGACTCCAAACACTCATTTTAGAGGATTCATCTTCAGATTATACTTCCGAAGACGTCGGAACACAATTTTTAGATTGTAACCCTTCGAAAACCGTTTAGGCAGTTTTTCGGTAATCGGCTAATTTTTTCGGCTTTTTCCGTAAAAAGTCAAAATAGATATTTTTCATTGTAGACCTAATTATACAAAATTTAGATAATATATTACTATAATTTTATCACTAAAATGTCACTTATAATTATCTAGTTAAATAAAAAAAAATTCGTAATTAATTATTTTTTTTATTATTTTAGGCTTTTTAAAATACATTAAATTAGTGATAAATACAAATTTAATTAGGTAAATTTCATAATTAGGAATCTTTATAAGCTAAAATATGGTGTTAATAAAATTGTATCATGACTTGCAAATTTTTGGTTTTAGGGTTGGAAATTTAATGAAAAAATGATGCAAAATGAGATTTTTTTGTAAAATGTTGACGTGAAAGCATTAAATGAGAACATGAGGTGTTTTTAGACCTAGAAACTTCTCCAAAAATCCCACACCACTCCCCTCTTGCTGCTGGCCGACCCATTCTGCAGAAATTCCCCTCTCTTCTCACTTCTTTTTGCTTCAATTTTCATGCTAAAATTCATACAAAATCCACAATTTCATTAACCCATTCAAAGCTAAACCCTAATCCACTCTCTCCTCAATCAAATTTAGTTCAAAACTAGAAGAAAGGAGGCTTCTTGGGTGGCTTGATCATGCTAGGGTTCCACTTGTGAGGTGAAATTCTAAACTAGTTTGTTAACTTGTAGTTTAATTGTGATAAAAATTGATATTTGAAGCATTAATTTAGTTGTGATTAATTGTTCATAAAAATCAAGAATGGGATTGATTTTGAACTAGGGTTTGAAGCATGGTTGATGGATTAAGTTAGGGCTTTGATTACCTAGTTGGTTAGAGTGGTTAATTGTGTAAGGTTACGCTCGCTAAATCGATAAATTGCGACGTTTACATCGAATCGGTATGCTTTTGCTTGCTAGATTTTTATGCAAAATAGAATGCGATCAAATTGCATTATTTTAGCGATATAATTAGCTTCGTATAGGACTTTTAGAGTGCGCGAATGTGGGGTTTCGTCTAGTCGGGTTTTAGTTTTGTCGATTTCCCCGAAATGACGATTCTAGTTAAAGATTAGCGATTTTCGTGCGTTTTCCCGCGCACCGAGTGAATGCTATGTTTAATTCGAGAGCGTCGACAATTGTATATTATGACTTGCATCGTTTTAGGTTTTGTAATCTTATGCTTGGTGTTGTGCAAATATAGGATCGGTCGGGGAAACATCGGACACGGCGCGTAAAGGCAAGGCGGTGGTCGGATCGGATTAGCGGGGATTTCAGGTGAGGAGATGTATTCATCTATGGGGGAATCTTCTGGATGGTGCGATGCGCCCCCTAGTTAGGATTACCCTACTTCTTGCAAGATTTATATTGTTAGTTAACTTATTCCTTTTATGTACATTGCATACCCTTATAGCTAACCGTATATTAGATTGCATGGACATTCATCTACACTTATGCGATATCACTTCGTAGGACACGAACACCATTACCATTGGCATCTGTTGCACGCGCACTATTTCATGTGACACACACGCCTTTGGTAATTGCCATACCACGTGCACTATAGAACCTGTTTAACTTAGTATCGTCACTTGTATTCATACATGATATCTGAAATTGCATAGCTTGCATATACCTCGCATTATCATCATATTTACATAGCTTTCTAGCCAAAATTCACATCGTATGCATGGATATCATAGACATTTATCATATATAACATGTGAACATTATGATTTTCTTGAGGATTTCAGTATTGCTGCGATTTCTGGATTTTTGGGGAAAACCGCAAGAATTTAACAAAAGCTTGTATTTATCATTTTTAAAACAAAGTTGCGGTTTTCTCGTGATGTATGTGTCGTCCACCATGAGTTTTCATGTTTTCTGTTGGATTTCGAGACCCGATTCGAGGAGTGGATGAACCGTCTCGGGTACATGGTGGGCCCGGTATGGTACCCCGGGGCAAGAAGATCGAGTTGTAGACGATGAGCCTGGCAGGGGAAGACTGCCTACCGGTGATGTCTGGCGCGACGGATATCCGGAGGATACCGACCGTTGTCGTGAGATTTGGTGATATGGGCCGATCCGGACTGACGGAGCCCGATATTTGAGACATTGATACAGTGAGATATTGGGACAGATGTGATTTCAAATTTGGTGTCGATACTTGACACGGGTTTTCAGATGATTTCTTGATGGTATTTAGCTATTATACAGATATTCCTTTTCTAAAGTTAAGAATGCAGTATCCTTAGCATTTAAAACACTTAAAGATTTAGTAATGACATTGCATACATGTGCATGCATACTAGAGATATTATATCACCTATGGACATTCATGTTGTGACGCATTTGCTTGCATTCTTACGATTGCCTTATTAGATGTTATATTCTACTCACGAGCTGGCAACTCACCCCCGTTGTGCCACAGTGTCTTGCAGGTCGGACTCATCAGTCTTGTAGCAGCGGCTATCTTATCATCAGCTCCTTTTGCTCAGACTCGCGACATCGCCCGTAGGTGGGTTGCGAGCACACTTTATTTCTTTTTGCTCTATCATTGTATCTAGTATTCTCCATCTACCACTTTCTATTTGTATATGCGACCTAGTGATGAGATTGAGAGATTTGTATATTTGTGGTTTCTTTTGGGTCGAGCTCACTTGAGCCGGCGTTGTGTTTTCTGATATTTTGCGTTTCTTTTATGCTCTTTTCTTGATATTACTTATATATTGCATGTGGTTGTGATCCGCCTTGGACGAAGAGCTAGCTCCCGCTTGGGATGCCATTTATGATTACAGGTTATATATATCTTGTTCTACCCATTTTGGGGGATAGAAAATACAGGGGAGACTCTGCCGAAATTTTCGGAAACTTTTGATGTTTTTAAAAAAGGGATTCTATGCAACTTGATTGATTTAAAAAAAATTGCTTTCATGTAAGGTTTTCCTTCACTCTCTTTTGATTTTTGGTTTAGATTTTTCTGGGCTTTGGCTGACTTAGGTTACGTTACGCCTTTAGACGTCTCGTAATCTAAGTGCCAGTCACGTTCCGTACTTTCGGGTCGTGACAAAGTTGGTATCAGAGCGTAGGTTTTACCCTTCTGAGTGTAGGACGACCTTGGTAGATGGAGTAGGTGACTTAAGCAGAGTGGCGTAGCGTGGGTATGATCCGCGGCATACTTACGATACGGTACTCCGCCTAAGTGACCTTAGGACATAATTGCTTGTATTTCCTTTCTTGATTCCTTGCAATTCCTTGATTCAATTGCAATGTCCTTATCAGTCCTGTTTCTTATTCCATCTTCGATGCCGCCAAAGACTACGAGAGCTCAGCGGGCTGCCGCTAGGGATGAGATTCGGGCGGGCCCGTCTGAGGCGAGGATCGAGCGGGATGATACGCCTGTCCCTCAGGGTCATACTGATCCGCCTTATCCAGACCGTATTGCCAGATTAGAGGCCGGCATGCAAGAGTTGCGGCAGATGATGGGATCTTTAGTTGAGTCCAGCCGGGCACATAGATCCGAGGACGTTCCTTCCACCGCACAGACCACGATCGTACCTGCTGCACAGATGGTCACTCCTGCTGCTACTACGGAGACTATCCCTGTTTCCCTACAGGAGTTCATGAGATTGAGACCTCCAGCTTTTACCGGTACAGATGCGACAGAGGAACCACAGGCATTTCTTGATAGGATGGCTCGGATTTGCCGTTCGTTGAGGTGTTCTGATGATAGATTGGTGGAGTTTGCGAGTTTTCGTCGGGAGGGTCTTGCCCAGACATGGTACGATTCAGTAGAGAGAGGCCGAGTTGCAGGTCTACCTTCTATGACCTGGGATGAGTTTACAGCTGCATTTCTTGCCCGTTTTCTTCCGGAGAGTGTCCAAGATGCTCGAGCCCGTAGTTTTGAGTCTTTGCGCAAGACTCCTGGGATGACAGTGTCGGAGTATGATATACAGTTTACCCAGTTGTCTCGATATGCTCCGTACCTAGTCGACACAGAAGAGAAGAGAATAAAGAGGTTTGTACGAGGGCTTGATACACAGCTATTCCTTGCCATCGGCACCCAGCACTTTGATACATACGCAGCCGCGATGGATGCAGCCTTACTTTTGGAGGAGCGCATTTCTGAGACTCCGGTCGTTTCTGGGCCGAAAAGGATCCGTACTGATACGCCAGCTCAGCGGCAGATGGGTAGACACCGCGATAGATTATTTCCGGGAGATGGTGGAGGCAGAGGATTGAGACGATGTCAGTTATTTGGTTCATATCCACAGACCCAGCAGTCGTCTCCAGGATGTTTTCGGTGCGGGAGTCAGTACCACTGTATCAGAGACTGTACCATGGGGCGTCTGGGCGCGGCGACAGTCCCGCACGTGACTTTACCACCCTCACCACCTTCTCAGAGAGCTTTACTTCCTACTCCTGATGATGCTTCACGCCAACCAGATGCTTTTAGAGGCCGTGGGCATGGCGGTCCGGTTCAGAGAGGACGAGGCGACAGAGGCAGAGGCATAGGCCGAGGTAGAGGCAGAGGACAGCCAGCTATTAGTGGTGGACAGGCCCTAGTGTTCGCGTTGACTCCTCAGGATGCACAGGCATCCAATGCCGTCGTGACAGGTACTCTGCCAGTATGTTCTTTTGATGCACGACTATTATTTGATCCAGGCTCCACACATTCCTATGTATCCACGTACTTTGCACCGAGGTTGGGCTGAGAGTCTTCTCCGTTAGATCAGCCGCTTGTCGTTATTACCCCGGTAGGCGAGTCTTTTGTTGCCCGTTTTGTGTACCGATCGTGTTCCGTTCGTATCAGGGAAAGAGATTCTTCAGTTGATTTGATTCTCCTCGATATGCTAGACTTTGACGTTCTTCTTGGTATGGACTGGCTAGCCACCTGTTATGCATCCGTGGACTGTCGTGAGAAAGCAGTCAGATTCAGTTTTCCTTGTGAGCCGGTTCTTATTATTCAGGGAGATCGTAGTGCTACCCTTCCCAGCTTGATTTCTTCTCTTCGCGCTGGTCAGCTCTTAAGGAATGGTTGTCAGGTATTCTTAGCCTATGTTTGTGATACTAGCTCCACAGAGGTTCCGTTGGACCAGGTCCCTGTTGTGAGAGAGTTTCCTGATGTATTCCCTGATGAGCTGCCTGGTCTGCCACCAGAGCGCGAGATTGAGTTCTGTATTGACTTGATCCCCGGCACGGGGCCTATCTCTATACCGCCTTATCGGATGGCCCCGGCGGAGCTGAGAGAGCTAAAGGATCAGTTACAGGACTTGCTGGACAAAGGGCTTATCCGACCGAGTGTGTCACCTTGGAGTGCTCCCGTCTTGTTTGTTAAGAAGAAGGACGGGAGTATGCGCTTATGCATTGATTATCGTCAGCTGAACCGGGTTACTGTGCGGAACAGGTATCCCCTACCCCGCATTGATGACTTATTCGATCAGCTCTAGGGTGCAGGGTTCTTCTCGAAGGTTGATTTACGGTCAGGTTATCACCAGTTGCGAGTTCGGAAGGAGGATATTCTGAAGACCGCCTTCCGTACTCGATATGGTCATTATGAGTTCTTAGTGATGTCGTTCGGGCTCACCAATGCCCCGGTAGCATTTATGGATTTGATGAACCGTGTATTCAGGCCGTATCTCGATCAGTTCATTATTGTGTTCATTGACGACATCTTGGTTTATTCTCGGAGCTGGGAGGAGCATGAGCAGCACTTACGTATCACATTGCAGACTTTGAGGGAGCATCAGCTGTTCGCCAAATTCTCCAAGTGCGCATTCTGGCTAGACAGTGTCGACTTCTTGGGTCATGTGGTGACGAGAAACGGTATTTGTGTGGACCCGAAGAAGATCGAGGCAGTCCAGCGTTGGCCTAGACCAGTATCAGTTACAGAGGTTCGCAGCTTTCTAGGTCTGGCCGGCTATTATCGACGTTTTGTCCAGGATTTCTCCCGCATTGCTGCACCGTTGACCGGGTTGACCCAGAAGGGGGTTCCTTTTGATTGAACCCAGGCATGTGAGGATAGCTTCCAGCAGTTGAAGACTTGTATGACTACTGCACCAGTATTAGCATTGCCTTCAGGATCAGGTGGGTTCGTGGTATATTGTGATGCTTCTCGAGTGGGGCTGGGCTGTGTATTGATGCAGCACGACAGAGTTATCGCGTATGCTTCTCGACAGCTGAGGAAACACGAACAGAACTACCCCACCCATGATTTAGAGATGGCTGCAGTGGTATTTGCACTTAAGATCTGGAGACATTACCTATACGGTGAGTCGTGCCAGATATTCACTGACCACAAGAGTTTGAAGTATATTTTCCAGCAGCGAGATCTGAACCTGAGACAGCGCCGATGGATGGAGTTGGTGAAGGATTATGACTGCGAGATTTTATACCATCCGGGTAAGGCGAATGTGGTGGCAGATGCTTTGAGTAGGAGGCCCGGAGGTAGCTTATCTTATTTGAGCGCAGTACATATGCAGTCGACGGCGGATTGGCAGGTATTATGTGACAGCAGAGAGCAGTTCGAGTTTACTCCTACGGGGGGACAGCTGGCCTATTTCAGAGCACGCCCGCAGTTACTTGACCGTATCCGCGAGGCACAGTCCGGCGATGCCCGTATATTAGAGATTATTGAGCAGATTCGGCAGGGCAGAGTTTCCGAGTTCGTGATGGATGATCAGGGGATACTTCGATTTGGGACTCGACTGTGCTTGCCAGATTCAGAGGGACTGAGGCGTGATAATCTCGAGGAGGCACATAGATCAGTATACAGTGTGCATCCAGGTTCCACCAAAATGTACCGTGATTTGAGAGAGGTTTACTGGTGGGACGGGATGAAGAAGGATATTACAGACTTTGTGTCGAGATGCCTAACTTGTCAGCAAGTCAAGGCCGAGCACCAGAGGCCAGCCGGCGAGTTACAGCCTTTGCCCATCCCTGAGTGGATGTGGAAGCAGGTCTCCATGGACTTCATTGTGGGTCTACCCAGGACCAGTCGAGGGTACGACTCTATATGGGTGATTGTGGATCGACTGACGAAAGTGGCTCACTTTCTGCCAGTGAAGACCACTTTTGGATTTTCTCAGTACGCCCAGGTTTATATTGATGAGATAGTGCGACTGCATGGTGTTCCCACTTGCATCGTGTCCGACCGTGGCACCCAGTTTACCAGCCGATTGTGGCAGAAACTACAGGAAGCTTTGGGCACCCGATTGAGTTTTAGCACAGCCTTTCATCCGCAGACTGACGGTCAGTCGGAGTGTACTATTCAGACTCTTGAGGACATGCTCAGAGCTTGTATTTTAGATTTCGGTGGTAGCTGGGATCGTCATTTGCCTTTGATCGAGTTTTCCTACAATAATAGCTTCCAGGAGACGATTCAGATGGCACCTTTTGAGGCTTTATATGGGAGGAGATGTCGATCGCCTGTATGTTGGACAGAGCTTAGGGAGAGCAGTATTTTAGGGCCATAGATTGTACAGGAGATGACTGAGAAGATACAGCTGATTCGGGACAGGATGAGAGTAGCACAGAGCAGGCAGAAATCATATGCTGACAGGCGCCGTCGCCGACTCGAATTCGCTGTTGGCGATCATGTTTTCCTGAAGGTCTCTCCGATGAAAGGTGTGATGAGATTTGGGCGGAAAGGGAAACTGAGTCCTAGATATGTTGGTCCATTCGAGATCCTAGAGCGTGTTGGTCCGGTCGCTTATCGGTTAGCTCTTCCGCCCAGCTTCCCCGATGTTCACCCCGTGTTCCATGTCTCGATGCTCCGCAAGTACTTTCATGATCCTTCCCAGGCGATTCAGCACCAAACGATCCAGTTAGAGCATGATCTTTCTTTCACCGAGCAGCCGATGGTCATTTTGGATCGGCAGGTGAAGAAATTGAGGTCGAAGGTTATACCGTCCGTCAAAGTCCTTTGGCGTGGCCCGAACAGCGAGGAGGTCACCTGGGAGACCGAGGTCGAGATGAGGAAGAGATATCCCCATCTTTTTGAAGGTACGCGTAGTTAAATTCTAAATTCGGGGACCGAATTTCTTTAAGGGGGGAAGATTGTAACCCTTCGAAAATCGTTTAGGCAGTTTTTCGGTAATCGGCTAATTTTTTCGGCTATTTCCGTAAAAAGTCAAAATAGATATTTTTCATTGTAGACCTAATTATACAAAATTTAGATAAGATATTACAATAATTTTGTCACTAAAATGTCACTTATAATTATCTAGTTAAATAAAAAAAATTCGTAATTAATTTTTTTTATTATTATTTTAGGCTTTTTAAAATACATTAAATTAGTGATAAATACAAATTTAATTAGGTAAATTTCATAATTAGGAATCTTTATAAGCTAAAATATGGTGTTAATAAAATTGTATCATGACTTGCAAATTTTTGGTTTTAAGGTTGGAAATTTAATGAAAAAAATGATGCAAAATGAAGTTTTTTTTGTAAAATGTTGATGTGAAAGCATTAAATGAGAACATGAGGTGTTTTTAGACCTAGAAACTTCTCCAAAAATCCCACACCACTCCCCTCTTGCTGCCGGCCGACCCATTCTGCAGAAATTCCCCTCTCTTCTCACTTCTTTTTGCTTCAATTTTCATGCTAAAATTCATACAAAATCCACAATTTCATTAACCCATTCAAAGATAAACCCTAATCCACTCTCTCCTCAACCAAATTTAGTTCAAAACTAGAAGAAAGGAGGCTTCTTGGGTGGCTTGATCATGCTAGGGTTCCACTTGTAAGGTGAAATTCTAAACTAGTTTGTTAACTTGTAGTTTAATTGTGATAAAAATTGATATTTGAAGCATTAATTTAGTGGTGATTAATTGTTCATAAAAATCAAGAATGGGATTGATTTTGAACTAGGGTTTGAAGCATGGTTGATGGATTAAGTTAGGGCTTTGATTACCTAGTTGGTTAGAGTGGTTAATTGTGTAAGGTTACGCTCGCTAAATCGATAAATTGCGACGTTTACATCGAATCGGTATGCTTTTGCTTGCTAGATTTTTATGCAAAATAGAATGCGATCAAATTGCGTTATTTTAGCGATATAATTAGCTTCGTATAGGACTTTTAGAGTGCGCGAATGCGGGGTTTCGTCTAGTCGGGTTTTAGTTTTGTCGATTTCCCCGAAATGACGATTCTAGTTAAAGATTAGCGATTTTCGTGCATTTTCCCGCGCACCGAGTGCATGCTATGTTTAATTCGAGAGCGTCGACAATTGTATATTATGACTTGCATCGTTTTAGGTTTTGTAATCTTATGCTTGGTGTTGTGCAAATATAGGATCGGTCGGGGAAATATCGGACATGGCGCTTAAAGGCAAGGCGGTGGTCGGATCGGATTAGCGGAGATTTTAGGTGAGTAGATGTATTCATCTATGGGGGAATCGTCTGGATGGCGCGATGCGCCCCCTAGTTAGGATTACCCTACTTCTTGCAAGATTTATATTGTTAGTTAACTTATTCCTTTTATGTACATTGCATACCCTTATAGCTAACCGTATATTAGATTGCATGGACATTCATCTACACTTATGCGATATCACTTCGTAGGACATGAACACCATTACCATTGGCATCTGTTGCACGCGCACTATTTCATGTGACACACACGCCTTTGGTAATTGCCATACCACGTGCACTATAGAACCTGTTTAATTTAGTATCGTCACTTGTATTCATACATGATATCTGAAATTGCATAGCTTGCATATACCTCGCATTATCATCATATTTACATAGCTTTCTAGCCAAAATTCACATCGTATGCATGGATATCATAGACATTTATCATATATAACATGTGAACATTATGATTTTCTTGAGGATTTCAGTATTGCTGCGATTTCTGGATTTTTGGGGAAAACCGCAAGAATTTAACAAAAGCTTGTATTTATTATTTTTAAAACAAAGTTGCGGTTTTCTCGTGATGTATGTGTCGTCCACCATGAGTTTTCATGTTTTCTGTTGGATTTCGAGACCCGATTCGAGGAGTGGATGAACCGTCTCGGGTACATGGTGGGCCCGGTATAGTACCCCGGGGCAAGAAGATCGAGTTGTAGACGATGAGCCTGGCAGGGGAAGACTACCTACCGGTGATGTCTGGCGCGGCGGATATCCGGAGGATACCGACCGTTGTCGTGAGATTTGGTGATATGGGCCGATCAGGACTGACGGAGCCCGATATTTGAGACATTGATACAGTGAGATATTGGGACAGATGTGATTTCAGATTTGGTGTCGATACTTGACACGGGTTTTCAGATGATTTCTTGATGGTATTTAGCTATTATACAGATATTCCTTTTCTAAAGTTAAGAATGCAGTATCCTGAGCATTTAAAACACTTAAAGATTTAGTAATGACATTGCATACATGTGCATGCATACTAGAGATATTATATCACCTATGGACATACATGTTGTGACGCATTTGCGTGCATTCTTATGATTGCCTTATTAGATGTTATATTCTATTCACGAGCTGGCAACTCACCCCCGTTGTGCCACAGTGTCTTGCAGGTCGGACTCAACAGTCTTGTAGCAGCGGCTATCTTATCATCAACTCCTTTTGCTCAGACTCGCGACATCACCCGTAGGTGGGTTGTGAGCACACTTTATTTCTTTTTGCTCTATCATTGTATCTAGTATTCTTCATCTACCACTTTCTATTTGTATATGCGACCTAGTGATGAGATTAAGAGATTTGTATATTTGTGGTTTCTTTTTGGTCGAGCTCACTTGAGCCGGCGTTGTGTTTTCTGATATTTTGCGTTTCTTTTATGCTCTTTTCTTGATATTACTTATATATTGCATGCGGTTGTGTTCCGCCTTGGGCGAAGAGCTAGCTCCCGCTTGGGGATGTCATTTATGATTACAGGTTATATATATCTTGTTCTACCCATTTTACGGGATAGAAAATACAGGGGAGACTCTGCCGAAATTTTCGGAAACTTTTGATGTTTTTAAAAAAGGGATTCTATGCAACTTGATTGATTTAAAAAAAATTGCTTTCATGTAAGGTTTTCCTTCACTCTCTTTTGATTTTTGGTTTAGATTTTTCTGGGCTTTGGCTGACTTAGGTTACGTTACGCCTTTAGACGTCTCGTAATCTAAGTGCCAGTCACGTTCCGTACTTTCGGGTCATGACATAGATGTTCTCAATGCTCCTCGTGAGATCTGCTCTTTACCATAATGTCGTCAATGCAGCATTCGACGATCTCGTGTATGAAGTCATCGAAGATCTTTGTCATGGCCCTTTGGTAGGTAGCGCCAGTGTTCTTTAAACCGAAAGGCATCACCTTATAGCAGAATATGCCCAGAGGAGTCCGGAAGGCGGCATGTTTTTGTTCTTCAGGATGCATTTCTATTTGATTGTACCCTGGAAATCCATCCATGAAGGAGAAGACCTCATGGGTAGACGTGTCATCGATCATCAGCTAAGTAACTGGTACTGGAAAGTCATCCTTCGGACATGCTTTGTTGAGGTCCTGAAAGTCCACGCAGATGCGCACCATCCCATTTTTCTTCATCACCGGAACGATGTTAGTGATATAGTCAGGATATTGAACTTCTTGGATGAAGCCGGAGTCGATTAGTTTCTTTACCTCGGTGTTGATACTCATCTCAAGTTCGAGTCGCATTCTTCTTGGCGCCTGTTTGACTGGCTTTATGTCCGGCGATATGGCCAGTTTATGTACTGCTACCTTTGGATCTAGACCCGGCATCTCGGAATAGTTCCATACGAAGCAGTATGTATATTGCATGAGCACGTCCTTTAACATGGCTACCTGTTTTTCATATAGTAGTTCACCGAAGAACGTTGGCCTTGGATCGTATTCCGTCCCTAAGTCAATTTTTCTTAGGTTGTCCGCCGTGGTGTGTATCCCATATTCCAGCTCCTTTGGTGCTGGTGGAAACTCGGAGATTACCTCATCCTCGTCTTCATTTGCGAAGCACATGTGGAGGTCATCCATAGTCTCGTGCCCTCCCTCTTTTGAGAGAGTTATCCTATGGCAGGTACGAGTTCGCTTCCATTCTTGATGTTGAGCTGGTCATATCCTCACGGTATTGGTCCTCTTTGGCTCATGCTTTTGCGGCGGGGTTACCTTCCAACTGTTAGATAAAGAGAACCTGCTTTGTTGATACTGGTTTTTTTACCCAGTCTTTGAAGGTGAAGCAGTCTTCGAGGGGATGTCCTATTGATCGGTGGTAGGTGTTGGCTATATTGCCCTCAAGGCAATTATCATAGTCGCAGGCAGGTGATTATGATGATTGAGGGAGGACCTATACCGGTGGAGCTCGATATGATAGTATGCTATCTGGTTTGTCTTTATCATCATGTACATACTTCAGGTGGTATTATTGATCACTATTACATGTTGATAGAGCCCATAAGATTCTTGCTTGACTACCAGCATTATGTTGGCGATCATATACGTGGGAGCTGGGTGGTCTATAAGCACATCCTTAAATGTCCCTAGTCGTGGGAGTTTCGAGACTGGGCATCGATACTCCAGAGTAGACTAGTGTATACTGATCGAGACCCCGACGAGGGGCGTTGGGCCAGGTCTCATAAGCCATTGGTGTTAGTTTGTTCACCTAAGATAGTATACAGGTGCTCATTGGGTTATGAGTACACTGGACGGACTCGCCGGGAATATGCTAGTTGGTATTATACCTATTGTCAGATAGCAGTTCCCAGGTGACATGTGTACAGGTTAGTCTGTCGATCTGAGATCATCATTTTTCTCGTGTGAGTTCCCACTATGCTTTGATTACTACCCTACCATGTCTCAAAGGAGTCGAGCAAACATGTTTTAGTTGGGTACAGACTCGAGCCACATGGAGGCAATGAGTGGATTTTCGGGGATTTGTCTCTCCCGGTATTGGGGGTTGATGTCGCGCAGTGCAAGGGTGGCCATCACCAGAAATCCTTGGCCAAGGTAGTCGAGAATTACTGATCTAGGATCAGTAGTTTCTCAGGTGGTGATGGGTTTCATACTGACACTAAATGTCGCGTTATTAGGGGTCTGACTTTATCCACCCCCTAGACTCGATATGCGATACTCTTAGACGAACAGACCGGACTGTACGGAGATTATCACTGTCAGACTCAGTAGGGGTACGGATTAGTTTGCTCGTCTAGTAAAGAAGAAGGATGGCACAAGAAGGATGTGCATCGACTATCGAGAATTAAACCGGGTGACTATTAAGAACAAATACCCAATCCCTCGCATTGGAGAACTTTTTGAGCAGCTTAGTGGCGCGAGGGTATTCTCGAAGCTGGATTTGCGATCCGGATATCATCAGGTCCGAGTGAAAGCAGAAGATATTTGCAAGACGGCATTCCGAACTCGGTATGGACATTACGAATACTTAGTGATGCCCTTCGGAGTAACGAATGCGCCGGCAGTATTCATGGACTTGATGATCCGAATCTTTTCACTGTTCTTGGACCAGTTTATTGTGGTATTCATTGACGATATTCTGGTTTACTCGAAGAGTTTTGAAGAGCATACTGAGCATTTGAAGATCGCACTACAGACGTTGAGACAAGAGAAGTTATATACAAAGATGAGTAAGTGCGAGTTTTGGCTGGAAGAAGTAAAGTTTTTGGGCATGTTGTGTCTGGCAATGGGATTGTCGTCGATCCAGAAAAGATTGCAGCAGTTCGAGATTGGCCGATTCCAAAGAATGTTGCTGAGATAAGAAGTTTCCATGGACTGGCCGGATACTACAGGAGATTTGTGGAGAACTTTGCTCGTCTGGCAGAGCCGTTAACCAAGCTTACGCGCAAGGAGGTACCTTTTGTATGGACGGACAAATGTGCGTTAGCTTTTGAGACGTTGAAGCAGAAGTTGATAACCGCCCTATTCTGACCGTGCTAGACAATTCCGGAGGATTGGTGATTCACAGCGACGCATCTGGGAAAGGATTGGGACGTGTTTTGATGCAGCATGGGAAGGTTGTAGCGTACGCATCGAGACAGTTAAAGACCCATGAGAAGAATTACCCAACTCATGACTTGGAGCTTGCGGCGGTGATTTTCGCTTTGAAGATTTGGGGACATTACCTTTTGGGCGAAAGGGTCGAAGTTTTTACTGATCATAAGAGCTTGAAGTATGTGTTCACACAGAAGGAGCTTAACATGAGGCAGCGTAGATGGTTGGAGCTGATGGCTGACTACGATCTTGATCTTAAGTACCATCCGGGGAAGGTTAATGTCGTGCCGGATGCGCTTAGTCGGTTACCAGCAATTCAGGTGTTAACTACGCAGAAGGAGATCGTTGCAGATTTTCGAAGATTTGACTTGGAGGTTGTGCTACCGCATTCTACGGGGCAGTTGTTGCAGCTGCAAGTACATTCATCGTTGATCGAGAATACTAAAGCAGCACAATTGCAGGATCCTAGACTGCAAAAGTTTCGAGAGCAGGTTGAAACCAGACTACGAACAGATTTATTGATCCACGAAGATGATTCGTTGATGTATGGTAGCCGTTTGTGTGTGCTAAAGGGAGACATTCGTGAAGAGCTTATGAAGGAGGCACACAGTTCATCTTATTCTGTACATCTTGGAGGCACAAAGATGTACATAGTTGTTCGACAGCATTTCTGGTAGGAAGGCATGAAACGGGAGATTGCTCGCTTTGTGGCAAAGTGCTTGGTGTGTCAGCAAGTTAAGGCTGAACATCAAAGGGTTGCTAGTTTATTGCAACCACTTCCGATTCCTCAGTGGAAGTGGGAACATATAACCATGGATTTCGTGACGGCTTTACCGTGGATTCCAAAGGGCAACAATGCTGTATGGGTGATTGTTGACCGATTGACCAAGGCAACTCACTTCATTCCTTTCCGGGTTGGTCAATCAACAGAGACTTTGGCGAGCGGTACATGCAAGAGATTGTAAGATTGCATGGAGTACCGGTGAGCATCGTGTCCGATCGGGACACTCGGTTCTTATCACACTTTTGGCGGAGTTTACAGGAAAGTTTGGGGACTCGATTGAAGTTTAGCACAGCTTATCATCCTCAAACTAATGGTCAGTCGGAGAGAACGATCCAAACTCTTGAGGATATGTTGAGAGCATGCAGGTTGGACTTCAAGGGTTCTTGGGAAGATCATCTACATTTGGTGGAGTTTTCTTACAACAACAGTCTTCAGGAAGCTATCCAGATGGATCCATTTGAAGCTTTGTATGGTCGTAAATGCCGTTCACCTGTTTGTTGGGACGAGGTCGGTGAACGAAGATTATTAGGACCAGATTTGGTTGTGCAGACAGTTGAGAAGGTTAACATTATCCGAAATCATATGAAGGCAGCACAAGACCGACAGAAAAGTTGGGCAGACACGTCAAGAAGACCTCTAGAGTTCGTCGTGGGTGATTTGGTATTCTTGAAGATATCACCGACTAAAGGGGTGATTCGTTTTGGAAGTCGAGGAAAGCTTAGTCCTCGATTCGTTGGACCCTTTGAGATCTTGGAGCGTGTTGGTGAGGTAGCGTATCGTTTGGCGTTACCGCAGTCCTTGGCGAATGTGCACGATGTGTTTCACATATCTCAACTCCATAGGTATGTTCGAGATGAAACGCATGTATTGGATCACTCGGAGCTAACAGTACGAGAAGACTTGACTTTTGAGGAGCGACCGATTGAAATCGTGGATCGAAGGGAAAAGGTTCTTAAGAACAAGGTGATCCCTCTTGTGCTTATTTCTTGGGGTAATCGCCCACATGGAGAGTCCACCTGGGAATGAGAAGATGAAATCCGGCAGAAGTTTTCTCACCTTTTCTTGTAGTTTTCGATTCTTGTGTTCTTGGAATTTCGAGGACGAAATTCTTTTTGTAGTTGGGTATAATGTAACACCCGAGCCCAATGCTACTAATTGCAGTTATCGTTTGAGCGTAGTATGGCACTTATTTCATTGATCTTGCTTGATTGTTATTTACTGTAAATTTTACCCGGCAAATTCATTTCTGCATACAACAATTTATGGCATCTAAAATAAAATTAAAAATATTTATCTTGGCCCGCTTGACACCCCTAACACTATTGTAGCGTCCGTGCATCGTGTTCTCGTCCCGTTCGGTGAAACGGGCGAGTTTGGACGGCTACGTGCACGTACGTGTGTCCGTTTTGGGGGTATGCTCTTTGATCATAAAACACTTCATTTTCACGTTCGTATCCCGCTTAAAATTCTATTATTTCAATTTCAAATTTTTGGACCCGACCCGGGCGCGATTTGAAAATGTTTCACTTTGCGCCAAAATCCCAATTTCTATTATTATATTTTAACTATCGTATATATATACTATAACCTTATAATATTTTACTTATATATTTATAAATCTTTTAAATATTTCCTAACCTCACAAATCTCTAACCTCAGCCAATCACATTCCTACTTATAACCGTGGGCCCCATCTCTTATCCCTCTCTCTCTCCTCCATCTCTCCCCCGTAAATCTCTCTCTCTCTCTCATATATATATATATATATATATATATATATATATATATATATATATATAGTTTCCCTCATCCTCCTTCTCTTTCGTTTCCACGCAAACCCAACCCCTGCAACCCTAGCTACCGCCGCCTTCCCCCTCGCCGCTGCAGCCCGTCGCCAACGACTTCTTACCACCCTCATCACCACTACCTCCTCCCCTCTTCTTCCTCCCTTCCTTCCCCCGAGCACCCGACTTCAACCCAGCAACCCATCGCGCAAAACTCCAACCGCCGTGCTCCCTCGCCGCCGCAGCACCAACATCGATGCAAACATCACCACCATCCTCGCCTCCACGCCCATCTCTCCTCCCTCCTTCGTCGATATCCCGAGCGCCTTCACGAGCCGCCTGCACACCGCTTGCACATCGCCTACGCCTCGTGGGATCGCCGCCGGCGATCTCGATCCGCCCCGGCCTCGCAAGCACCCCCCCTCAGTGAGCATTGCTTCCTTCCTCTTTTCCTTTCTTCTCTTTTTCCCTTCTCTGTTGAGGTTTTCTTGAACTGCAGGTTCCTATCGCGGTCACTGTTGGCTGGCCGCCGGAGCTCCGTCGACGAGGTCGACCGTCACCACCCGTCCCACGGAACATCGTGAGCACCCCTTCTCTGATCCTACCTCTTTTCTTCTCTGTTTTTCTTTTCCTTTCTTGATTCCATGTCTTGACATTCACTGTTCATTCCTCGGCCGGAATCCGATGATGTCGACGACGTGACCCGACGTTCCAGCGAGGTACCCCGACCTGTGTGGTTCCATTGTTCGTCGTTTGGGTTCATTCCGTGAACCGTGCGCCCGTCATGAGTTTCCCCGCCGACATTTATCGTTCCGTTTTTCCGATCCGTGACCCGTTGAGGCAAGTACCCCTTGCTACATGCTATACAATATTTACATATTCATTAATGACACCCTAAACCTGCTATTTAACTTTAGTATTATAATTTCCCATTTTATGTCAATATTGTTATATAACATTTTATCTTTCAAACTTGGAACTTGTAGAAATATATCATTGCATCCATGAAGTCTTAAACTTGTTAACATGATTAAATGGCTATAAATTGTCTTACTGCATTCTTATAATGTTGAAATCATATTTGTGACACAACTGATAACTGTACTGCAAATTGAGTAAATCTGCCTATTGCTTACTTCATTGCTTATCTCATATTGTTGATACCCATGCTTGATTATATAGCCGATTGTGAGTACACCTATGTTTTCGCTTGCTTCTTGAACCGTCTTGCTACCTACACATTGATTGACCCGACATGGTACCGTATACTGCTTGACTTGACATGATGTACCATGACCTGATCCGTTACCTGATGTTGTGTCTAATGCCAACAAACCTGACATGTAGTCCTCATGGACCGTTCCTGTTGTCTATCCAGACAAACCTGTTTACCTGATCCTGTGTAGGCATTAGTTTCTTGATTTTGGGATACCTGACTTGACATACACATATAACTTGGGGGTATGGGGAAATCAAAGGTGAAACCTGACTTGTAACTCGACAGTTCACTACCTGTCCTGAGTGTACACATTCCTGTTTTGTGCCTAGCGGCATGTCTCGGTTTCGGCCGAGAATATTGTGGCCGTGGTCCCGGGTATGTACGGGATACTATCGAGTGTACACATTCCTCTTTTGTGCCTAGCGGCATGTCTCGGCTGCAGCCGAGAATATTATGGCCGTGGTCCCGGGTATGTACGGGTAACTATTGAGTTACATCGATGATTCATCAATTGGTTTCAAAGACTTTAGAACAGAGAACCTGATAGAACAGTTTAGTTTACCCACTGCATACTACCCTGCACTGCTCTGATTCATATTATTGTTACCCTTGCTTTATTCATGTTTATATTCGCATTGCCTGTTTATTATGTTATTACTTGATGACTTGACGCGCTGACGTCTGGGTTTTGCATGGCCCAGATTCTTCTACCTTGCCGCAGACTGATTACGAGTTTTGCCGCTGTTAGACGAGCGGTGAGGTTCCTGTCGGTACGTAGTTTTACTCCAGGTGTTTCATTTATTGTATCTTTTGGCTTCCGCATATTGTTATCTCTTGACTCTTTTACTCTGGCTTATGGACATGTACTAGCTAGTTAGTTTACTTTCCTGTTCTTGATATCTCCACAGCCGTAATGTGACCGTGGAAGGATTTTTCCTATCCACAGGTAGCATGGTTGGCTATGTCACGTGCCCACTTTAGCGTACTTTGGGAAGCGGGGTGTGACAGTGGCCATCACCAGAAATCCTTGGCCAAGGTAGTCGAGAATTACTGATCTAGAATCAGTAGTTTCTCGGGTGGTGATGGGTTTCATACTGACACTAAATATCGCGTTATTAGGGGTCTGACTTTATCCACCCCCTAGACTCGATATGCGATACTCTTAGACGAACAGACTGGACTGTACGGAGATTGTCACTGTCAGACTCAGTAGGGGTACGGATTAGTTTGCTCGTCGTCCTTCCTTTCGCTCAATACCTGGGTAGCCGTTACGTACAACTAGTGCCGCTGACATGCTTGTGGTTCAACCCACTGTCAGCGTATTGACGAGTCTTTAGAGTCCCACAAAGAGGGTTTTCACGGTTCAGGCGATATGGTGTAGATGACATATGTTTGTACATACATGTGTCCGATTAAATATGTGTACAGGCTGCACAGAATTTAATCGGACGGTTGATAATACTTGCAGCTTAGGATTACGCTGGATTATTAAGTCAGGTTTTGATTTAATAATTTATATATGTATATAGATATATGTATTCTAGTATTATTTTTCACTATTCTTTTTCTCTCTTGGCTATTCGTATTTTTGTAAGAATATGCGTATAAGTATTTCGATACGTGTACCGAGTTGTATTCCGTATTTATATGGAATAGCTTCTAGAAGATGGCCACCTCATTAATTGATTTTCATTTTAGAAAATCAATTTGGGAAATGAGGTGGAGGGTGAGTTGGCATGAGCATAGGCTTGGCATGTAGAGAGGCATGGCTCTCATTTGTTTATTGGAAAATTGGAGAAGATATTTTCATTGCATGGTTATAAATTGTTGGAGCCATATTCTTTACATGCCATCCAAGTTGTTTTCCTTGACTTGAGGATTCTCTTCTCTCTTGAGAGACTTATCCATTTTCCATGGTTGCTCATGCCATTGTTTTCCTTACCCCTCATTCTTCTTCTTGAGTTGCTCTTTGGATCATTTTGATGAGAGAAAAATTATAGCGAGATAATTCTACACCTCTACTCTCCATTGCTAGCAACCTTGGAGCGTCGGTTGTCTTGCTAGGCAAAGCTGAAGCTTGCAACGTTTCCATCGGGTGGATCATCTTAAATGGAGGAAGACCGGCAACCAAATTCGATCCACGACCACTAGGAGCTTAGGATGATGGTTGAAGACCCGAAGGATTTGGTTCATTCGGTATAACCATTCCCAACTCTTTATATTGCTTGCCAGTTTAGGGTTTAGGGAAGATCCGGGCATCGGGTTGTGGTAGCGCCGGTTTTTGTAAATTTGTGTTCCGCATTTGGCCACGGTTTGATGGCCGGGGCGCTGCCATAACCCAACATGGTATCAGAGCAAACCCTTTAACCCCTTAGCTAGCTTATTTAGACTATGTTAAAGTGTCGAAACTGAAACAACTCCGAAACAATATCATGCAGATTCCAGTTTCTGTCAATTTTTCAGAGTCTTCAAAATTATTTTAAGCAATTGCAGAAGGCTATTTGTGAGACATATAGAACACCCTACAAAAACGAGACCCTTTCACCGGATCTGACCCGGCGAGACTTGAGGTAGGACCGGCCCCACCGGTTTTTTATGAGGATTGGGACTTGATTTTTGCAGGGTTATCTAGTCTCTGGAATATTGGTTCATTAGTATTGTTTGTTTTGCTCAGTTTGGATATTGGATTATCTTTTGCTTTGGAGGCAATTCGGGGTGTTTCGAAGTCGATATTTTAGCACTGTTTAAATGTATACAGTACATACATTACTATCTGTGACCATGAATGTCATTAGAGCGGTATAACCCGTCTAACTGCTATATGTTCTTTAGATGAGTTTGCGAACGCGACATTCACGTTGATGTTCTGTGTTGTGCTGTGGTTGTGGCTGGATCGTCGTGGTGGATAGCCAGTGGTGCAATGGTAGTACAGTTTAGTTTCATTTGTGCATTTGATATTGTAGGGCGAGCGTCTGACATGTGGACTGCCGTCACTGCCATCTTGTATATTATTTGTTTGGGGCACAACCGGGTTGAGGTCGATTTCTCCCTTGTACTTATTTTCTTTTCTGTACTAGGATTACCCCACGGTGGAGAGCATGAATAGCCGGGTTCTAGAGGCAACGGGTCCGCATATCATGGCGTTGAGACGAAGGGGACCTTACTCTAGAATTTGCGGTCTATTCGCCGCACTCGTAGGCGGTATAGGTTGATCCACGGAGGTGTGCTCAAGTTACCGGATTCCGTGAAGTGCTGGGTGACCCATTCACGTTATTGATTGGGGTTGCCTCGGTTCTGGGATTGGCGGGTAACTTGCCGCACTCGTAGGGGTCTAGGTTTTCATTGCACATGCTATCCACACGATAGGGAACGTCAGGTCTCATTTGTAGCTCAAGTGAAATCCGAGGCTCCAGGATTATCCACCATTCTGTATCGTTGGCTGAGATTCTGTGATGTTACTTTATGTCATGCCTGGGACGAATGTTATATATATTTATATATATATATACCAGTAGATGTTGTATATGTTTTGCACCCGCGCTAGTCCAGCCCCCGCTCTGTTGTTAGTTAAGTAACCTAACGGGTGATGACGGGCCCAGTGGCAAATGCGGATGGCAATACATACATCATATTTTCGTTCTTTTCTGGTGTGATTAATTGATGGGACTGCATTGATTCTGATCAATGCAAGAAAAGCAAACCTATATATTTGATGTTGTTGGAACCAAGTTTTTAAAAACTGACATTACAGACGCTT
Source organism: Agapanthus africanus (assembly GCA_030015575.1). Lineage (NCBI taxonomy): Eukaryota > Viridiplantae > Streptophyta > Magnoliopsida > Asparagales > Amaryllidaceae > Agapanthus > Agapanthus africanus. Next base: position 494,848,186 of record JASDDO010000012.1, on the reverse strand, counting down.
TCTTTTGCTTTGCACAGTGGTATTCGATTGGGGATATCCTTCACCTCATTCGACGAGGCAAGGGCCGAAATCCCTTCATCGGGAGTGACCCCTTGGGCAGAAGTTTGTGTCAACGTAATAACTTTACTATAGTTGATTTTTTTGCTTTGCATCGTGGTATTCAGTTTGGAATATCCTGCACCTCATTTGACGGGGAAAGAGCTGAGATCCCTTCACCAGGAGTGACCTCTTTAGCAAAAGTTTTCACCACTATATATTTGTAAAACCACTTGGATTCATTCAACGATATCAAGTTCATTACGTTAAAGGTTTTTCGCCAAAAACCAGCCATAGCCCTCCGTCATTTCTTTCGAGTAGTACCTAGTATTTGTGCTATGTTTGTTGGCCTTTGTTAAGGCGTAGTGTACGGTAGCTGGATATTGCTTGTTTGTTGCATAGTATTGCGATTATCTAGGATAGTCGTATAACCTTGTTGGCCTTTGTCAAGGGTTTGTACGGGTGGGTCTAGATTAATCTTGGATAATGACGGGTTGAACTTGACTTGTGGTTTATGATTTGTTGGCCTTTGTCAAGGTCATGAACCACTTGGGGGTAAAAACACACATCGGGAGTTTCAAACATACAGGAAACTTGCCAGGCATGTGCTTACCTTCTGGAGTGTGATAACTTGAGTGGCTTCCATCAAATTATCATGCGATGATAGTTGGATCCCGATTCTCACTGATGAGTAGGATTACTCCTCGGGTGATTTTAGATGATCCCGACTAATTCTCCTTTTGGGTTTAGAGGAGGATTCGAGGAAACAGTGGGAGACATCCTGGTTAGATAAAGTGATTAACCATTCTGATTTAGGTTAGAGTGCACGCTGAGTATTTCTTTTCTATCTCTCTTTTGCAGCGACTATGGCCCGACCCTAGACTAAAACTCATAAACCAAGTTATCCGAACCTTCTTAAATCACATTGGCTTTTGGATTGTCATAGTTGCATATATCATTGCCACTCCTACTTTTACCCTTTGCATTTCTCCAGAATATTTCGTATCACTACGATGATCCACATTTATTGGATATGACCATCGTATAGTTACATACGAACTCGAAGAAACTTTTTCAGATTCGAGGATGGTTTCCGGTTCTGGAGAAATTGAATAGGACTGTTCAGTTGTCTTTTCCCTTTACACTCTCTCAGGTTGTGAGAACTCCTGGTATTTAGGAGAGTACACCTATTACGCTTATTAGATAGTCTTCTTCCAAACCATAGGCTGATGTCGAAAGGTAGGGAAGGAAGAAAACCAATTAGCCTAAGTGTGGTGTATAAAAGGTAATAAGTAAAGGAAAATAAAGGGATTAGAAAGAGGGAAAAGTAAAATGCGACTGCTATCATTCATGACAAAACCGCGTATATCATCGCCACCCCCGCTCCACCTTTGCATTTCTTCTGAACATTCCGTATCCCTACGAAGATCCATATTTATTGGGTGAGTCGTCGTATAGTTACATACGAACTCAAAGGAACTTGTTCCAGTTTGAGGATGGATTCCGGTTCAGGAGAAATCGAATAAGATTATTCGGGTTGTCTTTTATTTTTACCTTCTCTCAAGTTGCGAGGGCTCCTAGGATTAGCAGGGTACACCTATTACGCTTGTTGGATAGTCTTCTTCCAAACCATAGGCTGGTGCCGAAAGGTAGGGAAGGAAGAAAACCATTTAGCCTAAGGGTGGTGTACATAAGGTAATAAGTAAAGACAAATAAAAGGATTGGAGAGATGGAAAGGAAATATACGGTTACTGTCATGAATCTGGATAGTGGAAGAGGCATTGCTAGGAATACCCGGATACCTTTTTGAAACATTTTCATGTTTCAGTTTCACTGTACAGTGTTAATTGAAAACTGATTTCCCAATTAGATTCTGACTCTAGGGTATGTATTTACCAGCTATGATTCTCACATCTGTATAGTGTTACAGATAATGAGTGGGAGTAGAATATTAGGAATTAGGTGATTATATCCTCATTATATCAGAATTCTTTATAATTGGTGATATTTGAGGAAATCACCTGGGTTTTGCATGACGACAAATTTTTTGGTTTTGAATATCCGTAGTTATGCACCAGTTTCAAACTGATATATCTGTATGTTTATTTTATAAAGTGAGATATAACCTTTTGAAATTATTTCTATGACATTTACCTATATCAGTTGATGGTTAGGTAAGGAGCATTCAACAACGGTGTAATTCTTCTTAACTATAGTACAGTTTTTCAACCTACGACGCACAAGGTATGAGTTATTTAACTCAGGGGACTTATACAATGTATTGTATGTTGTCCAGTGTCCACTAGGACAAAGGGGTTGGTACTCATACTATATTCTGTTTACTTATGACTTCTCTAGTTTTTAGATATGTGTATCACTGAAATATAAGGTCCAAATTTTAAGAAGTTATATGTATATGAATAAAGTACAGAACCACATGTTGCAAGTATCAGGATTCTTCAAGGTGATCGAAGATGTAGATACTTGTGCTAGGTATTCCGTTGATAGTAAAAGGTTTTGAGAACTTTCTTCTCTTTCAAATTACTCATATGTGGATGCACTCCTAGATGAGTAATGTTGCTTGGCCTCATTCCACTTAGTTGACATGCACTGGAGACAGCCGCATGATTTGAATCTAGTTCCTATTAAATTAATGCCTCTGTTTCTATATTGTATATAGAATGGTTCATATCTTAACGATGTTAAGGTATATGGATTTGTCCAGCTTATGCTTAAAACCAGACTCTGGACAAACTCGAGGCACGTTTCAGTAATGGCAGTTTGTGGGTTATCCCAGGCTATGACGAGGGTTAACTTTCTACCATCTGGAAGATCAATAGATATATTGTTCTTGACTCGCCACGGTTTTACTAAAATGGATTCTTTTCAGAAAACATAAGTGGGAGTATGGTAGAACTGGAAGTAATTCCAGAACCACAAACGATTACTGAAAATTTAATAGAACCTAAAGATTCAATTGGTATTGACATTCTATTAGCCACTCCGAAGATATGGTGGATAACCTCAGGCACCCGAGAGGCACTTCGATCTTCTCATAGAAGGTGACAGGGAGGCTCTTGTTTACCCAGACTTGCCATTGCTGCTGTTCTAGAATATGAGACCCGGTAGGAGGATGAATATAGCGTCGTTCTAAACTATCTTTAGAAGTGCACGTGTATATGACTCTGCCAGAGGGTTGTTGTAGTCAGTGGGAGCAGTGGAAGCATAATGGATAAGTAGCTTGTGTCTATTTATAAAATAAAGCAGATATAGCGGAAATAGATCATCTATTTATGTGACATTCATAGACTTTGACTTCATCAGAATAGGAGATGGATCTGGTAAGAAGGTAGTAGGGTGTGATGTCCTGGTATTTGGATGACATGCACTTTATAGAAAGTGAAATTCCTATACTACGATCGGTTATGCTGTGGTTATCACACAGTTGTTTCTCCACATAGGATATGGATATAATATTAGGTTTTCTGGTTACTAGATCTATGATTTTAGATCTAGATTTAGGAAGTGTCCCAATCTGGGTACTTTGACATTGTTCTAAAGGCATTTTAGAATGGTTGACTCCTGGCATTGTGGTGTACCTGCAGGTGATGGAGTCACCCTCTCTAAAAGATGTCTTTCAGACTAAAGGGGAGAGGGATTTGCATGATTGGCATATCACTTGCTTAGGCAATTGAGTCAAATCATGTGATGTCAAGTACCACACCAGATGTTGTTTTTGCACTAGCTGCAATAAGCATATATATTAATCCAATCTTGGAGAAACATTAGGAAGCAATTAAGAACATAAGTGGATGTTCTTGGGATATGGTAATGGCAGCCTCCTTCGGGAGACGGTTATCATTTTAGGCTTCCAAGGTGACCTGGATGACAGAGTGGCTATCTGAGTTATAGTTTTCCCTCTTTTGAGGGACAGTATGTTGGACAGGTGGTCCAAGCGGATACTGTGGAAGGCATGGCACAGGATACTGATTAAATTCAGTGGATAATACAGTCTAAGAAGTTTGTGGGATTTGGAGTTCATTTGTGAACTGGGTCCCATCATATATCCAGACAAATTCTAAGACAGGTATTGCTCATTTTGGGAGATACTCTTTCTCCGCGAAGTTGAGATATAGAGAGATAAAGATAGAAACACAGGAGCGGATCCACTCACTGAGGCTATTTCTCGAATGCAATAGTTTCATAAACGGGCTCTGCGAGACTGATTAGTAGAGAAGTTGGGTGTTCGGTATCACACGGGCTATGAGTATGCGACATCACAATAATTAGCCTTAAGTGCAAGTGGGAGATTGTTGGTTATCGTGCCCTCAAGGAAATTATCATAGTCGCAGGCAGGTAATTATGATGATTGAGGGAGGACTTATACCGGTAGAACAGTCTTACTCGAGAGATGATAGTATGCTATCTGGTTTGTCTTTATCATCATGTACATGCTTCAGGTGGTATTACAGATCAGTATTACATGTTGATAGTGCCCATAGGATTCTTGCTTGACTACCAGTATTATGTTGATGATCATATACGTGGGAGCTGGGTGGTCTATAAGCACATCCTTAAATGTCCCTAGTCGTGGGAGTTTCGAGACTGGGCATCGATACTCCAGAGTAGACTAGTGTATACTGATTGAGACCCCAATGAAGGACGGTGGCCAGGTCTCATAAGCCATTGGTGTTAGTTTGTTCACCTAAGATAGTATACAAGTGCTCATTGGGTTATGAGTACACTGGACGGACTCGCCGGGAACATGCTAGTTGGTACTATACCTATTATTAGATAGCAGTTCCCAGGTGATATATGTATAGGTTAGTCTGTCGACCTGAGATCGTCATTTGTCTCATGTGAGTTCTCACTATTCTTTGATTACTACCCTACCACGGCTTAAAGGAGTCGTGCAAACAAGTTTTAGTTGGGTACAGACCCGAGCCATATGGAGGCAGTGAGTGGATCTTTGGGGATTCGTCTTTCCCGGTATTGGAGGTTGATGTCGCGCAGTGCACGGGTGGCCATCACCAGAATCCTTGGCCAAGGTAGTCGAGAATTACTGATCTAGGATCAGTAGTTTCTCAGGTGGTGATGGGTTTCATACCGACACTAAATGTCACGTTATTAGGGGGTCTGACTTTATCCACCCCCTAGACTCGATATGCGATACTCTTAGACGAACAGACCGGACTGTACGGAGATTGTCACAGTCAGACTCAGTAGGGGTACGGATGAGTTTTCTCCTCGTCCTTCCTTTCGCTCAATACCTGGGTAACCGTTACGTACAACTAGTGCCGCTAACGTGCTTGTGGTTAAACCCACTGCCAGCGTATTGATGAGTCTTTAGAGTCCCACAAAGAGGGTTTTCACGGTTCAGGCGATATGGTGTAGATGACATATGTTGGTACATACAGGTGTCTGATTAAATATGTGTATAGGCCGCACAGACTTTAATTGGACGGTTGATAATACTAGCGGCTTAGGATTACGCCGGATTATTAAATCAGGTTTTGATTTAATAATTTATATATGTGTGTATATATATATATATATATGTATTCTAGTGTTATTGTTCACTATTCATTTTCTCACTTGGCCATTCGTATTTTTGTACGAATATGCGTATATGTATTTCGATACGTGTATCGAGTTGTATTCCGTATTTATATGAAATAGTTTCTAGAAGATGGCCACCTCATTAATTGATTTTCATTTTAGAAAATCAATTTTGGAAATGAGGTGGAGGGTGAGTTGGCATGAGCATGGGCTTGGCATGTAGAAAGGTATGGCTCTCATTTGTTTATTGGAAAATTGGAGAAGATATTTTCATTGAATGGTTGTAAATTGTTGGAGCCATATTCTTTACATGCCATCCAAGTATTTTTCCTTGACTTGAGGATTCTCTTTTCTTTTGAGAGACTTATCCATTTTACATGGTTGCTCATGCCATTGTTTTCCTCACCCCTCATTCTTCTTCTTGAGTTGCTCTTTGGAGCATTTTGATGAGAGAAAAATTATAGTGAGATAATTCTACACCTCCACTCTCCATTGCTAGCAACCTTGGAGCGTCGGTTGCCTTGCTAGGCAAATCTAAAGCTTGCGTCGTTTCCCTCGGGTGGATCATCGTAGACGGAAGAAGACCGGCAACTAAATTCGATACGCGACCACTAGGAGCTTAGGATTATGGTTGAAGACCCGAAGGACGTGGCTCATTCGGTATAACCATCTAACTCCTTTTTATATGTTTGCTAGTATAGGGTTAAGGGTAGATCCGGACATCGGGTTGCGGTAGCACCAGTTTTTGTAAATTTTTTTCCGTATTTGGCCATGGTTTGATGGCCGGGACGCTGCCGTAACCCAACAGTAGGAGCAATAATCCAGATGATGGACCTCGTTTATTTGTTCGGGGTGTCGAGACTCCGGGAGCGTCACCATTTGATTCTTCATGAAAATGTTGAATATTTTTCTTGTCTTTTCTTGGGGAAAGAGTATCCCCGACCCATCTTCTTTATAAACAACGGGTTTCAATCGACCTTTTCTCGATTGCATGGCTTCTTGGATCTGCTTTGTTGTTTTCGAACATTGTTTGCGTTCTGTACCCTGTTTTTCCTTTATTTCGGGATTTTCCCTTTTCGCGAGAACATGCAGTGGGCCGGGGATGAAGAGCATTATAGTCTTCCTTCTCCGCGTATTGCTGATTGAGGCGCTGCGTCCTGGCCTTTTCATAAATGGCCATTTCGCGGCTATGATTGTATTGGCTCTTTCGACAAGCTTCTTTTATTAGCTTGTCTATTTGTTTTTCGAGCGATGGAATTAACGTTTTTAGAGCGGGATTTAGCTCTGTTTCAATGTCACGGTCATCTGGAAGAGCGTTTTCCCCTTCGCTGAAGCTGTTTATGACACGACAGCTGTGGAAAAGCTCCCGTTTCTTGGATCAAACGTATCCGAGCCCAGTTTTCTCCATCTTTCCATTGGGCATCTTTCGCTGAGTCCTGGGAATATTCTAAATCTTTTTATAGAATTGGGCTTGCCGAACAGTTTGTTCGAGAGGTACACCTTGGCGTCTTAACATCCGTTTCAATCCCTCTGCGTAGTATTTTGGCGGACGGATTGGTTGAATCCTGTCGAGTGCAAAATCGGCACCATGCTAGACTTCTTTTTCTACTTCTGTCTCCTTAGATCGGTAGAAGAGGATCACCTTTTCATCCCTTCGCTTGGGAGGGACGTAGAAAGTCTGTAGTTCTTGTACGTTGTATGTATTGAGCGCATCATGTTCCTTGTAATGCCAAGGAGGAGCCATTGTGATTTGCAGACTCTGATCTGCTCCTGCGAGGGTTTGCACTGACGGGCGAATGGAGAACAATGCGTTGGCCTCGTCCTTACTGTCGCTGCCAAAGACCAGAATTGGAGTAGATGGTTTGGGCCTGCTGTTTTCTTTCTAGGGTTGCCCTGAGTAGACTATTTCATCATCTTTCTCGGAATCGCTCCCAAAGATCGGGATAGTGGTGACGGGCTTCTGTTTATCCTCCGGCCTATGACACCTTTCCGTATCCTCGAAATCTGGCAGGAAGTACTTTGCGTCTTCATATTTTCGGACCTCGTTTACGGAGAACGGATTTAGATTCCCTGTGACGGTGTACTCCGACCCATCCTTGAAATACTTCATACACTGATGTTTTGTAGAAGGGATAGCGTTGTACTCATGTAACCAAGGCCTGCCGAGCAAAGCGTTATAACAAGACTTGGCATCAATGACATGAAATTTGATGTCAATGACGAGCAGCCCGAAGCGTAACGTTAATATTACGGACTCAAGCGTTCGTGACGACTATTAGTTGAACCCGGAGATGGTAATTTTGTCTCGTTCCAGGTGCTGAACGTTCATGCAAATCTCCTTCAGCACTCTCACGTTGAGAAGGTTGACGGAGGATCCATTATCGACGGGAATTTTCCCTATCTTGATGTAGTAGTAGTACCCGGTGACGTATAACTGGCGGTTATGTTCGCACGTACCGAGGAGGAGATCTTCATCGCTGAATCTAATGTCAGCCGTGTGGACCTCTGCCAGTTCATCTTTCATCTTTTCTTCCGCGAGGAATGTTTGGAACTGATCTGGCTCTTATAATGCCTTGATCAGAGAATCTCTTGCCTCTTTGTACATGAGGAGAGCATCCAGTATGCTCAGTTGTGAGGGTATTTTCCTCAAATGTGCTAGGACATTGTAATTTACTTTGTTTTTCCTAGGCGGGTCCCTTGCTGCGAGCTCTTTGACAACTCCACCGTCGAGGGCAATTTCCTCAGGGATTTTTTCTTTCCCTTTGTCCTTTTTGCTCGAACCTTTGTTTGTAGGTCCGAGGTTCTTTTCAGATAGCGTGCGGTTACGCAGCTGAATATTCTCACAGTTCTTCTCCTCCTCTTCTTTTTCCGAGGTAGAGTCTTTAAAGAGAGGGCTGAGTGGTATTTCGTCCTCAGAATCGCTCCCGAAAGTAAGAACTTGGGGTTTTTCCTTTTCCGTACTGGTATCAACCATATGACAGTTGCCAATCGTTTTTTCATGTGCATTTATCGCACTATTTTTCCATCGACGAGCTTCGCACTTCACCCTCTTGAAGTGTTTTTATGGGCAACATATCCTTGCCACCATTTCTTGAAGGCACTGCATTCCTTGGTAGGGTGGATAGCCCACCGATGGTATAGGCAGTAGTTTGGATGTGAATCCTCTTCGTCGAGGCATATGATCCCGGGAGTGTTTCCTACGAGAGGTGGAAGCTTCATTTCCATTGACGGGGCTTTGGCGAACTGCTTCTCTGCCTTGATCCTGCTCTTATTTATCGCAAGTATACTTTAGTTTGGTTGGAGTACTTTACGACTCCTCTTTGCCGCGGCTTCTTCATCCTGACGCTGACGCTTAGCCTTTTCGTATATGGCTGTTTCGTGTTCTCGGTCAGCTTTGCTTTTTCGAAAGGCTTCGTTCAGCAGCCCATCGATCGGGTCTTCTGGCAGTTCCGGGGATTTTAGCGACGATCCTTCCCCCAGTCCTTCCACGTTGTTTTCTGACGCTGAGAGAGTTTCTTCTTCATTTAACAATGAATGGGAGACCATGTGGCAACTTGCTACATAGTCTTCGGTTTCTTCTGATGAGTCATTTTCTTCATCGTTGTCACTATCTTCGTTCTCAAGAATATGCTTGAGGAGCTCTTCGAACGTGACCGGTTTCCTCGCCTTCTGGTTGTCCTCCTCCAGCGTTTCAATGTACTTTTGTAGGTCTGTGCGCTTGTAGTCATACTCGGCAGGCTGCACAGGCTTCTTGGTCTTCTTCTTTTTCTTCGAAGACTTTGAAGGCTTGACTTGGGGATTTTTCCCTTTGTCAACAATCTTCGGTACGGGATGTGGTTTCAGCATCCCTTCGATGATTTCAGGTTCAATTGGGCTTTTCCACCTGACTGCCAGACATGCCTGTAGATCCTTCAGCATTCTTTAGTTTTTGCTGAAAGAACGACTTCCCATGGAGTTTCTTCCACGAGCGAGAATGATGCCCCCGGCGCATCCACCTTTTTGGGAGTGTGCTTCTGTGGTGGGTTCACCCTCCAGTTCTCAGACATCGTGAACTTCCCCTATTGATAGTGGTCCTCGACCCAGTTTTTGAAGACGTAGCAATCCTCAATTGGGTGGCTCACCATTCCGTGATAGGAGCAGTAATTGGGGTGGGGTTGTTGACGTCGCCGGGTTGCTGGTGGACGCCGTGGGTCTGGCAATGTGATGAGTTTGTTGCGCACTTCCAACTCAAATAACCTCCTCGTCTTGTCGTGGGGAAACGGGTAAGCGCGTCCTAGCCTTTCTTCCACGGATAGGCGTGGACACACGTTGTTTTGGCGAGCAGCTGGTTTTGGGCCACTCGGTTGTTATTGAGTGTTAGAAACGAAGGCCGCTTTCCCTTTACCTTTGGCATTTCGAGGGTCCTTACTTGAGGAGGAAGGCTCGTGGACTATCTGGTCCATTTGAGCCAGTTTATCTATCAAAGCCTGGAAGATTGTTGGTTTGAAGAATGTAATGAACTGGGATATAGTCGTTTGATGATCAAGGGTCCCGATGAACATGCCCACGGTGGGGGATTCTTCGATGAGCTGTTTGCACTTTAACCATAGGTTCCGCCACCGGATCGCATATTGGACCCAGGTTTCTCCTGGCTTTACCATGGCATTGATTATTGTCATGATCGGGTGCGCTCGCTTGCGCTGGTGGACCGCTGTGTGAACAGAAGTTCCATCTCTGTTAATGTTCTTACTGAGTCATTTGAGAGCTCCGAGTACCATTCAAAGGTCGTCTCTGACAGGCTGCCAACGAGTTGGCAAAACAAAAGTTTATCGTCGGCTCCAGAGTTGCCGCACAGAGCTATGATGATGGGGATTGCCCATCCCTTTGTATACATGTAACTTGGGGATCATATATCCCGGCGGGTACTTGATTTGATCATACCCGCCTGGATAGGGTCGCCCAGTTCTGACGATTTGGCCAGCCGCTTCATTTGCTTGATGAGCTCTTATTTGTTGAGCTATATAATCATCAAGAGCAGCCTTGGAGATTGTTTCTTCATTGGCTGTTGATAAAGCCGGAAGAGGGTTTGATGTTTCCCCTCTGTCATCCTCGATGATTATCGGCGGATCCTCGGCTAGGGGTTTTGGCTGGATCATCATTCCAACCATGTCTTGGAACAAGAGAGCCATCTGCTTTATGTTAGCAGCCTTCTCAGCAGCTTCCTTGTCCTTTCTTTCAAGCACCCTTCGCAGGAACTCTGTATCGGTCTTCTGCTTCTAGCTCTGTTCGGCTGTTGTGTCCGGGCTTTTTTCTGCCCTGTAAGTGCTGCCATTTTGGTCAGCATTTCCTGAAGCTTTTGTTGTTACTCCTGAGCTTTTGTTAGCGACCGAGTTTGCGATCGATGACCTACGGAAGCACGGTTTTCTTCTTTCCCGGAAGCCATGTAGACCGTATGTACGATCATGCCCCCAGACTTGGGGCGTTTGGGTCCATCACCTTTGGGATTTGCCGCATGCGGTGGATTTTCTCCAGCCTTGTCCTTTTGTGGGAGGTTGAATTTGAAGGAGCTGTTGTAACATGCTATAGTATAGAAGAAGCCCCTTGCTATATGACAGAGGGATGGTCTTTCTCTTACCGAGACTTCGATTTTTTCGATTGACGAGAGTAGTTTTGATCAATCACGGAGTCCTGGACTTTTCGCCAGACCCTGTGAATTTGCAAGGAGAGCCGTTGATGGGGTTGCTCCGTCTTTGCCAGCATGGTAGGTTCTGCAGGCGGGGTGATTTCCTTAACATCGCCGTTGGAGAGTTCTTACGCACTCTCCTGAGCAGATCAAAACTGTTCCCGGTTGGAACAGCAGCGTCAATTTCCACTATTGGAGATGGTGGGGTAAGTCCAGAGAGGGGGTTGCCCCAGCTTTTCTCACTCGGCGCCAGTGGCCACGTCGAGCGTGTCTTGCAGACGGGACCGCCTCATTTTTGGAAGTGGTTTCTTCATGCCCCCGGCTTTGCTGAGGGGCTGCTGTTGATGTCATCCTGTTGAAGACCGACATCCTGATTAGAGTTTGGGGAGGAACGACCAATCTTTCAAAGACCAATTTTATGATGGGGGAAGCGCTTTTGACGGCTCCGCCCATAGTAGGAGTTTGGAGGCTATCCGTTTTGGGGCAGCCCCTTCATGTATCACGAGCCTCTTTGTGGGCCTATTTGGGTTCTTGCCCAGCCTTTTGAAGACCGAGACGTCAGCTTTGGATGGCCCGTTGAGAGGGGCCATCGTGGTCGCCAGTTGATCGAAGACCGACCTCTTGGGAGCTTTCTCTTGCGGCGCTGAGGCATTGAAACTCACCGGTGGGAGCATGGTCCTAAAAAACAATTCAGTAGTGGCTTGTGTAACTTGCCCCACCAATATTGAAAAGATAGAGACCACGTTGGGCTCGTAGGTCACTCCTCCAGCTGGGGTGGAGCGAGTCTTGCTGTTGCATGTTGTGCAGTTGGAAGCCATTGATTTTTTTTCTACACGGGAGCAAAACACTAAATTGTAGTACCTCAAATCCGAGGGCAACCATAGTGAATCGCGATTTTGTTCGCGAAACACGATACACGAAGTGTGGAGTGGAAAGAGGAAAAGGTCCCATCGGACGTGCCAGAATCTGTTTACCGCCGGAGATGGGGATGAGCCGGGATAGGTCGTCTTGCCTGAATCTGGGGGCAGATGCTATTTAGATTTATCTGTCCACCTCTCCGAAGATACCAAGTTGATTTATGGCACCATATATCGGAGGTTTGGACAGACGTGACCGTTGTATCAGACTTTGTCAGATTCCTCCTCATTTTAGAGGGTTTTTTTTTATTGTAGGGACGCTCTTCCCTGCAGGCGCAAGCCCCTGCAGTTAATTACGTTATCGCATTGCGATAACCACTTTCTCCTGCTCCGGCAGTTCACTTTGTGTCGTGTGTGTTTTTGTTTGTTTAGGTTGCCCGTGGATTGTATACGGAGACTAATTTGTGTCGTCGCCCGTAGGGCGCGGATTAGTCCAAATCCGTATATTTTAGACTTGGGCTTGGGTCAAGGATTTTCTTGACGGGGTTTTGAACTTAGGTTGCATATTCCTTTGGTTCAAAAATATTTTGTTTTATTTAAGGACCGTTAATCTAGTTTGAGATTAAGATCAACTTAAATAAATAAGTGAGCGTTTGTGCTCAGTTTGTTTTGCTAAAGATATGTTAGTCTTATTTGAGACTAAGATCGACTTAACAATATTTTTAGGATCATTTTTACTTAAGATCCAGCAAAAGAGCATTTGGGCTCAGCTGCAAGAAAACTTCAGAGACTTAGCAAATTTGGGCTTAGTCTACTTATTCTTTTTCTTTTTCATTCAAAATTGCTAAACACTTATTTGGGCTCTGTCTGTTCAACCCTTTTCTTTTTATGTTGTCACGCCCTACTTCCTAGTGTACGAAGAATGAAACGCGATGGGCACGCGGCGTATTTACTCATAAATAAATACGTTAAGCATAAAAAAGAAATATATGAAATACACAAGAAATATAATGCAAACAACAACTTTTATTAACATTTATCTTTACAATATAATTGATTTGAAAAGGAAAGTATAATGATAAAAGCAATGCCTAAACAGTGGCATACAAACTGGAAGATAAGTACAAGTAAAGCTAGTAGTCTGGCCGTGCCTCAATCTGATCCAAGTACTCCTGACTTGGCTCGGTCTCCTGAGAGTCCTATCCTCCTGACGAACATTCCAAAGAAAGAAATAGACAGGAATTTCGTCAGCGAACTAGCGCTCGGTAAGTCCCAAAAGAAAGAAAGGAATATAACAAGTAATGTGGAAGGAAACTGTTAAGTTATACAGGTATCAGTTAATAATTCTAACGTAATTGTTTGTAGCTTGGTACAGAAGGTATCAGTGTATACAATAGGAGTCCAACTTGCTCCGTCGTCTATGGTAACAGGTAGTACAAGTCCCTGTCAAAACCCATGGGACAACGGCACAGGAGTTCATTTATGTGTCTTTTAGTGACCATCTCATGCCACTTTTAACACATTCCGTACCAATCACCCCTTTAACGCCGTAATGTGTTATATAGATTATATTTATCAGACTTGCTGAGACCATGGATACAAGTTATTCATGTAATCAGGTTCAGGATGTAAACAAGTAGTCATGTAATTAAGTCAAGTTATAGCCATGGTTCGGTCAAGTCAAGTCATGTTTGCATGTTGATATTGTTCTGGTATTCAGGTTCAGGTTCAAGTATACATGTTAGAGTTTGGATTCATGTTTGAATTGGATTCTGGTTTGAGTTACGATTCAAGTTTGATTTAGACTCAGACTTGAGCCAGACACTTAGAACTGATTTGGATCCTGAATTAAGTTCGGGAGTTATCGGTAACTGCAGCACATGGACGGCAGGATTTATGTCTTTTTCCAAGACAATTACCATTGATAACACTGTTAAGTTTTTCTATCTTAAATAGGCAAGCACTCACTTTCTCCCGCTCCCTGAGGCTCAAGAGAATTGATCCCGCTTAAACCCATATTTACTAAAATCCTTAACAGTGTTTTATATAGCTCGAGGGGGTTTATGAAAAATATTTTTAATATATAGTTCAAAATAATCTTGAGAAATTATTTATATTATTTAGGGTTTTCATGAATGTGGATTTTAAGGATGTGAGATATTTTAGTGATAATTACCTTAACTTGAATAGTTCATGGTATTTTACTGCAAAGCTTGACTTGTATTGATATCTTGAGGGTATTTTGAAGAAACTTGTAATTATTTTATTTGAAAAAATATAAGTTATTATTATATTTTGAAAATATATAGATTTTATAATATTTATATAGTTATTAAAAATTAATTTTTTATTATTAAGAAGAAAATTTCGTTTTTCTTAAAACTTGTATAAAAAACCTTTCGAGATCGAATGTTCCGTGAGGAGGTCTGCATCTCACTCTACTAGCCCAAGAATGTGCGATAATCTGCACCATCCAAAAGCGGGTCCTCTAAAGAGAGTTGTAAAGGCACAATCGCAAAGGGATTTTAAATACAATGGTATTTTGATAGTACATGGTATTTTGATGTAATATGGTAACAAAAATATGTTCAATGAAAATCGTGCTATGGAAACATGTATGTTTGTGAAGGGTAGATCATTACCCCGTGAGGTTTTCTAAAGGTACGTTCAAACAAAGGAATAAAAGATGACGTATATAAATTTCATGGTATTTTCATGTAAAAATTAGATTAAAATTATTTAGCATGATATTTTTTTAGTGAAAGTTGGTTCTAAACATTAGTTTTATGATTACAAACATAGGGTAATAATTTGGATGAAAGATATGGAAGAAATAGTGAAATTTTTAGGATTTAGATTATGATGTCGGTATTAACTCAACTTACCGACATGTTTTGAAAAAGAGAACTTTTTAAGAAGAAAGAGAAGGATAGGAAGGGACTTACAAGTGAATTAGGTTAAGGAGAGGTTGAAGAATATAGATGGTATCGCGGGGTCGTCGGAATAGCCTCGATTTCTCGCCGGAAGTTGGTCGTTGGCTAAATCCTCTTCTACTCCACTTGTACTTGAGAAAATTTGAGAGTTTTGGCTAAATTTTCAGAATGAGGAGGGGCTAGGACATGGGATAATATTTATTGTATGTAATTAGGGTTTTTGAATTAAAAGAGTGAATTAAAATGCATTAAAATATGATAAATTGGGGAATTGAGGGGTCTCTGTTTGATTGCAGAGTAATCAAACAGTGCAGTGGTGATGGGGGTAGGGAAAAAGACTCGTGTGCAAAACCCAGGCACCATCACCTACGGATGGACTGTCGGCGCCGGCCAAAAATGAGTTTCCGCCGGTCGTTTTGTGGAGATGGGCCGGTGGATTTTGTTCACGTGTACATCTATGTATTTAAACCCTTTTACGCATGTTTATTTTTTCCCGACTTTTCATTTTTATATGCATTGCACGTGTAAACTTTTGGTCTTCAAAAAAGTTTAAAAGAAAAATCAGAAGAATATAATGTGTCTGATGGGGTTCAAACACGAGGGCTACGTTACAGCAGTGTAAGGCTTTACCAGTGATTTACAAGTTGTTTCTTGCTGTTCTTAAATAAAATTAACTTTTAAATTGTAGTCAGGCTTGTAAGCTCCTTTCTGTACATTAAATTGAAAAAAATTTCGTACAGTAAATTCGGAGTCGTTACATATGTAAAAGTGCTAAGCACTTATTTGAGCTCTGATGCTCACATATATGTCATGTGAAGCATTCAGTCATGGGCGCTGCCCAATAAATATTGAACACTTTAGTCATTTTGACTAAATGTGAAGTTCTAAGCACTTCTTATGGCGTCCACATGAGGTGCACGTAAGGCGCTGCCCAATTAGTACTAAACACTTAGCCGTTTTGGCTGTATATGGAGTGCTAAGCACTTTTTATGTGGCGCCCACGTGAGGCGCTGGGCGCTGCCCAATCAGTGCTAAGCACTCAGACGCTTTAGCTATATGTGGAGTGCTAAGCACTTTATTCAGCGCCCACGTGTGTTTCACGTGAGTGCTAAGCACTTATTTGAGCTCTGATGCTCACATATATGTCATGTGAAGCATTCAGTCATGGGCGTTGCCTAATAAATGTTGAACAGTTTAGTCCTTTTGACTAAGTGTGAAGTGCTAACACTTCCTATGGCGTCCATGTGAGATGCACGTGCGGCGCTGGGCGCTACCCAATTAGTGCTAAACACTAAACCGTTTTGGTTGTATATTGAGTGCTAAGCACTTTTATGTGGCGCCCACGTGAATAGCGCATGAAGCGTTGGGTACTGCCCAATCAGTGCTAAGTACTCAGACGCTTTAGCTTGATGTGGAGTGCTAAGCACTTTATTCAGCGCCCACATGTGTTTCACGTGAGGCGCTGGCCTTCTGTTTTGGGCGCCCGCCTGTTTTTCACATGAAACGCTAGGCGCTGTTAAAGAGGAGCGCCCATGTAGGAAGTACGTGAGGCGCTAGTTTTTTTATATTGAGATTTAATCTTTATTGATGTTTTTGGAGAGGTTAAACATCTGTCGATGGCATTTTAACTATTAACGCTCACCAAAATCACTATTTTTTAGGATTTCGGGTTGAGTTTTTAGAGAACTAAGTTCTTGATTTGAAGGAACTGAGTCCTTGGAGTATTATGGACTCCATTTTTTTCTTTTTGAATTTGTTTTTCCCTGAATCTTTGATTCTCAAGAACAATATTTTCCCGATGAGAATTAAATTCTCAACTTATGGGAAACTCGCCTTGTGGATCTCAGATCCAGAGAAAGAATTTAGTTCTTTTTAAAAGAGTTAAACCCTTAGATATAATAGAGATATTTTGGTCTCTTTTCTTTACCTAGGGTTTTGAGAAGGAAGGTTTTCTTCTTTGAGAATTGAATTCTTTGTTCTATCATGAGCTTACTGTATTTTTGCAGAAACTTATATGGGGTTTTCTTCTTTTCCCCCCCTTTTCTGTATTTCTCTCTCTCTCCCTCTCTGTGTGAGATTTGAAGTCTCGGGTCATTTATATAGTAGAAGCAGATTTTTAATTAGTTTTGAGAAAATCTCTCATTGAGAGATTCCAATTGATTTAATTGGTCTCAAAATTGATTTTGGGAATTTTAACCACAGTTGGATCTTTGATCCAAGTGTTTCTGTTTTCACAGAATATGTTGTTCTTGTTTTTAACAAGATTGGGGAAATATTTTCCCATATACATAATTTATTATGTCAAGTGGTGATTTTTAAGCACCACTGGATTTTTAATCCAAGGGTTCTCTGTTTTACAGAGAGCAATCCTTTTTGTTCAGAAAGATTGAGAGAATATATTCTCAAAATAGAATTTTATTCTATTATTGGATGATTGATCCAACCGAGAGTATCTTTCTTATTTAGAAAGATTTGGGAGATATTTTCTCCTAATAGAATTTGATTCCATATTTTGACGACTTATAATCTTCGTTGGATCTTTGATCCAATAGCTCTGTTTAAAAGAGAGTATCCCAACCTTTTGTTAGGAAAACGTAGAATTTAATTCTACTAATATGAACTTGGTCGCTGGTTCTCACGTGTTATGCATGTGGGCGCCACTTAAGAATTTAATTAGGTACTTATGTGCTTTGCATGTTGGTGCCTGCATGAGGAGCACGTGCGGCGCCATCTAAGAGTCTAACTCTTGTGTAATAAATTCTTCTACGCTTTGCATATTGGCGCCCGCGTGAGGAGCACGTGAGGTGCCTCCATAGGATTTAATCCTATAAGATTGGCTCTGGCGGTAGTGCCCTCGTGGAGAGCACGTAAGGCGCTGCCTCATTAAATCCAACAGAGCTTTGCTCTTTTATTAGGTTTAAATATTGGGGAAACAACCCTAACCCTCACATGTATTGTGAACCTTAGTGTCCTTTGAGATAAAACACTCCAATTAACTCTCCATATCTTTTAAGCTACCTAGTTTAGAGAACTAGGTACTTTAGTTACCTCGGTTTAGAGGTTGAAGCTTGAACCATAGACTCTCGGGTGGATCGTCTTCGACACGAGGAGGCCGGCGACCAAGCTAGATCCGCAACTTCGAGGAGCTCAAGCTAAGGAGAAGAAGACCCAAAGGACTAGAATCAAGGAGGTATAAAATCTATCAGAGTAGTTAGAACCTCCAAGTAGTTTAGTTAGTTAAGGTTTCCGAAAAGATCCTATAGATAGGTCGGTGTTGCAAGTATAAAAATCGTTTTTTGTAAATTCCGCCTCTCAACAAGTGCATGGGGTGTGCGACATCGACTTGCAATGGGGAATTTGAACCGACCCCATCACTCTATAAATAAGGCATTAAGCCCTAGGTGTAACACCCTAACACTGTTATACTATATTTTATTTGAGGTATTTTCAAATCTTGCAACAAATTCTTGTTTATTATTGCTTTTGGGTTGCGGATAATGCATTTAGCAACTGTGGTTAGTATCCGACCCGACCCGCATGTTTGAAATCCACCATGGTTCAACATTATATCAAATATTTGCTAGTACAAATGATCCATGCAAATCTAGGTTCTATACAAAAACATAATATATTTTGTATCCGCATATCTTTTAATAATACCAAATAAAATCCAAATAATAAATTTTGATATTTAGCATGGCTTGTCATCATATCCCATATCATATGGTTGCACTCATGTAGCATGTTCATGCCCTAATTGATAGAACAGACTCGTTTGGATCTCTACGTATTTACGCAGATCCGTACTTGGGGGTATACATTTTTATTGACAGGATATCCCATTATGGTTTTAACTTTTACGTATTTTATCCATATTTAAAAACTAGATTTTTAGAAAGGACCCGGGCAATATTCGGAGTAATTTGATATTAGCTGTATAATCCCAATATATATATATATATATATTATAATATTTTTTCTAAACTAAACTAAGTGTTTTAATATATATATATATATATATATATAATAATAACCTAATATAATATAAACTAATCTCTCTCTCTCCCCGTTGTCTCTCTCTCTCTCTCTCTCTCTATATATATATATATATATATATATATAGAGAGAGAGAGAGAGAGAGAGAATAATGGAGGAAAGAGGCCATAGGTGGGGATTTCCTCCTATGGTGTCGGAAAAATACATCCTCCATCATTTTTTCCGACGATCGACATCCATCATCATCATCTTTATCATCTAAGATGTGCATACACCAAATATCATATGATTCCACCACTTTTTCACCGTTGAATTAGCAATGTAAAAAGTTCTATTGTCGGTAAACCATTAATTTTGCACCAACTAAATCAATGGTGAAAAAATGGTATAATCACATGAAATTTGGTGTATCCACGTCTTAGATGGTAAAGATGGACGTGATGTATGCCGATCGTCGAGAAAAATCATGGAGGGTGTATTTTTCCGACGCCATAGGAGGAAATTCTCTCCTATGGCACCTTTCCTCCATTAAGCCCATATATATTTATAATTTTATAAAACCTAATTTATAATAAACCCTCACCAAAACCTCTCTCTCTCTCCCCTTTCTTCCTTTCTTCTTCCCTCGTCGCGAGAAAACCCTACCTACGCCCTCGCCAACCCTCGCCATCGTGCTCGACCTTACCTCACCCCCTCACCCTCTTCTCCTCATTATATCTGTCTCCACATCCTCCTCCCCACCTTCTCTTTCCCGAGCAACCCCCTGCAGCACCCCGACGCCAACCCTACCCACACGACCTCGCCGGAGCCCTCGCCGTCGTCACCCATCATCACCTCCATCTCCTCCTCCTCACCTCCCTCTCCTCTCCCGACACCCCGAACCACCGCCACCACCAACCCCTAAACTTCCCGACCCCAATCACTAACCCAAGAAACCCACAGCCACTTCGCCATCGGCTATCGTCTCCATCAGCTCGCCACCTTCTCTCTGTCCTCGCCACTCCAGAACCCAACAGCAGCAGCTACTCGGTCTTCTTCTTGTTGTTGTTCTTTTTCTTGATCTTTCTTGCAGCACAGCCCGACTTCTAGCCCGACTTCTAGTTGCTTGGAGACGCAACGTATACAAAATGAAAGTAAGCAATATATAAAAATGTACAAGAATGACAAGAGTAATAAAACAATCAACAACTTTATTTACATTCAACTTTACATAGAATTGTTTGAAAAGAAAAGATACAATGAGTATAGTTGTGCCAAAACAGTGGCATACAAAATGAAAGTAAGTACAAGGAACTAGAAGTCGGGCTGTGCTGCAAGCTGATCCAAGTCCTCATGGCTAGGCTCGATTTCCTGAGAGTCCTGCTCTCCTGACGAATATTCCAAAGAAAGAAATAGAAATAAATGTCGTCAGCGAACTAGCGCTCGGTAAGTCCCAAAAGAAGAAAGAGAATATAACAAGAATTACAGAAGGTATTCATGTATACGAGAGGAGTCTATCTTAGCCCGTGGACTATGGTAACATGTAGTATAAGGCCCCATCATAACCCATAAGACAACGACACGAGAATTCATGTAGGTGTCTTTTAAGTGACCTATCGTGCCACGATATACGTTCCGTACCAATCTACCCCTTTATCCCCGCGTAATATATTGTATAGATTATAATTATCAGACTTGCTGAAACCAAATTGTTCAAGTAGTCATGTTCATGATATAGTCAAATATTCAAGTAGTCAAGTCAAGTCATAACCATGGTTCGGTCAGGTCAGGTCAAGTTATACATGTTTGATATTGATGTTTGATTTCAAGTATTCATGTTCATGTTCAAGTATTCCTGTTTGATATTGGATTTCGGTTTGATGTGGACTCAGATTTGAGTTTGGATTTAGGTTTGATTTTAGACTCAGACTGAGTCAGACACTTGTAAACTGATTTAGATCTTGAATTAGGTTTGGGAGTCATCGGTAACTGCTGCACATGGACGGCAGGATTTGTGTCTTTTTCCAAGACAATTACCATTGATAACTCCGTTAAGTTTTCAACCTTAAATAGGCAAGCATTCACTTTCTCCGGCTTCCTGGGGCTTAAGAGAATTGATCCCGCTTAAACCTATATTTACTAAAGTCTTTAAATATTGTTTTTATATAACTCGAGAGGGTTTTATGAAAAAATATTATAATATAGTTAAAAATAAATCTCGAGGGGTTATTTATATTATTAGGGTTTTCATGAGCATGAGTTTTAAGGATTTGATGTATTTTAATGATAAACAATTAATTTTGGAAGTTCATGGTATTTTATTGAAAAGAGTTGTCTTTTGGTAACTTAATGGTATTTTATTGGAACTTGTTAATCTTTCATTTCTAGAAAATAAGTTTATTATATTTTGAAAATAAAGATTTGTAATTTTTATATAATTATTAAAAATTAAATTTCTTTATTTATTTAGAATATTCGTTTTTCTAAAAACCGTATTTAAAATATTTTAGGACCGAATGCTCCGTGATGAGGTCTGCATCTCTCTCTACTAGCCCAAGAATGTGTGATAATCCGCACCATTCATTACCGGGTCCCCTAAAGAGGGTTGTAGAGTCATGCTCGCAAAGGAATCGAAATACTGTTTTAAAAGAAAACCGTTTTTAAAGCAAGTGGTATATTAATGTAATATTTTCTTCGTACAAAAATTCATACAAAAATGCATCGTGCTATGAAACAAGAGTGTACATGATGGGTAGATCGTTACCCCATAAAGATTTTTCCTAAAGGTATAGTTTTACCAAAACTAAAAGGGATGATATTAAAGTTCATGGTATTTTAATGAAAAAATGAAATTAAAGTTATTTTACATGATATTCTTGGTTAAAATCTATTCTAAACATTGGTATTATGATTACAAGTATTGTGCAAGAATTTGGATGAACAATATATAAGAGAAAGTGGAGTTTCTAGAGTTTAGCAAAAAGATATTGGTATTAACTCCATTTTTACCGATTTGATTAAAAAGAAGTTCAAAGAATAGAAAAGGGGTTTGGGAGGGACTTACTATTTGATTATGTTAAGAAGAGCTAGAAGAAAATTAGGGTGTTGTCGCGGGAGCTCCGGATGTTGCTTCGATTTTTCGTCGGAAGTTGACCGCTTGCTAACTCCTCTTTACTCCACTTGTACTTAGAAATGTTTTGAGAGTTTTGGCTAGAAATTTCAGAATGATGCTGAGCCAAAGTGTGGGGTGGTATTTATAGTGGATAATTAGGGTTTGGGAATTAAAATGGTGGATTAAAAAGCATTAAAATTGTAATTATGAATTGAAGGGTCTCTGTTTGATTGCAGAGAAATCAGTGCAGAGGAGTTAGGGGTAGGTGAAAGGGTTAGTATGCAACGCTCGGGGACAATTGGGTTCAGATCAACCGTCCCTGCCGGCCATATGAGGAGATCCGCCGGTCGATTTGAGGCATCTGGCATCGAGATTCATTCTAGACGATTAAAGCCCTGTTTACTCCATTTTCCACATGTTTGATTTTTTTGTCTTTTCATTTTTCTATGTATTGCACGTGCAATCTTTTGGGCTTCCAAAAAGTTAAAAAGAAAAATCAGAAAAAAAATATTGTGTCTGATGGAAATCGAACACAGTGGCTACATCACAGCAGTGTAAGGCTTTACCAGTGAGTTATAAGTTATTTCTAGTTGTTATTTAACAAAATTAACTTATAACTCAAGCTCAGGCTGTAAACTCATTTCTTTACATTAAACTGGAAAATTCCGTACAGTAATTTCAGAGTCGTTACAATGTCAACATTCCTGACTTGTTGTCCTGACGGACGTGACTTGTTGTCTGCATAGAAAAACTTGTATCTACTTGATCCTGTGTTGGCATTAGATTTATATCTTTAATACCTAACATGAACAAAAAACCTTAGGGGTAAGGAGAAATCAATAATGAAATGTGACTTGTAACAGTTCGATACTTATACTGATCAGTCTTTACGGGCTCGGCCGGCCCCTGGATGATGATGCTGACATCATTCATATGTACATGTTACCTGTTTACTGTTTAGCGGCACGTCTCGGATTCAGTCCGAAAATCTTGACCATGGTCTCGGACACGCACGAGATACTGTTGAGTTATATCGACGATTCCATTAAATTGATTTCAAAGACTTTTAGAATAGATAACCTAGAAGCACAGTTTTTAGAATACACATTACATACTTGCTCCTCACTGTTTTATATCTGTGTTACTCATTCATAGCATCATATCCTGTTTATTACTATTATTTTGATATTATGTCGCACCGACGTCTGAGTTTTTCATGGCCCAAGTCGTCTACCTTTATAGTAGGCAGATTAAGAGTATTTTAGCAATCAAGCCAAGCAATCAGGAGTTGAACGTGTAGTGTTAAAAATGTATAGTTTATTTATTTTCGCAGTTTTAGTTCTTTTGATGTGAGCCCATATTGGGACGTGATTCAGATATTGTTTATTGGATCTTGATCCGCTTCCGCTTTATGCATTTTCTTGATTTTATTTACTGTGGCAAATAGACATGTGTTAGCTAGATTATATATTTTACTGTTCTTGATATCCTATAGGCAGCCGTAATGTGACTGTGGAGGGATGATTCTTAGCTACAGGTAGCATGGTAGGCTCTGTCACGTGCCGTAGTTATGTATCTTGGAAAGCGGGGCGTGACACTAGGTGATAGGCGTTCCTCAATCTTTTCTTCTTCTTTCAGAATTTTATTCTCCATTAGAGCTTAGCTCTGTTCTTGAAGCTTAGTTCTTCATTTTTCATAGATCTACATTGTAGACCCACTCTGTCAAAATTTTCTTGGTAAGAGTCTTCTTCAGCAGAGCTTGGCTCTTGCCTTTAGAACATTATTCTTTAGAATTTTTAGAAGATTGACTTCATTTTTTTTCATAACTTAGTTCTAGCATATTCCCTTTTCGAATATTCTTGAAATTCTGACTTCATTTGTGGTCACAGAACTTAGTTCTGATTTTTTATTTTAGGTCATACTCCTTTGGGGATTTTTCTGAAGTTTTAACTTCACTTGTTATCATAGAACTTAGTTCTGATTTCAATTTTAGATCTTCTCCCCTTTGGGGATTTCTTGAAGTTTTAATTCAATAGAGTTTTGCTCTGATAAATTTAATATCAAATCCCTTATTTAGGGATTTTTAGGACTTAACTCCACTTCATTTTGTAGAGCTTGGCTCTAATCTCGTTTATTTTTCCTTTTAGGGAAATTTTGGTACTTTATACCATTTTTTACAAAACAAGGCTTAGTTTTGAAAATTTCATTATAATTAAAACTGGCCTTAGAGAATTTTTTTAGATTTTTCTATTGGGCATATGTTCCAATCATTAATGAGCCCCCATCTTGATTTTGTGGGGTCCACTAGTTTTTGGAGTTAGTGATTCTAGCACTTTTGGTTGCTAATTTTTCCCACGATCTCTTTTCAGGTACCATGTCTGCTCATTTGTATGACATCAAGGAGATTGTTTCCTATGAAGAGATTTGCATTCAAGGACACCTTCAAGGCCAGGAGTATACCGCCGCCCAATGCGATGATATGATGCGTCTCTTCCATGATCACAACGGTCAATTGCTCCCCCGTTGCTCTGCCCTTTTGAAGATCGTCGTTGGGTCGATCTGGGAAGTTCTACCTGGGCGTCTTGAGGCTATACTGCTCCAGGCACTTGATGACGCTGAAGATAAAGTTCATTCAGTGTATCTGATGGTCATGATCTTGAAGATCTGGAGAGCTGATCTCGTCACCATCTTGCACCGCGTCTTCCAACAAAAATTAATAGTATCATCATACCAGAAGATGGAGCATATCAGTGGTGACCCTGAAGCTTGCATCCGAGAAAAGATGCATAAGAGGATGGTCGATGAAGCCGGAAGTGCTTTTCTCAAACTTTCTTTTGAGTTTGAGAATCTGTGTCCGGAATTTATCATCTTGCCACTGTAGATCCTGGATGATGCATTTTTTTAATCTTGTTTTTTGTTTCCTTTGTAGTCGTCCTCAGTTGACAGTACGTAGTTCCTTTTTTCTGAATTAAGAATGAAAAATCATCCTTTCCTTTCATATCCGCACTTTTCCTTTCCTTTTGTGCTGAAATGGCATAGATTAGTTTATTTACTCAATTCGGAGTTTTTAGTTTACTTTTCCCACGAACTCGCCCTAACGCTGGATATAGATAACCCCCTTTTTTAATAGGGGTCCGTTAGGTTTGTGGTACTGGAGCAAGTCCAAAGTACCGTCGCGTTGGCTGATATGTTCTTGATATGCAATCCCTTAGATTGCTGCTCGAGTAGCCACATGTCTGTCGTGTCTCTGATCCCTTTTGAGGCTGGACAAAACGTCTTCAAGTAATCTTCTTAGGTTGGAATATCCATATTACCGTCGGAAGATCAAGCGTTAGGTATTGCCATGGTGCTTTACTTGAGGTTAGGCATAATTTGAAGCCCCGATGAGTCATAACCGCACCCTTCTAGGGTGAGATGACATCCAAAAGTCTCTACGCTTGCCATGAAGACCCGAAGCTCGGCACATGTCGTCACTTCACTTTTGTTTTGGTGTCATACCGATTCTTCGCTGAAATAAGGTAGACATCCATATGATCTCTATGTTGTATGTATCGCAATCGAGATCTAGAGGTAGGAATATGCCATTTCTCCAATTTTATTTGATAGTTGCGCCCGCATCCTGCTGGAGTGAGGAGGAATGTTGAGGTAGTCTTAGGCTATAGATATGACGTCGAGATCTGGAGGTAGGAATATGCTATCACTCCACTTTTATTTGACCCTTGGGTCCAAATAGTCTCTAAGCTGTATATGTGCCATCAAGACTCGGTTTTTCTTTTGACGGAGTATGGTGGGAAATGATGGCTCTCTTTCTTTATTTGTGTCCATGGATTGTATATAAGAGTCAGTTTGGATCTACTTACAGGGAAGAATTTTTTTTATTTTTTTTTATTTTTTATTTCCGCGGTGCTCTATCTTTTCAGCTTTTTATATCACGAAAGTCATGATTGCCCAATCATTTCGGCTATTTTATTCGCGGTGCCCAATCATTTCGACAGTGTCATCATTTTTTGTTTTTTTACTCGCTGCTTTTTATTGTGAGTTGGGGATTCAAAATCTGACAACAATCTTGGCATCCGCATCGCTACAACTGGTATATTGCCAGGAGCTAATCATCATTTTCCTTTATTGATTTAGACAAAGACGGCTTAGCAAACAGGGTTAGGATCATGTCAGCTAAGGCTTTTATCTTTATCAGCCGTAAGGGTCTCATAAAAGTATTTCTCCCTACGAGTCGAGATGATCTCGTAGGTGTATTTTCTTCTTAGAAGTCGTGAGGATTCCTCAGTGGTATTTTCTCTTGCAAATCGTAAGGATCATACAAGAGTACTTTTTCCTTGCAAGTCATGGGGACTCACAAGTGATGTTCACCATGTTGAACGATGTTTCTCTTTATTGGTGTGTGTTGTTTGAGAATATATTTATTTACGCCTTTGGATTGTATACAAGGGTCGATATTAGACCGCCTATAGGGTATAAATTTATGGGGTTTTGGTGGCTTAAGAACAGGTTTAGATCCCTGTAATTCAAGGCTTTTGAATTCTATAAGTCATGAGTGTCTTATACAGAATATATTCTCCTTACGAGTCATGAGGATCTTGTAAGTGTATTTTCCCTTTTGGAATCGTATAGATTCCTAAGTGTGTTACTCCTTTATGAGTCGTAAGGATCTCACATAGGTGTTTTCTCCGTACAAAGTCGTAAGGACTTTATAAGTGCATCTTTTTCTTTCTTTTAACGAGTTTGCGCCCTCTCGGGTTTTCACAAGCTCGCCGGTAGCCGTCCTATTTTTACTCACAGCGCCCTTTCGGGTTCTCATCCGTACCCATACCGCTTATGGACATAACCGTTTTTGGGCGGCCCGTAAGGTAACGCACTAATAGTTGTAGATCACGAATTTCTTCGAAGGACCACATCATATGGGACTTGGGAAGAATATGAATTGTTTTATGTCCATGGATTGTATACGGTGCTCGATATGGGGACTCATTGTAGGGTAAGGACATTTTGGTCCGTTTTTAGTTTAGTGACGTTTCGATCCAATATTCCCGTAATTGGGGCGAATATTAGTTTAAGGACATCTCGGTCTAGCATTAGTTTAGGGATGTTTCGGCCCATTATTAGGTTAGGAACGTTTCGATCCAACATTCCCGCGTTTGGGACGAATATTAGTTTTAGGACATATCAGTCTAATATTCGTTTAGAGACGTTTCGGTCCAATACTAGTTTAAGGACGTAGTGGTCCATCATTCTCGTTTTTGGGATGAATATTAGTTTAAGAACGTTTCGGTCCTACATTCCCATATTTGGTATGAATATTAGTTTAGGGACGTTTCGGTCCAACATTCCCATGTTTGGGATGAATATTAGTGTAAGGACATTTCGGTCCAATATTAGTTTAGGGACGTTTCGGTCCATTTTTAGTTTAGGAACGTTTCGGTCCAACATTCCTGTGTTTGGGATGAATATTAGTTTAAGGACATCTCAGTCCTACATTCCCGTATTTGGGACGGATATTAGTTTAGGGACCACTTTCAGAGTTTTGACTCAGGAAGATAGCGAGCGGACACATGCGTCGTCATCTATCGTTGACCTAAGTCACGATTCTTCAGGCATAGTACTTTTTGAGGAATCGACCATTTATCGGTCGGAATTGCTTTTTACCATGCATATCCATGAACAAGTAAGCTCCACCTTGGTAGACCTTATCTATGATATACGGGCGATCATAGTTTGGCTCGAACTTCCCCCATTTTGCTCGATTGGAAATCATTGGTCTTTTGACGACCGGCATGAGTTCTTCTTGGCTGAATGTTTTCAGCCTAGACAGTCTTTCATATGACCGCGCCATCCTTCCCTTATAAGCTTTTAGGTTTTTTCTGTGCTATAAAGCGGGTTTCGTCGAGAGCATCGAGTTCCTCGAGCCTAAGATGGGCATTTTCTTCATCCGTTAGCTCGTATTGAACTGCTACTCGTAGTGAGGGGAGATCTATCTCAAGTAGGAGTACTGCTTCAGCGCCAAACACTAATGCGTATGGTGTTGTATTTATGGCCGTCTTGAATGTTGTTCGATACGCCCAAAGAGTTTCATACAGTCTCTTGTGCCAGTCCTTTTTGTTTTTGGACATCGTCTTTTTTATAATCTTAGTCAAGCTCTTGTTGAATGCTTCAGTAAGACTATTGGCCCAATGATTATAGACCGAGGAGTATCTCCGGTCCATTTTGTGTTGTTGTGCGAAGCGACGTATTTTGTGGTTTCTATAGGCAGGTCCATTATCCAAGATTATCCGTCACGGAGTTCCGAAACGGTAGATGACATGGGTTTTAAAGAAGTGGAGGATATTTTCCGTCTTTACCTCCCTTAGTGGCACTGCTTCTACACACTTAGAGAAATAGTCATTTGTTGCTAGTATAAACCGATATCTCCTAGATGACGTTGATTCGATAGGGCCGATTATATCGGTTCCCCACATCTCGAACGGCTCGTTGGCCATTGTCGGATGCAGCGGGTTTGGATGCTGATGAATGAATTCCCCATGTATTTAGCACGAGTGACACTGCTTCGCATATTCGAGGCAGTCATGAATCATCGTGGGCCAGTATAGCCCATCCTTTTTATCTTCAGCTTCATTTTTGGTCCTACTTGATGAGAGCAGCTTCATTTTTGGTCCTGCTTGATGAGAGCCGCAAAGTCCGTCGTGTATTTCTTGGATGACTTTCTTTGCTTCTTTCGGCCCTAGACATCTTAGCCAGATGAATTCAAAATATCTCTTATATAGAGTATCGTTGACGAAGGCGAATGATAGAGCTCGTTTCATGAGCTAATGTCTAGAAAACGCATTTTCGGGTGTTTGTTGGGATTAAAAGTAGTCTATGAAGATTTCTCTCTAGTCCTTGATCTTTTCTTCATCCTCTATTTGGAGAACTTCCCGTTCGGTCGTGTCTTTTTCTTCGGATAGATTTTTCAAGGCTTCCGAAGGTACATCTGTTGGCACCAGGATCCCACGGTTTTGAACAATGACCCTTACGTCTTCGAGGTCTTCATCGGCCAATTCTTTAGTCAACTTGGCTAACGCGTCCTCCTTGCTATTTTCCGCTCGCGGTACACTTTCCAGGGTATAGGAAGGGATTTGGGTCAGCAGCTGCTGCACTCTTTTGCTATACATTAATAGTTCTGGCTTGCATGTCTTGTAGTCACCATTTACATGACTGACAATTAGCTGAGAATATCTATATATGAGGAGCTATTTGATTCCCATATTGATAGTGAAATCAAGACCGGCTATCAAAGCTTCATATTCCGCTTCATTATTAGTCCTGGGTTCCGTCAAGGAGAGGGCGTAATGCAATATTCCTTCTTGCGGGGTCACCGGTGTTCCTCTTTCTTCGCTTCATGGAAGATGCTCTATCGAAGTAGAAATCCCATTAAGGCTCATTTTCTTCTTTCTCCTCTTCGGCTGCGTCGAATGTGTGCTCATCCGGCAGCTCGCAGTTTAGGAGAGAATCGGCTAGTATCGGATGTTTCGCAAGGAAGTTGGCGATGGTTTATCCTTTCACCGCTTTGAGGGGGCAGTATGTCACCGAGAATTCCATCAACAGTAGGGCCCATTTGGCAAGCCTTCCCGTCAATATGGATTTTGACATCAAATATTTAAGAGGAACCACTTTTGATATGAGATGGACCTCATGCGCTAAGGCGTAGTATCTGAGTTTCGTTATTGCGAAGATCAGCGCCAGGCAGTGCTTTTCAATGGGAGAGTAGTTGTTTTTTGTCTCCAAAAGAACTCGACTTAGATAGTACAGGGCTCTCTCTTTTCCTTGATCGTTCTCTTGTGCCTATAGTGCACTTAAAGATCCTTCAAGAGCAGTTGTATATAGGATAAGGGGGTTTCCCTTAACCGGAGCGGCCAATACCGGTGGATTTTACAGGTATTGTTTGATTTCGTCCAATACATTTTGGCATTTCTGATCCCAGACAAACGGGGTCTCTTTCTTCATCAGATGGCTATAGGGACAACGCTTTCTAGAGAGGTTGGTTATGAACCGCCGAATATACGAGAGCTTTTCTTGGAGAGATCGCAGCTGTTTGAGGGTTCTTGGCGATGGCATTTTCATGATTGCCTTTATTTTTTAAGGATCGATTTCGATACCTCGATGGCGGATGATGAAGCCTGGAAATTTGCCTGAGGAGACTCCAAACGCACACTTTAGAGAGTTCATCTTCAAATTATACTTCCAAAGATGTTCGAATACGATCTTCGGATGTTCCCAGTATTTCTCATGAGATTTGCTTTTGACCACGAGATCGTCGATATACCATTCAACGATCTCGTGTATGAGGTCATCGAATATCTTCGTCATGGCTCTTTGGTATGTAGCTCCGGCGTTTTACAAACTGAAGGGCATCTCCTTGTAGCAGAATACGCCTAACGGAGTCCGGAAGGCAGTCTGCTTCTGGTATTTAGGGTCTATTTTTATTTGGTTGTATCCTAAGATCCATCCATGAAGGAGAAGACTTCATGGGTGGAGGTGTTATCGATCATCAGCTCGGTAACGGGCACTGGGAAGTCATCTTTCGGGCATGCTTTGTTGAGGTCCCGAAAGTCCATGCATATACGAATTGTCCCATATTTCTATATCACCAAAATGATATTAGCGATCCATTCGGTATATTGAACCTCTTGGATGAAGCCGGAGTCGATTAATTTCTTGAATTAGGCGTTGATACTCATCTCAAGTTCGAGCCATATCCTTCTCGGCGCCTATTTGACTAGCTTTATATCTGGCGATATGGTCAGCTTGTATACTGCTACCTCTAGATCTAAACATGACATTTCAGAGTAGTTCCAAGCGAAGCAGTCTTTGTACTGTATAAGCATATCTTTTAATGTGGCTACCTGTTTTTCAGATAGCAGCTCACTGACAAACGTCGGTCTCGGATCATTGTCCGTTCCCAAGTTGATTTTACTTAGATTGTCTGCCATGGTATGTATTCCATCTTCCAACACTTTTGGTGCCGGTGGAATTTCTGAGATCTTCTCACCATCGTCTTTGTTTGCGAAGCATCCGAAATGGTGAATTATATTCTTGTCTCTCTATCTTTTGAGAGTGTTATTATATGACAGATACGAATCCGCTTCCATTTTCGGGGTTGAGCCGGTCCTATCCTGACGGTATAGGTCTTCTTTAGCTTGTGCTTTTGTGGCGGGTTTATCCTCCAGCTGTCTGATAGCATAAACCTGCTTTGTTAATATTGGTCCTCGACACAGTCCTTAATTATGAAGCAGTCCTCAAAGGGATGACCTATTGCTTTATGATAGGAGCAATAGTCCAGATGGTGGACCTCATTTATCTGTTAAGGGTGGCGAGATTTCAGAAGCGTCAACATTTAGTGCTTCATGACAAGGCTGAAGATTTTCCTTGTCTTGTCTCGAGACAAGGAATATTTCCGACCCATCTTCATTATAAAGGACGGGCTCCAACCAGGCTTTTCTCAATTAAACGGTGTTTTGGACCTGCTTTGTTGTCCTTGAACATTGTTTGTGTTTCTTTCCTTATTTTTATCTTCGCTTCGGGATTCTCTCTTCGCGAAAGCAAATAATGGGTTATGGATGAAGAGCATTACGGTCTACTTCTTCCACTGATTGCTGACTGAGACGCTGCGTCTTGGCCTTTTCATATATGGCCATTTCGCGGCTGTGGTTATCTCGGCTCACCTGACAAGTTTCTTTTATTATCTTTTCAATTTGCACTTTGAGCGACAGACTTAACGTTCTTAAAGTAGGATCTCGCTCCAATTTTACGTCATAACTATTTGGAAGAACGTTTTCTTCTTCACTCGAGCAGTTTATGACGTGGTAGCTATAGATTTGCTCCCATTTCTTGGACTGAACATATCCCAGTACAGTTGTTTCCATCTTCCCGTTGGACTTCTTTCGTTGAGTCCTGAGAATATCCCAAATCTTTTTGTAGAATTGGGCCTTCCGAACTGTTTGTTTGAGAGGTACGCCTTGGCGCTTTAACAATTTTTTTAATCACTCCGCATAATATCTTGGCATACGGATGGGATGGAACCTGTCAAGAGTGGGGTTGGCACCATGCCAGACTTCTTTTTCCACCTTATTCTCCGTAGATTTGTAGAAGAGAATCGCTTTCTCACCTCTTTGTCATGGAGGCATGTAGAAAGTTTCCAGATCCTGTATATTGTATATATTGAGCACGTCAACTTCTCTGTAGTGTCAAGGCGGAGTTATTATAATGTGCAGACGCTGATCTGCTTCAGCAAAAGTTTGTGTTGATGGGCTAATGGAGAATACCATGTTCGTCTCATCTTCATAGTCGCTGCCAAAGACCAGGATAGGGGTCGATGGTCCGAGCTTATTGTTTTCCCTCTGAGACAGTCCCGAGTAGACTATTTGTTCGTTGTCCTCAGTATCACTTCTGAAGACCGGGATGGTGGCCACAGACTTTTGCTTATCCTCCAGCTTTTGGCACCTTTAAGTGTCTTCAAAATTCGGCCGAAAGTACTTTGCGTCTTCATACTTCCGCACTTCGTTCACTGAGAAAGAATTGAGCTCTCCTGTGATGGTATACTCCAAGCCATCTTTGAAATACTTCATACACTGATGTTTTGTAGAAGGGATGATGTTGTACTTGTTTAGCCAAGGCCAGCCGGGCAGAGCATTATAACAAGACTTGGCGTCAATAACATGGAATTTGATGTCAGTGACGAGCAGCCCAAAGAGAAGCGTCAATATTATGGACCCAAGTGTCCGTGGCGACCGCGAGTCGAATCCCAAGATGGTAATTTTGTTTCGGGCAAGATGCTGAACATTAATGCATATTTCTTTTAGCACCCTGACGTTGAGAAGATTGATGGAAGATCCGTTGTCAATATGGATTTTCCTTACCTTGACGTTGTGGCAGTACCCGGTGACATAGAGCGGTCGATTATGCCCGCATGTACCAAGGAGCAGATTTCATCGCTGAATGTGTTGTCAGCCGTGTGGACCTCTGCCAGTTCATTCTTCATCTTCTCTTCTGCGAGGTAGGCTTGAATCTGATAAGGCTTTTGCAGGGCTTTGATCAAGGAGTCTCGCACCTCTTTGGACAAGAACAAAGTATCCAATATGCTCAATTGTGAGGGTATTTTTTTCAGCTGCATAAGGACATTATAATATGCCTTAATTTTCTTAGGCAGGTCTTTCTCGGCAAGCTCTTTTACTACCTCTTCATAAAAGACAATCTCGTCGGGTATTTTCCCATTCCCTTTATCCTTTTTACTTGAACCTTTATTTGCGGGTTCGAGAATCTTTTCAGGCAGCGTGCCGTTACGTAGCTGGATGTTCTCGTAATCCTTCTCCTCCACTTCTTTTTCCAAGGGGGTTTCAAAGAGAAAATCGAGAGGTATTTCATCCTTAGAATCGCTCTCGAACGTGAGAACTCGGGGTTTCCCCCTTCTGAACTGGTATCAGCCATATGATAGCTGCCACTTGCTTCTTTGTGTGCTACCGTTTCGCCATTCTCATTTCGACAAGCGCGAGCTTCATGCTTCTCCTTCTTGAAGTGTTTTCTGTAGGCAACATATCCTTGCCACCACTTCTTGAAGGCATTGCACTCCTCGATGGGATGAGCGATTCTTTGGTGGTATACACAGTATTTTGGGTGTCCTTCTCTACCATCAAAATATGGGACTCCAGGTGGGTACATCATGAGAGGTGGCAGCTTCATCCCCATTGATAGGGCTTCGGCAAACCGCTTCTCAGCTTTAGACTTACTCTTATTTGTCATAGGTGTGCCTTGGTTTGGTCGGAGAGTTTTATGACTCATCTTCACCGCAACTTCTTTGTTCAGATACTGACGCTTAGCTTTTTCATATAAGACCGTTTCGCGTTCTCGGACATCTTTGCTCTTTTGAAAGGCGTCATTAGTAGCCTTTCAATCGGGTCTTCTTCCGGCAGTTTCGGGAAATTTAGCGCCGATTCTTCCCCTGGTTCACCCACGTCACTTTCTGACGGCAGCGGAGCTTCTTCATCATATATGGACGAATGGGATATCATGTGGCATCTTGCCACAGGTCTCTTCGCTTCATCTGATGAGTCGTTTTTCTCATCAACGTCACTATTCTCTTCCTCAAGAATATGCTTGAGGATTTTCTTCGAGTGTGACTGGCGTTCACACTTTCTGATTAAATTCTTCCAGTGCATTTATATATTTCTGTATGTCCGCATGCTTGTCGACGTATTCAGGAGGCTACACAAGCTTCTCGGTCTTCTTCTTTTTCTTAGAAGACTTCGAAGGCTTGACTTGGGGACTTTTCCCCTTATCGGTGACTTTCGGCGTGGGACGTGATTTTAGCATCCCTTCTATAATTTCGGGCTCAAGTGGACTTTTCCATTTAATTTCCGGACATGATTGTAGATCCTTCAGCATTATTTTAGTTTTTGCTGAAAGAACTACTTCCCATGGAGTTTCTTCCACGAGCGAGCAGGATGCCCCTTGCGCATCCACTTTTTTATGAGCGTGCTTTTGGGGCGGATTTACTGTCTAGCTATCGGACAATGCGAACTTCCCCTGCTGGTATTAGTCCTTGACCCAATTTTTGAAGATGTAGCAATTCTCGATTGGAAGGCTTGCTATCCTGTGATAGGAGCAGTAGTTGGGGTTATTGACGTCACCGGCTTGTGCGGGCCGCTGCGGTCTGGAAATGTGATCAGATTATTTCGCAATGCCAGCTTGAACAATCTCATCATCTTATCGCGAGGGAACGAATAAGCACGTCCCAACCTTTCATCCAACGACGGGCTCGTACGGGGGTTGGTTTGGCGAGCAGCTACTTTTGGACCGCTCGGTTGTTCTTGCGTGTTGGTAACAAAGGCCTCTTTTCTTTTCCCTTTATTATTCCGGGGGTTTTTTCTTGAGGAGAAAGGATCATGACCCATTTAATCCATCTGGGCTAACTTATCAATCAGCGCCTGGAACGTGGTGGGCTTGAAGAAAGTCATGAATTGGGATACATTCTACTGGGGATCAATAGTCTCAATGAACATTCCCACAGCCGGAGACTCTTCAATGCGCTGTTCGCATTTAGGCCTTAAGTTCCGCCACCGGATCGCGTATTGGACCCATGTTTCCCCTGCTTGACCCTGGCATTGATCAGCATCATGATTGGAGTGCGTTCACTTGCACTGGCAAACCTTTGCATGAAGAGCAGCTCCATTTCAGATAAAGTTTTCACGGAGTCATTTAGGAGCTCTGAATACCATTCGAAAGCTATATCTCACAAGCTTCTGACAAATTGGCGAAGCAAAAATTTGTCATCGCCTCTAGTATTGCCGCACAGAGCTCTGAGTTATGCGAAGTCTTGGTAGGGATTACTCGTTCCTTTATATACGTGGAATTTTGGGATAGTATATCCCGGTGGGTACTTTATCTAGTCATACCAAGTCGGATATGGTCGTCCGATTTTGACGAGTTGGTTGGCAGCTTTATTGGCATGGTGAGCTCTAATTTGCTGAGTGATATAATCATCCAGGGTTGCCTTGGAAATCGTCTCCTCCTTCTCCAGTACCCATCGTAGAAACTTTGTATCGGTTTCTTGCTCCTAGCGCTGCTCGGTTTCTTTGTCTGGAATTTCTTTAGGTCCGGTGAGGGTTGCCATCTTGGAGCTTCTTTTGTTACTCCCGAGCTTTCGTCAACGACTGGATATGCGGTCTGTGATTCACAGAAGCACGGCTCTCTTCTTTACTATTGGTCATATAGACCGTATAAATAGTTATGCCCCGAGACTTAGGGCAATTAGAGCCTTCACTTTTGGGTTTTGCCGCCGGTGATAAAATTTTCTCCGGCCTCACTCTTTTATAAGAGGTTGGAGCTAGAGAGGCTGCTATGACAGGCACCTCTTTGCGAGAAGCCCCTTTTTGTATGGTGAAGGAGCAACTGTCGTCTCGTCGGACCTTGGATTTTTTCATTCGACGAGCATAACTTTCATTGAGAACCGAATCTTGGATTTTTCGCCAGATTCTTTGTATTTGCGAGGAGATCCGTTGATAAGGCTGCTCCGGCTTTGCCTTCACTTCATCTTCTGGAGGCGGAGGTGATCTTTTCAGTACCGCCGTCGGGGAGTTTTTGTGCACCCTCCTAAGAGGGTCGAAGCTGTTCCAAATTGGAACAACAATATCAATATCCACCATAGGAGCTGGTAGGGTAAGCCCGGAGGGAGAGTTTCCCCCGACATGTCTCACTCAGCGCCAGTGGCGACATCAAGCATGTCGTGCATTAAGAACTGCCTCAGTATTAGAGGCGTCTTCATCATGCCCCCGACGTTGCCGGGGAGCTTCGCTTGGTGTCAGCCTATTGAAGACGGACGCTTTTAGCGGAGCTGGAGTGGGGTTGGTCAATTTGTCGAAGAACGACCGTCTTGGAGGTGGAGCACTTTTTCCGGCTTCACGCATGCTGGAGCAGGGAGTGCTGGCCATTTTAAGGCAGCCCCTTCTGGAATTATGGGCTTCCTTACGAGCTCGTTTGAGTTTTCTTTCATCCTGTTAGAGACTGAAACACCGAAATTGGACGGCTTGCTCATAGGAGCCGACATAGTAGTTAGGCGATCAAAGACCGACCTTCAGGGAGCTTCTTCTTAAGGTGTTGAGGCCGAAGCTTATGAGTGGGAGTATGGTCCCGAAGAATAGCCCAGTAGTAGCTTGAGTGACCTGCCCCACTGGCATTGAGAATATGAAGTCCGCGTTGGGCCCATACGTCACACTTCCGGCTGGGGTGGAATAGGAGTTGCTTCTGCAGGAAGTGCAGTGAAAGGCCATTGATTCTAGACAGAAGCGAAGCACAAAATTTTAGTAACTTACATTTAAGGGCAAGCATGAATATAGTGAACCATGATTTTATTCGCGAAACACGACACACGAAGTATGGAGTGGAAAGAGAAAGAGATCCCACAGGACGTGCCGGAATCTGCTTACCACCGAAGACAGAGACGAACTGGGATGGGTCGTCTTTCCTGAATTTGGGGGCAGATGCTATTTGGACATATCCATCCACCTCTCCGAAGATGCTAAGTTGATTTATGGCACCGTATATTGAAGATTTGGATAGATACGACCGATGTAGCGTCACTTTATCAGATTCCCCCTTATTTATGAGGTTTTTTTTGATTATATGGACTCTCTTCCCTGCAGGCGCAAGTCCTTATAGTTAATTACGTTATCGCGTTGCGATAACAGCTTTCTCCGACTCCAATAGGTCACTTCATATCGTGTTATATATTTTGTTTATTTTGGTTGCCCGTGGATTGTATGCGGAGACTAATTTATGTCGTCGTTCGTAGGGTGCAGATTAGTTCGAATCCGTACATTTATATATAGGTTTGAACCTAGGTCGTATGTTCCATCAGTTCAGAGGATATTTTGTTTTATTCAAGGGCCGTTAATCTGATTTTAGATTAAGATCAATTTAGATATTTGAGCATATGGGCTCAATTTATTTTAACTAAGGATATGTTAGTCTTATATGAGATGAAGATTAACTTAGAAATATATTTAAGAATCATTAAATTTTGTTAAGATCAATCAACAGAGAGTATGGGCTCGGCTGCAATGAACAATATGGGTTCAAGGAAATTTCAGAGACTTAGCCAATTTTTGGCTCAGTCTTGGGCTTTTCATCATCTAACGGTGCTAAGCACTTAGCCTTTTGACTACGAATATATAATATCCAATTGCTGCTTTGGCGCTCATGTGATTATCATGTGAGGCGCTCAAACTTGGGCGTTGCTCTATCAGTGCTAAGCACTTAGTCATGTTGACTATATAGTGCTAAGCACTTTTGTACAGCGCTCATGTGAGGAGCATGTGAGGCGCCAGATCTTTGTTTATGGGTGCTCACGTGTAGAGCACGTGAGGCGCTGAGTTTTCATTTATGGGCGCTTACGTGAGGAGCATGTAAGATGCTGAGCTTTCATTTATGGGTGCTCACGTGAGGCGCTCAACTTTCATTTATGGGCGCTCACGTGCCTTCATTTATAGGAACTTACGTGTGTTTCGCGTTAGGCGCTGAGCCCTTAGAGATTTAATCTCTATTTATTATGTTTTTGAAGAGAAGTTAAACTTCTATTAATGGTGTTTTGGCCATTAATGATCACCATGATTTCTGTTTTGGAGATCTGAGATCGGATTTTTTTTAAAACTAAGTTCATATGTTCCTTTTTTATAAGAACTAAGTTCTTTATATAGGGTTAAATCCTGTTTTTAGTGGAATTAAATTCCTGGAATATGAGTTCCACTTCTTTTCTTCGTATTTCTTTTCTCATATCTAGTTTTTTCCCTAGATCTTGAGTCTGAAGAGCAAAATCTTCCTGATGAGAATTAAATTCTCAACTTATGAGAGATTTGTCTTGCGGATCTCAGATCCAAAGAAAGAACTAAGTTCTTTTTGGAAGGTTAAACCCTGTATTTACATATCTTAGGCAAAGGAGTTATTTATTTTTATCTCTGCTTTTTCTTTACTTAGGGTTTAAAAGGAGAAGGATCTTTTCTTCAGCAAGAAAATTAAATTCTTGGTTGTATTTTTTTTATCACATTATAGGATTGATTCGCTCTCCTTTTTTTGAGACTTGAAGTCTCGGATTCTTTATATAGGTGAGGAAAACTTGTTTGTTAGTTTAAAAGATCCCTTGTTTGAGAGATCTCCATCTAATTTCATAACGAGGTGGTGATTTTTTATCACCATTGGATCTTCGATCCAAGGCTTTCTGTTTAACAAGATTATATTTTTCTTGTTTTTAAAAAGATTAGGGAAATATTTTCCCATGAATAGAATTTAATTCTATCTTTTAATTCGAACGGTGATTTTTAATAACCATTGGATTTTTAATACAAGGGTTCTCTGTTTAACAGAGTATATTTTTCTTGTTTAGAAAGATTAGGGAAATATTTTCCCATATAGAATTTAATTCTATCTTTTAATGACCACTAGATTTTTAATCCATCGGCTCTCTGTTCAACAGAGAATATTTTTCTTATTTAGTGAAATGTTTTCCGGTGTAGAATTTGATTCTACAGAAACAAAACTGCTATAATTTGTACGCTGACGCTCACGTGTTATGCACGTGAGCATAGACAAAGAATTTAATTTTTACTAGAGCAGGTGCCCACGTGCTTTTCACGCCGGTGCTCACATGCCTTTCAATTGAGGCGCCGCCCTAGGATTTAATCTTAGCAGAGGCAGGCGCCCATGTGCTTTGCACGCCGGCGCTCACGTGCCTTTCACGTGAGACACCGTCCTAGGATTTAGTCCGATCCAAGACAGGTGCTCACATGCTTTGCATGCCGGCGCTCACATACCTTTCACGTGAGGCGGCGCCTCATTTTATGAGAGAACAGCCGGTCCTGTAGCCATTGGTGTACGACATCAAAGATTGTATAAAGGTGCTCATTAGGTTATGAATTACACTAGATGAACTCGTTGGAAACTTCTAGATGGTATTATACCTATCGTCAGATAGCAGTTCTCTGGTGACATGAGTACTGTTGGGTTACCTAGCATGGCCACTGGGTTTCGGGATGCATCGACCATGTTGTTTTCAAAAAAATTCCATGCTAAAGAACCCTAGACTTAGAATCTTAACCAGAGAATTAGAAGAAACAAGAATGTAAACAACTTTACATCTAAGTGAACAAGGAATACAACCTTTGTAGACCGGTCCTTCACTTCAAAAGCTCCGTGTAGTAGTCCCTTCGCTCCATGTAGTGATCTCCCGGACCCTAGTAAAGCTCCACAAGGTGAAATGAACAATCTTGCTTTTAGTCTTCGAGGCCGATGATGTTTTACGTCGAGAAGACACTAACTTAAGCTACCTCTTCACTAATTAGGAATTAGTGAAGCAAACAACCCAAACTAAATGGCTAATCTAGTGTAGGTTGATGAAGTAGGAATTTGCTAACTTTAGAAATATTTTTCTCACTAATTTTCTTCACCTCCTAAAAACCTAGAGAGCTCTCTCTTGATGAAGAAGAAGATGAAGCCAATAATTTTATGGCAACTATGGGTAAGAAATATCTCATATAACTCATGTAGAGACTTAACCATGGTTTTAGATAACGGTTAGATTAATAAATATCTAAGGTAAGACAAAATTAGTAGACTAAGTCAATGGTTCCACAAGCTTCAACCATTTGCTAATTTCCAACTAATTTTGATTTTCTTTAAATAAATAAACCCCACATTATCATAAGTATGGTGTGAGTCTCATACACCCATGTTACATGTAGCAACAAGCATGACACAATATATATATCACATATATATTAAGTGTACACAAGTGAGAAAAATAAATGCTTAAGTGAGCTAATATTAGTTAATGTATGTTAATATATCAAATATACAATTATAAATTAAATTATTAAATCAACACTTGATTTAATAATCCGGCTATATCACATATAACCGACTAATATCATATGTATCAACTTATTAAATCAACACTTGATTCGATAACCCGGCTATATCACATATAACCGACCGATATCACAAATTGAAAGAATAGAATACAATATCACATACACGAATTAATCTCGGTCCCGCACATATCATATATGTGCTCCTACTTCGTTTCGCCTGAGCCAGGAAACCTCTGTGTAGGACTCTAAAGACTCGTCAATACACCGGCAGTAGGTGATGATCATATCAGTCACCCACAAGCCGTCAGCGGTACTAGATGGACGTAACAGCTACCCGGGTATTGAGCGATCAGAAGATCAACAAGCAAGCTTTTCCAAACTCCCGCAAAGCCTGTCATT
Source organism: Agapanthus africanus (assembly GCA_030015575.1). Lineage (NCBI taxonomy): Eukaryota > Viridiplantae > Streptophyta > Magnoliopsida > Asparagales > Amaryllidaceae > Agapanthus > Agapanthus africanus. The sequence continues at coordinate 494,807,249 of JASDDO010000012.1, read as the reverse complement.
AACACTACCGTACAGTCCAGACTCTTCGTTTGATATGTCGCATATCTAGTCTAGGGGTGGTAAACGTCAGACCCCAGTAACTTGATAATTCATGACGATATGAGGCTCATAACTGATCGAGAAACTACTGATAACACTTACCATTAAATCTCCGTATCAGCCCTGGCTAGGGACTTCCTGTTATGGCCAATCGAGCACAGCGCAATATCAACCCCCAATACCGAGAGAGACGAATCCCCTCGTATCGCTCATTGCCTCCATGCGACTCGGGACTGTACCCAAAAGCCACCGTTTTGCACGTTCTCTTGAACGTGGTAAGGTAGAAATCAAAGCACAGTGGGAATCACACAAGACTCTTTGTCGATCTCGGGTCTATAAACTAACCTGTACCGGTGTCACCAGAGAATTGCTATCTGACGTTAGGTATAATACCATCTAGGAGTTCTCGACGAGTCCTGTTCAGTGTACCCAGTCTCCACTGATCACCCGTATACCTTCTTTGATGTCAAACACCAATGGATGTGGGATCATCCATCGCCCATCATATGGGTCAAGAAGCATATACGCCAGTTTACTCTGGAATATCGATGCCCTGTCTCGATACACCCTTGACTAGGAACAATTAAAGGATGAACTTGTGGACTACCCTGGCCCCACTGGTATGATTTCCATCATAGTCCTGGTAGTCAAGTACACATCCTAAGGGCTTTATCAACATTTGAGAGTAAGACAGTATCACAATACAAGTCTACATGTTAAGATAAAGAGCAACCAGATAGCATACTATCATGTCGAGCAAGAAAGTCCTCTCTATATATGTCCAAGCATTCACTATAATATATAATCATGTACAATAATGGCCTCTAGGGCATATATATAACTAACAAGTATAGGGCAAACTGTCAACCCGAAATCGTCTTTTGTCTCAAGTGTGATCCCACTGTATTTTGATTACTACCCTACCACGACTTTAAAGAGTCGTGCAAATAGGTAGTAGTTGGGTGCAGTCCCGAAGTACTTGGAGGTAGTGAGCGATAGAGAGGATTCGTCTCTCCCGGTATTGGGCGTCGATATCGCGCAGTGCACGGTTGACCATCACCACAAGACCTAGGCCTAGGTAGATGAGATTTACTGATTGGATTTGTACTTTCTCGATGGCTGATGGGCTTGATATCGGCACGACTTATCGGGTTATTTGGGGTCTAACATTTACCAACCCCCTAGACCTAATATGCGATACTTTGATGTACAGACCGGACTGTACGGTGAATGTCACTTATAGACTCGGTAGAGGTTCAGACAAGTTTGCTTGTCAATCTTTTTTTCGACGGATACCTGGATAGTCATTACGTACAACTAGTGCCACCGACATAATTGTGAGTTTTGGGTATCATCAGGTAACTCACTGTCAGCGTATTGTCGAGTTTTTAGAGTCTCATACAGAGGTTTTCCCGGCTCTAGAAAAATGATGTAGTTGCGGTACCTTGGTACGCCTTCGGGTTCGATTAAAACTAATGTATTTCATACCCTGATGGTAATCAGACATTTGATAATACTAGCCGGTCTTTTGGAAAGATAGATATTAAATCTAGTATTGATTTAATATATTAATACATATATTGGATATGTATTTACTAGTATTATGCCACTTTTATAATTATCTCACTTTATGTATTTAGTATAAAGAAAAGATTATAATAAGTATTTATTATTTTTTTTTCTTTATTTTCTTTTTCCTTGTTGGTTTTCTTTTAGTTAACTTGTGCTATTGGGTGAGCATATGCATGCCCACTCTCATATTGGAAATAAGTGGAGAGAAGAGAAGAGGGTGGACACTTGGATGAGAGATGTAAATCCTATGGTTAGGATTTATTTAGGGTATGTTAAATATTAGAAACCATTACAAATGGTTCATAATCTTTAGCACATTATCTCTCTTCTCCAGCCCTCTTCCGCCTCCTCTTTAGTTAGAGAATAATTAAGAAATAAAATCTAAGCGAGATAAAAGATAAGAGTGGGGAAACTACATCCCTAGCTAAGTAGATTAGCAAACTAGTTGCCTAGGTTTACTTCTACTTGAAGTTGTATCTTTTGGAGAGTGCTCTCAAAGTGGATCTATCTAGGACCAAGGAGATCTTCAACAAGCTTGTTCCTTGGATCTCAAAGGAGCTTTCATGAAGTCCAACCCAAAAAGAGGAGCACTTGAAGATACTACAAAGCCTGCTGTCTCAAAATATAGTAGCCAACCTCTTTTCTTGTTACAAGTTCATATCTTTAGCAAGATTCTATGTTTGGAACTATTTCTCTCTAGTTTTAAAAAAAAAACTATTGTACCATGTTTAAAATTCATTGTTAGGGTGCAAAAGTTCCTTCATTGTTAGTTTGGAACTATTTATTTTGAGGGGCACTTTCGTGTTGAGGTTGTTGTCTCCTATGTATGTATATTATTTCATTTAGTGTACCTAGGATAGACCAAGGAGGAGTGCTCAAGGAGTCGAGACCGGTCACATAATTCTAGAATAGGTAGGGTTATTTGCCGCACTCGTAGAGGTCTAGGGGTATGGGTTTTTCAGTTATTCACACGATTGTGGAATCTGTATTTTTGTTAGTGTCTAAAACGAAAAACAGAATTTCTAATATATCCTCTATTTTATATTTGTGTTTGCTTATGCTGCAATTCTGTGATATTTTCATGCCTGCGACGAATGCCTATATTTATATGATTGTTGGGGTCAAAAATTACACCCCTTTGTCAAAATAAAAAATTAAATTCAAGTTCAAAGTCAAACCCAAAATCAAAAAGTTAAAGTGGACCCGAACTCAAGCCTAGTGGGCCCGAGCCCAAGCCTGAGTCAAGTGGGCCCGAGCCCAGATCAAGCTCGAGCATGAAGAGGGGGCCAACCAAAAGAGAAAAAGAAAAAAGAAAAAGAAGAAAAAGTTAAATGTAATTCTTATTTTTTCAATAGGCAGTAAGCCAATTTTGTAAAATCCATGGGGCTATATATAAATATATAGGCTTATAAAAATCCCCCATGGTGACTCAATAAAAAACTTCCGATTCCTCAAAATAAATCCAGGGTTTTGTGCCGCTATCTCTCTAGGTATCCTTCTTCTTCCTCCTCCCCTTTTCAATTAAATCCAAGGAAATTTCTCTCCTTTTTCAAAAACAAATTTGATTTTGGCCATTAACCTATCGAAAGAAATACCGATCTCCCATTGAAATCACCAAAAGAGCAACCTTTTTTTATCTCTCACCTCAAGATCCAACAGAGGAGAGGAAGAAGAAGAGAAAACCAACTTGCGCATGTCCCAAGACTTCGTAGAAGGTGAAAAGAGCCCCCTTTTGATCTCTTGGCATAATTTTTTTTGTGTTTAGGACTATAGCGCTATTGGGTTTCGGTTTTTTCTTGCACAGTGTTAGGTGCGTACCTCGCTAGGTGCCCATTTGGTTAGATGCGCACCCTGTTGGGTGCACATCGTGCCAGGTTCGCACCATGTTATGTGCACACCTCCCTAGGTGCGCATCTTACTGGACCATTTGGGACCCTTTGGCCCCCTACTCTCGCACCTTATTAGATGCGCACCTTTCTAAGTGCGCACCTTACTCAACCTTTTGGCCCATTCGAGACCCTTTGGCCTCCTCACTCTCTTGCACCTCGTTGGGTGCGCACCTCGTCACGTGTACACCTTACCACGTATTCACTTTACTAAGTGCACACGTGGTACACGTGTATCCCTCACTTTTGTTTTCTTGTAAACATTTTACAAAATAAAAAAAATGAATAAAATAGACACATGCCACACTCAAAAGCCTTCTCCCTTTAGACCCCTATAAACTCTGCGAGGCCCTCGATATGCCCAAAACACCCTCAAGACACACACATATGCATACTGTACATTGAGTTCGCATCATCTGTTTGACCTGTTAGTCGGAGGTTCTATCGCTCCAAAAGTGAGGGGTAATTAATGGCATCTTAGTCCGCGGCTACCGGAGATATGGATCCCCATGATCAATAAACCCCTGCCTACCTCAGACAGGGGGAATCCGTAATACCCCTGATAAGCGACGCGTATTCCTATCTTAAAAGGGTGAAGAAAAACATTCTACAGACTCTGGCATGTCTGGTGGGGCATTCTCTCTCCTCCCAAATTCCGGGTCTTGCGTTCATGCGAACTTAATCAACATATATATTGATTGTCTGTACTGAAATCATGCTTCTTTGCGCAGGATAACAGCTTTTCGATCACCATTTTCAAACTCAGCAAGAATGTCTCCAAGAACCAGTTCGATCTCCGAGGCAACTCTGATCATGTACGTTGTCAAGGTTAATAGTCGTGTAGTTCTCCTCGCAGGTATCAATAGGAAATAGGAGCAACCACCCCGTTAATTTGGTTCTGTCATCATTTACCCCGCCAGAAGCGCTCATCTGACGGAGATCTTAGCAAACCAAGTGGCCAAACCAACCTCAAGGAGCTGGAGGCCGAACGTTGTGATCACAAAGGTACCACAGCCCAAACATAAGTCGGTGTTCGAATGACTCTCTGGCGCTCCAGCTAGGGGCAAGACTGCCGAAACAAAGAAAATCATCAAACATCGCAGGCAAACTCAGGCGATGCCTCCGAAAAGTGCATGATCAGACGAATCTTCAAAGCACTCCTTCACTCGGCCTATGATGCCTTTCTAAAGAGCAGAAGCCTGCCAAGTGCTCAAAGTGGAAAATCTAAGGCAGAAGTGGCTCAGATATAGAGTCAACAAAAAGGCCAGGGCTTCGGCCAAGTTAAATTTTATGAAATTCTTAAGCCCGGACTACCCCGCGACCATAGCCGTGTCAGCCGTGAAAACCAGCAATTCGTTAAAACCCTTACAGTGGGTTCAGAAGAATGCGATGTCTGCCAAGATTAAGAAGAACGCAATTCAAACTATGCTACGAAAATATGTGTCCAAGCCCCAGCACAAAAGGCATGACACCCTCTCTTCAGAAGTATACCAAGCACTTTGTGCCGCGCGAAAACAGTGGGACAAAGCCAAAAAAGAAGCGCCAGCGCCACTTAAGAACCCATTCTGGCCAACCGTCTTCAGTCAATTGTCTTTTCCCGAATCGAAAGGGCCACGACAGCGATCCGCGAAATCAGCTGCCAGTGATAAAAATATGGCCGACTATGTTATCTACACAGTCTACATGGAAGGCATGCGTTCTAGCAACAACATTCGCAGCAAAAGTAAGGATGGGGTCACCACATTCTAAGCCCAATTTGGCTTGAATGTGGCTGCCACTTCCTAAGATCAGCCTCCTCCATAGGATAATGAAAACCATCTCGATGAGGCCGATAAGAAGAAGGACCCCTCAGTCCATGTGCAATCAAGCTCGGACAGCAAAGAACAACCGACTTTCTTCCCCCGGACTTTAGAGTAAGAGCTGCTTCAAGAGCACCGAAACCAGTTTCGAAGCAAAGACTGGGATATGGCCAAGCTTTACTCAAAAATTGATGACTTGATGAATGTCGTGATGCAGCTCATGGCTCAAGTTGCTCAAGCACCCTCCAATCAAGCGCAGGTCTCTACTCATGAGCCGGGTGATAACGACCTGAAGCAACCGTTGTCTGTCCCTTTAGGTCCAAGTATGGGTGAGCCACATGAAAGCCGACCACATTCCACTTCCGAGGATGCCTTGGCTCCTGATGGCAGTACTCCACTAGCACAAGATCGGAATTTAAAATGTTGGTGGCTGAAGCCGAGGCTCAGAAAGACGCTGGCAGTAGTGGGAGGCCGTACCCCGCACAGTACGATCTGATCGAGTTCCCCAGTGGTTATGTCATTCCTAAATTCAGTAGATTTGATGGGACGGGAAACGCGAATTAACGATGTTCCCCAAATATTTAACATAATAAAAGAGCAAAGCTCTGTTGGAAAGCCAACCTTATGACACCCTCACAACTCATAAGATTCAAAAGCCTTAAGCTACAGGGATCTGAATCTGTTCTTAAGCCGTCATATCCCCAAGTTGCTCTACAGGCGGTCCATATTGACCTTTGTATACAATCCATGGGCACGAATAAATATTCCCTTACCAAGTTCTACCAATGGTGAGAAATTTCCCCATATGGTGAACGACACTTGTAAGTCCTCTCAACTTATAAGGAGAAAACACTCTTGGAAGATCCTTGACTTACAAGAGAAAATATCATTTAGGAATCCCCATGACTCCTAAAGAGAATATACACTTACGAGATTCTCTCGACTCGTAGGGAGAAATACCTTTATGAGACCCTTACGGCTCATAAAGTCAAAAGAATTACCCGACAGGATTTTAACCCTGTTTGCTAAGCTATCTTTGTTCAAATCGACAAAGGAAAATGATGATTCCCTCCTGGAAATATCCCAGTTGTAGCGATGCTGATGCCAAGGTTGGTATCAGATTCCAAACTCGCAATAAAAACAGCAGCGAGTGGCAAAAAAAATGCATATGAAATAGCCGAAATGATGGGGCAACTCGCAATAAAAATTAGCGAGCAAAAAAATATGCATATAAAAACAGCCAAAATGTTTGGGCAACTCGCAATAAAAAGCAATGAGTAAAAATATAAAAATAGCCGAAATGATTGGGCACCGTTAATAAATAGCCGAAATGATTGGGCAATCGTGACTTTCACAATATAAAAAGCTGAAATGATAGAGCATCATGGAAAAATAAAAGAATATATAATTAAAAAAATGGAAATGAAACTTTTCTGCCCTGCAGGTGAGTCCACACCGACCCCTGTATACAATCTATGGGCACAAATGAAAAGGGAACCATATTTTCCCACCAGGCTTCGTCATAGGGAGAGCTAGATCTTGATGGCAATATGTATAGACTAAAGATCACACCGACGTTCTCCTCATTCCAGCAGGATGCAGACGCAACGTCAAAAAAAGACTCAAGGGTCAAACAGAAATGGAGTCACGACAAAATCTTAGTTCCAAGTCTTGACGGTACATATACAACCTAGAGGCTATCTCGGTGTTCCCCTCCATTTCAGCAGGATGCGGACGCAACTATCAAATGAAATTGGAGCAATGGTATATTCCTAGCTCTGGACTTCAATTGCAATACATACAACATAGAGGTCCTACAGATGTCTACCTTATTTCAGCAAAGAAACAGCACGACATCCTAAAAAAAAATGAAGCGACAGCATGTTCCCAGCTTCGGGTCTCGACGGCAACTCATATAAAGCCTAAAAGACTATCGGAGATCATCTCACACCAGAGCGGAGTGGTTATGACTCATCGGGGCTCCAAATTGAGCCTAACCTCAAGTATAAAGCGTTATGGCAGATTCCTAACGTTTGCTCTTCCGACGGTAATATGACCTAAGGAGATTACTTGAAGACATCTGGTCCATCCCCTGAAGGGATCAGAGATACGACAGTCACGGGGCTAGATGAACAGCGGCTTAAAGACTGCATATCAACGAATACATCAGCCAACGCGATGGTACCATGGACTAAAACCCTAGTACCACAAACCTAATGGACCTCTGTCGTAAAGAATAGGGGTTATTTACATACAACGTTAGGACAAGTTTGCCTGTAAACCCAATGAGGAAAAGTTTGCCTGTAAACCCAATGGAGGTAAACTAAAAACACTCCGAAATGAGTACATAAACTAGAGACTCCGAAACGAGTGAATAAACTACAAACTCCGAAATGAGTCCATAAACTAGAAACTCCGAAATGAGTGAATAAACTACGAATTCCGAAATGAGTAAATAAACTAATGGGCGCTAGATTAAGACATCAAACACAGAGGAGCGCATGCAAAAAAGTGAATTCTTTATTCATAAGTCGAAATGTTTAAAAGATACGGTTTACATTTATATAAAGAAAAATGGGAAATACAATTCTAGCCGTTAAGAAGGCGGGGCTGTCAGTAAATTGACAACCCGCTCATTCTCTTCCTGCAATTCCTCCTCGCGCGCCACTATTGCAACCAGCCTCGCTTCGACTTGAGCCCGTTGTTGCAAGCATGATGAAAGCTTATCAGCGATTTCCTGCTTAGCAACCTCGCATGCCCCGCTTGGTAGAGTCGAGGATCTGCCTCGGCGCCAGTCCATTAGAAACACATTGCTAGAGATTTTCAAAAATAACTTGCAGCTACGCAGCATTCGCTTCGACCTGGGCGCGCAATTGGGTAGATTCGCCAGAAGTTGCCTCATACTCCTTTCGCTTCAAGTCCAACTTTCGCTCGAAGTATTGAATGGAATCAGCACTTTACTCAACCAATGCGATCAGTTGAGCCTTTGAGGTTAATGCTTCAGGGGTGAGACGTTTGTGCTCGATCTCATGCAAACAAGCTTCAATCCGCTTACAATAGTCAACCCAAATGCCGACGAAATTTTTATTGTGGAAATTCATAAGCGTTGCCACCATAGGGTTGACCTCGTCAGCAAAATCCGCAGCAAATGTGAGGGCTTCAACGTTAAGATCTTCGATGAATTCACTTAACATCCATTTGCTATTCGCCGCACCCCTGGAAGATTGACGCTTAGCAAAGGGCCTTGCGGGCATAGAAATGTGAGATTCAAAAGGAGCCAAAGCCGATGCAGCTGCTGCAAAATAAAGCACGCACAAAGAAGGGTCGGATTTCAACCTGAAAAATAAGGAAGAATGATGATGAACGAGATCTACCATACCAGTGGTAAAAAATGGCATGTTAGGAAGCGCAAGAGGCTCGGCTCTTCCTTCGTTCTCTCCCTAGAGCCGTAATACTGCCATCAATACGTGAAAAGCTTAGCAATAGAAATTTTGCTTGTGGAAAGATGAAATAACAGTTGAAGAATATACTAACCAATGCCTGAAGGGGGAAAGAAGTCTAATTGGAAGGCGAAGTGTGAGCTTAACATTTGGTGTAAGCAGTCAAAAAGCACTCCTGCAGGGTTGCAATGATATATGGTAAAGAAACTAATCCAAGAAAATAATATCTACATTGAAACAAAGAGATGAGAAAACTTTACCTTCCATCATTAAACCCGAGAGAACTCGGGGGGACACAAAAGAGAGAGGTGGAACGATGACATTTGTGGCAACGGCTGACAGTGATTCTTTAATCAGCATGGCACTGGGGTCTACCATGCCTGTATTCAGGAAATATCAGCAGATATACCTAGCAAGAGTAAGAAATCAAAAGTAATAGCCCGAGAAACACTTGATGGGGTAGAAACCATAATAGGGTCTGGAGCGTCACCAACTATGACGGCTTCCTCATTTTTCACCCTCATCGGGAAGGTGGATTCAACATCCGCACCTTCGTCCCCTGAATCGATAAGGGTCGTCGTCATGCTCGCACCACCCGTCGATATCAAGGATCCACAAGAGGAAGAAGCGGCAGTTGGAACAATCTCAGATTCAAGAGGAAGGCCTGACACTCCAGGAACTTCAAGCTCCGGCACTTCACCTGCCACGTCACCACCTAAACTTTGCCTTGTTAAAAAAACGAGTAAATAAACTACAAACTCTGAAACGAGGGAATAAACTAAAAACTCCGAAATGAGTACATAAACTAGAAACTCCGAAACGAGTGAATAAACTACAAACTCTGAAACGAGTAAATAAACTAATAGGCGCTAGATTAAGACATCAGACAAAGAGGAGTGCATGCAAAAAAAGTGAATTCTTTATTCATAAGTCGAAATTTTTAAAAGATACAGTTTACATTTATATAAAGAAAAAATGGGAAATACAATTCTAGCCGTTAAGAAGGCGGGGCTTTCAGTAAATTGGCAACCCGCTCATTCTCTTCCCGCAACTCCTCCTCGCGCGCTATTATTGCAGCCAGCCTTCCTTCGACTTGAGCTCGTTGTTGCAAGCATGATGAAAGCTTCTCAGCGATTCCTTCTTAGCAACCTCGCAATCTTACATGCCCCGCTCGATAGAGTCGAGGTTCTGCCTTAGCGTCAGTCCATTAGAAACACATTGCTGGAGATTTTTAAAAATAACTTGCAGCTGTGCGGCATTCGCTTCGACCTGGGCACGCAATTGGCTAGATTCGCCAGAAGCTGTCTCATCCTCCATTCGCTTCAGGGCCAACTTTCGCTCGAAGTATTGAATGGAATCAGCACTTTGCTCGATCCATGCGATCGGTTGACCATTCGAGGTTAATGCTTTAGGGGTGAGACGTTTGTGCTCGATCACATGCAAACAAGATTCAATCTGCTTACAATAGTCAACCCAAATGCCGAAGAAATCTTCATTGTGGAAATTCGCAAGCGTCAACAGCATAGGGTTGACCTCATCAGCAAAATCCGCAGCAGAGTTGAGGGCTTCAACGTTAAGATCTTCGATGAATTCACTTAACATCTGTTTGCTATTCGCCGCACCCCTAGAAGATTAACGCTTGGCCCTGCGGGCATGGAAATGTGAGATTCAAAAGGAGCCAAAACCGGTGTAGCTGCTGCAGAATAAAGCACGCACAAAGAAGGGTCAGATTTCAACCTGAAAAATAAGGAAGAATGATGATGAAAGAGATCTACCATACCAGTGGTCAAAAATGGCATGTTAGGAAGCGCACGAGGCTCGGCTCTTCCTTCGTTCTCTCCGTCGAGCCGTAATACTGCCATCAATACGAGAAAATCTTAGCAATAAAAAGTTTGCTTGTGGAAAGATGAAATAATAGGTGAAGAATATACTAACTAATGCCTGAAGGGGGAACGAATTCTGATTGGAAGGCGAAGTGTGAGCTTAACATTTGGTATAAGCGGTAAAAAAGCACTCGTGCAGGGTTACAACGATATATGGTAAAGAAACTAATCCAAGAAAATAATATCTACATTCAAGCAAAGAGATGAGAAAACTTTACCTTTCGTCATTAAAGCCAAGAGAACTCGGGGGGACATAAAAGAGAGGGGTGGAACGGTGACATTTGTGGCAATGGCTGACAATGATTTTTCAATCAGCATGGCACTGGGGTCTACCACGCCTGTATTCAGAAAATATCAGCAGAGATGCCTAGCAAGGGTAAGAAATCAAAAGTAATTGCCCGAGAAATACTTGATGTGGCAGAACCATAATAGGTTCTGGAGCGTCATCAACTATGACGGCTTCCTCGGTTTCCACCCTCATCGGGAAAGTGGATTCAGCATATGTACCTTCGTCCCCTGAATCGATAAGGGCTATCGTCATGCTCGCACCATCCACCAATATCAGGGATCCACAAGGAGAAGAAGCGGCAGTCGGAACAATCCCAGATTCAAGAGGATAGCCTGACACTCCAGGCACTTCATGCTCCGGTACTTCACCTGCCACGTCACTACCTAAACTTGGTCCTGTTAAAAAAAAGAAAGGGGTGTTATAATTCAAGAAAAAGGCTGTTACCTGGGGATCGTGCGTTGTTTTACCTTGAAGTGACGCTCGGCGTCTTCGCGAGCTACACACGCAACCTGCCTATGAGCGGTGGACAGGGCAGAAGGAACGTCCTCCACTGGAACATCAGAGAGTTGAGCATCACTCGAACCCGCACCTGCAGCCAGGTTAGCCTGACGCTCCCTTGTTGCAAGCTTTTTGCGCTTCCTCTCGGTTTTGGGTGTATGAATGGATCTCCTCATGACCTCCGACAGAGGAGCGTCTTTGTCAAAATCAGGCTCGGCCTTCAGATCTACTGCCACATCCATCATCGGATGCTTCAGCGACGCCTCCCGTGCGGGCCTGAGATGACCTCAATTGTAGCTGGTGGCTCTGAAGGCTTTTCCACACCATCACCCGAGGCTGGCATTGTACTGGGAACAACACGAGTTGTGGTGGTTCTTGTAAAAGAAAGAAGAAGGGGGGTCAGGCGGTGAATAAAATAAACTAAATATGTAAAGCTGTCGCGAAACGAATCATACCGAGTCCCATGAAAGCGCGGAGCCTCTCCTCCTCCTCAAATATCTTGAGGGACGCTAAGAGAGCCTCTTCAGTGGAAATTCCTGTTATGAGAAGAGCGTTAATAAAGCATAATAAATTCGTACAAAACAATATATACACAGAAGGGTGTAAATAGAATATACCGGACGCCGCCAGAGAAGCTAGTGCTGCTTGCTCACGGGGCAATCTTTCAAAAGCTTCGATGGCAGCTTGAAGATCAATAGCGACAGGAGCTTCGAACAGACCATTGTTGGTGCCGTATTCGGACAAGCCTACGCTGTAAGGAGCATGAGGCTCCTGACCGAATACAACGTCGGCTGAGAATAAAGATTTCTTCTTCTTCTGCGAGCTGGCACCAACACTCGATGATAAGAGTTTTCACTTAACGGGCTTCTTCGGACGGCGGGTCCCGATCTTCGAACCAATGCCCGACTCTGGAGATGCCACAGCTACCATGGTCGCAGGAGTGCCTGGTCGAGGCCTATCCGGAAAGGCTCGCGGAACCACGACTGCACTGCTCTCTCTCCAGGAAGGACGGACAACTGCTCGTCGCCTCAGCGGGACCGCGGGATTGCTGGCTGGAACAGAATCCTTGTGTTCAAGAAGCATCCGCCTTTCCTCCTTGATGACGGCCCCCGTTGCATGCTGATACCAGGCAACGTAGTCATTTGAGGCCTTTAGAATATGACAAGGCTCACTGATCAGGAAATGGGACCCCGTATTCAGATGCATGAAATGGTACGCCGTGTTGTGAACACTCTCCTCAGAAGTAACTGGATCAACAATGAATGCCTTGAGGGGAACGCCTTGGTTGTAGCCCGATTGCTGGGCAAAACGGTGCAGGTTATTTCTCATAAACAAAACCAAGGCGTTCTGTCTGAATACCAGGAAAACTGGCCTGATAGAATACAAATGGACGATCTTTCGAGCCCTCAATACAGAAGCTCCGTCCTTGAAAACATCGTGTAGCGGCTGGATCACTTTGGAAGATTCTTTGCCGATGGTTAGGACTTTATCAACAAAGGTCATGATGTCCCCAATCTTGCGTGGGCGAAGAAGCAATCGCCGAGCCTCCCGCTATGTTAGGTCTGGAGAAGAAGCATCGACCAAGTGCATGACCCGAGGAAAATTGTATCCTTCATAAAATTTGGGTCGTTTATGCACACCAAAAGCACCATGCACGTGCATCTCGATCCACGAGGTGAAGTAATGCAGTAGGAGATTAACGGGCTTCACACCTAGCTGAGTGGTGTCGGCCGCCAGAATCAGGCCATGATATAAGTGAGCCAGTCCTACAATCCCAACGACCATGCGCGTCTCCGCCATAATACGGTGAGCCGAATAAAAGACATAAGGTCTCATATAACGGGGGTGCATTGGAAGTGCAAGCCAGCTCAGCCAAAAGCCGATGAACCCCAGGAAGAACATATCCTCATCAATGTCTGGAGTGGCGACCTCTGCGAAAGGAACGATTGGGGTATCCGAAATAAAAATTTCTTTAAATCCGCCTCCGCGGTTGATAGTTTGTCTAAGCTAAATCCGAACGGATCATCGAGCTTAGCGAACTTCACGGATTTCTTCGATAAAGCCTCCGGACGAAGGAAACGAGCAACGAAGTCCATGAAGCTAACTCCATGCCCTCCAAGACTCCAAGAATAAGCTTTCATATATGTTCAAAACTTTGATCAAGCTCGAAAATTTGTGTCGAACGACATTCTCTGGGGTAAGACCCATAACCACTGATTCGGTAGCGAAGACATACTCGTAAGGAGGAAGTATCTCCTCATAATGCTCTCCTCTGACGGGTAACCCAGATATCTCTGCGAATTCCTCCAACAATATTGAGACCTCCCGATCCAATAAGAGAAATGTGTGGGTCGGGATATTCCATTGCTCCAGAAAAGATTTGATCCACCACACATGAGGAGTATGGTAGTAAAAGACGGAGGCATAGATCATTGGATATAGCCCGATCTTTAGTAGCAATGACTTTTTGGCCGACAGAATGTAATGGGCCCACTGCAGATTGCCAGCCGGATGACGGGGAGTTATTCCTATCATATAAACATGTCCCCAAGGACGCGATTCTCCTTGGCATATGCGACTCCCTAGAATGTCTAGGGCCATCGGTAGTGCACTGGTATCGATGCCATGGAAGGTTGGAGATGACCTTCTGAGGTCCAGTTGACCTCTTCTACTGCGTAAGCGACCTACGGATGGTCGGCATAGTGAATCGACATGATCAGTTCTGACGGCGCTGCGCAAGTAAAACTGCGCCGACCCCGGATAATGTGATTGTACCACGACCCCCCACAGATGAAGAGACTTCTGCTCTGGGTCATAATCCCGAATGAGCGCAAAGACTTCCCGATCTGTAGGCGCATCGGTGAAAGCACTCTCCGAGAGAACGTAGGGGAAGGAGGAATCGGGAGCCATAATACCTATAAAAAGGGGGGTTAATTATCGACACAATGTTCAAGACTTTAGCATTTTTAGTACACCAATTTTGTACTACATTCTGGTATGTTAAAGTCACCACAGTTCAAAGAGAAAGGGATAATGGGCCCCACAAAATCAAGGTAATGCCCCCCATTAATGATGATGCAGGCACTCATTGTAAGAATCCAAAAGGATTCTCATTTAATGAAAAATCTCGTTGAACTGTAGAGTTAAGCTCCTAATATTCTCGAGAAACAAGTTCTACAGCAGATTCAAATTTGCAAGAAGAACCCTAAAAAGAAAATAAGAAAAGGGAATAAAATTCCCAAATGAAATTTTCTCAGAAATCCCCACGGAAAATGGAATTAAATTCCAAATCCTCAAAGATCAAAGTCACTAACAGGGTAAAAAACCCTAAGATCTCTAAGACCCATGGTCTACCCAAATAAAAGTTTTTAAAGATCTCTGAGAGATCGTTCCAAGAGAAGAGCAAAGCTCTGTTAATGGGTTAAAAACCCAAAAACGAGAAGTGATTCTTTTAAGAGTTATTTTAAGAGTTAAATCGTGGTCATAATTCTTACCAATTTTTGACAGAGTTTAACTCTAAGAAGGTTATGGGAATAGGATCTAAGCTCTGAGGAGAAAATTAAATTCTCAACGAAAAAAAGACTCAAGAAGATGATGGAAAGACAGCCATCTCAAGGGCTAAAGGCCCTATTTATAAGACATGAAGGAACGATTCAACTCCCGAGGAGATCGAATGGTAGAAAAGGTGGCACCGTTGCACTCACGTGTAAGCCACGTGAGCACAACGGTGGGGGGCATTTGTTCCCCCAATATTTAACCTAATAAAAGAGCAAAGCTCTGTTGGAATGAGGTAGTGCCTCACATGCTCTCCACGAGGGCGTTAACGCCAGAACCAATTTTATAGGATTAAATCCTATGGTGGCGCCTCACGTGCTCTTCACGTGGGCGCTAATGTGCAAAGTACACGAGTGCTTCCTGAATAAAGGTTAAATTCTTATATGGTGCTGCACGTGCTCCTTACGCTGGCGTCAATGTGCAAAGCACAGGAATACCGATCTTAAGAATTAAATTCTTAAGTGGCGCCCACGTGCACAACATGTGAGCGCCAACGCCCAGGTAGAATTAAAATTCTACCATACTCTCTATTAAACAGAGCCGTTGGATCAAAGATCCAACGGGGATGATAAATCATCAAAATATAGAATCAAATTCTATTAGGAGAAAATATCTCCCAAATCTTTCTAAATAAGAAAGATACTCTCGGTTGGATCAATGATCCAATTTTTGGAATATATTCTCTCAATCTTTCTAAACAAAAAAGATTGCTCTCTATAAAACAGAGAACTCTTGGATTAAAAATCCAATGGTGTTTAAAAATCACCATTTTACAGAATAAATTCTGTATAAGGGAGAATATTTCCCTGATCTTGTTAAAAACAAGAACAACATATTTTGTAAAACAGAAGTCCTTGGATTAAAAATCCAACGGTGGGTAAAATTTCCTAAATCAATTTAGAGTCCAATTAAATCAATTAGAATCTCTCAATGAGAGATTTTCTCAAAACCAATTAACAATTTGCCTCCACTATATAAAGGACCCCAGACTTCAAGTCAAAAAAAAAGGAACGACTACCAGAGAGAGTCAACAGATAGAAAGAACAGAGAATTCAATTCTCAAAGAAGAAGTGCTTCCTTCTCAAAACCCTAGGTAAAGAAAAGAGATCAAAATATCTCCATTACTTATAATATCACATCTAAGGGTTTAACCCTTGTAAAAAGAACTTAGTTCTTTCTCTGGATCCGAGATCCACAAGACAAGTCTTCCACAGGTTGAGATTTTAATTCTCATTGGAAAGATCTTGTTCTTGAGAATCAAAGATTCAGAGAAGAACAAATTTAAAGATAAAGAAGAGGGAGTCCAGAATACTCCAGGAACTCAATTCCTTCAAATCGAGAACTTAGTTCTTTAAAAACTCAACCTAAAATCCATAAATATAGTGATTTTAGGAAGCGTTAATGGTTAAAGCACCATTGATAGAGGTTTAACCTCTCTAAAAATATCAACAGAGATTAAATCTCCATATAAAAGGAACTAGCGCCTCACGTGCTTCCCACATGGATGCCCCTCTTTAACAGCGCCTAGCGCCTCACGTGAAACACCCGTGAGCGCCATATAAAAGTGCTTAGCACTTCACATACAGCCTAAACGGCTGAGTGCTCAGCACTAATTGGGCAGCGCTCAGCGCCGCACATGCTACTCATGTGGACGTCACAAAAATAATAAGAGTTCTTAGCACTCCATAAACAGCTAAAACGGCTGAGTGCTCAGCACTAATTGGGCAGCGCCCAGCGCCGCACGTGCTCCTGTCATGACCCGAAAAGTACGAAATATGACCGGCACTTAAATTACGAAATATCTCGAGGCATACGTAATCTAAGTAAGCCAAAACCCAGAAATCCAAACCAAGTAAAGCAGTAGAGTGAAGGAAAAACCAATTTAAATCATGTAGTTTAGCAACATAAGCCGAATATGTATTTTAAAAAAATCACAAGTCTTTTCTAAAAATTTCGGCAGAGTTTCCTTTGTAAATACTGGCCCAGAACGGGGTACAACATGATAAATATATGCATCAATGATAAAAGGAATTCCCAAGCGGGAGCTAGCACTTCGTCAATCGACGGACAAATCACACGGTGCAATATAATATACAACGCCGACAGGCGAGGATCAAAACTCAAAATGAACTCAAAACAACATGAAATCCATAATAATACAACGCGCGACTCTAAGGTCGAAAGAATATACATCACTGGTCTCTAAGTCAATAAAATATACATGTATGGTTGATGGAATTTGCTAGATACAACTGAATGTAATAAAGTACAATGGCGGTCACGATGCAAGTGAACCCACCTACCAAAGTAAATCACCCGAAATGGAAGCAGTGTGCCAGCAAAGCCGTAACGAAACCTGTACGGCAAAACCTGCAAGAACTGTGGCACAACGGGGGTAAGTTGCCAACTCGTGAGTAGAAAACATCTACGAGTAGAAATCGTATGTATGACACAATCCTAGGTCAATACGATCAATATATAAATATCCACACTATGATAAAGTCTGAAGCATGAAAATGTGGCAAGGGTAAACATCTATACCAAGTGTAATACCGAGTGCTCGTGTAAGTGCATCAGATAGTAACATATCATATGAATGAGGTATGAATGCATGAAAACAGAATACATGTAAATGAAGAAGCTGTTTCATAACTTAGTGAGATTTCTGTATATTTAAAACGAGATATCATCAATGAAATCAACATAAGCAGTGTCTAGTATCGACACAAAACATAAATCCCAATATCTCAATATCTCAGGCTCCGGCTATCCGGACTGGCCTGTATCAACAAATCTCAATACCTCAATATCTCAAAATCTTAGTGTCTCAAATCTCACTATCTAGGGATCCGTCAGTCCTGATCGGCCCCTATCATCAATCACACGACCACGAACGGTATCCTCCGGATATCCGACGCGCTAGGTAAAATCACCGGTAGGCAGTCTGCCCCTGCCGGGCTCATCGTCTACACCTCGATCTTCTTGCCCTGGGGTAACTTACCGGGTCCACCTTGTACCCGCAGACGGTTCATCCAACTCCTCGAATCGGGTCTCTAAATCCATCTCATAACCGAGAAAACATATGGTGGACGACTCATACATCACGAGAAAACCGCACTTTTCATTTTAAAAAGAGAGAGAAGTTTATATAAATTCTTGCGATTTTCTCCCAAATCCAGGAAATCTCATGAAAATCCGAAATCCAATCATCAATAGCACGTAAACAGTGAATATCGGTATAAAACTCCATAATACTGCATAACAGTGAATAATAATATGCATGCAGTAGCAAGCAATAACTGCAATGTCTAAACTAGCATATAAAGACGAGTATGCTAATACCATGTCGAACTTTCAGTTAACAAGCTATGTCAATAAGTAATATTCTCTAAAGTGTTCGTGACATGGAAATTACCTATGATAATGTGCGTGAGCCGGCAAGTAGGTGTATGTGGAACATACGCATCATCAATAATGGTGCTGGTGTCCTGACAGCTTGATTTCAATAATGGCATATGAAAACACAATATAAGCATGCGGTGCGATGAAATATCATGAATACATAGGAAGTGATGTGATAACAACAACACTGAAAATATACCTACCCAATATCCGAGTCATGCAGTTTGGTATATAAACATACTCACGATTTTCCACTTTTTAAAAGGAGTATGACTCGAGCCCGGTCAAAAGGGTAAGGGAATCTGCCTAAGTCTGAGTCAATCTATACATACATACCCAGTAGTCAGTGATCTCGCCTCAACAGTATCACGTACGATACAATAAATAATATGTCATCCTCGAGTCAAGAGTGTGGATCTATTCTCATAACTATCTCTCATACGATAAATCTATCATACGGCATCCCAAATCTGGGTATGGGTAAAATATCATATTTATCTCATTATTCATCTGATATCCACATTATCACATATCATGAGCAGGGGGTACTGATCTAAGTCTAGTACACTACTAATATCATCGACACTAATCATGATCTGGCTACTGATCTATAGCCTCATACAATCTGGTGTCATTCATACTTATCATCATATAGGAGTATACATCGCCCAAGCAATCCATTATAATATCTTAACATATCATACCTCATATCTCGTATATAACTCGTCAACTATCATAATATATCATCAACATAGTATCGTCGTCCAACGACCCGCTACAACATCATGACATATCTCGGCCGCGCACTAAATATCCCACGACATTAAGCCCAATCAGATCGACTCATTCCCAAATATCATATAACATTCTCGTCATCCAAGCATAGGAATACAAATATAAATATGTCCCTAATACACATAAGGAAGTCAAAGTATGCGAGTATGTGTATGTGCATGTATGCAAATCTTTACCCTAAGGTTTCGGGACTAAGAAACCGACTAGAGTCCTTTCATCCATACTCGCTAACACTAACCCCTAACCTCCTAAAGCTTTCTTGCTAAGGCTCATATCACATCCTAACATATAAAGGTATATATATCGTATCCCATCATATAATTCCTTACAACTTTGCGGGGGTGCTATACGCCATCCACCCGACTTCTCCCCGTAGATATAAATCTACTCACCTTACTTCTTATGTGCCGATGCCAATGTCGCCATCTTCATCTTCAATGTCTAAACATCACGTGGGGTACCTACACATATACACAATCGCAAATGCGCATTAAAATCACATCGAAAAACCAAAACGACACGCTAAAGGCCTATAGGTTAGAACCTATGGACCACGCTTTCAAAACCAACAACAACCCTCAATATCGTCGTACAAACGTCAAGTGATCGAGGAAAAACACAGATACAAAAATCCAGAATTAAAAAAAAAGAGAAACGAAACCCCGAATCAAAACAGCAACTCTTGAAAATGGTCCCAGATTTTACCCTAGGTCAAATTAGTCAATTTTGCATATTCCAAGAGTCTATTTTACAGATACTTGAGACACAGACGAAGCCCGGACAAAAATGGTGGGAACCAGGCCGCAATTTGTGGCCATCTGGGTTAAATCTGCGGCCAAGTTGGGGAGGTAGAGGATAGGGTTTTGGGTGATGCTTCCTAGGTGCCTGCATGTATCACTATCCTTGCTAAATAATTTTCAGGTCACCCGGGTGTTAGCAGATTTCCAAATACCATCGAAATTTCACAGTTTTTCTGATATCGGGTTTCTAAATTCATAGCTTGGGTTTATTCTAAGGTTTCAATCCACAATACAATCCCTGCAGGGGTTTAAGGTCACTATTAAGCCTCAATTGCACCTTTGGAATCAAATCAAAACCCTAATTAAGCTTAACTTTAAATTTTCAAAGTTCACAATTCATCACTAAATCGGTTCTAAACA
The DNA here is from genome assembly GCA_030015575.1 of Agapanthus africanus. Classification (NCBI taxonomy): domain Eukaryota; kingdom Viridiplantae; phylum Streptophyta; class Magnoliopsida; order Asparagales; family Amaryllidaceae; genus Agapanthus; species Agapanthus africanus. The sequence continues at coordinate 494,786,931 of JASDDO010000012.1, read as the reverse complement.
AATATGGGTGCTAAAATAAATGAAATACGATATTATTTGTGAAAGGATTACCTAATTTGGCAACTCAAGAATTTTCTTGAGTTGCCCAAGTGTCTAAAATGCAAGCTTTCTCGGTCCAATGTGTAGCTAGTGAGCTCTTGCATCTTTTTATTGAAATGGGGATGGGGTTTTGATGTAGGGTTGAGGGTGTTTTGCATGGTTGAAGAGGAGGTGGAGGAGGTGCTGCCATGGAGTTAAAGGAGAGAGAAAGAGATGAAGAAAATGAGGGAGAGACAAAAGGGTAAGGCTCTTTCTTGACCCCTCACACTCTCTCACTTGCCCATGCTTATTTCTTTATTCATTTCCATTTTCCTTTTTCTATTCTTTTATTTCCTTCTCTCCTCAATAGTAAACCCAAAGCAAAAACCATACACCCAAAAATCATGTAGGAAAAATGTAACAAGTGTTAAAATGACATGTGCAAGTCATGTGCACAAAACACGCTTAAAGCCCGATTAGCGATTTTTAATCGCGGTTAGCAAAAAATTAGTGTCAAATAAATCATAAACTCTCCTAATTTGCTTAAATCACATAAAGTACCCTTTTTCGTAATTTCCATAATTTTCCAAATTTTTTCCCAATTTATCGGTATTTAATTATACCGCCTTATGAAAATATTCAATATTTTATTATTTAATTATAAAAATTCCCAAAAATAATATTTTATTTTTTTATGAAATGTTACAATCTTCCCCCTTAAAGAAATTCGGTCTCCGAATTTAAATTTAAACCCCTCAAATGCTAAAACATTTCAATAAAAAGTCTAAGCCGTCGGGGTCCCGAAATCATAAATACATAAAACGCATCATAGCGCAATGCATGCGCATGAACAATGAGCAGATAACTCAAAAAAAAAACTCCGTCAAGTATCCCGCAATCATCGGAGTCATGGGGAAGACATCAATGTCTAAATCCAATACGAAAACCAATATGATATACTCCAACACTATATATGTAAATATCTGAAGGAAATGCATGCCAAATATTTTTAAGTCGTTGTGCGATGCGCATAACACTGCACATTGGCGGACGTCTCTAGTAAGAAAATAACTTTATATATATCCTTTGTTTGCATGCAAGTACCGCCGTTTTGAAAACAGTTTAGAAGGGTTTCCTTGTTTTTAAACGTTTCGTGTCATCTCAGACACGTAGGTAAATACTGAGACTATAGCTCTTTCTTTGGAAATCCCTTCGATGTCTATCAATGCATGCAAAAATATATCCAGACACTGTTCTCTAACTAGTCCTTCTCAGTACGAAAAAAATAGTAAATATCATAAAAAAGTACCACTCCATAAGAAATCAATCACAAAATGCGCATATGAATGTTATGTGCGTCTGGTGCGCACGGAAATCAAAATCCATATGTGTGCCATACATGCGCACAGAAACAACATCTAAGTGCAATGGGTGTGCATGAAACGCCTGTCAGAGGCAACGTGTGTGCCTGATAGCAAAATCAGGTGCATCTGACATGCACGAAGAATCTCGATTTAGTGCATCTGGTGTGCACCAAAATCGCATCTCATAACATGCGCCCAATATGCGCGAAAATCCAAATAAGGTGCATCCATCATGCACGAATAAAATCTAAATCGTGTGCATCCAACATGCATGAAATCATGAAATCCAATATCAAGCGCCGAACATGCGTAAAAATCCAATCCAAGCGCGTCAAATATGCGCAAGAATCCAATCAGGTGCACAAAGTGCACAAAACAAATATCGTGTATCACAATCAAAATCCATATCTCAAATGACATCAAATCGAAATCAGGTGCAACTGTGGTACACCAAGTACGTATCAATGCACTGCAAGCATATGTGAACTATACCGAGTGCAAAAACCAAATCGTGTGCATACCATATGCACAAAATCAACTCAACTGTATGAAACCCATGAAATCATAAGCATGCGCCGCCAAGGAACAAAAACGATATCAAGTGCATTATCTGTGCATAATTATAAATACTCAGTAGGTGCAACCATGGTGCACGAAAACAAATATCATGAAACTCAATCATCAAAATTCAATCATGCGAATAGATCTCCCAAAATACCGAAATCAAGTATGGCGGAATAGTCCTGCTCAAGCACATCCTCTAAGAATCTCTGGCCAACTGTCGTGGTCACTCATAACATGTCTCGTCGACGATGCTGAACTCTGGCCTACTGGGTGTGCACAATATGACCACTCCTGAGTCCAAGTCTTCTCGTAATTTATTCCAGAAAAGTCCTGTCGAGGTCTCTCCCAAATCTCGTCTCTGCGGAACTGTCCGGAAGTTATCACCCTTCACTAAATCTGATTCTTGTTCCGGAATGGCTGCATACTCATCGCGACTCCTTCTGAAAGATATATCCATATACAACGCCTCTGCATGCGTATCACATCTCTGATGTCGGCGGAGTGGAACGTCATCTCATCAAGATCTCGTACGAACCTCTTACTCCACTTTTATCTAATGTCGACTACTCCGGTCTCGTCTCTTCATGGCTGCATGGACTATGCTCTAATGGCTATACTCGTATCTGGAGTCTCCCAAGAAATGCATCTCACTACATAGCATCCGAATGAAGTCGAACCATTCGATCGATTCGTCAAAACCTCATAATCCCCCAAGAGCTCAACATCTTGGGTACAGTTTAATAGTATCGAGTACATACCACAGCACCGGTGGACCAGCCGTAGAAGGGCAAACCCAAGCCTCACTAATGGCACCGCGGAACTGCCGCAAACCCTAAGGTTCAAAGGCTTTCACACGGTCATTATGTCAATTTAGGATTTCATTCTTCTAGAGGGTCCATAGAATTGTTTGCATGTCTTTCCGAATAATTTAAACTTGGAATATGGGTTTCTGACATTTGATCGCCTCTATCGACTCTCAACATACCTGCGTGAAGTCGTCTCTGGCTGGAATCAATCTATCTGATGACCTCGCATCGGGGTAAGCGAACGAACCATATGTCCTCGTCATTCATCCTCAGGTGACCAGCGACCTTCTATCATATCTCTAAGTACAACTCGTACTGCAATAGCTCCAACATCTGGGGCGATATCTCGTCGTTCGCAGCAACAACTGGCTCATTCATCTGCACGCTGAACAGTGCCTTAATCATCATGAATAAGCGATACATCAATGGTCATCACATTCTGGCTGGACTCTATCAGTGGCTTAATCTTCTGGTGCAATTCTGCACGCCCGAGAAATCTCATAACAACGATCCATCCAACGCTCATGGCGTGAAAACACAATAAAACGACGCCGTTCTATGCAATCGTATGTCCCTGGAATCATGCCCTGGTCAGTCCTCGTCCGTGGCGAGCTCATGCTGACCGCAACTCTAGCCGTAGCTCTCCACGCTCGTACAACTATGGTAACAAAACCATAACTGGTACTGATGAGGATAGATCATAGGAATGAATATAATACTGTGCAAGGAAATATACATCCTAAGGCTTCTTAAGCAGAGTAGCGTATCGTAAATATGCCGTGGAACATACGTACGGTACGTTACTCTACTCAAGCTACCTACTCCATCAACCAAGGGTCATCCTACACTTCGAAGGTAAAACCTAACTCTCTGATACCAACTTTGTCACGACCCGAAAAGTACGGAACATGACCGGCACTTAAATTATGAAATGTCTCGAGGCGTATGTAATCTAAGTAAGCCAAAACCCAGAAATCCAAACCAAGTAAAGCAGTAGAGTGAAGGAAAAACCAATTTAAATCATGTAGTTTAGCAACATAAGCCGAATATGTATTTAAAAAAAATCACAAGTTTTTTCTAAAAATTTCGGCAGAGTTTCCTTTGTAAATACTGGCCACGAATGGGGTACAACATGATAAATATATGCATCAATGATAAAAGGCATCCCCAAGCGGGAGCTAGCTCTTCGTCAATCGACGGAGAAATCGCACAGTGCAATATAATATACAACGCCGACAGGCGAGGATCAAAACTCAAAATGAACTCAAAACAGCATGAAATCCATACTAATACAACGCGGGACTCTAAGGTTGAAAGAATATACATCACTGGTCTCTAAGTCAATAAAATATACATGTCTGGATGATGGAATTTGCTAGATACAACTGAATGTAATAAAGTACAATGGCGGTCACGATGTAAGTGAACCCACCTACCAAAGTAAATCACCCGGAATGGAAGCAGTGTGCCAGCAAAGCCATAACGAAACCTGTACGGCAAAACCTGCAAGAACTGTGGCACAATGGGGTTGAGTTGCCAACTCGTGAGTAGAAAACATCTACGAGTAGAAATCGTATGTATGACATAATCCTAGGTCAATACGATCAATATATAAATATCCTCACTATGATAAAGTCTGAAGCATGAAAAGGTGGTAAGGTTAAACATCTGTACCAAGTGTAATACCGAGTGCTCGTGTCAGTGCCTCAGGTAGTAACATATCATACGAATGAGGTATGAATGCATGAAAATAGAATACATGTAAATGAAGAAGCTGTTTCATAACTTAGTGAGATCTCTGTATATTTAAAACGAGATATCATCAATGAAATCAACATAAACAGTGTCTAGCATCGACACAAAACATAAATCCTAATATCTCAATATCTCAGGCTCCGGCTATCTGGACTGGCCTGTATCAACAAATCTCAATACCTCAATATCTCAAAATCTCAGTGTCTCAAATCTCACTATCTAGGGCTCCGTCAGTCCTGATCGTCCCCTATCATCAATCAACGACCACGAACGGTATCCTCCGGATATCCGACGCGCCAGGTAAAATCACCGGTAGGCAGTTTGCCCCTACCGGGCTCATCGTCTACACCTCGATCTTCTTGTCCCGGGGTACCTTACCGGGTCCACCATGTACCCGCAGATGGTTTATCCAACTCCTCGAATCGGGTCTCGAAATCCATATCATAACCGAGAAAACATCATGGTGGACGACTCATACATCACGAGAAAACCGCACTTTTCATTTTAAAAAGAGAGAGAGAGAAGTTTATATAAATTCTTGCGGTTTTCTCCCAAATCCAGGAAATCTCATGAAAATCCGAAATTCAATCATCAATAGCACGTAAACAGTGAATATCGGCATAAAACTCCATAATACTGCATAACAGTGAATAATAATATGCATGCAGTAGCATGCAATAACTGCAATGTCTAAACTAGCATATAAAGACGAGTATACTAATACCATGTTGAACTTTCAGTTAACAAGCTATGTTAATGAGTAATATTCTCTAAAGTGTTTGTGACATGGCAATTACCGATGATGATGTGTGTGAGCTGGCAAGTAAGTGTATGTGGAAAATACGCATCATCGGTAATGGTGCCGGTGTCCTGACAGCATGATTTCAATAATGGCATATGAAAATACAATATAAGCATGCGGTGCGATGAAACATCATGAATACATAGGAAGTGTACGTGCATACGGTCTACATGGCTTCCGGGAAAGAAGAAAGCCATGCTTCCGTGGGTCACCGACCGCAAACTCGGTAGCTGACTAAAGCTCAGGTGCAACAACAGAAGCTCCAGGATATGTTGACCAAAATGGCAGCGCTTACTGGACAGAAAGAAAGCCCGGACACAACAGCCGAACAGGGCCAGGAGCAGGAGACCGATACAGAGTTCTTGCGAAGGGTGCTTGAAAGAAGAGATAAAGAGGCTGCTGAACAATCCGCTAACATAAAGCAAATGGCGCTCTTGTTCCAAGACATGGTTGGAATGATGATCCAGCCAGAGGCCCCAGTCGAGGCTCCTCCGATAATCATCGAGGATAACAGAGGGGAAATATCAAACCCACTTCCGGCTTTATCAACAGCCAAGAAGGAAACAATTTCCAAGGCTGCTCTTGATGATTATATAGCTCAACTAATAAGAGCTCATCAAGAAAATGAAGCGGCTGGCCAAATTGTCAGAACTGGACAACCGTACCCAAGATGGTATGATCAAATCATGTACTCGCCGGGATATACGATACCCAAGTTCCATGTGTACAAGGGGACAGGCAATCCACACCAGCACATCGCGCAGTTCAGAGCTCTGTGCGGCAACACTGGAGGCGACGACAAACTGTTGCTTCGCCAGTTTGTTGGTAGCCTGTCAGAGACGGCCTTTGAATGGTACTCGGAGCTCCCAAATGACTCCGTGAGAAAATTCACAGAGATGGAACTGTTTTTTACACAGCGGTTCGCCAGCGCAAGAGAGCGCACCCCGATCATGGCATTAATCAATGCTATGGTAAAGCCAGGAGAAACCTGGGTCCAATATGCGATCCGGTGGAATAACCTATGGTCAAAGTGTGAACAACGCATTGAAGAATCCCCATCTGTAGGCATGTTCATCGGGACCCTTAATCCTCAAACGACTGTGTCCCAGTTCATGACGTTCTTCAAACCAACAATCTTCCAGGCTCTGATCGATAAACTGGCCCAAATGGACCAGATGGGCCATGGGACTCCCTCCTCAAGTAAGGACTCTCGAAACGCCAAGGGTAAAGGGAAATCGGCCTTCATTTCCAACGCTCAACAACAACCGAGTGACCCAAAATCATCTGCTCGCCAAAACAACGCACGTCCACGCCTATCCCTGGAAGAAAGGCTAGGATGCGCTTACTCATTTCCCCGTGATAAGACGAGGAGACTATTTGAGTTTTCAATCCGTAACAAACTCATCACATTTCCAGACCCATGGCATCCACCGCAACTCGGCGACGTCAACAACCCCAACTACTGGGCCTATCACAGAATGGTGAGCCTTCGATGAGCTAACCGAGATTGATTTGGAAATGAAGGAACATATAATCACCCTGCTGCATGAATTCGTCGACTACTTCACGTGGACGTACAAAGAAATGCTTGGCCTCTCCCCTGATGTGACCGTGCATAAGCTGTCTATATCTCGTGATGCCAAGCCAGTCAAACAAGCTCCTCGAAGAATGAGAAGAGAGCTGGAAGAAAAGGTCATCGAGGAAACCAAGAAACTCATCGATGCCGAATTCATCAGAGATGAGAAATATGCGAACTGGATCGCATACATTGTCCCAGTAAAGAAGAAGAATGGGCACATTCGAGTTTATGTCGATATCAGGGACCTTAACAAGGCATGCAATAAAGACGATTTCCCGCTCGCGGTCATGGAAATGATGGTCGACGATACCTCAAATTATGAGCTGTTCACTTTTATGGATGGTTCGTTCGGATACAATCAGATAAAAATGTCACTTGAGGATGAGAAGAATAGAACATTCTGAACCCTGATTGGTGTATACTATTTAAAGGTGATGTCGTTTGGACTGAAGAATGCAGGTGCCACATATCAAAAGGCAATGACCAAGATCTTTGACGACTTAATTCATAAAGTCCTCGAATTTTATATTGATGATTTGGTCATTAAGACTAAAACCAAGACCGATCACATCCAAGATCTCAGGTCCGTTTTCACCAGACCGAGGGAAGACGATCTGAAGATGAATCCCTTAAAGTGCTCTTTTGGCTTGTCATCGGGAAAATTCTTGGGCTTCATAGTCCGACATCGGGGGATTGAAGTCGACCCGTCGAAGATAAAGGCCATAATGGAGACGCCCCTCTAAAGAATCCGACACAGCTAAGATCCTTTTAAGGAAATCTTGCTTTTATACGAAGGTTCATCTCGAAACTATCGAGAAGATGTAGAACTTTCTCAAAGCTCACAAAGAAAGGGGCTCCTCTTGTCTGGAACGCCGAATGTCAGAAGCATTCGAAAGTATCAAAAAAATACATGTTGCACCCTCTAGTGCTCGCTGCTCCCCTTCCGAAAAAACCACTGATCCTCTACACTACTCTACTAGATAGATCACTCAGCGCGCTCCTTGCCCGTAATAAGAAGGAGGGAAATGAAAATGCCCTTTACTAACTCAGTCAAACATTAGTCGAAGCGGAACATAACTATTCCCCGATCGAAAAGCAATGCTTGGCCCTGATATTCGCCGTGAAGAAGCTAAGGCACTATCTGCTCACTCATAGGGTTATTTTGATCTCCAAGATCAACCCGCTCAAACACTTAATGACCAAATCAAGCCTAACCGGTAGAATAGCAAGATGTGCTATCATTCTTCTTGAATTCAATATAGTCTATAATCCTCATTAAGCAATGAAAAAGCAATCCCTCGCCGACTTCCTCGCTACTCATCCCATACCAGAAGGGTCACCGCTAAATTGCAAGTTACCCGACGAACAAGTGCTGCACCTCGAGAATAACGAGCCATGCTGGGAGCTCTACTTCGATGGAGCCTCAATAATAAGGTCCTCCAGCAAATCAAGCATCTTGCAGATACAGGAAAAAATAGGATTGGTGTTCATCACACCATCGGGAGGAACCCTACGACGTTATTTCGCACTTGCCGAGCTTCGCACAAACAACGAGGCTGAGTATGAAGCTCTGATAGCTGGTCTGGAACTCACCATGGCAATGGAAGTCCTTCGGCTATTGGTCTACGGTGATTCTCAGCTTGTCGTCAACCAAGTGAGCGGCGACTATAAGATATATAAGCCCAAGTTAGCTCGATAGAGAAGCCGGGTGGTGGAACTCATGAAATGGTTCACCAACATTGAACCGACGAGAGTTCCTAGGGCGTTGAACGGAAAAGCCGAAGTACTCACTCTCCTAGCCAAAAAGATGGCCGATCCCGACATAGATGAAGTTTTGATTACAATCAGAAGCCGGTAAATTCTACCTCCAGACTCTTTACGAGAAGAAGAAGGCGTAGAATAAGAGAACAATCTTGCCAAAGAAGCTCTGATCATTTAAGACGATCCTGATTGGAGAGAACCCTTCTTAGAGTACCTCTGATATGATAAGCTACCTGAAAAAATCCGTAAGGGTTCAGTTGAAAAAGAGAGCTCTCCGATATGTGTTCGTAAATACGATATACCGCAGATCATACGACCATCTTTGGCTCATGTGTCTGTCCCCGTCCGAAGCCCAAAAAGTCATGAAAGAAGTTCATTCAGGCGTCTGCAGAGCTCACCAATCTGGCCCCAAAATGCGGCTTCAGATCAAACGGTTTGGGTATTCCTGGCCTCCCATGATAAGGGATTGCGAAGAGCATGCAAAGAAATATCATATCTACTAAATTCACAGTGTCTTCATTTACAAGCATCTAAATCCGTTGCATTCTACGGTGGCGTCATGGCCCTTCGAAGTTTAGGGCACCGACATAATTGGCCTAATTGATCCTACATCATCCAAAGAACACCGGTTCATATTGGCCACAACTGACTATTTCTCCAGATGGGCTGAAACTGTCCCGCTAAAAGAAGTCAAGAAAGAAGATATTACGATGTTCTTCCGGCATAATATTGTATACCGCTTCGGTACATCAAGAAGAATCATATCTGACAACAGGTCTTCTTTTAAGAGCTTCAAAATCTCAAGGTTCGCTACACAGCACAAGATAGACTGGATATATTCTTCCATCTATATTCCAAGAGCCAATGGGCTAGTCGAAGCCTTTAATAAAACTCTATGCAAGCTTCTAAGGAAGAATACTTTATCCAACAAAAGAGACTGGAATCTCAAACGCCATGAGGCGTTGCGGGTTTATCGTACCATGCACCGCACTCCAACTCAGTCCACTCTATACTCACTACTCTTCGGAGTGGAGGCGGTCCTCCCCCTCGAAGTCAAAGTTCCAACCTTAAGGATGGCTGTCCAGTACGGTCCGACGGAGAAGGAAAATGCGCTCCTTCGGCTCGAAGAGCTCGACACCCTCGAAGAAAAGAGATTCGCAATACAGCAAGGTCTAGAGTTGTACCGAGCCCAAATATCATGGGACTATGAGAAGATGACCCATCTCTAAGCCTTCAAGACAGACGAATTAGTGTTGGTCGTCAGAAGACCGATTATCCCTAATCGACATGCCAAGGAAAAGTTCGAGCCAAATCGGGAAAGGCCATACGTCATTGAGAAAGTATTTGACGGAGAATCCTGCCAGCTGATAAATGCTGAGGGAGAAAGGCCCATGCCACCCATCAATTGCCGATATCTCAAGAAATACTATGCGTGCATGCTCCAAGTCGCAAACGAATTAAGTGCACCGGCCCTACGGTCTGGATCATACAACTATATACAATCCACGGGCATAAATGCCCCCTATCTCTTCCAAGTCCCACCAGCGAGACTACATCTGGAGTCCCACCAGTGATGAGGCTCCACCAACGAGGCAGTAGTTAAAAAAATATTTAAAAAACATATGTCCACAAGCAAAACGGGCATAGATGAAAACCCGAAAGGGCTCCGTGAGTAAAAACAGCAGGACTGCAGGCGAGTTTGTGAAAACCCAAAAGGACGCAAACTCGTGAAAAGAGACGAAAATACACTCGCAAAGTCTTCTCGACCTAGTGAAAAGAATATCCCCGCATGAGATCCTTACGACTCACAGAGGAACAACGCACTTAGGAATCCCCATGATTCCTAAGGAGAATATACACTTATGAGATTCTCTCGACTCGTATGGAGAAAATGCTTTTATGAGACCCTTACGACTCATAAAATTAAAAAAAAACTTAGGTGATAGGGACCTAAACATGCTTTCTGTTCTGTCGAAAATAGTGCACTTTTAACATGAAAATTTCCTTACTTTTCTTAATCGTCTAAAGGAGTTTATTATAAATATAACACATATTAGAAATTCATCTGCAAAATACCATTTACCATGTGTTTATATATTATAATCAACATTATGAAGGAAATTGTATGTTTAATATTTTACGCATAATAATTTGTATCTCAAACATAACCAACATTCTTCATTGAGATATTGTGCAAATTTAGCTCAGGTCAGATATCCGGAATCAAGAATCTGCCGATAAAGTAAAGAAAATCGATGAATCAAATACTGGCAGAGACTCAGAAAAGATAAGAAGGTTCCAGACATCAAATAAATACCCAAATATTAAGCCAAGAACCTACCGAGTCGCGACCGATCCGCGCCCGAGTCGGCCGAGTTGCCGCAATTCAGTGGTCAAGAAGAGGAGTTAGGGTTCAAGATTCTTCTGGAAGCTTCTGTGCAACAAACTTAGTTTGTTGGGATTTTCTCTTACTGAATTTGGGGCTATAAAAAGGACCGAAGGCTACATCCAATTTTTCATCCAATTTAATTCTAAAAAAGATCCAAGAACAACAACAAAATCTCCATATCAAATCCAAGATCAAATCCAATTTCAAAAAGGGGATCTAAGATCTAAGATCAAGAATCTTCGATCTTAAGATCCAAGATCAAGAAATCATCGAGAAATTCATCAAGCGACATCAATCAAGTCTCCTTTACACGAAACCAATCATCGTCAACGAGCAAGCGATCCAAGACAAGTCGAAGACTCGAGGTGATCATGCGACGTGAAGATCGACGGAACATTTACTTCTTCGAGGTAGAGATCAAGAGCAATTCTTCTTCCTCTTGTAATCTAAACTCAAATAAATATATTGTGAAGTTGAGTAATAAAGGTAGATCATCAGTTTTATCAATTCGCTTTCTTTTAATTTCCGCATTATGAATTCTTTCTCTATTCTTTCTTTTATTTTCATAATGTGCGAATAATTCTCCGCTTGATAGGATTCATAGGATTAGGGTAGATCAATTGGTGAGAAAATTCTATACTCCTTTTAAGTCTTATAAAGTTTATAAACTTTAGAAAAATAATCGTCAACATCCTTATCGGGCGCGATATCAATTTCTTGATAATCTCGACCACGATTTGAGATAAGATTGACGATCATTTTGTTAGGGGTTAGATATTAATGGAGATCAATGAAACGACAAGGGTTAATAGAGAAGAAACCCTAGTTTCTTCCAAAGAACCCTAATTCTCATTCATCGCCATCAATCTAGTTTTAAATCTTTCAATAGATAAGATGAGTCATCTTTATTAGTCATACAGGGCTACTAAATCCAATCGAATCCTACAAGCCTTCTTCATATAAAATTTTCTTGATAATTCAATTTGATCTTGAACCATTTTCTTGATAATTCAATTAGATCTTGAAACCATTTTCTTTAATTTCTTGAAACTATCTTCTTGATTTTCCTGATTTTCTCTTTTCTATTTCTTTCAACCGATCTAAAGCAAGAACTATAAAATTCCACGAATCCCAGAGGACAACCCGTACTCACTAAAGGTTCTCTACACGCAACACTGTTATTGATTGCGGTTATTTTACTACTACTTTTTCTTTCACAAAATTACAGATCAATCTAATGGCACCGTTGCCGGGGATCCGTGCGTAATTTTTTCTTTCTTGCTATTTGGGTTGAAATATTATCAAATCCATAAAAATATAAATCAAGAACGCATCTTGTGCTTAACGATTAGTGTGTGAATTTTTTGCAAGGGGATCTGGAATCACTGTAGCAGGGAGATAAAGATTCAGAAGCAGTTATCAAGACCAGAAGAGCAAGGGAAGCACCCATACCAAAAAATCATTCAAAGAACCCTCAACTTGGCCGCGCAACCGCGGCAAGAAGTCTATTTTCGCGGCAGAACCGCGGTGAATTGGGTGACTTAGGGTTCCAAGTTTCTCTGGTATATTTTCTATCTTCTTCTCTCTTCTCTGCAAAGTCCAATAACAATTTTTCTGCAGGATTCATTGCAAAAATTCGCCGCTTAAAAAATTCTTTTTTGCATGTTTTGTTTTCTGGTTGTTTGTGCATATTGTAATACGGAAAATTAAAGGGTAAAGACCAAATTCAGATTAGGTGGGGATTTCATTATCCTTCCTAAGCCCCATAAATCATAAAACTAGCATCTACATCACCCATCATTAATTAAAAAATATCTAGACCAAGACTCTAAGGACGGTCGCGCTCATTTGGGATAGAGGAAGGTCGTGGGTAATCTACTGCTTATCCGCATTTCTTTTGTGGTGTCTAGGAAAGTGTGTCTAAGGAAAGTGGTTACTTAATTAGCCCCGCTATTTATGCTAATTCGTATAGCGGATACCTTTCACTTACCTGGCACTTACCTGGACACAAGAGAGATAAAGAGATAGTAGAGGATTGATCCTGCGATTTGTCCCCTGAAAGTCTAGGAGCAGTCTAGTGACTTGACCTAGGTGACCTTAGATCTAGGGTTGATTGTGTATTTTTGTGATTTGTCTAAGTCCGGCTTTTTCAAAAACAAACATTTCTCTTTTTTTTTTAACAAACGCCGCCACTTGCGCTAAACACGCTTAGTGCATGCTCGGATGGACACGGGATTCCAGTGTCCGTCTTGTCCGCGTTTCTTCTATCGACTCCGAAGTCGGTATTTCTTTATCTTCTTTTTCTTCACCACCCACCACAACTACCGAGATGGACGGTTATCCATCAAATTTCAATAACGCCACTCTGCCACCACCCGCAGGTGCACAGAATCCACTGTGCATCTCTCTCCAAGAGAGATGCTACCCTATACGTGGTCCCCTTCCTACTTGTCTTTCTATTCCACCAGCCAATGGGGATAATTTTGAAATTAAACCCCACTTTATCAAACTTTTGCCCAAATTTCACGGGCTTGAGTCCGAAGACACATATGTTTTTATAAACAAATTCGAAAACATATGTGCTATGATGGGTACGTCACAACTGTCAGTAGATGCTATGCACTTGCGTCTTCTCCCGTTCACTTTGTGCGATTTAGCCGAAAAATGGCTTTATAACACTGTTGCACAATCTATTTCTAAATGGGATGAATTGGTTGTAGCATTCCTTAAGAAATTTTATCCCAATCATAAGACCACCCGTGTTCGGAGCGAAATCAACCAGTTTGCCCAGCTTCCAAATGAACCATTTTGGAAATTCTTTGAACGGTTCAAAGATCTGCTTGTCCAATGTCCTCATCACGGAATCCATAGATGGGATCTGTGCCGAATTATATATGAGGGCATTAATCCAACGACAAAACAGATGCTTGAAACCATATGTCAATGTCAATTCCTGTCTAAAGACGATGGTGAGGCTTGGAAGCACCTGGAAGATCTCGCTGAACACACTTTGCAGAGGGAAAGCGTTAGTCCACCATCATCTAAGGGAGGTATCCATCAGCTCGAGGTTTCCATTGCAGTGAAAGACGAAATGGCCGCGATACAAAGGAAACTCGATGCTATAGAAAACAAAGTCTCTTCAGCCTTCCTAAACCAGGTGACGCTCCCTAAAACCGTGTGTGGATATTGCTCCGATCCATCACATCTGACGGAAGAATGCCTTTTGAATTCTCCGTTTCAAGGTCAAGAACACACTAATGTTGTTTTTCAGCAGCGACCTAGAAACGGTCCTTATTCTTCCACATATAATTAGGGTCGGAGGAATCATCCTAATTTTGCTTGGAACCAACACAAAACTCAATCTCAAAATATGGTTCCAAACAAAAATAACTATCAAAGGGCTCCTCCACAACAACAACAACCACTACAGAGTCAGCACCCCTTTCAACCATAAACTTTTCAAAATCCGGCAAATTCTGCTCCTTATAATAATTCTTTCCAAACGGCCGGTACCGAAAACTCCTCTGCACTCGAATGAACCTTTGATTTGTTTATGAAACATACCATGCAAATGTCGGCTGATATAAGGTCTTCTATCGACACCATAAGGAATGACTCCGCCTCCCACGGTGAAAGTATAAAATCGATAGAAACACAAATTGCACAATTAAATGCCGCGATGAGAGCTAGAGAGAAAGGGAAACTTCCATTTCAACCCTTACCGAATCCTGGGCACTCACAATATCATAATGTGAATGCCATTACCACGTTGAGATCTAGAAGAGTGCTGAACAACCAAGTCGGTGAACAGGTTGATAATGAGGAATCAACCAATGATACCCCGGCTTCCACTTCTAACCCTATTTCGTCTAGTAGTCCTTCTTCTTCCGAGTCTATTCTCCGTTTTCCCCTAGGCTCAAACCCTCTGCCCACCTCCTTGAGTCAACCTAACATGATCCCCACTCCAATTCTAGGATCTGTTCCACCCCCTCGATCTTCTCCAATGTTGGACCCAACCCTTATTGATAAAGCTCCTTATCCAAATAGGTTAAGGGGAAACAAAGCAAGTCTACAAATGGAAAATATTGTAGAAGTTTTTAAGAAAGTTAATATAAATATCCCTCTCCTAGATGCTATACAATAAGTTCCGTCCTATGCGAAAATTCTAAAGGACTTCTGCACTAGGAAAAGGAAAGTCCAAGTACCGAAAAAAGTTTTCCTTACGAGTAATGTGAGCACTGCTTTTACACAGCAATTACCCAAGAAACGAAAGGACCCCAGGAGTCCTACAATATCTATTTCTATTGGGGGTAAAAATATCAATCGTGCTCTACTCGACCTTGGCGCTAGTGTTAACCTGCTTCCTTACTCTATGTATGAGTAATTAGGTATCAGAGAGTTAAAACCGTCTCACTGCACTCCTCAGATGGCCAATCAATCTATTACCCAACCTAGGGGTGAGCTAGAGAACGTGTTAATCAAAGTCGGGGAATTTATATTTCCTGTGGACTTCATAGTTATTGATACACAGCCTGTAGTAAACCCACGGAACCAAATTCCGGTGATTCTAGGTCGGTCTTTTCTAGCGACTTCCAACGCTGTAATCAATTGTCGAAATGGCTCTATGAATCTATCCTTCGGGAAGATGTCAATTGAGCTTAACATTTACAAGTTGGGAAGTGAACCCTCCGAACCCTCTGCTCAAGTATGTTCTGTCGAAAAGATGGATTCTGACAGCAGCGAATTTGAACAGCTTCACGATACTGATCTAGACTCCTTTAATACGTTGTTGTTCGACCCCGCTTTGTATTAAACACATACGGACCTTTCTATCGAGCTGTCCGGGTCTGCATCTAACACTTATAATGAACCTTTTATGGAGTCTGAGTATCATCCCGTTTTTTCCGATGAGATTATTCTTCGGGATATCGATGAAAGCTTTGAAGAAATTTTCGTTGAAGAACTCGCATTCTTAAGAAGACATGGGAATTGTGATGAATCAACCCCAAACCAAAGAGGTTGAACCACCACTCCTTCTTCTTAATAATAACAAGAATGCGAGTATTCCATCATCATTGTGTCGTCTCTATAAATCGAGACGCAAACCCTTTCCATACCACCACTTATCTCTTCTCCACTTCTTCACGTCGATAGGTGACGTGTTCTTCTACCAACCAGTGCATTACATTGATAAAATCTTTGAATGGTTGGTATTAACTTTTGGCCTTTGTAAAGTTTTATATTGACAAAATAACTTTACCCCCCTCTTATGATTTAAAAAAAAAGCATAATATTGTTTAACTCAAGTTTTGGGTAGGATATATTTTGGCTATTGAAAATAAAATTTGTACACAAAATGGAGAGCCAAAAAAAAGTTTGGGAGAAGTATTCACGTCCATTTATTCTTTTATCCCCGTTAATAACTTTTCCTTCCAGGTCTATAGGTTTTGAGATTTAAAAGATGACAACAGTGAGAACACTGCTGTAAATAGGTTTGGGGGAGGTTTGTGCTTATTTACGCATTACTTTGCATTACACTTTGCATAAGCACAATTTTTTTTTCTTTGATAATGAAAGATTAGAAAGTGAAAAATTACATTTAAAAGATCGAAAGAGTTTGAGAAAAACAAGAAAATTAGATGTTTTCTTAAACGAAACTAGTAATAAGTAGTTATGAGCCGTTTTCCTAAGGGTTGGTAAGATGAAGGAAGTCACTAATCTGAAGATAAAAATAAGTCTGAAAAATAGTCTCTATTCTTCAGGCCAAACATTTGAACGTTGATACCCTACTATACGCACTTACACACGTCTTGAAACTCGGGATAGTAGAAGATACCTTGAAATGCTCTTGTCTAAAAGCCAAAGTACAAAGAAAATACAAATGAAGCATAAAAGTATAAAATAGGGAAGAAAAATGAACACTGGCTTTGTAATCACCAAGGCAGCATAAAAAAAATATAGCGAGGGTGCTTTATCATCTAGTGCCTTAGACCAATTGGTTTGGGAGCCACTGCTAAGCCTTAGGTGTTGCAAGATGAGAAAATTGCTAATTACGTCTAATAAGTGAGCACATTTAGTAATCGGTCGGTTAGTACCTCAAGAAGTATTAACGGTCGCATGAAGAATGTATGAGCAATCACATCCAAAATATTCACCGACTAAAAAGTACTGAGGTAGATGGACAAAAGTATGATAGCTTGAATTGAATTCTCCGAGTGTAGTGATGTCTTGTATACACACGCAGAGGTATATGAGCGGTGTTTGGAAGAAAGGAAACGAGGAAAACTAAAGGCGATGTTTTATTATGGGATGATTTGATTTCTAACATCTTTTTATAACAATTAAGATAGGGCTCATGGCAACCGAAAAGCTAGTGTAGTTGAAAACTCTTATTTTCAAGTTCTTTCTTTTATAATTCTTATCTTTATATGTAACTTTCACCATCTTTATTATATTATAGGACTTTGTGGGTGTAATCCGCTGAAAACCCTCCGGAGACAACACTTCACCTACTGGGGACACCTAGAGGTTTAACGGCTTGTTGTACGTGCTCAGTGCAATCGTGTTGCCTACGAAAGTGTGCTAGTTAGTTTTTATTTTTCTTTCTAGTTTTCTTTTCTCCTTCCCCTGAATAAATAGTTTGCTCAGGACGATCAAAGTCAAGTTTGGGGGTATTTGTTCAGTCGAAAATAATGCACTTTTAACATGGCAATTTCTTAACTTTTCTTAATCATCTAAAAGTGTTTGTTATAGATATAACACATATTAGAAGTTCATTTGCAAAATACCATTTACCATGTGTTTATATATTATAATCAACATTATGAAGGAAATTGTATGTTTAATATTTTACGCATAATATTTTGTATCTCAAACATAACTAAAATTCTTCATCGAGATATTGTGCAAGTTTAGCTCAGGTCAGATATCCGGAATCAAGAATCTACTGATAAAGTAAAGAAAGTCGAAGAACCAAATACTGACAGAGACTCGGAAAAGATAAGAAGGTTCCAGACATCAAATAAATACCCAAATATTAACAAGAGAAGATTCCAGAAGAATGAAGCCAAGAACCTACCGAGTCGCGGCCGATCCGCGGCCGAGTTGCTGCGGTTCAGCGGTCAAGAAGAGGAGCTAGGGTTCTGATTTGTATGCAAAAACTATCTATAACCGCAATCAAGAACGGCGTCGCATGAAGCTAGCCGGTGAGTACGGGTCGGTCCACAGGGATGTTGTGAATTTCCGATTCGCGCTAACGAGTTAATTCCGAAGGGTGTTCGGATTGATTATTAAATCTAAAAACTTAATTAACCTAGGGCAATTATCTAGTCTACTCTTGCTAGGGCTAGGTTTAGGGATGGTTTGGAAATGTAATTAAATCTCACCACTTTCAATACCCAAATAAAGATCTGTGAGGAGTTATGGTAATTATCAATAAAGGGGATTAGATCCGTTCAGGAAGGTGTTCCTTCCTCTAGGTTCTTGTCCTTCCTTTAGAGATCCTTACCCTAACCTCCATGGAAAACACGCGCAACCGGTCCTTTACACTACGGTGTCATCGTTACCTCGAGGGGTAGGATGCCGTAGGGCGCGGTATGTGCGTGTATGCATGGAGTCCTATTGTAAATATTTGGTGGGTAAGAAAGGGATGAGAGATCTCATCTTTCAAAATCCTTCCTCAAAGCTAAACCCTAAACAAGTTCCTAGGGCATGAAATTAAATCTACCTAGGGCAAGGAATTGAAATCTACACTAGGGCAAGAAATTAAATTACTTACAGATGGCTCTCTCCAAACATCAATGCAGGGTTGTCAGATCTGAATTCATGAAGTGAAAAGAGGCATCGATGCTCTCCAAAAGATTTCTAAATTTTATTCATTAAAGGGAGGCATAAAGAAAATACAATGTTTTGGGTTCCTATTTATAAAGAATAGGAAACCCTAGGGTTACATTTGTCTCGCATGTCTGAAATTACAAAAATAACCCTTAGGAAATATTTTCAGAGCCGCACCCAAATTACGTAAAAATTTCACGAAGCGAGGGCACCAGAAGGCCGCGGAACCGCGGCAATGGTGGGCTTGGGCCGCGGTTCCACGGCCCTTTAACAAGATTGAATCACCATTTTTTCTGGGTTGATTTCTGTTGGCTTGGTCTTCTTATTTCTATATATCTTTTTCCATTTGGGGTTCTAGGTTGGTTCCAGATCTTCAGTGAACAATTTGCAATGGATTTTTAACCGTTCGCTTTGAGTCGATGTCTTGAATCTTGCTTTGTGAATTGTTCCTTATGTAGGCTTGATCAAGATTCTTTGTTTGTTGGTTAAAGTCCACATTTTCATCGTCTTTACATCATTTGCAATGTTTTCTGTCCAAGAACCTGTAACCTGTAACATGTAGCAGACATGCGTCAAAAGCACCTGTTTATTTATAAAAAGAATAAGAATGGGGAATATAATAATGCAATATTCTGGTGTGAACAAATACCCCCAAACTTATCTTTTGCTCGTCCTCGAGCAAACTTATTTTTATTCACTAAAATCCTAACCGCACTTTCGCAGGGAAACACGATTGCACTGAGCATGTGCAACAAGCCGTTAAACCTCTAGGTGTCCCTAGTAGGAGGAGTGTTTTCTCCTGAGGGTTTTCAGCGGATACTACCCACAAAATCCTATCAATTCGGCCCATTAACTTTTGTTCTCCAATTAGGTCTTCTAACAAGGAATTCTATTATCTTCTACTTGTAAATTATCCACACATATTCTTCACGCTTCCTCATTATTTAACTTAAGATTATATATCCTATAGACTTATTTAGCTTTCGGCATCTCCTAAGTTTTCCTTCTAGGGTTACATCTCCACTCCGGAATTTCTATCAACCCTACTAAAGATACAAGTTTTATTCTTCATTCCTTTCTCTCATCTAAACTCTAATCACATATCCCCACGTGTGTGTAAATATCACCCCTACACTTGGAAATTCAAATCAAGCAATCGTACTCTCGTCCATTGTCCAAAGCACTTATTAATTAGTGAATTTTTAAATGAAATTTGCTTACACATCCTTCATGCGACCGTTAATACTTCTTGAGGTACCAACAACCGATTACAAGATGCGTTAGCACTTTAAAGCGTACTTCCTAGTTTTGCAACACCCAAGGCTTTAGCAGTGACTCCCAAACCAGTTGGTCTAAGGCACTAGGTGATGAAGCACCCTCGCTAAATATTTTTCTATTTTTGCAGCTTTAAGTAATCACAAAAACCAGTGTGCATTTTTTTTTATTCACACTTTTTTTTTCTTTTATTTTCTTCGTACTAAGGACTTTAGACAAGAGCATTTCAAGGTCTCTTCTACTATTCCAAGTTTCAAGGTGCGTGATTGTGCAAATTGTAGGGTATACATTTTCAGAATCTAGACTTAAGCTAGGAACTATTTTTCAAACTTATACTCTAAATAGAACATCAATACTCTTCCCTTGTTTCGACTTAGCCCAAGAAGTGAACTCAAAATTTGCCTATTTCTAAATAAACTACAAATGCATATACTTTCTACCGTTAAACTTTAAGGAAGGTTATTTTTAAGGTTTTTAATTTACTAAGTCTAAGATCTAGTTGTTCCTAGCCAGTTAACCTATCTGTCAAACTCAAGTCAACTAGCCAAAATTGAATACATTTATTTTTAAAAATTTTAAAAATTTTCAAATTTTTATGGGTTTTCAAATAAGTATGCAAATGCAAAAATATGTAAAAATGAATCCGAAGGAAGAAGACGTACCGAGCATACCCCCAAACTTAAACTTGACAGTCTCCTCACTATCATGCTAAACTAAGAGTGTAAAAATGCCGACACTCCCCTGTTTATTTATTTATAATTTTTTTTTTATATTTTTAATGTTTTGAATTTTTTTTATATTTTTTATAGAAAAAGAAAACAAAAATATATATACATATATACAACAAGTTTCCCCCCAAACTTAAGCTTGGCCTTACACAAGCCAAAGGTTAGCACCAACCATTCAAAGATCTTATCGTGGTAATGGTATAGTTGGTGAAAGGAGGGAGTGGGAAGAAAAAAGATGAGAAGCACACGAGACCGTGTAGAAAGAAGAATGGTAGAATATGGTCTCGATGGGGAAGAAGAATGGCGGAAAGAAGAAAGAAGTGGAGTACGATGTTGAGGGTGTAAATTGAGTGAATAAATTAGCGCAATTTGTGATGACCGATATGTTATAAGCGATTGCGCTAACCTATCAACCCGTCGAGAAATGGGGTCAAATCCCTCAAGATTCGCAAGAAAACATGGGTACGCCGAACTTGGTATAGGAGATGAAAGCGTAACGGTCTCTTGTTCGGTCGGAACAATGGGAAAGACGAAAGGGAGTGAATTAGGGATAATATCTTTCTCACCGTAGTAAACTGTTTCGAACTTGAAAGATTCCATTAATGGTTCGAAACTACTATAATCAACCGAGTCTGATGGCTCATCTGAAAATGTAAAGGACTCAAACTCGGGCGGTGAGTCATCAACATCGTCCGAAAAAGTAAAACACTCGTAAGTGTTATCATCTGTGAGAACAGTATCGGATTCAAAGGAAAATCTTTCAAGCTCACAGTCTTCAAGCATGGTCGGAACGATGGGAAGGAGGGAGGGTGATATAACAGTTAAAGGTTCAGGAGGATGAATTGGAAAATCAGACACATCAAACAAAAATGATTCAACCTCAATATTATCCTCAAGACTCTCCTCAATACTATCCTCAATATTCAACTCATTATTTAGCCTATCCATGCCATTATCATCAAAATCAAGACGCATATGAGATTCGGGAGAAACATTTAATAACTCAGGATGATGATTTGAACATAAAATTTCAAGCAAATCGACAGGTTCATCATCCGAAATATTCCCGGCGTCTATATCCTCAATCAAGTGAAAATCAATTTCTTTAGACACCTCATCAAAAGCATGGATATCTATCGATTTAGGTTCTAGAGTGGAGGTGTAAAGATCGAAAGGATTAGGTGCGGTTTCACTCGAAAGGGGTTCCTCACAATCTGGCAAATCAAACACTACAAAATCACACAACTCATTTTTATTTTCAACAGGTGAACTATTTAGGGCAATCGATGGAAAACAGGAGTTGTGGGCTTCAATTGGGTAAGGGTAGGTTTGATTTGAAAATCCTCTCTCATTCTCACTCTGTCCAACTGCCGCCTCATACATTGAAAAATTTGGAGCTAGCGGGACACTAGCTACCGGTTCACTAGGTTGCATAAGGGCGGCCATGGACGCTTCCACATTCCTCATCATTTTATTTGTTGCAGCAATATATGCCTCCAACGACTCTTCCAAACTAGACTTGGGTGGTGAGGGGGTTTCGGTAAAATATTCAAAATCGTGTGGATTTGTAAAACTCCCTAATGGCTGTGTAGAAACGGTGTCTAGTGAAGGTGGGAAGGTCGGGTATGACTGGTAGGAAGTGGGTGATTGGACAGGGGTAGGGTCAACATGTGGATAAAAAGGTGAATAGTCTTGTTGATCCCTAGAACTAGATGAGTGGAGAGGGGTGAAAGATCGACTGCGAGATTGAGCAATATGCTCAGCAATGGACATCGGCTTAGGAGTGACAGCAGAACTTGAAAAAGTGGTGTCAACATACGAAGGTGGTAAAGGTTGACTTGGTTGACACAAAGTGGGTTGCAAAGTCGAACTGTTTCTCCTAGACGCTTCTATTTGATCTTTCAGCGAAATTTTGGGCATGGAAGGATCGTCTTTAAATCGACCGAAACAATTGACGAACGACGCAAAGTTAGGTTCAGGATACCAAAGTTCGGCAAGAGATTTATGATGTGGGGTACCAATGATAGAAGAATGAGAAAAGAAAGAAGGTAGGTGGTGCAAGTGGGGTGCAAGGATTTCTTAGCGACAAAATTTTTGCAAGTTTTTATAAAAATTTTCCTTTTTTCCTTTTTCTCTTTATTTGAGACTGTTTGCAGAAAAAAAAATTCGATAAAGGGCTTAGACACAAATGTAATCAACTAGAAATGCACAATCAGACCTAGATTCTAGGTCAGCTAGACAGCTCCTAACTGTTCCAAAGGGCTAGAAATAGGACCTCAAACCGCCTCTTCACCGCCAATTGCGGCCAGGTAAGTGCCAAGTAAGTGGGAAGGAACCACACTGTGGGCCTAATTAAAAACAACTAGCCTTGACACACTTGCCTAGACACCGCAATGTCAGGTTAGGATAAACGGTCGATGCCTATACTAGTCCTCTGTCCTATTGAGCGCGACGTCCTTAGGGCTGAGTCTAGTACTTTTTAATTAAGATATGGTCAATTCAAATGCCTTATGTGATTTCTGGGGTCCTGGGAAGGGTGATGAAATCCCCACCCAATCTGAATTGGTCAAAAATCCCCTTAAAGTCCAATTAAAGATATGCAAAACAGTAAATCACTTGCAATCAAATATTTTTATTTTATGCGCGACACAAAGAATCCTGCACAAGATTTGTTATTTAGAACGGGGAAGATTTTTTTAAGCGCAAAGAATCCTGCAGGAGATTTAACAAAAGATATATCGAAAGATTTGTTATTTAGAACGGGGAAGATTTTTTTACCGCATTTCAGCCCTTTTTTTCCTGGTGATGTCACGAAGGCGCGGCGGTTCCGCGGCCGTAAGGGGGCTGGCGCGGCGGTTCCGCCGCGCTTTGGTCTGTATGGCCTTTTTTTTTGGTGGACCAAATCACCGCGGTTAACTTGTAGACTCGGTCCTCCAAATTCCTTCTGTTCCTCGGTTGTTGTGATCTTCTGTTGTTCCGATCTGTTTTTTCCTGTTTTGATCTCTGTAGATTTCCAGATCCGATTTTCGTATATCCTGCAAAATTCAAACAACAAAGTATCCCTTCCAAAAATAACAGATTATATATTTTTTATATTTGTTTTTGATTTTTCAGATTTTTATGATTTTTTTATTAAGATTAACCCGAAATTGCAAAAAGAAAAGTTCTATGCCATCCCCGGCAACGGCGCCATTTAATTAGTATGTCAAAAACTATTTCTAAACCGCAATCAAGAACGGCGTCGCATGAAGCTAGCCGGTGAGTACGGGTCGGTCCACAGGGATGTTGTGAATTTCCGATTCGCGCTAACGAGTTAATTCCGAAGGGTGTTCGGATTGATTATTAAATCTAAAAACCTAATTAACCTAGGGCAATTATCTAGATCTACTCTTGCTAGGGCTAGGTTTAGGGATGGTTTGGAAATGTAATTAAATCTCACCGCTTTCAATACCCGAATAAAGATCTGTGAGGAGTTATGGTAATTATCAATAAAGGGGATTAGATCCGTTCAGGAAGGTGTTCCTTCCTCTAGGTTCTTGTCCTTCCTTTAGAGATCCTTATCCTAACCTCCATAGAAAACATGTGCAACCGGTCCTTTACACTACGGTGTCATCGTTACCTCGAGGGGTAGGATGTCGTAGGGCGCGTTATGTGCGTGTATGCATGGAGTCCTATTGTAAATATTTGGTGGTTAAGAAAGGGATGAGAGATCTCATCTCTCAAAATCCTTCCTCAAAGCTAAACCCTAAACAAGTTCCTAGGGCATGAAATTAAATCTACCTAGGGCAAGGAATTGAAATCTATACTAGGGCAAGAAATTAAATTACTTACAGATGGCTCTCTCCAAACATCAACGCAGGGTTGTCAGATCTGAATTCATGAAGTGAAAAGAGGCACCGATGCTCTACAAAAGATTTCTAAATTTTATTCATTAAAGGGAGGCATAAAGAAAATACAATGTTTTGGGTTCCTATTTATAAAGAATAGGAAACCCTAGGGTTACATTTGTCTCGCATGTTTGAAATTACAAAAATAGCCCTTAGGAAATATTTTCAGAGCCGCACCCAAATTATGTAAAAATTCCACGAAGCGAGGGCACCAGAAGGCCGCGGAACCGCGGCAATGGTGGGCTTGGGCCGCGGTTCCGCGGCCCTTTAACAAGATTGAATCACCATTTTTTTCTGGGCTGATTTCTGTTGGCTTGGTCTTCTTATTTCTATATATCTTTTTCCATTTGGGGTTCTAGGTTGGTTCCAGATCTTCAGTGAACAATTTGCAATGGATTTTTAACCGTTCGCTTTGAGTCGATGTCTTGAATCTTGCTTTGTGAATTGTTCCTTATGTAGGCTTGATCAAGATTCTCTGTTTGTTGGTTAAAGTCCACATTTTCATCGTCTTTACATTGTTTGCACTGTTTTCTATCCAAGAACCTGTAACCTGTAACATGTAGCAGACATGCGTCAAAAGCACCTGTTTATTTATAAAAAGAATAAGAATGGGGAATATAATAATGCAATATTCTGGTGTGAACAGGTTCAAGATTCTTCTGGAAGCTTATGTGAAACAAAATTAGTTTGTTGGGATTTTCTCTTACTGGATTTGGGGCTGTAAAAAGGACCGAGGGCTACATCCAATTTTTCATCCAATTTCATTCTAAAAAAGAGCCAAGAACAACAACAAAATCTCCACATCAAAATCAATTTCAAAAAGGGGATCTAAGATCTAAGATTAAGAATCTTCGATCTTAAGATCCAAGATCAAGAAATCATCAAGAAATTCAACAAGCGACATCAATCAAGTCTCCTTTACATGAAGCCAATCATCGTCAACGAGCAAGCGAACCAAGACATGTCCAAGACTTGAGGTGATCAAGCGACGGGAAGATCGACGGAACATTTACTTCTTCGAGGCAGAGATCGAGAGCAATTCTTCTTCCTCTTGTAATCTAAACTCAAAGAAATGTATTGTGAAGTTGAGTAATAAAGGTAGATCATCGGTTTTATCAATTCGCTTTCTTTTAATTTCCGAATTATGAATTATTTCTCTATTCTTTCTTCTATTTTCATGATGCGTGAGTAATTCTCCGCTTGATAGAATTCGTAGGATTAGGGTAGATCAATGGGTGAGAAAATTCTATACTCCTTTTAATTCTTATGAAGTTTATAAACTTTAGCAAAAGAATCGTCAACATCCTTATCGGGCGCGGTATCATTTTCTTGATAATCTCGACCAGGATTTGAGATAAGATTGACGATCTTTTTGTTAAGGGCTAGATATAAATGGAGATCAATGAAAGGATAAGGGTCAATAGACGAGAAACCCTAGTTTCTTCCAAAGAACCCTAATTATCATTCATCGCCATCAATCTAGTTTTAAATATATCAATAGATAAGAGGAGTCATCTTTATTAGTCATCCAGAGCTACTAAATCCAATCGAATTCTACAAGCCTTCTTCATATAAAATTTTCTTGATAATTCAATTAGATCTTGAACCATTTTCTTGATAATTCAATTAGATCTTGAAACTATTTTCATGATTTTCTTGAAACTATTTTCTTGATTTTCTTGAAACTATCTTCTTGATTTTCTCTTTTCTATTTCTTTCAACCGATCTAAATCAAGAACTATAAAATTCCACGAATCCCAGCGGACGACTCGTACTCACTAAAGATTCGCTACACGCGACACCGTTATTGATTACGGTTATTTTACTACTATTTTTTCTTTCACAAAATTACAGATCAATCATCTTCTAAGGTATCGCTCCTCAGCAGAAAATGATAAATGATAAGTCGCTCTTAGCACTACGCTTCAGTGTTAGCAGTACTAATATCGACCCAAAACCCAAATCCCAACATTTCCCAAAACAAATGATGAGTCGCTCCTTGCGCTACGCTCCAGTAAGAGCAGTGGTGATGCCGTCCCGAAACTCAAATTCCAAGTCCTGTCAGGGCAAGTGATGAGTCGCTCCTGGCACTATTCCAGTATAGCGATGTAGATGCCAAACAAAATCTAAATTCAAAAGTTTCGCCAAACAAAACAGAGATCAAATAAATCAAATCGACATCCTACCCAGCAGTGCTTCCAAGGTTAAAAGGTCCTGCGGAACAGATAAGAAACTCCAATTCAAATCAAATCCCAACACCGCCAAAAGCGGAGCAAGTCAATCTCAACCCTCACACCGCAGAAAGCAGAGCAAGTCAAATCAAACCCTGATACCGTAAGAAGCAGAGCAAGTCAAATCAAGAATAGACCATCCAAGAAGCGAAAATGGCAGTATCGACAGTCCAATTTTCAAAAATGTCAGCATCGACAGTCCAAGTAGCGAAAATAGCAGCATCGACCGTCCAAATCGCCAAAATGGCAGTATCGACCGTCCAAGTCGTGAAAATGGCAGCATCGACCGTCTAAGTAGAGAAAATAGCAGTATCAACTGTCCAAGTCACTAAAAGGGCAGTATCGACTGTCCACGTCGTCAAAAGGGAACCAAACCAAATCAATCTCTATATAGATCAAGATCCTTTAATTTCACGCACACGACATACACGCGGTGTGCACTTATTAATGGGGTCACTTTGTTGGGGTCAAAAATTATAACCCTTTGCAAAAATCAAATTCAAGTTCAAAATAAAAACCAAAATCAATGTCAAAAAGTCAAAGTAGACCCGAACTCAAGCCTAGTAGGCCCGAGCCCGAGCAAAGTAGGCCTAAGCCCAGGTCAAGGCAGAGCATGAATAGGGGGCCGGCCAAAAGAAAAAAGAAAAAGAAGGAAAAGTTAAATGTAATTCTTATTTTGTAAATAGGTATTAAACCAATTTTGTAAAACCCATGGGGCTATATGTAAAGATGTAGGCTTATAAGAATCCCTCTATGGTGACTCAATAAAAAAAATTCTGATTCCTCAAAATAAACCTAGGGTTTCATACCGCTCTCTCTCTTTCTCTCTCATTCTTCTTCCTTATCTCTTTTTCAATTAAATCCAAGATAAATCCTCTCCTTTTTCAAAAAAAAAATTGATTTTAGCCATTAACCCATTGAGAGGAATACCGATCTTTCATTGAAATAACTAAAGGAGCAACCTTTTTTCCATCTCTCTCCTCAAGATCCAATAGAGGAGAGGAGGAAGAAGAGTAAACCCACTTACACACGTCTCGAGACTAAGTAGAAGGAGAAAAGAGCCCTCTTTTGATCATTTGGCGTCAGAAATTTTGTGTTTGGGGCTGTAGCTCCATTGGGTTTGGACTCTTGCTTGCACCATGCTTGGTGCGCACCTCGGTAGGTGCCCATTTGGCTAGATGCGCACCATGTTGGATGCACGTCGTGTCAGGTGTGCACCACGCTAGGTGCGCACTTTACTGGACCGTTTGGCCCATTTGGGACCCTTTGGCCCCCACCCTCGCACCTTATTAGGTGCGAACATCCCTAAGTGTGCACCTTACTGGACCTTTTGGTCCATTCGGGGCCCTTTGGTCCCCTCACTCTCTTGCACCTCGCCAAGTGCTCACCGGGCTAGATGTGCACCTTACCAGGTGCACATCTTATCAGGGTTGTAACTTTCCAGGTGCGCACCTCATCACGTGTTCACCTTACCACATGCTCACTTTGCCACATGTGCACCTTACCACATGCTCTCGACAAGTGTGCACCTCATCACGTGTGCACCTTATCATGAGCAGGACCCCGTAAATTTTGCGAGTCCCCCGATATGCCTAAAACACCATTAAGACACACACATACGTATACTGCAAATTTAGTTCGCATGATCTGTTTGACCTGTTAATCGGAGATTCCATTGCTCCAAAAACGAGGGGTGATTAACTGCAGCTTAGTCCGCGGCTGCCGGAGATTTGGATCCCCATGATCAATAAATCCCTGCCTACCCTAAGGAGGGGGAATCTGTAATACGCCTGACAAGCGACGCGTATTCCTATCTTAACAGGGTGACAATAAACACTCTACAAAGATATATAATAAACACTATTATGTTTTTCATCCGTGCTAGTTCTGCCCCCACCCTTCCATAAGTTAAGTAACCTTATGGTGAAGACCCGGAACCCTGTGGCGAATGCGAATGGTATAAATGTGTGTTCTATTCTTGTTGTTTCTGGTGTGATAAGAATTAATTGATGGGGCCGTATTAATCCTAATTAATGCATGAAAACAAACCTAAAAATGATGTTGTCGGAACCTTTGTTTGAAAACTGTAGTCCTGTTACCTTGCTTTTCATAGAGGTACTCATTTAGGAATATCTCGCACCTCATTCGATGAGGGAAGAGCCTCAATCCCTTCATAGGGATTACGCTCTTAAGAAATTTTTTGCATTACTACACACTACTCGGTTTTTCTTCAAAAACATTCATTTTAAATGTAGAGCCTAAACCACTCCATTTGAAACCAACTCGGTTCCTTCAATGAGATCAAGTTCATTACGTTAAAGGTTTTTTGCCAAAAACCAGCCGTAGCCCTTCATCATTTCGGATAACTAGCACTTAGTATTCATGTTGTGTACGCTGGTTTCTATCAAAATATAGTGTATGGTAGCTAAGTGTTGCTTATTTGTCGCATAGTGATGCGATTAGTTAGGAAAGTCGTATAGCCACGTTGGTCTTTATCTAGGGTTTATGCGGATGGTTCTAAATTAATTCAGGACAATGACGGGTTGAACTTGACTTGCGACTTATGGTATGTTGGTCTCTATCAAGACCATATGCCTCTTGGGGAAAAAACCACATCGGAAGTTTCAAACATAAGGGAAACTTGCTAGCATTTGCATACCTTCTAGAGTGTGGTGATTAGAGTGACTTCCATCTAGATTATCACACGATGATAGTTGGATCCCGATCCCACTATGAGTAATAGTTACTCTTCGGGAGAGTTTTTCGCTTTACAACTAGCTAAACCTGGTAGGTGTCAAGAAAGGTGTCGGCGGGGCAATGCCTCCAAGGAAAAAAATGTTATTTTAAATTAAGGAATTTCGCGAAAGCGTTGGAAAACCTCCCTCGAAGTACCAACACTGGGCTGACTAAAAGGTTAAGAAAACTTATAAGGTGCGATTAATCCCGACTAATTCTTTTTTTAAGGTTTGAAGGAGAATTTTAGATAATAGTGGGAGCCATCCTGATTAGATAAATTAATAAACCAATCTGATCTTGCAAGAGCATACGCTGATTTTTTCTTTTCTCTCTCTCCAAATAGCAACCATATCATGCCTTAATCAAGATAATAAAATGTATGACTTGACCGAAACGGCTTCTTATACGGGGCAGGGGAATGTTGGTTTAGCTCTAATTTGTAACAACTGTCACGAGTATGGGCAAGGGAAGGAGGAATGCAAGGATTCCTACTTGACACCTTTGAAAGAGAAGCATTTCTATGCATCTACTTCGGGTGAATTTGTAATAGAAAACTATTTTTCGGTCAGTCCTACCTCCTGAGTACTAGATACCGGATCATGATCTCAAATATATAATTTATTATAGGGACTGAGAAAAAGTGAGATGGTCGGACCTGATGATATGTCCCTCAGAGTAGGGAACGGAGCACAAGTTGATGTTGCTGCCGTAAGCGAATATCACATGGTATTGCCAAGCGGTAATATTATGATTTTGAACATTTGCTATTATGTATCTTCCATACTTTGTGACATTATATCAGTTTCTTTACTAGATAAAGATGGATATAATTTTTTTCTAGATAGAAATATGATGAAAATTTAGCTCAATCAGGTATTGGTTGCAGAGGGTACACTTTATAATGGTATCTATATTCTTAATCAGAACACGGTTTTTAATATAAAAAACACACACAAGAGAAAGAGTTCATACATGAATGAAATCTACATGTGGCATTGTAGACTTGGTCATGTCAATGAGAAAAGACCGGATAAGTTACATAAGGTTGGATATTTGGATCCGTTCGAATTTCCATCCTATGAAACTTATCAGTCTTGTCTCAAAGAAAAGATGACTAAAACTCCTTTTACGGGACACGGAGAGAGGGCAACAGAGCTCTTGTATGTGTTCCAATGTCTACACATGTAAGGGGTGGGTTCTCGTACTTCATTACATTTACTGATGATATCTCTAGGTTTGGATATGTGTTTCTTTTGAAAAACAAATCTGAAACTTTTGAGAAATTCAAAGAATATAAGAACGAAGTAGAGAACCAGACAAGCAAGAGTATCAAGGTCCTGCGATCTGATCGGGAAGGTGAATATTTGAGCACGGAATTCCTTGACTACCTAAAAGAGAATGGTATTCTCTCTTTAGCTTACTCCTCCGTATACACCACAACACAATGGTGTGTCAGAGCGGAGGAACCGTACCCTATTGGATATGGTTCGCTCCATAATGTGTAGTACTGCGTTGCCTCTTTCATTCTGGGAACTTGTGCTTGAAATGGCAGTATATCTATTGAATCAAGTTCCATCTAAATTTGTGCTTAAGAATTTATATGAAATATGAGTGGTAAGAGACGATGTCTTCAGGCACGATCAGTTTTATGTAAATTTGTGGGATATCCCAAGCATTCGAATGGATATCTATTCTACCATGTCGAAGAAAAAAATATATTTGTTTCTCGACACGCCACCTTTTCGGAAAGGCTATTTCTTGAGAAAAAAATTAGTAGACACACGGTAGAACTGGAAGAAATTCCAGAAAACAAACTACGAATGAAGGATTAAGGGATCAACAGGATTCGATAGTACCTGACGAACCTCGGCCACTCCGCAGATCTAGTAGGATTTCTCATCCGCCCGAGAGATACTGTGGTTTTATCATAAACGGGGATCGAGAGGATTGCATCTTGGAAGAAGATAGTCATATTAGTTTCGAAGCGGCCATTTCCACTAAGGATTATGTAAAATGGCTGGATGCTATGCGATCCGAAATAGAGTCCATATACACCAAGAAAGTATGGACTTTGGACGGTGCACCGCCTGGGGTAAAACCAGTCGGCTGCAAGTGGATATTCAAAAAAAAGATCAGTGTAGATGGACATGTGGAAACCGATAAGGCTGGACATGTTGAAAAAGGTTTACTTCAAAGACCAGGTGTGGACTATGACGAAACCTTTTCTTCAGTGGCTTTGCTGAAGTCAATTCGGATCCTACTTGCCATTACTGCCTTCGATGACTATGAAATCTGGCAGATGGACGTAAAAACCGCTTTTCTAAATGGTGCTTTAGAAGAGTGCATCTATATGGATCGGCCAGAGGGCTTTATAGACAGTGGGAGAGACAGAAAGGTGTGCAAGTTGCTTAAATCCATTTATGGATTAAAGCAAGTATCGTGTTGTTGGAACATATGTTTTGATGAGGCAATCAAGGAATTTGATTTCAACAAAAACATAGATGAGCCATGTATTTACAAGAAAATTGTAGTGAGAACTTTCGTGTTCCTAGTATTATACGTAGATGACATTCTCTTGATAGAAAATGATATTCCTATTCAACAATCGGTCAAGTTGTTCTTGTCACAGAAGTTCTCCATGAAGAACCTGGGTGATGCCTCCTACATTCTGGGATTTAAGATCTATCGTGATAGATCTAAAAGAATGTTGGGATTTTCACAGTCCAGGTATATTGACACCATACTAAAGAGCTTTAGTATGTAAGATTCCAAGCGCAGTAATTTACCGGCTTGTCACGGAATCACCCTCTCTAAAGAGATGTCTCCCAAGACTGATGAGGAGAGGGCTCGCATGACTATTATACCCTATGTTTCGGCAGTAGGCTCTATAATCTATGTGATGTTATGTACCAGAATAGATGTAACTTACGCACTGAACGTGGTGTTTCCCTAATATTTAAACATAGTAAAAGAGTAAAGCTCTGCTGGAATTTAATTAGGCAGCGCCTCATGTGCTCTCCATGAGGGCGCCGGCACCAGAGCCAATCTTATAGCATTAAATCCAATGGTGGCGCCTTACGTGCTCCTCACACGGGCTCCAGTGTGCAAAGCACAAGGGAATTTATTATATATGAGTAAGACTCTTATATGGCGCCGCACATGCTCATCACGCGGACGCCAATGTGCAAAGCACAGGAATACCCATCTTAATAATTAAATTCTTAAGTGGCGCCCACGTGCACAACACGTGAGCGCCGGCGTCTATGTAGAATTAAATTCTACGATACTCTCTATTAAACAGAGCCGTTAGATCAAAAATCCAACAGAGATGATAAATATCAAAATATAGAATCAAATTCTATTAGGAGAAAATATCTCCCATATCTTTCTAAATAAGAAAGATACTCTCGGTTGGATCAATGATCCAATTTTTGGAATATATTCTCTCAATCTTTCTAAACAAAAAAGATTGCCCTCTATAAAACAGAGAACTCTTGGATTAAAAATCCAATGCTGATTAAAAATCACCATTTTACAGAATAAATTCTGTATAATGGAGAATATTTTCCCGCTCTTGTTAAAAACAAGAATAACATATTCTGTAAAATAGAAGTTCTTGGATCAAAAATCCAACGGTGGGTAAAACAGCTGAGTGCTTAGCATTGATTGGGAAACGCACAGTGCCTCACGTGTTCCTCATGTGAGCGCCATAAAAAAAAGAGAGAGAAAAGTGCTTAACACTCCATAAACAGCCAAAATGGCTGAGTGCTCAGCGCTTATTGGGTAGTGCCCATAATTAAATGCTTCACATGATACCCATGTGAGTGTCAGAGCGTCAAACAAAGTGCTTAGCACTTTTGCATAAAAAAAAGGGGACTGAACCAACAGAGTCCAAATAAGTGTTTAGCACTTCTGAACAAAAAAACTGAGCATACTAAGCCCAAATTGGCTAAGTCTAGAAAACTTTTTATAGCTGAGCCCAAAATGCTCTGTTGTTTGGATCTTAAATAAAAATGATTCTTAAAATATTTCTAAGTTGATCTTAGTCTCAAATAAGACTAACGTATACTTAGTTACAAAATAAATTGAGCCCAAATGCTCACACATTTAAGTTGATCTTAATCTCAAACCAGATTAACGGTCCTTAAATAAACCAAACCCAAATCTAAAATATACGGATTTGGATTGATCCACGCCCTATAGGCGACAACATAAAATAGTCTCCGTATACAATCCACGGGCAACCAAAACAAACAAAAAACAAACACGACACGAAGTGAACTGCCGGAGCAGGAGAAAGTGGTTATCTCAATGCAATAATGTAATTAACTGCAGGGGCTTGCGCCTGCAAGGAAGAGCGTCCCTATAATCAAAAAACCCTCATAAAATATGGGAGAATCTGATAAAGTCCGCTACAATGGTCGCGTCTGTCCAAACCTCCGATATATGGTGCCATAAATCAACTTAGTATCTTCGGAGAGGTGGATGGATAAATCCAAATAGTATCTGCCCCCAAAATTCAGGCAATACAATCTAGTCCAGTCCGTCTCTGTTTTCGGCGGTGAACAGATTCTGTCACGCCCGGTGGGACCTTTTCTCTTTCCACTCCACACTTCGTGTGTCGTGTTTTGCGAACGAAATCGTGGTTCGCTATGGTTTCCCTTGGATCTGAGGTTGGTGTCTTGCTCCTGTGCAGAAGAAGAGAAACCAATGGCTTCCCAATGCACTTCTTGCAACAACAACACTCTCTCTACCCCAGCTAGAGGAGTAACCAACGGGCCCAACGCGGCCTCTATCTTTTTAATGCCGGTGGGGCAAGTTATGCAAGCCGCTACTGGGTTGTTCTTTGGGACCATGCTCCCACTGATGAGTTTCAGTGCGTCAGCGCCACAAGAGGAACCTCCCAAGAGGCCGGTCTTCGATCGACTAGCGACCACAACGACCCCTCTCAACGGATCGTCCAAATCTGGTGTCTCGGTCTTCAACAGGCTGAGAAAATGCTCGAAAGGGCCCGCAATGAGCTCGTAATACCTGAAGGGGATGCCCCAAAATGGATAGCCCTCCCAACTCCTGCAGGTGAAGTCGTCAAAGGTGCTTCCCTTACCAGAGAGTTGGTCTTTGATAGATTGGTCAGCCATGCTCAAACCCTGCCAAGGACGTCAGTCTTCAATAGGTTGACACCAACAGATACCCCTCACCAAAGCCGGGAACACGACAAAGCCGCTTCCAAAACTGAGATGGTCCCTTTTGCAAGACATGCTCGACGTCGTCATTGGCACCGACTGAGGAAAGCTGGGGGCAACTACCCCTCTGGACTTACTCCACCAGCTCCAACGGTGGAAGTTGACGCTGCTGTTCCAACCGGAAACAGCTTTGATCTGCTCAGGAGGGTACGCAAGAACTCTCCAACGGAGGTGCTAAAGAAATCACACCCACCTATAGAGGTCATTATTCAGGAAGAACCGGAGCGCCCTCATCAATGGCTCTCCTCCTAAATTCATAGAGTCTGGAGGAAAGTCCAGGACTCTGTGATCAAAAAAGACTACTCTCGTTGACCAAAGAAATCGAAGTCTCGGCATGAGAAAAACCATCCCTCCGTCACACAGCGAGGGGCTTCTTCTACATAGATGCATGTTACAACGGCTCCTTCAACTTTGACCTCCCACAAAAGGATGAGGCCAGAAAGAATCCCACCGCCGGCGGCAAATTCCATAGGTGATGGACCCAAACGCCCCAAGTCTAGGGCAAGATCGTGCATATGGTCTACATGGCTTCCGGGAAAGAAGAAAGTCGTGTTTCCGTAAGACACCGACTGTAAACTCGGTCGCTGACAAAAGCCTAGGAGCAACAACAAAAGCTCCACGAAATGATGACCAAAATTCCAGCATTTACTGGACAGAAAGAAAGCACAGACACAACAGCCGAACAGCGCCAGGAGTAGGAGACCGATACAGAGTTCCTTCGAAGGGTGCTTGAAAGAAAGAATAAGGAAGCTGTTGAGCAGGAAGCTAACATAAAGTAGATAGCTCTCTTGTTCCAAGACATGGTTGAGACGATGATCCAGCCAGAACCCCCAGCCGAGGATTTGTCGATAATTATCGAGGATGACAGAGGGGAAACATCAAATTCTCTTCCGGCCTTATCGATAGCCAAGGAGGAAAGAATCTCCAAGGCTGCTCTTGATGATTATATAGCTCAACAAATAAGAGCTCATCAAGCAAATGAAGCGGCTAGCCAAATCGTCAGAACCGGGCAACCGTATCCAGGCTGGTATGATCAAATTAAAATACCCGCCGGGATATACAATCCCCAAGTTCCATGTGTACAAGGGGACAAGCAACCCACATCAGCATGTCGCGCAATTTATAGCTCTGTGCGGCAATACTGGAGGCGACGACTAACTGTTGCTTCGCCAGTTCGTTTGAAGCCTGTCAGAAACGGCCTTTGAATGGTACTCGGAGCTCCCAAATAACTCCGTGAGAACATTCCAGAGATAGAACTACTATTCACACAGCGATTCTCCAGCGCAAGCGAGCGCACCCCGATCACGGCATTAGTCAATACCAGAATAAAGCCAGGAGAAATCTGGGTCCAATATGCGATCCGGTGGCGGAACCTATGGTCAAAGTGTCAACAGCGCATCGAAAAATACCCCTCCGTAGGCATGTTCATCGGGACCCTTGATCCTCAAATGACTATGTCTTATTTCGTGACGTTCTTCAAACCAACAACCTTCCAGGCTTTGATCGATAAACTGGCCCAAATGGACCAGATGGGCCACGGGCCTTCCTCCTCAAGTAAGGACCCTCGAAACGCCAAGGGTAAAGGGAAAGTGGCATTCGTTGCCAACGCTCAATAACAACCGAGTGGCCCAAAACCGGCTGCTCGCCAAAACAAAGTATGTCCATGCCTATCCCTGAAAGAAAGGCTAGGACGCGCTTACTCATTTCCCCACGAAAAGATGAGGAGACTATTTGAGTTGGCAATGCGTAAAAAACTCATCACATTTCCAGACTCACGGCGTCCACCACAACCCGGCGATATCAACAATCCCAACTACTGTGCCTATCACAGAATGGTGAGCCACCCAATTGAGGATTACTACGTCTTCAAGAATTGGGTCGAGGACCAGTATCAACAAGGGATGTTCGCGCTATCTAAGAACTGGAGAGTGAACCCACCACAGAAGCACACTCCCAAAAATGTGGATGCGCCGGGGGCATCATGCTCGCTCGTGGAAGAAACTCCATGGGAAGTCGTTCTTTCAGCAAAAACCAAAAGAATGCTGAAAGATCTACAGGCATGTCCGGCGGTCAAGTGGAAAAGCCCACTTGAACCTGAAATCATCGAAGGGATGCTGAAGCCGCGTCCCATACCGAAGATTGTAGACAAAAGGCAAAATCCCCAAGTCAAGCCTTCAAATTCTTCGAAGAAAAAGAAGAAGACTAAGAAGCCTATGCAGCCTGCCGAGTATGGCGACAAGCGTACAGACCTACAAAACGCACTGGAGGAGTACAACCAAAAGGTGCGGAAACCGGTCACCCTCGAAGAGTTTCTCAAGCATATTCTTAAGAATGAAGATAGTGACAACGATGACAAAAATGACTCATCAGAAGAAACCGAAGACCATGTAGCAAGTTGCCACATGGTCTCCCATTCGTTATTAAATGACGAAGAAACTCCCTTAGCGTTAGAAAACAACGCCAAGGAACTAGGGGCAAAATCTAAAATCCCCGGAACTGCCGGAAGACCCGATCGATAAGCTGTTAAATGAAGCCTTTCGAAAAAGCACAACTGATCGAGAATGCGAAACAGCCATATACGAAAAGGCTAAGCGTCAGCGTCAAGATGAAGAAGCTGCGGCAAGGTGGAGTCGTAAAATATTCCAACCAAATCAAGGCATACCTGCGACAAATAAGGACAATTACAAGGCAGAGAGCGGTTCGCCAAAGCCCTATTAATGGGGATAAAGCTGCCACCTCTCGTAAGAAACACTCCCAGGGTCATATGCCTCGACGAAGAGGATTCACATCCAAACTACTGTCTATATCATCGGAGGGTTAACCACCCCACCGAAGAATCCAATACCTTCAAGAAGTGGTGGCAAGGATATATTTCTCATCAACAACACTTTAAGAGGATGAAGCATGAAGCTCATCAAATACAAAAGAGTGCGACAGATGTGCGTGAAGAAACGATTTGCAATTTTCATATGGTTGGTACCGGTTCAGAAGGAGAAAACCCCCCAATTTCTTACTTTCGGGAGAGATTCTGAGGACGAAATACCCTCAGCCCTCTCTTCAAAGACTCCACCTCCGAAAAAGAAGAGGAGGAGAAGAACTGCGAGAATATTCAGCTGCGTACCCGCACGCTGCTTGAAAAGAACCTCGGACCTACAAACAAAGGTTCGAGCAAAAAAGACAAAAGGAAAGAGAAAATCTCTGAGGAAATTGCCCTCGACGATGGAGTTGTCAAAGAGCTCGCAACAAGGGACCCGCCTAGAAAAATAAGGTGGATTACAATGTCCTAGCACATCTGAGGAAAATACCCTCACAGTTGAGCATATTGGATGCTCTACTCTTGTCCAAAGAGGCACGAGAGTCTCTGATCAAGGCATTACAAGAGCACGATCAGTTCCAAGCTTTCCTTGCAGAAGAGAAAATGAAGGACGAGATGGCAGAGGTTCACACAGCTGACATTACATTCAGCGATAAAGATCTCCTCCTCGGTACGATCGAACATAACCGCCCGTTATACATCACCGGGTACTGCCACGACATCAAAATAGGGAAAATCCTTGTCGACAACGGATCCTCCGTCAAAGTGCTAAAGGAGATTTGCATGAACGTTCATCACTTGGCCCGAGACAAAATTACATTCTCCGGGTTTGACTCACGGTCTTCACGTTACGCTTCGGGTTGATCGTCACTGACATCAAATTTCACGTCATTGATGCCAAGACTTGCTATAACGTTTTGCTCGGCAGGCCCTGGTTGCATGAGTACAATGTCATCCCTTCTATACAACATCAGTGTATAAAGTACTTCAAGGACAGCTT
Source organism: Agapanthus africanus (assembly GCA_030015575.1). Taxonomy (NCBI): domain Eukaryota; kingdom Viridiplantae; phylum Streptophyta; class Magnoliopsida; order Asparagales; family Amaryllidaceae; genus Agapanthus; species Agapanthus africanus. The sequence goes on along the minus strand of JASDDO010000012.1, from coordinate 494,748,145 downwards.
GGAATGCACCGTCACTGGGGAGCTAACTCATACCTTCCATATGATAACACTCTTAAGATCATGAGCCAAAGAGGACCTATACCATGAGGATAGGATCTGCTCAACACAAAAATGGAAGCGAACTCGTATCTACTATATGATAACGCTCTCAAAAGAGGGAGGGCACGAGATTATGGATGACATCCATATGTGCTTCAAAAATGAAGACGTGGACGAGGTGATCTCAGAGTTTCCTCCAGCGCCAAAAGAGCTGGAAGATGGAATACACACTACGGCAGACAACCTGAGGAAAATTGACTTAGGGACGGAAAAAGATCCGAGGCCAACGTTCGTCAGTGAGCTACTATCTGAAAAACGGGTAGCTACGTTAAAGGACGTGCTCATGAAGTATAAAGAATGCTTCGCATGGAACTATTCAGAGAAACTAGGTCTAGATCCAAAAGTGGCGGTATACAAAATGGCCATATCGCCGGACATAAAGCCAGTCAAACAGGCGCCAGGAAGAATGAGGCTCGAACTTGAGATGAGTATCAATGCTGAAGTTAAGAAACTAATCGACTCCGGATTCATCCAAGAAGTTCAATATCCTGACTGGATCGCGAATATCGTTCCAGTGATGAAGAAGAATGGGACGGTATGCATCTGCGTGGACTTTCAGAACCTCAACAAAGCTTGCCCGAAGGATGACTTTCCAGTACCTGTTACTGAGCTGATGATCGATAACACGTCTACCCATGAGATCTTCTCCTTCATGGATGGATCTTCGGGATACAATCAAATAAAAATGCATCCTGAAGACCAAAAACATACCGCCTTCCGGTCCCCGCTGGGCATATTCTGCTATAAGGTGATGCCTTTCGGTTTAATGAACGTTGGCGCTACCTACCAAAGGGCCATGACAAAAATCTCCGATGACCTCATCCATGAGATTGTCGAATGCTACATTGACGACCTTGTTGTAAAAAGCAGATCTCATGAGGAGTATTGGGAACGTCTAAAAATAGTGTTCCGACGTCTTCGGAAGTATAATTTGAAGATGGATCCTCTAAAATGCGCATTTGGAGTCTCCTAAGGAAACTAGGATTCATCATACGGCACCGAGGTATGGAAATCGATCCCTCAAAGATCAAGGCGATTATGGAAATGCCCACGCCAAGAACTCTCAAACAGTTGCGATCTCTTCAAGGAAAGCTCGCATATATCCGGTGATTCATAGCCAACCTCTCCGGAAAATGCTGTCCCTACGGTCATTTGATGAAGAAGGGACCCCATTCGTCTGGGATCAAAAGTGACAAAATGCACTAGACGAAATCAAGCATTACCTACAAAATCTGTCGGTGTTGACTGCCCCGGTTAAAGGAAAACCCCTTATCCTATATACAACAGCCCTTGAGGGTTCTCTAGGCGCGCTATGGGCACAAGAGAACGATCAAAGAAAGTAGAGAGCTCTGTACTATTTGAGTCGAGTTCTCCTTGGGGGGGGGGGTAGAAAACAACTACTTCCCCATCGAAACGCATTTCCTGGTACCGATCTTCGCGATAATGAAGCTCAGACATTACGCCTTGGCACATGAGCTCCATCTCATATCAAAGGTGGATCCTCTCAAATATATGATGTCAAGGGCCATACTAACAGGATAGCTTGCCAAATGGGCCATGTTCCTGATGGAGTTCTTGATAGCGTATCGACCCCTCAAAGTAGTGAAAGTCCAGGCCATTACCGACTTTCTCGCGGAGCATCCAATACCAGCCGACTCCCTCTTAAATTACGAGTTGCTAGATGAACATGCGTTCGACACAATCGAAGAAGAGAATGAAGAAAATGATTCCCGATGGGAACTCTACTTCGATGAAGCATCTTCCGTGAAAAGGCGAAATTAAAACGCTCCTATAATCAAAAACGGGGTGGGCATTATCTTCATGACTTCGCAAGGAGGGATATCGCGCTATGCCCTTTCTTTAACGAAGCCAAGGACTAACAACGAAGCTGAATATGAAGCTTTGATAGCAGGTCTCGAGATCGCTATCGACATGGGAATCAAAAATCTCCTCATATATGGAGACTCTCAGCTGATCGTTAGCCAAGTAAATGGAGACTATCAGACGTGCAAGACATAGATGATAAAGTATGGCGAAAGAATGCAGCAACTGCTGACACAAATCCCTTCCTACATCCTGAAGAGTATACCGCGTGCAGAAAACAACAAGGCGGATGCGTTGGCTAAATTGGCTAAGTAACTGGCTAATGACGACCTCGATGACGTAAATATCATTGTGCAAAGTCGTAGGGTCCTCACGCTAACAGATATATCTTCGAAAGATCTGATAGAGTCATCCGAACAAGCAGCCCTTCAAATAGAGGACGAAGAAAAGGTCAAGCACTGGAAGAAAGTCTTCATAGACTACTTTAAGTTTCGACGAACGCCCAAAAATGCGTCGTTTAGATATCAGCTCATGAAACGAGCATTGTCTTTCGCCTTCGTCAATGATACTCTATATAAGAGATCATTCGACTGTCTATGGCTAAGATGCCTGGGGGCGGAGGAAGCAAAGAAAGTCGTTCAAGAAATTCACGACGGACTCTACGGTTCTCACCAAGTTGGGCCAAAGATGAAGCTGAAGATCAAAATAATGGGTTACTATTGGCCCACAATGATTCAGGACTGTCTCGAATATGTGAAGCAGTGTCACTCGTGCCAAATTCATAGATACTTCATGCATCCAAATCCGCTACACCCAACAGTTGCAAGCTGGCCGTTCGAAATATGGGGAACCGATATAATTGGCCCCATTGAACCGGTATCGTCCAAAAGACATCGGTTCATACTGGCAGCGACCGATTACTTTTCTAAGTGGGCAGAAGCAGTACCACTAAGGGAGGTGAAGATGAAGAATATCCTCAATTTCTTCAGGACACATGTCATCTATCGGTTCGCCACTCCGCGACGAATTAACTCAGATAATGGGCCAGCTTATAGAAATCATAAAATCAGCCGCTTCACACAGCAACATAAAATAGATTGGAGATTCTTTTCAGTCTATAATTCTTGGGCCAACGGTCTAGCTGAAGCTTTCAACAAGACCTTGATGAAGATTGTAAAGAAAACAGTGTCCAGAAACAAAAAAAACTGTCATGAAAGGTTACACGAAGCTCTCTGGGCATACCGAACAATGTTCAAAACGGCTAAGAATACAAAACCATACATGTTGGTATTCGGCACGGAAGCAGTGCTTCCCTTGGAAATAGAACTCCCCTCTCTATGAGTAGCAGTTCGATACGAGCTGACAGATGAAGAAAATGCTCATCTTCGGCTTGAGGAGCTCTATGCCTTCGACGAAACGCGCCTTATAGCACAGCAAAATCTGAAAGCTTACAAGGCGAGAATGACACGGTCATACGAAAAACTGACCAGAACATTCCGCCAAGGCGAACTCGTGCTAGTCGTCAAAAGACCCATAATCCCTAATCATGCAAAACGGAGGATGTTCGAGCCAAACTATGAAGGGACGTACATCATAGACAAAGTCTACCAAGGTGGAGCCTACCTGCTCATGGATATGCATGGCGAATGACCATTCCGGCCAATAAACGGCCGGTTCCCCAAAAAATACTACGCTTGGCGAGTCACGACTTAGGTCAATAATAGATGACGGCGCACGTGTTCGCTCGCTATCTTCTTGAGTCAAAACTCTGAGAATAGTATACAAGAAAGCCCCGTCGCCGCAAAAATGACGACAAAGGACCGAGAAATCCTTAAACTAATTACCTGCCTCAAATATGGCGATACCGGACCGAGAAGTCCCTAAACTAACAAAGGACCGAGAAGTTTTTAAACTAATTATCCGTGTAACATTTCAGAAAAATAAAATATTGTTTTTGGAATTTAAATAAATAAAATAATAAATTTCATGAATATTATATAAAGTATGGAAATTGGTTTAATGAAATAGTATGATTATACACTTACAGTTTGAAGAATAATTGGAAAATTAATAAGAATTGTTGATTTTGAAAGAATTTATGTGATTTGGATATTTATAATTTATTATACAATTAATTGTATACAAGTTAATGCTATATTTGATTAATATTTCACTAATTATGCATTAATCTTACTTATGTTCATGACATGCAACAAAACATGTTGCAAACCTTGCTCACATCTATTTGAACCATGACTTCTTTTGTGATTATATGGGTTTTGGTTTTGTTTTTAAAATGAGAGAAAAGATAAAAGAAAAAGGAAAATGAGGATGAGATATTTTAGATGAGAGGGGGGACATGGATGAATGGGCAAGTGAGAGAGAGAGGGGGGGAGAGAGGGGGATATCTTTGACCATGGCTCTTCTCATTCTTCAACTCCCATTCATACTCATCTCATTCTCTTCTCTTCCTCCTTCTCCTCACCCTCCACCTTCTCTACCATCCTCAAACACCCTCCAAAACATCACAAAACACCATGCTCCCTTCATGAAAATCACTCCAAACCTCACTACAAACCCCATAGGTAGATCAAGTTGGGACTTTGAGGCAATTGGGCAACCCTGGAATTTTCTTGAGTTTCCAAATGAGGTATATTTCTACCCCTTTTGTTATTTTTTTTTGTTTCTTCTAATATCCTATAGTAGTTTAGAATCAACTAATGTAGTTTAGAATCAACTAATGTAGTTTAGTGATGTCGGAAAATTCCAAGATGAGGTTTAGAAGATTTTATGAGTTGTAAAGGTGTAATTGAGGTGTAATTAGTGACCACAACCCCTATAGTGTTAGTATTATGGACAAAACCAGAGACTAAACCCCAAACCAGTGTTGGTGATAGTGCCCTCATAGTCAATTATTGGATCGCAGGTACGTGATTGCAATGATTGCGGAGGACCTTTCCCGGTAGGACAGTCTTACTCGAAATGATAGTATGCTATCTGGTTTGCCTTTATCAGTCGTGTTCATGTTCAGGTGACTGATTGCATGTTACACTTTGATAGAGCCCTTAGGATCTTGCTTTACTACCAACAGTATGATGGCGATCGTATACGTGAGAGTTGGGTAGTTTATATGCATATCCTTAATTGTGGTCCCTAGTCGTGGGAGTTTCGAGACAGGGCATCGATACTCCGGAGTAGACTGGTGTGTACAGTCGAGACCCCGACGAGGGGCGGTGGCCGGTCTCACAAGCCACTGGTGTCAGTTGGATCACCTAAGATGTATACAGGTGCTCATTGGGTTATGAGTACACCGGACAGGACTCGCCGGGAATCTGCTAGTTGGTATTATATCTATCGTCAGATAGCAGTTCCCTGGTGGCATGTGTACAGGTTAGTTCATCGACCTGAGGTCGTCATTTGTCTCGTGTGAGTTCCCACTGTGCTTTGATTTCTACCCTACCACGGCTCAAAGGAGTCGTGCAAACAGGTAGCTTTTGGGTACAGTCCCGAGCTATATGGAGGCACGTGAGCGGATCGGCAGGGGATTCGTCTCTCCCGGAATTGGGGGCGAGATCGTGCTGTGTCTAGGAGAGCCATTACGCAAAGCCCTCGGCCGAGGCAAGAGATTTACTGGTAGGTATTCCAGTAGTATCTCAGGGCGTTCTGGGCTACACTCCGACACGACTTATACTGCTAATGGGGGTCTGACGTTACTAGCCCCCTAGGCGGATATGCGATACTCATTGACGAACGGACCGGACTGTATATACATTGTCACTGTTAGGCTCAGTAGGGTTTTCAGAGGAGTTCGCTCATCGGTCTCCCTTGAGTTCGCTCCTCGGCCACCCTTGAGGTCAGTCCATGGGCAGTCGTTACGCATAGCTAGTGCCGCTGACGGTTTGTGGTTAAACCCACTACCAGGGTGCTGACGAGTCATTAGAGTCCCCCACAGACAGTTTCCCAAGTTTGGGCGAAACGTTGTAGAGGCCGTATGGTTTTATGGCAGGGTTCGGAAAATGCACGTGCGTTTACGCACGTGTCGATTTTCGGACAGATGATACTGGTCGGCTTTGGTTTAAGCCGGATCCGAGTATTATATTGAGTAGGTATAATATCTTTGTCTCAGTTGCATTTGTATTCGGTCGTAATACAAATGCGGGTATTTTTATACAGTTTCGGGGTTGTCCTGAAATTCGTTTCAGGATCACTTTTGGAAGTTGCCAGTTTCCAGTTTTCTATCAGCCGTCTTTTAACATTTGGTTAAAGGCGGATTTATCTTTTCTTGGATGAGAGTGAGTCGAGCTTCTAGAAGGTTCTAGAAGGTTCTAGAATTTGTGACTAAGCTTTGTGACTCATGCTTTGATTTCATTACTTTCTTGTTTTGCTTAAGATCTTTAAGCAAGATATTTGTATGTGTTCACATATGATATTTATCATATGGTCACCCCCCTCTCCTACGGTCACCTCCCTCCTTCATATATATGATAAGCCTCCTCTCTCTCTCATTCACTCTCACTTGAGTTTTCATTTCGGTTAGAAAAGATATGATAGTATTTGGGGTGCATGGAATTTTACAGTTCATTCCATCACCCGATTTCCACGGCAACTTCATTAACCGATCGTCCACGGATTTGGACGAAGTGAGACAAAGTCATCTACTCATTCTCTACATCAATCTTGGTCGTCTCCTTTAGCAAACTTGACGATCGAGTTGCCTCGAGTCAGAGGCGGGAGCCCGTTTAAAGAACCGATCATGTGGTGCCACTTCGACGAGGACATCGGAGATCGACGAGATCGGAGCAGCCGCAACGGAGCGTGGGATGATGGTTGAAGAACGAAGGACTCGGATCGTTCGGTATAACCATTCTACACTCTTTACAGTTTGTTAGTTTAGCAATAATGGCAGATCCGGGTTAAAGTATACGATAGCGCCAGTTAAAAAGTTTTTGTTCCGCATTTGGCGTCTGTAGACTGCCGGGGCGCTACCGTAGACTTACAACCAGGAACTTGGGAATCTTCGATATCGATTTTTGTGAAATTATAATGTGTTATTGAGAATATGCTATAACCCAGAGACCCTGAAAATTATTTAGTGATCACAAAGAGTCATGCAAGTGACCTAGAAGCTACCCTAGCAACCTGAGACCCCATCTCCCTTTCAAGGCCGCAATTTTAATGCTTGTGGCCACAAATTGCGGCCACATTGGTGAATCTGGGGTTTGGTTTTGGTGTATGGTTCACTTATCTGATAATTAGACCTCCCCTATAAGCAAAATATCCCAATTTCACTTGAGGAAAAATCTGGAAGTGTTTTTCCAATGTGTTGTTTTCGTTTTGCGACTTTTAATGACTTCAGTTTTGATATTTGGATTTTGACTCGGTCGATTGACGTTTGTACGTCGACGTCGAGAGTTTTTGGTTATTCTTGCATGTGCAGGCCGTAGGTTTAACCTATGTGCACTCCACGTGCTGTATCAGTTTTCGTGTTGGATTCTGTTTATAATACTACGTGTTTGTAAACTGTACCGCATGGACTTCAGGACGACAAGGGAGAGCAAGGCGTCATCGACTTCGGCAAGCGAGGATCGAAGGTGAGTAGATGTATATCTATGGGGGAAGCCGGGTGGATGGCGTATAGCACCCCCGCAACTGTAGAATAAGATGTTTATATGTGTGTGTGTGTGTGTGTGTGTGTGTGTGTGTGTGTGTGCGTGTGTTATAATACGAGATGGATATTTAGCAAATAGGGTTTCTAGGAGACCGTAGGATTAGAATAAGCGTACTCATAGGACAGTTACTCTTAGCTTTTAGTTCCATAGTTATGAGTCGTCGGTTTTACATTGTTTCGCACGCACACACGCGCACACACTTGGTATTATATGTGTGTATATGTATATGTATATATATGGGTATGTTGATGTGTGTGTGTGTGTGTATTTATACATTTACATGTATGATGAGGATATGACATATTATATGGTTTTGAGTCGATACGATCGAGCTGGATGTCAAGAGACTTTGATATATGATTTGAGATGAGACATCGTATATGATGCGATATATTTAAGAATCGTTGGGCATTATATACATAACATGCGATAACATGTGATTTGATGATATAATAGAATGTACATGACCTCAGATCCGTACCCTTAATTATGATATTGTACGACGAATGATACCGTACGGACTATATAATATATGATATTTGACCCCTACCCTCGACTTGAGGATGCAGTACGATGGATTTTACCGTACGAGATATATTTATATGATGATTGATGCGCACTCTTGACTCGATGATTCCATACAATGGATTTTACCGTACGTGATGCTATGAGGCTGGATCACCGACTACTAGATATATTGACTCGGAAAATGCTATAGACTTTCTTATCACTTTCGACTCGGTTCTTAGTTTATTCTTTTAGTTGCTTAGGTAGTGTTAGATTAGACTCGAGTCATACCTATTTTCGAAACTAACGAATCGTAGGCATTTTCAAAGGATAAACCGAGGGACGCTATGGATTTTCAAAAGATATCTCTTTTCTCAAAAACACCGTAGCCCCTACTTTTCTAACAATAACGATTCGTGCTATTTTAAATACGATAAATGGTATGGCTCGTATATAGATTTATATACCTTATTGTTTCTTTTACTGTTTACTTTCTCTTATAATCTCGTCTGCTATGACACCTGCACCATTACCGATGATGCGTATGTTGCACATACACTTGCTTGCCGGCTCACACACATCAGCATCGGTAATTGCCATTTCACATACACTTTAGTAACCGTTAATTCATTAGTATACCCTGATAAATTGTAGCTAAGTAGTACTGTTCTGCATTCATGATATCATATGCTAGTTTAGATTTTGTATTTCTTACTTAGATGCCACATGCATTCACATACATACATTCTAGTTATGCACTAATCATTTGGCGTTACTCCGATATTCATTATCTCATTATATACTCATGATTATGAGTTTTCGGTTTTTCATGAGATTTCTGGATTTGGGAAACCACATGTGAATTTGAAAACTTTTGCTCAGTATTAAAAGAAAATGTGGTTTATCGTGATATGATGTGTGGCATCCACCATGAGATTTCTCGGTTCTGAGCATATATGTTTACCCGATTCGAGAAGCGAAGAGACACCGTCTGTAGGTACATGGTGGACCCGGTGTGGTACCCCGGGCCAAGAAGGCCGTATAGAGAGTCATTGAACTCGACAGGGGAGCACTAATGACCGGTGATAGTTTGGCGCGGTGGATATCCGGAGGATACCGACCGTGGTCGTGAGATCAGATGATATGGGGCAGATCCGGATAGATGGAGCCCGGGATATGAGAATTATATATCGCCGATGGACACGGTTTTCATGATTTTTTCGATTGTCGATGATGGGCACTCAGGTTTTATCATGATTTTGTGTGTCATCGCTGGACACACCCATTTGATGATGCATTTATACATTATATGCATGACATGTAGTTACCTTGTGACACGGACACGAATACTTGATATTTCACATGTGCTTATGTTATTACCTTTGCTACTATTCGATGTCATCGTATTACTATTATTACTATTTCATTGTATGACCTAGGAGAGCGTCATACATTTGGTTTCTACTTAGTGATGTCTTCTACTCACGAGTTCGCAACTCACCCCCGTTGTGCCACAGTTTTCCGGCAGGTTTGACTGCACAGTTCCAGTAGCGGTTTGCTGGCACACCGCTTTCCTTCAGGGTGATTGCATTGATAGGTGGGATACATTTGCATTGTGATCACCATTGTACTTTTATATTATTCAGTTGTATCTAGTTAAATGTTCCATCAACCAGACTTTGTATATTTGTAGACATAGAAAACGCTATTGTATATTCTTTTGGCCTTAGAGTCACGCTCATGTATGTATTCTTTATTTCTGTTTTCTTTGATAATACTTAGTTCTTTGCTTACTTTCTGTGTTTTGATCCTCTCCTTCGGCGTTGTATATTTATATCCTTGCGTGGTTGTTTCCACCAATTGGAGAAGAGCTATCTCCCGCTCGGGGATGCCTATTATTATTATTGCCTGTATTGTTTTCGGGTTAAAATTTACAAAGGAGGTGATGCCCAAACTTCGAATGACGAAAATGTTTTCAAGATAGATACGAATATTACATTTTCCTATGTTATTACTTATACTTGTAAAAGAAAGATCTTGATTTCATTATGTCGTTATTTCAAAACTTCACCTCCACTATTTTCCCTAAAAAGGTTTAGATTTCTAGGCTTTTGGCTTACTTGAATTAGGTGGATTCCTGTAGACTTCACATGATTCAAGTGTCAGTCGCGTGCCTTTTCCGGGTCGTGACAATCCTCCTCAAATATGGCAACAACGGAACAAGAAGTCCCTAAACTAACAACGGACCGAGATGTCCATAAACTAGAACTTCACCTCAAACATGGCGATAATGGACCGAAATGTCTCTAAACTAAAATTTCGCCTCAACCATGGCGATAATGGACCGAAATGTCCCTAAACTAAAATTTCACCTCAAACATGGCGATAATGGACCGGAACGTCCCTAAACTAGTGTATCGCCTCAAATACGGCGATACATTCCCTTGAGATATATATTGCAATCGAAGTCTTAGCAGGAAAGATTGCAACTTAAGTCCCACTGGCTACATAGCTACTCCAGCGATGAAGCCACCCCCAAAACCCACCGGCAAACAGGTGGGACACCTGCGACGAAACTACTTTCCAGAGTTTCTCCATTTAAAAAAATGTCCACAAGCGAAATGGGCACGGATGAAAACCCGAAAGGCGCCGTGAGTAAAAACAGCAGGGCTACCGGCAAGCTTGTGAAAACCCGGAAGGGCGCAATCTCATTTAAAAAAATAAAAAAAAGAGGTACGTCCACAAGAGAAATGGACACGGATGAAAACCCGAAAGGGCGCCGTAAGTAAAAATAGCAGGACTGCCTGCAAGTTTGTGAAAAACCGAATAGGGTGCAAACTCGTAAAATAAAAATTCATGTGCACTTGCAAGGTCCTCCCGACCTTGTGAGGAGAAAATACCTGCGTGAGATCCTTACGACTCACAAAGGAGCAACACACTTACGAATCCTCATGATTCCTAAGGAGAAATTACACTTACGGGATCCTCACGACTCGTAAGAAGAATTCACCTTATAAGACCCTCACGGCTCATAAGATTCAAAAGCTTTAAGCTACAGGGATCTGAAGCTGCTCTTAAGCCGTCATATCCCCTAAGTTGCCCTACAGGCGGTCCATATTGACCCTTGTATACAATCCAAAGGCACAAGAAAATATTCCCTTACCAAGTTCTACCAATGGCGAGAAATATCCCATATGGTGAACGACACTTGTAAGTCCTCTCGACTGATAAGGAGAAAACATTGTAAGATCCTTATAACTTACAAAAGAAAACATCACTTAGGAATCCATACGATTCCTAAGGAGAAAATACACTTACGAGATCCTCATGACTCGTAGGGAGAAATACCTTTATGAGACCCTTACGGCTCATAAAGTCAAAAGCCTTAGCCGACAGGATCTTAACCCTGTTTGCTAAGCCATCTATGTTCAAATCAACAAAGGCAAATGATGATTAACTCCTAGTAATATCCTAGTTGTAGCGATGCTGATGCCTAAATAGGTATCAAATTTCAAGTCCTCTCATGGAATATGATGATTCGCTCCTAGCAATATCCCAGTGGTGATGATACTGATGCCAAGATTGGTATCAAATTTCAAATCCCTAACTCAAAAAAAAGGAGCCAAAATGGTAGGGTAACTCGCAATAAAAAAAGCAGCGAGTAAAAATATAAAATAAAAATAATAATAAGAGCCGAAATGATTGGGGACCACGATAAACAGCCGAAATAATTGGGCAATCGCGACTTTCGCGATATGAAAAGCTGAAAAGATAGAGACTCGCGGAAATAAAAAAATTAATATAAAATGAAATTTCATCTACCCTGCAAGTATATCTATATTGACTCTTGTATACGATCTTCAGGCACAAATGAAAGCAAGGGAACCAAATTTTCCCATCAGGCTCCATCAAAAGGAGAGCCAGATCTCAACGGCAATATCTACAGCCTAGAGATCAGCTCGACGTTCTTCTCATTCCAACAGGATGCAAACGTGTCGTCAACAAAGCTCCAAGGAGTCAAATCAAAAAGGAGTAATGGCAAAACCCTAGCTCCAACTCAGCGTTCCTTCTCATTCCAGCAGGATGCAGACGCAACGTCAACAAAACACCCAAGGGTCGAAAAAAAAATGGAGTAACAGCAAAATCCTAACTCCAAGTCTCGACGGCGCATATACAACCTAGAGATCATCCCGACGTTCCCCCACATTTCAGCAGGATGCGAATACGACTATCAAATGAAAATGGAGCAATAGCATATTCCTAGCTCCGGACTTCAACTGTGATACATACAGTATGGAGGTCCTACAGATGTCTGCCCTACTTTAACAAAGAATCGGCACGACATCGTCAAAACAAAAAAATGAAGCAACGACATATTCCTAGTTTCGGGTCTTGAAGGAAACTCATATAAAGCTTAAAAGACTATCGGAGACCATCCCACACCAGAGCGGAGTGGTTATGACGCAGTGGGTTTAACCACAAGCACGTCAGCGACACTAGCTGTACGTAACAGCTACCCAGGTATTGAGTGAATGGAAGACCGACGAGCAAACTCATCCTGAGCCCTACTGAGGCTGTCAGTGACAATATCCGTACAGTACGGTCTGTTTGCCTAAGAGTATCGCATATCGAGTGTAGGGGGTGGATAAAGTCAGACCCCTAAAATGTAACATTTCGTTTCGATATGAAGCCCATCATAAACTGAGAAACTACTGATCCAAATCAATAATCCTCGACTACCTTGATCAAGAATTTCTGGTGATGGCCACTCGTGCACTGCGCGACATCAACCCCAATACCGGGAGAGACGAATCCCCGACGATCCGCTCACTGCCTCCATGTGGCTCGGGACTGTACCCAACTAAAACCTGTTTGCATGACTCTTTTGAGCCGTGGTAGGGTAGTAATCAAAGCACAGTGGGAACTCACACGAGAAAAATGACGATCTCAGTTCGACAGACTAATCTGTACACATGTCACCTGGGAACTGCTATCTAACAATAGATATAATACCAACAAGCAGTTTCCCGGTGGTCCATCCAGTGTACTTATAACCCAATGAGCACCTGCATACTATCTTAGGTGAACAAACTAACACCAATGGCTTGTGAGACCGTCCACCGCCCCTCATTGGGGTCTCGATCAGTATTCACTAGTCTACTCTAGAGTATCGATACCCAGTCTCGATACTCCCATGACTAGGGACATTTAAGGATATACTTATAGACCACCCAGCTCCAACGTATATGATCGCCATCATAATGCTCGTAGTCAAGAAAGAATCATATGGGCTCTATCAACATATAATAGTGAATTGTAATGCCACCTAAAGCATGTACATGATGATAAAGACAAACCAGATAGCAAACTATCATATTGAGTAAAACTGTTCTACCCGTATAGGTCCTCCCTCAATCATCTAATCGCATGCCTGTGATTATAATAATTGACTTGAAGGCACGATAGCCAACAATCTCCTACTTGCACTTAAGGCTAATTATTGCGGTGTCGCATACTCACAGTCCGTGTGATACCGAGCACCCAACTTCTCTACTAATCAGTTTCGCAAAGCCTGTTTGTGAAACTATTGTGTTCAAGAAATAGCCTCAGTGGGTGGATCCGCTCCAATGTTTCTTTCTATATCTCTCTTTATCTCAACTTCGCGGAGAAGACCTATCTCCCGAAATGAGCAGTACCTGTCTTAGAATTTGTCTGGATATCTGATGGGACCTAGTTCACAAATGAACTCCAAATCCATCAAACTTCTTAGACTGTATCGTCCACTGAATTTAATCATTATCCAGCGCTATGCCTTCCTCAGTATCCACTTGGACCACCTGTCCAAACTACTGCCCCTCATGTGAGGGAAAACTATAACTCAGATAGTCTCTCTGTCATCCAGGTCACCTTGGAAGCCTGAAATGATAACCGCCTCCCGAAGGAGGCTGGTGTTACCATATTCTAAGAACATCCACTTATGTTCAAAGCTGATTTCCTCCGTTTCTCCAGGATTGGATTAATATATACTTTTTGCAGCTAGTGCAAAAACAATATCTGGTGTGGTACTTAACATTACATAATTAACTCAATTGCCTAAGCAAGTGATATGCTAATCACGCAAATCCCTCTCCCCTTTAGTCTGTAAGACATCCTTTAGAGATGGTGACTCCATCACTTGCAGGTACACCACCATGCCAGGAGTTAACCATTCTAAAACACCTTTAGAATAATGTCAAAATACCAAAATTAGGACACTTCCCAAATCTAGATCTAAAACTATAGATCTAGTAACCAAAATCCTGATATTTTATCCTGATCCTATGTGGAGAAACCCTTTGTGACAACCACAGTATAACCGATTGTAGTATAGGAATTTCACTTTCTATATAGTGCATGTCATCCAAATACCAGGACATCACACCCTACTACCTTCTTACCAGATTTATCTTCTTATTCTGTTGAAGTCAAACTTTATGACTGTCACATCAAAATAGATGATCTTTCTTCGCTATACCTGCTTTAGTCTATAAATAGACATAAGCTACTTGCCCACTATGCTTCCGCTGCTCCCATTGAATACAACAACCCTGTAGCAGAGTCATAAAGACGTGCACTTCTAAAGCTAGTTTAGAATGACGTTATACTCATCCTCCTGCCAGGTCTCATAGTCTAGAATAACAGTAGTGGCAAGTTTGGATAAACAAGAACCTCCCTGTCACCATCCTTGAGGAGACCGAAGTACCTCTCTGGTGCCTGAAGTTACCCACCAAATCTACGGAGTGGTTAATGGAATGTCGAATCCAATTGAATGTTTAAGTCCTACTAAATTTTCAGTAATTTTTTGTGGTTCTGGAATCACTTCTAGTTCTACCATACTTCCACTAATGTTTTCTGAAAAGAATCCATTTTACTAAACTGGTGGCGAGTCAAGAACAATATAACTATTGATCTCCCATATGGTAGAATGTTAACTATCATCAAAACCCAGGAAACCCACAAACTGCCATTATTGAGACGTGCCTTGAGTTTATCCGGATTCTGGTTTTAAGCATAAGCCGGACAACTCCATATACCTTAACATAGTTAAGATACGATCCATTCTATATCTACTATAGAAACAAAGGCACTAATTTAATTGGAACCAGATTCAAAATCATGCAGTTGTCTCCCGTGCATATCAATCAAATGGAAGGAAGCCATTCAGCATTACTCATCTAGGAGTGCATCCACATATGAGTAACTTGAAAGAGAAGCAAGTTCTCAAAACCATTACTATCAACGGAATATCTAGCACAAGTATCTTCATCTTCGATGTCCTTGAAGAATCCTGATACTTTGCACATATGGTTCTCAACTTTATTCTTGTACATATAACTTCTCAATATCTGGACCATGTATTTCAACGAAATACTTGTCTAAAAATAGAGAAGTCACAAGTAAACAGAATATAATACGAGTACCAACCCTTTTTTCCTAATGGACACTGGACAATATACAATAGCTTGTATAAGTCCCCTGAGTTCAATAACTCAAACTCTGTGCGTCGCAGGTTGAAAACCGCACTATGGTTAAGAAGAATTACACCGCTGTTGAATGTTCCTTACCTAATCACCAATTGATGTAGGTAAATGTCACAGACATAATTTCAAAAAGTTATATCTCACTTTATAAATAAATGTACAGATATATCAGTTTGAAATTGGTGCATAACAAGGGATATTCAAAACCAATTATTTGCCGTCAGGCAAAACCCAGGTGATTTCCTCAAATATCACCAATTACAAAGAATTCCGATATAATGAGGATATAATCACCTAATTCCCAATATTCTACTCCCACTCATCATCTATAACACCATACAGATGTGAGAATCGAAACTGGTAAATACATACCCTGGAGTCTGAATCTAAATGGGAAATCAATTTTCAATTAACATTGCACAGTGAAACTGAAACATGAAATGTTTCGAAGGGGTTTCCGGGTATTCCTAGTAATGTCTCTTCCACTATCCTGATTCATGACAGTAACCGTATATTTCTTTGCCATCTCTCCAATCCCTTTATATGTCTTTACTTATTACCTTCTGTACACCACCTTTAGGCTAAATGGTTTTCTTCCTTCCATACCTTTCGGCACCAGCCTAAACTTTGGAAGAAGACTATCCAATAAGCGTAATAGGTGTACTCTCCCAAAGCTAGAAGCCCTCACAATCTGAGAAAAGGTAGAGAGAAAAGACAACCTGAATAATCCTATTCGATTTCTTCTGAACCGGAAACCATCCTCGAACTGGAACAAGTTCCTTCGAGTTCGTATGTAACTATACGATGGCATATCCAATAAATGCGAATCTTTGTAGTGATACGGAATGTTCCGGAGAAATGTAAAGGTGAAGCAGGAGTGGCGATGATATACGTTGCTTCTTCGTGAATGATAGCAGTAGCAATATCCTTTTGCCCTCTTTCTAATCCCATTATATGTCTTTACTCATTACCTTCTGTACACCACACTTAGACTAATTGGTTTTATTCCTTCCCTACTGTTTCCCCCAATCAGAGCAAAGCTTTGTTTGAATTTCAAAATTCAAAATTCGAAGCAACGCTTTAGATTCTTTGCGCTGCGCGCAACGCGCCACGTGTCAAAAGCTGATACATCAAGCCAGCGCCCAAGGCAGCGTGCCCAATCAGAGCAAAGCTCTATTTAAAACAAAATTAAAAGAAGCAACGCTTCAGTTGAGCAAGCGCTGCGCGACACGTGTCAGCGCAGATGCGCTGCGTCGTGCGCTGCGCGACACGTATCAGCGCAGATGCGCAAGCGCAGTTGCGCTGCGCCGTACTCTGCGCGACACGTGTCAGCGTAGGTGCGCTGTGCTATACGCTGCGCGGCACGTGTCAGCGCAGTTGCGCTGCGCTCTGCGCTGCTTGACACGTGTCACACGCTGGGGCATTTGCGCCAAACAGAATTAAATTCGAGTAAGATTTTTCCGTTCTTGTTAAAACAAGAATATTGCCTTCTGTAAAACAGAAGCTCTTGGATCAAAGATCCAACGGTGGGGAAAATTCCCCAAATCACTCAGAGAAAGATCTCTTTAACAAATTTATGGGCACTATATAAAAGTCCCTAGACCCCAAATCAAAGGCATCAACATTGTGAGAAATCAAGATCATCATTGAGAACTTTGAAGAATTGGAGAGAATTCCTCAAGAACAAAAAAGGTAAAAACCTTTAGAAAAAAAGAGAAAATTCTCTTATGAACAGATCATTGATCAGAGAACAAGATCAATGATCTTCAATAAGAAGAAAAATAAACAATAATAAGCGCTTTGCACTTTTTTATGAACCACTGGTTCCCTGAACTAAGAAAAACAAGAGAAACTTGTTTTCTTTGATCTAAATTAGATCAAGAAAACAAACAGTGCTTTGCACTTTTTTATGAACCATTGGTTCTGGAATCTAAAAGATTCTCAAGTTAATAGTGTCTTGCACTTGCAAAACTGCACCGTTGCGCTCTTGGGTTGGCGCAAGCCACCAGAGAGCGCCGCGTGTCAGCATCTGAACCATTTGCGCTATGCGCTTTTGAAATAGAGTCTTGCTCTCTGAAACCGGCGCAACTCACCACAGCGCGCCACGTGTCAGCAGCGCAAGCGCAGCGCGCTGGCGCAGCGCACTGCGCTTGCATGACACGTGTCATCACCACAAGCGCTTGCGCTCTTTGATTGGCGCAAAGCGCCTGACAAATGCAATGCATTTCTTTTGCTAAAGGGCCAGGCCCAAATTAAAAAGACCTAGTAGGCAAAAATAAATTGCAAAGCAATAAATGGGCAGAGCCCAGGTAAAATTGATGTTCTGCATCTTTTATAAAAGGGCAGAGCCCAAGTAAAATTGATGCTCTGCATCATTTATAAATAGGCAGAGCCCAAAACAAATTGATGCTCTGCATCCTTTATGGGCAGAGCCCAAACAAAAATAAAAAGTAATGCAATGCATTATTTAAACATGGGCAAAGCCCTAGCACAGGTCTAATAGACCAAAAATAAATAAAAGCGTTGAATATTTTTCAACTGGACTTAGCCCAATCATGGCCGTAAGTCCTCAAATTAAATTGACTGAGCACAGCTGCTCTCTTAAATCAATTTACGACTGGTTCGAGGGTACATCTCCGAAATCCTTTGACTCCTATCGTTGTA
The DNA here is from genome assembly GCA_030015575.1 of Agapanthus africanus. Lineage (NCBI taxonomy): Eukaryota > Viridiplantae > Streptophyta > Magnoliopsida > Asparagales > Amaryllidaceae > Agapanthus > Agapanthus africanus. Next base: position 494,729,862 of record JASDDO010000012.1, on the reverse strand, counting down.
ATCCTTCAACGACGTCAGAGAGGTGACAGGTCCCGACAACCACACATCAACACGGACTGTGGGGTCCTTAAACTCATGGACTTAAGCGTCCTTAAAACAAAAGACGGATTGTGGGATCCTTAAACCCGCGGACTTATGCGTCCTTAAACTAAAATACGGACTGTGGGGTCCTTAAACCCATGGACTTAAGCGTCCTTAAACTAAATATGGACCACCATGTCCCTAAACTGGAATATGGACCGCGATGTCCTTAAACTACCTATGGACCACTACGTCCCTAAACTGGAACAATAGAGCCCCCAAATGCTCTTCGTCGGATCCAAGCGATCCCGTTAAGTTGATCTTAGTCTCAAATCGGACTAACGTATCCTTAACGAACGTTTAAGTCGATCTTAGCCTAAATATGGCTAACGTATCCTTAAAATAAAACACCAAAACCAAATCTAAGTAAATACGGATTTGGACTAATCCACGTCCTACGGGCGACGGCATCACTTAGTCTCCGTATACAATCCACGAGCATCCACAAACAAAACAAACACACACGACACAAAGTGAAATTCTGGAGAAGGAGAAAGTTGTTACCGCGATGCGGTAGCATAATTAACTTCAGGGGCTTGCGCCTGCAGGGAAGAGCGTCCCCACAATCAAAAACCCCTCAAACTATGGGGAATCTGATGAAGTCTGCTACATCGGCCGCATCCGTCTAAACCTCCGATACACGGTGCCATAAATCAACTTGGCATCTTCGGAGAGGTAGACAGATAAAACCATATAGCATCTGCCCCGAATCTCAGGCCAGACGTTCACCGCGTCTCTGTGCGCCGTCTTTCGGAGGGGAACAGATTCTGGCACGCCCGGTGGGACCTTTTCCTCTTTCCACGCCACACTTCGCGTGTCGTATTCGTGAACGAATCGCGGTTTGTTAATGGTTGCCTTTGGATTTTAAGTTACTAAGATTTGGTCTTTTGCCTAGCGCAGAAATCAAGCATCGATGGCCTCTACCTGTTCGAAGTACTCCAACTGCAGCTGCAACGCGCGTCCTGCCTCAACTGGGGGCATAACCTACGGGCCCCAAGCGGCCTCTTTGTTCACCATGCCCGTGGAGCAGATTACTCAAGCCACCACAGGGTTGTTTTTCGGAACCATGCTTCCGCCAACAAGATTCAGAACCCTTGTGACCGTACAAGAAGCTCCTAAGAAGTCGGTCTTCGATCGACTTATAGTTACTGCGGCCCCTCTCAACAGGTCGCCCAACACCAGTGCCTCGGTCTTCTCCAGACTGGGCCAAAACTCCTGCGGGCCCACAATAAAGCTTGCGGTCCCAGAAAAGGTTATTCCAGAAAGAGTAGCCAAACCTGTTCCTGAAGTCGTCAAGGCGGCTTCTTCGGCTAAGAGATCTGTCTTTACAAGACTGACCGTCCTAAATCCCACTCCTGCTCCTGCTGCTTAAAAGATGTCAGTCTTCAATAGGCTGACGCCGGCAACAGCCCCACACCTGAACAGGGGGCAAGAAGAAGTTGTTTCTGTCTCTGAACCAATACCGACGACTCGTCGCGCCCGTCGACGCCACTGGCGCCGGATAAGGAAGACCGGGGGCAACTCCCCTTCTGGGATAACTCCACCAGCTCCAACGGTGGAAGTCAATGCTGCTGTTCCAACTGGGAACAACTTTGAGCTGCTGAATAGGGTATGCAGAAACTCACCAACTGCGGTGCTCAAAAGATTTCCTCCACCGGTAAAGTCTGCCGTGGAAACAGGAAAGCCGGAGCAGTCTCCTCAATCGCTGTCCTCCAGGATCTATAAGACATGGCGACGAGTCCGAGAATCTGTGATTGATCCTAATTTCTCTCGCCAACAGAAGAAGTCGAAAGGTCGACAAGAAGAGAATCCCCCGGTTAAGCAACGAAAGGTGACGACCACTTGGGTGCCCAAAGCAACGGCCCCCTCAACTTCAACGGCCCATAAGAGAAGAAGGCCAGAGAAAGTCCTCACGCCGACAGCGAATGTCAAAGGTGGTGAACCCAAACGCCCCAAGTCTGGGGGCATGGTAGTTCATACCGTCTATATGGCGTCTGGTAAGGAGGACAGCCGCATATCAACAGGTCATAGACCGCTCACGCGATCGGTGACCAAAGCGCAGGAGCAGCAGCAGAAGCTCTAAGAGATGATGAACGCTATGGCTGCACTTACTGGGCCAAAAGAAAGCCCTGAAACGCCTTCGGATGAACGTCAGGAGCAAGAAACTGACGCCGAATTCCTTCGTCGAATATTGGAGAAGAAGGATAAAGAGGCTACTGAACAAGCAGCCAACATAAAGCGTATGGGCCTTCTGTTCTAAGACATGGTGGGGATGATAATCCAGCAAGATCCTCCGGCCGAAGACCCCCCGATTGTCCTTGAAGACGATAGGGGAGAGACGTCGAATCCTCCGCCAGCTCTGTCAACGGCTAAGGAGGATACAATCTCCAAAACTGACTTGGACGAGTACATAGCCCAGCAAATACGGGTTCATCATGCGACTGAAGCAGCCAGCCAGGTCGTGAAAATAGGACGACCATATCCAAGTTGGTACGAACAGATCAAGTATCCGCCGGGCTACACAATTCCCAAGTTCCATGTCTACAAGGGGACGGGCAATCCTCACCAGCATGTTGCCCAGTTCAGGGCACTCTGCGGCAACACCGGCAGTGATGACAAGCTATTGCTTCGCTAGTTTGTTGGAAGCTTATCAGATACAGCGTTCGAGTGGTACTCTGAGCTCCTGAACGACTCTATCAAAACCTTCGCGGAGATGGAGCTGTTGTTTACTCAGCGTTTTGCAAGCGCCAGTGAACGCACCCCGATGACGGCACTGATTAACGCCAGGGTAAAGCCAGGCGAGACATGGGTTCAATATGCTATACGGTGGGGGAACTTATGGTCAAAGTACGAGCAGCGCATTGAAGAAGCTCCCGCGGTGGGTATGTTTGTGGGAACCCTTGATCCGCAAGCAACCATCTCGCAATTTATGATGTTTTTCAAGCCGACCACCTTCCAGGCCTTGATTGACAAGCTAGAGCAAATGGATCAGATGGGCCATAAGCCCCCTCTTCCAAAACCAGACTCCCGAAATGACAAGGGGAAGGGAAAGGCAATCGTTGTCGCTAATGCTCAACAACAACCGAGCAACTCGAAGCCGGTTGTTCGTCAAAATAATATGCACCCGTACGTAGCCCTTGAGGAGAGGCAAGGACGTCCTTACTCATTTCCCCGAGATAAAACGAGAAGGTTATTCGAGCTGGCGTTGCGCAACCAACTCATAAATATGCCGGATCCAAAACGTCCGTCGCAACCAAATGATGTCAATGAGCCCAACTACTATCCTTATCATCGAGTACTGGGTCATCCGATCGAAGATTGCTACGTCTTCCAAAATTGGCTTGAAGACCAGTACCAACAGGGCAACTTCGCGTTATCCGATAGATGGAAGGTGAATCCGCCACAACCTCACACCTCTAAGAGGACGAATATGCCAGGGGCAACGTGCTCTCTCGTCGAGGAAGCCCCATGGGAGGTTGTGCTATCTACTAAGACAAAGAGGATGCTAAACGATCTTCAGGCATGCCCAGCGATCAAGTGGAAGAACCCGTTGGAACCGCAGGTCATTGAGGGGATGTTGAAGCCACGTCCAACTCCAAAGACCGATGGTGGTGGCCCAAGCGCTCATAACCAGCCGTCAAAATCTTCGAAGAAGAAGAAGAAGAAATCCAAGAAGCCTGTGAAGCCTGGTGACAAGCGTACAGACTTGCAAATTCAAATTGATGCGCTGGAAGAATACAACCAGAAGGCACGGACTCCCATTACATTCCAAGAGTTCCTCAATCATGTCTTTCAAGAGGAAGATGAGGGAGAAAGTTCATCTGATGAATCTGAAGAATACGTGGCGAGCTGCCATGTGATCTCTCATTCGTTCATAGACGATGAGGAGACTCCTTGTACTGAAACGCTGGGGGCAGATCCTGAACCAAAAATTCTGGGGCCATCGAATGAAGTAATTGACGCATTCTTCAATGAAGCTCTCTTAAAAAGTAAAGGTGATCGGGAACGCGAGGCGGCTATATTTGAAAGGGCCAAGCGCCAGCGACTTGACGAAAGAGCTGAGACACTTCCGCTGGAGCAAAATACATCCACTACGGACAAAAGCAAATTCGAGGTGAGGAAAAGGTTTGCTAAGGCCATATTAATGGGCATGAAGCTACCATCCTCCGAAGAAAACATTACTGGTGAAGTGGAAATGCACTCCTCCTATTGCTTATATCATCGGAAGATTTTGCACCCTACTGAAGAGTGCAAAGCTTTCGATAGATGGTGGCAAGGATATGTTGCTCTTCGACAACATTTTAAGCGGGAGAAGCGCAAAACTCGTCAGGAGCGGAAAAATAAGACCGAAGGGTTTAACAGAACTACCAGTGATTGTCGCATGGTTAACGCTGGGGGATCACAGGTGCCTACATTCGGGAGCGATTCTGATGAGGATCTGGAACTTGCCCCTCTCTTTAAAGAGTCCACTTCGGGAAAAGAAGAAGAGCCGAAGGTTTGCGAAAATATCCGGCTGCGTAATCGGACGCTGCCTGAAAAGAATCTCGGACCCTCAAACAGAAAAGATAAAGGGAAAGAAAATGTCTCTGAAAATATCGTCTTAGATGACCAAGTTCTGGAGGAGCTAAGTGTCAAGGACCCTCCGAAGAGAAATAAGGCCAATTACAACGTCTCAGCGCATCTGAGGAAACTACCCTCGCAGCTCAGCATTCTTGACACCCTTTTGCTATCAAAGGAGGCGAGAGATTCATTAATCAAGGTACTACGGGATCCGGAACAATTCCAAGCTTTCCTGGCTGAAGAAAAGATGAAAGATGAATTGGAGGAAGTGCACACGGCCGATGTCGCTTTTGGGGATGAAGACCTTCTCCTTGGGACGTGCGAACACAATCGCCCCCTTTATGTCTCAGGATACTGTCACGATATAAAGATAGGCAAAATCCTGATCGACAATGGATCCTCCGTTAACCTCCTCAATGTGCGGGTGTTAAAAAAATCTGTATAAGCGTCCAGCATCTTGCTCGGGATAAGATTACCATCTCCGGGTTCGACTCCCAGTCATCAAGGACTCTTGGGTCTGTGATACTAACACTACGCTTTGGGCTACTCGTCACGGATATTAAGTTCCACGTCATAGACGCCAAGACATGCTACAACGCTTTGCTCGGCCGACCGTGGTTACACGAGTACAATGTCATCCCTTCTACACAACATCAGTGTATGAAATACGCTAAGGATGGTCTCGAGTATACCGTGGCAGGAGAACTGAATCCGTTTTCCGTGAACGAAGTCCGCAAATATGAAGATGCCAAATACTTCTTACCGAATTTTGAAGACACGGAAAGGTGTCACAAGCCGGAGAACAAAGATAACGCCACCATCCCTATTTTCGGGAGTGATACCGAAGAGGAAGAGGAGATAGTTTATTCGGGTCCGTCCCAATACAACAAGCCGGGACCATCTGCTCCTACGCTGATCTTTGGTAGTGACTCGGAAGATGTGGTCCATGCTGTATTCTCTCCTCGGCCTTCAATACGAACGTCCGCTGACAAAGAACAAAGTCTACAAGTCGCCATGGTGCCGCTTAAACACCGTAAAGAACTGGATGCACTTGATATTTACAATGTAGAAGAGCTGCAAACGTTCTATATCCCTCCCAGGCGAGAAGGAGAAAAGGCAATTCTATTCTACCGCTCTGAAGAAACCAGAGCAGAGAAAGAAATCTGGCATGGCGCGGATCCTACGCTTGACAGGCTTCAACCCATTCGTCTCCCCAGATATTATACAGAAGGCTTGAAGAGGCTGCTGAAGCGCCAGGGGATATCCTTCAAGCAGACCGTTCGAAAAGCCAAGTTCTATGACAAAGTCTGGAACGTTCCCGGGACACAACGCAAACTGCCTAATGGGAGAATGGAAACGATCGGGCTTGGATACATTCGGTCCAAGAAACGAGAACTACTCCACGGTTGCTACATCGTACATGACTTCGATGAAGAAGCGGATGCTCAATGGGAATATGCTAATCCTGAGCCAGTGAAAGTTCCAGAAGCAAAAGTGCCCAGTCCGTCATTCGAAGAACAAATGGACAAACTTATAAGGGAAGCTGGTCAAAAAGTTCGAGACGACCATAACCGCGAAATGACCATCTACGAGAAAGCCAAAACGCAACGCCTTCTCCAACAGGCCGTGAAAGATGAAAATGCCGCTCCTTGTCAACCTGTTCTAAAGAAGGCTCGAGAAGAAGCAGAAATAAGTCGAAAGGCGAAAAAGGCGCTCAACAGCAACGAAGCAGGACTAAGAGATCACGCAAGAGGGAATCGAACGGTTCCGATCTATCCCTCACAAGAAAAATGGGTCGAGCATACTCTTTTCCTCGGGACAAGACCAAGAAAATACTTGACTTCGTTTTAAAATATCAGATGCTTACGCTGCCGGAGTCTAAACATCCTGAACAAGAAGGCGAAGTCTCTCACCCGGATTATTGCTTTTATCACCGAGTGGTAGGGCATCCTCTTGAAGACTGCTTCACCTTCAAGAATTAGGTCGAAGATCAGTATCAATTTGGCAAGTTCGCTCTGTCCGACAACTGAAAGGTAGCGCCACCACAGAAGCACGAACCCAAGGCCACGGAAGAAGAACCAGTTCCACATTGGGATTGGAAGCGAATTCGTACTTGTCATGTGATAACCATATCAAAAGAAGAGCCCGAGAACATGGATGACCTTCCCTGGTGCTTTGAAAACAGCAACGATGAGGTGATCTCAGAGTTCCCACCAGCGCCGAAAGAGCTGGAAGATGGAATCCATACCACTGCAGATAACCTCAAGAAAATTGAGTTAGGGACGACAAACGACCCGCGACCAACATACATTAGTGAGCTGCTATCTGAAGAAAGGGTGGCTTCATTAAAAGACCTGCTTATGCAGCATAAAGATTGCTTCGCATGGAACTATTCCGAAATGCCGGGACTAGATCCAGAAATTGCTATGCATAAATTGGCGATATCCCCGGACGTCAAGCCGGTCAAACAGGCGCCAAGAAGAATGCGGCTCGAGCTTGAAATGAGTATCAATGCTGAAGTCAAAAAGTTGATCGACTCCGGCTTTATTCAGGAGGTTCAATATCCGGAATGGATCGCCAACATCGTCCCGGTGATGAAGAAAATGGGACAGTGCGCATATACGTAGATTTCCGGGATCTCAATAAAGCCTACCCGTAGGATGATTTCCCAGTGCTAGTCACTGAACTGATGATAGACATTACGTCCACTCATGAAGTTTTCTCCTTCATGGATGGCTCGTCAGGGTATAATCAGATAAAGATGCATCCTGAAGACCAGAAGCACACCGCCTTCAGGACTCCTTTGGGTATATTCTGCTACAAGGTGATGCCCTTCGGTTTAAAGAATGCCGATGCCACCTACCAAAGAGCCATGACGCAGATCTTCGATGACCTTATACATGAGATTGTTGAATGTTACATCGACGGCCGTGTAGTGAAAAGCAAATCATATGAGGAACATCTTGAGCATCTGAACACCGTATTTCAACGCCTTCGGCAATACAACTTGAAGATGAACCCTCTCAAGTGTGCATTCGGAGTTTCCTCGGGCAAATTCCTGGGATTCATCGTCCAACACCGAGGTATTGAAATAGATCCGTCAAAGATCAAGGCGATCATGGAAATGCCTCCGCCAATGACTCTCAAACAGCTGCGGTCTCTCCAAGGGAAGCTCGCGTATATACGGCGATTTATAGCCAACCTTTCAGGCAAGTGCCGTCCTTACAGCTACCTGATGAAGAAGGGAACCCCGTTCGTCTGGGACCAAAAATGCCAAAACGCGCTAGACGAGCTCAAGCAATACCTGCAGAACCCGCCGGTGTTGGCTGCTCCGGTCAAAAGAAAGCCCCTCATTCTTTATACAACCGCCCTCGAAGGTTCCTTAGGCGCATTATGGGCACAAGAGAACGATCAAGGGAAAGAAAAAGCACTCTACTACTTAAGTTGAGTTTTACTGGGGCAGAAAGCAACTACTCCCCCATTGAAAAACACTGCCTGGCATTGATCTTTGCGGTAACAAAGCTCAGACACTATGCGTTGGCACATGAAGTCCGTCTCATTTTGAAGGTGGACCCTCTTAAATATTTGATGTCGAAGGCCATATTGACGGGGCGACTCGCTAAATGGGACCTGCTTTTGATGGAGTTCTCGATAACCTATCAGCCTCTCAAGGCGGTGAAAGGCCAGGCCATCGCCGACTTCCTCGCTAAGCATCTGATACTCGCCGTTTCTCCTCTGAATTGCAATCTTCCAGAAGAACACGCGTTTGATGCGATCGACGGTGGTGATACCCGATAGGAGCTTTATTTCGATGGAGCATCTTCCGTGAAGAAGCGCAAACAAAGTACCTCTATAATCAAATCGGGGGTAGGACTTATCTTTGTAACTCCACAAGGAGGGATAATGCGCTTTGCTTTCTCTCTGACGGAGCCGAGGACAAACAATGAAGCCGAATACGAAGCTTTGATAGCAGGCCTCGAGATCACCATCGACATGGGAATTGAAAACCTCCTCATATATGGAGATTCTCAACTAGTCGTTAGTCAAGTAAATGGCGACTACCAGACGTGCAAACCAGAGTTGGTGAAGTACGGCGAGAAGGTGCAGCAACTGTTGGCCCAAATCCCTTCCTATACTTTGGAAAACATACCACGCGTGGAAAACAGCAAAGCGGACGCATTGGCCAAGCTCGCCAAGGAACTGGCTGATGAGAACCTCGATGACGTAAGAATTGTGGTACAAAGCCGTCGGGTGCTTGCCCCAGCAAAAATATCTCCGGAATCACCCAAAGAGATGGGAGCAACTGAGCAGACGACCCTACAAATAAAAGATCGGGAAAATACCGAGGATTGGAGAGAAGTCTTTATAGACTACTTCAAATACCGTTGAACGCCCGAAGATGCATCCTCAAGACATCAGCTTATGAAACGAGTTTTGTCTTTCGCCTTCGTCAATGATACTCTGTATAAGAGGTCATTTGATTCTCTGTGGTTAAGATGTCTGAGACCTGACGAAGCGAAAAGAGTCGTCCAGGAAGTTCATGACGGACTCTGTGGTTCTCACCAAGCAGGCCCGAAGATGAAGCTGAAGATCAAACGGATGGGCTACTACTGGCCCACGATGATTCAGGACTGCCTTGATTATGCGAAGCAATGCCACTTATGCCAAATCCATGGGGACTTCATCCACCAGCATCCAAATCCGCTACACCCAACGGTGGCTAGCTGGCCATTCGAAATGTGGGGAACTGACATAGTCGGCCCCATCGAACCAGCATCTTCTAGAGGACACCGTTTCATCCTGGCGACGACTGACTACTTCTCCAAATGGGCAGAAGCAGTACCGCTGAGGGAAGTGAAGATGGAGAATATCCTCTATTTCTTCAAGACGCACGTCATATATCGGTTTGGAACTCCGCGACGGATCATCTCCGATAACGGGCCAGCCTACAGAAACCATAAGATCAGTCGTTTCGCGCAGCAGCATAACATAGACTGGAGATATTCCTCGGTTTATAATCCGCGAGCTAATGGTCTAGCCGAGGCCTTCAACAAGACCTTGACAAAGATCATGAAGAAAACGGTGTCCCAAAATAAGAAGGACTGGCATGAGAGACTGCAAGAGGCTCTTTAGGCGTATCGAACTACGTTCAAGACAGCCACAAACACAACGCCATATGCGTTGGTCTTCGATACAGAGGCAGTACTCCCCCTTGAGATAGAGTTACCCTCTCTACGAGTGGCAGTCCACTACGAGCTGACGGACGAAGAAAATGCTCACCTTCGGTTTGAGGAGCTTGACGCCCTTGATGAAACCCAGTTCATAGCGCAACAAAATCTAGAGGCCTATAAAGCAAAGATGACGCGCTCATATGAAAGATTGACCCGGCCGAGGACATTCCGCCAAGGCGAACTCGTGCTAGTGGTCAAAAAGCCTATGATCCCCAATCGCGCCAAGCGGGGAATGTTCGAGCCAAACTATGAAGGCCCATACATCATAGACAAGGTCTACCAGGGTGGAGCCTATCTACTCATGGATATGCACGGTGAAAGGCCTTTCAGGCCAATAAATGGTCGATTCCTAAAGAAATACTACGCTTAGCGAGTTACTGCCTAGGTCAATGATAGATGACGACGACTATGTCCGCTCGCTATCTTCCTAAGCTCAAACTTTATGAGCAGTAGCCAACCCTCTCTTGGACGGACCGAAACGTCCCTAAACTAATGACGGACCAAAACGTTCTTAAACTAATAACGGAACGAAACGTCCCTAAACTAATGACGGACCGAAACGTCCTTAAACTAATGACGGACCGAAACGTCCTTAAATTATTACCGCAACATCTTTAGGCTGACGAGATGAATAAAAAATTATATAAAAATAAAATAAAAAATATATAAAAACGGTATGTCCATAAGCAAAATGGGCACGGATGAAAACCCGAAAGGGCTCCGTGAGTAAAAACAGCAGGACTACCGGCGAGTGTTCGTGAAAACCCGAAAGGGCGCGCCCTCGTTAAAAAAATATATATAAAAATAAAAGAATAAAAAAAAAGGTATGTCCATAAGCAAAATAGGCATGGATGAAAACCCGAAAGGGCTCCGTGAGTAAAAACAGCAGGACTACCGGCGAGTGTTTATGAAAACCTGAAAAGGCGCAGCCTCGTTAAAGGACACTTATAGGGTCCTCTCGACCTTGTAGGGAGAAATCACCCACGTGAGATCCTTACGACTCACAAGGGAGCAACACACTTAGGGATACTCACGATTCCTAGGGAGAAAATACACTTGCGAGATCCTCACGACTTGTAAGGAGAACTCTCTTATGGGACCCTCACGGGTCATAAGATTTGAAAGTCTTAAGTTACAGAAACCTAAACCTGTGCTTAAGCAACCCCCACATCGATATTGCCCTACAAGTGGTTCAATACCAACCCTTATATACAATCCACGGGCGCGAATAAACATTTCCCTAACCAAGTTTCATCCGTGATTGGGGGATATGTGCGCATGATGAACGACCCTTGTAGGTCCTCTCGACTTACAAGGAGAAAACCCTCTTGTAGGATCCTTACGACTTACAGAGGAACATACACTTAGGAATCCTCACGATTCCTAAGGAGAAAATACACCTACAAGATCCTCACGACTTGTAGGGAAAAATACCTTTGTGAGACCGTTACGGCTCATGAAGTTAAAAGCCTTAGCCGACAGGACCTTAACCCTGTTCGCTAAGCCACCTTTGTTCAACATCGACGGAGGCAAATGATGATTCACTCCTGGCACCGAAATCGGTGTCTAATTTCAGGTTTACGGTGAGAAGCCGGTAGGCCGCACATGCATACGAAATAGCCGAAATGATAGGACAACTTGCAATAAAAAGCAGTAAGTAAAAACGTATGCATACAAAATAGCCGAAATGATTGGGCAACTCGCAATAAAAAGCAGCGAGTGAAAATAAAATAAATAGCCGAAATGATTGGGCACCGCAAAAAATAGACGAAATGATTGGGCAATCGCGACCTTCGCGATATAAAAGCTGAAATGATAGAGCATCGCGAAAATAAAACAAAAAAAATGATAAAACTTTGGCCCTACAGTTGAGATCACATAGATCCCTGTATACAATCCAAGGGCGCAAACAAAGAGAGAACCATACTTTCCCAACAGGCTCCGCCAGAAAACGAAGCCAAATCTCGACGATTCATCCCAACCCCGAAGAAACTAGTGTCTTCGGCAAATCCTTCGACTCGAGGAAACAAGTGTCCTTGACGAAGAAAATCCTGATTCGCGTCGACTCGCAGAGAAACCAGTATCTCCGCGGGAAATTCTCGATTCGTTTCAACACCAGGGAAACAAATATCCTTGGCAAATACCTCAATTCAGGGAAACAAGCATCCTTGATGAGAGCCTCCTGATTTGCGTCGACTCGCAGATAAACCAGTGTCTCCGCGGGAAATTCTCGATTCGTTTCAACACCAGGGAAACAAATATCTTTGGCAAATACCTCAATTCATGGAAACAAGCATCCTTGATGAGAGCCTCCTGATTCGCGTCGACTCGCAGAGAAACCAGTGTCTCAGCGGGAAATTCTCGATTCATTTCAACACCAGGGAAACAAATATCCTTGGCAAATACCTCAATTCAGGGAAACAAGCATCCTTGATTAGAGCCTCCTGATTCGCGTCGACTCGCAGAGGAACCAGTGTCTCCATGGGAAATTCTCGATTCGTTTCAACACCAGGGAAACAAATATCCTTGGAAAATACCTCAATTCAGGGAAACAAGCATCCTTGATGAGAGCCCTCTGATTCGCGTCGACTCGCAGAGAAACTAGTGTCTCCGCGGGAAATTCTCGATTCGTTTCAACACCAGGGAAACAAATATCCTTGGCAAATACCTCAATTCAGGGAAACAAGCGTCCTTGTTGAGAGCCTCCTGATTCGCGTCGACTCGCAGAGAAACCAATGTCTCCGCGGGAAATTCTCGATTCGTTTCAACACCAGGGAAACAAATATCCTTGGCAAATACCTCAATTCAGAGAAACAAGCATCCTTGATGAGAGCCTCCTGATTCGCGTCGACTCGCAGAGAAACCAGTGTCTCCGCGGGAAATTCTCGATTCGTTTCAACACCAGGGAAACAAATATCCTTGGCAAATACCTCAATTCAGGGAAACTTGCGTCCTTGATGAGAGCCTCCTGATTCGCATCGGCTCGCAGAGAAACAAGTGTCTCCGCGGGAAATTCCCGGTTCGTTTCAACCCCGAAGAAACCAGTGTCTTCGGCAAATCCTTCGACTCGAGGAAACAAGTGTCCCTGACGAAGAAAAACCTGATTCGCGTCGACTCGCAGAGAAACCAGTGTCTCCGCGGGAAATTCTCGACTCGTTTCAACACCAGGGAAACAAATATCCTTGGCAAATACCTCAATTCAGGGAAATAAGCGTCCTTAATGAGAGCCTCCTGATTCGTTTCGGCTCGCAGAGAAACCAGTGTCTCCGCGGGAAATTCCCGATTCGTCTCAACTTGCAAGATGAAGCCTCAGGCAGCAGGGATTAAAAACTTGTTTCCTGAACAATGGGACCATGCAAGTAGGTCTAAAACGGTCTCTTGCATACTATTCACGGGTCTCACTCTCCAAAGTCGAATTTCGACAAGGAGGGAAACAACCGCTTACGGGTCCTCTCGACTCGTAAGAGGGAAAAATTCTCTTATAAGATCCTTACGACTTATAAGAGAAAACGCACTTAGGAATCCTCACGATTCCTAAGGAGAAAATACACCTACGAGATCCTCTCGATCCGTAGGGAGAAAAGTCTCTATGAGACCCTCATGGCTCATAGAGTTGAGAAGTCTTAGGCAGCAGATCTGAACCTGCGGCCTAAGCCATCGCTATCTCTTGAAAAATCTAGACGCTTACTTTATTATCGGTCAAATGTGTTTATCAAGACAGCATGCTGATAATAAGAGAAAGGGAAAAAACAAAGAAATAGTACAAGACATTGCAAAGAAAAATGTGTATCTTTATTGAATGTAATCAAGTACAAGGTGAAGCGTACAAAAGAATGAAGAATGGATACATATTATTTACAAAGAAAATTTTTACAAGTAGCTAGATACAAGGGGAATTACTGGGTAGGAAGCGTCTTGCATAACTCTAGCAATTGTTCGCGCACTTCTTTCCCCCCTTTCTCCTGATCGGCCACCACTGCCAGCTCCGCCTCCACTTGGGCCCGTTACTGCAAGACAGATGCAAGCTACTCCTTGACGGCCTGATGAGCAGCTTCGCGGCCTGGGGTGTCATGCTCGGCGACATCAAGCTTTCGCTTCAAGTTTAGCCCATGAGAGATGCGCTCCAGGAGACCCTCAAAGATAGCCTTCACTTGGGCAGCATTCGCCTCAACCTCAGCACGCAGACGAGTCGTCTCGCTCGAGGTCTCTTAGCATTCCCTCAGCCTTAAAGCTGCTTCTTGTTCTAAGTGGTGAACGTAAGAAGCGCTTTCCTCAATCCATGCTGCTCTTTCATTGCTCGCGGCTAAAGTCTCGGGGGCGGGACGCGTCGACTCCAACTGATGCAGGCGAACCTCGATCTCCCTACAATGGTTAACCCAAGATGCGATGATGCCCTCGTCATGGAAATTCACGAGTATCACCAGCATCGGGTTAACCGCCGTAGAGAAATCCGCAGCAGACGTAGGGGTCTCATCTTCGAGCTCCTCAATGTAGTCTCTCAATATACGCAAACTGTTCGCGGCGCCTTTCGAAGATGGACGTCTCAGGTAAGGACCTGCCGGCATTGTGATGCGAGGCTCGAAGGGCGCCGAGACCGGAACGACAACTAAAAAAAAACAAGATATGATCAGATAACAGTTCAAGAGATAAAAAAAAAGAGGGAGTTATCAATGCGATAGTTGTTGTACCAGCTGCGGTAGATGACAAGGCCGGAAGGGCCGGTGGTGCGGCCGATCTTTCATCCCCTCCTTCAATTCGTAGCACTGCAGTCGGGACGAGAAAAAAGTTAGAAGTAATTCCATCAATGAAAAAGAAAGATATCAATGGGAAACCATACTCACCAGCGCCACTAGAGGAAGAAGCGAGTTCAGATGGGAAGGAGAAGTGTGGGAGTAACACCTGATAGAGATGGTCAAAAAGCACTCCTGAAAGACACAACAGTATGACTTTAGTACACAAATTATACGTCTGAAAGATAAGATTAATAAGTCGCAAACCCATACCTTCCAACATCTTCGATGGTATGAGAGAGGGTTGAGAGGTGACCACCGCCAAGGCAATAGTTGAAGGCGCTCCTTCGAGCAATGGGGCATCGGCGCTGGCTGCACCTGCGTTACGAACAAATGTGAACTTGTCAGAAAGGATTGTAAGATAAAGAGGACTGTAACTTGGGATTTACCTGATGAACTGCCGGCCGAAACGGAGGCGACTCCCTCCTCCATCGACATGAGGCCACCGCCCGTGGCCTCATCACCCGACTCAATGGGGACCGTTGTCATGCTCGCAAGGCCGGGAGACGGCGGGGGACCATAGGCAGGGAGGGCTATGACCGGAGCATTGCCATATTCCTGAGAAAGAGCGGTTGGCTCGTCCTCAAGAATCATGTCTACCTCACCCGCTACTCCCTCGGGCTCAGCAGTCGCGGTTGTCTCGTTCACCGTCACCACGAGGTCATCGGCCTCAGGCACTCCACCCGCTGCCACCTCGGGCTCAGCAACAACCGCTTGCTCAGGCATAGTGGACATGACCAGTTCGTCAGCCACTATCTCGGGCCCAGCAATCCCAGTTGTGTCTTCCGCCACCGGCTCGTGATCGACCAATGCCTCTTCCCTTAGCCCCTCAGGTTCGACAGTCTCCGCCTCCCCCTCGGTTGGGCTTGGCCCTGCAGGGTAGAACGTATAAGAACCGACAGCTTTATAAGTCTTACAACAAAATTCTGAAAGAAGTATTACCTGAGGTAGACTTGTCGTTAGCCTCCCTATTGGCGCGAATCGCCTGTCTATGAGCTGTAGACAAGGCAACCGGGGGCTCTTCTGACGGAGTATCGGCACGAGGAACGGTGCTTGGGCCCGCTCCAATGGCCAAGGCAGCTCTGCGTGCCTTTGCTTCGCGCCTCGACCGCTTCCTTTCCTCCCGGGCTGTCGCGATGGACCTCTTCGACGCCTCTTTCATTAAGGCGTCGTCGTCCTCGTTCAGAGATGCCTCCAGAGCCTTTAAGGCATCTCTCATCGGCACTTTAAGACGGACCTCCCGCGGTAGCCCTGAGGAAGCAGGAACATCGGCAGCTGGCAGAATATCCGCGTCACTTGGCGGGAACGGCATTGAGGTTCCTGCGATAAAAAGGGAGAGGTTAGATTGACCATAACACAAGGAAAATGAAAACTTGATGAATTCAAACTTACTAAGGCCTAAAGACGCTCTTAGGCGTTCCTCTTCTTGGAAGGTCTTGAGGGAAGCGGCAATGGCTTCTTCAGTGGTGATGCCTGTTGGAAGAAAAAGGGGAAAAATGTTAGTCAAAGGCAATAATAAAGATATGATGCAATAGAAAATGCGACTAGTGATTACCTGATGCCGCAAGCTTAGCCAGCCACGCATCACGCCTCGCCAACCGCTCTGAAGCTTCGAGGGCGGCCTCCAAATTTGTGTCATCCGGCGGCATGACTAATCCCTCGTTAGTCCCATATTCACTCAGGCCCTCAGCATAGGGAGCGTGGGGTTCTTGACCAAACACGACGTCAGCGGCGAAGAGCGACTTCTTTTTCTTCTTCTGCCCGCCAACCCTAGGTGCCCCCAGGATCGACTTATGCTTGGCAGCAACCTTAGGGCAGCGGGTCCCAATGTCCGCACCCACGCCAGACTCCGGTGAGGCTACAACCACTGTCTCCACTGGAGCACAGGGCGCTGGTAGTGCATCCGTAATATCAAGGAGCGGCAATTCGTGTGGGGGACTCTGCGAACGCGAGGGTCCGGCTCTGGAATCTTTTAAAGGGGGAACTACCGGGGGTCCTTGGCACCAAAGGAGCGATGCGGTCGCTACCTGGAGGTGCACCCTTACGGTCGACCAGCAACCGCCTTTCCTCCTTTATGACGGCTCCCGTCGAATGACTGTACCATTCTGTATATAGCTTGAGGAGTCGTGGGACGCAAGCCGGTTCACTGATAAAGAAGTGGGAGCCCGTGTTTAGACGCATGAAATGATGCAGCGTGCTTTCCATCCCTTCTTCGGTAGCAGCATGTTCCGATAAGAAAGCCTCCAGCGGTACCCCTTTATTGTAGCTCAGTTGTTGGGCGAAACGATGCGGGTTATATCTCATGAAAATCGCCGCCCCGTTCTGCCTAAACACCAAGAAGCCCGGTCTGATAGAATATAAGTGGAGGGTCTCCCGGGCCGTCAAAACTGAAGCTCCATCCTTGAAAGTGTCTTGCAATGGCCGCACTGCAGTGGTAGACGCCTTTCCAATAGTCAACACCTTGTCGACAAAAGACACACCGTCTCCAACGGTGTGGGGGCGAAGGAGTAAACCCCTGGCATTTCGTAGCGATGGACTCACAATTGATGCGCCAATCAACTGTATGATGCGAGGGAAGCTGGACCTGTCGTAGAACGAGGGCCTTTTGTGCATGCCGAAGACACCCGATGTGTGTAGCTCGAGCCACGATATGAAGTAGTGCATCAGGAAGATCACGTGCAGTACCCCGGGCTCATTAGCATCCGCCGCTCGACTGAGGCCATGGTACAAATATGCCAAGCCGGCTATCCCAACGGCTACCTTTACCCCGATCGTCATCCGGTGAGCCGGGTAAAAGACAGAGGGCCGCATATGGCGAGAGTGCATTGGGAGCGCAAACCAACTCAGCCATAGCCCAAGAAATCCTAAAAAGAAGGCCTCCTCGTCCATCTCAGGGGCTACAACTTCCGCAAAAGACATGGCCGGGGAGTTAGGAAGGAAAAAACCCTTTTGGTCTATTTCCTTCGTCGGTAGGTTATCCAAACCTAAACCGAAAGGGTCCTCGAGGGTGGCAAACTTGGCAGCTTCTGCCGATAGGACACTTGGGTGAAGGAACCGGGCGATGAAATCCTCAAAACTAACTCCGCGACTCCCATGCTCGATGAAAAGGGCTTCGTAGATGTTCAACACCTTGATCAAACTTGGGAATTGGTGTTGAATAGCATTCTCTGGCGTGAGGCCCCTTATCGCCGGCTTGGCACCAAAGACATACTCGTCTGTCGGAAGCAACTCCTTATTGTGCTCCCCTATAACCAGTAAATCGGAGAACTCTGTGAACTCCTCCAGAGAAATTGACACTTCCCGATCCATTGCGAGTAAAGTGTGGGTGGGGATGTTCCACTGCTCCAAGAAAGCCTTGAACCACCAGGTGGGAAGCGTGGGATACTGGAAGAGGGAGACATAAACCGCAGTGTACAATCCTAATCTTATCAACTGCGACTTCTTCGCCGACAGGATATACCGGGCCCACGGCAGGTAGCCGATCGGGTGGCGGGGGATCAGACCTATGTTATATGATTGCCCCCAAGGTCGCACCTCGCCTTGACAGATACGGCGTCCTAGGATATCCAAAACCATAGGACGCTGGACCGGGATCGCATCTATGGCTGGATGAAGAATCCCTTCGAGGTCCAATCGACCATCTCCACGGCATACTGCACCGGGGGTGGGCTGGCATAGTGGATCGCCGTAATAGGTTCTGACGGCACTGCGCACGTGAAGCTCCGTCGACCCATGATAATTTGATTATACCACGACCCCCAAAGGTGGAGACTCTTATATTCCGGGTCGTGGTCCTTGATCATGGCTAGGACTTCGCAGTCCAAGGGCGCTTCAGGAAATCCCTCCTCCGAACGAGTGAACGGGAACGAAGTGTCGAAAGACATAGTCACTGCAAGGGAAAAGAAATTAGCCGTTAGTGTTGTAATTCCAACGCTTGGCGTTTGAAAAAATTCATGAATTAAATTAATTAAATTAACGATTAATTAAATTAAAGATTAATTAAATTAAAATTAATTAATTACACCATACAGCAGTGCAGTGGGTAGGCGACCGAAGGGGGACCCACAAAATCTGGATGACAATACGTTAATAAGACAACCCCATCATTAGATGAGATTGTCAGTTAATCCCCAAGAAAATATTCCCATTAATAATAAAAAAATCCCTAGAGACAAGGAGAAAATCTCCTCTTTCAGAGCAAAGCTCTGTCACAGAGTGACACTTGTCAAACTCTGGCCTCAGGGGAATAAGATTCCATAAAAGAGCCTAGCTCTGTGATGATGATGAGAAAACCTATTTAAACTCCTAAAGAAATTAAAAATTTTGAAGACTCTTAGGAGTTCTTCACTTTTAGATCAAAAAGATCTATTTTTGATCCATGAGCAAAGCTCTGCTCATGGGTTAAAACCCATGAACAAGATCTCTGTATATCTATGGATTCGTGAGAGCAAAGCTCTGTTGGTGAAACCCCAAAGGGGATTTCTTTAGATCAGAAGATCTATGAGAGCAAAGCTATGTTGGTTAATTAAAATTAATTTAATCTAAGATTAATTTTACCTAAAATTTTTCTAACTTTGGGAAATGAGAGCAAAGCTCTAGAATTCTGGAAACAAGAGCAAAGCTCTGAAGTTCTTAAGTGAGAGCAAAGCTCTGGAAATCGAAATCTAGAAAATGGTGAAGATTTTCTAAGGGCCAGAGGTCCTATTTATAAGGCGCTTGCGCCCCTTCAGCTCACCCGTTGATCCAACGGCCAAGATCTTGCCACCGCTGCACTCACGTGCGCGCCACGTGAGTGCAATGGTGGGGGGGGCATTTGTTTGCCCCAATCAGAGCAAAACTCTGTTTGAATTTCAAAATTCAAAATTCGAAGAAACGCTTCAGATTCTTTGCGCTGCGCGCAACGCGCCACGTGTCAAAAGCTGATGCATCATCGCAGCGCCCAAGGCAGCGCGCCCAATCAGAGCAAAATACTATTTAAAACAAAATTAAAGGAAGCAACGCTTCAGTTGCGCAAGCGCTGCGCTGCGCGACACGTGTCAGCGCCGATGCGCTGCGCCGTGCGCTGCGCCGTGCGCTGCGCCGTGCGCGACACGTGTCAGCACAGATGCGCAAGCGCAGTTGCGCTGCGCCGTGCGGGACACGTGTCAGCGCAGATGCGCTAGCGCAGTTGCGCTGCGCGACACGTATCAGCGCAGTTGCTCTGCGCTATGCGCTGCGCGACACGTGTCAGCGCAGTTGCGCTGCGCTTTGCGCTGCTTGACACGTGTCACACGGTGGGGCGTTTGCGCCAAACAGAATTAAATTCGAGTAAGATTTTTCTGTTCTTGTTAAAACAAGAAGATTGCCTTCTGTAAAACAGAAGCCCTTGGATCAAAGATCGAACGGGGGGGAAAATTCCCCAAATCACTCAAAGAAAGATCTCTTTAACAAATTTATGGGCACTATATAAAGGCCCCTAGACCCCAAATCAAAGGCATCAACATTGTGAGAAATCAAGATCATCATTGAGAACTTTGAAGAATTGGAGAGAATTCCTCAAAACAAAAAAGGTAAAAACCTTAAGAAAAAAAGAGAAAATTCTCTTATGAACAGATCATTGATCTGAGAACAAGATCAATGATCTTCAATAAGAAGAAAAATAAGCAATAATACGTGCTTTGCATTTTTTTATGAACCACTGGTTCCCTGAAATAAGAAAAACAAGAGAAACTTGTTTTCTTTGATCTAAATTAGATCAAGAAAACAAACAGTGCTTTGCACTTTTTTATGAACCATTAGTTCTAGAATTTAAAAGATTCTCAAGTTAATAGTGCCTTGCACTTGCAAAACTGCACCGTTGCGCTCTTGGGTTGGCGCAAGCCACCAGAGAGCGCCACGTGTCAGCATCTGAACCATTTGCGCTATGCGCTTTTGAAATAGAGCCTTGCTCTCTGAAACTGGCGCAACTCACCAGCGTGCCACGTGTCAGCAGCGCAAGCGCAGCGCGCTGGCCCAGCGCATTGCGCTTGCATGACACGTGTCATCACCACAAGCGCTTGCGCTTTTTTATTGGCGCAAAGCACCTGACAAATGCAATGCATTTCTTTTGCTAAAGGGCCAGGCCCAAATTAAAAAGACCTAGTAGGCAAAAATAAATTGCAAAGCAATAAATGGGCAGAGCCCACGTAAAATTGATGTTCTGCATCTTTTATAAAAGGGCAGAGCCCAAGTAAAATTGATGCTCTGCATCATTTATAAATAGGCAGAGCCCAAAACAAATTGATGCTCTGCATCCTTTATGGGCAGAGCCCAAATAAAAATAAAAAGTAATGCAATGCATTATTTAAACATGGGCAAAGCCCTAGCACAGGTCTAATAGACCAAAAATAAATAAAAGCATTGAATATTTTTCAACTGGACTTAGCCCAATCATGGCCGTAAGTCCTCAAATTAAATTGACTGAGCACAGCTGCTCTCTTAAATCAATTTACGACCGGTTCGAGGGTACATCTTCGAACTCCTTTGACTCATATCGTTGTAATCCTTCAACGACGTCAGAGAAGTGACGGGTCCCGACAACCACACAACAACACGGACTGTGGGGTCCTTAAACTCATGGACTTAAGCGTCCTTAAACCAAAAGACGGATTGTGGGATCCTTAAACCCGCGGACTTATGCGTCCTTAAACTAAAATACGGACTGTGGGGTCCTTAAACCCATGGACTTAAGCGTCCTTAAACTAACCATGTCCCTAAACTGGAATATGGACCGCAATGTCCTTAAACTACCTATGGACCACTACGTCCCTAAACTGGAACAATAGAGCCCCCAAATGCTCTTCGTCGGATCCAAGCGATCCCGTTAAGTTGATCTTAGTCTCAAATCGGACTAACGTATCCTTAACGAACGTTTAAGTCGATCTTAGCCTAAATATGTCTAACGTATCCTTAAACTAAAACACCAAAACCAAATCTAAGTAAATACGGATTTGGACTAATCGACGTCCTACGGGCGACGGCATCACTTAGTCTCCGTATACAATCCACGGGCATCCAAAAACAAAACAAACACACACGACACGAAGTGAAATTCTGGAGAAGGAGAAAGTTGTTACCGCGATGCGATAGCGTAATTAACTGCAGGGGCTTGCGCCTGCAGGGAAGAGCGTCCCCACAATCAAAACCCCCTCAAACGAGGGGGAATCTGACGAAGTCTGCTACATCGGCCGCATCCGTCTAAACCTCTGATACACGGTGCCATAAATCAACTTGGCATCTTCGGAGAGGTAGACAGATAAAACCATATAGCATCTGCCCCGAATCTCAGGCCAGACGTTCACCGCGTTTCTGTGCGTCATCTTTCGGAGGGGAACACCTACCTTTCGGCACCAGCCTATGGTTTGGAAGAAGACTATCCAATAAGCGCAATAGGTATACTCTCCTAATCCAAGGAGCCCTCGCAACCTGAGAGAAGGTAAAGGAAAAAGGCAGCTGAATAGTCCTGTTCAATTTCTCCAGAACCGGAAACCATCCTCGAATCTAAATAAGTTTCTTCGAGTTCGTACGTAACTATATGATGGTCATATCCAATAAATGTGGATCTTAGTAATGATACGGAATGTTCCGGATAAATGCAAAGGGTAAAAGTAGGAGCGGCAATGATATATACGACTCTGACAATCCAAAAGCCAAAGTGTTTTAAGAAGGTTCGGTTAACTTGGTTCATGAGTTTTAGTTTAGGTCGGGTCAAGGTAGCTGCCAAAGAGAGAGAGAAAAGAAATACTCAGCGTGCACTCTAAACTAGATTAGATTGGTTATTTATTTATCTAATCAGTATGTCTCCCACTATTTTCTCGAATTCTCCTCCAAACCTAAAAGGAGAATTAGTCGGGATCATCTAAAATCACCCGAGAAGTAAACCTACTCATCAGTGGGAATCGGGATCCAACTATCATCGCGTGATAACTTGATGGAATCCACTCAAGTCACCACACTCCAGAAGGTATGCGCATGCCTGGAAAGTTTCCTGTATGTTTGAAACTCCCGATGTGATTTTTACCCCTAGGACCTAAGTGACCTTGACAAGGTCAACAAGTAAAAAGGTCCTAGTAAAGTTCAACCCGTCATTATCCTGATTGCATTAGACTCACCCGTATAGACCCTTGATAAGGTCAACAAGGTCGAACGACTGTCCTAACCAATCCACATATCCATGCGACAGAAAAATATTACAGAGCTATCGTACACTACGCCTTGACAAGGTCAACAAACGCTGCACGAATACTAAGCAATACTAATCTGAAATGACGGAGGGCTATGGCTGGTTTTTGGCGAAAAAACTTTAACGTAATGAACTTGATCTCGTTAATGGAATCCAAGTGGTTTTACAAATATATAGTGGCACAAACTTTTGCTAAAGAAGTCACTCCCTGTAAAAGGATCTCGGCTCTTTCCTCGTCGAATGAGGTGCAGAATATTCCAAACTGAATACCACGATGCAAAGAAAAAGAATCGACTATAGTGAAGTTATTACGATGACGCAAACTATCGGCCAAGGGGTCACTCCCGATGAAGGGATCTCGGCCCTTGCCTCGTCGAATGAGGTGCGGGGTATTCATAAACGAATACCACTGTGCAAGACAAAAGTAAACGTCTGTAATGTCTGTTTTCAAAAACTTAGTTCCAACAATATCAAATAGGTTTGTTTTATCATTGCATTGATCAGAATCAACGCAGCCCCATCAATTAAACATATCATACCAGATAAAGGAACAAAAATATGATGTACGTATATGCCACCCGCATTCACCACTGGGTCCCGTCATCACCCGTTAGGTTACTTAACTAACAGCAGAGCGGGAATTGGACTAGCGCGGGTGCAAAACATATACAACATCTACCAGTATATATATAAAAAAAACGTTCCAGGCACGATATAAAGCAACAACACAAAAGCAACACAGAATCTCAGCCAAACAACACAGAGTGGGGGATAATCCTGGAGCCTCGGGTTTCACTTGAGCCGCAAATGAGACCCGACGTTCCATGTCGGGTGGATAGCCTGTGCAATGAAAACCTAGACCCCTACGAGTGCAACAAGTTACCCGCCAATATCAGAAGTGAGGCAACCCCAATCATCAAAGTGAATGGGCCACCCAGCACTTCACAGAATCCGGTAACTTGAGCACCCCTCCGTGGGTCAACCTATACCCTCTACGAGTGCGGCGAATAGCTCGCCAATTCTAGAGTGAGGCCCCCTTCGTCACAACGCCATGAGATGCGGGCCCGTTTCCCTCTAGAACACGGCTATTCGTGCACTCCACCTTGGGGGTAATCCTAGTACAGAAAAGAAAATAAGTACAAGGGTGACATCGATCTCAACCCGGTCATGCCCCAAACAAATAATATACAAACGGGCAGTGACGGCAGTCCACAAGTCAGACGCTCTCCCCGCAATATCAAATATACAAAGGAAACTAAACTGTACTATCATTGCACCACCTGGCTATCCCCATTATAATCCAACCACAACCACAACACAACACAGAATATCAACGTGAATGTCATGTTCGCAACCCCGTCTAAAAGACATATAGCAATTAGACGATTTGTACCGCTCTAATGACATTCATGGTCGCAGAAAGTAATGTATGCACTGTAAACTTATGCATTTAAAATTTCGATCGACAAAAACTTTTCGTATTGGCCCCAAGTGCAATCCAGTACTCAACCAAATCTGGGCCAGAAAACAAAACATCCCAGAAATCACATTTTCAAACAATAGAAAAACAGAGAAATTTTTTATGCACAAAGGCCTCATAATGGCCGCGGAACCGCGTCACACATGTTTGTTCTGCCACGGTTCCACGGCTTTATGATGAGCTTGTGTGCCCAATTTTCTTCTACATCTCTAAAAACACCTGCACGAATTTTCGAGCCCTTGGAAATAATTTTTTGACAACTTTGAAAAATCAGCAGAAACTAGAAAAATTGAAATCATGATTTCGGGAATTTTTCTCGATCAATCTCTTAACCACGTAAGAACAAGCTAGATTAGGGTTAAAGGGTTGGCTCTGATACCATGTTGGGTTACGGCAGCACCCCGGTCATCAATCCGTGGCCAAATACAGAACAAAAATTTTCTAAACCGGCGCTACCGCAGATCGACCATTAACCCTAAACCTAGCATGAAATAAAAGGGGTTTGGAATGTTATACCGAATTACCCATGTCCTTCGGTCTTTAACAAGCTTCCCAAGCTCCTAGTGGCCACCATGATCAAGTTTGGTCGCCGGTCTCTTTCCATCGAAAATGATCCACCTGAGAGTATATGAATCGAGCTCCTACTTCATAACCGAAGTAATTAGGGTATCTAGTTTGCTAAAATAGATAGCCTAGAAGATGTAGAGTCTAATGAAGGATTAATTTGTCTCTAAACACCCTAGATTTCTCAACACATGAGAGGGTTAGGATGGAGGAAGAAGAAGAAGCCATGAGAGATGCGAGTGTGAAACTTTAGCTCAACTCAAGAAAGAGAATGGCTTGTTGTGTTGTGAGAGAGTGAGAGTGGAATTATCAACTTAAGAAAAATATTTCAAGTCGACCAAAATATCTCAAGTCAAGCTCACAAAAATATCTCACACCACAATTAACCATTTAACCTAAATGGTTAATAAACAAAATATCAAGCATGCTAGAATAGTGTTCCATGAGCCATCCTATGAGTCATCACATGAGCCATCCCATGAGTCACTAAATCAAGCATGCTTGAATTATCCTAAGCACACTCATCTCTCACCTCAATTAACCATTTAAACTAAAAAGGTTAATAAACAATAATGAGGTGTTATTCTTCTAGAAACAATATTGTAATAAATTACAAGAATGCCTCTCATCCGTATATACATACCCGTATCCGTATTCCGAAAAATACGAATACAATGAGATGAAAATAATCCAACAATATAATACTAGGATCCAGCTTAAACCAAAGCTCACTAGTATTATCCGTCTGAATCATGATACGTGCACAAGTGCACGTATATGATCGAACCCTGCCATAAAACCATACAGCCTTTATATCATTTCGCTCGAAGCAGGGAAACCCTCTGTGTGGGATTCTAAAGATTCATCAATATGCTGGCAGTGGGTTTAACCACAAGAACGTCAGCGCTACTAGCTGTACATAACGGCTACCCAGGTATTGTGCGAAAGGAATGCCGACGAGCAAACTCGTCCTGACCCCTACTGAGCCTGTCAGTGACAATATCCGTACAGTACGGTCTGTTCGTTTAAGAGTATCGCATATCGAGTCTAGGGGTGGATAAAGTCAAGCCCCTAAAAACGCGACATTTCATGTCGGTATGAAGCCCATCACAAACTGAGAAACTACTGATCCAAATCAGTAATTCTCGACTACCTGGATCAAGGATTTCTGGTGATGGCCACCCGTGCACTGCGCAACATCAACCCCCAATACCGGGAGAGATGAATCCCCGACGATCCGCTCTGCCTCCATGTGGATCGAGACTGTACCCAACTAAAATCTTTTTGCACGACTCATTTAAGCCGTGGTAGGGTAGTAATCAAAGCACAGTGAGAACTCACACGAGAAAAATGACGATCTCAGGTCGACAGACTAATCTGTACACATGTCACCTGGGAACTGCTCTCTGACAATAGGTATAATACCAACTAGCAGGTTCCCCGGCGAGTCCGTCCAATGTACTCATAACCCAATGAGCACATGCATACTATCTTAGGTGAACAAACTAACACCAATGGCTTGTGAGACTGGCCACCGTCCCTCGTCGGGATCTCGATCAGTATACACTAGTCTACTCTGGAGTATTGATGCCCAGTCTCGATACTCCCACGACTAGGGACATTTAAGGATATACTTATAGACCATCCAACTCCCACGTATATGATCGCCATCATAATGCTGGTAGTCAAGCAAGAATCCTATGGGCTCTATCAACATGTAATAGTGAACTGTAATGCCACGTAAAGCATGTACATGATGATAAAGACAAACCAGATAGCATATTATCATTTTGAGTAAGACTTTCTACCCGTATAGGTCCTCCCTCAATCATCTAACCGTGTGCCTGCGATTACAATAATTGACTTGAGGGCACTATAGCCAACATTATCTACATACAATATTAGAACAAGTTTGTCTGTAAACCCAAGGGAGGTAAACTAAAAACACTCCGAAATGAGTACATAAACTAGAGACTCTGAAACGAGTGAATAAACTACAAACTCCGAAATGAGTACATAAACTAGAGACTCCGAAATGAGTAAATAAACTAATAAGTGCTAAATTAAGACATCAGACACAGAGGAGCGCATGCAAAATTTGTGAATTCTTTATTCATAAATCGAAATGTTTAAAAGATACAGTTTACATTTATGTAAAGAAAAGTGGGAAATACAATTCTAGCAGTTAAGAAGGCGGGGCTTTCAAAAAACTGGCAACCTATTCACTCTCTTCCCGCAGCGCCTCCTCACGTTCCACTATTGCAGTCAGCATCGCTTCAACTTGAGCTCGTTGTTGTAAGCACGATGAAGGCTTCTCAGCAATTTCCTGCTTAGCAACCTCACATGGCCCGCTCGGTAAAATCGAGGTTCTACCTCAGCGCCATTCTTTTAGACAAACATTGTAAAGACTTTCAAAGATAACTTGCAGCTGCACGGCATTCGTTTCGACCTGGGCGCACAATTGGCTGGATTCGTCATAATCTGTCTCATGCTCCTTTCGCTTCAGAGCCAACTTTTGCTTAAAGTATTCAATGGAAGCGGCACTTTGTTCGATCCATGCGATCAGTTGAGCTTTCGAAGTTAACGCTTTAGGCGCAAGATGCTTGTGCTCAATCTCTTAGAGACAAGCCTCAATCCTCTTACAATAGTCAACCCAAATGCCGACGAAGTCCTCATTGTGGAAATTCACAAGCGTCGCCAATATAGGGTTAACCTCGTCAGCAAAGTCTACAGCAGAGGTGAGGGCTTCAACGTTAAGATCTTCGATGAACTCACTTAGCATCCACCTGCTATTCGCCGCACCCATGAAAGATTAGCGCTTAGCAAAGGGCCCTGCGGGCATAGAAATGCGAGACTCAAAAGGAGCCAAAGCCGATGCAGCTGATGCATAATAAACCACACACAAACAAGGGTTAGATTTCAACCTTAAAAAATGATGATGAACGAGATCTACCATACCAGTTTTCAAAAGTGGCAAGTTAGGAAGCACGGGAGGCTCAACTATTTCTTTGTTCTCCCCCTCGAGTCGTAATACTGCGGTCAATACGAGAAAAGCATAGCAATAGAAAGTTTACTTGTAGAAAGATGAAATAAAAAGTGAAGAATATACTAACCAACGCCTGAAGGGATGTGAATTCTGATTGGAAGGCGAAGTGCGAGCTTAACATCTAGTGTAAGCGGTCAAAAAGCACTCCTGCAGGATTGCGACAATATATGGTAAAGAAATTAATCAGAGAAAATAATATCTACACTGAAACGAAGAAATGAAAAATCTTTACCTTCCCTCATTAGACCCGAAAGAACTCGGGGGGACACAAAAGAGAGGGGTGGAACCGTGACATTCGTGGCAACGACTGGCAGTAATTCTTCAGTCATCACAACATTGGGGTTTACCATACCTATATTAAGAATAAATGAGATATCAGTAGAGATGCCTAGCAGGATTAAAAACTCAAAAGTAATAGCTCAAGAAATACCTGATAGGGCAGAAACCACGACAGTGTCTAAAGCATCACCAGATATGACGGCTTCCTTGGTTTCAACCGGGAAGGTGGATTCAGCATCCACACCTTCGTCCCCTGAATCGATAAGGGCTGTTGTAATGCTCGCATCACCTGCCGATATCAGGGATCCACAAGGAGAGGAAGCGGCAGTCGGAACAGTCCCGGATTCCAAAAGAAGGTCTGCCACTTCAGGCTCTTCAATCGCCGGCACTTCACGCGCCACGTCACCACCTAAACTTGGCCCTATTTAAAAAATAAAAAAAGTGTTATAATTTGAGAAAAAGGTTGTTGCTAGGTTTCAACGAGGGACCGTGCACTGTTCTACCTTGAAGTAACCATTCGGCCTTTTCCCGAGCCGCACGCGCAATCTGCCTATGAGCAGTGGACAGGGCAGAAGGAACGTCCGCCATGGGAACGTCAGTCGGTCGAGCATCACTCGAACCGACTCATATGGCTATGTTAGCCTGACGCTCCCTTGCTGCAAGATTTTTGCGCTTCCTCTTGGCTTTGGTTGTACGAATGGATCTCCTCAGGACCTCCAACAGAGGAGCGTCATTGTCCAAATCAGACTCGGCCTCCGGATATGCAGCCACATCCATCATCGGCTGCTTCAGCGACACCACTCGTGGCGGCCCTGAGAGGACCTCAACTGTAGTCGGTGGCCCTGAAGGCCCCTCCGCACCATCACCCGAGGTTGGCATCATACCGGGAACAACATGATTTGTGGTGGTTCCTGTAAAAGAAAGAAGAAGGATGGTCAGAAGGTGAATAAAATAAACTATATATGTAAAGCCGTCGCGAAACGAATCATACCGAGAACCATGGAAGCGCGGAGCCTCTCCTCCTCCTCAAATGTCTCGAGGGACGCTAAAAGAGCCTCTTAAGTGGAAATTACTGTTAAGAGAAGAGCGTTAATAAAGCATGATAAATTCGTACAAAATAATATATACACAGAAAGGTGTAAATAGAATATACCGGACGCCGCAAGAGAAGCTAGCGCTGCTTTCTCATGGGCCAATCTTTCAGAAGCTTCGATGGCAGCTTGAAGATAAGTAGCGAAGGGAGCTTCAAACAGGCCATCGATGGTGCCGTATTCGGACAAGCCTTCACTGTAAGGAGCATAAGTCTCCTGACCAAATACAACATCAGCTGATAATAAGGATTTCTTCTTCTTCTTCTGCGAGACGGCACCAACACCCGATGATAAGAGTTTTTGCTTAACAGGCTTCTTCGGACGGCGGGTCCTGATCTCTGAACAAATGCCCGACTCCGGAGATGCCACAGGTACTACGGTCGCAGGAGCGTTCGGTCGAGGCCTATCTGCAAAGGCTCGCGGAACCACGACCACACTGCTCTCTCTCCAGGAAGGACAGACAACTTCCCTTCGCCTCAGTAGGACCGTGTGATTGCTAGCTGGAACAGAATCCTTGTGGTTAAGAAGCATCCGCCTTTCCTCCTTAATAACGGCCCCCGTTGCATGCTGATACTAGGCAATGTAGGCATTCGAGTCTTTTGTAATACGACTCGGCTCGCTGATCAGGAAATGGGACCCCGTATTCAGACGCATGAAATGGTGCACCGCGTTGCGAACAGCCTCCTCAGTAGTAACTGGATCAACAATGAACGCTTCGGGGGGAACGCCTTGGTTGTAGCCCGATTGCTGTGCAAAACGGTGCGGGTTATATCTCATAAAAAAAACTAAGGCGTTATGTCTGAATACCAGGAAACCTGGCCTGATCGAATACAAATGGACAATCTCTCGAGCCCTCCATACAGAAGCTCCATCCTTGAAAACATCGTTTAGCGGCTGGATCACTTTGGAAGATTCTTTGCCAATGGTCAGGACTTTATTGACAAAGGTCATGCTGTCCCCAACTATGCGCGGGCGAAGAAGCAATCGCCGAGCCTCCCGCTGTGTTGGGTCTGGAGAAAAAGTATCGACCAAGTGCATGACCCAAGGAAAATTGTATCCTTCATAAAATCTAGGTCGTTCATGCACACCAAAAGCACCCAACACGTGCATCTCGATCCATGAGGTGAAGTAATGCAGTGAGAGATTAACGGGCTTCACACCTGGCTGAGTGGTGTCAGTCACCAGACTCAGGCTATAATATAAGTGAGCCAGTCCTGCAATCCCAATGGCCATGCGCGTCCCCGCCACAATACGGTGAGCCGGATAAAAGATAGATGGTCTCATATAACGGGGTGCATTAGAAGTGCAAACCAGTTCAGCCACAAGCCGATAAACCAGGAAGAACGTATCCTCATAAATGTCTGGAGCGGCGACCTCTGTGAAAGGGACGATTGGGGTATCCGGAATAAAACAAATTGCTTTAAATCCGCATCCGCCGTTGGTAATTTGTCTAAGACAAATGCGAACGGATCATCGACCTTGGCGAACTTCGCGACTTTCTTCGATAAAGCCTCCAGATGAAGGAAACGAGCAACGAAGTCGGTGAAGCTAACTCCGTGACCCCCAAACCCTAAGAATAAGCTTTCATATATGTTCGACACTTTGATCAAGCTCGAAAATTTGTGTCGAACGACATTCTCTAGGGTAAGATCCATAACCACTGGTTCGGTAGCGAAGACATACTCGTCAGGAGGAAGTATCTCCTCATAATGCTCTCCTCTGACGGGTAACCCAGATATCTCTACAAATTCCTCCAACGATAATGAGACCTCCCAATCCGATAAGAGAAATGTGTGGGTCGGGATATTCCATTGCTCCAGAAAAGATTTGACCCACCACACATGAGGAGTATGGTAGTAAAATAGGGACGCATAGATCGCTGGATATAGCCCGGTCTTTAGTAGTAGTGACTTCTTGGCCGACAGAATGTAACGGGCCCACTGCAGATAGCCAGCCGGATTACGGGGAGTCATTCCTATCATATAAATCTACACCCAAGGACGCTATTCTCCTTAGCATATGCGACGCCCTAAAATGTCTAGGGCCATCGGTGGCTGCACTGGTATCGATACCATGGAAGGTTGGAGACGACCTTCCGAGGTCCAGCTGACCTTTTCTGCAGCGTAAGAGACCTACGGAAGGTCGGCATATTGAATCGACAGGATCGGTTCTGACGGCACTGCGCAAGTAAAACTGCGCCGACCCCGGATAATTTGATTGTACCATGACCCTCATAGATGAAGAGACATCTGCTCCGGGTCATAATGTCCAATGAGTGCAAAGACTTCTCGATCTGTAGGCGCATCGGCGAAGCACTCTCCGATCAAACGTAGGGGAAGGAAGAATCGGGAGCCATAGTACCTATAAAAAAGGGCGTTAATTATCGAAACAATGTTCAAGACTTTAGCAATTTCAGTACACCCAAATTTATACTATATTCTGGCATGTTAAAGTCACCACAGTTCAAAGAGAAAGGGCAAATGGGCCCCACAAAATCAAGGTAATGCCCCCCATCAATGATGAGGCAGGCACTCATTGTAAGAATCCAAAAGGATTCTTATTTAATGAAAAATTTCATTGAACTGTGGAGTTAAACTCCCAATATTCTTCGAGAAACGAGTTCTACACCAGATTCAAATCTGCAAGAAGAACCCTAAAAAGAAAATAAGAAAAAGGAATAAATTTCCCAAAAGAATTTTCAAAAGAATTTTCTCAGAAATCCCCTTGATAAATGGAATTAAATTCCAAACAACCCTCAAAGCTCAAAGTCACTAACAGGGTAAAAAAACCCTAAGATCTTTAAGACCCATGGTCTACCCAAATAAAAGTTTTTTTTAATATCTCTTAGAGATCATTCCAAGAAAAGACCAAAGCTCTGTTAATGGGTAAAAATCCAAAATAAAAAGGAAGTATTTTTATGGGTCATGATTCTTACCAAGTTTTTTGACAAAGTTCAACTCTAAGAGTTTCTTTGGGGCAGAGAGCTAAGCTCTGAAAAGAGAATTAAATTCTCAAAGAAGAAAAAAAGAAGATGATAGAACGGCAGTCATCTTAAGGGCCAAAGGCCCTATTTATAAGATGTGATGGGACGGTTTAACTCCCTAAAAGATCCAACGGTGGAAAAAGGTGACACCGTTGCACTCACGTGTAAGCTACGCGAGAGAAACGGTAGGGGGAATTTGTTTCCCCAATATTTAAACAAAGTAAAAGAGCAAAGCTCTGATGGAATTTAATGAGGCAGCGCCTCACGTGCTCTCTTCGAGGGCGCCAGCGCCAGAGCTAATCTTATAGGATTAAATCCTATAGTGGCGCCTCACGTGCTACTCACGCGGGCACCCGTGTGCAAAGCACAAGGGAATTTATTACATAAGATTAAAACTCTTCTATGGCACCGCACGTGCTTATCACGTGGATGCCAATGTGCAAAGCACAGGAATACCCGTCTTAAGAATAAAATTCTTAAGTGGCGCCCACGTGCACCACACGTGAGCACCGGCACCCAAGTAGAATTAAATTCTACGATACTCTCTGTTAAACAGAGCCGTTGGATCAAAGATCTAACGGAGATGATAAATATCAAAATATAGAATCAAATTCTATTAGGAGAAAATATCTCCCATATCTTTCTAAATAAGAAAGATACTCTCGGTTGGATCAATGATCCAATTTTTTGAATATTCTCTCAATTTTTCTAAACAAAAAAGTTTGCTCTCTGTAAAACAGAGAACACTTGGTGATTAAAAATCGCCATTTACAGAATAAATTCTGTATATGGGAGAATATTTTCCCGATCTTGTTAAAAACAAGAACAACATATTCTGTAAAACAGAAGTACTTGGATCAAAGATCCAACGGTGGTAAAATTCCACAAACCAATTATGAGACCAATTAAATCAATTGGAATCTCTCAATGAGAGATTTTCTCAAAACCAATTAGCAATTTGCCTCCACTATATAAAGGACCCCAGACTTCAAGTCTCAAAAAAAGGACAACGACTACCAGAGAGAGACCACGGATAGAAAGAATAGAAAATTCAATTCTCAAAAAAGAAGGGCTTCCTTTTCAAAACCCTAGGTAAAGAAAAGAGATCAAAATATCTCTATTACTTATAATATCACATCTAAGGGTTTAACCCTTATAAAAAGAACTTAGTTCTTTCTCTGGATCCGAGATCCACAAGGCAAGTCTCTCACAAGTTGAGAATTTAATTCTCATCGGTAAGATCTTATTCTTGAGAATCAAAGATTCAGGAAAGAAAAAATTTAAAGAGAAAGAAAAGGGAGTCCAGAATACTCCAGGAACTCGGTTCCTACAAATCAAGAACTTAGCTCTTTAAAAACTCAACCTAAAATCCTCAAATATGGTGATTTTAGCGGGCGTTAATGGTCAAAGCACCATTGATAGAGATTTAACCTCTCTGAAAATATCAACAGAAATTAAATATCCATATAAAAGAAACTAGCGCCTCACGTGCTTCCCACGTGGGCGCCCCTCTTTAACAGCACCTCGCCTCACGTGAAACACACGTGAGTGCCATATAAAAAGTGCTTAGTACTTCACATACAACCAAAACGGCTGAGTGCTCAGCACTAATTAGGCAGCACCCAGCGCTGCACGTGCTCCTCACGTGGGCGCCATAAAAATAATAAGAGTTCTAAGCACTCCATAAATAGCCAAAACGGCTAAGTGCTTAGTACTGATTGGGCAGCGCCCAGCGCCTCACGTGCTCCTCACATGGGCGCCACAAAGATAATAAGAGTGCTTAGCACTCCATAAATAGCCAAAACGGCTGAGTGCTTAGCACTGATTGGGCAGCGCCCAGCGCCTCACGTGTTCCTCACATGGGCGCCACCAAAAAAAGAGAGAGCGAAAAGTGCTTAACACTCCATAAACAGCCAAAATGGCTAACTGCTCAGCGCCTATAATTAAATGCTTCGCATGACACCCATGTGAGTATCAGAGCGTCAAAAAAAGTGCTTAGCACTTTTTCATAAAAAAAAGGGGATTGAACCAACAGAGTCCAAATAAGTGCTTAGCACTTCTGAACAAAAAAAAACTGAGCATGCAAAGCCCAAATTGGCTAAGTCTATAAAACTTTTTAGAGCTGAGCCCAAAATGCTCTGTTGTTTGGATGTTAAATAAAAATGATCCTTAAAATATTGCTATGTTGATCTTAGTCTCAAATTAGACTAACGTATCCTTAGTTAAAAAATAAATTGAGCCCAAATGCTCACATATTTAAGTTCATCTTAATGTCAAACCAGATTAACGGTCCTTAAATAAACCAATCCCAAATCTAAAATATACGGATTTGGACTGATCCGCGTCCTACAGGCGACGATATAAACTAGTCTACGGGCAACCAAAACAAACAAAAAACACACGACACGAAGTGAACTGCCGGAGCAGGAGAAAGTGGTTATCGGAATGCGATAACGTAATTAACTGCAGGGGCTTGCGTCTGCAGGGAAGAGCGTCCCCACAATAAAAAAAACCTCATAAAATGAGGGGGAATCTGATAATGTCTGCTACAACGGTCGTGTCTGTCCAAACCTTTGATATATGTTCCTTAAATCAACTCGGTATCTTCGGAGAGGTGGATGGATAAATTCAAATAGCATCTGCCCCCAAAATTCAGGCAAGACGATCTATCCCAGTTTGTCTCTGTTTTCGCTGATGAACACGTGGTAAGCAGGTATCAGTCAAACCCAGGGAAGAAACACTGGATAGTAGTGAAAAACATTCTTAAGTACCTGAGAAAGGACTAAAGAGATATTTCTGATATACGGTAATGGAGACCTCTAGATGGAGGCCCTTACTGATTCGAGCTTTCAGAGTGACAAGGATAAAAACAGGTCTATCTCGGGTTATGTGTTTACCATCAACGGAAGGACGGTTGGTTGGAAGAGTTCTAAATAGGACACCGTAGCAGACTCGATGATGGAGGCTGAAAATATTGCTGTCAGCGATACCGCAAAAGAGGCTGTCTGGATGAGAAATTTCATTTCTGAACTTGAGCTCGTGTTGTCTATTGTTGATCCAATACTTCTCGAAAATAATGGGGCTATAGCATTAGTGAAGGAACCACGGTCCCATCAGAAATCCAGACACATCTTAAAGCGGTATCACCTGATCAAGGATATCGTTGATCGCCGGAGGATCGAGATTCGGAGAGTAGATATCAAGGACAACACGGCGGATCCACTCACCAAGGCCCTTCCTCAGATACAGTTCAAGCGGCTATTCAAGATGATAGGTCTTCGATACGCCAATACATGGCCTTAGTACAAGTGGGAGATTGTTAGATATATATGCCCTAGAGGCCATTATTGTATATTACAGGATTGTATATTACATTTGGATGCTTGGGATATATATATATACATGAAAATCTTGCTCGATATGATAGTATACTCTATGGTTTGTTTTTATCTTAACATGTGTATATATTTATTATTACATATCGCTAATACATTTTGATAAAGCCCATAAGATCTTTGCTTGACTACCAGCGCTGTGATGGTGATCATACTTGTAACGACTCTGAAATCTCTGTATAGAACTTTTCCTGTTAATATACAGAAAAGAGTATTACAGCCTGTGTAAGAGTTATAAGTTAGAATTGTTTAAATAAAAGCAAGAAACAACTTGTAGATCACTGGTAAAGCCTTACACTGCTGTGACGTAGCCTGTGTGTTCGATTCCCATCAGACACAATTATTTTTTCTGATTTTTCTTTTTATTTTTGGAAGCCCAAAAGATTGCACGTGCAATACACGGGAAAATGAAAAGTTCAGAAAAATCAAACATGCGCAAAATGGTGTAAAAACAGAATTAATCATGTGGAACGAATCTCGAGGCCAGAGCTCGAGAATCGAGCGGCGGAATTTCCCTATGGGCTGGCACCGACAGCTGAGATACGCACAATGAACTCCGTGCTTTGCACACTTATCCCTTCAGCTCCTCTTAACTTCTCTGCACTGTTTGATTTCCCTGCAATCAAACAGATGCCTTTCATTTCACCAATTAATACTATTTTAATGCTTTTTAATCCAAAATTTTAATTCCCAAACCCTAATTCTCCACTATAAATACCACCCCATACTTTAGCTCAGCATCATTCTGAAAATTCTAGCAAAAATTCTCTCAAAATGTTTCTAAGTGCAAGTGGAGTAAAGTGGAGTTAGCAAGCAAGCTTGTTCCGTCAAAGATCGAAGCCATTCCGGAGCTCCCACGACGCCACGAAGACACGCCCTCTTCTTCCTTACTCTTTCCTTGAAATTTTCAAACCATAAGTCCCTCCCAACTCTCCTTCCTTTCATTGAAATTCATCTCCAAATCATATATCGGTAAAGTGGAGTTATTACCGATACCTTTCTGTTCTAAACCCTAGAACTCCCTTTTTCTTTATATATTGGTCAATCTAATTTTATCACATTATTTGTAACTTTAATTACCAATGTTTAGATTCAAGTATTATCAAAATTCTCATTTGAAACAACCAAAAAAATAACTTTTCATTAAAATACCTTGAACTTTATTATCACATCTTTTCGACAAAATGTTTAAACAATACCTCTAGGAAAACTTCACGGGATAACGACCTACCCCACACGCACACTTTGGTCTCATAGCACGATGCCTAAACACATGTATATTTGATTCAAAGAATAACTTTACAACAAAATACCACATCTTTTAAAAAAAACCGGGTTTCTTCTAAAGCGGTATTTTGTAATCCTTGGTAAATACATCTCTACAACCCTCATTAGGGAACCCGCTAATGGATGGTGTGGATTATTGCACATCCTTGCGATAGTAGAGTGAGATACAGAACTCCTCACGGAGTATTCGATCTTGAAAGGAAATAAAATACGGTTTTTAAGAAATGCGACTTTTCTGAATAAAAATAATTTTTAAAATTAAATAAAATTATAAATCCATATTTTCATTATATTATGAAACTATATTTTTCTAAAAATGAAAGATTAAAAAATGTTAATAAAATACCATCAAGTTACCAAAATGGACTAGTTTTCAATAAAATACCATAAACTTTTTAAAGCTAGGTATTTATCATTAGAACACCCCAATAATTAAAAAACATGTTCATGAAAACACTAAGTAATACAAATCACTCTCAAGTTTTAT
The DNA here is from genome assembly GCA_030015575.1 of Agapanthus africanus. NCBI lineage: Eukaryota > Viridiplantae > Streptophyta > Magnoliopsida > Asparagales > Amaryllidaceae > Agapanthus > Agapanthus africanus. The sequence continues at coordinate 494,692,388 of JASDDO010000012.1, read as the reverse complement.
TTTTAACTATATTAAAATTATTTTTCATAAAACCCCCTCGAGATATACAAAACAATATTTTAAAGACTAGTAAATTTAGGTTTAAGCGGGATCAATTCTCTTGAGCCCCAGGAAGCTGGAGAAAATGAGTGCTTGCCTATTTAGGTTAGACAACTTAACGGAGTTATCAATGGTAATTGTCTTACAAAAATACACAAATCCTACCGTCCATGTGCAGCAGTTGCCGATTACTCCCGAACCTAAGAATTCATGAGTTAAATCAGTTTACAAGTGTCTGACTCAATCTGAGTCCAAACTCAAACCTAAATCCAAAATCAAACACGAATTTGAATACTTGAGCATGAACATGAATACTCGAATTCAATCATCAAACTCAAACGTGACTCGACTTGACCGAAGTATGGTTTTAACTTGACATGAACTCAACATGATTACTTGAACACATGATTACATCCTGAACGTGAACCTGAAAATTTTATATCCATGGTTTCGGCCAAGACCTGTAAATAGAATCTATACAATATAATACGCAGGGATAAAGGGGTAGATTGGTAAGACACCTACATGAATTCACGTGTCATTGTCCCGTGGGTTATGATGGGGCCTTGTACTACATGTTACCATAGTCCATGGGTTAAGATGGACTTCTCTCGTATACATGAATATCTTCTTTATCAAACTACAAATAACCACGTTAGAATAACTATCCTATACATGTGAATGATCATATACAGCTTTATCTGTTCACTTCACATTATATAATACCTTCTATTTTCTTCTTTTGGGACTTACCGAGCGCTAATTCGCTGACGACATTTCTTTCTATTTTTTTCTTTGGAATGTTCGTCAGGAGGGCCGAACTCTGAGGAGATAGAACCGAGCAAGGAGAACTTGGTCCAGCTTACAGCTCAGCCTGACTACTAGAACTTCTTGCACTTATTTTTCTGTATGCCATTGTTTAGACATTTACTTTATGTTATTGTATCTTTTATTTTCAAACAGTTGTATGTAAACTTGAATGTAAATAAATTTGTTATGTTATTTTATTACTCTTGCTATTCTTGTTCATTTATATATTGCTTAATTACGCTTAACGTATTTATTTCATAGTAAATACGTTGCGGGCTTGCCACGTCACCGTTTCCGTCTATTGGGAAGCGGGGCGTGACATGTTTTGCTGGTGGCCCATACAGGTCAGTTCTGTATGAAATCTTAAGCAATATATCATAAGAATTATAAGAATCGGCAACTATACATTCCTTACATTTCAAATTCCTTGAATCTATCATAACCTTCCATTTTCTATCAAGGTGATGGACTCTCCCAACAACACCAACAAAAATGTCAACGGCAATACCCCACCGCCTACTCTACCACCACCACCTACCGCTGCAGCTCTTATCAATGAGCAAACGGTACTGCTTGAGGCTATCAGGAGCCTATTGAAGGGTCAGCAGCAGCAGACTGCTATCCTCATGCACCGCCCCAAAACCGAGGCATCCGGAGTCAAGAAGTTTCGGGAACTACACCCAAAACACTTCTCGGGAAAAGAGAGACTACACGAAGCAGAAGAATGGGCTCAAGCGATCGAAGATAATCTGGCAGGAGCTCAAGTGCCAAATATTTCCTGGGTAAGAGTTGCTAAGTTGCAACTGACTGACAATGCAAGAGTTTGGTGGAAGGCTAAGGAAAGCCGTCTCACATAACCCATAGAGTGGAAGATGTTTCGCGATATGTTCGATGCGATGTTCTTCCCTGAGGCTGCCCGTTTTGAGATGGAGCAATAGTTCATCCACCTACAACAAGGCTCAATGTGGGTAAAATCGGTGGATGAATATGAGACCAAATTTATCATGCTTAGCAAGTAAAGAATTTATACCAAATTTTGTTCCGTAAAACACATCTCTATCCTAACATCAACATCTTATCAGGTACGCAACACATTTGATCCTGACCGATGAGATTCAGGCTAGACAATTCCAACAGGGCTTAGACCTGGAGATTCAGGCGGCATTAGCCACAGGCAACTACCCAACTCATGAACTCGTCCTGAAGGCAGCACGTCGTTATGAAGCAGTTGTAAAGAAGAAGGGTAAGCCCAAAACAGCTAGAATCAAACGCCCTGCCGTACAGATGGCAGGAGGAGCCTTTTCTAGGCTGTCCTTTGCACCCAGGAGACCTGGAGGATCATTTAACCTGTAACGACTCTGAATTTACTGTATGAAATTTTTCAATTTAATGTACAAAACTGAGTTATTAAGACTGAGTATAAGTTATAAGTCAATCTTTTTAAAGAACAGCAAGAAACAATTTGTAGTTTACTGGTAAAGCCTAGCACTGCTGTGACGTAGCCCATGTTCGAATCCCATCAGACACATTATTTTTTCTGAATTTTTCTTTTAACTTTTTGTAAGCCCAAAAGTTTACACGTGCAATACACACACAAATGAAAAGACAAAAAAAATTCAAACATGTGAAAAACGGAGTTAACACGGACTTGGACACGTGTCACAAATCCAACGACCCAACCTCCTAGATCGACTGGCAGAAATACCCTATAGGGCGGTACCGACGGTCCAAAAGTGGCAAATGATGCCCGGGCTTTGCACACTCGACTCTTCCCCTACCCCTAACACCCCTGCACTGTTTGATTGCCCCTGCAATCAAACAGAGACCCTTCAATTCACCATGTATCATCTTTTTAATGCATTTTAATTCCAAAACCCTAATTCTCCACTATAAATACTACCCCATACCCTAAACCTTCATCATTCTGAAAATTCTAGCCAAAACTCTCAAAATTTCTTAAGTACAAGTGGAGTTAGCAAGCGGTCAACTTCCGGCAAAGAATCGAAGCAATTCCGGAGATTCCATGACGCCACGGCGACAACCCTCTCTTCTTCAACCTTTCTTTAACCTAACTAACTTATAAATCCCTCCCAAACATCCTTTCTATTCCTTGAAATTCTTTTTAGTCAAAATCGCTAAACGTGGAGTTAATACCGATGTCTTTTTTTCTAAACTTTAGAAATTCCACTTTTTCTCAATTATTGTTCATCCATATTCTTACACAATGCTTTTAATCATAAAAACAATGTTTAGAACCAACTTTTAATCAAAAATATCATGCAAAATAATTTTAATTTAACTTTTACATTAAAATACCATGAACTTTATATATCATCTTTTATTGTTTTGCTTAAACAGTCCTTTAAGAAAACTTCACGACGTAACGACCTACCTATCACGTACACACTTGGTTCCATAGCAAGATACTCTTTGGCATATAATTTGGTTTCGAGAAAATATTACATTAAAATACCATTTACTATAAAAACCGGATTTCTTTTAAACTGTATCTTTAAATTCCTTCGCGAATATGCCTCTACAACCCTCTTTAGGGGACCCGCTATTGGATGGTGCGGATTATTGCACATCCTTAGGCTAGTAGAGCGAGATGTAGATCTCCTCACGGAGTATTCGGTCTCGAAAGATTTTAAATACAATTTTTAAGAAAAACGCAATTTTCTACTTAAATAAATTTTAATTTTTAATAATTATATAAATATCACCAATCCATATTTTTTCAAAATATAATAAGCTTATATTTTTTGAAAGTGAAAGAATTTTAAGTTTCACCAAAATACCATCAAGATACAAACAACAGACAAGTTTTACAGTAAAATACCATGAACTTTTCAGGAAAAGCTATTATCACTAAAATACATCAAATCCTTAAAATTCACATCCATGAAAACCTTAAATAATATAAATAACTTATCAAGGTTTATTTTGAAATTTTGTTAATAATATTTTTCATAAAACCCCATCGAGTTATATAAAACAATATTTAAGGACTTTAGTAAATATAGGTTTAAGCGCGATCAATTCTCTTGAGTCCCGGGGAGCCGGAGAAAGTGAGTGCTTGCCTATTTAAGGTAGAAAACTTAACGGAGTTATCAATGGTAATTGTCTTGGAAAAATACACAAATCATGTCGTCCATGTGCAGCAGTTACCGATGACTCCCGAACCTAATTCAAAATTAAAATCAGTTATAAGTGTCTGACTCATTCTGAGTCTAACTCAAACCTGAATCCAAACTCAAATCAGAGTCCAATTCAAACATGAATCCAAAGTCTAACAAGAATACATGAACATGAACGTGAATACCTGAATTCAAACTTCAATATCAGACCTGAATACTTGACTTGACTTGACCGAACCATGGCTATAACTTGACATGACTACAAGATTACATCCTGAACCTGACTACTTAAACAACTTGTATCCATGGTTTCGGCAAGACTTGTAATATAATCTATACAATACATTACGCGGGGATAATGGGGTAGATTGGTACGGAATGTATAGTATGGCACGAGATGGTCACTTAAAAGACATCTACATGAACTCTCGTGCAGTTGTCCCGATGGTTTGACGGGGCCTGGTACTACATGTTACCATAGTCCACGGGGTAAGATGGACTCCTCTTGTATACACAAATACGTTCTGTACCAAGCTACAAACAACTACATTAGAATAACAATCATATACCAGTACAACTTACCAGTTCAATTCTCATTACTTGTTCTATTCCATTCTTTCTTTTGGGAATTACTGAGCGCTAGTTCGCTGATGACATTCTTGTCCTTTCTTTCTTTGGAATGTTCGTCACGAGGACCAGACTCTCAGGAGATCAAGCCCAGCCAGGAGGACTTGGACCAGTTCACTGCCCAGCCGGACTTCTAGCTCATCTTGTACTATTCAATTTGTATACCACTGTTTAGGCATTGCTTTATATTATTGTATCTTTCCTATTCAATGAAATTGTATTGTAAAGATGAATGTTAATAAAAGTTGTTGTTTATTTTATATCTCTTGTCATTCTTGTGCATTTTATATATTTATTGCTTAATTACGCTTAACATATTTATTTCTTAGTAAATACGTTGCGGCCCGCCGCGTCGTCATTTCAGTCTATTGGGAAGCGGGGGGTGACAAGTTTTGTTGGCGGCCCATACAGGTCAGTTCTGCATGAATTCCTAAGCAATATATATCACAAGAATTATAAGAATCAGCAACTATACATTCCTTACATTTCAAATTCCTTGAATCTATCCCAACCTTTCTTTTTCTATCAAGGTCATGGATTCTCCCAATAACACCAGCTCGAACGTCAATGGAAACACTCCACCGCATACTCTACTACCACCACCTACCGTTGAAGCTCCCATCAACGAGCAAACGGTATTACTCAAAGCTATCAAGAGCCTCTTGGAGGGTCAGCAGCAGCAGACTGCTATCCTCATGCACCGCCCTGAAGTCGAGACACCCGAAGTCAAGAAATTCTGGGCACTGCACCCAAAGCACTTTTCAGGAAAAGAGAGCCCACTGGAGGCAGTAGAATGGGCTTAGTCTATCGAAGATGACCTGGCAGAAGCACAAGTGCCAAAGATTGCTTGGATGAGAGTTGTGAAGCTGCAACTAACAGACAACGCCAGAGTCTAGTGGAAGGCTGAAGAAAGCCGTCTCGTCCAACCGATTGAATGGAAGACATTTCGCGATATGTTCGACGCAAAGTATTTCCTTAAAACTGCCCGTTTCGACATGGAACAACAGTTCATCCACTTAAAACAAGGCTCGATGTGGAGCAAGTCTGTGGATGAATACGATGCTGAGTTTACCATTCTTAGCAGGTAAGATATTGTCTCAAAAATTCAAATTCTTGATATAACTCATTACACTGCTAACCCAAGACCGTAACAGGTTTGCGGCACACCTGATTCCTACTACCGATATCCGGGCATGACGATTTCAGTAAGGGTTGGACCCGGAAATCCAAGCTGCACTCGCTACAGGGGATTTCCTAACCCATGATCTCGCTTTGAATGATGTCCGATGCTATGAGGCAGTTGTGACGAATAAGGGTAGACCTCATACTGCCGGTGTGAAACGCCATGCCACACAGATGACAGGAGGAGCCTCTTCCAGGCCAACGTTTGTACCCAGGAGACCGGGAGGTTCATTTAACCGGCCTAGTCCAGACTTTGTCTTCTACTGCAAAAGGAATGGACACCTGGTGAAAGACTGCAGGCGTGCAAATGTCTTGTGTCTAGAGTGTAGCGCATCCACTCATGCTATAGGAGCATGTCCATATCAACTTAACCCAGCTCCAGCACCAAGACCTGCAATCACAATTCCGCAGCAGTCAGCCATTCAGGCTCCTGCACCTCGACTAGCCATACCTGCTCCACCTCCACATGGTCCTCCTGCACAGCCTCCTCGTCAATTCCATCAGGCACAGAGAGACATGCCTCAAGGGCAGAGAAATGTGCCCCAGGGATAAAGGAATGTGCCTCCAGCAAGGAGGAATGTACCCAGATGTCAGGCTTTCACAATAACGGTTAAGGAAGCCGAATCTACTGGCCAAGTAATCACTGGTAATTCCCAATCCTTTCATCTTTTCAATCCTTGTATACCTCTATATTTCTCTTGTATCTAAAACCCAACCTCCAACAACTTAGATACTATACTGGTAGACACCCTTCCTGCACTCGCACTGTTCTATACGGGAGCGTCACGCTGCTTCATGTCCTAAAGATTTGTGAGAACGCATGTGATTCCCGTGAAGCCACTCATTTTAAGCTGGAATGTCAGTTCCAGGAATGGAGTATTGAAAGCAACTATGGGATTTGATCAGTGTCCAGTTGTAGTTTGCGGACGAGAGTTTTACGCAAATTTCAAAGTACTTGACATCCTAAATTTTGATGTTGTGTTGGGAATGGACTGGTTTGTAGTTTTCTATGCTACGATTGACTGCCGTCAAAGTAGGGTAATATTTGAGATACCAGATCACCCAGTCTTCTACTTCAAAAGTGGAGATAGAACGATGGAGCCAGGAATTTTCCGTGCTAAACCAAAGAATGCATAAGTGTTTACTCTACCGGCGGAAGAAGAAAAGACAGAGGTCGTTCGAGAGTACGAGGATGTGTTCCCTGAAGATATATCTGGTTTGCCTCCCGATCGAGCTCTAGAATTCAGTATTGATTTACTACCTAGTGCACAACCGGTAATCAAATCCCCATACCGGTTGAGTCCTGAAGGATTGAAGGAGATCCGCACTCAGTTGGACGAACTTCTGAAGAAATGTTGGATTCGTCCCAGTACTTCAAATTGGGGATCTCCGGTTTTAATGGTGAAGAAGAAAGAAGGTTTATACAGGATATGTGTGGATTACCGAGCTATGAACGAAGTGACGATCAAGAACAAGTATCCACTTCCGCGCATCGATGATCTTTTCGATCATCTAAGTGGGTCTTGTGTATTTTCGAAGCTAGACCTTCGTTCGGGTTATCATCAGGCGAAGGTCAAAGAGTCCTATATTCTAAGGCAGCGTTCAAGACTCGATATGGTCATTATGAGTATCTCGTAATGCCATTTGAAGTGACCAATGCACCTGTTATATTCATGAATCTGATGAACCAAGTTTTCCGAGAGTACTTAGACAGGTTCATTGTCATTTTCATCAACGATATCCTGGTGTATTCAAAGAATCGGAAGAACACGCCGAGAACTTACAGATTGTCCTGGAGACATTGCGACAGTATCAACTCTATGCCAAGTACAGTAAGTGTGAATTTTGGCTAGATCAAGTCGGGTTTCTCAGACATATTGTTTCAGGCGAAGGAATCTCAGTAGATCCAGCTAAGGTGTCAGCTGTCAATGAATTGCCGACACCAAAGACGGTGAAAGATATATAAAGTTTCTTGGGATTAGCAGGATACTACCGAAAATTCATTGAAGGTTTCTCAAAAATTGCAGCATCCCTGACCAAGCTCACACATAAAGATGAAGCATTCGTGTGGTCAGAAGCATATGAAAACGGTTTTGTAGAACTCAAGTCAAGATTAACTTCAGCTCCTATCCTTGTAATACCGGATCAATCTGGAGGATTTATTGTGCATTGTGATGCGTCCAGTAAGAGATTAGGATGTGTTCTACGCCATCATGGAAAAGTTGTAGCCTTTGCATCAAGACAACTGAAGGTTCATAAGCGCAACTATCCAACACATGATCTGGAGTTGGCAGCCGTTATCTTTGCACTTAAGATTTGGCGCCACTACCTCTTGGGAGAACGAGTGGATGTATACATTGACCACAAGAGTCTGAAGTATGTATTTACTCAGAAGGAATTGAACATGCGGCAGAGAAGATGGCTAGAACTCATAGCGGACTTCGACATCAACCTACAATATCATCCTGGGAAGGTGAACGTTGTTCCTGATGCACTTAGCCGCCAGCCATTGGCAATGAATCTCACTGCTCAGTGGAAGCTACGGCAGGAATTGCACAGATTGGAGATCAAAGTAGTTATGCCAGGTAACGCTTCGTTTTTGATGAACTTACAAGTCCAGTCTACTATTGTCAATCAGATCAAGGCAGCCCAAGAAAATGATGCCAAGCTACAAAAGATCCGAGAACAAATAGAAAATGGACTTCGAACTGACTTCATCATCCACGAAGATGGATCCTTACGATATGAAAGTCGATTGTGTGTACCAAACGGCCCAGTTCGAGAAGAGTTGATGAAAGAAGCTCACAACTCTCCTTATTCTGTACACCCTGGTGGTACAAAAATGTACAAGGATCTACGGCAATACTACTGGTGGCATGGAATGAAGCGCAAAGTAGCCAGAAGCGTAGCCAAGTGTTTGGTGTGTCAGCAAGTGAAAGCTGAACATCACAGAACTGCTGGTCTACTTCAGCCGTTACCAATCCCAGAATGAAAATGGCAGCATATTACCATGGACTTCGTGACTGCCTTCCCTCGCAGCACAAAGGGTAACGACGCAGTATGGGTTATTGTGGATCGACTCACCAAGTCGGCTCACTTTATTCCCTTTCAAGTTGGCCAATCTATTGGGATGTTAGCAAAGAAGTACAAGAAGGTAAGCATGAATCTAAAGTAAGGTTTAACCTCAATATGTACTATTTTTGATACCCATAAAACTCATGCAGGAGATTGTGAGATTACATGGAGTACCAATTTGCATCGTCTTCGATCGTGATACCAGATGTCGATCACAGCTTTGGCAGAGTCTGCAAGCTATCCTGGGAACGGGTCTGAACTTCAGCACGGCTTACCATCCATAAACAGACGGACAGTCCGAGCGAACAATTTAGATTCTGGAGGACATGCTAAGAGCCTGTATGTTAGAATTCGGAGGTTCGTAGGAAGATCACCAACACCTTGTGGAGTTTTCATACAACAACAGCTATCAGGCGAGCATTGGAATGGCACCATTCGTAGCACTCTACGGATGGAAGTTCCGTTCACCACTAAGTTGGTACGACATCGGAGATCTTGAACTCCTTGGACCAAAGATGATCGTGGCAACTGTGGACGTAGCTCGCACAATCAGGAAAAGAATGCGCATAGCCCATGACCGACAGAAGCATTGGGCTGATGTAAAGCGGCAATATTTGGAGTTCCAACCTGGAGACCGTGTTTTTCTGAAGATCTCTCCAAACAAAGGAGTGATCCACTTTGGCAAGATCAGTCCCAGACACATAGAACCGTTCGACATTCTCGAATGAGTCGGAGAAGTGGCATACCGTTTAGCACTTCCACCCTTATTGGAAAGAGTGCACAATGTGTTCCATATATCCCAGCTACGAAAATATGTGAGCGACTCCAGCCACATCCTTGATCACTCCGAGCTCACAGTCCAGACTGATATGACTTGCAAGCAACAACCCGTTGAGATCCTGGACTGAAAAGTGAAGACACTACGGAACAAGAAAGTAAACTTGGTCCGAGTGATGTGGAGAAAAGATTCGCCGGGAGAATCAACTTGAGAACGAGAAGAAGACATGCGTGCAAGATACTCACCCACATTGGAAGATTACTAGCAGCTCGAAGCGTAACGTTGGTATTATGGACCCAAGCGTCCGTGACAACTGTGAGTCAAACCCGGAGATGGTAATTTTATCTCGGACCAAGTGTTGAACGTTTATGCAAATCTCCTTCAGCACTTTCACATTGAGAAGATTGACGGAGGATCCGGTCGATAAGGATTTTGCCTATCTTGATGTCGTGGCAGTACCCGGTGACGTATAACGGGCGATTATGCTCGCACGTTCCGAGGAGGAGATCTTCATCGCTGAATATAATGTCAGCTGTATGAACCTCCGCCAGCTCGTCCTTCATCTTCTCTTCTGCGGGGAAAGCTTGGAATTGAACAGGCTCATGTAATGCCTTGATCAGAGAATCTCGTGGCTCTTTGGACAGGAGGAGAGCATCCATGTCTTGCCAAGGAATTGAGACGGTCCAACGCCCAGTGGGATTTAGTCTGGTACCGGCCCGTAAAGAAGCCCATGATTCCCGAAGGGGATACCCCAAAAAGGATAGCCCTCTCAATTCCTGCTCCAAATGAAGCCGTCAAAAGTTCTTCACCAGTAAGACGATCGGTCTTCGAAAGGCTGACCGTCTCCAATCAAATCTTGCCAAGGACGTCGGCGTGGATAACACGTGAGGCACCTTCTAAGAGTTTGACTCTTTATTCAGAAAGTTCTTCTGTGCTCTGGACATTGGCGCCCACGTGAGGAGAACGTGAGGCGCCATCATAGTATTTTAATCCTATAAGATTGGCTTTGGAGCTGGCGCCCTTGTGGAGAGCACGTGAGGCGCTGCCTCATTGAGTTCCAATAGAGCTTTGCTCTTTATTTGGTTAAATATTGGGGAAACAGTCCCTATGTAAATGTAAATTTCGTGGACAAAATTTTTATAAGGAGAGTAGAATGTAACAACTCTAATTTACTGTACAAAGTTTTTCAGTTTAATGTACAGAACTGAGTTTTCAAGCCTGGGTATGAGTTATAAGTCAATCTTGTTAATGAACAGCAAGAAACAACTTATAGCTCACTGGTAAAGCCTTGCACTGCTGTGACGTAGTCCCTGTTCGAATCCCTTCAGACACATTATTTTTTCTGAATTTTTCTTTTAACTTTTTGGAATTCCAAAAGTTTACACGTGCAATACACACAAAAATGAAAAGACAAAAAAATCAAACATGTGAAAAATGTAGTTAACACAGACTTGTACACGTAGTACAAATCCAGCGACCCAACCCCCTAGATCGGCTGGCGGAAATTCCCTATAGGCCGGTACCGACGGTCTAACAGTGGCAAATGATGCCCGGGCTTTACACAATCGACTCTTCTCCTACCCCTAACACCCCTGCACCTGCAATCAAATAGAGACCCTTCAATTCACCATTTATCATCTTTTTAATGCATTTTAATTCACCATTTTAATTCCAATACCCTAATTCTCCACTATAAATACTACCCCATACCCAAGCCCTTTATCATTCTGAAAATTCCAGCCAAAACTCTCAAAATTTCTTAAGTACAAGTGGAGTTAGCAAGCGGTCAACTTCCGGCAAAGAATCGAAGCAATTCCGATGATTCCGCGACGCCACGACGACAACCCTCTCTTCTTCAACTTTTCTTTGACCTAACTAACTTGTAAGTCCCTCCCAAACTTCTTTTCTATTCTTTGAAATTCTTTTTAATCAAAATCGGTAAAAATGGAGTTAATTCCGATGTCTTTTTTTCTAAACTCTAGAAATTCCACTTTTTCTCAAATATTTTTCATCCATATTCTTACACAATACTTGTAATAATAAAACCAATATTTAGAACCAAATTTTAATAAAAAACATCATGCAAAAAAACTTTAATTTAACTTTTACATTAAAACACCATGAACTTTACATATCATCTTTAATTTTTTTGCTTAAACGTTCTTTTAGGAAAACTTCACAAGGTAACGACCTACCTCTCACGTACACACTTGGTTCCATAGCACGGTACTCTTTGGCATATAATTTGGTTTCGAGAAAATATTACATTAAAATACCATTTACTATAAAAATCGGATTTCTTTTAAACTGTATTTTTAAATTCTTTTGCGAATATGACTCTACAACCCTCTTTAGGGGACTCGCTATTGGATGCTGCGGATTATCGCACATCCTTAGGCTAGTAGAGCGAGATGCAGACCTACTCATGGAGCATTCGGTCTCGAAAAGTTTTAAATACGGTTTTTAAGAAAAATGCATTTTTCTACTTAAATAAAATTTAATTTTTAATAATTATATAAATATCACCAATCCATAATTTTCAAAATATAATAAACTTATATTTTTTTAAAGTGAAAGAATTTCAAGTTTCACCAAAATACCATCAAGATATCAACAAAAGACAAGTTTTACAATAAAATACCATGAACTTTCCAAGCTAAGCTATTATCACTAAAATACCTCAAATCCTTAAAATTCATATTTATGAAAACCCTAAATAATATAAATAACTTCTCGAGGTTTATTTTGAAATTTTTTTTAATAATATTTTTCATAAAACCCCCTCGAGTTATATAAAACAATATTTAAGGATTTTAGTAAATATAGGTTTAAGCGGGATCAATTCTCTTGAGCCCCAGGGAGCCGGAGAAAATTAGTGCTTGCTTATTTGAGGTAGAAAACTTAACGGAGTTATCAATGGTAATTGTCTTGGAAAAATAAACAAATCCTTTCGTCCATGTACAGCAGTTACCGATGACTCCCGAACCTAATTCAAAATTCAAATCAGTTATAAGTGTCTGACTCATTCTGAGTCTAACTCAAACCTGAATCCAAACTCAAATCAGAGTCCAATTCAAACATGAATCCAAATTCTAACATGATTGTTAGTTATATGTATGCCCTAGAGGCCATTACTGTACATACGATGTATATTGTAGTGGATGCTTGGACATATATAGGGAGGACTTTCTTGCTCGACATGATAGTATGCTATCTGGTCGTCCTTTATCTTAACATGTACTCTGATTGTCTCTATGTTACATGTTGATAAAGTCCTTAGGATGAGTACTTGACTACCAGGACTATGATGCAAATCATACTGTTCCCCTCCGAAAGACGGCGCAGGCTTTGCGTCTTGCCTGAGATTCGGGGCAGATGCTATATGGTTTTATCCATCCACCTCTCCGAAAATGCCGAGTTGATTTACGGCACTGTGTATCGGAGGTTTAGACGGATGCGGCCGATGTAGCAGACTTCGTCAGATTCCCCCTCAGGGTGAGGGGTTTTTGATTGTGGGGACGCTCTTCCCTGCAGGCGCAAGCCCCTGCAGTTAATTACGCTACCGCGTCGCGGTAACAACTTTCTCCTTCTCCAGAATTTCACTTCGTGTCGTGTGTGTTTGTTTTGTTTGTGGTTGCCCGTGGATTGTATACGGAGACTGAGTAATGTCGTCGCCCGTAGGACGTGGATTAGTCCAAATCCGTATTTACTTAGATTTGGGTTTGGTGTTTTTAGTTTAAGGATGCATTAGTCGCGTTGCGGCTAAGATCAACTTAAACGTTCATTAAGGATACATTAGTCCTGTTTGAGACTAAGATCAACTTAACGCCATCGTTTAGATCCGACAAAAGAGCGTTTTGGGCTCTATTGTGCCAGTTTAAGGACGTGGTGGTCCATAGCATTTATGGCCGTCGGGACCCGTCACCTCTCTGACGTCGTTGAAGAATTACAACGATAGGTGTCAGAGGAGTTCAGAGATGTACCCTTGAACCAGAGTTGATTTGGGGTTTTATCATTCATTTAAATGTCTAAGGATGCGCTAGCCGTGTTTGGGGCTAAGATCAACTTAAACGGGACCGTTTAGATCCAACAAAAGAGCGTTTGGGGCCCTATTGCGCCAGTTTAGGGACGTGGTGGTCCATCGCCAGTTTAGGGACGTGGTGGTCCATTATTAGTTTAGGGACGTTCCGGTCCGACATTAGTTTAGGGACGTTCCGGTCCGATATTAGTTTAAGGACGTTTCGGTCCGATATTAGTTTAAGGACGTTTCGGTCCATCGCCAGTTTAAGGACGTAGTGGTCCATATTAGTTTAGGGACGTTTCGGTCCGATATTAGTTTAGGGACGTTTCGGTCCAATATTAGTTTAAGGACGTTTCGGTCCATCGCCAGTTTAAGGACGTAGTGGTCCATATTAGTTTAGGGACGTTTCGGTCCGATATTAGTTTAGGGACGTTTCGGTCCAATATTAGTTTAAGGACGTTTCGGTCCACGAGTTTAAGGACCCCGCAGTCCATATCGATGTGTGGTCGTTGGGACCCATCACCTCTTTGACGTCGTTGAGGAATTACAACGACGGATGTCAAAGGAGTTCGGAGATGTACCCTCGAACCGGATGTAAATTGATTTAGAAGAGCAATTTTGCTCAGTCAATTTAATTTAAGGACTTATGGCCAAAATTGGGCTAAGTCCAGTTGAAATGTTCAACATTTTATTTGCCTTTGTATTGCATTTCTTTTTTTATTTTTATTTGGGCCTTGCCCAGAAAGGATGCAGAGCATCAATTTGTTTTGGGCTCTGCCCTTTTAGGAATGATGCAAGGCATCAATTTTATTTAGGCTCTGCCCTTGTATAAAGGATGCAAAGCATCAATTTATTTGGGCTCTGCCCATTTATTGCCTTGCAATTTATTTTGGCCTGTCAGGTCATTTTGGTTTGGGCCTTGCCCTTTAGAAAATGCATTGCATTTATCAAGCGCTTTGCGCCAATCAAAAAGCACAACAGTGCAAATTTATAAGTGCAAAGCACTATTAATTTGAGAATCTTTTAGATTCAAGAACCAATGGTTCATAAAAGAAGTGCAAAGCACTATTTGATTTCTTGATCTAATTTAGATCAAAGAATAACAAGTTTTTTCCTTTTTATTTCAAGAACCAAAGGTTCATAAAAGTGCAAAGCACTATTAATTTAAGAACCTTTTAGGTTCAAGAACCGATGGTTCATAAAACAAGTGCAAGGCACTATTTTTATTTATTTATTTATCTGAGAACCAGAGGTTCATAGTAAGTGCAAGGCACTATTTTTATTTATTTATTTATCTGAGAACCAGAGGTTCATAGCAAGTGCAAGGCACTATTTTTATTTATTTATTTATCTGAGAACCAGAGGTTCATAGCAAGTGCAAGGCACTATTTTTATTTATTTATTTATCTGAGAACCAGAGGTTCATAGCAAGTGCAAGGCACTATCTGTTGTGCGCACGTGCGTTGCACGTGGTGCCGCATGGCGGGCATACGTGCGTTGCACGTGGCGCACATGCGCATTATGAGGAGAAGCAAAGCTTCTATATATGGAGAACAAGCTCCTTTTAATATTATTAAATATTCTCATGTGGTGCGCACGTGCGTTGCACGTAGTGCCGCATGGCAGGCACACGTGCGTTGCACGTAGCGCACATGGCGCTTGCGCATATGCGCATTATGGAGGAGCATGCTCCTATCTTGGAGAACTAAGCTCCTTTGAGTATTGAATCCTTTGAGGATTTTTTTACTCTCCCTTTCCAAGAGGTATGCCCTCTTATTTATATGGGAGTGGTAGAGAAGCCATCTCTCCTTTTCCCGATGTGGGACTAAAAAATGCAGTCCCCATGTAGTAGAGCATTACTTTAGATTACACGTGTATAACACATTTGCTCATAACTTTTGATCTCGGTTGAATTATGAGGCCCATAATATATCAAATCGAAGGTCTTTTCGAGATGCTTTCAATATCATCAGAATTTAGCTGTTTTTCGTTCCGGAGTTTGTCAAAATACAGCTCGGAAAATACTGGTTCGCATCTTCTTCCTTAAATCACATGTGCATAGACATTTGCTCATAACTTTTGATCCCGGATGAATTATGAGGCCCATAATATATCAAATCGAAAGGTTTTTCGAGACGCTTTCAATACAATCAGAATTTATCCGTTTCTCCTTCGGGAGTTTGTCAAAAAACAGCCCGGAAGATACTGGTTCGTATTTCCTTAAGCGTATCGCTGCCATTTGATACCTTGGACTCTTTTGCGCAGAAATTTTTGGCGGGAACAAATGCCCCCCACTACTTTGCCCACGTAAGTATGTACGTGGGTGAAGTAGTGCAGAGTTATGCAGAGTTATGCATGGCGTATGACCAGTTTTGGGTTGATGTATCACTTTCAGAATCTTGATCTGAGAAGATAGCGAGCGGACACAAGCGTCGTTATTTATCATTGACTCAAATCTCAACTCTTAAGGGATATAGCTCCAACCCTTAACTCCATGAGCCACATCCTTCTATTTCTTTTTTTGTCTCACTCTGGCGTGGAGTAGTTCATATGCTTATGAGTAAGTTCTCCATTTCAGTGGCATGTAGCTTTGGCAAGTGTGGCCCATAGATGGTCGGCCCATCTTGACTTCTTTGTAGGGCAGTGATGGCTTAGGAGACAGGGGTAGGATCTGCCACCTAAGGCTTTTCAACTTTACGAGCCGTGAGCGTCTCATAAAGACTTTTCTCCCTACGAGTCGTGAGGATCTCGTAGGTGTATTTTCTCCTTGGGAATCGTGAGGATTCCTAAGTGTGTTTTCTCTTATAAGTCGTAAGGACCCTATAAGAGAGTTTTCCCTCTTACGAGTCGAGAGGACCCGTAAGCGGTTGTTTCCCTCCTTATCGAGATTCGACTTTGAAGAGTGTGACCCGTGGATAGTATGCAAGAGACCGTTTTGGGCCGACTTGCAGGGTCCCAGTGCTTAGGAAACAGGTTTTTTAATCCCTACTGCCTAAGGCTATATCTCACGAGTCGAGACGCATCGAGAAAATCTCGCAAAGACATCAATTTCCTCACGAGTCGAAACGGATCGAGCAGATCTCGCAAGAACATCTTAACGTCGCATTTAACCTCTGCTCTTTACGACAGAAGCCCGTTAAGGTTGGTGGTACTTAGGGTTTTGGCCATCGTACCGTCGCATAAGCTGATATAGTCCTCGATAGGCAATCGTGCTGTTCGAGTAGCCCTGCGACTGCCATGTCTCTGATCCCTTCGGGGGCTGGACAAGACGTCTTCAAGCAATCCTCCTTGGCAGTTTGACCGTCAGAAGAGCAAGCGCTAGGAATTTGCCATGCCGCTTTTTACTTGAGGTTAGGCTCATTTTGGAGAGCCCCGATGAGTCATAACCACTCCGCGCTGGTGTGGGGATGATCTCCGATAGTCTTTCGGGCTTTATATGAGTTGCCGTTAAGACCCTGAAGCTAGGAATTTGGCCTTTGCTTCGTTTGCTGGCATTGCGTCTGCTGTATCGAGACGAATGTTGCGGTGGGAACTAGGGATTTTGCCGTGGCTCCGTTTGTTTGATGACGTTACGTCTGCTGTGTCGAGACGAACGTTGGGGTGACATCTCGTCTGCTGTATCGAGACGGGCGTCGAAGTGGTGACCACTCCACACTGGTGCGAGATGATCTCCGATTGTCTTTCCGGTTTTATATGACTTGCCGTTAAGACCCTGAAGCTAGGAATTTATCCTTCGCTTCGTTTGCTGGCATTGCGTCCTCTGTATCGAGACGAATGTCGCGGTGGGAACTAGGGATTTTGCCGTGGCTCCGTTTGTTTGATGACGTTACGTCTGCTGTGTCGAGACGAACGTTGGGGTGACATCTCGTCTGCTGTATCGAGACGGACGTCGAAGTGGTGACCACTCCACACTGGTGCGAGATGATCTCCGATTGTCTTTCCGGTTTTATATGACTTGCCGTTAAGACCCTGAAGCTAGGAATTTATCCTTCGCTTCGTTTGCTGGCATTGCGTCCTCTGTATCGAGACGAATGTCGTGGTTGTCTCTAGGTTACTGGTGAACCGCCGAGGTTTGGAACTAGGGATTTTGCCGTGGCTCCGTTTGTTTGATGACGTTACGTCTGCTGTGTCGAGACGAACGTTGGGGTGACATCTCGTCTGCTGTATCGAGACGGACGTCGAAGTGGTGACCACTCCACACTGGTGCGAGATGATCTCCGATTGTCTTTTCGGTTTTATATGACTTGCCGTTAAGACCCTGAAGCTAGGAATTTAGCCTTCGCTTCGTTTGCTGGCATTGCGTCCTCTGTATCGAGACGAATGTCGCGGTGGGAACTAGGGATTTTGCCGTGGCTCCGTTTGTTTGATGACGTTACGTCTGCTGTGTCGAGACGAACGTTGGGGTGACATCTCGTCTGCTGTATCGAGACGGACGTCGAAGTGGTGACCACTCCACACTGGTGCGAGATGATCTCCGATTGTCTTTCCGGTTTTATATGACTTGCCGTTAAGACCCTGAAGCTAGGAATTTAGCCTTCGCTTCGTTTGCTGGCATTGCGTCCTCTGTATCGAGACGAATGTCGTGGTTGTCTCTAGGTTACTGGTGAACCGCCGAGGTTTGGAACTAGGGATTTTGCCGTGGCTCCGTTTGTTTGATGACGTTACGTCTGCTGTGTCGAGACGAACGTTGGGGTGACATCTCGTCTGATGTATCGAGACGGACGTCGAAGTGGTGACCACTCCACACTGGTGCGAGATGATCTCCGATTGTCTTTTCGGTTTTATATGACTTGCCGTTAAGACCCTGAAGCTAGGAATTTAGCCTTCGCTTCGTTTGCTGGCATTGCGTCCTCTGTATCGAGACGAATGTCGCGGTGGGAACTAGGGATTTTGCCGTGGCTCCGTTTGTTTGATGACGTTACGTCTGCTGTGTCGAGACGAACGTTGGGGTGACATCTCGTCTGCTGTATCGAGACGGACGTCGAAGTGGTGACCACTCCACACTGGTGCGAGATGATCTCCGATTGTCTTTCCGGTTTTATATGAGTTACCGTAAAGACGTTGAAGCTAGGAATGTGGCCTTCGCTTCATTTGCTTTGTCGTGTCTGAATCCCTGCTGGAGGAAGAACGCTGAGGTTGACATTTCGTCTACTGTATCGAGACGAACGTCATGGAGGTGACCACTTCATGTGAGATGGTCTCCGATTGTCTTTCTGGTTTTATGTGAGTTACCGTTAAGACGTCGAAGTTAGGAATGTGGCCTTCGCTTCGTTTGCTTTGGTGTGTCCAAATCCTGTTGGAGGAAGAACGCTGGGGTTGATATTTCGTCTACTGTATCGAGACGAACGTCAAGGAGGTGACCACTTTCTGTGAGATGGTCTCCGATTGTCTTTCCGGTTTTATGTAAGTTACCGTAAAGACGTTGAAGCTAGGAATGTGGCCTTCACTTCGTTTGCTTACACTGCGTCTGGTATATTGAGACGAATGCTGAGGTGGAGCTGGGATTTTGCCATCACTCCGCTTTGTTTCGACCATGGGGTCTTTTGTTAACTTTGCATGTACACCCCGCTGGGCTGCGAAGGAACGCCGTTGTTGACATTGCGTCTGTTGTAACGAGACGAATGCTAAGGTGGAGTTGGGATTTTGCCGTTACTCCGCTTTGTTTCGACCGTGAGGTCTTTTGTTGACGTTGCATCTGCCTCCAGCTGGACTGCGGAGGAACGCTGTTGTTGACATTGCGTCTACTGTATCGAGACGAATGCTGAGGTGAAGCTGGGATTCTGCCATCGCTCCGCTTGATGGTGTAACATCTGTGTCCTGTTGGAATGAGGAGGCACACCGTTGTTGGTCTCTAGGCTGTAGACGTGGCCATCGAGACCCTGAAGCTCGGGATCTTCCTTTTGCTTTGTCTGTTGACATTATGTCTGGGATATTGCGACAGATGTCGAGGTTGTCTTTGGGTTGTCTATGAACCGTCGAGATTTGGCTTCGCTTTCTGGCGGAGCTTGTTGGGAAGGTATGGTTCTCTCTTTATCTGCGCCCCTGGATTGTATACAGGGATCGATGTGATTTCACCTGTAGGGCAAAAAGTTTCATTCTTTCATTTTTTTTATTTTTTCCGCGATGCTCTATCATTTCAGCTTTTATATCGCGAAGGTCGCGATTGCCCAATCATTTCGGCTATTTTTCGCGATGCCCAATCATTTCGGCTGTTTACTTTATTTTTACTCGCTGCTCTTTATTGCGAGTTGCCCAATCATTTCGGCTGTTTATTATGTTTTTACTCGCTGCTTTTTATTGCGAGTTGCCTAATCGTTTCGGCTGTTTTTTATACATACACTTTTACTTGCTGATTCTGTTTGCAAGTTGCCCCATCATTTCGGCTATTTCGTATGCATTTTTTTTTTTTGCGAGTAGGGAATTTGGGGTCTAATACCAATCTTGGCATCAGTATCGCTGCGACTGGAATATTGCCAGGAGCGAATCATCATTTGCCGTGAAAGGACTCGGAATTTGATACCGGTCTAGGCATCAGCATCGTTGCAACTGGGATATTGTCAGGAGCGAATCATCATCTGCCATGAAAGGACTTGGAATTTGATACCAATTTAGACATCAACATCGCTACAACTGGAATATTGCCAGGAGCGAATCATCATCTGCCATGAAAGGACTTGGAATTTGATACCGATTTAGGCATCAGCATCGCTGCAACTGGAATATTGGCAGGAGCGAATCATCATTTGCCGTAAAAGGACTTGGAATTTGATACCGGTCTAGGCATCAGCATCGCTGCAACTGGGATATTGCCAGGAGCGAATCATCATTTGCCTCTGTCGATGTTGAACAAAGGTGGCTTAGTAAACAGGGTTAAGGGTCCTGTCGGCTAAGGCTTTTGACTTCATGAGCCGTAAGGGTCTCACAAAGGTATTTCTCCCTACAAGTCGTGAGGATCTTGTAGGTGCGTTTTCTCCTTGGGAATCGTGAGGATTTCTAAGTGTATGTTCTCTTATAAGTCGTAAGGATCTTACAAGAGTGTTATCTCCTTATGAGTCGAGAGGACTCACAAGGGTTGTTCACCGTGTGGACATATCCCCAGTCACGGATGGGACTTGGTTAGGGAAATGTTTATTCGCGCCCGTGGATTGTATACAAGGGCCAATATCGGACCACTTGTAGGGCAATGTCGAAAGTTGTGGGGGTTGCTTAAGCACAGATTTAGGCCTCTGTAACTTAAGACTTTCAAATCTTATGAGCCGTAAGGGTCCCACAAGAGAGTTCTCCTTACGAGTCGTGAGGATCTCGCAAGTGTATTTTCTCCTTAGGAATCGTGGGGATCCCTAAGTGTGTTGTTCCTTTGTGAGTCGTAAGGATCTCACGCAGGTGGTTTCTCCTTACAGGGTCGAGAGGACCCTATAAGTGTTTCTCAACGAGGTTGCGCCCTTTCGGGTTTTCACAAACACTCGCCGGTAGCCCTGCTGTTTTTACTCACGGAGCCCTTTCGGGTTTTCATCCGTGCCCATTTTGCTTATGGACATACCGTCTTTTTTTTTTCTTTTTTTTTTACGAGGTCGCGCCCTTTCGGGTTTTCACGAACACTCGCCGGTAGCCCTGCTGTTTTTACTCACGGAGCCCTTTCGAGTTTTCATCCGTGCCCATTTTGCTTATGGACATACCGTTTATCTTTTTTTTTTTATCTTTTTATATTCTCGTCAGCCTGAGAATGCTGCGGTAGTAGTTTTAAAAAAACATTTCGGTCATTTGCAAGTTTTAGGACATTGCGGTCCATCATTAGTTTAAGGACATCTCGGTCCATTGTTAGTTTAAGGACGTTTCGGTCCGTTATCCAGTTTTAGGACGTAGTGGTCCGTTAGGCTTTCTCTATGAATGAGCATGATGCCCCCGGCGTGTCCATATTTTTCGGAGCATGCGGTTGTGGCGGGTTCACCTTCCAAATTTCGTACAACGCGAACTTGCCCTGTTGGTATTGGTCTTCAACCCAGTTCTTGAAGACGTAGCAATCCTCGATCAGATGACCTACCGTTTGGTGGTAAGGGCAATAATTAGGATTATTAATATCGCCTGGCCACAACGGACGTTTTGGACTCGGCAGATTGATGAGTCTGTTGCACACTGCCAGCTAGAACAGTCCCTTTGTTTTATCTTGCGGAAACGAGTAAGGACGCTTCAACTTTTCCTGGAGGGATTGCCGCTTGTTGCTTTGGCAAGCAACCGGTCTAGGGTCACCTGATTGTTGGTGAGTGCTGGCGACGAGGGCCTTTTTTCCTTTTCCTTTGTTCTTCTTGTTCGGTCCCTTGCTTACGGGGTCGGGATTTTTTCCGAGTAGCATGCGATTGTATGGCTGAACGTTCTCGCAGCTTCTCAATTCCTTTACTTTTGAAATAGGTTCCCTGAGGGAAGAGTTGGGGGTAGCTTCTTCGTCAGAGTCGCTTCCAAAGGTGATAATTTGTGATCCCTTGAAGTCGGCTATATGACAGTCGGCGTTGGCTCTTTTGCGCTCATCTATCGCATTTTTCCGATGTCCACAAGCTTCACACTTTGTCCTGTCGAAGTGTTGCTTTTGAGCGACATACCCTTGCCACCAACAGTTAAAGGACTCGCAGTCTTCGGTAGGATGTATGATCTTCTGATGATATAAACAGAAGTTAGGGTGCATCTCTACCTCAGAGAAAGGATTTTCTTCGGAGGGCGGTAGCTTCATTCCTACTGATAGAGCTTTGGCGAACCGTTTCCTCGTCTTGAATTTATTTTTACCCGCAGTGTATGGCTTTTGATTTGACTGGAATACCTTGGTTCTTTCCAGTATGGCCATTTCATGCTCTTGATTGGCTTTTGCTTTCAAACGAATTTCATTTAGGAAGGCATCGATCAACTTGTCTGACGGCCGCGAAATTTCTGTTTCAGGGTCCGCCGTTGATTTCTCAGCGCAAGGATCCTCCTCCTCATCCGTCAGTGAATGAGAAATCACATGACAAGTCGCTACGTAGTCTTCGGATTCATCCGATAAGTTTTCTCCATTGTTTTCATCCTCGACGAAAGAACAAGTTGCCCCCGGCGTGTCCGTCTTCTTTGGAGAGTGCGGCTGTGGGGGGTTTACCTTCCAGCTTTCAGACAGCGTGAACTTGCCTTGCAGGTATTGATCCTCAATCCATCCCTTAAAGACGAAACAATCCTCAATCGGGTGACTTACCGTTTGGTGGTAAGGGCAATAATTGGGATTATTAAGATCGCCTGGCTGCGACAGACGCTTTGGACTTGGCAGATTGATGAGTCTGTTACGCACTGCCAGCTCAAACAGTCTTCTCGTTTTATTCTGAGGAAACGAGTAAGGACGTCCTAGCCTCTCTTCGAGGGATGGGCGTGGACGCACGTTGTTTTGGCGAGCGACCGGCTTTGAGTTGCACGGCTGTTGCTGAGCGTTGGCGACGATGATCGCTTTTCCTTTCTCATTTCGGGGATCGGGTCTTGGAGGAGACGGTCTATGGCCCGTAGAAGTGCGGCTTTCCTCCTTTCCAGAAGCTATATAAACAGTGTGCACCACCCTGCCCCCAGACTTGGGACGTTTGTGTTCGGCGCTTTTATACTTCGCCATGTTCACAGGGGCTTTTTGTGGCCTCCTTTTTTGAGTGATTGGAGTTAAGGGAGCCGTTGTAGTGGGCACCCAAGTAGCTTTTGCTTTTTGTGGTTTGACAGAGTAATCCTTCCCCTGCCGAACCTTCATCTTTTTCTGTCGTCGGAGGCAGTCTTGATCGATCACCGACTCTTGGACCTATCGCCAGACTTTGTAAATTTTAGAGGACAGCCGTTGAGGGGGCTGCTCTAACTTCTTCTCTGGAGTATTCTCCACAGGTGAAGGAGTTCGTTTCAACATCGCAGTAGGAGAATTTATGCGCACCCTGTTGAGCAGTTCAAAGCTGTTCTTGGTTGGAACAGTAGTATCGATTCTCACCATCGGAGCTGACGGAGTTATCCCAGAGGGGGAGTTGCCCCCAGCCTTCCTTACTCGACGCCAGTGGCGACGTCGAGCGTGTCGTGCTGATGGTGTTGTTTCAGCTATAGAGGTAACCTCCTCATGCCCCCTGTGTTGGTCAGAATATGCTGGTACCAGCCTTTTAAAGATCGACGTCCGTTGAACGGGGACGGCCAACTTGTTAGAAGCGGACTTCTGAACATGGGAAGCAACCTTGGTGATTTTACCAGGAACGGGAGTTGGAATGGCTATCCGTTTCGGGATAACGCCTTCTGGTATGGCAGGCTTCTTCATGAGCCTGTTAGAGCTCTGGCCTAGTCCGTTAAAAACTGAAGCAGTGGAGTTGGACGACCCGATGAGAGGGGTTGCGGCAGTGGTAAGTCGATCGAAGACCGACTTCTTTGGAGCTTCTTGCAATGTCATTGGGGCGTTGAAGCTCATTGGTGGGAGCATGGTCCCAAAAAAATAGTCCAGTGGTGGTTTGAGCCACCTGCTCCACCGGCATTTTGAAAAGGGAGGCCGCTTGGGGCCCATAAGTCACTCCTCCAGTAATGACGGAGCGAGAGTTGTTGCTGCAGGCGATGCAGTTCGAAGCCATTGATCTTCTATTTTCTGCACGGAGCAAGACACCAAATCTTTGTACCTTGAATCCACAGGCACTCACAGCAAACCGCGATTTGTTCGCGAACACGACACACGAAGTGTGGAGTGGAAAGAGGAAGAGGTCCCACCGGGCGTGCCAGAATCTGTTCCCCTCCGAAAGACGGCGCAGGCTTTGCGTCTTGCCTGAGATTCGGGGCAGATGCTATATGGTTTTATCCATCCACCTCTCCGAAAATGCCGAGTTGATTTACGGCACTGTGTATCGGAGGTTTAGACGGATGCGGCCGATGTAGCAGACTTCGTCAGATTCCCCCTCAGGGTGAGGGGTTTTTGATTGTGGGGACGCTCTTCCCTGCAGGCGCAAGCCCCTGCAGTTAATTACGCTACCGCGTCGCGGTAACAACTTTCTCCTTCTCCAGAATTTCACTTCGTGTCGTGTGTGTTTGTTTTGTTTGTGGTTGCCCGTGGATTGTATACGGAGACTGAGTAATGTCGTCGCCCGTAGGACGTGGATTAGTCCAAATCCGTATTTACTTAGATTTGGGTTTGGTGTTTTTAGTTTAAGGATGCATTAGTCGCGTTGCGGCTAAGATCAACTTAAACGTTCATTAAGGATACATTAGTCCTGTTTGAGACTAAGATCAACTTAACGCCATCGTTTAGATCCGACAAAAGAGCGTTTTGGGCTCTATTGTGCCAGTTTAAGGACGTGGTGGTCCATAGCATTTATGGCCGTCGGGACCCGTCACCTCTCTGACGTCGTTGAAGAATTACAACGATAGGTGTCAGAGGAGTTCAGAGATGTACCCTTGAACCAGAGTTGATTTGGGGTTTTATCATTCATTTAAATGTCTAAGGATGCGCTAGCCGTGTTTGGGGCTAAGATCAACTTAAACGGGACCGTTTAGATCCAACAAAAGAGCGTTTGGGGCCCTATTGCGCCAGTTTAGGGACGTGGTGGTCCATCGCCAGTTTAGGGACGTGGTGGTCCATTATTAGTTTAGGGACGTTCCGGTCCGATATTAGTTTAGGGACGTTTCGGTCCGATATTAGTTTAAGGACGTTTCGGTCCATCGCCAGTTTAAGGACGTAGTGGTCCATATTAGTTTAGGGACGTTTCGGTCCGATATTAGTTTAGGGACGTTTCGGTCCAATATTAGTTTAAGGACGTTTCGGTCCATCGCCAGTTTAAGGACGTAGTGGTCCATATTAGTTTAGGGACGTTTCGGTCCGATATTAGTTTAGGGACGTTTCGGTCCAATATTAGTTTAAGGACGTTTCGGTCCACGAGTTTAAGGACCCCGCAGTCCATATCGATGTGTGGTCGTTGGGACCCATCACCTCTTTGACGTCGTTGAGGAATTACAACGACGGATGTCAAAGGAGTTCGGAGATGTACCCTCGAACCGGATGTAAATTGATTTAGAAGAGCAATTTTGCTCAGTCAATTTAATTTAAGGACTTATGGCCAAAATTGGGCTAAGTCCAGTTGAAATGTTCAACATTTTATTTGCCTTTGTATTGCATTTCTTTTTTTATTTTTATTTGGGCCTTGCCCAGAAAGGATGCAGAGCATCAATTTGTTTTGGGCTCTGCCCTTTTAGGAATGATGCAAGGCATCAATTTTATTTAGGCTCTGCCCTTGTATAAAGGATGCAAAGCATCAATTTATTTGGGCTCTGCCCATTTATTGCCTTGCAATTTATTTTGGCCTGTCAGGTCATTTTGGTTTGGGCCTTGCCCTTTAGAAAATGCATTGCATTTATCAAGCGCTTTGCGCCAATCAAAAAGCACAACAGTGCAAATTTATAAGTGCAAAGCACTATTAATTTGAGAATCTTTTAGATTCAAGAACCAATGGTTCATAAAAGAAGTGCAAAGCACTATTTGATTTCTTGATCTAATTTAGATCAAAGAATAACAAGTTTTTTCCTTTTTATTTCAAGAACCAAAGGTTCATAAAAGTGCAAAGCACTATTAATTTAAGAACCTTTTAGGTTCAAGAACCGATGGTTCATAAAACAAGTGCAAGGCACTATTTTTATTTATTTATTTATCTGAGAACCAGAGGTTCATAGTAAGTGCAAGGCACTATTTTTATTTATTTATTTATCTGAGAACCAGAGGTTCATAGCAAGTGCAAGGCACTATTTTTATTTATTTATTTATCTGAGAACCAGAGGTTCATAGCAAGTGCAAGGCACTATTTTTATTTATTTATTTATCTGAGAACCAGAGGTTCATAGCAAGTGCAAGGCACTATCTGTTGTGCGCACGTGCGTTGCACGTGGTGCCGCATGGCGGGCATACGTGCGTTGCACGTGGCGCACATGCGCATTATGAGGAGAAGCAAAGCTTCTATATATGGAGAACAAGCTCCTTTTAATATTATTAAATATTCTCATGTGGTGCGCACGTGCGTTGCACGTAGTGCCGCATGGCAGGCACACGTGCGTTGCACGTAGCACACATGGCGCTTGCGCATATGCGCATTATGGAGGAGCATGCTCCTATCTTGGAGAACTAAGCTCCTTTGAGTATTGAATCCTTTGAGGATTTTTTTACTCTCCCTTTCCAAGAGGTATGCCCTCTTATTTATATGGGAGTGGTAGAGAAGCCATCTCTCCTTTTCCCGATGTGGGACTAAAAAATGCATTCCCCATGTAGTAGAGCATTACTTTAGATTACACGTGTATAACACATTTGCTCATAACTTTTGATCTCGGTTGAATTATGAGGCCCATAATATATCAAATCGAAGGTCTTTTCGAGATGCTTTCAATATCATCAGAATTTAGCTGTTTTTCGTTCCGGAGTTTGTCAAAATACAGCTCGGAAAATACTGGTTCGCATCTTCTTCCTTAAATCACATGTGCATAGACATTTGCTCATAACTTTTGATCCCGGATGAATTATGAGGCCCATAATATATCAAATCGAAAGGTTTTTCGAGACGCTTTCAATACAATCAGAATTTATCCGTTTCTCCTTCGGGAGTTTGTCAAAAAACAGCCCGGAAGATACTGGTTCGTATTTCCTTAAGCGTATCGCTGCCATTTGATACCTTGGACTCTTTTGCGCAGAAATTTTTGGCGGGAACACATACTAGTGGAGACAGAGTAGTCGCCAAGTATATCCTTCAAATGTTCCTAGTCGTGGGAGTACCGAGACAGGGCATCGATACTCCAGAGTAGACTAGCGTATGCGCTTCTTGACCCATATGATGGGTAATGGATGATCCCATATCCATTGTTGTTTGACATCAGAGAAGGTATACGGGTGCTCAGTGGAGACTGGGTACACTGGACGGACTCGCCGAGAACTCCCAGATGGTATTATACCTCACGTCAGATGGCGGTTCTCTGGTGACACCGGTACAGGTTAGTCTGTAGACCCGAGATCGTCATAGATTCTTGTGTGATTCCCACTGTGCTTTGATTTCTATCATACCACGTCTAACAGGGCATGCAAAAAGGTGGCTTTTGGGTACAGTCCCGAATCACATGGAGGCAATGAGCAATAGGAGGGGTTTTGTCTCTCCCGGTATAGAGAGTTGATGTTGCGCTGTGTTCGATTGGCTATAACTAGAAATCCCTGGCCAGGGTTGCTGAGATTTACTGGTAAGTATTATCAGTAGTTTCTCGAACTGTTATGGACCTCATATCGACACGACTTATCGACTTACTGGGGCATGACGTTTACCACCCCTAGACGAGATATGCGACATATCAGACGAAGAGACCGGACTATACGGGAGTGTTACTGGTTGGATTCACGGGAGAATGTACAGTCTTGCTTGTTGATCTTCTAATTGCTCAATACCTGGGTGGCTGTTACGTTTAGCTGACCGCTTGCAGCTTGTGATTGTTTGATATGATCGTCACCTACTGCCGGCGTATTGACGATTCTTTAGAGTCCTACATAGAGGTTTCCTGGCTCAGGCAAAATGGAGTACGAGCATATATGTGATATGTGCGGGACCGAGAATGATACGTGTATGCGATACCGTATTAGATTCTCGTGATATGAGATATCGGCCGGGTATATGTGATATAGCCGGGTCATCGGATCAAGTGTTGATTCGATGAACTGATACAGATTATATTAGTCGGTTATTTGTGAAATAGACGGATTATCGGGTCAAGTGTTGATTCGATAATTTAATGTACAATTATATATTTTATATATTTTATATATTAAATTACATTAACTAATATAAGCTCACTTAAAGATTCTTTTTCTCACTCGGGTAATACATTGATATATATACGATATATGTTAATTGTATTATTTTATTTTGTTACAATAAATATTGTATATGTGATATATAATATTGTAACAAGTTATGACTACAAATGCAACATGATTAGTGGAGATTAAACATAGTTAGGGTTTGATTTTGGTTAGCTCTTTCATTAAGCTTCTAGAAGCTTTTTGTTTTGTTTTAAGCTAAGATATTATGTGTTGATATTTTGGAGATATTTCCTAACTCAACCCAAACCCTTTACCCTAGTTAAATCTCTACAATGGTTAGCCCTTTTGATTATTAACCATGGGTTTCATTTGCAATTATGACAACAATTCATTATTCATCACAAATAGATTCTTCTTCTTCTTCCTCTTGTAAAAGCTTTCTAGCTTTTTGCAAAGTGATGATTTTGAGTGAGATAAAGAAAACAAATGAGAGCTAAATTCCTACTTCATCATCCTCATATATTCTAGCCACTTATATTAGGGTGTTTGCTTTGCTAATACTTGATTAGTGAAGCAAAAGCTTGGGCTTGAGTTTCTTCAAGGTAGATCATCTTAGTTATTGAAGACCGGAAGCAAGATTGCATCTTTCTCTTCATGGAGCCTCTTTAGAGTCCGGGTACTCGATGATCGCAGCGAAGGGACCTCAACACGGAGCTTAAGAAGTGAAGGAACTGACTACAAAGGTTGTAATCCCTAACTCTTAGAAGTAAAGTTGTTTACTTGCATGTTTAACCTTGATTATCTAGCAAAGATCCTCGCTTTAGGTTGTTCGGCACGTCTAAATTTTAAATCGGGCATGGTTGATGCCTTATAGACCCTTGTGACAGTGCCTAGTAACCCTACGGTGGTATCAGAGCCAAGCTAGAGCATTAGGCGACGTCTAGACGAAGTTTAAAGTCCGATTGAACCCGAAATGTCGAATTAGACCCCCTCTCTGGAAATTTTTTAAAATGTTGATTTTTTCTGTATTAAAAATACTCAGAAAATTAAGTAGGTAATTTTATGGATACTGGAGAAAAACGAACCCCTGAATCCATCAAAGCGCCGCGGAACCGCGGCCAAACCAAGGTATTGGCGGCGGTTCCGCGGCAGGTCTTAAGGATTGAGGGATCGTTTTTCCAACAGTTGATCCGTAGGTGTTACCAGGTGCTTCAGGGAATTTTTAATATTGCTCAAGTGTTGAGTTTTCTGAAGATCTTTTGTATTCGTTGATTCGATCAGAAAGTTTAACTTCGTTTATGTGTTTTCCAGATAATTTAGAATGTGTTAAAAAGTTCGAACGGATATCAATAACTCACTTTTTCCCCTGCCGGAAAATTTCCAAGTGTTGGATTTTTTTCCTTAATCAAAGAACATTCATAGTCGTGCAAGTAACGCGGTGGACCCTCTAGAAGAACACAAACCTTAACTCGATTACGTGACCGTCTGAACCGCCTCTAAACCTTAGGGTTTGGGGCAGTACGGCGTTGCCACATGTGAGGCGTTGGTTTGACCCTTCTACGGCTGGACCATTGGTACTGTGGCATGTGATGGATACTTTTTGAACTCCGCTCAAGTGTTGAGCTATTTGGGAAATCTTGGGTGTTTGTTTATTCGATCGGAAAGTTTAACATTGTCTATTTATCTGGAATGTGATACAATATTTGGAATCTACAAGTAGTTATGAGATAACTAATTTGAATGTTATAAATCTAGTAGTTTAGTCTCATTTGATCGGTTGCCACGGGATTTTGATGAGATCAAAAGTCCGTCGCAATCACGTAGCGTACGCGGATACTCGCCGGGTAAACTTAATAGATAGCCACGCCCCATAGCCCCGACCAAGTGACTGTAGGAGAACCCCGTCGCCAAAAGCATCCGTTCGGGTGCTCGCGGCAGCGGTGTTCCGCCTTAGTGCACTTCATCGACGGCATCCGGGGGTGTGGCCGTCTACTAAAGTTTGCGACGAGCATTCGATCAGGATGTCGGGAATCTTGTTGAATTGCCCGACTTGATATTGAAAAGTGTTTTTGAGATCGAGACTAAAATGCAGGGTTTATAATTGTTAGGCATGCGATGTCTAAGGAATTCATTTGGTTAGGCATGAGATGTCTAAGGAGGTTGCGGATTCCAACTGTTGTAGTTTTACACTTTATTTTCTGTGACCGTAAGCGTAGTATGTGGTGTATCGCCCGCTTCGTTGCTATACATCAACGACAATCGGGATACGCATACTTGCTTACGTTGATGATATGAGATATTATGTGTTGCTGTGATATGTTGTATTGGATCGTCGCGTTTTGAATAGCCGGGGGTTTTATGTGAGATGAGCGTTTTTATTTTCATTCATATAAAATTCATTGTATGTAATATTCTTTTATTGGGGCACTTCCGGGCTGAGGATGATGTCACCATTGTATATTATTTACTTTTCCGCATTAGGTGGACCCAAGGCGGGGAGCACAAGTAACCGGGTTCTAGGGTCCAGTGGGAGACCATCTCGAGGAGTCGAGACCGGGTCTCCTAACCCTAGAATTGGTAGTGTTGCTTTCCGCCCTCGTAGGGGTCTGGGGATGTGGGTTTGGATATTCATTGCAACTGTGGAATCCGTGTTTTATGCAGGCTCGATATAAAACACGGACGTCCTAGTATATCCAATATTTCATATATTATCTTCTGCCGCAATGTTCTGTAATGAGATCATATTACTGCCTGAGACGAATGTTTATATTATATATATGAGATATATATTGTATATTGTTGATTTCGTTTCAAATGTGATGCTTGTGAAGCATAATAAAATGGGACTTCATTAATGAGATTAATGAAACTAAAAGAAACCTAAAAATGTTGTAGAAACTTGTTTAAAAACTGGTAGCTCTAGTTCTTGCTTTGCATAGCGGTATTCCTTGTAGAATATCCAGCACCTTATTCGATAAGGAAAGAGCAGGGATCCCTTCACCGGGAGTGACCTCTTTAGCGAAACTAGCAGATACTACAAACTCGGTTTGTCTTTTGATTGTTTTTATAGTTTTTGCTTTGCATATTGGTATTTATGAAATATGCTGCACCTTATTCGATATGGAAAGAGCCGACGATCCCTTCACCGGGAGTGACCTTTTTAGCAAAACTAGAAAAAGGCCTCAAAAACATTCCATTTAAAATCACTCGATTCTACAACGATATCAAGTTCATTACGCAAAGGGTTTTCTTAAAACCTGTCGTAGCCCTCCGTCATTTCAGATAAGTCCTACTTAGTATTCGTACTACGTTTGTTGACCTCCGCCAAGACGTAGTATGCGGTATCTAACTAGTATTTATCTGCTGCATATGATGCGATTGTTTTAGGGTAGTCGTGCGGCCTTGTTGACCTCCGTAAAGGGTCGTGCGGGTGGGTTTAATTCAATCAGGAAATGACGGGTAGAACTTGACTAGCAGCCTATGGTTTGTTGACCTCCATCAATGTCATAGGATGCTAGGGGTAAAATATTATCGGGAATTTCAAGTGTTGAAATTTGCAATGGGAATGTGCCTCCGGTAAGGAGAAATGTACCAAGACGTCAGGGTTTTACAATGACGGCCGAGGAGGCCGAAGCCACAGGACAAGTCATCACAGGTAAATCCCCCAATTCTTTCAATTTTTCAATCCTTGTGTATCACTATACTTTTCCTATATCTAAACCCAACCTCACATAACTTAGGTACTATACTAGTAGCCACCCTTCGTGCACTTGCACTTTTTGACCCTGGAGCTTCACACTGCTTCATGTCGCAATGATTCATGAGAACGCATGTGATTCTCATGAAGCCGCTCATTTCAAGCTGGAATGTCAGTTCCGGGAATGGAGTTTTGAATACACCTTTGGGATTTGATTAGTGCCCAGTTGTAGTTTGCGGAAGAGAATTCTACGCAAATTTCAAAGTACTGGACATACCAAATTTCGATGTTCTGTTGGGAATAGATTTGCTGAGAGTATTCTATGCTACTATTGACTGCCGTCAAAGGAGGGTAGTATTTGAAATACCAGATCACCCAGTCTTCTATTTCAAAAGTGGAGATAGAACATTGGATCCAGGAAGCTACCATGCTAAACCGAAGAATGTAGAAGTGTTCTCTTTACCGGCAGAAGAAAAAAAAGCCCGAAGTAGTTCGAGAGTTCGAAGATGTGTTCCCGGAAGACATATCAGGTTTGCCTCCCGATCGAGCTCTTGAGTTTAGTATTGATTTACAACCTGGTGCACAACCTCTAATCAATACTCCGTACCGATTAAGTCCGGAAGGATTGAAGGAGATCCGCATTCAGTTGGACGAGCTGCTGAAGAAAGGTTGGATCCGACCCAGTACTTCAAGCTGGAGATCTTCGGTGTTACTGTTGAAGAAGAAATAAGGATCCTACAGGATATGTGTGGATTATATAGCTCTGAACGAAGTGACGATTAAGATCAAGTACCTACTACCGCGCATCGATGATCTTTTTGATCAGTTAAGTAGGTCTTGTGTCTTTTCAAAACTAGATCTTCGTTCGGGTTATCATCAGGTAAAGATCAAAGAGTCCGATATTCCGAAGACTGCGTTTAGGACTCGATATGGTCATTATGAATATCTCGTAATGCCATTTGGAGTGACCATTTCACCTGCCATCTTTATGAACCCGATGAACCAATTTTTCTGAGAGTACTTAGACAGATTCGTTGTTATCTTCATCGACGATATCCCGGTGTATTCAAAGAATCGGAAAGAACACAACGAGCACTTACGGATTGTCCTAGAGAAATTGTGACAACATCAGCTCTACGCCAAATACGGCAAGTATGAATTTTGGTTAGATCAAGTCGTATTTCTCGGACATATCATTTCAGACGAAGGAATTTCTGTAGATCCAGCTAAGGTGTCAGCTGTCAGTGAGTGGCCGACACCAAAGACGGTGAAAGATATACGAAGTTTCTTGGGATTAGCAGGATACTACCGATGATTCATCAAATGATTCTTAAATATGGCAGCACCCCTGACCAAGCTCACACGTAAAGATGAAACATTGGTGTGGTCAGAACCATGTGAAAAAGCATTTATAGAACTCAAGTCAAGATTAACCTCTGCTCATATCCTCGTAATAACAGATCAATCTGGAGGATTCGTTGTGCATTGTGATGCGTCCGGTAAAGAATTAGGATGTGTTCTACACCAACATGGAAAAGTTGTGGCTTTTGCATCAAGACAGCTAAAGGTACATGAATTCAACTATCCAACACATGATCTGGAGTTGGCAGCCGTCATCTTCGCACTTAAGAGTTGGCGTCACTATCTCGTAGGAGAACGAGTGGATATATACACTGTGTCATGACCCGGAAAAGGCACGTGATCGGCACGAGAATTACGTGAAGTCTACAGGACCCCGTTGTAATTCAAGTAAGCCGAAGCCCAGAAATCTAAACCTTTTTTGCGGAAAATAGTGAAGGTGCAGTGTTGAAATATCGTCATAATGAAATTCAATCCATCCTTTTAAAATATAAGTCATATCATATGAAAATGCAACAGTTTACTATCTTTGAAAATATTTTCTTCCTTGAAAATTAGGCAGCACCTCCTCTGCATATTTTGATCCAAAACCACATACATGCAATAGAAAGGCATCTCCAAGCGGGAGCTAGCTCTTCACCAATTGGCGGAATCACAACCACGCAATAAACATATATACGACGCCCTATGCCGAAGATCAAACACAGAAAGAGAATAAGTAAAGCAAGACATCATCCAGCTCAAATAACGAACATACACCCATCTCGCTCTAAGTCTCTCAAATACAAGTTTGTCTAAGTCTACCAATAATACATAGTATGGTTTCTGATTGATGGAGCTTTAACTAGATACAATAGAAATAATAGGTACAAGGGTGGTCACGATCCAAATGTGTATCACACCTACCAAAGAAAAACACCATGAAGAAGCTGTGTGCCAGCGATGCCGCTACTGATCCAAGCGGTCAAACCTGCAAGAAAATTGTGGCACAACAGGGGTGAGTTGCCAACTCGTGAGTAGAAAATATTAGCAGGTAGAAATCGAACAAACAACGATCCCTAAGTCATACTGTATCATGAAAGTAATACTATGGTATCTAGGATGATCAGGTGTGCACATGTGTACAACAACAATGTGGAGCCAGTAACAGTATGTAATGATAGTCAACTGAATATATATGCATGTATGCATGTGTATCAAGCAACGTGTGTCCATCAACGACACATCCAAATCATGAAACCTGAGTGTCCAACATCGAAACTCAAAACATCATAAAACCTGTGTCCAGCATCGACACGCAAATCTTCATATCTCAGGCGCCGCATCATCAGATTGGTCCTCATATCCATTTGATCTCACGACTCCGGTCGGTATCTTCCGGATAACCGCCGGGTCCAGAATATCACTGGTAGGCAGTGCATCCCCTACCTGGCTCATCGTCTACTCCACGATTGTAACACCTTAGAATGTGATTAGTGTTAATTAAGCGATAATGCGGAATTTTTTTAGTAAAAAGTTTACCAAAATATTTTTCAAATATTTTATAAAAATTAATTGATATTTTATTATTATTTATTTCGGGCTTACACACACATGTGCATGTTAACCTAGGGTTAATTAGGGTTAACCATGCTTAAGTAGCCATGGCACCTTAACCCCATTACAATTAAGTGTACGTATTTATTTAAATTAGTTAGTTTTAAATTAAAGGGTTTAAAATTGGTTGACTTGAGAGAGAGAGAGAGAGGGTGGCATACATCATGAGGCATGGGCAAGCATGGCTTGCATTTAATGAAGAGAGAGAAGAGGGGGGCATGGCTCATACTAAACTCACACCCCATTTTTGTTCACCACTCTCAACCATCACTCACATAATCCCTCACTCTCGCCTCATTCTCTCATTCACACTCACATTCTTATTATTTTCCTCATCTCATTTCCTCTCCCCTTCCAACTGAAACCCTAACCCAAATCCTCACAAACCCAGACCAAATCACCACTACAACTCACTAAAACCCTTCACAAGTCAAGATTAAGCCACTAAGATCACTTGGAGCATGGAAAGCTAGGGTTTTGAGCAAGTGTGGATAGGTAACGATCCCTAACTGTTAATTAGGGTGTTTATGATATTGTATTGCTTAGTAGATGTTGTTTAGAACACTAAAGTTATAGTTTTGAGCACATGTCGTATTTTTAGTGTCATTTTTGAGTGTATGTGATCTGCTGTGACCACTAGTTGTTAAGGGAAAATCTAGCAATATAGTAGTGTTTTGTTGTAGTCCCTGAGTGTTCACCTGAAGCACGAACCCCACATGACCTCGTTTGGCCGGCGTCATGAGGGGATTTTCCGGCGAGCTCGGCCGTGTAGGGACCAGGGGAGTTATGGTTTTTAGGATAGCTGTCTGCAGTTGTTTTAGGGTGTTTGGTACTGCAATATTTTTATATTTTGACAGTATGTAAAAATATGGGAACAAATTGCTAGGTTTTAGTGTTTCGACTACACGCGTTACGATATCCGACATGGTTTGCGTTGTTTGTGTAGCTTGCTACATTTAGGGTTGTTTTAGATTGTCGCTACACTCGTTAGCCACTAAGCGAACACTTGAGAGGTTGTTGGAATCGGTGCGTCGATTTAAACGTAGTTTGTACGTACTATGGGTCGATTTCTAAGTTGCACTTGCTATGTTTTGTATGATATTAGGAGCGAGTGCGGGGACTTCGGGCGCTACGAAGAAAAGAAAGCAGATGGTTGGATTTACCTAGCTCGAGATCATCGGTGAGTAAATTTAACATCTACATGGAAATCGCCCGTATGGCTTTATGCGTCAGGGCTAGATATGATATTATAGCCGCATGTTTATATGCATACATGTTGATTGTGCATGAGCATCATTATATATCATTACTTGTTGTTCCTTGACACTGCACCATTACTGACGGTTCATGTTGCACGAGCACTAAATTGTATGCTACACCCACACCGTCGGTAATTGCCATGACACGCATAACCTATACACATATGTGGTATTGTATTTGTTATTGATATTGAAACGTTGATTCTTATTCTTGAAGGGATGGCTTAGCACCTTAGCAAGGTTTTGGCAAGCATCAATCATGCTACTTTAAAAAAAATTGGGTGCTAAACAAACCCTAACCAAGATCTTAACTAGAGACATAGGGTAAACAAAGCATGTAAACAACTTTACATCTAAGAGTTAGGGATTACAACCTTTGTAGTCTGTTCCTTCACTTCTAAAGCTCCGTGTTGAGGCCCCTTCGCTGTGATCATCGAGTACCCGGACTCAAGAGAGGCTCCATAAAGAGAAAGATGCAAGCTTGCTTCCAATCTTCAACAACAAAGATGATCTACCTTGAAGAAACTCAAGCCCAAGCTCTTACTTTACTAATCAAGTATAGCAAAGCAAACACCCTAATATAAGGGCTAGAATAGATGAGGATGATGAAATTGAAATTTAGCTCTCATTTGTTTTCAATTTCTCACTCAAAATCATCACATAAGAAAAAGCTAGAAAGTTTTTCTCAAAGGAAGAAGAAGAAGAAATCACTTTGTGATGAATAATGAATTATCATCCTATGGTTACAATTGCAACCCATGGTTAAGAATGAAGACTTAACTCATGTAGAGAGTTAACTAGGGTAAAGGGTTTGGATTGGGTTAATAAAATATCTACACAAAAATATCTTTGCTTAAAACAAAAATAAAGCTTCTAGAAGTTTCATGAAAAAGCTAACCCAAATCAAACCCTAACTATGTTTAATCTCCACAAAATATGTTACATTTGTAATCATAACTTGTTACAATATTATATATCACATATATAATATATTTTGTAACAAAATAAAATAATACAATTAACATATATCACATATATATCAATGTATTATCCAAGTGACAAAAAGAATCTTTGAGTGAGCTTATATTAGTTAATGTAATATAATATATCAAATATATAATTATACATTAAATTATCGAATCAATACTTGATCCGATAATCCGGCTATTTCATAAATAACCGACTAATATAATCTGTATCAATTCATCGAATCAACACTTGATCCGATGACCCAGCTATATCACATATACCCGGCCGATATCTCATATCGCGAGAATCTAATACGGTATCGCATACACGTATTATTCCCGGTCCCGCACATATCACATATGTTCTCCTACTCCGTTTTTCCTGAGCCAGGAAACCTCTGTATAGGACTCTAAAGAATCGTCAATACGCCGGTAGTAGATGATGATCATATCAAACACCCACAAGCTGCAAGCGGTCAGCTAAACGTAACAGCCACCCAGGTATTGAGCAATCAGAAGATCAACAAGCAAGCCTGTACATTCTCCTGTGAATCCAACCAGTAACACTCCCGTACAGTCCGGTCTCTTCGTCTGATATGTCGCATATCTCGCCTAGGGGTGGTAAACGTCAAACCCCAATAGCTTGATAAGTCGTGTCGATATGAGATCCATAACAGTTCGAGAAACTACTAATAACACTTACCAGTAAATCTCAGCAACCCTGGCCAGGGATTTCCAGTTATAGCCAATCGAACACAGCGCAACATCAACTCCCTATACTGGGAGAGACGAAACCCCTCCTATCGCTCATTGCCTCCATATGATTCGGGACTGTACCCAAAAGCCACTGTTTTGCATGCCCTCTTGGACGTGGTATGATGGAAATCAAAGCACACTGGGAATCACACAAGACTCTATGACGATCTCGGGTCTACAGACTAACCTGTACCAGTGTCACCAGAGAACTGCCATCTGACGTGAGGTATAATACCATCTGGGAGTTCTCAGCGAGTCCGTCCAGTGTACCCAGTCTCCACTGAGCACCCATATACCTTCTCTGATGTCAAACATCAATGGATATGGGATCATCCATCGCCCATCATATGGGTCAAGAAGCGCATACGCTAGTGTACTCTGAAGTATCGATGCCCTGTCTCGGTACTCCCACGACTAGGAACATTTGAAGGATGTACTTGGCGACTACACTGTCCCTACTAGTATGATATGCATCATAGTCCTGATAGTCAAGTACTCATCCTAAGGGCTTTATCAACATGTGACATAGAGACAATCAGAGTACATGTTAAGATAAAGGGCAACCAGATAGCATACTATCATGTCGAGCAAGAAATTCCTCCCTATATATGTCCAAACATCCACTACAATATACATCGTATGTATTGTAATGGTCTCTAGGGCATACATATAACTAACAATCTCCAACTTGCACTAGGGCCATCTGTTGTGGTATCGCATACCCAACAATCAGTTGTGGTTGAAGTATCTCATACTCAACCATCCCATAAAAGTTTCTACTGGGAAATAGGCCTTTGTGAATGGATCCGCGCTGTTGTCCTCTGTGTCTACTCTCCTAACCTCGATCTCTCTGGAGATCAACCATTTCCATGATCAGGTGATACTGTCTAAGAATATGTCTGGATCTCTGACGGGACGGGGGTTCCTAGGCATAAGCCACAACTCCATTGTCACACAATGGAAAGAACGAAATTCATCTCATGAACTTATATATATCCAGACTGCCTCTTTGGTAGCATTCTTGGTAACGATGTATCTTGCCTTTAACCGTCTAGTAAGTCACGGTATCTAGCTTGGAACTCTTCCAACATACCGTCCCTCCACTGAGGGTAAAGACAATGCCTGCGACTGACATTCTGTCGTCCTTATCACCCTGGAACCTTTCCAGTGATTCTCCCCAGGATCGATTGATACCATCTCACTACAACTAGTGAGAATCCTAACATCCAATTAGATCCATCCCATAGATCCATAACCCAGGATTTAGGAGGTATCACCTTGATCCTATATGGAGAATCGTTGTGATAAGAGGAGATTGACCGAGCGTAGCATAGGAAACTCCTTCCCTATCATGAGTATGTCATCCACGTAATACGAGGATCACCTCCATACTCCCTAATACCTTTTTGTATATACATGGTTCATCTACCATTTTGATGAAGTCAAACTCTTTGACTACTACATCAAAACAGACGTTCCAACTCCGCGATGCCTGATTTATCACATAAAACATCTTGCACACGTTTCCGCTGATCCCACTGTCTACGAAGCTCTCTGGCTGTGTACTTATAAAAGCTTTCTTCCAAATCAATATTTAGAAAAGCAGTCATGATACCCAACCGCCAGATATCGTAGTCTTGGTATGTAGCCGTGGCAAGTAGGATCTGGATGGACTTAAGCATAGTTTTGAAAGTCTCAACTTTTCCATGTACACCAAGTAATCTTCTAAAGATATACTTGCTCCTGATGGGGATTTAACCCTTCAGATAAAGCAACCCAAGTCCATACTTTGTTGGTGTATAAGGATTCCATCTCAGATCGCTAAGCATCCATCCATTCTCACAGAATCAGCACTCCTGATGGCCTGCTCGAAACTAGTTGGGTCATCATCTCATGATGCGATCCTCGCTCCCAATGTCACAGAGAAACCGAAGTATCTCTCAGGTGGATGAGGAACCCTACTAGATCGGCGGAGAGGCTGAGGTTCATTGGGATCTATTTAATCCTCCGGTTCTACCAAATCATCACCTGTAGTTTGTATAGCTGGAACTCCTTCCAGATCTACCTCATGACCACTAATTTCTTCACAAGAAATTCCCTTTCCCAAAGGTGGCATGCTGAGAAAACAAAATATCTTTTGTTCCTCAGTTTGGTAGAAGATATTCCCTTGCGAATGCTTGGGATATCCAACAAACTTCCACAGAACTGACCTTGCCTCAAGCTTGTCCGGATTTTTCTTTTGATATAGGCCGGACAACCCCAAATCTTAACTTTCTTAATAGATGGGCTCTTCCCATACCATATCACATATGGAGTGGTAGGCATCTGATTTGGTTGGAACCCTATTCAATAGGTATGCAACTTCTCAAGTGCATAACCTCAAAAGAAAATAGGCTACTCAGTAGTACTCATCATAGAGCACACCATATCATATAGGGTGCGATTTCTCCGTCCCGATACACCGACGTGTTGTGGTGTATACGGAGGAGTAATGCTGAGAGAGAATCTCATTCTCCTTTAGAATAGTCCAGGAATTTCATGCTCAAGTATTCTCCTCCTTGATCTCATCAAAGGACTTAATACTTATACCCGTTTTTGGTTCTCTACTTCTAACTTATATTCTGTGATTATCTCAAAAGTTTCGGACTTGTGTTTCAACAGGAACATATGTCTGAATCTTGAGAGATCATCAGTGAATGTAATGAAGTACAAAGAACCTGTCCTGGCATATGTAGACATGGGACTATCATACATCATCATGTATCAATCCCAAGAGTTCACTAACTCTTTCTCTGTTTCCAATAAACGGAGCTGTGGTCATCTTTATCTTTGTGACATGACTGGCAAGTTTTACAAGATGTAAATCCAAACTAATTTAAATATGCATCTTTATGTAACTTCAGCTAGTCGGGTCGCATTGATATGATCTAGTCTACAATGCCTCAAGAAGGATTCGTTCATTTCTGAACTCTTCCTCTTGTGTGTGTTCTGTACGTTAAGAACTGTGGTTTGATATAGAACGTCTATGTTTTTAGATAACGTGCATGAACCGATCAACTCTTGATATAGGAAATTTTCAAAACATTATCCAACAATACAAAATTATATCCTTCTTTACTAATAAAGAGACTGATATGATGTTGTATATCAGGTTCGGTATCTAATAACATTCGTTCAGAATCAAAGTATTCTGGTAATACTGGGTGATAACTGCCAACAGACTTGGCTGCAACACTTGCATCATTTCCAACTCTTGAAACTTATCACCCGTTCTCAGTTCTCTACCTCTCTTTAGCCCATGTAACAAATTATATTTGCGGGATCCTGATCCGGTATCTCATACCCAGGACGTAAAGGATACTACGAAAAGTTCTCGGTAATGAACACACCCGAAGAAGATGCATCAGCATGTACTTTCTTCGTTTAGGCGGAACGGAAATTCTGGTAATCCCCTATTTCCTACTCTGTCTTATAACAATTATAAGTTGGAGCAGTACCAACGTTCCCTAGCGCAATATAACAAGCGGGTACGGTCAATACATCCATATT
This sequence comes from Agapanthus africanus, assembly GCA_030015575.1. Lineage (NCBI taxonomy): Eukaryota > Viridiplantae > Streptophyta > Magnoliopsida > Asparagales > Amaryllidaceae > Agapanthus > Agapanthus africanus. Next base: position 494,650,747 of record JASDDO010000012.1, on the reverse strand, counting down.
CTTATCTTGATTAAGGCGTGACATGGTCGCTACCTGGAGAGAGATAGAAGAACAGACTCAGCGTATGCTCTTGCAAGATTAGATTGGTTATTAATATATCTAATCAGGATGTCTCCCACTGTTTTAGTCAAATCTTCCTTCAAACCCTAAAAGGAAAGACTAGCCGGGATTAATTACACCCTACAAGTTCGTCAATCTTTCAGCCAGGCTAGTGCCGGTACTTTGAGGGAGGTTCCCCGTGCTTTCACACGGACCTAATTAAAGTAAACCTCGTTTTCCCAGAGGCATGACCCCGTTGACACCTTTCTAGACACCTACTTGATCGGCTAATTGTAATGTGTAAAACTCTCCCAGGAGTAACTCTTACTCGTAGCTGGTATCGGGATCCAATTATCTCATAGAAGGTATGCAATCTCATTGCAAATTTCAACTCTTGAAATTCCCAAATAATATTTTGCCCCTAACTTTCTATGACCTTGACAAAGGCCAACAAACCATAGGATGCTGGTCAAATTCAACCCGTCATTTCCTGATTGAATTAAACCCACCCGCACGACCCTTGACAAAAGCCAACAAGGTCGCACGACTACCTTAACTCAATCACATCATATGCTTATACAGATAAGCAGTAATCAGCTACCGCATACTACGCCTTGACAAAGGCCAACAAACGCAGCACGAATACTAAATACTACTTATCTGAAATGACGGAGGGCTACGACAGGTTTTTAAGAAAACCCTTTGCGTAATGAACTTGATATCGTTGTAGAATCGAGTTATTTTAAATGGAATGTTTTTTAGGCATTTTCTAGTTTTGCTAAAGAGGTCACTCCCGGTGAAGAGATCTCGGCTCTTTCCTCATCGAATAAGGTGCAGGATATTTCACAAATATCGCTGTGCAAAGCAAAAACTATAAAAGCAATAAAAAGACAAACCGAGTTTGTAGCATCTGCTAGTTTCGCTAAAGAGGTCACTCCCGGTGAAGGGATCTCGGCTCTTTCCTTATCGAATAAGGTGCTGGATGTTCTACAAGAAACACCGCTATGCAAAGCAAGAACTAGAGCTACCTGTTTTTGAGACAAGTTTCTACAACATCTTTAGGTTTCTTTTAGTTTCATTAATCTCATTAATGAAGTCTCATTTTATTATGCTTCACAAGCATCACATTTGAAACGAAATCTGCAATATAACATATATCTCATATATATAATATAAACATTCATCTCAGGCAGTAATATGATCTCATCACAGAACATTGCAGCAGAAGAAACATATATGAAATATTGGATATACTAGGAGGTCCGTGTTTTAATACGAGCCTGTATAAAACACGGATTCCACGGTCGCGATGAAAAGCCAAACCCACATCCCTAGACCCCTATGAGAGCGGCAAGCAAAACTGTCAATTCTAGGGTTAGGACACCTTGTCTCGACTCCTCGAGATGGTCTCCCACTGGACCCTAGAACCCGGTTACTTGTGCTCCCCGTCTTGGGTCTATCCTAATGCGGAAAAATAAATAATATACAATGGTGACATCATCCTCAACCCGGAAGTACCCCAATAAAAGAATATTGCATACAATGAATTTTACATGAATGAAAATAAAAAAAACCATCTCACATAAAACCCCCGGCTATTCAAAACACGACGATCCAATATAACATATCACAGCAACACATAACATCATATGTCATCAACGTAAGTAAATATGCGTATCCCAATTGTCGTTGATGTATAGCAACGAAACCGGCGATACACCACATATTACATTTACGGTCGCAGAAAAGAAAGTGTAAAACTACAACAGTTGGAATCCGCAACCTTCTTAGACATTTCATGCCTAACCAAATGAATTCCTTAGACATCGCATGCCTAACAATTATAAACCCCGCATTTTAGTCTCCATTTTGAAAACACTTTTCAATATCAAGTCGGGCAATTCAACAAGATTCCCGACATCCTGATCGAATGCTCGTCGGAAACTTTAGTAGACGACTGCACCCCCGACGCCGTCGACGATGTGCACTAAGGCGGAACACCGCTGCCGCGAGCACCCGAACGGATGCTTTTGGCGAAGGGGTTCTCCTATAGTCACTTGGTCGGGGCTATGGGGCGTAGCTATCTATTAAGTTTACCTGGCGAGTATCCGCGTACGCTACGTGATTGCGATGGACTTTTGATCTCATCAAAATCCCGTGGCAACTGATCAAATAAGACTAAACTGCTATATTTATAACATTCAAATTAGTTATCTCATAACTACTTGTGGATTCCAAATATTGTAGCACATTCCTGATAAATAGACAATGTTAAACTTTCCGATCGAATAAAAAAACACCCAAGATTTCCCAAATAGCTTAACACTTGAGCGGAGTTCAAAAAGTATCCATCACATGCCATGGTACCAATGGTCCAGCCGTAGAAGGGTCAAACCAATGCCTCACATATGGCAACGCCGTACTGTCCCAAACCCTAAGGTTTAGAGGCGGTTCAGACGGTCATATAATCGAGTTAAGGTTTGTGTTCTTCTAGAGGGTCCACCGCGTTACTTGCACGATTTTCTGAAAGTTTTAAACTCAGGAAAAATCCAGCACTTGAAAGTTTTCCGACAGAGGAAAAAGTGAGTTATTGATATCGGTTCGAACTTTTTAACACGTTCTAAATTACCCGGAAAAAGTGAGTTATTGATATCGGTTCGAACTTTTTAACACGTTCTAAATTACCCGGAAAAAGTTAAACGAAGTTAAACTTTCCAATCGAATCAATGAGTTCCCAATATTTCCCAGAAAGCTCAACACTTGAGTAGAATTAAAAATTCCCAGAAGCATGAAAAAGTACCCAAGAATAAAGCACTGAAGTATTAACCCCTAATTCCTCATGTTGGCCGCGGAACCGCCGCCAAACGCATGGTTTGGCCGCGGTTCCGCGGTCACGTGATGGTGTTATGGCTTCGTAATTCACAGTAATTCTTAGAATTCCCTGCATGATTTTTCTGAGTATTTTTAATATGAAAAATTTCAACTTTTGAAAAAATTTCCAGAGAAGGGGGATACATCGGGTTTTCGGAGTTCGATCGGACTTCAAACTTCGCCTACACGTCGACTAAAGCTCTAGATTGGCTCTGATACCACTGAAGGGATGGCTTAGCACCTTAGCAAGGTTTTGTCAAGCATCAATCATGCTACTTTAAAAAAAAATTGGGTGCTAAACAAACCCTAACCAAGATCTTAACTAGAGACATAGGGTAAACAAAGCATGTAAAAAACTTTACATCTAAGAGTTAGGGATTACAACCTTTGTAGTCCGTTCCTTCACTTCTAAAGCTCCGTGTTGAGGTCCCTTCGCTGCGATCATCGAGTACCCGGACTCAAGAGAGGCTCCATGAAGAGAAAGATGCAAGCTTGCTTCCAATCTTCAACAACAAAGATGATCTACCTTGAAGAAACTCAAGCCCAAGCTCTTGCTTTACTAATCAAGTATTAGAAAAGCAAACACCCTAATCTAAGTGGCTAGAATAGATCAGGATGATGAAGTAGGAATTTAGCTCTCATTTGTTTTCAATTTCTCACTCAAAATCATCATATAAGAAAAAGCTAGAAAGCTTTTCTCAAAGGAAGAAGAAGAAAAAATCACTTTGTGATGAATAACGAATTATCATCCTATGGTTACAATTGCAAACCATGGTTAAGAATGAAGACTTAACCCATATAGAGAGTTAACTAGGGTAAAGGGTTTAGATTGGGTTAATAAAATATCTACACAAAAATAACTTTGCTTAAAACAAAAATAAAGCTTCTAGAAGCTTCATGAAAAAGCTAACCCAAATCAAACTCTAACTATGTTTGATCTCCACAAAACATGTTGCATTTGTAATCATAACTTGTTACAATATTATATATCACATATATAATATATTTTGTAACAAAATAAAATAATACAATTAACATATATCACATATATATCAATGTATTATCCAAGTGAGAAAAAGAATCTTTGAGTGAGCTTATATTAGTTAATGTAATATAATATATCAAATATATAATTATACAGTAAACTATCGAATCAACACTTGATCCGATAATCCGGCTATTTCACAATAACCGACTAATATAACCTGTATCAGTTCATCGAATCAACACTTGATCCGATGACCCGGCTATATCACATATACCCGGCCGATATCTCATATCACGAGAATCTAATACGGTATCTCATACACGTATTATTCCCGGTCCCGCACATATCACATATATGCTCTTACTCCGTTTTGCCTGAGCCAGGAAACCTCTGTGTAGGACTCTAAAGAATCGTCAATACGCCGGCAATAGGTGATGATCATATCAAACACCCACAAGCTGCAAGTGGTCAGCTAAACGTAACGGCCACCCAGGTATTGAGCAATCAGAAGATCAACAAGAAAGCCTGTACATTATCCTGTGAATCCAACCAGTAACACTCCCGTACAGTCCGGTCTCTTCTTCTGATATGTCGCATATCTCGCCTACGGGTGGTAAACGTCAGACCCCAGTAGCTTGATAAGTCATGTCGATATGAGGTCCATAACAGTTCGAGAAACTACTGATAACACTTACCAGTAAATCTCAGCAACCCTGGCCAGGATTTCCAGTTATAGCCAATCGAACACAGCGCAACATCAACTCCCTATACCGGAAGAGACGAAACCCCTCCTATCGCTCATTGTCTCCATGTGATTCGGGACTGTACCCAAAAGCAACCGTTTTGCACGCCCTCTTGGACGTGGTATGATGGAAATCAAAGCACAGTGGGAATCACACAAGACTCTATGACGATCTCGGGTCTACAGACTAACATGTACCAGTGTCACCAAAGAACTGCCATTTGACGTGAGGTATAATACCATCTGGGAGTTTTCGGTAAGTTCGTACAGTGTACCCAGTCTCCACTGAACACCCATATACCTTCTCTGATGTCAAACATTAATGGATATGGGATCATCCATCGCCCATCATATGGGTCAAGAAGCGCATACGCTAGTCTACTCTGGAGTATCGATGCCCTGTCTCGGTACTCCCACGACTAGGAACATTTGAAGGATGTACTTGGAGACTACACTGTCCCTACTAGTATAATATGCATCATATTCCTGATAGTCAAGTACTTATCCTAAGGGCTTTATCAACATCTGACATAGAGACAATCAAAGTATATGTTAAGATAAAGGGCAACCAGATAGCATACTATCATGTCGAGCAAGAAATTCCTCCCTATATATGTCCAAGCATCAACTACAATATACATCGTATGTACAGTAATGGCCTCTAGGGCATACATATAACTAACAGTTCTATTGCGCATATGAAATGTATCGTGCATACATAGCTACATGTACACCCTTATATAATGTTGCATTTGATTTTGGAGAAATTGGGAACCTCATGATATATTTAAAAACCGGATTCATTTAAAAGAGCGGTTTTCTCTTGATATGCTCATATTACTGTTTTATGTTGCATATATTATATTTCATGGATTTACGCATTGAGATACGGATTTCCTGTGATTTATGGATTTAAGAACAGTGGGGATATTTCAAGAAAGTATGAATTATTTTGAAAACCCGGTTTCTCTTGATATGATATTTCAGTACGTCCACCATGAGTTTTCTCGGTTCTGAGACTTGTTTTAGAAACCCGATTCGAGAAGCAGGATGATCCGTTTCCGGGTTCATGATGGACCCGGTATGGTACCCCGGGGCAAGAAAGGGATGTTGTGCAGTAGACGATGAGCCTAGCAGAGGGACAACTACCTACCGGTGATTGGTTGGACCTGGCGGTTATCCGGAGGATACCGAACGTAGTCGTGAGATGGATATAGGCCGATCAGGACTGACGAAACCCGTGGGCCGATCCGGACTGACGGAGCCCGAGTTATATGGATTTGCGTGTCAATGTTGGACACGAGCTTTCATGATGTTTTCGAGTGCCGATGTTAGGCACTCAGGTTTCATGAGATTTACAGGATATGAGAGCCGATCAAAATGACGGCACCTGGGGTATTGGGATTTGGGGTGTCGTTGATGGACACCGGTTTTTCCACAATGATGATTCATTGATGATGATATGTTTTATCCCATACTCAGTAGTTATTTGATATGCATTGCTTCATGTATTTGTAGTACCTGATGGAGTACCTTGATCATGATTGTTGCATATCCATATTACCATATTTATGCTATCAGATTGCATGTGATAGATTATCGCTGTGCGTGCATACATGCGATTATCTATATGATGTTACTTACTATTCACGAGTTGGCAACTCACCCCCGTTGTGCCACAGTGTTTTGCAGGCATGACCCTCAGAGTAGTCGCGGCAGGGCTCTTTATTGTATCTTTTTCAGCGGATACCGCTACGGTTAGCTTTGAGCCTTTTTGTTATAGGTGGGTTCGCGGTTATCCGTTTATGTTCATTGTATATCTTATTGTATCTAGTACTCTCCATCTACCACTTGCATGTATTGACTTAGAGACGAGTTGTGAGGATTGATATTGTATATTTTGTGACTTTGGGTGTCTGCTCGTGTGAGCCGGCTTTTATTATGTAGTTTTATCTCTTTATGCTGTTTTTCACTTGTATTGTCTATTTCTTCGCTACGGCGTCGTATATTTATGCTTGTGGTGGTTGTTTCCGCCTTTGGGCGTGATTTGCTCCCATTTGGAGATGCTTTACTTATATCATATGTTTGTACCCATTTCGGGGCTAGTTTTTACAAAGGAGGTGCTGCCAAAATTTTTAAGAAAAAAAACTTAAGTTTAAAGATTTTTACTTGAGATTTCCAATTGTTTTTAACAGTGTTTTTATCACTTACTACTTTTGATTATTAAGATTTCTGGGTTTTCGGCTTACTTAAATTGCGTTACGCCGGTTGACGTCACGTGGTCTAAGTGCCAGTCACGTGCCTAATTTTGGGTTATGAAAAAGTTGGTATCAAAGCGCTAGGTTTTACCTTTCGGAGTGTAGGATGACCTTGGTATGATGGAGTGGGTAGCTTAAGCAGAGTGACGTAGCATGTGTATGTTCCGCGGCATACTTACGACATGGTACTCCGCCTAAGTGACCTTAGAACTTGTTGGTTGAAATTCCTTTCGTGATTATATACATCCTTGAGATTCGATTTCTGTGTTCTTATCGAATCCTGTTTTCATTTCCAGCCATTATACCGCCGAAGACTACGAGGGCGCAGAGAGCGGCCGCAAGAGCCGAGGTCATAGTAGGCTAGTCGGAGATGAGGACTGACCAGGGCGGTACGCCCGTTGTACTGGAGCAGGTTGATCCACCTTCGACAGACTGTATTACTAGGCTAGAGGCCGGTATGCAGGATTTGCGCCAGATGATAGGGTCGTTAGTCGAGGCCAGTAGAGCACAGCGACAGGAGATTGTCCCACCAGTTACGGGGACCGCGATGGTGCCTACTGTTCAGGCAGTTTTACCTGCAGCTGTGGAGGTTATCACCGTACCATTATCTGAGTTCAAGAGGCTGAAGCCTCCGGTTTTCACCGGCATTGATGCAGCTAAGGATCCGCAGTCGTTTATCGATCGGATGGCCAGGATCTGTCGTTCGCTGAGATGCTCGACGTAAGATGGGTAGAGTTCACGAGTTTTCGTCTGGAGGGTCTTGCCTAGACTTGGTATGAGTCTTTACAGAGTAGCAGAGCCGCAGGTCTTTCTCCTATGACCTGGGCTGAGTTCGTGAGGGTGTTTCTTGCCCATTTTCTTCCGCAGAGCGTCATGGATGCTCGAGCTCACAATTTTGAGTCGTTACGTCAGACTCCGGGTATAACGGTGGCAGAGTACGATGTCCAGTTTACCCAGCTATCGGTGTATGCACCATATTTGGTGGACACCGAGGAGGTGCGGATTAAGAGATTTGTACAAGGCTTGCTTACCCAGTTGTTCCCCGCTATCAGCGCACAGCATTGTGACACATATGCAGCCGTAATGGATGCAGCCCTATTGGTTGAGGAGCATCTTTCTGAGACTTCGGTCGTTCCGGAACCGAAGAGAGTTCGTACTGGTGTATCAGCCCGGAGGCAGATGTTTAGACGCCGCGACAAATTTCGTTCAGGTCGTGGAAGTAGCAGAGGCTTAGGACGAGGCCAGTTTTTTAGCTCTTATCCCCAGGATGGTCAGCAGTCAGCAGTCATCGTCTGGATGTTTCCGGTGCGGGAGTTTCCATCATCGCGTTAGAGATTGTACTGAGCCACGTGAGGACGAGGCAGCCGTATCGCATGTTGTTGCTCCGCGTCAGACTTATGCTCAGAGAGGTCATGGTCGCAGAGGGTTTGTTCAGAGAGGACAGGGTGGCAGAGACAGAGGATAGCCAATTGCCGGTAGAGGGCAGGCACGAGTATTTGCTTTGACTCATCAGGACGTGCAGGCGTCTAATGCAGTGGTTTCAGGTACTCTTTTAGTATGTTCCTTCGATGCACACGTTTTGTTTGATCCGGAATCTACGCACTCGTATGTTTCTACACACTTCGTGCCAAGGTTGGGCCGAGAGTCGTGTTTGCTAGATCAGCTGCTTGTCGTGACTACTCCTGTTGGTGAGTCATTTGTTGCGCGACACGTGTTTCGGTCGTGTGCCGTCCGTATTGGAGATAGTGAGTCGTCCGTCGACATGATCTTTCTTGAGATGTTGGACTTCGACGTTCTCCTGGGTATGGACTGGTTAGCTAAGTGCTACGCGTCCGTGGACTGCCGCGAAAAGACAGACAGGTTTTTTTTCCCGGCGAGTCAGTTCTTGTTGTGCAGGGGGACCGTGGTGTCGCCCCTCACAGATTGATTTCAGCCCTTTGCGCTAGTCGTCTTTTGAGGAGGGGATGTCAGGGATTCTGGGCTTTCTTACGAGATACTAAAGCCACAGTAAATTCGTTGGACCGGGTTCCTATCGTGAGTGAGTTTCCCAATGTTTTCCCGGTGAGTTGCCTTGATTGCCGCCAGTGCGTGAGATTGAGTTTTGCATTGATGTGATCCCCGGCACGGGACCTATTTCGATACCACCTTATCGGATGGCCCCGGTGGAGCTTAAGGAGCTTAAGGATCAGTTGCAAGGGTTGCTTGATAGGGAACTTGTACGTCCGAGTGTTTCTTCTAGGGGAGCTCCTCTCCTGTTCGTCAAGAAGAAGGACAGCGGTTTGAAGTTGTGTATTGATTATCGTCAATTGAACCGAGTTATGGTGCGGAATAGGTATCCTTTACCTTACATTGACGATTTGTTTCATCAGCTCCAGGGTGCGGGACATTTTTCCAAGATTGATTTGAGATCGGGTTATCATCAGTTGCGGGTTCAGAATGATGACATTCCGAAGACTGCTTTTCGTACGTGCTATGGGCATTATGAGTTTTTGGTGATGTCGTTCGGACTCACCAATGCCCCAGCAGCGTTCATGGATTTGATGAACCGTATTTTCAGGCCGTTCCTCGACCAGTTTATTATTGTGTTTATTGATGACATTCTGATTTATTCCAAGGGTCAAGAGGAGCATGAGCAGCACTTGAGGATTGCCTTGCCAACATTGAGAGAGCATCAGCTGTTTGCTAAATTATCGAAGTGTGCCTTCTGGCAGAACTTCTCGAGTATCGCTGCACCGCTGACCGGACTGACCAGGAAGGGGGGTTCCTTTTCTTTGGGCTGAGGCATGCGAGCTGAGTTTTCAGCAGTTGAAGACTCGGTTGACGACTGCTCCAGTTTTATCTTTGCCTTCTGAATCGGACGGCTTTGTCGTTTACTGTGATGCTTCTCGAGCGGGGCTCGGTTGTGTATTGATGCAGCATGATAAATTTATCGCTTATGCTTCCCGAAAGTTGAATAAGCACGAGCAGAATTATCCCACTCATGATCTTGAGATGGCCACGGTGGTCTTTGCGCTTAAGATTTGGAGACACTACTTGTACGGCGAGTCGTGTCAGATTTTCACGAAGCACCAGCACTTAAAGTACATCTTCCAGCAGCGGGATTTGAATTTGAGACAGCGCCGTTGGATGGAGCTTGTGAAGGATTATGATTGTGAGATCCTTTATCATCCAGGCATGGCGAATGTGGTAGCCGATGCTTTGAGTCGTAGGCCCGGGGTAGCTTGTCCCAGTTGAGCGCAGTTCAGAGACAGTCTTCTGCAGATTGCCAGATCTTGTGCGACGGCAGAGTACAATTTCAGTTCACTTCCACTGGGGGACAGCTTGCTCATGTCCGCGCCCGTCCACTTATACTTAATCGTATTCGTGAGGCACAGCTCGCCGATGCTCTTTTGTTTGAGATTCGTGAGCATGTTCGGCATGGTAGAGATTCGGAGTTCTTGATTGATGACCAGGGTGTGCTACGTTTTGGGACTAGTTTGTGTGTACCTGATATCAATGGGTTGAGACGCGAGATCCTAGAGCAGGCACATCAGTCAGCTTATAGTGTTCACCCAGGTTCCACCAAGATGTATCATGATTTGAGAGATATCTACTGGTGGGCAGGGCTGAAGTGTGATGTTTAGGATTTCGTTTCGAGGTGCCTGACTTGTCAGCAAGTCAAGGCTGAGCATCAGAGACCGGTAGGAGAGTTGCATCCTTTACCCGTTCCGGAGTGTAAATGGGAACAGATCTCCATGGATTTCGTTATGGGTCTACCTAGGTCCAGTCGGGGGTATGACTCTATTTGGGTGATTGTTGACCGGTTGACGAAAGCTGCTCACTTCCTTCCAGTGAAGACCACATTCGGTTATGCTCAGTATGCTCAGTTGTACATTGATGAGATTGTGCGTTTGCATGGTGTTCCCACATGCATTGTATCCGACAGGGGCACCCAGTTTACTAGCCGTCTTTGGCAGAAGCTTCAGGAAGCTTTGGGTACTCGTTTGATTTTTAGCACCGCTTTCCATCCGCAGACCGATGGTCAGTCAGAGCGGACTATATAGACTCTGGAGGATATGCTTCGTGCGTGCGTGCTTGATTTTGGTGGCAGTTGGGATCGTCACTTGCCGTTGATAGAGTTCTCCTACAATAATAGTTATCAGGAGACGATTCAGATGGCACTTTTTGAGACTTTGTATGGTAGAATGTGTCGATCACCAGTCTGTTAGACCGAACTCAGCGAGAGTAGGATTTTGGGACCCCGACTATTTCAAGAGACTATAGAGAAAGTTCAGTTGATTCAGGATAGGATGAGAGCAACCCAATGCAGACAGAAGTCTTATGCCGACCGTCGTCGCCGCAGGCTCGAGTTCGCAGTGGGGGATTATGTATTCCTACGGATTTCTCCGATGAAGGGCATGATGAGATTTGGGAAGAAAGGGAAGCTTAGTCCCAGATTTGTAGGTCCTTTTGAGATCCTTGAGCGAGTTGGTACCGTTGCCTATCGTTTGGCACTTCCACCTAGTTTTCCGGATGTTCACCTCGTATTACATGTATCGATGCTTCGCAAGTACCTTCATGACCCTTCTCACATGATTCAGCACCAGACCGTTCAGTTAGAGCGCGATCTTTCGTTCACCGAGCAACCGGTAGTTATATTGGATCGGCAGGTGAAGAAACTTCGGTCAATGGTCTTTCCATCTGTGAAGGTTCTTTGGCGTAGCCCGAATAGTGAAGAGGTCACTTGGGAGGCCGAAAGCCAGATGCGTAAGAAATCCCCTCATCTCTTTGAAGGTACGCATAATAAGATTTTTAAATTCGGGGACGAATTTTTTTAAGGGGGAAGATTGTAACACCTTAGAATGCGATTAGTGTTAATTAAGCGATAATGCGGATTTTTTTTAGTAAAAAGTTTACCAAAATAGTTTTCAAATATTTTATAAAAAATAATTAACATTTTATTATTATTTATTTCGGGCTTGCACACACATGTGCATGTTAACTTAGGGTTAATTAGGCTTAACCATGCTTAAGTAGCCATGACACCTTAACCCCATTACAATTAAGTGTATGTATTTATTTAAATTAGTTAGTTTTTAATTAAAGGGTTTAAAATTAGTTGACTTGAGAGAGAGAGAGAGAGGGTTGCATGCATCATGAGGCATGGGCAAGCATTGCTTGTATTTAATGAAGAGAGAGAAGAGGGGGCATGGCTCATACTAAACTCACACCCCATTTTTGTTCACCACTCTCAACCCTAACTCACATAATCCCTCACTCTCACCTCATTCTCTCATTCTTATTATTTTCCTCATCTCATTTCCTCTCCCCCTCCAACTGAAACCCTAACCCAAATCCTCACAAACCCAAACCAAATCACCACTACAACTCACTAAAACCCTTCACAAGTCAAGATTAAGCCACTAAGATCACTTGGAGCATGGAAAGCTAGGGTTTTGAGCAAGTGTGTATAGGTAACGATCCCTAACTGTTAATTAGGGTGTTTATGATGTTGTATTGCTTAGTAGATGTTGTTTAGAACACTAAAATTATAGTTTTGAGCACACGTCGTATTTTTAGTGTCATTTTTGAGTGTCTGTGATCTACTGTGACCACGAGTTGTTAAGGGAAAATATAGCAATATAGTAGTGTTTTGTTGTAGTCCCTGAGTGTTCACCTGAAGCACGAACCCCACCTGACCTCATTTGGCCGGTGACATGAGGGGATTTTCCGGCGAGCTCGGCCGTATAGGGACCTGGGGAGTTGTGGATTTTAGGGTAGTTGTCTGCAGTTGTTTTAGGGTGTTTGGTACTGCTAGATTTTTATATTTTGACAGTATGTAAAAATCTGGGATCAAATTGCTAGTTTTTAGTGTTTCGACTACGCGCGTTAAGATATCCGACATGATTTGCGTTGTTTGTGTAGCTTGCTTCACTTAGGGTTGTTTCAGATTGTCGCTACACTCGTTAGCCACTAAGCGAACACTTGAGAGGTTGTTGGAGTCAGTGCGTCGATTTAAACGTAGTTTGTACGTATTATGGGTCGATTTCTAAGTTGCACTTGCTATGTTTTGTGTGATATTAGGAGCAAGTGCGGGGACTTCGGGCGCTACGAAGTAAGGAAAGCAAGCGGTTGGATTTACCTAGCTCGAGATCATCGGTGAGTAGATTTAACATCTACGGGGAAATCGCCCGTATGGCATTATGCGTCAGGGCTAGATATGATATTATAGCCGCATGTTTATATGTATACATGTTGATTGTGCATGAACATCATTATATACCATTACTTGTTGTGCCTTGACACTGCACCATTACTGACGGTTCATATTGCACAAGAACTAAATTGTATGCTTCACCCACACTGTCGGTAATTGCCATGACACGCACAACCTATATACATATGTGGTATTGTATTTGTTATTGACATTGAGACGTTGATTCTTCTTCTATTACGCATATGAAATGCATCGTGCATACATAGCTACATGTACACCCTTATATAATGTTGCATTTGATTTTGGAGAAATTGGGAACCGCATGATATATTTAAAAACTGGATTCATTTAAAAGAGCGGTTTTCCCTTAATATGCTCATATTACTGTTTTATGTTGCATATATTATATTTCATGGATTTACGCATCGAAATACGGATTTCATGTGATTTATGGATTTGAGAACCGTGGGGATATTTCAAGAAAGTATGCATCATTTTGAAAACCCGGTTTCTCTTGATATGATATTTCAGTGCGTCCACCATGAATTTTCTCGGTTCTGAGACTTGTGTTAGAAACCCGATTCGAGGAGCTGGATGATCCGTTTGCGGGTTCATGGTGGACCCGGTATGGTACCCCGGGGTAAGAAAGGGATGTTGTGCAGTAGACGATGAGCCTGGCAGAGAGACTACTACCTACCGGTGATTGGTCCGACCTGGCGATTATCCGGAGGATACCGACCGGAGTCGTGAGATGGATATAGGCCGATCCGGACTGACGGAGCCCGAGTTATGTAGATTTGCGTGTCGATGTTGGACACAAGTTTTCATGATGTTTTCGAGTGCCGATGTTGGGCACTCATGTTCCATGAGATTTACAGGATATGAGGGCCGATCAGAGTGACGGCGCCTGAGGTATTGGGATTTGGGGTGTCGTTGATGGACACCGGTTTTTCCACAATAATGATTCATTGATGATGATATGTTTTATCTCATACTCAATAGTTATTTGATATGCATTGCTTCATGTATTTGTAGTACCTGATGGAGTACCTTGATCATGATTGTTGCATATCCATATTACCATATTTATGCTATCAGATTGCATGTGATAGATTATCGCTGTACGTGCATACCTGTGATTATCTGTATGATGTTACTTACTATTCACGAGTTGGCAACTCACCCCCATTATGCCACAGTGTTTTGCAGGCTTGACCCTCAGAGTAGTCGTAGCAGGGCTCCTTATTGTATCTTTTTCAGCGGATACCACTACGGTTGGCTTTGAGCCTTTTTGCTATAGGTGGGTTCGCGGTTATTCGTTTATGTTCATTGTATATCTTATTGTATCTAGCACTCTCCATCTACCACTTTCATGTATTGACTTAGAGACGAGTTGTGAGGATCGATATTGTATATTTTGTAACTTTGGGTGTCGTGCTCGTGTGAGCCGGTTTTTATTATGTAGTTTTATCTTTTTATGCTGTTTTCACTTATATTGTCTATTTTTTCGCTACGGTGTCATATATTTATGCTTGTGGAGGTTATTTCCGCCTTTGGACATGATTTCCTCCCGTTTGGGGTTGCTTTACTTATATCATATGTGTGTACCCATTTCGGGGCTAGTTTTTACAAAGGAGGTGCTGCCGAAATATTTTAGAAAATAAACTTAAGTTTAAAGATTTTTACTTGAGATTTCCAAATGTTTTTAACAATATTTTTATCACTTAATAATTTTGATGGTTTAGATTTCTGGGTTTTCGGCTTACTTAAATTGCGTTGCGCAGGTTGACGTCACGTGGTCTAAGTGCCGGTCACGTGCCTAATTTTGGGTCCTGACAGCGTTCTTATTGCCCCGGGGTACCTTATCGGGTCCACCATGTACCCGCAGACGGTTCCTTCTCACTCCTCAAATCAGGTATCACATAGCTCAGAACCGAGAAAACTCATGGTGGACACGAAATATCATATCACGAGAAACCGCGTTTTTAAAACAAATTCATAATTTCCTTTGAAATATAACCGCGGTTCTCAAATCCAGAAATCTCATGAAAACAGCATCTCAATGCATGTATCCATAAAGTACAGTATATACAAACATAGAACAGTACTGTAAGCATCTCAAGTATTATCATGTAAGCATGTCATTTGATAATTACTGAACAATAATTGTACTTTACAGTTAAGAGTAATGCAGTGATGTAACAGTTCTACTGTGTAAGTGGCATAGCAATTACCGATGATGACTGTGTTTGCTGGCAATCTGTGTATGTGTAACATGTGCATCATCGGTAATAGTGCAGGTATACTAGCATATTATGCCATATAAAGGTAATGCTGGGAACATAGTACGTATGTCATGGGGAATAATACAGTATAACATGAACAGTAATAAGATATATAACTACTCCTAGATACATCAAATATAACCCATTATCCACTAAGGTGTTTAGCAGCAATGATTCTCTGAATCAAGACAAATCCCTAAGTCGGCGATCCAGCCTTATAGTATCAGTTATGATATAATCTTCGTACATCATCCTCGAGTCGAGAGTGTGGATCAATCATCTGGTATCCTATCACGTACGGTATAATCCATCGTACAATGTCATCAAATCAGAATAAGGATCTATCGTTCTATACATAAACAAGGGTACGGATATATGGTCTCGTACGTCATATCATCTTTCATTCTTATATATACGTACATATATATATATATATATATATATATATATATATATATATATCATGTCATATCTATATCAATCTCGTATTATATCTATATCAATCTCACATCATATCTCATCAATCTCATAACATATCTTGGCATATGTATCTATGTTTTCATATTGCCTCACATCCTCATATCAAGTATATCTTCTCATGTTATCTTATTTCATCATATTCTCATATCAACATATATCATCTCGTACTTGTCCTATGTTCAATTATATATCTGTATATCGCTTCCTATCCATATTTTATCATATCAATATATCAATCTGAGTCATCTTATATTTATCATATTATCTCATACTAAATATTTTGATCATATCCGTAAGTTCATAGCATAGATTTATCCAAAATATATTTTATATATCGGTTTTCCATTATTATGATTGCGGGGTGCTATAGGCCATCCACCAGACTTTCCCCGTAGATATAGATCTACTCACCAGCAACATCCATGCTTAGTTGAAGTCGATGAACTTCATGATCTCCTTCGTCATCTCGGAAGTCCACGCGAAGGTACCTACGATCAATACACATCGTAATGATATTAAAACCAAGTTCGAAAACTGATACGGCACACAAAGTGCTCATAGGTTAGAACCTATAGCCTACGCATGCAAGAACAACCAATTAACCCTCTGCGTTGACGTCCAAACGTCCAACGACCGAGTCCAAACTCAAATACCAAAACCTAGTTTTCAGATATCGGAAACCCAAAATTAGCAACAAGGAAAATCACTCTCAGATTCTACCCTAGCTCAAATTAGGACATTTTGCATATAGGGTAGGTCTAGATATCTGATAACAAAGCCATGTACCAAAATCCATACCAAAACATCAAGACCAGGCCGCAATTTGCTTCCTGGGGAAATATATCTGCGGCCAGGAAATGGAGGTAGGGGCTCGGGTTTTTAGGGAAAATTCTAGGTGGCTTGTACATCTCTCCATGATGGGAACTTATTTTATGGTACTCTCGAGTGATAGCAGATCCTATAAAGTCATCACAAATCGCCAAAAACCGATGTCGGGAAAATTCTAAGTTCATGTTTTGGGGTTTTATTCTCAAGTATGGCCAAAATATCACCACTAAAGGTTTTTTTTATCACTAACTAAACAACAATTGCATCTCTACTACTCAAATCACCAACTAAAATCATCCTAGAAAATTCCAAGACCACTAATCTTTGCTTAAACAAACTCTAAACTTAACTAGGAAATGAAGGAACTAAATAATATGAAGGATGGTGAAAGTTTTACCTTTTGGAGCAACTGAAGAAAATTCCAATATGGTTGAAAGTTCTAAAAATCCAAACTTGAGCTTGCAAGGGGGTGTAGGATGAGGTGGTGCACAATTTTTGTGAAAGAAGCCATGGATTTTGATGAGGTTTTTGAGGTGATTTCCATGGGGTAGTAAGGTGATGGAAGGAGGAGAAGGAAGATGAAGATGAAGTAGTTGAAGAAAATAGATGAAATGATGAAGGATGGTGGAGGAGCCATGGTCATGATAACCACTCTCTCTCTCTCACTCTCATGCCTATACTCATTTGTCCCTCATGCCTCCATGTCATCTTTCTTTTTCTTTTTCTTTTTCTTTTTTCTCTTTTACTCTTTTTCTTTTTAAAACCCCAAATAAAAAAAATACAAATGAAACAACATGCAACAACTATAACATGTCATGATGCACTACCCATGGTTATTTAAAAAATGGATTTGGCTTAATTATGATTAGTAGTGCACTAATCAAGTTTAACAGAAACTTGCATATAATTAATTGCATAATTATTTATAAAATGTCCAAATCCAATAAATACCTTTATAATAAATAATTCATATTAATATCCAATTATTTTCCAAATATTGGTATATAATTATACCATTTTACGAAAACCCCAAATTCATACTCGAATAGTTTTCGTGAAATATATTATTTTATTATTTAAATTCCAAAAATATTATTTTATATTTCTGAAATGTTACACACTGACCACAAGAGTCTAAAGTATGTATTTACTCAAAAGGAACTAAACATGCGGGAGAGAAGATGGTTAGAACTCATGGCGGACTTCGACATCAACCTACAGTATCATCCTGGGAAGGTGAATGTTTTTCCTCATGCACTTAGTCACCGGCCATTAGCAATGAACCTCACCACTCAGTGGAGACTACAACAAGAATTGCACTGATTGGAGATCGAAATAGTTATTCCAGGTAATGCTTCATATTTGATGAACATACAAGTCCAGTCCACTCTTGTAAATCAGATCAAGGCAGCTCAAGAAAATGATGCCAAGCTACAAAAGATCCGAGAATAAGTAGAAAGTAGACTACAAACTGACTTCATCATCCATGAATATGGATCCTTGCGATATGGAAGTCGATTATGTGTGTCAATGGGCCCTGTTCGAGAAGAGTTGATGAAAAAAGCTCACAGCTCTCCTTATTCTATACACCCCAGTGGCACGAAGATGTACAAGGATCTACAACAACACTACTAGTGGCATGGAATGAAGCGCAAAGTAGCTAGAAGCGTAGCCAAGTGTTTGATGTGTCAGTAAGTGAAAGCTGAACATCACAGAACTGCCGATCTACTTTAGCCGTTACCAATCTCAGAATGAAAATAGCAGCACATTATCATAGACTTCGTAACTGCCCTTCCTCGCAGCACGAAAGGTAACGACGCAATATGGATTATTGTGGATCGAATCACCAATTCGGCTCACTTTATTCCATTTCGAGTTGGCCAGTCAACCGAGACGTTACCAAAGAAGTACATAGAGGTGAGCATAAATCTAAAGTAAGATTTAAATCTTCAAGATGTACCATATTTGATACCCATAAACTCATGCAGGAGATCGTGAGATTACATGGAGTACATGTTTGCATCGTCTCCGATCGTGATATAAGATTCCGATCACAGTTTTGGCAGAGTCTGCAAGCTAGCCTAAGAACGAGTCTGAATTTCAGCACGACGTATCATCCACAAACGGACGAACAGTCCGAGTGAACAATTCAGATTCTGGAAGACATGCTAAGAGCCTGTATGTTTGACTTCGGAGGTTCGTGGGAAGATCACCCACTGTTATATTTCAGAAAAATAAAATATTATTTTTGGAAATTTATATAATTGAATAATAACTATTATGAATGTTTTAATGTTATGGTATAATTAAATACCGATAAATTGCGAAATATTTGGAAATTTATATTAAGTATTGATTTTGAAAGAGATTATAAGAATGGAGCATTCGTAGATTTTTTTTATAATTAATTATATTTCATGTTAATACTAAACCCGATTAATTTCACTAATCTTGCACTAAGCATGATTATGCATCATGACATGCAACAAACTTGTTACATTTTATTCTACCATGATTTTTTTTGCGCATGGTTTCATTTTAGGTTTTTCAATTTGTTTTGCAAATGAAAAGATAAGAATAGAAAAGGAAAAAAAAAGGAAAAAGGAAAAAGAATAAAGAATGGGAGGCATGGCATGGAAGTATGGGTAAGAAAGAGAGAAAGAGGGTGAGGGGCCAACCTTGGTCATGTATCATTTCTCTCTTCACTCATTTCGCTCATTCTTCTCTCCTTCTCCTTCATCCATGGCTGCCCTCTTCTTCCACCTCCTCCTACACCTCAGAACTCCATCAAAAATGCATCAAAACCATACATTCCCTTCACTAAAAATGTGCACAAGCTCACTACAAGCATAGGAGACCAAGAAAGTTTGGATTTTGAGCACTTGGGGCAACTCAAGAAAATTCTTAAGTTGTCAAATGAGGTATTTACTTCACCATTAGAATAGTAATTCATTTCCTTTAGCTTCCATGTTAATTTAGAATCGATTTAGTAAGGTTTTGTGATGTTTGAAAATTCCTAGAAGAGGTTTGACGAATTCTTGAATTGAGATGGTGAAATTGAGGTGTAGTAGTGATCTTAAACCCCTTTAGTGTTTGAATTTTGAACTAAACCAGAGACTATAACCCTAAACCCCAAACTTAGAAATCCCCGATATCGGGTTTGTGTAGGAATTGAGGTGTTATTGGAGATCTGCTATCACCCGGGCATCCTAAAAGTTTTATAGCGATTACTGTGAGTCGTGCAGGTGACCTAGAAGCTAACCTAGAGACCCGAGCCCAAACTCCTCCATCCAGGCCACAGATTTAACCCCATTGGCCGCAAATTGCGTCCTGGGTACATCCAAATTGATTCGTATTGGGTCCTTGGCTTTATCTTCAGTAAATTAGACCCTCCACATATGCAAAATTGGCTAATTTCACCTGGAAAAAAATCTGGAGCATGTTTTCTGAGATTCTGTTTTGGTTTCGTGATTGTTTATAACTTGAACTTTGGATATTGTGTTTAGTCTCGGTCACTTGACGTTTGTATGTCAATATCGGGAGTGGTTGGGTTATTCTTGCATGCGTAGACCATAGGTTTTAACCTATGTACATTTCGGATGCCGTTTTGGTTTTTAAACCGGATTTTAATACGATACGATATGTTATGACATGTAGGTACCTCCGCGTGAACTTCGGGACGACAACCAAGAGCATGGCGACATCGACTTCAGCAAGCAAGGATCATGGTGAGTAGATATATATGTACGGGGGAAGTCGGGTGGATGGCGTATATCACCCCCGCAATTTCGTAGCATTTGATGCATTATGATATATATTTATATACGTGTTATATTGAGATGTGCATACTTAGTAAGTAATGCTTTAGATGACTTTGGATTAGTGTTAGCATATTCGGAAGATAGTAACTTAGTTTAGTTTCTTAATCGCGAAACCCTAGAGTAAAGATTGGCACACATGCTCGCACACATGCATACATTTGATTTTCTTATGCGTATATGGGGATACACACACACACACACACATGTATGTGAGTATGTATGTATATGTATATATATGTGTGTGTGTGTGTGTGTGTGTGTGTATGTATACATATACACGGATGATGAGGATAGTATATGATACTTGGAGATGAGTCGATGTGTTTGGGCATGACGCCGTAAGATCGGTGATGTGATTGGGTCGTGTTATGATATACGACATATTATATTAGCGGATTGATGGGCGATGTGTTTCCATACACATACGGATATATGTTTATGGTATCGGTATGTACTAGACTTAGATCAGTACCATGTTCATGATATTATGATAATGATACCATATGGATATTGAGGTATATATGATAGGCGACCCATACCCCGATTTTGGGATGCCGTACGATGGATTTACCGTACGAGATATAATTATGATAATAAATCTGCACTCTTGACTCGAAGATGTCGTATTATATATTTTATCGTATGTGATGCTATTGAGGCGGGATCACCGACTTATATATATATATATATATATATATATATATATATATATATATATATATATATATATATATATATATATATATCGACTCAGACTTAGGTGGATTTCCTTACACTTTGGTTAGTATCTTAGCTTGTCCTGTAGTTTACTTAATAGATGTTAGAGTTGGACGCGAGTCATACTTATTTCCAAAACTAACGAATCGTGGGTATTTTACAGACAGGCCAAGGGATAGTACGGATATTTCAAAGGGCGTACCTTTTCTTAAAAGCACCGTAGCCACTATTTTCTAAAAACCACGATTCGTGCGATTTCAGACACCAAAAAATGTATGACTTGTATATAGGAATGTATATTTCTTTATTTTGGCGTTACTGTTCATTTTCAGTATATCCTTGTTGTTCGCATTACATTGCATGTTTATTGCTATTATGAAACCATGCTGCCAGGACATCAGCACCTTTACCGATGATGCGTATGTTCCACGTACACTTGCTTGCCGGCTCACACACTTCATCATCGGTAACTTACATGTCACGTACACATTAGATAATATTACTTCATTGTACAAATTGCTAATGGTAGTTTTAATATAGTACTAGCGCGTTTTCTTTCATATGCTAGTTAGATATTGCATTTGTCTCTGAGATATCTCATGCATTTATATATTCATTCGGTTATGCAATATCGTGGGGCTTTATGCCAGTATTCACTGTTTATTTACATCGTGATTTGAGATTTCGGATTTCCATGAGATTTCTGGATTTGGAGAAACCGCAAGGTTTTTATAAACTGATTATCATTTCTAAAAATAGAAATTGCGGTTTTCTCGTGATATGATATGCGATATGTCCACCATGAGTTTTCTCGGCTCTTGAGCGGTATCATACACCCGATTCGAGGAGGAGGAGGAACCGTCTGTGGGTGAATAGTAGACCCGGTGCGGTACCCCGGGGCAAGAAGGTCGCAGATGATGGCATTGAGCCTGGCAGGGGAGCACTACCGACTGGTTATTTATGACGCGGCGGATATCCGGAGGATATCGACGTAGTCGTGAGATTTGATTATTTGGGCCAGTCCGGATTGTCGGAGCCTGGGGCCAGTCCGGATTGCCGGAGCCCGAGATATTGAGACACAGAGATATTGGTATTTTATTATATGGGCCAGTCCGGATTGCCGGAGCCTGAGATATTGAGATATTGGGATTTACACTTTTTGTGTCGATGCTTGACACGGATTCTCTGTTGATTTCATTGATGATACTTCGATTTTTATACAGAAATCTCACTGAGATATGAAAACAGTTTTCTCATTCAGTTGCATTCTGTTTTCATGCATTCATACATCATATATGTATTATGTTGCTACCTGAGGCACTGACACGAGCACTTGATATTACACTTATGTGTAGATGGTTTCAGGGTTATATATTATGAGGTTATTATCGTATGACCTAGGATTGAGTCATACATGCGATTTCTGCTCGGTGATGTTTTCTACTCACGAGTTGGCAACTCACCCCCGTTGTGCCACAGTTTCATGCAGGTTTTGCCGTACAGGTTTCGTTGCGGCTTGCTGGCACACTGCTTCCTTCCGGATGATTGCTTTGATAGGTGGGTTCACTCGTATCGTGACCACCATTGTATTTTATTTATTTTCAGTTGTATCTAGTAACTCCATCAACCAGACTTGTATATTTGTTAGAATTAAAAGACCAGTATGTTTATTCTTTCGACCTTAGAGTCGCGCTTGTATTATTATAGTTTTCTAGTGGATATTGCTTTTCTTGATGAGTTTTGATCCTCGCCTTTCGGCGTTGTATATTATATTTTCTTGCGTGGTTGTGACCGCCAATTGCCGAAAAGTTAGCTCCCGCTTGGGGATGCCTTTATATTATGCATATTTGTACCCGTTTGAGGCCAGTATTTACAAAGGAAACTCTGCCGAAATTTTCAGAAAAGACTTGATGTTTTAAAAATTCATACTACGGCTTATTTTGTTAAACCACTTGCTTTATAACTAAAAATTTTCCTTCTCTCTCTTTTCAAATGGTTTAGATTTCTAGGATTTTGGCTTGCTTGAATTAGATGGGGTCATATAGACTTCATATGATTCAAGTGCCAGTCACGTGCCATTTCGGGTCGTTACAAAGTTGGTATCAGAGCGCTAGGTTTAACCTTGGTTCGAGTCTATGTTTGACTATGCGAAGTCTAGGGCGTATATTTATATTCGGAACCTAGGCTTTACCTTACGGAACTTAGACTTGGTCGAGGGGATATTAGACCCAAACTTTCGTCGCATAGGTTGACCTTGGTTGATGGAGTAGGTGATTTAAGTAGAGTGACGTACCGTGTGTTTGTTCCGCGGCATACTTACGATACGCTACTCCTCTTAAGAAGCCTTAGGATGTACATTTCCTTGCATAGTACTATATTCATTCCTATGATCTATCATCATCGATATCGGTTGGTAGTTTTGTTACCATGATTGCATAGGCAGAGAGAGCTGCAGCTAGAGTTGCGGTCAGCATGAGCTCATCTTGGACGAGGACTGACCAGGGCATAATTCCGGTGACACACGATTGCATAGATGTGTCGTTTATTGTGTTTTCACGCCATGAGCGTTTGATGGATTGATTTTACTAAAATTTCTCGAACGTACAGATCAATACCAGAGGATTGGGCCACTGCTAGAGGCCAGCTAGAATATGATGACCGTTGATGTATCGTCTATTCTTGATGATTGAGGCATTGTTTAGCATGCGGACGAATGAGCCAGTAGTTGCTGCGAATGACGAGATATCGCCCCAGATGTTCGAAGCTAATGCAACACGAGTTTTACTTAGAGATATGATAGATGATCGCTAGTCACCCATGGATGAATGACTAAGACATGTGGTTCGTTTGCACACCCCGATGCGAGGTCATCAGATTGATTGATTCTAGCTTGAGGAGACTTCGCGCAGCTACGTTGAGAGTCAATAGTGTTAGTTATATGTATGCCCTAGAGGCCATTACTGTACATTGGATGTATATTGTAGTGGATGCTGGGACATATATAGGTTGGACTTTCTTGCTCGACATGATAGTACGCTATCTGGTTGCTCTTTATCTTAACATGTATGCTTTCTGTCTCTCTGATTACATGTTGATAAAGCCCTTAGGATGTGTACTCGACTTCCAGGACTATGATGCAGATCATACTAGTGGGGCCTGGGTAGTCAATGAGTACATCCTTCATTGTTCCTAGTCGTGGGAATATCGAGACGGGGCATCGATATTCCATAGTAGACTAGCGCATATCTTCTCGACCCATGCGATGGGCGATGGATGATCCCATATCCATTGGTGTTTGACATCGAAGATGATATGCGGGTGCTCAGTGGAGACTGGGTACACTGAACGGACTCGCCGAGAACTCCCAGTTGGTATTATACCTCACGTCAGATGGCAGTTCTCTGGTGACACTGGTATAGCTTAGTCTGTTGACCCGAGATCGTCATAGAGTCTTGTGTGTCTCCCACTGTGCTTTGATTTCCACCCTACCACGGCTCTACTGAGTTGTGCAAACAGGTGTTTTTTGGGTACAGTCCCGATTCACATGGAGGCAATGAGCGATAGGAGGGGATTCGTCTCTCCCGGTATTGGGGGTTGATGTTGTGCTATGCTCGACTGGCCATAACAGGAAATCCCTGGCCAGGGTTGCTGTGATATACTGGTAAGAGTTATCAGTAGTTTCACGAATGTTATGGACCCTAAGTCGGCATGACTTATTGAGCTATTGGGGTCTGACGTTTACCACCCCTAGGCGAGATATGCGACATATCAGACGAACAGACCGGACTATACGGTAAGTGTTACTGGTTGGATTCGCAGGAGTGTGAGAGGGCTTGCTCGTCGATCTTCTGATCGCTCAATACCCGGGTGGCCGTTACGTTTAGCAGACCGCTTGCGGCTTGTGGGTGTTTGATATGATCATCATCTGCTGCCGGCGTATTGACGAGTCTTTAGAGTCCTACACAGAGGTTTCCTGGCTCAAGCAAAACGAAATAGGAGCGCATATGAGATATGTGCGGGACCGAGAATAATGCGTGTATGTGATACCGCATTCTATTCTCGCGATGAATGTATCGATTGGTTATATGCGATCTAACCTAGTTATCGAATCAAGGATTGATTCGATAAGCCGATACATATAATACTAGTCGGTTGTGTGCGACATGACCGGATCATTGAATCAAGTGTTGATTTAATGATTTAATGCATAATTATATATTTGATATATTACTTTGCGTTAACTAGTATTGGTTCACTTTAAATGGATTTTCTCACTCGGCTTGTACACATTGTATATGTGATATACTTTTGTGCACATGCTTGTATCATATATGATGATATATGATAGCTAGGATTTGTGTAAAGAGTTAATACCTTGGTTCAATAAATGGTTAAGGTTTTTATTCATTTTATTCATTTATTCTTTTATTCTTTTAGAAAAAGAAAAAGGAATGAGATAAATGGTGGCATTCTTTTCATTCATGAAGCTTCATGAATACTTTGACCATGTCACCATTTTTGTCTTCTTTTTAAACCTAACCATTTTCATTAACTCAAGTTAGCTCTCTACACTTTACCATGGTCATTATTATGATAAGAATTATCATTCTAATATTTTCTATTATTCTTATCATAATATTTTGAGCTTCTTCTTCTTCTTTCTTCAAGTGAAGAAAAGCTTGACCATCAATGGCAACTTCATGAATTGAGTGAGAAATCCAATTCTAAAGTCTACCCACTTCCTATTTCTTCATCCTCTACCTCTTGCCAAGTAGTAGAGTGTGTTTCCTTCACAAGTTTTCATGGCAAGGTGAAGGTGGAGCTTGATTTAGCGATGCCTCGACGTAGATCATCTTCGGCATGGACATCGACGACCTAGCTCGCTTATTCTTCGACGAAACCGACGTTGGAGTCCGGATTCTTTTTGGACAGCAGAGGGGACTTCGTTGCGGAGCCGTGGAGGTGGTGGACCGGATCTACAAAGGTTGTATGTCCGTTCCCTTAGTTAAAATGTTAACTAGTTTGCTTGTTTCGCCTAAATATCTAGTAAACGATCCGTAGTCGGGTTTGTAGGCACCCGTAAAATTTGATTTGTGCATGTTTGATCACTTGTGAGACTTCACTAGAGTGCCTAGGAACCCTACAGTGGTATCAGAGCCTAGCTAGAGCCTTAGGCGAAGTCCTGACGGAGTTAGAAGTCCGAACGAACACAAAACCCCGACCGGAATATGCTCTCTAGACTTTTTCCGAAAATGCGGATTTTTGTGTATTAAAAATGCCTAAAAAATTCAATAAATAATTATAAGAATTACTGTGCAAACTCAGGCGAAAGATTCATCCAACAGAGCGCGGAACCGCGGCAGAAGCCCTGCTTCTGCGGCGGTTCCGCGGCTAGGCAGTGACGTCATCACATATTTTCTGCACAGTAATTCCTATTTAATTATTCTGGATTTTATGGGAATATTTAACATTTATTCCAGAGTTGAATGTTCTGAGTTGTATTGGGAACTCGGTGTATTCGATCGGACTGTCTAAATTTTGTCGGTGTGCTTTTCCGGGTATTTTTAGAATATGTTAAAAAGTTCGACCGGATATAAATACCCACTTTTTCCCCTACCGGGAAACTTCCAATTGTTGGATTTTTCCATAGTTTAACGAAGTTCTAAGTAGTGCAAGTAACGCGATGGACCCTCTAGAAGACAACAAATCTTAACTCGATTATGTGACCGTCTTGAACTGCCCTTTGAACCTTCGGGTTTGGGACAGTACGGCGTGCCACATGTGAGGCGTTGGCTTGACCCTTCTACGGCTGGACCGTTGGTACTGAGACACGAACTGAATGTTGTTAGACTTATTTCATGTGTTGATCTGTATCGGGAAAACTTGGGTGTTCGATTGTTCGATCGAAAAGTTTAACATTTTTCTGTTTATCTGGAATGGGATACAATAATTGGAATTCGCAAATAGTTATGAGATAACTGAATGAGTGTTATAAACATAGCAGTTTAGTCTCACTTGATCGGTTGCCACGGAATTTTGATGTGATCAAAAGTCCGTCGCAATCACATAGCGTACGCGGATACTCGCCGGGTAAACTTAATAGACAGCCTCACTCCATAGCCCCGACCAAGTGACTGTAGGAGAACCCCGTCGCCGAAAGCATCCGTTCGGGTGCTCGCGGTAGCGGTGTTCCGCCTTGGTGCACTTCGTCGACGGTATCAGGGGTGCGGCCGTCTACTAAAGTTTGCGACGAGCATTCGATCAGGATGTCGGGAATCCTGTTGAATTGCCCGACTTGATATTGAAAAGAGTTTTCGATAATGAGACTAAAATGCGGGGTTTATAATTGTTAGGCATGCGATGTCTAAGTAATTCATTTGGTCAGGCATGCGATGTCTGAGGTGGTTGCGGATTCCAACTGTTGTAGTTTTACACTTTCTTTTCTGTGACCGTAAGTGTAATATGTGATATCGCCGGTTTCGTTGCTATATGTCAACGACAATTGGGATGCGCATATTTACTTACGTTGATGACATGTGATGTTATGTGTTGCTGGATATGTTATATTGGATCGTCGTGTTTGAATAGCCGGGGGTTTTTTATGTGAGATGAGTGTTTTTCATTTTCATTCATGTAAAAACTTATATGTAATATTCTTTTATTGGGGCACTTCCAGGTTGCGGAATTTGTCACCGTTGATGTATATTATTTATTTTTCCGCACTAGGATAGACCCAAGGAGGAGAGCACAAGTAACCGGGTTCTGGAGTCCAGTGGGAGACCAACTCGAGGAGTCGAGCCCGGGTCTCCTAACTCCAGAATTGGTAGGGTTGCTTGCCGCTCTCGTAGGGGTCTAGGGGTGTGGGATTGGCTATTCATCACGACCGTGGAATCCGTGTTTTATACTGGCTCGTATTGAAAACACGGACGTCCTAGTATATCCAATATTTCATATGTTTCTTCTGCTGTGTTTTATCTGAGATCATGCGATGTTCTGTGGCAGATATTATATATAGTATATATGATATATTATATAGACGTTACTTATGTTTTACACCCGCGCTAGCCCTGCCCCGCTCTGCCGTTAGTTACCTAACCTAACGGTGCACGAGGGGACATCGAGGCGAATGCGGATGGCATAAGTGTACGTCATATCTATCTGTGATGTTTAGGTAAATTAAATGATGGGATATTCATTAATGAGATTAATGAAAGAAAATAAACCTAATTGATGTTGTGGAATCGAATTTCAAAATAAAACAGGTAGCTACAGTTCTTGTTTTGCATCGTGGTGTTCCTTGTAGAACATCCTGCACCTTATTCGATAGGGAAAGGACCGAGATCCCTTCACCGGGAGTGACTCCTTTAGCAATAACTGGCAGATGCTACAACCCTCGGTTTGTCATTTGATCGCTTCTATAGTTTCTGCTTTGCACAGTGATATATATGATATATCCTGCACCTCATTCGACGAGGAAAGGGCCGACGATCCCTTCACCTGGAGTGACCCCTTTAGCAAAACTAGAAAAGCTTCGAAAAGCATTCCATTTAAAAACCATTTGATTCCACAACGAGATCAAGTTCAATGCGTTAAAGGTTTTCACAAAAACCAGCCGCAACCCTCCGTCATTTTAGGAAGTAGAGTACTTAGTATTCGTGCTGTGTTTGTTGACCATAGTCAAGGCACAGTGTACGGTAGCTAAGTGATGTCTTCCTACACCGCATATGATGCGATTAGTTAAGACAGTCGCGTGACTTTGTTGACCTTAGTTAAGGGTCATGTGGGTGGGTCTAATTAATCACGAAATGACGAGTAGAACTTGACTAGTACTTATGATTTGTTGACCATAGTTAAGGTCATAGGTGCTAGGGGTAAAAACCTTTATCGGGAGTTTCAAGTGTTGAAATTTGCAATGAGATTGCATACCTTCTATATGATAGTTGGATCCCGATACCCACTGCGAGTAATTGTTACTCCTGGGAGAGTTTTGCACTTTGCAATTAGCCGATCAAGTAGGTGTCTAGAAAGGTGTCAACGGGGTTACGCCTCTGGGAAAACGAGGTTTACAGTAATTAGGTCCGTGCGAAAGCACGGGGAACCTCCCTCAAAGTACCGACACTGGCCTGGCTGAAAGATTGGCGAACTTGTAGAGTGTAATTAATCCCGGCTAGTCTTTCCTTTTAAGGTTTGAAGGAAGATTTGATAAAAACAGTGGGAGCCATCCTGATTAGATAAAATATATAACCAATCTGATCTTGCAAGAGCGCACGCAGAGTGTTTTCTTCTCTCTCTCTCCAGGTAGCAACCATATCACGCCTTAATCAAGATAATAATATGGATGAATTGACCGAACCCGCTTGTTATACTGAGCTGGGGAACGTTGGTCCCGCTCTAACTTATAATTGTTATAAGACGGAGCAGGAAATTGGGGAATACCAGATTTCACGTGCCGCCCAAACGAAGAAAGTGCATATGATGCATCTCCTTCGGGTGTGTTCATTACAAAGAACTGTTTCTCAGTATCCTCCGCATCCTTGGTATGTGATACCGGATCAGGATCCCAGATATGTAATATGTTACATAGGGCTACAAAAGGGTAGAAAAACTGAGAACGGGTGATAAGTTTCATGAGACAGAAAACGGGACAAGTGTTGCAGCCAGGTCTGTTGGTCACTATCACCCTGTATTACCTGAATACATTGATTCTGAACAAATGCTATTAGATACCGAACCTGATATACAAAATCATATCAGTCTCTTTATCAGTAAAGAAATGATATAATTTTGTATAGATGGATAATGTTTTGAACATTTCCTATATCAAAAGTTGATCGGTTCAGGCACGTTATCTAAAAACATTGATGTTCTAAATCAAACTACAGTTCCTTGTATATTGAACACACACAAGAGGAAGAGTTCAGAAATGAACGAATCCTTCTTGAGATATTGTAGACAAGGTCAGATCAATGCGACCCGACTGGCTGAAGTTACATTTAGATGTATATTTAAATCAGTTTGAATTTACATCTTGTGAAACTTGCCAGTCATGTCACAAAGATAAGATGACCATAGCCCTGTTTACTGGAAACAGAGAAAGAGTTAATGAACTCTTGGGATGATACATGTTGATGTATGTAGGTCCCATGTCTACACATGCCAAGACTGATTCTTTATACTTCATTATATTCTCTGATAATCTCTCAAGATTCAGTCATATGTTCCTGTTGAAACATGAGTCCGAACCTTTTGAGATATTCACAGAATATAAGCGAGAAGTAGAGAACCAATAACCGGGTATAAGTATTATGTCCTATGATGAGATCAGGGAGGAGAATACTTGTGCATGGCATTCCTGGACCATTCTAAAGGAGAATGAGATTCTCTCTCCGTACTACTCCTCTGAATACACCACAGCACAACGGTGTATCAGGGCGGAGCAATTGCACAATATTAGATATGGTGTGCTCTATGATGAGTATTACTGAGTTACCTATTTCCTTTTGGGGTTATGCACTTGAGAAGCTGCATACCTATTGAATTAGGTTCGAATCAAATCAGTGCCTACCACTCCATATAAGATATGGTGCGGGAAGATCCTATCTCTTAAGCAAGTTAAGATTTGGGTTGTCCGGCCTATATTTAAAGCAAAATCCGGACAAGATCGAGGCAGGATCAGTTCTGTAGAACTGGAAAGGTTCCAGCTATACAAAACTGCAGTTGATGATTTGACAGAACCAAAGGATTCTATAGTTTCCGACGAACCTCAGCCTCTCCGCCGATCTAGTAGGGTTCCTCATCCGCCTGAGAGATATCTCGGTTTCTCGATGACAGTGGGAGTAAGGATTGCATCATGAGATGATGATCCAACCAGTTTCGAGCAGGCCATCGAGAGTAGGGACTCTGTAAGAATGGCTGGATGCTTAGCGATCTGAGATGGAATCCATGTACACCAGCAAAGTATGGACTTTAGCTGCTATATCTGAAGGGTTAAATCCCCATCAGGAGCAAGTATATCTTGAGAAGATTACTTGGTGTAGATGGAAAAGTTGAGACTTTCAAAGCTAGACTTGTTAAAGGTTTTCGTCATTGACCAGGCATGGATAATAATGAAACCTTTTTCGAGTAGTTATGCTTAAGTCTATCCAGATCCTACTTACCACGGCTACATACCATGACTACGATATCTGGCGGTTGGGTGCCATTACTGTTTTTCTAAATACTGATTTAGAAAAGAACGTCTGTAAGAACACAGCCAGAGGGCTTCGTAAACAGTGGGAGCAGCGGAAACGTGTGCAGGTTGCTTTACATAATGAAGCAGGCATCGCGGAGTTGGAACGTCTGTTTTGATGTGATAGTCAAAGTGTTTGACTTCATCAAAATGGTAGACGAACCTTATATTTACAAAAGGGTAGTAGAGAGTAAGGTGGTCATCTTCGTATTGTACGTAGACAACATACTCTTGATAGGAAAAGAGTTTCCTATACTACGATCGGTCAATCTCCTATTATCACTAGGATTCTCCAAATAGGATAAAGATGATACCTCCTAAATCCTGAGATTTGGACCTATGAGATAGATCTAAAGGGATATTAGGGTTCTTACTAGGTATAGTGAGATTGTATCAATCGATCCTGGGGAGAATCACTGAAAGTGTTCCAGGGTGATAAAGATGACTGAATGTCAGTCACAGGCATTATCTTTACCCTTGGTAAAGGGACGGTATGTTGGAAGAGTCCAAGCTAGATACCGTGGCAAACTAGACGATAAAGGCTGGTAACATCGCTATTAAAGATACTACCAAAGAGGCAGTTTGGGTGTATATTGGTTCATAAGATGAACTAGGTTCCTGCCATTGTATGACAATGGAAGTGTGGCTTTAGCCCTGGAACCCTGGTCCCATCAGTGACCCAGACATATTCTGAGTCAGCATCACCTGATCATGGAGATAGTTGATCTCCAGGGTGATCGAGGTTAGGAGAGTAGACTCAGAGGACAGCACGGCGGATCCACTCACGAAGGCCTTTTTCCCAAAGAGAGACTTTTAGGGGATGGTTGAGTATATGATACTGCAACCACTGCTACAGATGGCCCTAGTGCAAGTGGGAGATTGTTAGTTCTATGTATGCCCTAGAGGCCATTACTGTACAAAGGATGTATATTGTAGTGGATGCTGGGACATATATAGGTAGGACTTTCTTGCTCGACATGATAGTACGCTATCTGGTTGCTCTTTATCTTAACATGTATACTTTCTGTCTCTCTGATTACATGTTGATAAAGCCCTTAGGATGTATACTCGACTTCCAGGACTATGATGCAGATCATACTAGTGGGGCCTGGGTAGTCAATGAGTACATCCTTCATTGTTCCTAGTCGTGGGAATATCGAGACGGGGCATCGATATTCCAGAGTAGACTAGCGCATATCTTCTCGACCCATGCGATGGGCGATGGATGATCCCATATCCATTGGTGTTTGACATCGAAGATGATATGCGGGTGCTCAGTGGAGACTGGGTACACTGAACGGACTCGCCGAGAACTCCCAGTTGGTATTATACCTCACGTCAGATGGCAGTTCTCTGGTGACACTGGTATAGCTTAGTCTTTTGACCCTAGATCGTCATAGAGTCTTGTGTGTCTCCCACTGTGCTTTGATTTCCACCCTACCACGGCTCTACTGAGTTGTGCAAACAGGTGGTTTTTGGGTACAGTCCCGATTCACATGGAGGCAATGAGCGATAGGAGGGGATTCGTCTCTCCCGGTATTGGGGGTTGATGTTGTGCTATGCTCGACTGGCCATAACAGGAAATCCCTGGCCAGGGTTGCTGTGATATACTGGTAAGAGTTATCAGTAGTTTCACGAATGTTATGGACCCTAAGTCGGCATGACTTATTGAGCTATTGGGGTCTGACGTTTACCACCCCTAGGCGAGATATACGACATATCAGACGAACAGACCGGACTATACGGTAAGTGTTACTGGTTGGATTCGCAGGAGTGTGAGCGGGCTTGCTCGTCGATCTTCTGATCGCTCAATACCCGGGTGGCCGTTATGTTTAGCAGACCGCTTGCGGCTTGTGGGTGTTTGATATGATCATCATCTGCTGCCGGCGTATTGACGAGTCTTTAGAGTCCTACACAGAGGTTTCCTGGCTCAAGCAAAACGAAATAGGAGCGCATATGAGATATGTGCGGGACCGAGAATAATGCGTGTATGTGATACCGCATTCTATTCTCGCGATGAATGTATCGATTGGTTATATGCGATCTAACCTAGTTATCGAATCAAGGATTGATTCGATAAGCCGATACATATAATACTAGTCGGTTGTGTGCGACATGACCGGATCATTGAATCAAGTGTTGATTTAATGATTTAATGCATAATTATATATTTGATATATTACTTTGCGTTAACTAGTATTGGTTCACTTTAAATGGATTTTCTCACTCGGCTTGTACACATTGTATATGTGATATACTTTTGTGCACATGCTTGTATCATATATGATGATATATGATAGCTAGGATTTGTGTAAAGAGTTAATACCTTGGTTCAATAAATGGTTAAGGTTTTTATTCATTTTATTCATTTATTCTTTTATTCTTTTAGAAAAAGAAAAAGGAATGAGATAAATGGTGGCATTCTTTTCATTCATGAAGCTTCATGAATACTTTGACCATGTCACCATTTTTGTCTTCTTTTTAAACCTAACCATTTTCATTAACTCAAGTTAGCTCTCTACACTTTACCATGGTCATTATTATGATAAGAATTATCATTCTAATATTTTCTATTATTCTTATCATAATATTTTGAGCTTCTTCTTCTTCTTTCTTCAAGTGAAGAAAAGCTTGACCATCAATGGCAACTTCATGAATTGAGTGAGAAATCCAATTCTAAAGTCTACCCACTTCCTATTTCTTCATCCTCTACCTCTTGCCAAGTAGTAGAGAGTGTTTCCTTCACAAGTTTTCATGGCAAGGTGAAGGTGGAGCTTGATTTAGCGATGCCTCGACGTAGATCATCTTCGGCATGGACATCGACGACCTAGCTCGCTTATTCTTCGACGAAGCCGACGTTGGAGTCCGGATTCTTTTTGGACAGCGGAGGGGACTTTGTTGTGGAGCCGTGGAGGTGGTGGACCGGATCTACAAAGGTTGTATGTCCGTTCCCTTAGTTAAAATGTTAACTAGTTTGCTTGTTTCGCCTAAATATCTAGTAAACGATCCGTAGTCGGGTTTGTAGGCACCCGTAAAATTTGATTTGTGCATGTTTGATCACTTGTGAGACTTCACTAGAGTGCCTAGGAACCCTACAAATAGAAGACTATCGAATGTCAGAAACCCATTTTTCCAAGTTTAAGGTATTCGAAAAAACATGCAAGTAATTCAGTGGACCCTCTAGAAGAATGAAACCCTAACTCGATATAATGACCATGGGAACGCTTTTGAACCTTAGGATTTGGGGCAGTTCCGCGGTGCCATTAATGAGGCTTGGGTTTTCCCTTCTACGGATGGTCCATAAGTACTGTGGCATGTACTGGATATTATTAAACTGTACTCAAGAGTTGAGATCTCGGGGAATTATGGTACTTTGACAAATCGATCGAAAAGTTCGACGACGTCCGGATATCATGTGATGGGATACCTTACTTGGGAGACTCTGGATATGAATATAGCCGTTGTAGCGCAGTTCATACAACTACGAAGAGACGAGTCCGAATCATTCGACATTAGAGAAAAGTGGAGTAAGAGATTTGTACGAGATTTTGATGAGATGACGTTCCACTCCGTTGACATCAGAGATGTGATACGCATGCAGAGATTTGCACTCGGTTTCGATTTGATATCATTCGAGATGTTGATTTTGATTTCATGCCTATGGTATGCATGTGATTTGACCTATGGCTTCGGTGTAGTTTTCATGCACTTTAGTATTTTGATTCGATTTTGTGCACGCTGATGCACGTGGTTATGAGATTATATATACTACGGTATACCTGATTCGGATTGAGATGTGTTGTATACCGTCGATTTCGATTGTGATACTCGATATTTGTTTTCGTGCACCTTGTGCACTTGATTTGGATTCTTGCGCATATTTTACGCGCTTGATGCGATTTTAGTGCACGCCAGATGCACCAAATCGGGATTCTTCGTGCATATTAGATGCACCTGATAGTGCTGACAGGCACACCCGTTGCCTTAGACAGGTGTTTTCATGCACACACGTTGCACTTAGATTTTGTTTCTGTGCACATGTATGGCACATTCAGTGATTTCAATATCCTTGCGCACCAGACACACGTGGCTTTTTTATACTCATTTTGGGATTGATTTCTTTGAGCGGTACGTTTTTATGATATTTACTATTTGATATAGTAGCTGAGCAGGACTAGTCAGAGGACAGTACCTGAATATGTTTTTGCATGCATTGATAGTTACTGAAGAGATTTCCAAAAAGGAGCTATAGTCTCAGTATTTACCTACGTGTCCGAAATGACACGAAATATTAACAAAGGAAACCCTTCTAAATTATTTTCAAACGGCGGGACGTGTATGTTAAACAAAAGATATATATATATATATATATATATATATATATATATATATATAGTTATAGTTATAGTTATAGTTATAGTTATAGTTATTTTCTTACAATAAACGTCCACCACTGTGCCGTGATACGCGCATCACACAGCGACTTGAAAAGGTTTGGCATGCATTTCTTTCAGATGTTTTGACGAATTTACAACGATGTGTACATGTATAGTTTTGATGTATATCATGTTGGTTTTCGTATTGGACTTTGACATTGGTGTCTTCACCATAACTCCAATGATTGCAGGATGCTTGACAGAGTTTTGATTTTGGGTTATATACTCATTTTTTTCATGCGCATGTATTGTGCTACAATGTGTTTTATGTATCTATGATTTCGGAGCCCCGACGACTTGATCATTTTACTGAAATGTTTTAGTATTTGAGAGGTTTAAATTTAAATTCGGAGACCGAATTTATTTAAGGGAGGAAGACTGTAACATTTCAGAAAAATAAACTATTAATTTTGGGAATTTATATAACTGAATAATAAATATTATGAATGTTTTAATGTTATGGTATAATTAAATACATATAAATTGGGAAATATTTGGAAATTTATATTAAGTATTGATTTTGAAAGAGATTATAAGAATGGAGCATTCGTAGATTTTTTTATAATGAATTATATTTCATGTTAATGCTAAACCCGATTAATTTTCACTAATCTTGCACTAAGCATAATTATGCATCATGACATGCAACAAAATTGTTACATTTTATTCTACCATGATTTTTGTGCATGGTTTCATTTTGGGTTTTTCAATTTGTTTTGAAAATGAAAAGATAAGAATAGAAAAGGAAAACAAAAAGAATAAAGAATGGGAGGCATGGCATGGAGGTATGGGCAAAAGAGAGAGAGAGGGGGGGTGAGGGGTCAACCTTGGTCATGGATCATTTCTCTCTTCACTCATTTCACTCATTATTCTCTCCTTCTCCTTCATCCATGGATGCCCTCTTCTTCCACCTCCTCCTCCACCTCACAACTCCATCAAAAATGCATCAAACCACACATTCCCTTCACTAAAAATGTGCACAAGCTCACTACAAGCATAGAAGACCAAGAAAGTTTGGATTTTGAGCACTTGGGGCAACTCAAGAAAATTCTTGAGTTGCCAAATGAGGTATTTCCTTCACCATTAGAATACTAATTCATTTCCTTTAGCTTTCACGTTAGTTTAGAATCAATTTAGTGAGGCTTTATGATGTTTGAAAATTCCTAAAAGAGGTTTGACGAATTCTTTAATTGAGATGGTGAAATTGAGGTGTAGTAGTGATCTTAAACCCCTTTAGTATTAGAATTTTGAACTACACCAGAGACTAGAACCCCAAACTTAGAAATCCCCGATATCGGGTTTGTGTAGGAATTGAGGTGTTATTGGAGATCTGCTATCACCCAGGGACCCTAAAAATTTTATAGCGATTACTGTGAGTCTTGCATGTAACTTAGAAGCTAACCTAGAGACCCAAGCCCAAACTCCTACATCCAGGCCGCAGATTTAACCCCATTGGCCGCAAATTGCATCCTGGGTACTTCCAAATTGATTCGTATTGGGTCCTTGGCTTTATCTTCAGTAAATTTGACCCTCCACATATGTAAAATTGGTTAATTTCACCTGGAACAAAATCTGGAG
This sequence comes from Agapanthus africanus, assembly GCA_030015575.1. Taxonomy (NCBI): domain Eukaryota; kingdom Viridiplantae; phylum Streptophyta; class Magnoliopsida; order Asparagales; family Amaryllidaceae; genus Agapanthus; species Agapanthus africanus. Next base: position 494,613,280 of record JASDDO010000012.1, on the reverse strand, counting down.
CATGTTTTCTGAGATTCTGTTTTGGTTTCGTGGTTTTTTATAACTTGAACATTGGATATTGTGTTTTGTCTCGGTCACTTAACGTTTGTATGTCGATATCGGGAGTTGTTGGGTTATTCTTGCATGCGTAGACCATAGGTTTTAACCTATATGCATTTCGGGTGCCATTTTGGTTTTTAAACCGGATTTTAATACGATACGATATGTTATGACATGTAGATGCCTCCGCGTGAACTTCGGGACGACAACCAAGAGCATGGTGACATCGACTTCGACAAGCAAGGATCAAGGTGAGTTGATATATATCTACGGGGGAAGTCGGGTAGATGGCGTATAGCACCCCCGCAATTTCGTAGCATTTGACGCGTTATGATATATATATTTATATACGTGTTATATTGAGATGTGCATACTTAGTAAGTAATGCTTCAGGTGACTTTGGGTTTGTGTTAGCATATTCGGAAGATAGTAACTTAGTTTAGTTTCTTAGTCGCGAAACCCTAGAGTAAGCACATACGCACACACACACGCATACATTTGATTTTCTTGTGCGTATATAGGGATATATATATATATAGACATATATGTATGTGAGTATGTATATATATATGTATATATATACACGGATGATGATGATAGAATATAATACTTGGAGATGAGTCGATGTGTTTAGGCATGACGCCGTGAGATTGGTGATGTGATTGGGTCGTGTTATGAGATACGACATATTATATTAGCGGATTGATGGGCGATGTGTTTTCATACACACGCGGATATATGTTGATGGTATCGGTATGTACTAGACTTAGATCAGTACCTTGTTCATGATATTATGATAATGATACCATATGGATATTGAGGTATATGTGATAGGCGACCCATATCCCGATTTTGTGATGTCGTACGATGGATTTACCGTACGAGATATAATTATGATAATAGATCCGCACTCTTGACTGGAGGATGTCGTATTATATATTTTATCGTATGTGACGCTATTGAAACGGGATCACCGACTACTAGATATATATATATATATATATCGACTCAGAGTTAGGTGGATTTCCTTACCCTTTGGTTAGTCTCTTAGCTTGTCCTGTAGTTTACTTAGTAGATGTTAGAGTTGGGCACGAGTCATACTTATTTCCAAAACTAACGAATCGTGGGTATTTTACAGACAGGCCAAGGAATACTACGGATATTTCAAAGGACGTACCTTTTCTTAAAAGCACCGTAGCTCCTATTTTCTAAAAACCATGATTCGTGCGATTTCAGACACCAAAAACTGTATGACTCGTATATAAGAATGTATATTTCTGTATTGTGGCGTTACTGTTCATTTTCCATATATCATTGCTGTTCGCATCGCATTGCATGCTTAAATGTGTTTTTATTGCTATTATGAAACCATGTTGTCAGGACACCAGCACCTTTACCGATGATGTGTATGCTCCCAGTACACTTGCTTGCTGGCTCACACACATCATCATCGGTAACTTACATGTCACGTACACAATAGATAATATTACTTCATTGTACAAATTGCTAGCGGTAGTTTTAATATAGTACAATCACGTTTGCTTTCATATGCTAGTTAGATATTGCATTTGTCTCTGAGATATCTTATGTATTTATACATTCATTCGGTTATGCAATATCATGGGGATTTATGCTAGTATTCACTGTTTATTTACATCGTGATTTGAGATTTCGGATTTCCATGAGATTTCTGGATTTGAAGAAACCGCAAGGATTTTATAAACTGATTATCATTTCTAAAAATAAAAATTACGGTTTTCTCGTGATATGATGTGAAATATGTACACCATGAGTTTTCTAGGCTCTTGAGCGGTATCATACACCCGATTCGAGAAGGAGGAGGAACCGTCTGCGGGTGCATGGTGGACACGGTGCGGTACCCCGGGGCAAGATGGTCGCGGATGATGGCGTTGAGCCTGACAGGGGAGCACTACTGACCGGTTATTTGTGACGCGGCGGATATCCAGAAGATACCGGCGTAGTCGTGAGATTTGATTATTTGGGCCAGTCCGGATTGCCGGAGCCCGGGGCCAGTCCGGATTGCCCGATCCCGAGATATTGAGACACAGAGATATTGATATTTTATTATATGGGCCAGTCCGGATTGCCGGAGCCCAAGATATTGAGATATTAGGATTTACACATTTTGTGTCGATACTTGACACGGGTTCTCTGTTGATTTATTTGATGGTACTTCAATTTTTATATAGAAATCTCACTGATATATGAAATCAGTTTTCTCATTCAGTTACATTCTATTTTCATGCATTCATACATTATATATGTATTATGTTGCTACCTGAGGTACTGACATGAGCTCTTGATATTACACTTATGTGTTGATGGTTTCAGGGTTATATATTATGAGGTTATTATCGTATGACCTAGGATTGAGTCATACATGCGATTTCTGCTCGGTGATGTTTTCTACTCACGAGTTGGCAACTCACCCCCGTTGTGCCACAGTTTCTTACAGGTTTTGCCATACAGGTTTCGTTGCGGCTTGCTGGCACACTGCTTCCTTCCGGGTGATTGCTTTGGTAGGTGGGTTCACTCGTATCGTGACCACCATTGTATTTTATTTATTTTCAGTTGTATCTAATAACTCCATCAACCAGACTTGTATATTTGTTAGACTTAGAAGACCAGTATGTTTATTCTTTCGACCTTAGAGTCGCGCTTGTATTATTATGGTTTTCAAGTGGATATCGCTTTTCTTGATGAGTTTTGATCCTCGCCCTTCGGCGTTGTATATTATATTGTCTCTGCGTAGTTGTGACCGCCAATTGCCGAAGAGTTAGCTCCCGCTTGGGGATGCCTTTATATTATGCATATTTGTACCTGTTTGGGGCTAGTATTTACAAAGGAAACTCTGCCGAAATTTTCAGAAAAGACTTGATGTTTTAAAAATGCATACTACGGCTTGTTTTGTTAAACCACTTGCTTTAAAACTAAAATTTTTCTTTCTCTCTCTTTTCAAATGGTTTAGATTTCTGTGATTTCGGCTTGCTTGAATTAGATAGGGTCCTATAGACTTCATATGATTTAAGTGCCAGTCATATGCCATTTCGGGTCGTGACACCAACACCTTGTGGAGTTTTCATACAATAACAGTTATCAGGAAAGCAATGGAATAGCACCATTCGCAGCACTCTACGGACGGAAGTGTCGTTCACCGCTAAGTTGCGAAGACGTTGAAGATCATGAACTCCTTGGACCAGAGATGATCATGGTAACTATGGACGTAGTACGCACGATCAGGGAAAGGATGTGCATAGCACAAGACCGACAGAAGCATTGGGCTGATCCAAAGCGGCGACATATGGAGTTCCAACATGAGACCATGTATTCCTGAAGATCTCTTCAAATAAAGGAGTGATCCATTTTGGCAAGAGGGATAAACTCAATCCAAGATACATAGGACCGTACAACATACTCGAACGAGTTGGAGAAATAGCATACCGTTTAGCACTACCACTCTCATTGGAAGGAGTGCACAACGTGTTTCACATATCCCAACTACGAAGTTATGTGAGCGACCCCAACTACATACTTGATCACACAGAGCTCACAGTACAGAATGACCTAACATGCAAGCAACAACCAGTTGAGATCCAGGACCGAAAGGTGAAAATATTACGGAACAAGGAGGTGAACTTAGTCCGAGAGATGTGGAGAAAGGATTCGCAAGGAGAATCAACATGGGAACGAGAAGAAGATATGAATACACGATACCCTTACCTATTTGAAAATTAGTTCCTATGTAATTATAAATTTCGAGGACGAAATTTTTATAAAGAGGGTAGAATGTAACGACTCTGAAATCTCTATACAAAAATTCTTTTGTTAATATACAGAGAAGAGTATTACAGCCTGTGTAAGAGTTATAAGTTAAAATTGTTTAAATAAAAGAAAGAAACACCTTGCAGCTCACTGGTAAAGCCTTGCATTGCTGTGACGTAGCCTATGTGTTTGATTCCCATCAGACACAATTATTTTTTCTGATTTTTCTTTTTATTTTTGGAGGCCCAAAAGGTTGCACGTGTAATACACGGGGAAATGAAAAGTTCAGAAAAATCAAACATGCGCAAAATGGTGTAAACACAGAATTAATCATGTGGCACGAATCTCGAGGACAGAGCTCGAGAATCGACCGGCGGAATTGCCCTATGGGCCGGCATCGACGGCTGAGATAAGTCTTATGAACTCCGTGCTTTGCACACTTTTCCTTTCATCTCCTCTTAACTCCTCTGCACAGTTTGATTTCCCTGCAATCAAACAGATGCCTTTCATTTCACCAATTAACACCATTTTAATGCTTTTTAATCCAAAATTTTAATTCCCAAACCCTAATTCTCCACTATAAATACCACCTCATATTTTAGCTCAGCACCATTCTCAAAATTCTAGCAAAAATTCTCTCAAAAAGTTCCTAAGTGCAAGTGGAGTAAAGTGGAGTTAACAAGCAACCTTGTTCCGTCGAAGATCGAAGCCATTCCGGAGCTCCCGCGATGCCACGAAGACACTCCCTCTTCTTCCTTACCCTTTCCTTGAAATTTTCAAACTGTAATTCCCTCACAACTCTCCTTCCTTTCATTGAAATTCATCTCCAAATCATATATCGGTAAAGTGGAGTTATTACCGATACCTTTCTGTTCTAAACCCTAGAACTCCATTTTCCTTTATTTATTGGTCAATCTAATTTTACCACATTATTTGTAACTTTAATTACCAATATTTAGATTCAAGTATTATCAAAATTCTCATGTGAAACAACAAAAAAATAACTTTTCATTAAAATACCTTGAACTTTATTAACACATCTTTTCGACAAAATGTTTAAACAATACCTTTAGGAAAACTTCACGGGATAACGACCTACCCCACACACATACTTTGGTCTCATAGCACGATGCCTAAACACATTTATATTTGATTCAAAGAATAACTTTACGATAAAATACCGCATCTTTTAAAAAAACCGGGTTTCTTCTAAAGCGGTATTTTGTAATCCTTGGCAAATATGCCTCTACAACCCTCGTTAGGGGACACGCTAATGGATGGTGCGGATTATCACACATCCTTAGGATAGTATAGCGAGATGCAGAACTCCTCACGGAGTATTCGATCTCGAAAGGAAATAAAATACGGTTTTTAAGAAATGCGTCTTTTCTAAATAAAAATAATTTTTTAAATTAAATAAAATTGTAAATCCATATTTTCATTATATTATGAAACTATATTTTTCTAAAAATGAAAGATTAAAAAATATTAATAAAATACCATCAAGTTACCGAAAAGGACTAGTTTTCAATAAAATACTCTAAACTTTTTAAACTTAGGTATTTATCATTAAAACGCCCCAATAATTAAAACACATGTTCATAAAAACCCTAAGTAATACAAATCACTATCGAGTTTTATTTTTAACTATATTAAACATATTTTTCATAAAACCTCCTCGAGATATATAAAACAATATTTTAAAGACTTTAGTAAATAAGCGGGATCAATTCTCTTGAGCCCCAGGAAGCCGGAGAAAGTGAGTGATTTCCTATTTAGATTGGACAACTCAACGGAGTTATCAATGACAATTGTCTTGGAAAAAGACACAAATCCTGCCGTCCATGTGCAGCAGTTGTCGATTACTCCCGAACCTAAGAATTCAAGAGTTAAATCAGTTTACAAGTGTCTGACTCAATCTAAATCCAAACTCAAACATAAATCCAAAATCAAACACGAACTTGAATACTTGATCATGAACATGAATACTCGAATTCAATCATCAAACTCAAACTTGACTCGACTTGACTGAACCATGGTTATAATTTGACATGAACTCAACATGATTTGTAACACCCTGGTTCATTTAAACCAATTCCAATTCATATATTTCTTTCTTTGTGGTATTTTCTTGATTTATCGTGTTTTGGGTGCGAATGGTACTTTACATTTAGTATTGCATTCGACCCGACCCGCTCGCTGGACACTTGTTTGATTCATATTTATGAATTATCTTGACTTGTTAAATAGACATGTGCACTTTCATGAAAACTGCATACTGGCATTTTATCTGGCATTGCATCTTTTACCATATAACATTTTAAGCCACGTAAAATATTTTAGAAATACATTGCATGGCCTGCTTGATATCCCAAACCCCGTGGTAGCATCCGTGCATCTTGTTCTCGTCCCGTTCAGTGAAACGGATGTGTTTGGATGACTACGGGCACGAACGTGCATCCGTTCTTGGGGGCATGCATTTTCGTTACCGGAGCATTCATTTTGAAATTTGGACGTTTCATATGTTTTTCATATTTTAAAACTGAATTTTAGACTCGTTCCGGGCGTGTTTTGGAATATTTTTTGTATCCCGCCAAAATTCAAATTAATTAATTTAATACCTTTATTTTAATCGGCATTTTAAATTGATATAACTAACTAAAATCTTTGTAAATATAAATCAAAACCAAATAAACCTCGGCTCTCTCTCTTTCTGTTTGCTGGGCCCCACACCTCTCTCTCTCTCTCCCTCGCTGTCTCTCCCTCTCTCCTCTTTCCTCTCTCTTCTCTTTCTCTCTCCCCCGCTACCCGACGAATTTCTTTCTCCCCATTGTTCTCTCTCTCTCTCCTCTCGATCTCTCTCTCTGTGTCTCTCTCCTCTTGGTCTCTCTCTCTCTCTCTCTCGTGGTCTTTCTCTCTCCCTCCCAGCTATCTCTCTCTCCCCCCGTATATTTATTATTGTTATTTTTACCTAATCGTTTTCAAAGCCCACAATATCTCCACCTCGCCTCTATTTCTTCCTTCCTCGCGACGAGAACCCACACCCTAACCCTAGCATCGCGTAACGCCGCAGTCGCCCTCAACGTCCTCGCCTTCATCCCCTCATCATCTCCTCCCCTCTTCTTCCTCTCTTTTCCTTCGCCTCCCGCTCACGAGAACTCCCCGAGAAAACCCATTTCCCGTGAACCCAAACCCTAGCCACCTCCACCCTCGTCGTCGTCACCATCACCTCGCCCCGTGACCACTATCTCCGCCACCTTTCTCTCCTCTCCACTTCCTCCTTCACCTCGACCTCGACCTCACCCCGATATACCCCTGCACCCCAAGTTTCCGGCCACTGCACCCATCTCCTCCTTACCTCTCCTCGCCTTCGCCGACCTCCTCATCACCGCCCTCGTCATCAACTCCGACTCCTAACACTACCACCACCATCCTCGACTCTTCCCTGCACACCTGACCTTGATCCGACCCCTGCAAGAACCGGACCTCCTAGCCTCACCCACACTTGCCGGAGTCCAATCCATCGACGTCGTCACTCCCTTGTCACCTCCTCGGCCCAGAAACCCAGACCCCAAGACACCATCACCCACTTCCTCTCTTCTCCTTCTTCTTCTTCTTCTTTCTTCTTTTTCTTTTTTTGAATTCTTGATTCCGGTGATCGCCGGAGCCCTGACCGCCGCTACTGTTCCAGTCGACCCAGTGGACGTACCTTACCTGCGTGATCACACTCTTGCACTGCTTGGACCCGTCCCGTGTGTCGCGCGTGCATCGAGACTTTTACCGACATTCGTCGCCGCCGTGCGTATCCATATCGCGATCCCTCGAGGCAAGTTTATCTTGTTACATACTACATTACCTTATATACATCTATTTTAATAAATATAATACTCGTATTTCAAATTATGCATCCCATGTTTACTTTTACAGTTTTACGACATCCGTATACATCCGTACGTACTATTTTACATCTAGCGCATGCAAACTTATCTTGTTACATACTATACTACAATATACCGCCTCCAATGGAATATTTACATCTCATATTGCTCAGTTGTACATCCCACATTACCATTTTACAGTTTTACTGTTTTCGGATACCCGTTTGCATCCATCTCATTAAAATATATATAACTGCATCTATAGATCACATTAATACATAATACTGTTAAATTAACATCCCATGTTTAATAAAGTGCATTCTAATTAATATTAGAACTATAAATGTAACCCTAATTGATAATTGTGCATCCATATCATTGATCTTATATCTATTTGCATACCATGTCACATTATTTCATTTTATTGTTATATTAGTACTCCATATTTGATTTTGTGCACCCATACTTATTACAGTTTGATTATGAGCACCCACTTGATACTTGTGCACTACCTGACATGACCTGATACACTACTACTGACATGACTTGATACCTGTGTACTACTTGACATGACTTGATACATGTACACCACCTGACATGACCTGATGTACCACAGCTTAACATGTTACCTGACCTTGTTACTAATGCCTACAATCTTGACTTGTTGTCGCTATGGATATTTCATGTTGTCTATATAGACAAACCTGTACCTGCTTGATCCTGTGTTGGCATTAGCTCCTGATTTATCAATACCTGACTTACACGCATAACTTGGGGGTATGGGGAAATCAAGAATATAGCTGAACGTAACTCAAAGCGCTATTATATCATTTTACCGTGGTCCCGTGGGGAATGAACGGGACATAGACTCACAGTCTATTACATCATTTTACCGTGGTCCCGTGGGGAATGAACGGGGCATAGACCGATGGGTTACGATGAGCATTACATTAATTGATTTTGAATAACTTTAAAGTAGATAACCCTATAGCACAGTTTAGACTACTCACTGCACTTCACCTGTTTATATCATGTTCACTGATATATATTCATGTTACTGTTTACCTGTTATTGGTGACATGTTACCGTTCATACTTCATGCCTGCATATTTCATTATATCCTGCTTGCTTAGAATTATTGATATTATGACGCACTGACGTCTAGGTTTTGCATGGCCCAGATCCCTTATCTTTATCGCAGGCAGTCCAGGAGTATTTTGATCAACAGGCCGAGCAGTGAGGACCTGTTATTAGTTTAGTTTAGTTTAGTTTCCTTTCAGTATTTCTTTCCTGATGTGAGCCCGCATTATAGGACGTCATTCCAGTTTATTATTGTACATGGATCTTTTGCTTCCGCATTATTTTATTTCATGACTCATTTATTCTGGCTTATGGACATGTGTTAGATAGTTTATTACTGTTCTTGATATCTCTACAGCCGTAATGTGACTGTGCAGGGATATTTCCTATCCACAGGTAGCATGGTTGGCTCTGTCACGTGCCTATCTTTGCGCACTGTGGGAAGCGGGACGTGATAGGGTTTGTTTGGTATCAGAGCCATAGGATTTAGGTTAATCGGATTTGATTCTTTTGTAGTTGGGTATACCCAATACACGAATCGAAAAATCCATGATTAGGAACATGTCCTGCCACATTGTTATCATGATTCTTGAATCATGATAACAATGATCCTTTTCCTTGACGATATACAAACCACTTTGCATCTTGACTTGAACCTTTTGGTTCCTTATTATTTCTCCCTCTTCCTTGATTCGGATACTAGGATTTGGGCGACTTGAGTGGAGTTATGTGATTGTAACTATGTACCGCGGCATGGTTACAATGCGGTACTCTATTTAAGTAACTTGGAGTTCTAGTCTTGATTCATATCCTTGATTCATGGTCATCATTCATAGCAAATTTTGAATCTTGTTGATCATACTAATCCTCTTTAGTGTATTGGTTGCAGAATCATGACGGACAGAAGTTTGAAGACGTACCAGAGGCGTGTGGATGACGCCGCCTTACTTGGAGTAATTCGTGGCTTGCTAGAGAACCAGAAACGGCAGACTGAGCTGAACCAGCGGCAAGCCGAAACTTTTCAGGAAGGTTTGCGAACCGTCCAGCAGTCCGTAAACAATGTTGTGGCCAAATCAATAGAGCGTGTGGGTACCGTGGCGGATTTCAGGAGACTTGGTCCGTCCGTTTTCATTGGTCTGGAGGAGCCGTTGCCAGCAGAGCAATGGCTAGTCGATACGGAGAATTTACTCGTTGCAGCACAGATTCCAGAGGACAAGAGAGTGGATGTAGTACGCATCCAATCGGTAGACTATGCCCGTGAATGGTGGCTTGTGGAAGAGACCCGCTTGCCCAAACCGATCAGTTGGGAAGATTTTTTGAAGAGTTTCTTGGAGAAGTTCTTCCCGCAGAATGCACGGGAGGAAATGGAAGAAAAGTTTATCAGTTTGAAGCAGAACGACATACCCATGGATGTACATGTGGCTGAGTGGACACGGCTCAGTAGATTCGCTGGACCTTTGGTTACCAACGATGCTGATAGGGCAAGGAGGTTCATGCGCAGTTTGGACGTGGACATCCAGAGGCAAATTATATCTCTGGGTTTGACCACTTTCTCACAAGTACTTAAAGCGGCTCGAGAACAGCAGAGCCTATCAATGAAGACTGGAAATACGCAGCAGCCGACAGTTGCGGTACGGAAGCCGGCGTTTACGCCGAATCGAGCGCCTATACACAGAGATATTCCGGTGGACAAGCGTGGCGTTATACCAATGAAGAAGTCAGTTTTTCCCTTGCAAAAAGGAACGGTGTTGTGCGATTACTGCCAACGACCGGGTCATTTCTGAAGAGATTGTCGAAGGAGACTTGGACTTTGTTTTATTTGTGGATCAGCTGATCATACCACCAATACTTGTCCATCGAAGCTTCGCATGAAAGATGATGTTCAGAGGCCACCGCAGAAGCAGTTTCGGGAGCAGGAGAAGTTAACTTAGGGATCTAATCAAGCTCGAGCTTTTACCCTGACGGCTAAAAAGGCCAAGGTTTCAGAGAAAGTCGTTTCAGGTATCCTACTTGTTCATGATTTATCCCGCATTAGCATTATTCGATTCTAGTGCATCCTATTGTTTTGTGTCGTCCAAGTTTACTGCTACACACTCGATTACTTGCCTGACCCCGTCTAGTTGTTAGGGCATACACACTGGGAATGGAAAGATCATAGCTAGTAGAGAATGTAAGGATTGTTCTGAAGTTACTTGCGGACGGGGGTTATTCGCAGATTTCTTGGTGTTTGATAACTGGAAGTTATGAGGTTGTCTTAGAAATGGATGGTCTCACTTTCCACGCTCGCATTGATTGTAGGGCAAAGAAAGTGATTTTCCAGATTCCCGAACATTCGGAGTTTGTTTTGCTGGAAGAAGCTGTTCTGTCAGGCCAGTCGAGTTTAGGGCTAGGCCGACAAACAATGTTCTTTCGTCGATGGAAGTTGATACAAGTTGAAGCTGGATTTCGAACGGACTTGTTGATTCATAAAGATGGTTCGTTGCGATATGGTAGCCGTTTGTATGCCAAAAGGTGACATTCGTGAAGAGGTTATGAAAGAGGCACACAGTTCCGCGTATTCCGTACATCCAGGAGGCACGAAGATGTACCGTGATCTACGACAGCATTTCTGGTGGGAAGGCATGAAAAGGGAGATTGCTCACTTTGTAGCAAAGTGCTTGGTGTGTCAGCAAGTTAAGGCTGAACATCAAAGGGTTGCTAGTTTATTGCAACCACTTCTGATTCCTCAATGGAAGTGGGAACATATGATCATGGATTTCATGACAGCTTAACCGCAGAGTCCAAAGGGCAACAATTCAGTTTGGGTGATTGTTGATCGATTGACCAAGGCAGCTCATTTCATACCATTTCGATATGGTCAATCAACGGAAGTGTTGGCGGAATGGTACATGCAGGAGATTGTAAGATTGCATGGAGTACCAGTGAGCATTGTGTCCGACCGTGACACCCATTTCTTATCACACTTCTGGAGGAGCTTACAGGAAAGTTTGGGGCGCGATTGAAGTTTAGCACAGCTTATCATCCTCAGACAGATGTCCAGTCGGAGAGAACGATCCAAACTCTTGAAGACATGTTAAGAGCTTGCATGTTAGACTTCAAGGGTTCGTGGAAGGATCATCTACACTTGGTAGAGTTTTCTTACAATAACAGCTTTCAGGCGACTATTCAGATGGTTTCATTCAAGCGTTGTATGGTCGTAAGTGTCGCTCGCCCGTTTGTTGGGATGATGTTGGAGAGCGAAGATTGTTGGGACCGGATTTGATCGTGCAAACCATTGAGAAAGTTAATACTATCTGGAATCATATGAGGGCAGCCCAAGATCGGCAGAAGAGTTGGGCCGATACATCGAGAAGACATCTAGAGTTCGTTGTTGGTGATCTGGTGTTTTGAAGATATCACCTACTAGGGGAGTGATTCGTTTTGGGAGTCGAGGCAAGCTTAGTCCTCGATTCGTAGGGCCTTTCGAAATTTTGGAGCGTGTTGGAGAAGTGGCTTATCGATTGGCTTTACCACAATCTTTGGCGAATGTTCATGACGTATTTCACGTATCTCAACTCCATGAATATGTTCGAGATGAAGCATACGTGCTAGATCATTCGGAGCTAACGGTAAGAGAGGATTTGACCTTTGAGGAACGACTGATGTCGATCGTTGATCGAAGACAAAAGGTCCTTAAGAACAAGGTTATCCCTCTCGTACTTGTTTCTTGGGGAAATCGCTCGCATGGAGAATCGACTTGGGAACAATAAGACGAGATTCGACAGAAGTTTCCACACCTATTCTTGTAGATTCATATTTTTTTATCTTTCCTTGTCTGGGGAATTTCAAGGACGAAATTCTTTTTGTACTTGGGTATAATGTAACACCCTAGTTCATTTATACCAATTCCAATTCATATATTTCTTTCTTTGTGGTATTTTCTTGATTTATCGAGTTTTGGGTGCGAATAGTATTTTACATTTAGTATTGCATTCGACCCGACCCGCTCGCTGGAGACTTGTTTGATTCATATTTATGAATTATCTTGACTTGTTACATAGTCATGTGCACTTTCATGAAAACTACATACTGGCATTTTATCTGGTATTGCATCTTTTACCATATAACATTTTAAGTCGCGTAAAATATTTTATAAATACATTGCATGGCCCGCTTGATACCCCTAACCCCGTGGTAGCATCCGCGCATCTTGTTCTCGTCTCGTTCAGTGAAACGGACGTGTTTGGATGACTACGCGCACGTACGTGCATCCGTTCTTGGGGGTATGCATTTTCGTTACCGGAGCATTCATTTTGAAATTTGGATGTCGCATATGTTTTTCATATTTTAAAACTGAATTTTAGACCCGACCCGGACGTGTTTTGGAATATTTTTTGTATCCCGCCAAAATTCAAATTAATTAATTTAATACCTTTATGTTAATCGTCATTTTAAATTGATATAACTAACGAAAATCTTTGTAAATATAAATCAAAACCAATTAAACCTTAGCTCTCTTTCACTTTCTGTTTACTGGGCTCCACACCTCTCTCTCTCTCTCTCGCTGTCTCTCCCTCTCTCCTCTTTCCTCTCTCTTCTCTTTCTCTTTCCCCCGCTACCCGACGAATTTCTTTCTCCTCACTGTTCTCCCTCTCTCCTCTCGATCTCTCTCTCTCTCTCTGTCTCTCTCCTCTCGGTCTCTCTCTCTCTCTCGTGGTATTTCTCTCTCCCTCCCAGCTATCTCTCTCTCCCCCCGTATATTTATTATTGTTATTTTTACCTGATCATTTTCAAAGCCCATAGTCTTTCCTCCTCGCCTCTCTTTCTTCCTTCCTCGCGACGAGAACCCACGCCCTAACCCTAGCATCGCGTAACGCCGCAGTCATCGTCAACGTCCTCGCCTTCATCCCCTCATCATCTCCTCCCCTCTTCTTCCTCTCTTTTCCTTCGCCTCCCGCTCACGAGAACTCCCCGAGAAAACCCATCTCCCGTGAACCCAAACCCTAGCCTCCTCCACCCTCGTCGTCGTCACCATCACCTCGCCCTGCGACCACCATCTCCGCCACCTTTCTCTCCTCTCCACTTCCCCCTTCACCTCGACCTCGACCTCACCCCAATATACCCATGCACCCCAAGTTTCCGGCCACTGCACCCATCTCCGCCTTACCTCGCCTCGCCTTCGTCGACCTCCTCGTCATCAAATCCGACTCCTAACACCACCACCACCATCCTCGGCTCTTCCCTGCACACCCGGCCTTGATCCGACCCCTGCAAGAATCCGACCTCCTAGCCTCACTTGCACACTTGCCGGAGTCCGATCCATCGCCGTCGTTGCCCCCTTGTCACCTCCTCGGTCCAGAACCCCAGACCCCAGGATACCATCACCCACTTCCTCTCTTCTCCCTCTTCTTCTTCTTCTTCTTTCTTCTTTTTCTTTTCTTGAATTCTTGATTCCGGTGATCGCCGGAGCCGTGGCTGCCGCTGTCGTTCCAGTCGACCCAGTGGATGTACCTTACCTGCGTGATCACCCTCTTGCACTGCTTGGAACCGTCCCGTGTGCCGCGCGTGCATCGAGACTTTTACCGACATTCGACGCCACCGTGTGTATCCGTATCGCGATCCATCGAGGCAAGTTTATCTTGCTACATGCTACATTACCTTATATACATCTATTTTAATAAATATAAGACTGGTATTTCAAATTATGCATCCCATGTTTACTTTTACAGTTTTACGACATCCGTATACATCCGTACGTATTATTTTACATCTAGTGCATGCAAACTTATCTTGTTACATACTATACTACAATATACTGCATCCAATGGAATATTTACATCTCATATTGCTCAGTTGTACATCCCACATTACCATTTTACAGTTTTACTGTTTCTGGATACTCGTTTGCATCCATCTCATTTAAAATATATATAACTGCATCTATAGATCACATTAATACATAATACTGTTAAATTAACACCCCATGTTTAATAAAGTGCATTTTAATTAGTATTAGAACTATAAATGTAACCTCAATTGATAATTGTGCATCCATATCATTGATCTTATATCTATTTGCATACCATGTCACATTATTTCATTTTATTGTTATATTAGTACTTCATACTTGATTTTGTGCACCCATACTTATTACAGTTTGATTATGAACACCCACTTGATACTTGTGCACTACCTGATATGACCTGATACACTATTGCTGACATGACTTGATACTTGTGCACTACTTGACATGACTTGATATATGTACACCACCTGACATGACCTGATGTACCATGGATTGACATGTTACATGACCTTGTTACTAATGCCGACAATCTTGACCTGTTGTCCCTACGGACATTTTCTGTTGTTTATACAGACAAATCTGTACCTGCTTGATCCTGTGTTGGCATTAGCTCCCGATTTATCAATACATGACTTACACACATAACTTGGAGGTATGGGGAAATCATGAATTTAGCTGAACGTAACTCAAAGGGCTATTATATCATTTTACCGTGGTCCCGTGGGGAATGAACGGGACATAGACTCACAGTCTATTACATCATTTTACCGTGGTCCCATGGGGAATGAACGAGGCATAGACCGATGGGTTACGATGAGCATTACATTAATTGATTTCGAATAACTTTAAAGTAGATAACCCTATAGCACAGTTTAGACTACTCACTGCACTTCACCTGTTTATATTCTGTTCACTGATATATATTCATGTTACTGTTTACCTGTTATTGGTGACATGTTACTGTTCATACTTCATGCCTGCATATCTCATTATATCCTGCTTGCTTAGAATTATTGATATTATGACGCACTGACGTCTGGGTTTTGCATGACTCAGATCCCTTATCTTTATCGTAGGCAGTCCAGGAGTATTTTGATCAACAGACCGAGCAGTGAGGACCTGTTATTAGTTTAGTTTAGTTTAGTTTCCTTTTAGTATTTCTTTCCTGATGTGAGCCAGCATTATGGGACGTACATTCCAGTTTATTATTGTACTTGGATCTTTTGCTTCCGCATTATTTTATTTCATGACTCATTTATTTTGACTTATGGACATGTGTTAGATAGTTTATTACTATTCTTGATATCTCTACAGCCGTAATATGACTGTGGAAAAATATTTTCTATCCACAGGTAGCATGGTTGGCTCTGTTACGTGCCTATCTTAGCGCACTCTGGGAAGCGGGGCGTGACATGATTACTTGAACACATGATTACATTCTGAACATAAACCTGAACATTTTATATTCATGGTTTTAACAAGACCTGTAACCATAATCTATACAATACAATATGCGGGGATAAAGGGGTGGATTGGTACGGAACGTATATCGTGGCACGAGAGGTCACTTAAAAGACACCTACATGAATTCTTATGCCGTTGTCCCGTGGGTTATGACGGGGCCTTAAACTACATGTTACCATAGTCCACGGGGTAAAATGGACTCCTCTCGTATACATGAATACCTTCTTTATCAAACTACAAATAATCAAATTAGAATAACTATCATATACCTATGAACTATCATATACAACTTTACCTATTCACTTCACATTATATATTACCTTCTATTTTCTTCTTTTGGGACTTATCGAGCGCTAGTTCGCTGATGACATTCCTTTCTATTTCTTTCTTTAGAATGTTCGTCAGGAGGAACAGACTCTGAGAAGATAGAGCCGAGCCAGGAGGATTTGGACCAGCTTACAGCTCAGCCTGACTACTAGCTCTTCTTACACTTATTTTTCTGTATGCCATTGTTTATGCATTTGCTTTATATCATTGTATCTTTTATTTTCAAACTTTTGTATGTAAAGTTCATTGTAAATAAAGTTGTTGTTTCATTTTATTACTCTTGTCATTCTTTTTCATTTATATATTGCTTAATTACGCTTAACATATTTATTTCATAGTAAATACGTTGTGGGCTTGCCACATCACCGTTTCCGTCTATTGGGAAGCGGGGCGTGACAATTCTCGTGGGGGTTATGTAGTCTATAAGCATATCCCTAAATGTCCTTAGTCGTAGGTGTATCGAGACAGGATATCAATATTCCAAAGTAGACTAGTGCATATATTTCTTATTCCCGAAAGGGGGGATGGCCGGTCCCGCCGTCATTGGTGTACGACACCAAAGATTGTATATAGGTGCTCATTAGGTTATGAGTTACACTGGACGGACTCGCCGGGAACTACTAGATGGTATTATACCTATCGTCGGATAGCAGTTCTCTGGTGACATAAGTATGTAGTCTATCGATCCGAAATCATAATTTGTCTCGAGTGTGTTCCTACTGTACTTTAATTACTATCCTACCACGTCTTTACAGAGTTGTGCAAATAAGTGGTATTTGGGTGCAGTCCCGAAGCATTTGAAGGCGGTGAGTGATAGAGAGGATTCGTCTCCCCCGATATCAGGAGTCGATATCGCGCAGTGCACGTTTGGCCATCACCATAAGACCTAGACCTAAGAGGATGAAATTTACTGATTGGATCAGTAGTTTCTCGATGGATGATGTGCTTGATATCGGCACGACTTATCAGATTATTAGGGGTCTGACGTTTACCAACCCCTAAACCTAACATGTGATACTCTCAGACGAACAGACCGGACTGTATGATGAATGTCACTTATACGCTCAGAAGTGATTCAGACGAGTTTGCTTGTCGATCTTCTTTTTGACGGATACCTGGGAAGCCGTTACGTACAGCTAGTACCACTGATGTGCTTGTGAGTTTTGGAATCATCAGAAAACTCACTACCAGCGTATTGCCGAGCCTTTAGAGTCCCACACAGAGGTTTTCCCGGCTCTGGCAAAACGATATAGTTGTGGTACATTGGTACGTGCTTGGGTTCGATTAAAACTAATGTATTTCATACACTGACGGTAATCGGACATTTGATAATACTAGCCGGTGTTTTGGAAAGACGGATATTAAATCTAGTGTTGATTTAATATATTAATACATATATTGGATATGTATTTGCTAGTATTATATCACTTATATAATTATCTCACTTTATTTATTTAGTACAAAGAAAAGATTATAATAAGTATTTATTATTTTCTTTCCTTTATTTTCTTTTTCCTTGTTGGTTCTCTTTTAGTTAACTCGTGTCATTGGGTGAGCATATGCATGCCCACTCTTATATTGGTGACAAGTGGAGGGGAGAGAATAGGGTGGACACTTGGATGAGAGATGTAAATTCTATGGTTAGGATTTATTTAGGGTATGTTAAATATTAGCAACCATTTACAAATAGTTCATATCTTTAGCACATTCTCTCTCTTCTCAAAATCTCTATCCCTTTTCTTCCCCCTTTTTACTTAGAGAATAATTAGGAAATAAAATCTAACTGAGATAAAAGTTAAGAGTGAGGAAACTACATCCCAAGCTAACTGGATTAGAAAACTAGTTACCTAGGTTTACTTCAACCTGAAGTTGTAGATTTTGGAGGGAGCTCTCAAGGTGGATCTATGTAGGACTAAGGAGATCTTCAACAAGCTTGTTTCATAGACCTCAAAGGAGCTTACATAGAGTCAAACCCGAAAAGAGGAGCACTTGAAGATGCTACAACGGTTGTTGTCTCAAAAAATGGTAGCTAGCCTCTTTTCTTGTTACAAATTCATATCTTTAGCAAGATTCTATGTGTTTGGAATTATTGCTCTCTAGTATTTTTTTATTTTAAAACCCTATTGTCTCATATTTAAAATTCATTGCTAGGATGCAAAAGTTCCTTCATCTTTTAGTTAAGATGATGAGAATATTCATATAAAAACCTTATTTTACTATGCACGTGCATCGCACGTGCAACATACTAGCTTAGTGCTAAGCACAAATCCGAATGGTTCTCCTGACACTTGAATGTTGATTCTTTCTTATTTTTTTGAACAATCTACCTTTTAAGCTCCTCCGTATTTACACATGAAATCTTAACTCGAGTTCAGGACGATAGATCTTTAAACTTTATTGTTGGGTATGTCTGCATAAGCTTTTCTTATATATCAAAATTAAGAGTACGAGGATTGATCCGAACCCGATCCCACCCTGCCCGGTTTATTTTGTCCTTTTTGCTTACTTACGTACATGTCCAAACCCGTTTGGACGGGTTTGACTTTTATTTTAAAACATTCGGTTGGGTTTCCGGTGTGGCTCAAAATTTGCCTTCCCATACACATACACTTAAACCTTCCATACTGATGGAGGCCTGGATCTCCTTCAGATGTTGTCCTCCGCCGATCTGTTGCGAGCGTTGATGAAGGGTTGAGATTGACGTTGATAATTGTCTTCTTGAGCGTGTGGATCTCAATGGGTTAATTTTGGGGTGAAGCCGAGCTACCTGCAAAGAAGTCTCGGGGTGGTTGTACCACCGTGGACCCTCCGACGATCAAGTTAGCCGAGAAATTGAGCAGAGTAGCGGCTTATTGGATTGAAATTGCCTTACCTGAGTCGTCTGAGACAAGGTTTTTTATAGTGGTCGCATGGAGCGAACTGGCGTGAGATCTTCGCCGTCGGTTACGCCCCTGTCGTTACGCCTGCGTGAATGAAGGGATCCCCCCATTAATGACGAGATACACTCGTTAATGAGGGGATACGACGGTGTGGAACACGGGATGTTGGGTGGCGGATATCTCGCCTTTGGCGATATACGCAGAACCCTAGCAGAGGCGCTTGGACTCTGCGTTCTTGGTTGCTCGGTGGAACCGGGGAGGTTTAGCTCAGCGGGAGGCTCGGAGGTGAGCGGGAGTCCGAGGAGGCTCGGTTCTGTGATAGCTCAAAGGCGAGCAGGGAGGGCTGAGAAAGCTCAGTGTATAGGAGGGCTCGGAGGCGAGCCAATGGTTACTTGTAAGGCGAGCATAGAAGTGTTCTGGGAGGCCATTGAAGGTCGGGTCGATTCTCGGGGCGAAGGCCCAAGGAATTCCTTTAATGTACCGTGTATGCTCCTGTCCCTTGAGCCCCGGGACACGTCATCTACCACGCGTCATGATCTGGGGAATTCCAACTTATAAGTATCATCATTAGCCCCCCACTCTCATCCCGACCTATTTATGAGTCGGGTCGAGAGTGGTCTGATCGGTTTTCTGGGCGCAGACTGTTTCCAAAAATATATTGGCATGGATTTTCGGGGCGACTCGGTGAAGGGCAGTTACGTCGTTCGTACTTACGAACCCGCGTGGCGTATCTCGGGCGCTTGGATCTCTGCGCGCATCTCTGATGACATCAGCGGATCAGGGTAAAGGATCATGCATTAAAGAGGGGGCGCCGATTCGCTTGTACGTCTGTTGAGGTGTAGGCCACGTGTCGGTAGCGGGTTGGCGGATGCGACAGTCTGTCACTATCACCTGCAATCGAAGGGTCGTCCCCAATGGTCGTTCGACACATGGAGACTTGACGGCCGGAAGACACGAAGCTTCATTTTGGCGAGAATTAATCTGGACCGTTGGATGCCTTTCTTGGAGGGTATAAATAGGAGGGGACCCCCCATAAGGCCAGCACTTCCTTCAAAATTTCCCTTCGTTGCCAAAGATTGCCCGGTGCTCTTACCTTTTAGATTGGATCGCCCATGCTTTTTCCTCGGTCAGCCCCTTCCTTTGTCTCAGGTTAGATGTCTCCATCTGAAGAGTCTATAGAGGTAGTTAGGGTAGAGTCGGGCGATGAGGTTCCAGTTGTTGGAGCCGAGTCTGGGGGATCTTCTTCCTCTTCGGCTCCAGATAGCCAAAAGGGTTCATCTTTTTCTTCGTCCTCTGTGCGGGATCACATCCGAGAGTCACGGCCACCCACGTCGCTCGTCGCCAGGCGACAGCAAAAGCCTCTAATGTGCGCATCGGGAACACCCGCGATGCGCCCTCCATCTTGAGGGATGTGGGCGAGCTTGCCGAGATTTGGGCTTGTTTCCATATCCCCTCTAACTATTCACTCTGTTTAGCTAAGAAGGGAGAACGGGCAGATCGGGTGCAGGGCAAGGAGATTGCTCTATATTTGGAAGCTTTCCGGTCAGGAATGCGTCTTCCCTTCTCAACCGAAGTATGCGGGGTGCTTCGTTGTTTCCAACTTGCTCCGGGCCAGCTAGCGCCGAACCCATGGAGACTCTTCCTCGGGTCCCTGGTCCGGTTGAAACTTGAAAATATCCCTTTCAGTTTGACCCTCCTAGTCTCCCTCCGTTGTTATAAGAATCATCCCGGAACCATCAAGGATGAGCCGAGTTGGGTGTATTTTTCCTTCAAAAAACGCAAGGGTGGGGTGGCCGGGTCGGGGGTAATAGTCATCCCTTCCTCCATTCACGACTGGAAGGAGAAATATATATTCGTCGGGCCACCCGAGGGTAAGGATTGGCTTGTGCCTACACAGTGGCACAGGGCCGACTACCCGAGGGAGAGGCAGTCGTCCTCACCCGAGGCGAGGACGGTATCCATGTGGGAGCCGATCCAGCGGGTCGACGTTCTACTTTCTGAGCAGGCCCTGAGCTGGACTGGGCTCAGCCTTGTACGCTTTCTGGGTAAGTTAGGGCCGTCGTAGATGATCTATTTAGACTTTGATAAATCTTCTTTGCCCTTTTCAACGTCACTAACTCTCTTTGTGTATTCTCCTTTCTGTAGAGCAAATGGACCGATTCAAATTCTTAGCCGCCATAGCCGCGAAGGCAGGAAGGAAGACCGGTGGTGCTAGCTCGTCCCGACCTAGTTCGAGCTCGGCCCCGAAGCCAACTGCACCAGCGAAGCCTTTCGCTGCGCCCCGAGCCCCGGAAGTCAGCCGCGGGCAAAGCCAGAAGCACGCACGGGAACCGGAGCTGCGGGCAAGGGGGGTGGAGGATGAATCTGGCCTCACCGAGGTCCCCCTCAAGAGGCACAAAAGGACGGTCTCTTGCTCTCCATCCTCTGGGATCCCCGTGCAAGAGGGGGACATCTGTTTTGAGGTGCCTTCGGGGCTTTCTGTTGCCGATAGCCTACTTTCGGACATGGAACGATCGGCCGGGAACAAAATTCCTCGGGGACCCCTAAAGGCCCAAGTGGCCGCCATCGCTCAGGAGGCGGTCCAGGTCTGTATCTGTTTTCCTTTAAGGATTTTGTCAAGTATTTTTCCTCGAATCGAACATTTTTAACCCCCTTTTGCTACTTTCCTCAGGTCCTCCAACACTGCGCCCTCATCGTCAATATGGAGTCCGAGGAGATTGCCACGGCCATGAGGAAGGCGGGCGAATCGTCCTCGGGGGAGGAGGACCTGTGCATGGAGTTGCAGCAGGAAAGGGAGAGGATAGCCATCCTTGAAACCCAGGTGGCCGCTGAGGAGTTGACAAACTTCAAGTGTAAGGAGTCCGTCCGACTTCTGAGTGAATCCAACAAGGTCATCCAGGCTATGTTGGAGGAGGCTAAGGTGCTTAACGTCATGATGAAGAAGGCGCGGGATGCCTGCAAGAGGGACACCCTAGAGGCGCTTGAAGCGGTGAAACTTGCCGATCTCTGGGCTTCAAAGTCCATGGAGAGGTATAAGGCGTCGGACCAGTTCTACGCCAACCTCGCCGACGCCTCGGCCATTTTTTGGCACCAGGCCCTCGACGCTGTCAAGGCGTTGATGCCAAGGTTTGATGACGGCGAGCTTCGGCTCCAGTACCCTCTCTCCGAGGATGCGCCGCAGGGCGAGACTGCCGGGAGTGCCGTATGGGGAGAGGCTATCGGTGGAAGCACCGACCCAGAGGCCGCCATTTCGGTCCCCGACGCTGGTGTCGAGCAGTGTCATACCTCGCTTCCCAGTATACGGTAAGGAGACCTGACGGGTCACGCAACGTAGTTACTCATAAGTAAACACGGTAAGCGTATCTAAGCAATATAAAGTAAAGTACACAAGAGACAGGAATGTAAATAAATAGCAACTTTATTTATTAAACATTCTTTTACAGGTACAACTAAAATGTAAATACATGAATAGAAAGCGATGCCTAAACAATGGCATAACTAAAATGAAAATGTATAAGTGCATACAGTTCTGGGTCAAATGCTAACTGCTCCAAATCTTCAGTGTTGGGCTCAACCTCTAGTGCATCCAAATCCCCTAACAACATTCCAAAGAAAGAAGAAAAGGAATGTCGTTGGCGAATAATCACTCGGTAAGTCCCAAAGGTGAGTAGATATAGAATAGACCAAAAAAAATATAGTGTTTGATTATATTGTTAACGCTGTTGTTTGTAGCTTGGTACAGAAAATGCCAGTGTATACGAAAGGAGTCCCACTATTTCGGAGACTAAGGTATACGGAGTATAAGGAACCGTTTAGCCACGGTACAACGGCAATAGATATTCAGGTTAGGTGTATTATAGTTACAGTCTCGTGCCACTTCTAGCACTTTCCGTACCAATCTACCCCTTATAAACCCCGCGATATCTTTTGTATTGATTGTATTGTTTGTTATATAAATGGATGACTTGCTGAAACTATGATATCAGTAAACAGAATGGATATAAATGGAGAGTCATGTAGACGGAGTATATCCATGGGTCGATTCAGTCAATATAGATTGATATAAATTGAATAGACGGATTCATGTTGAATTGTAGTTTATACTTGAATCGCATTCAAGTAAGATTGATTAGATTGAGACTCAGTCTGAGTCATACACTTTGAAAAGAACTTGAAATCCTGAATTAGTTTTGATATTATCGGTAACTGCTGCACATGGACGGCAGGATTTGTGTCTTTTTCCAAGGCAATTACCGTGTTGATAACACCGTTTGTTAGATTGTCTACCTTAAATAGGCAAGCACCCATATTCTCCGGCTCCCTGAGGCTCAAGAGAACTAGTCCCGCTTAAACCTATATTTACTAGGGTCCTTATTGTAATTTAGTATAACTTGAGGGGGTTTATGTAAAAATAGTTTGACATAATTTTCAAAATACAACTCAAGTATTTAATTATCGTCTTTAGGGTTTTCATAAGTGTTTCTTTTATAAAAGTGAAATTTCTAGTGAGTAGAACCTAGTTTCCATAGTATATGGTATTTTATTGAAATATCGGTATTGTTTTGTATTTGGATGGTATTTTTCTGTAATGATGATTCCTTTGAATTAGAAAACTTGGAATATTTATATAATATAATTAAAATATATATTTTGATAATAGTTATATATTTAATAAAAATAAATTTTATTTATTCTTGTAGAAATCTCATTTTCAAAAGAAAAATGCATTTAAAAATTCCATCGAGAACGAATGCTCCTTTCGGAGGTCTGCATCTCGCTCTACTAGGCCCGAGGACGTGCGATAATCCGTACCATCCCGATTGGGGTTCCCCAAAATGGGTTGTAGTGGTTTTGCAAGTTTCATTGTATTTATTTGTAATGTCGTATTATCCCATAACTAATGTCCTAAACTTTCATCATGCTATGTCAAAAATGCGTGTTATGATGAGGTAGGTCATTACCTTGTGAGTTATTTAAAGGTAATACAAGTTTTGTGTGAATTATGGCGAAATGTAAAGTATGTGGTATTTTACCGTAAAAATACAATAAAAATTGCATAAAAGATTATTCTGAGATGAAACTTATTTTAAAGTGTTTTTTAATGTTTGTTAAACATTATATGAGAGTATGGTATTGATTGATTAAGAAAAATAACTTTTTAAAGAAAAACTGTAACAACCCTAATTTTCTTATACACTTTTTCCTATACAATTTTTTTTCAAAATATTTTTAAAATCCACAAAGGGGTATTTTAGCCAGAGCACAAGATTTAGGTAATTATTTTTGTTTTTAATTACAAGCTACAAGAATGAAATAACTCCATTTTTAGTGTACAAGAAATTACTTTAAATTTAATGTATACTAGGAGTATTTATTCTTGCTGCTATCAGTTTAAGTAATTAAAAATCATAATAATTACAAGAAGGAGCTTGTAGCTCATTGGTAATACCTTGCACTGCTGAACCAAGCCACCGGAGTTCAAATCCCATGCCCCACATTATTTTTGTATTTATTTTGTTTTAATTTTTTTGGGAAGTCAACGGTAAAAAGGCCATAACTCCCAAAATATGTACTGGACAACAAAAAGTAAAAATACCAAGTTGTTCCTCAGGAAAAACCCCGGCCATTGGACCCTTGACATGGCCCGACTCGGTGCCGACGGCCGGCGACTCGGCCGACTCGGTCCGGCGCCGCCGGCCGGACTTGGCCGGACGGCCGAGTCACCAACTGAGAAAAGTTGTCTCTTGACTTGGTCAACCCTCTTGCACACTTATTATACCTGGATCGGTTTTGATTTGGCCAATAAATCCCTTTTACTCCTAGGTTTAATGAAATTTAATGAATTTTTAATGTTTTTTATATTTTTTAATATTTTTTGAACCCTAACCCTAACCCTAGCCTAGCCCTATATAAAGACCCCTATACTCTACCTTTTTCCTTCACAACTCTAAGTCCACTCTCCCAAATTCTCGAGAACTCGGTACGAAGAGCGAGAAGCGAAACGCTGCCGAAATCGACAACGGATTCCGGCGACCGGATCAGAACCTTCGTGACGTTTTCGACGAATCGACAACCACCACGTCCATTAGCTTCCTTAGCTTGTCCAAACCATAAGTCCCACCTTCTTCTATCTCTCTTTTCTTTAAGATAAAAATACGACTTTTTGGAACCCGACAAAAATCGGACAAACCGATTTCCGATTCGGTTTTTCTCTAAATTTCCACTTGTCACCTAATACACATTATCTACCCATATGCCTGTTGACTATTAATCATCCATAAACCGATTTAATCAAACTTTTTCACATGAAATGATAAGTTCTTTGTAAAACCGTACTCCTTTCATAAAAATACCATGAAGTTCATTTTTCTTAGTTTAATTAATTCCCTCACTCCTAAATAGGTTTATCTTGATCACTGAACTTGTAGAACCCAATTTGGATGAAATTTCACACATAAAATGATAACGTTTTTAAATACCGTATTCTTGCACTTTAATACCTTCAACTTTAACTTGGCATGTTTTACCTTTAAAACTTCACCAAAACTTAAAATAAGTCACGGGATAATGACCTACCCCTACACACACTCAATATAACCCTAATTGATAAATATCAAAACACAGAATACGAAATTACAGGACTTTTCACTAAAATACCCTAATCTTTAGTTAAAGCTTTAAGTTGTAAACTTTTCTAAATAAAATCTTTTAATAAAATGAAAACCACGATTGGTCATGGACATCGATCGTTTATCTAAACTGTCTTGTGGTGCCTAGGCAAGTGTGTCTAAGGCTAGTGGTTTTTAATTAGGCCCACGACTGTGGTTCCTTCCCACTTACCTGGCATTTATCTGGCCGCAATTGACGGTGAAGAGGCGATTTGAGGCTTCTAATGACTCATCGTTTAGACCTTAGAAATAGGCTAGTTGGTTTAGGAAACCCTAATAACTAAAATACGGAAAACTGTACTCTTTTGCAAATAAATACCCCATAGTTATAAAACCGTTTTCCCAAAATGAAAAGTATTTGTTAAACCTAAGCAAAGCGCCGCTACAACCCACTTTTGGGGAACCTGTTAGGGATAGTACGGTTCATCGTGCACCCGCAGGCTAGTAGTGCGAGATTCAGACCTCCGCGAGGAGCATTCGGTCTCGAAAGGTTCAAAATACGATATTTAGGGAAAATGTGATTTTTCTAAATAAAATATTTATATAAAATTATTCATGTGTTAATATATATATAATTATCATTTAAACATCTATTTTATCATAATATAAGTTTTCCACATTTTTCTAAAAATTACAAGATTAAAAGTTACACTAAAATACCATGCATTTCAGATAAAACAATTAATATTTTTATTAGGATATATTCACTAGAATAACACAAATAAAATTCACATTCATTATAATTATAAAGACGAATAATAAATACTTGAGCTGTATTTTGAAAACTATACAAAAGTACTTTTTACTTAAAACCCCCTCAAGTTTTACAAATTACAATAAGGCCCCTAGCTAATATTGAACTTCAAATTCTCTTCTTTTAGTCTGACTCGGGTTAGAGTCTGACTATTTATGACTTGAATATGATTCAAGTCAATCTATATTCTTTTATATTCCAACACAATTTGAATACATGAAACCCTGAATCCAGTTAACAATATATTCTTTTTGACTGAATCAAACCATGGATATTCATCCATTATCCTGATATTCCATTTACCTGATTATACAGTTACAACATATTTACTGATATCATGGTTTTGGTCAGTCATCCAACTTACATATTCCAATACTACAATATTGTTAAAACATTACGGGGTTTAAGGGGTAGATTGGTACGGAAGGTGTTAAAGGTGGCACGAGGTGGTCAGATTAAGACACCTAACCTGAATCCTATTGCTGTTGTACCGTGGCATAACGGTTCCTTGTACTTTCCTTTTGCCCTGATCTCTAGCATATAGAGATCCCCCTCGTATACACTGGCATCCTTCTGTACCAAGCTACAAACCACAGCGTTACACAATGTTCCATAATATTCAACATTATAATACCTTAGAAAATACTGTTACTCTATCATTCTCATTCTTCTTATTCTTTTGGGACTTACCGAGCGACATGTTCGCTGACGACATTCTATTTCTTTCTTCTTTGAATGTCGTCAGGTGCGTTGGACCAAGCCGAGATCGAGCCCACCGGAGAAGATTTGGAGCAGTTCCAGGAAGATCCACAGCTCTAGATACTGTACCTTGTTCTTTCCAGTTTATTTCATTTCCTGTTATGCCACTGTTTAGGCATTGCTTCTCATTCCAGTTGTATTTTCTTTTCCTGCATTGTAAAAAGAATGTTATTAATAAAAGTTGCTGTTATTTCTATATTATTCGTCTCTTGTGATTTACTTTATATTGCTTAGTTACGTTTAGCGTATATACTTCTGAGTAT
This sequence comes from Agapanthus africanus, assembly GCA_030015575.1. Classification (NCBI taxonomy): domain Eukaryota; kingdom Viridiplantae; phylum Streptophyta; class Magnoliopsida; order Asparagales; family Amaryllidaceae; genus Agapanthus; species Agapanthus africanus. The sequence continues at coordinate 494,585,601 of JASDDO010000012.1, read as the reverse complement.
ATACGTAGCGGGCCTCGTCGCGTCCACTTCGCCGTACACTGGGAAGCGGGGCATGACAGGTTTTGTTGGTGGCCCATGCAGGTCAGAGCTGTATGAATCCCTGTCATGCAGTTCTGGTCTACGTGAACAACCTAAGCAATATAACACAAGAACCAGCAACTAAAACATTCTTTACAATCATGTTCCTTGAATCCCATCATTTCTTATTTTTTGAATCATATACCTTGAATCTGTCCTAACCCAAAATTCCTTCACCTCCTTTACAATTTTACCAAAACCTTCGCATCCTTTCATTCCTTCACACATTCTTCACATTTCTAAAACCCTCGCACCACCTTGTTATTTTTCACATACTGTCAGTACACCAGCACCGAACTTTTCTTGGAATTGTTACACTTTCCTTTTACAAATTTCGAGGACGAAATTTTTATAAAGAGGGTAGAATGTAAAACCCTAATTTTCTTATACACATTTTCCTATACAAATTTTTTCAAAATATTTTTAAAATCCACAAAGGGGTATTTTAGCCTGAGCACAAGATTTAGGTAATTATTTTTGTTTTTAATTACAAGCTACAAAAATGAAATAACTCCATTTTAAGTGTACAAGAAATTACTTTAAATTTAATGTATACTAGGAGTATTTATTCTTGCTGCTATCAGTTTAAGTAATTAAAAACCATAATAATTACAAGAAGGAGCTTGTAGCTCATTGGTAATACGTTGCACTGCTGAACCAAGCCACCGGAGTTCAAATTCCATGCCCTACATTATTTTTGTATTTATTTTGTTTTAATTTTTTTGGGAAGTCAACGGTAAAAAGGCCATAACTCCCAAAATATGTACTGGAAAACAAAAAGTAAAAATACCAAGTTGTTCCTCAAGAAACCCCCGGCCATTGGACCCTTGACTCGGCCCAAATCGGCGCCGCCGGCCGGCGACTCGGCTGACTCGGTCCGGCGCCGCCGGCCGGATTTGGCCGGACGGCCGAGTCACCAACTGAGAAAAGTTGGCTCTTGACTTGGTCAACCCTCTTGCACACTTATTATACCTGGATCGGTTTTTATTTGGCCAATAAATCCCTTTTACTCCTAGGTTTAATGAAATTTAATGAATTTTTAATGTTTTTTATATTTTTTAATATTTTTTTTGAACCCTAACCCTAACCCTAGCCTAGCCCTATATAAAGACCCCTATACTCTACATTTTTCCTTCACAACTCTAAGTCCACTCTCCCAAATTCTCGAGAACTCAGTACGAAGAGCGAGAAGCGAAGCGCTGCCGAAATCGACGACGGATTCCGGCGACCGGATCAGAACCTTCGTGACGTTTTTGACGAATCGACAACCACCACGCCTATTAGCTTCCTTAGCTTGTCCAAACCGTAAGTCCCACCTTCTTCTATCTCTCTTTTCTTTAAAATAAAAATACGACTTTTTGGAACCCGACAAAAATCGGACAAACAGATTTCCGATTCGGTTTTTCTCTAAATTTCCACTTGTCACCTAATACACATTATCTACCCATATGCCTGTTGACTATTAATCATCCATAAACCGATTTAATCAAACTTTTTCACATGAAATGATAAGTTCTTTGTAAAACCGTACTCCTTTCATAACAATACCATGAAGTTCATTTTTCTTAGTTTAATTAATTCCCTCACTCCTAAATAGGTTTATCTTGATCACTGAACTTGTAGAACCCAATTTGGATGAAATTTCACACATAAAATGATAACGTTTTTAAATACCGTATTCTTGCACTTTAATACCTTCAACTTTAACTTGGCATGTTTTACCTTTAAAACTTCACCAAAACTTAAAATAAGTCACGGGGTAATGACCTACCCCTACACACACTCAATATAACCCTAATTGATAAATATCAAAACACAGAATACGAAATTACAGGACTTTTCACTAAAATACCCTAATCTTTAGTTAAAGCTTTAAGTTGTAAACTTTTCTAGATAAAATCTTTTAATAAAATGAAAACCACGATTGGTCATGGACATCGATCGTTTATCTAAACTGTCTTGTGGTGCCTAGGCAAGTGTGTATAAGGCTAGTGGTTTTTAATTAGGCCCACGACTGTGGTTCCTTCCCACTTACCTGGCATTTATCTGGCCGCAATTGACGGTGAAGAGGCGATTTGAGGCTTCTAATGACTCATCGTTTAGACCTTAGAAATAGGCTAGTTGGTTTAGGAAACCCTAATAACTAAAATACGGAAAACTGTACTCTTTTGCAAATAAATACCCCATAGTTATAAAACCGTTTTCCCAAAATGAAAAGTATTTGTTAAATCTAAGCAAAGCGCCGCTACAACCCACTTTGGGGGAACCTGTTAGGGATAGTACGGTTCATCGTGCACCCGCAGGCTAGTAGTGCGAGATTCAGACCTCCGCGAGGAGCATTCGGTCTCGAAAGGTTCAAAATACGATATTTAGGGAAAATGAGATTTTTCTAAATAAAATATTTATATAAAATTATTCATGTGTTAATATATATATAATTATCATTTAAACATCTATTTTATCATAATATAAGTTTTCCACATTTTTCTAAAAATTACAAGATTAAAAGTTACACTAAAATACCATGCATTTCAGATAAAACAATTAATATTTTTATTAGGATATATTCACTAGAATAACACAAATAAAATTCACATTCATTATAATTATAAAGACGAATAATAAATACTTGAGCTGTATTTTGAAAACTATACAAAAGTACTTTTTACTTAAAACCCCCTCAAGTTTTACAAATTACAATAAGGCCCCTAGCTAATATTGAACTTCAAATTCTCTTCTTTTAGTCTGACTCGGGTTAGAGTCTGACTATTTATGACTTGAATATGATTCAAGTCAATCTATATTCTTTTATATTCCAACACAATTTGAATACATGAAACCCTGAATCCAGTTAACAATATATTCTTTTTGACTGAATCAAACCATGGATATTCATCCATTATCCTGATATTCCATTTACCTGATTATACAGTTACAACATATTTACTGATATCATGGTTTTGGTCAGTCATCCAACTTACATATTCCAATACTACAATATTGTTAAAACATTACGGGGTTTAAGGGGTAGATTGGTACGGAAGGTGTTAAAGGTGGCACGAGGTGGTCAGATTAAGACACCTAACCTGAATCCTATTGCTGTTGTACCGTGGCATAACGGTTCCTTGTACTTTCCTTTTGCCCTGATCTCTAGCATATAGAGATCCCCCTCGTATACACTGGCATCCTTCTGTACCAAGCTACAAACCACAGCGTTACACAATGTTCCATAATATTCAACATTATAATACCTTAGAAAATACTGTTACTCTATCATTCTCATTCTTCTTATTCTTTTGGGACTTACCGAGCGACATGTTCGCTGACGACATTCTATTTCTTTCTTCTTTGAATGTCGTCAGGTGCGTTGGACCAAGCCGAGATCGAGCCCACCGGAGAAGATTTGGAGCAGTTCCAGGAAGATCCAGAGCTCTAGATACTGTACCTTGTTCTTTCCAGTTTATTTCATTTCCTGTTATGCCACTGTTTAGGCATTGCTTCTCATTACAGTTGTATTTTCTTTTCCTGCATTGTAAAAAGAATGTTATTAATAAAAGTTGCTGTTATTTCTATATTATTCGTCTCTTGTGATTTACTTTATATTGCTTAGTTACGCTTAGCGTATATACTTCTGAGTATATACGTAGCGGGCCTCGTCGCGTCCACTTCGCCGTACACTGGGAAGCGGGGCGTGACAAAAACCGAATCGGAAGTCGGATTAACTCCGTTTCCGTCGGGTTTTAGAAATCAAAGTTTTTATAATATTATAAGAGAGGGGGAGAGGGGACATACTGCCTATTGAACAAGATAAGGGAGAAGGGAAGGCTAAGGAAGTGTCGGGGTGTCGTTCCGTCGCCGGAATCTCCTTGGAACGTTGCCAGAACTTCACCCTTTGCTAACTCCATTTGCACACTAAAAGGACTTGAGAATTTTTTAGAGTTTTGGCAGGGAATTTCTAAGTGAGGATTTTTGAAATAGGGTGTGGTATTTATAGGAAAAATTAGAGTTTAGAGGGTTAAAGAATAAATTGAAATTTGCATTAAAAATAGGATTAAAGGGCATTTTATTGTTCTCTGGATGAATGCAGAGTAAACAAACAACATGGGGGTAGTGGGGTAGGCCAAGGGGTGCACGGGCAAAAATATTAGAGTAGCCCCAACGGATTAGCCCGGCGGTGCCTGTCCTATACGCATGTGTCGTCGATCCAAAACCGGTGGAATGGCCTTGGATTGGTGCCACGTATTTGTGTCGCTTCGTTTGCTTTAGTGTACATGTTTGATTAATCTGTAACTTAACATATTACGTGTAGTACACGTGCAAACTCTTGGGCTTCTAAAAGATTAAAAGAAAATTTAATAAAAAAATAATGTGGCTGGGGGGATTCGATCACAAGGGCTACGTCACAACAGTGCAAGGCTTTACCAATGTGTTACAAGTACTTTCTTGCTGTTCAAAAGTAAAACAAATACTTATAGTATACACAGGATTACAAATATCCCAATTGTACATTAACTTTTAAACAATTTTCCGTACATTGAAATTGGAGTTGTTACAAGCAGGGCGAGACCCTCTCCGGCCCCGAGGCCTGAGCTTTCCTGCCTTTTTCCCTTTACTTTTTCAAATTTTGTAAGCCTCCGGGCAACTTTTGTAAGGCTGAGGAGCCCAGAATACCTTGTAAAGACTTTCAGAACATAAATAAAACTGGGTTTATTTTCCTCTGCATGGCAATGTGTTTCTTGCGTGAGTACTTGAGCTTGTCGGTCTTTTCCTCGATCCAAGTGTTAGGCCGCAGGTCAATGACCGGCCTTTTAGATGGCGATCGCGCATCGAGTGTAAGTCAGTTAATCGTCAAGTGCAAGAAGGTCAGAGCCCTCCTGCCCCCGGAGTCGAGGTGAAGATCGTTCACTTAGGATACATTGGAAGACCTCTCTGTGTAGGGAGGTCGGTATCTGACCATTCCTTAGAGTCGGACCGACGGCTACGTCTCTTAGCATAAGTTGACCAACAGCCAAGTTAGAATTGGTCGGCGTCGACTGGTTCCCCTGCGATGTAGTTCCTAGACCTTCGTCTTGAGACTGTAGGAATTTATCACTCGGATGGACCGAGCAGGGAAGTTGCTCGATGGCCACATGATGAGGGCTTTAGAGCCTTGGCGTCGGTGGGTAGGGGACTACCCGTCAGGGATTGACCGAGCAGGGAAGCTGCTCAGTGGCCTCTTGGTGAGGGCTTCGATCCTTAGCACAGGTGGGTAGGAAGTTACCCTCTAAGGATTGACCGAGCAGAGAAGATGCTCGGTGGCCTCTTGGTGAGGGCTTTAGATCCTTGGTGAAGATGGATAGAAATCTACCCTCCAGGGATTGACTGAGTAGGGAAGCTGCTCGGTGGCCTCTTTTCGTCTTTATGGGGCGTCGGTCAGTCTCCCTTGACCCATAAATCTGGGAGAGAGGTCGTCGCAGACAACACGTGGCAGAAACGCACGGGCAAGGCGTGATGCTCCGTAGTGCACGTCGTTCTAACTTCCATTGACCGCTTGAGGGCATGGTCGCCATGTGGCAGCTCTGTATTGGCAATTTTGAAAAGATCCCGTGATTCGCGCTGCTGCACGCGCAAACTTCAGCATTTAGGGATTCTGTTGGGACTATAAATAGCGAAGGCATGTTGGTTTCTTCTAGCCTTGCGTTTCTGAAAATGGCCGGGTTTATTTACAGCATCAAGGAGATCATTTCCTTCGACGACGTGTATCTTTATGACCCGGAGTGCTCCGAGGAGACGTACCAAGAGGCGATAGAGCGCGTGGAAGGCCACTTTGGTCACCTACTCCCCTGGCAATCGCCTCTCCTCCAACTGCTTATGTACACGATTTGGAGGATGTCCCCGGGTCTGAATAATTCCTTATCCGAGCAGCTGAAGGACGAGGCGGTTGATAAGTTGCACATGCTCCATCACTTCGGCCTGATCTTGAAGAGCATGCGGGATTGCTCGGTGGCCCTTCTTCTTGAGTGTTTCCAGAAAAGGCTGATCTTCGACTCCTGTTCGGTGGGTGTGGTCTCCGGCCCTTCCATGGCATCTCGGGTCCGCGGGCACCATGATAGGGAGCGGGCTGAAGAAGCTAGGGCTCGGTTGGCAGAAATCTCCTTGGAGTACCATCGGCAGTACTTTCTTAATCCCCGGAACCCTTTATTGTAATAATTATTTTTTTGTGCAAGGCTGAAGAGCCCATAATACCCCTCAATGAATAAAGTTCTTCTTTTCCGATGTGCTTTTGTCTCCTTAGTACTTTTGCGTATTTTCTTAAAAGGAATCTAGGGATCTCGAAACCGAGAAAAAGAACAAAATTTGTGGAAGAAGTCCCGTTTAATTCAGGAGACTTAAGAAAATTTACATCACTTTGAAAAGAAGAAAATACATTCATTTGTACAGTTTGAGTTTTTCAGCATTGTAGGGCCGAAGAAACTTGCGTCACCCGGCGTCTTGTAAGCGATTGGCTCCACCGGGCAATACTTCGGAGACGAGGAAAGGGCTTTGAAGGATGGGAGGCACTTTTCTCCGGACCTCGACATGAAGCGACTCAGAGCGGCCACTCTCCCCATGAGTCGAATGATCTCCACGTTGATCTTTGGTATGGACATGTTGAGAATGGCGCTGATATTTTCCGGGTTAGCTTCGATTCCTTAGTGGGTAACCATGAACCCAAGGAATTTCCCGCTAGTAACTCCGAACGCGCACTTGGCTGGATTCAGCTTCATTTTGTACTTGCGGAGGATGTCGAATGTCTCACCAAGATCTTTAGCGTGCTCGTCCGATGAGTTTGATTTCACGTGCATGTTGTTAACGTAAACCTCCATGTTCTTCCCTGTCTGTAGTTTGAACATTTTGTTAACTGGGCGCTGGTATGTAGCCCCAGCATTTTTGAGGCCGAAAGGCATCACCTTGCAGTTTACCCCCCAGACCGTGGTGAACGCGGTAAGTTCTTCATCTGCCGGGTTCATACGGATCTGGTTGTAGCTGGAGAAAGTGTCCATGAAGCTGAGCAATTCGTAGCCTACCGAGCTGTCTACTAGCTGGTCTATCCGAGGGAAGGTATAGTTGTCCTTTGGGCAGGCCTTGTTCAGGTCTGTGAAGTCGACGCACATGCGCAACTTCCCGCTCGCCTTTTTAACCATGACTACATTCGCCAGCCAATCCGAGTATTCAACATTTCGAATGAAGTTGGCTGCGAGCAATCTATCGACCTTGTCCTCGATCGCCTTTTTCTTGATCGGCGTGAAACTTCGCTTCTTTTGTCTGACGAGTCGGGCCTTCGGGTCGACCCCGAGCTTATGTGAGATTACCTTGCGGTCGATCCCGGGCATATCAGCAGGCGCCCAGGCGAACACGTCCGAGTTCCCTCAGAGAAAGCGGATCAAGTCTTCGCGCTGGGTTCCTGTTAAAAGGGATCCGATCTAGATGATTCGTCCCTCATTCCCCTCGACGAGGGGAATTTCTGTTAGCGCCTTCACCGGGGCTCCTCGGATTTCTTTATGTTCGTCGCGGGTGTCCAAGGACCCCTGGAAATCTTTCGCGTCTTCGAGGTCATCGCTATGTGTTAGATATATGTATGCCCTAGAGGCCATTACTGTACATTGGATGTATATTGTAGTGGATGATGGGACATATATAGGTAGGACTTTCTTGCTCGACATGATAGTACGCTATCTGGTTGCTCTTTATCTTAACATGTATACTTTCTGTCTCTCTGTTACATATTAATAAAGCCCTTAGGATGTGTACTCGACTTCCAGGACTATGATGCAGATCATACTAGTGGGGCCTGGGTAGCCAATGAGTACATCCTTCATTGTTCCTAGTCGTGGGAATGTCGAGACGGGGCATCGATATTCCAGAGTAGACTAGCGCATATCTTCTCGACCCATGCGATGGGCGATGGATGATCCCATATCCATTGGTATTTGACATCGAAGATGGTATGCGGGTGCTCAGTGGAGACTGGGTACACTGAATGGACTCGCCGAGAACTCCCAGATGGTATTATACCTCACGTCAGATGGCAGTTCTCTGGTGACACTGGTACAGCTTAGTCTGTTGACCCGAGATCGTCATAGAGTCTTGTGTGTCTCCCACTGTGCTTTGATTTCCACCCTACCACGGCTCTACTGAGTTGTGCAAACAGGTGGTTATTGGGTACAGTCCCGATTCACATGGAGGCAATGAGCGATAGGAGGGGATTCGTCTCTCCCGGTATTGGGGGTTGATGTTGCGCTATGCTCGACTGGCCATAACAGGAAATCCCTGGCCAGAGTTGCAGTGATATACTGGTAAGAGTTATCAGTAGTTTCACACATGTCATGGACTTCACGTCGGCATGACTTATCGAGCTATTGGGGTCTGACGTTTACCACCCCTAGGCGAGATATGCAACATATCAGACGAACAGACCGGACTGTACGGTAAGTGTTACTGGTTGGATTCACAGGAGTGTGAGCGGGCTTGCTCGTCGATCTTCTGATCGCTCAATACCCGGGTGGCCGTTACGTTTAGCAGACCGCTTGCGGCTTGTGGGTGTTTGATATGATCATCATCCGCTGCCGGCGTATTGACGAGTCTTTAGAGTCCTACACAGAGGTTTCCTGGCTCAAGCGAAACGAAATAGGAGCGCATATGAGATATGTGAGGGACCGAGAATAATGCGTGTATGTGATACCGTATTTCATTCTCGCGATGAATGTGTCGAATGGTTGTATGCGATATAACCTAGTTATCGAATCAAGGATTGATTCGATAAGCCGATACATTGGATACTAGCCGGTTATATGCGATATGACCGGATCATTGGATCAAGTGTTGATTTAATGATTGAATGTATAATTATATATTTGATATTTTACTTTGCATTAACTAGTATTGGTTCACTTTAAATGGATTTACTCACTTGGTTTGTGCACATTGTATATGTGATATATTTTGTGCACATGATTGTATCATGTTTGATGATACATGCAAGCTAGGGTTAGTGTAAAGAATTAGACCATGGTTAGATTTATGATTAGGATTTTCTTTTTATTTACTTATTCATTTATTTATTCTTTTGTTTATTTTGGAAAAAAGAAAAAGGTAAAGAGAAAAAGAATGGTTGCTAGTTTTGTTTGTAGTTGAAGTTTCTTGAAACTTTGACTTAGTCACCATTCTTGTCTCATCCTTAACCCTAACCATTCAAGTTAACCATGGTCCATTCTCTACAACTAACCAAGGGTTAGTAAATGATAAGTATTGATTTATTTATCATTTACATAACACTTATCATATTCTTTATCATCTTCTTCTTCATCTTCAACTTAAAGAAAGCTTGCACCATCAATGGCAACTAGCCAAAATGAGTGAGAAATCCAAATCTAAAGTCTACCCACTTCCTATTTCTTCATCCTCTACCTCTTTCCAAGTTGTATAGGGTGTTTCCTTCACAAGTTTTCAAGGCTTGGCGAAGTTGGAGCTTGTTCTTGTGATGCCTCGACGTAGATCATCTTCGGCATCGAACCGACGATCAAGCCCGCCCATTCTTCGATGATGCCAATGCTAGAGTCAAGGGTTCGATTTGGACAGCGGAGGGAGATCATTGCGGAGCTTAGGAAGTGGTGGACCGGATCTACAAAGGTTGTAGCCCCTTTCCTTTAGCTATATTTCCGTTTACATGCTTGATTCGCCTATTTATCTAGTTAACGATCCGTATTAGGGTTTGTAGGCACTTGAAAAATTTAAATTGGTCGTGTTTGATCACTTGTGAGACTCCATTAGAGTGCCTAGGAACCCTACACTGGTATCAGAGCCTAGCTAGAGCCTTAGGCGACGCGTTGACTGAGTTAGAAGTCCGATCGAACCGAAACCCAAACCCAAAAATTGCTCTCTGTACTTTTTTGAAATCTGTGGATTTTTCTATATTAAAAATATGCAGAAATATCAGTAGAAATATCTAAGAGTCACTGTGCAATTCGTAACCCTAATTCCATCAAACTGCCGCGGTTCCGCGGCACGAGCATGGCTCTTGCGGCGGTTCCGCGGCCGTTTTGTCTTATCTTGCGTAGGGTTTGGCACAGTAACTCATATTTGGCAGTGCTGATTTTCCTGGGAATATTTTAATATTTATTCCAGAGTTTTATTTTCTGGGTTGTATTGGGGACTCGGTGTATTCGAACGGACTGTCTAATTTTTGTCGGTGTGCTTTTCCGGGTATTTTTAGAATATGTTAAAAAGATCGACCGGATATAAATACCCAATTTTCCCCTGTCAGGAAATTTCCAAGTGTTGGATTTTTCCGTAGTTTAACGACGTTCTAAGTAGTGCAAGTAACGCGATGGACCCTCTAGAAGACAACAAACCTTAACTCGATTATGTGACCGTCTTGAACTGCCCTTTGAACCTTCGGGTTTGGGGCAGTACGGCGTGCCACATGTGAGGCGTTGGCTTGACCCTTCTACGGCTGGACCGTTGGTACTGAGGCACGAACTGAATGTTGTTAGACTTATTTCATGTGTTGAGCTGTATCGGGAAAACTTGGGTGTTCGATTGTTCGATCGAAAAGTTTAGCATTTTCTATTTATCCGGAATGTGATACAATACTTGGAATTCGCAAAGAGTTATGAGATGACTTGAATGAATGTTATAAATATAGCAGTTTAGTCTCACTTGATCGGTTGCCACGGATTTTTGATGTGATCAAAAGTCCGTAGCAATCACGTAGCGTACGCGGATACTCGCCGGGTAAACTTAATAGACAGCCTCACTCCGATACCCCGACCAAGTGACTGTAGGAGAACCCCGTCGCCGAAAGCATCCGTTCGGGTGCTCGCGGTAGCGGTGTTCCGCCTTGGTGCACTTCGTCGACGGTATCGGGGGTGCGGCCGCCTACTAAAGTTTGCGACGAGCATTCGATCAGTTTTTCGGGAATCTTGTTGAATTGCCCGACTTGATGTTGAAAAGTGTTTTCGATAATGAGACTGAAATGCGGGGTTTATAATTGTTAGGCATGTGATGTCTAAGGAATTCATTTGATTGGGCATGCGATGTCTAAAGAGGTTGCGGATTCCAACTGTTGTAGTTTTACACTTTCTTTTCTGTGACCGTAAGTGTAATATGTGATATCGCCGGTTTCGTTGCTATATGTCAACGACAATTGGGATGGACATATTTACTTACGTTGATGACATGTGATGTTGTGTGTTGCTGGATATGTTATATTGGATCGTCGTGTTTGAATAGCAGGGGGGTTTTTATGTGAGATGAGTGTTTTTTCATTTTCATTCATGTAAAAATTTGTATGTAATATTCTTTTATTGGGGCACTTCCAGGTTGCGGAAGTTGTCACCGTTGATGTATATTATTTACTTTTCTGCACTAGGATAGACCCAAGGAGGGGAGCACAAGTAACCGGGTTCTGGGGTCCAGTGGGAGACCAACTCGAGGAGTCGAGTCCGGGTCTCCTAACCCTAGAATTGGTAGGGTTGCTTGCCGCTCTCGTAGGGGTCTAGGGGTGTGGGATTGGCTATTCATCACGACCGTGGAATCCGTGTTTTATACTGGCTCGTATTGAAAACACGGACGTCCTAGTATATCCAATATTTCATATGATTCTTTCTGCTGCGTTATCTGTGATGTTCTGTGATAGATATAATATATAGTATATATGATATATTATATAGACGTTGCTTATGCTTTACACCCGCGCTAGCCCTGCCTCGCTCTGGCGTTAGTTACCTAACCTAACGGTGCAGACGGGACATCGAGGCGAATGCGGATGGCATAAGCGTACGTTATATTTATCTGTGATGGTTAGGTGGACTTAAATGATGGGATATTCATTAATGAGATTAATGAAAGAAAATAAACCTAATTGATGTTGTGGAATCGAATTTCAAAATAAAAACAGGTAGCTACAGTTCTTGCTTTGCATCGCGGTGTTCCTTGTAGAACATCCTGCACCTTATTCGATAAGGAAAGGACCGAGATCCCTTCACCGGGAGTGACTCCTTTAGCAATAACTGGCAGATGCTACAACCCTCGGTTTGTCATTTGATCGCTTCTATAGTTTCTGCTTTGCACAGTGATATATATGATATATCCCGCACCTCATTCGACGAGGAAAGGGCCGACGATCCCTTCACCGGGAGTGACCCCTTTAGCAAAACTAGAAAAGCCTCAAAAACATTCCATTTAAAAACCATTTGATTCCGCAACGAGATCAAGTTCAAAGCGTTAAAGGTTTTCATAAAAACCAGCCGCAACCCTCCGTCATTTTAGGAAGTAGAGCACTTAGTATTCGTGCTGTGTTTGTTGACCATAGTCAAGGCACAGTATACGGTAGCTAAGTGATGTCTTCCTACACCGCATATGATGCGATTAGTTAGGACAGTCGCGTGACTTTGTTGATCTTAGTTAAGGGTCATGTGGGTGGGTCTAATTAATCACGAAATGACGGGTAGAACTTGACTAGTACTTATGATTTGTTGACCATAGTTAAGGTCATAGGTGCTAGGGGTAAAAACCTTTATCGGGAGTTTCAAGTGTTGAAACTTGCAATGAGATTGCATACCTTCTATATGATAGTTGGATCCCGATACCCACTGCGAGTAATTGTTACTCCTGGAAGAGTTTTGCACTTTGCAATTAGCCGATCAAGTAGGTGTCTAGAAAGGTGTCAACGGGGTTACGCCTCTAGGAAAACGAGGTTTACTGTAATTAGGTCCGTGCGAAAGCACGGGGAACCTCCCTCAAAGTACCGACACTGGCCTGGCTGAAAGATTAGCGAACTTGTAGAGTGTAATTAATCCCGGCTAGTCTTTCCTTTTAGGGTTTGAAGGAAGATTTGATAAAAACAGTGGGAGCCATCCTGATTAGATAAAATAAATAACCAATCTGATCTTGCAAGAGCGCACGCTGAGTGTTTTCTTCTCTCTCTCTCCAGGTAGCGACCATATCACGCCTTAATCAAGATAATAATATGGATGTATTGACCGAACCCGCTTGTTATACTGAGCTGGGGAACGTTGGTCCCGCTCCGACTTATAATTGTTATAAGACCGAGCAGGAAATAGGGGAATACCAGATTTCCTATGCCGCCCAAACGAAGAAAGTGCATATGATGCATCTCCTTCGGGTGTGTTCATTATAGAGAACTGTTTCTCAGTATCCTCTGAATCCTGGGTATTTGATACCAGATCAGGATCCCAGATATGTAATCTGTTACATAGGGCTACAAAAAGGTAGAAAAACTGAGAACGGGTGATAAGTTTCATGAGGCAGAAAACGGGGCAAGTGTTGCAGCCAAGTCTGTTGGTCACTGTCACCCTGTATTACCAATACATTGATTCTGAACAAATGCTATTAGATACCAAACCTGATATACAAAATCATATCAGTCTCTTTATTAGTAAAGAAATGATATAATTTTGTATTGTTGGATAATGTTTTGAACATTTCCTATATCAAAAGTTGATCGGTTCAGGCACGTTATCTAAAAGCATTGACGTTCTAAATCAAACTACAGTTCCTTGTATATTGAACACACACAAGTGGAAGAGTTCAGAAATGAACGATTCCTTCTTGAGGCATTGTAGACTAGGTCACATCAATGCGACCCGACTGGCTGAAGTTGCATTTTAGATGCATATTTAAATCAGTTTGAATTTACATCTTGTGAAACTTGCCAGTCATGTCACAAAGATTAGATGACCATAGCTCTGTTTATTAGAGACAGAGAAAGAGTTAGTAAACTCTTGGGACTGATACATGATGATGTATGTAAAGTCTCTTGTCTACACATGCCAGGACTGGTTCTTTATACTTCATTATATTCTCTGATAATCTCTCAAGATTCAGTCATATGTTCCTATTGAGACATAAGTCCGAACCTTTTGAGATATTCACAGAATATAAGTTCGAAGTAGAGAACCAAAATACGGGTATAAGTATTATGTCCTATGATAAGATCAGGGAGGAGAATACTTGTGCATAGAATTCCTGGACTATTCTAAAGGAGAATGAGATTTTCTCCCAGTGTTACTCCTCTGAATACACCACAGTACAACGGTGTATCGGGACGGAGCAATCACACAATATTAGATATCGTGTGCTCTATGATGAGTATTACTGAGTTACCTGTTTCGTATTGGGTGTTATGCACTTGAGAAGCTGCATACATATTGAATTAGGTTTGAATCAAATCAGTGCCTACCACTCCATATGAGATATGGTATGGGAAGAGCCCATGTCTTAAGCTAGTTAGATTTGGGGTTGTCCGGCCTATGTTTAAAGCAAAATCCGGACAAGATCGAGGCAGGATCAGTTCTGTAGAACTGGAAAGGTTCCAGCTATACAAAACTGCAGTTGATGATTTGACAGAACCAAAGGATTCTATAGTTCCCGACGAACCTCAGCCTCTCCGCCGATCTAGTAGGGTTCCTCATCCGCCTGAGAGATACCTCGGTTTCTCGATGACAGTGGGAGCGAGGAATGCATCATAAGATGATGACCCAACTAGTTTCGAGCAGGCCATCGAGAGTAGGGACTCTGTAAGAATGGCTGGATGCTTAGCGATCTGAGATGGAATCCATGTACACCAGCAAAGTATGGACTTTAGCTGCTATATCTGAAGGGTTAAATCCCCATCAGGAGCAAGTATATCTTGAGAAGATTACTTGGTGTAGATGGAAAAGTTGAGACTTTCAAAGCTAGACTTGTTAAAGGTTTTCGTCATCGACCAGGCGTGGATAATGATGAAACCTTTTTCCAGTAGCTATGCTTAAGTCTATCCAGATCCTACTTACCACGGCTACATACCATGACTACGATATCTGGCGGTTGGGTGCCATGACTGCTTTTCTAAATACTGATTTAGAAGAGAACGTCTGTAAGTACACAGCCAGAGGGCTTCGTAAACAGTGGGAGCAGCGGAAACGTGTGCAAGTTGCTTTACATAATGAAGCAGGCATCGCGGAGTTGGAACGTCTGTTTTGATGTGATAGTCAAAGTGTTTGACTTCATCAAAATGGTAGACGAACCTTGTATATACAAAAGGGTAGTAGAGAGTAAGGTGGTCATCTTCGTATTGTACGTAGACAACATACTCTTGATAGGAAAAGAGTTTCCTATACTACGATCGGTCAATCTCCTATTATCACCAGGATTCTCCAAATAGGATCAAAGTGATACCTCCTAAATCCTGAGTTTTCATCTATGAGATAGATGTAATTGGATGCTAGGATTCTCACTAGATGTAGTGAGATGGTATCAATCGATCCTGGGGAGAATCACTGGAACAGTTCCAGGGTGATAAAGACGACTGAATGTCAGTCACGGGCATTGTCTTTACCCTCAGTAGAGGGGCGGTATGTTGGAAGAGTTCCAAGCTAGATACCGTGGCAAACTAGACGATAAAGGCTGGTAACATCGCTATTGAAGATACTATCAAAGAGGAAGTTTGGGTGTATATTGGTTCATAAGATGAACTAGGTTCCTGCCATTGTATGACAATGGAAGTGTGGCTTCGGCCCTGGAACCCTGGTCCCATCAGTGACCCAGACAAATTCTGAGGAAGTATCACCTGATCATGGAGATAGTTGATCTCCAGGTTGATCGAGGTTAGGAGAGTAGACTCAGAGGACAACACGGCGGATCCACTCACGAAGGCCTTTTCCCAGAGAGAGACTCATATGGGATAGTTGAGTATTAGATACTGCAACCACTGCTACAGATGGCCCTAGTGCAAGTGGGAGATTGTTAGTTCTATGTATGCCCTAGAGGCCATTACTGTACATTGGATGTATATTGTAGTGGATGCTGGGACATATATAGGTAGGACTTTCTTACTCGACATGATAGTACGCTATCTGGTTGCTCTTTATCTTAACATGTATACTTTCTGTCTCTCTGTTACATGTTGATAAAGCCCTTAGGATGTGTACTCGACTTCCAGGACTATGATGCAGATCATACTAGTGGGGCCTGGGTAGCCAATGAGTACATCCTTCATTGTTCCTAGTCGTGGGAATGTCGAGACGGGGCATCGATATTCCAGAGTAGACTAGCGCATATCTTCTCGACCCATGCGATGGGCGATGGATGATCCCATATCCATTGGTGTTTGACATCGAAGATGGTATGCGGGTGCTCAGTGGAGACTGGGTACACTGAACGGACTCGCCGAGAACTCCCAGATGGTATTATACCTCACGTCAGATGGCAGTTCTCTGGTGACACTGGTACAGCTTAGTCTGTTGACCCGAGATCGTCATAGAGTCTTGTGTGTCTCCCACTGTGCTTTGATTTCCACCCTACCACGGCTCTACTGAGTTGTGCAAACAGGTGGTTATTGGGTACAGTCCCGATTCACATGGAGGCAATGAGCGATAGGAGGGGATTCGTCTCTCCCAGTATTGGGGGTTGATGTTGCGCTATGCTCGACTGGCCATAACAGGAAATCCCTGGCCAGGGTTGCAGTGATATACTGGTAAGAGTTATCAGTAGTTTCACACATGTCATGTACTTCACGTCGGCATGACTTATCGAGCTATTGGGGTCTGACGTTTACCACCCCTAGGCGAGATATGCGACATATCAGACGAACAGACCGGACTGTACGGTAAGTGTTACTGGTTGGATTCACAGGAGTGTGAGCGGGCTTGCTCATCGATCTTCTGATCGCTCAATACCCGGATGGCCGTTACGTTTAGCAGACCGCTAGCGGCTTGTGGGTGTTTGATATGATCATCATCCGCTGCCGGCATATTGACGAGTCTTTAGAGTCCTACACAGAGGTTTCCTGGCTCAAGCGAAACGAAATAGGAGCGCATATGAGATATGTGTGGGACCGAGAATAATGCGTGTATGTGATACCGTATTTCATTCTCGCGATGAATGTGTCGAATGGTTGTATGCGATATAACCTAGTTATCGAATCAAGGATTGATTCGATAAGCCGATACATTGGATACTAGCCGGTTATATGCGATATGACCGGATCATTGGATCAAGTGTTGATTTAATGATTGAATGTATAATTATATATTTGATATATTACTTTGCATTAACTAGTATTGGTTCACTTTAAATGGATTTACTCACTTGGTTTGTGCACATTGTATATGAGATATATTTTGTGCACATGATTGTATCATGTTTGATGATACATGCAAGCTAGGGTTAGTGTAAAGAGTTAGACCATGGTTAGGTTTATGATTAGGGTTTTCTTTTTATTTACTTATTCATTTATTTATTCTTTTGTTTATTTTGGAAAAAAGAAAAAGGTAAAGAGAAAAAGAATGGTTGCTAGTTTTGTTTGTAGTTGAAGTTTCTTGAAACTTTGACTTAGTCACCATTCTTGTCTCATCCTTAACCCTAACCATTCAAGTTAACCATGGTCCATTCTCTACAACTAACCAAGGGTTAGTAAATGATAAGTATTGATTTATTTATCATTTACATAACACTTATCATATTCTTTATCATCTTCTTCTTCATCTTCAACTTAAAGAAAGCTTGCACCATCAATGGCAACTAGCCAAAATGAGTGAGAAATCCAAATCTAAAGTCTACCCACTTCCTATTTCTTCATCCTCTACCTCTTGCCAAGTTGTATAGGGTGTTTCCTTCACAAGTTTTCAAGGCTTGGCGAAGTTGGAGCTTGTTCTTGTGATGCCTCGACGTAGATCATCTTCGGCATCGAACCGACGATCAAGCCCGCCCATTCTTCGATGATGCCAATGCTAGAGTCAAGGGTTCGATTTGGACAGCGGAGGGAGATCATTGCGGAGCTTAGGAAGTGGTGGACCGGATCTACAAAGGTTGTAGCCCCTTTCCTTTAGCTATATTTCCGTTTACATGCTTGATTCACCTATTTATCTAGTTAACGATCCGTATTAGGGTTTGTAGGCACTTGAAAAATTTAAATTGGTCGTGTTTGATCACTTGTGAGACTCCATTAAAGTGCCTAGGAACCCTACACTATGTTCCCCAGTGGTTGATGTCGTAGTGAAGAAAATCTTGGCGATTCGCTGGTTCCCGTACGCCCGACCTATCCCCCCTTGATCTAATGGAAATTTAATCGCGGGGTGGTAGGTCGAGATCTGAGTACGGAGGGTGTTTAATGTTGGGCGTCCCAGGAGGATGTTGTAGGACGAGGGGATCCTAGCGACGATGAATTCCACCGGTACGGTCCTCTTATGGCCCGCTTCCCCAATGTTGAGGAGGAGGGTAACCACTCCCTCGGCCGGGATGGAGTGGTTGGTAAACCCTGATAGGACGTGGGAGGTTGGCCGTAGGTCGGACGGCCCCAGCCCCATACGCTGGAAGCAGTCATAGAAAAGGATATCTATCGAGCTCTCGGAATCTACCAGTATCCTCTGGACCTCGTAACGGTGGACCCGTGCCGTAATCACAAGAGGGTCGTTGTGAGGTATGGATATACCGTGCAGGTCCTCATCAGTGAAGATGATGGGATCGGCGGTCCTGTACTTCTTCTGGGGCGGGTCGCTTATTCCCTCGACGGGTAGGAGGTGGTGAGTCCCGCCGGCTCCACGAGCAGACCCCGAGGAAACGACCATCATTTGGCCGATCGTTAATTCGCCAGGAGGGGGCTGGTTCTGGTGCTCCATGTCTGCCTGTCGCTTGTCCCGCAGGTACTTCGCCAAGTGGCCTTAGTGGATCAACTCCTTGATGTAATCGTGGAGTTGTTTACAGTTCTCAGTCGAATGGCCCCGCGACCTATAGAAGGCGCAGTACGGGCCACGGATACATTTAGCCACTCTATGGGTGACCGACGGGAGATTGAAGAATCGGTCACCCTTCGCCACCTCTAACAGCTCAGTCTAGGAGATGTTGATAGGAGTATACTCCTGGAACTTTGGGGAGTACAGTTTTGGCCGGTCAACCTCCTTCTTCTCTTCTCTGCCCTTCTTCTTTTGGTCGGCTTGGTCACCTCGGGGCAGGTTGGCGTTCACCTCAGACTCGCTCGGTCCAAGCTTTTACCTCGGCCATGGTCTTCGGTTGCGCTAATGCAAAATAGCGGAGCCACTCTTTGTGCCTACGACCCGACCTTAGGGCGGTGATGACAGTTTCGTCCCGATGCTCGGGAACCTCGAGAAGAACGTTGTAGAAGCGAGTGACATATCCTTTAAAAGATTCCTTATCCCCTCTCTTTATGGTGAAGAGGTAATCGACAATTCGCTTTTGTCGTCTGTTTTTGATGAAGTGGCCGAGGAACTGGGTAGCCAGCTCATCAAAGATAAAGATGGAGTATGGCGTGAGTCCTCGGAACCAGTCCCGTCCAGCCCGGATGAGAGTGGCGGGAAATGCTCGGCATTGAGCAGCATCGGAGCTATCCTGGAAGCTCATGCCCGCCGTAAATGCGTCCAGATAGTCCTTTGGGTCGGATTTCCCGTCGAAGAGGGCCACCTTGGGAGGCTTGTTCCTGGACAAGACGTATACGGCGAGCAACTCTTCGGTGAAGGGCTTTGTAAGTGATTCGGCGGCGTACCTGGCTCCTTTACCAAATGTATGACCCTCCCGATGTATACCCTCGATTTTCTTTTCGAGGGCGTCGAGGCGGTCGTGATACCTCGAGGATTTTGCGCAGTCAGAGCGAAGGCTATTCCTGCTTGTGGTCTACGCCAGGCTGCGACTCCGATTCCGTTCTATCAAATTTCGTTGGTCCCCAGACGAGGTCCTTCTTGAGTCTTCACGGCGGGTGCCGTTCGTGCGATCCCATCGAGGGAGAGGGTGTCGGTCATGCCTGGGAGCAAGCGAGCAGACTGATACCTCCTCGAGAGGGACGGGAACGCGGCGGGCCTACGGGTGATGGGCTCTTTCGCGAGACCGCAACGTGGGACCGTGTGGCGCTTAGTGGGCCATAGAATCGGTCGCCGCGGGGGAGCCGCGGTCGCCGGAGTGAGAACGGCGTTGTTCGGTGGCGCCAGCGTAGGCGGTGTCATCCGCCCCTCTGCGGAAGCTGTGATCCCTGGGAGGGGGAATGACGACCTGGGGGCTGGGCCTGCCGTTTGGACACGGACAAGGGCATCGACTATGAACGCGAGCCTGTCGATCCTTACCGAGAGGGCATAGATGGCGTTCGAAAGGGGAGTAGATCCGTCCACGCCTCCGTTGTGGGGAGCGCGGCGGCTTGTGCTGGGATCGTCACGGTCTTCGCTCGCCATGAAGTCGAGATCGGAAGATCAACTTTCGATGGGTAGAGAAAATCGATGGCTTTCCCACAGACGGCGCCAACTGATAGAGGCTTGGATCTCCTTCAGATGTTGTCCTCCGTCGATCTGTTGCGAGCGTTGATGAAGGGTTGAAATTGACGTTGATGATTGTCTTCTTGAGCGTGTGGATCTCAATGGGTTGATTTTAGGGTTAAGCCGAGCTACCTGC
This sequence comes from Agapanthus africanus, assembly GCA_030015575.1. Lineage (NCBI taxonomy): Eukaryota > Viridiplantae > Streptophyta > Magnoliopsida > Asparagales > Amaryllidaceae > Agapanthus > Agapanthus africanus. Next base: position 494,565,111 of record JASDDO010000012.1, on the reverse strand, counting down.
AAAGAAGTCCCGGTGTGGTTGTACCAACGTGGACCCTCCGACGTTCAATTTAGCCGAGAAATTTGAGCAGAGTAGTGGCTTGTTGAATTGAAATTGTCTTACTTGAGTCGTCAAAGAGAGGGTTTTTATAGTGGTCGTATGGAGCGAGCTGGCGCGGGATCTTCGCCGTCGGTTACGCCCCTGTCGTTACGTCTGTGTGAATGACGGGATCCCCCCATTAATGACGAGATACGCTCGTTAATGGGGGATACGACGGCGTGGAACACGGGATGTTGGGTGGCGGATATCTCGCCTCTGACGAGATACGCGGAGCCGTGGCGGAGGCACTTGGGCTCTGCGTTCTTGGTTGTTCGGTGGAACCGGGGAGGTTTAGCTTGACGGGAGGCTCGGTTTTGTGATAGCTCGAAGGCGAGCTGGGAGGGTTGAGGAAGCTCAGCGTGTAGGAGGGCTTGGAGGCGAGCCGATGGTTACTTGTAAGGCGAGCATAGGAGTGTTCTGGGAGGCCATCGAAGGTCAGGTCAATTCTCGGGGCGAAGACCCGGAGAATGCCTTCAATGTACCGTGTTTGCTCTTGTCCCTCGAGCCCCGGGACACGTCATCTACCACGTGTCATGATCTGAGTAATTCCCACTTATGAGTATCATCACATACTCAACCCCGTCAAACCCGACTCTGCTTCAATAAATCAATTCGTCCAATGTGAAAACACATCTATTTCAATATCGATAGACATAGTTGTAGACTTCAAATATTTTATAGGTTGTATAAAAGTTGTGAAATGATATAAGTTTGGAATGTAGTAACTTTTAAATCTCTTTTGTAATTCCTTGACAATTTTATGAACCTTTTTGCATTTCTTTTAATAAATATGTTGTAATTTACATCTACTCAATGGTTAAATATGAAAACCCGATAAATCTTGTAGCACCTGATGAAACCCCAGGCCTGTACAAAGCCTGTCCAAGCCCTCATGTGAAGGTTTGTGTATATAATATTGTCATCCAACCCGATCCCACACGATTTCAAATCTAATTAAAATCATCGGTTTTGTCTTCTCATGCTTGCTTGATTTATGCTTCTGTAAAGTGAATTCTTCTTTTATACCAGAAGACTTCTTAAATTTAAAGTAAACATATATATACTGGGATTGTCTGTACATGTACAACATATGCGATAAAACTTCTGTAATCTTACTGTACAAGACAATACCTCAAAAACTTTGATATTTACCAAAAATCGTCTATGTTTCCATCTCAATATCTTCCTAGCTAACTCCTTCACAAGACAAAAAATTTATTTAGAAATTTAATTATGTCAGCTATTGCTTTGTTTTTAAGAAATGTTAGAGTAAGAAAGAAAGAAAGAAAGGGACAGGTCTATTTGTCATAAGCTGTAGATTTGTTTGAATTCTTAAGGTGTAAACATCATCTAAATTTATGAAGATATCTTTGTGTTTTTAATGGTCTAAGATGATGTCACAATTTTGGTTTATCTATTAATAAAACAATGATTTATCATAGGTCTTGCTTGTTGCAATAACTTATCTGCCCTTTTTATAATATTTTCGTGGATTCAAATCATGCAAACGCCCTGCAATCTGCAACCGCCCATAGCTAGGTTGCATATGAGGAGACATTGGCAAGTTTACATTGATATGACTAAATAAGCAGGGTTGATTTTTTGAGCTAAGACTCATAAAATATCTAAAATAAAATATATAGTGTGAAATAATTAATTAACATGGTATCTTTACAGCTGGGTTCAAACCCCCACTAGCTTTAGATTAAGATCTATTATTCAAAAAGATAAAAGATAAAATAGCGGTCAAGAAACACCTGGCCTAAAGAATCTTGTAAAAAAAAAGCCCTGACAAGCTTTTTTCTGCTATGCAATATCCATATAGTTTTCTGTAATATTTAGCTAGCTGCATACATATTGCAGGAGATAGATATGTAAGTTTGCTGCATATGTATTATAATGAGCAGCTAATTAGATATTGCAAGAAACCATACAGATGTAGCAGCCAGGAGGGGTTTGGCAGCGGAAAAAAGTTAGCCAGGTGATTTTTGACAAGGTTCTTTGGGCCAGGAGTTTTTTTATAGCGGAAAAGTTTGCCGGGTTTTTTTTTTTAAACAATTTTTCCCAAAAGCAAAGCCATCATCAATATATATCATCAAAAACATTTTCCCTTCAAAATTGAATTGGCCATGAAATAATAGAAGGTCTCACAAGATGTGCTCTTAGACTTTGAGATCCTCTTGAACTCATTTGTTGCCTTTTTCTACCCATATTCATATTCAACTTGGACTATAATTTTGCATATATGTGATCGTGATTGGTGTTGACCATAAACTACACTCAAATAGGAAGTGTTGAAGAGCATTTCTCATACAAACTCAACATGTTATCTATAAGGTTTCTAAAGATTAGTAAATATGGACTATAGATAATGTTGTGTGATTGGTATAAATAGGGTTGAAGAGTGACCATTTGATGCCAACAGATAATAATGGAAGCATCCGTACAAATTGAGAATAATTGAAGGGCTTAGTTGTAACCTATTTTTCTTTCTTTCTTTCTTTCTTTCTTTTATAAAATTAATTTACATTATTATTTTGCACGTGTACATATGCTTGCAACCTGAATATAAGGAATATAATATAGATAGATATATTAGAAGAGAGTCTGGAAGGCTCGAGAAAATTAGGGTTTTGATTTCCTAAAATATTTTCTCAAACTTAACCATTCTTGTTCAACGTCATCTGTCATCCTAATAATCAAATTGATAATTCCCATTTGAAAAGCTCTAAAGTTAATAAACAAGCTCGCTGTTATGATAGAAATGATAGACAGAAATGGAATAAAGTCGGTCCATGAAATAAACCTACAAACGAACTAGAACGAAACTTGTTTATTCATTATGGGCCCGGCTCGTTTTGTAATCGAGTTCTTAATGAGTCAAGCTCGAGCTAAGGTAAATGAGCCATCCAAGCTCAGGTAGAAACGAACTCAAGCCTAGCCGAACTCTGGCCCGTTTACACACCCGTCTCCTACTAACTACACAAAGGTTTTATATGTCTAGACTGTAATGACTCTTGCAATATGACACTGCTAGGTAATCTATTCAATATGATTTTCGAACTTATTTTATATTTTTTTGCTAGTTTCAATGCTTTTTTACGTAGTTAAAGTTTAATTACATTGATCATATTGATTATTAATAGTTGGGTAAAATTCTAAAGTTGTGGTGAAATGAAGGGTAATAAGTTATAATTTTATATTCCAACCAGTGTTATGGCTATGCTAAAACTTATAATGCAACTTTATAGTTGTTGCCGCTGTACTATAACTTTAAATTTGCGATGTGAATTGGTGACAACAAGAACCAAGTCCAATCTGAACCAACCTTATAGTTTTGCCAATTCTTCATCATCATCAGATTCACAGTCATTGCTTCGTGTTTTTATGTACATGCTTTTGGATTTGTATAATGATTTTTAAGCAGTGCATATATTCGGGATCCGACAAGCCCTGTGGCGTGGCATCTATGTCTTGGCACCCAAATTAAAATTAATTAAAGGACGATTCTGTTTTCCATTTCAAGTCATGTGGCTTCCTCATACCTTTTTTAGGGTTTTATTAGTTTTATAGTTGTTACCGCTATATTAAAACTTTAAATTTGCCACGTGAAGTTCTTGCACCGATTGAAGCCCTCTCTTTGTCATCTCTTTGTTATCGGATTCACACTCATTTCTTCGTGTTTTTATGTAGGGGTCTTTGGATTTCTATAATGATTTTTAATCGGTGTAGATAATCTGGACCTGACAAGTCTCGGTGACGTGGCATCTATCTATGTAATGGCACCCAAATTAAAATTATTTAAAGGATGATTCTTTTTTCCATTTTGAAGCACTAATATCCCTCTTCCTACTAATTTTTTTATTTTTTATTTTTTTTTATTTACGATAGAATGTGCTCTGCTGCTCCTTTCATTTCTATGGGTTGGTTCTCAAGCCTCGGCCCCATTCTATCTTCAATAATTGTAATTAAGGGTGGTAATTAGAGCCAGCCCGCTCGGGTTCGATTAGGATTCAGCTCTGTATCATCTTGTTCAAACCTTGTTCATTTATTAATGAGTCGAACATGAGCCAAAAAGCCTAGCTCGTTTATTAAACGAGCCGAACTTGAGCTCAGCCCGGCTCGTTCGGTATTGACTCGAGTTCGGCAAGGTTACACAGTTTGAAAAAAAAACTCAATAATATATAATATAGAGCAAATTCTATACAACTCTAAGTACGCTTAATTCAATTAAGGGACAATATATAAAGTGCAATTGAAGTGAAAATAAAACCTAGTACTTAGACTCATTCCATGCTCTAGATGTTATTTTTTTTAATCTTTCCATATCTCAAAGCCCTAAGTCTTAAACTCTATGATTGTTGTCTCCGACCTAGTCTGTTATAAAATACTTTCATATTTTCTTCTGAAACTCATGTAATGACCATTGACATATCACCAACCTCCACCATACGCCTCTTTGTCATTTTCCTTTCAAACATTGCCCAATAGAAGATACATCCACACTCAACTTTGGCTCATTTAAGGCTTGGTAAGCTAGCGAGCTGAACATGAGGCAGACCTGCTCAGCTCAAGACGAGCTCGAGCCGAGCTTGAGCTAGAATAAACTAGGCGAGCCGAGCTTGGACAAGGTCGGCTCGTTCAAGCCCGGCTCGGTTACACACACAACACCTGACCCTTCCCCTTCCTCCCAAAAAAGAAAATTCTGCACACTCCAAATAGAAATAGAATTCAAGGATTCGACTGCACCTCTCTCTCCTCTCTCTCTCTCTCCACAGTTGTGAGAGATCAATGATGCATGAGACCCAACAAATCAAGGACTGGTGACATGAAATCATTTGAACCCCACCTTGAATGAATGAAAATGGAAAATGATTCAAAAGGAAAAAGTTTAACATCAGCTGATTGTTGTATCAAAGTAAATTTCAAAAGGGAGGGAAAAAAAATGATTCATATAGCTAATTGAAAGTTTGCGGCCATATCGTTGTATCAAAGTAAATTTCAAGCAGAGCAACTTTTGAATCGCTTATGTTATAAGAATGCATCAAAATGTTAAAGTTAAGTTTCTACGGAATCAATTCTTCAAGTAATTTATTTTAAACCTGTTTCTAAGAGGTGTTTGTCAACATCATTAGCTGATTGATAATTATAATATAATAAGCTTTTGCAACATATATCAAATATATAAGAAGTTTAACATTATGCATTTGCAAAAGAGACCATTGCATGTAATATATGGTGTAAATTAAATCACCCACAAATTTACTCCTCCAATAGCTATTAGGTGGGGAACATATGATTGTTTAATGATAATGACACTAATAGAGTTCTTATCCTTTCAATGAATTCTCTGTCCTTGGTATTACGGAGAAAATGGTTATAGGCCCCCTAGGGAAAAAAGACTATAGGCTTATATCCATGGGGGTTTAAAATGTTGAGCAAAAACCTTAATATATATCCATAATGGTCTTCTCTGTCCCACATGTGTTTGTCAGGTCATGTCTTTTCAACGGTCAAAAGATTAAACCGTCGTTTTCAAACCACTATACATATACATAGCTATATGCAGTGGTTAACAAACTATATGTAGTGGTTTGCCAACGGCAGTTTGATACTTTGACCGGCCGACCTGACACGCACATGGAGGCATATGGGAGACAGAGAAGGGCATTATGGGCATTAAATAAATCGGTGAGAGGCTTAGAACAGGCCATTGACCTAAAAACAAGAAAATTATTTATTAGAAACTCTTGCCAAACCTTTTAGGCTTGGATATGGAGTTGAGATAGCTTCTCTGGGGATAGTGGATGCAAACTACGGTTTACAAGCCTCAAACTCCAAGGATGGAGTTCATAAAAACTTGATCAGATTGAAATTGAGATATCTGATGTTATCTTAATATTTAAGCTGAGATAATTATAGTTATCTTAAATCCAAAATGAATGCCAAACAAGACATATTTAGGATTTTGGAATCTGGTTTTTGATAACTTTATGAAACTGAAGCTTTCCCAAAGAGGGCCTTAAAACCTTGGGACTGAGCCTATCGTTTTTTTTGGTCTCGAAGGGCCTAGAACCATTTTCCTCCGGTACATTTTTACTATTTGATTCCAACTTGGGTGGTTGTCTCTGGTCATTTCCTTGCAGATCAATAGTGAGTGCAGATCAATAGTGACTCTCATCTTCTTCTCCTCTCTTACGTAGCAAAGATCAAAAGGGAACATAAATGGAACTATTCCTTTGTTGCTTCCTTTTTATTCTCCTCACGTCTCACGTTAACCAAATCGAAAAGCATTGCCCATTGTCCCATAGATCCTTTTGTGAATGGCTATCAAGGGATGGCTAAGGGCATCAATCTGAAATATGACAAAGGTGTACAACTTGTGTACTCTCACCCCTCCACCACCACCACCACCACCACCACCATGTTCGGTCTCTCTCTCTCTCTCTCTCTCTCCGGCCTCCACCACCACCACCATGTTTGGTCTCTCTCTCCCTCTCTCTCTCTCTTCTCTTTTCTCTTTTTATTTTTTGGGTAAATTGTCGCACAAAAAAAAACTGGAAAAGTTTTCTGCTGTCAAAAAACATCTGGCCCATAGAATCTTGTCAAGAACCCTGAAAAGGTTTTCCGCTATCAAAAACACCTTGCATGCAATATCTAATTAGCACATACATATAGCAGGGGGCTATACAGATATGTCAGTTAATCGAATACATATTGTAGGAAAATGAATATATATTGGAGAAAACTATATAAATATTGCATGCAAGGGGTTTCTGACAGCGGAAAACTTTTCAGGAGTGTTTCGGCGAGATTCTTTGTGCCAAAGGTTTTTTGAGCCGAAAGCTTTGCCAGGAATTTTTTTTAAACAATGCTCCCTCTTATTTTATTTTCAACAAAAATTTGTTGTACTAAAAGTTTAAGTTGATTGGTTACGGGAGAACAACAAAGCATATCGAGTATTCAGAAAGTTTAATATGCTTGATATATTGTAACGATTTTATTTTAATGTACAGAAAATTTTTAAAGTTAATATACAAATGGAGTATTTGTAAATCCTGAGCACAAGTTATAAATTTGAATTATTTTTAAACAGCAAGAAAATATATGTAGTTCATTGGAAAAGCCTAGCATTGTTGTGACATAGCCATTGTGTTTAAATCCTATCACACATGTTATTTTTTGATTTTTTTCTTTAAACTTTTAGAAGCTCAAAAGTTTACACGTGCACTGCACGTAAAAAGAAAAGTCACATAAAAATCAAACATGTGGGAAATGCTAGTTGAACAGCCGAGGACACGTGGCAAGAATCCAAACCCCACCCTTACCCACGTAGCTGGCAAGATCCATGTTCCCGCCAAAAAAAATTCTGCACAAAAGAGCACAAGGTATCAAATGGCAGCAATACGATTAAGAAAATGTAAACCAGTATTTTCCGGGCTGTATTTTGACAAATTCCCGAATGAGAAACAACTAAATTCTGATGGTATCGAAAGTGTCTCGAAAAATCCTTCGATTTGATATATTATGGACCTCATAATTCATCCGGGATCAAAAGTTATGAGCAAATGTTCTCCCAATTTGAGCAAAACTCTATACAGAATTCAAAATTTGAATTAAACCTGCGCTTTTATAAAAGCGCTGCGCTACAACTAGCGCACCCCGTGCAAAGCGCATAGACGCTAGCGGTAGATGCGCTGCGCTCCAAGTAACGCACCACGTGCAAACCACGTATGCGCTAGCGCTAAGAGCGCTACGCTCCAAGTAGCGCACCATGGGCAGAGCGCATAAGCGCTAGCGCTGGAACTAAATGTTCCTCACCGTTTGATCAAATATTCAACGGATATGATTAAATCATCAATTAACAAGAATGAAATTCTGTTGAATCTTTCCAAACAGAAAAGATTGTGCCCTGAATTTGGAACACCGTTGGATCAATGATCCAATGGTGATTAAAAATCACTAAAATACAGAACAAATTCTGTAAGGGGGAAAGATTTCCCAATCTTGTTAAAAACAAGAAGATTATCTTCTGTAAACCAGAAGCCTTTAGATCAAAGATCCGACGGTAGGGAAATTCCCAAATCAATTAGAGAATAAATCTCTTTAACCGATTGAACAAATCAGCTTGCCCTATATAAAGGCCCCAAGACCTCAAGTCTCACATAGAGAAACACCCCCCTATAAACTTTGAGAAACTCAAAAATAAAGAGCAATCTCTTACAAGAAGATATTTTTTCAAGGTAAAGATGATAGATGATGAACACAGAGATGAAATCATCTAATAGAAAGAAAAAATTTATTTCTTCAAAAAAAACATAGATCTACAAAACAAAAAGTCTTTCACAAAAGAAATCAAAAGATCTCATTATAAAATAAAAGAAGAACATAATTCTTCTCACGGATCATGGATCTATAAAGGCAAAGTCTTTCATCAACATAAGAGATTGAAAATCTCTGCTGCAAAATAAGAACTGTTGTTCTTAGATCTTGAGACAAAGTCTCTTTTAAAAGAACATAAAATTGTTCCCAGATCATAAAATTGATCAGATGTGTCTTGCGCTCTTGAAATGCGCCTTGTGCTCTTGAACTGCGCTTCTGCGCTCTCTGGACCAGCGCTCAGCGCCAAATGCGCCACGTGTCAACCACGTATGCGCCAATTAACAACTTGCGCTTTGCGCTTCTGAAATAGCGCACTGCGCTTATGGGCAGGCGCTCAGCGCTAAGCGCACCACGTGTCATTCACGTATGCGCCACTAAACTGAAAGCGCAATGTGCTCATGAATTAGCGCTCGGCGCTCATAAACCGGCATCATGCTCTCATCATCTAGCGCCTAGCGCTAAGTGCGACACGTGTCCCTTACATGTGCGCTACTTGGCAGTGGCGCACTGCGCTTTTTGACTGGCGCAAAGCGCCAAGCGCACCGTGTGTTGCGCTGATAAAACATAAATTGTTCTTTAATAAACCCCAGAGCTAAAAGACAAAAATATTGTCAGTATCCAAATCAATGCTCGGTATTGCTAAAAGGGCCAAACCCAAATAAAAGCTTAACAGCCTAAAATAAATGTTAAACATTTTAACTTGATTGGACTTAGCTCAAGAATGGCCATAAGTCCTCAACTCAGATTAATTGAGCTCATATTCTCATAAATCTTTTAACAGATCTTAGCACCAAATTGGGCTATAGATTGTTCAACCAAAATCGGTTCAAAGGTACATCTCTTTACTTCTCTGATATTTGTCGTTGTAATCCTTCAACGTCTTCAGAGAAGTGACGGGTCCCGACAACCAACATTTCATAGACTATGACGTCTTTAAATTGGACTGTGGGGTCCTTAAACACATGGACTATGATGTTCTTAACCTCCATAGACTACGATGTCTCTAACCTCGGACTGTGGGATCCCTTTAAACCCACGGACTATGATGTCCTTAACCTTGACTGTGAGATCTTTAAACTCACGGACTACGATGTCATTAACCTTGACTGTGAGGTTTTTAAACTCACAGACTACGATGTCTTTAACCTTGACTGTGAGGTCTTTAAACTCACGGACTACGATGTCCTTAACCTTGACTGTGAGGTCACTAAACTCACAGACTATGATGTCCTTAACCTGGACCGAGATGTCCTTAAACTAACATTGGGCCACCACGTCCTTAAACTGGTAATCAACCGCAATATCTTTAAACTATCATGCCCGAGATGTTCTTAAACTAACATTGGACCGTAATGTCCTTAAACTAATTGACCGCAATGTCTCTAAACTAAATAATAGAGCCTAAATGCTCTGTTGTTGGATCTAAATGGTCCCGTCAAGTCGATCTTAGTCTAAAATTAGACTAACGTATCCTTGACAAACGTTAAGTTGATCTTAGCCTAAAAATTAGACTAACGTGTCATTAACTTAAAACCCCCTCCGTTAAGTAGATCTTAGTCTAAAATTAGACTAACGTGTCTTTAACAAACGTTTAAGTTGATCTTAGTCTCAAATGAGACTAACGTATCCTTAAACCCAACCCAAACCCAAATCTAAGAAAATACGGATTTGGACTAATCCATGCCCTACGGGCGACAACATAAATTAGTCTCCGTATACAATCCATGGGCAACCAAAAACAAAATAAACACCCACGACACGAAGTGACCATCTGGAGAAGGAGAAAGTGGTTACCGCGACGCGGTAGCGTAATTAACTGCAGGGGCTTGCGCCTGCAGGGAAGGGTGTCTCCATAATAAAAAAAACCCTCAACGAGGGAGAATCTGACGAAATCTGCTACATCGGCCGCATTCGTTTAAACCTACGATATACGGTGCCATAAATCAACTTGGCATCTTCGGAGAGGTGGACGGATAGCACCAATTAGCATCTACCCCCAAATTCAGGCAAGACGAACATACGCGGTTCCGTCTCTGTGTTTCGGAAGAGAACAGATTCCGGCACGCCCGGTGGGACCTTTTCCTCTTTCCACTCCACACTTCGTGTGTCGTGTTCGCGAATGAATCGCGGTTTGCTATGGTTGCCCTTGGATTCGAGGTACTAAGATTTAGTGTCTTGCTCGGTGCAGAAAATAGAAGGTTAATGGCTTCAAACTGCACTCACTGCTACTGCAACTCTCGCTCCGTCCCGACCGTAGGAGTGACCTACGGGCCTCAAGCGGCCTCTCTTTTCAAGATGCCAGTGGAGCAGGTAACGCAGGCTACCACCCGACTCTTCTTCGGGACCATGCTCCCGCCGATGAGCTTTAACACCTCTCTGGCATCGAAAGCTCCAAAGAAGTCGGTCTTTGATCGACTCACTGTAGGGTGTTTTTCGTCACCCTATTGAGATGGGAATACACGCGCGCTTTTCAGACGTACTACAGATTCCCCCTGCCTAGGGTAGGCCGGGGTTTAATGATTGTGGGGATCCGAATCTTCGGCAGCCGCGGACTAAGCTGTCGTTAATTACCCCTCGCCTTTGGAGCGAGGGAACCTCCGATTGACGGGTTAAACTGGTCATGCGAACTCAATGTGCAGTGTGCGTGTGATGTGTTTTGAAAGGGGGTTTGGATATATCGGGAGCCATGCAGAGTTTTAACGGGGGTCCCGCTACCCGGATAGTGGGCCGGGGGTCAAGGGGGCTAGCAGCCCCCTTGCGGGGTGCGGGGCAGCGCCCCGTTAGAATTTTTTTTCTAACAGGGACAGTGTCGTGGAGTATGTGTGTGTGTAAATGTGTATACATATGTATATATATATATATATATGTATGTACATAAAAAGAGGGGGAAAAGACATCCAAAGGATGCGTGGGGCGGCACCTTGGGCGCTGTGCGCTCAGGCGCTAGAGTGCCACGTGTCGGCACGTGGGCGCTCTGCGCTTGAGCGCTGGGCGCTAGAGCGCAAGCGCGCCACGTGTCGGCACAGGGGCGATTTGCGCTCGAGCGCTTGCGCTGGAGCGCAAGCGCGCCACGTGTCGGCACGGGGGCGACTTGCGCTCGAGCGCTTGCGCTGGAGCGCAAGAGCGCCACGTGTCGGCACGGGGGCGACTTGCGCTGGAGCGCAAGCGCGCCACGTGTCGGCACGGGGACGACTTGCGCTCGAGCGCAAGCGCCACGTGTCGGCACCGGGGCGACTTGCGCTGGAGCGCAAGCGCGCCACGTGTCGGCACGTGGGCGCTCTGCGCTCGAGCGCTGAGCGCTTGAGCGCAAGCGCGCCACGTGTAGGCACGCGGGCGCTCTGCGCTTGAGCGCCGGTGAGAAAAAGAGGCTTTTAGCCTAAAAAAGATTTCTCGAAAGAGAAATCAGAGAGGAGTTGGACTCCTGAGAGTGTTTTTGGGGTTAATGGAAGGGGTTCTTCTTCTTCCTCCTGTTGTTTGGCCGGATCTTGAAGATCAAGAGATGTGAGATCTCAAAATCTCTCCTTTTTGAGATCTGATGGGAGATCCGAGTTCCCCTTTATGGGTTTTGTGGTGGAAAACTACTTAGTTTTGGAAAAGAAAGAGTAAAACTCTTGATTTAATTCAAGAGAAATAAGAAGGTTTAGGACCTTGGAGAAGGAGCAGGAGGCACAAAGAACCCTAGTTTTTGGGGGAATGAAAAGTGTTATTTTTATTCATCATCATGTTGCCTTTTATAGGCTTACATATTTGCATATAGCCCCTTGGGCTTTACAAAATGGCATTTTGCCTATCCCATGGCTCATGTGCCATTTCATTTTTGCACATAAGCCATGGGCTTACAAAATATTGGCTTTATGCCCATTTTATATACATTCATGTATAAAAAATTACATAATAATTATTTATTACATGATTTTGTTGTTGGCATGGGGAGGCTGGCTGCGGGCTCGACTTGGGCATGGGCCCGCTTGACCTGGACTTGGGCCCACCTGGCTTGGGGTTGACTTTGATTTTGACTTGGTCAACCGGGTTGTAAATTTTTACCCCAACACTCACAACTACCGCGGCCCCTCTCAATGGGTCGTCCTGCTCCAATACTTCAGTCTTTAACAGGCTAAGCCAAAGCTCTGCTGGGCTTGCGAAGCGACCAACAATACCAGAAAGGGTTATCCCGAAGCGGATAGCCATTCCTGCACTTGAGGTCGTCAAAGCGACTTCTCCTGCTAATGGATCAGTCTTCACTAGACTGTTCACTTCAACTCCCACTTCGAGCGAGATCAATAAGGCTGCTTCCCCTACCGAAAAATCAGTTTTCGACAGGCTGGCCATCCCCACTCAGCGGACGTCTGTTTTCAAGAGGCCGACGCCGGCAACAACGCTCCACCAAAACAGGGGGCATGACGAAGCCATCCCTATAGCTGAACCAACACCATCTGCGTGACATGCTCGCCGTCGTCACTGGCGCCGAGTAAGGAAGGCTGGGGGCAGCTCTCCGTCTGTATTTACTCCTCCAGCTCCAACGGTAGAGATCGATGTTGCTGTTCCAACCGGGAACAGCTTTGAACTGCTTAACAAGGTGCGCAGGAACTCTCCTACTGCAGTGCTGAAAAGATCTTCCCCCACCCGTGGAGAATGCACCGAAGGCGAATCCAGAACAACCCCCTCTTGCACTTTACCAAATGCCACTTGTGCCACCCCATGGCTTAGGTGCTTATTTCTTTTTGCACATAAGCCATAGAGTTTACAAAATTTTGGCTTTCTGCCCATTTTTCATACATTTATTTTTAAAAAATTGCATTGAACTAATTTATTGCTTCATTCTTGGCATGGAGCCGGCCCTTTCCATACTTGGTCTTCACTTGGGCTTGGGCCCGCTTAGCTGAGGGTTGACTGACTTTGACTTGGTCAACCGAGGTGTAATTTTTGACCCCAACATGAGGAAATCTACTCACAAATCATTTCATAAACAAAAAGAAAACAAAAGAGAGAAGAGATCATAAGAAACATTACAATAAAGGTATAGCGTAAGAAATACCAAGAACCAAGTGCAATAAAATAAAAGATTTATTGAAGTGCAATTCAAGATACAAGATAATGAGTTCAAATAATAAATCTAAACTTGTAAGCTCACTTAAGAGCTTGCAAGGTCAGAGAAAAACAAAGAACTCAAAACTATTACAAGTTAGGGCAAAATGAAACTAAACTACTATGTACATAGTATAAAAGTTGGCTCAAAAATTAGACCCTTGCCTTTTCATTTCATCTGGTATTTATAGGCAAGTTTATAGAAAAATCAAAAAATATAAATGGATTGATGTGACAAGGAGAAGTGCACAGAAGAAGCACGAGCCAAATTGGAGCACTTTGGCCGCCATAATCGGCAGAAATGAGAAAACCGACGGCCGAGTTATGGAAGTGGGGCCCCGTCTTCATTGTGTGATCTTCTGACATTAATATCTTCTCTTTGGCATTGTTTGATTAAGCTAAATAGCTTAGGATTGAACTTTGGGTGTTTTATAGGAAAATGAGTAAGATTTTAAACATCATATCAACACTTTATCATTCATCATAACACTTAGCCTACTTGCTCTTTCCCACTTGTTCATATGAATCATGGTAGTCCCTAACTGATCCATATGTGTAATTTGTGTGTTCACACCCGAAAATCATCATATCATGTTGGACCATTTACATAAAAATATTGTACACACGTCTTTGTTACAAAAACTCTTTAGACCTTGATCGGTTTTCCGTCCCGATTGCAGTATCAGCTCAAATATATCGTATTAGTGCATTTTCCAGTGTTTTTTCACGAATGACTGTATCCTGTATTTATTGAGTAGACATGGATTAAATAACACCGTTTATTTACAAAATTATATCGAATGAGCGGTATTAAATGCAGTTTTACGTGATGAACAAATACCCCCAAACTTACCGAGCAAAACAAAATCCTAATCTCACTTTCACAAGGAACGCGATTGCACTGAGCCCGTGCAACAAGTCGTTCAACCTCTAGATTACCTTAGTAGGAGAAGTTTTGCCTCCTGAGGGTTTTCAGCGGATTACACCCACAAAATCCAGTTAAGCTAGTTTCATGAGATAACAGTCGATTCTAATCCCAAGGCTCGTTATCTAAGCTAGAAATTCTATTATCCTAAATTAGAAATATCAAACCCTTATTTTTCACACCTCGCTTCTTGTTTAACTTAAGATCATGTACGTCTTTATGTGCATATGCAAATAGCGTCGTTACGTTTCAAAAACTTCGATTAGAGTCATAAGGCCACAAATACAGACCGGACAAAATTTCAAAAGGATCACGCGGGTTTGTAAAGATTTAAGATTTTCTTAAGTTTCATTCTCCGGCTAGGTCTCAAATCCAGAATTTCTATCATCTTTAACAGAAAACTAAGACTTATTCTTCACTCTACATTTTACTTGTTTTTGTTCATACACACCTTTGTGATTAGTGCAATAGTCTTTATCATCATGCAAAACCTTCATATCTATGTTAAGAAAATTTATAATAAAACTTGTTTTCGGCCAAGATTATTCTCATACAAAGAACCGTGAGAAATTTTGACTCGGAGAGAACACTTGCTTGACTTTATTTATATTGGACTTTCTAGGTTTCTTAGCGAGCTTTGGGTCAATACATTCAAATCAGATGGTTTTAGGGTATTAGGTTTAAAACACCCCAGCGGACTTAATTTCCCAAGTCACCTAGACCCTAAAACAAAAGGACTCATTTTATGCTTGAAAATCATAAGAATTCAATGCGAGCGGAGACATTGTCAATTGTTCATTTTATTTTTAAGATCAAAGACGTGTTTGTGTAGACCAGGTGTGCAATCACTCTAATCAAGTTCCAGATGGGTTATCTTTTAGACTTAGCCTCCATTAAAGCTTTCAATAATACTTTTTCATATCCATTTCACTTTATAAACTATTCTTGATATTACTTATTTCAGAACAAACACATTTGATCCTAAAAAACTTTATCAATTTTTTAAAAGTTTTAAGACATTTCAAACTTGTCATCTGATTCTCAAACTTCACGATACGTGTAGTGTGATGCAAAAACGTATATTAGCTAGGGATAAACTAAAAGGAGGGTTATCTTTTGGGTTTTCAATTTCTAAAAGTAGGATTTAGTTGTTTCTATCTTATCAAACTAAACCATCGGTATTTTGAATATAAGCTTTCCCACTAGCTAACTTGATGACAAAGTTATTTTGTTGAATTTACACATGAATGGGTTTTCAAATATATATGCAAATGCGGAATTTACACATGAATGCAAACATAGAAAGCTTACCGAACATGACAGTGTCCTCACTGTCATGCCACACAAAGAAGTCATAAAAAAATTTGAAGGGTCAAAATTTATCGGTGTTTTTTTAACAAGAAGATAGCAGACAAAATATATACAAAAAAATGCCCCCTCAAACTTAATTGAAACAGTGTTTCCACTGTTAAGCATTGAAGTTTAAAGTTAGGGGGAGGAAATAATATCAATATATAAAAATCTTTACACAGACCAAAAGTTAATACCAACCATTCAAAAAATTTATCATGATAAGACCCTGGTTGGTGAAAGAGCACATAGAGGAAGGAAGTGAAGACCCCGCGAGGCTGTGTATGGACGGAAATGGTATGAAATCTCGATGCACGGAAATGAGAAGAAGAAAGGGGAGAAAGAAATGACGTGGGTAAACGAAATGGATTACGAACTTGAGGTTTAAAATTAGTTGAATAAATTAGTGCAGTTTTTAATGATCGAAGTCTAAATCTGTAATTGTTTAACTGGACTAATTCATAAACACTTTGAGAAATAGAGTCAAATCTCTCAAGATTCGTAAGAAAATATGGGATGACAGAACTTGGTGAACCAGATGCGGGAAATAAAGGTGAAAAGTCATCTTGCAATTTGGATAGATCAATGGAAAAGATGGAGAGAAGTTATTGAGAAATAATATCAGTTAAATGTTCAGGAGGATATTCACAGTCAATGAAAGGGACTTGATAAATCAGAAAATCGGACTTATCCAATAAAAATAGTTCATCCTCAAAGATAGCCTCAAAATCACCCTCAAGAATAAGCTTATCCATGCATTCAGTCAAATCATCGCCAATACTATCAAGAAGCAAATGGGGTTCGGGAAAAACAGTTAATGGTTCGGGATTATGCCCACATGGATTTGAAGGAAAGAGTTGAATTGGTGAGAAAAACTTATCCAAAATTGTGGGTTCATCATCAAAATTATCCTCAATATTGATATCCTTAATCAAGTCAAACTTAAATTTCTCAGACACCTCATCAAAAGCATGATTTTCAATTGGTGGATTACAAATCGCATTCGGTTGTTTTTCTAGATTGAAGATATGGAGATCAAAAAGAGTAGTATTGGTTTCACTTGAAAGGATCCCTTCACAATTGGGTAAATCAAACACATCGTAGTCGTACAACTCATTAAACATGCTATTCTCAATTGGTGAATCATTTGGTTTACTCGATAGATTTTCAGAATTGGAGATGTTGAGTTCAATCGGAATCGGGTAGGTTTGATTTTGAAAGATGCATGGCTCACTTTCACTACTCAAATCATCAATTTGTTTTATTGCCACGTCATACATTGTAAAATCTTAAGCTATTTAGGAACTAGCCGATGGTTCGTTAGGTTGTATGAGTGCAGCCATGGATGAATTTAATTTCTCTATCTATCGGTAAGAAGCTACCCGAAATTCTTCCAATGGTCTTTCAAGACTAGATATGGTTTTTGAAGGGGTTCCAATAAAAGATTCGAATTCATTTGGAAATGTGGAACTCCATATTTCATGTTCAGAAGTAATATCTAAAGACAGTGTAAAAGTTGGGTAGGATTGGAAGTGATTGAACTGTTGGCTATGGGCTTTATCATTGTGTTCCACAATGGACATAGGTTTAGAAGTTGTCACAGTAACCTTAAGAGAAATATCAACATAAGAAAGAGGGACAGTTTTATACGGTTGATGGGAATTTAGGTGGGGTGTCCAACCATTATTTTGGGAAGTCTCTGTCCTATCTCTCAAAGAAATTTTGGGTATGGATGTATCGTTGGAAGTTCTACCAAAACAAGAAACATATGATGAATTATCGGGTTGAGGGTATCAAAGCTCGGCAAAAGTTGGTCGATTTGGGTTACCTATGATAAGAAAAGTGAAAAGAAGAGGGGATGGAAAAGAAGGTGAATTTTTTTTTGATTTTTTTGTTGTTATCAGTTATTGACAAAAGAATGAATTGAAATTATACACACAAGAAGGTAAATCAAAAACAATCACGACAAAAAACCATACGCCTAATCAGTCTAGAATTTACCTAGGTCGACTAGACTTGCTCAAGAACTTAATTGTCGAAGTAAAACTGTATCGAGAAACGGACTCAAGATATACCGATCACGAAACCAGGTAAGTGCAAAAATAAGAGGAGATTTTCCAATACAACAACTCAGCCTTTTATCCTAAGCATATGGGGTAGGCTACATGAACCAACATGAAAATCACGCCGGGTCCAGCACATGAATCCTCCGCCTCCACTCACTCCTGTCGAACAATATACTTTCATTGAGGCATTTGGCAACCATATCGTTTCGTATCACCTTCATCCATGTTTTCTTCGGCCTCCCTTTTTCCCTTTTGCCATTTCCCATATTAAGAGTATCTATTCGTCGAACCAGTGATTCCGTAGGTCTGTGTCGCACATGACCAAACCATCTTAGCCGGTTTTCCCTCATCTTCTCCTCCACAGGTGTTACACCAACTTTTGCACGAATATTCTCATTTCGCACATTATCTTTTCTAGTGTTACCGCACATTCGACGAAGCATGCGCATCTCCTCTATGTGCATCTTCTGTGTATGATACTTCTTAGAAGCTCAGCATTCTGTACCATATAATAAAGCAGGCCGAATAGTGCTCCAATAAAACTTCCCTTCCAATTTTAACGGAAATTTACGATCATACAAAATCCATGTTGCACTCCTCCATTTCAACCAACCATCTTGGATCCTTTGATTAACATCACTATCGATCTCCCCGTTCTTTTGGATGATGGAACCTAGATATCTAAACTGATCGCTCGGTGATATCTCTTGCCCTTCCAATGATATCTAAACTGATCGCTCGGTGATATCTCTTGTCCTTCCAATCAATAAGAGGAGATTTTTCAATGCTTTCGCGAAATTCCTTAATTTGGAGTAACCCTTTCTCTTTCGGCGGTTGCGCCTTGAACACTTGTCTAGACATCCCATGAATAATATAATATTAAGCGGTGTTCTAAACACAGTTAACTTTTCCTAATGAGCGTGAAGTCCTTAAAAGCTGAAAATCTAATTTCTTTTAAATTAATGTGGGTAAAATTTATGCTCAATTTCGTGATTTGTGGGCCATAGAAAAGGGTGATGAAATCACTTACCGTATCTTTTTGGGGTTCTTTTCCCTTAAATGTCCATATTAAGATGCAATGCGCAATCAATAAAAGATTGTTCAAAATATCAAACAATCGTTTTTTTAAGTTAGGCGGCGGCGCTGCAACAAATACGGATTAGTCTCTTTTTGGCTATTGGTGGCGAGCTTTTGCAAAGAATCATGCAGAAAATAGAGTATTGGAATGTCGGATTTGAGTGAGAAGGAGTTAGAAAAATACGTACCGAAATTTTTCGGGTTAAGAAACCCCCGTTAAATCGATCCTGGATAGCTTGGAAAGTTCGCTCGCGCAGATCAAACTATTCGGATCATTGGCACTATACTTAACTATCACCTTGATCTTGAATGTTCACTTTGTTTCGCACGATCGTTGTTCGCAAATCCGTTAAAATTTGATAATGTCATAAAATAGATATTTTAGCGAAAAATACGATATAGATACCCAATCTGCTGTAAACACCAAATCATGAAAATCAAACTAGGAAAATGGAGCACTAACATAACACTGGAGCAATTACCAAATTTTTTTTATCAACATGTTCAAGTCTTGCCGCCCATACCGGGTATATTGGGAAAACCAGCAGCCCGAGTATAAAATTGGGTGTCCAATTTTTTTTTTGTATTCTCAGCGTTCTCCTGATGTCCCATTTTTATACTTTGATTATCTCAATTAAAACAAGGAGCGATAGCAGATCAAAATAATTGAGAACAAATGTCAAAAGATTAGATTTTTGTTTTGGTTTTTGAAATTTTTTCGATTTTTGTTTTGATTTTCTGAAGAAAAAAAAATTAGTTTTATACATAAGTTAACCCGAAATTACAAAAAGAAATACGTTACCGTCTCCCCGACAACAGTGTCATTTGATTGTTTCGTTTTCGCATGTTCTATGAAGTTCTATTTACCAGAATCAAGACGTTGTCGCTTGAAACTAGCCGTGATGAGTACGGGTCGCCTACGAAGAGAAAATATGTTTTTCGTCTTATTTAACGAGTTAAGTTCAAAAGTCGGAGTGTTCGTTGCTATCCTATGTGTCGTGTATTATGTTCAATTAGGGATAGGATTAGATTGGGTTAAGTTAGGAAAATCCGTATTCTTTTCTTTGTGGCTCTCTTGATTTTGACGCTGGGGTAATCGAGAACAGTGTGGATTAGGGTACTTTAAAAGAGTACTTGTGAGTTTAAGTAATGCTTTCCAAACGCTAAGTCCGTTCTAATTGACATTTGTCCTTCCGTTCTTCGCTTTTAGTCCCGGCCTTCGACCAAACACACACAACCGGTCTCAATTAGGAAACACCACTATCATGGAGGATATGATGCCTAAAGGAGCGGATTGTGAGTCTTTGGTCGGGGTTTAATCTACAAGGTGTTAGGCAAAGGAAAAAGTAAAGAATTTCTAACTCAAGCTTCCCTTTCTTTTTCCTAACAAGTGAGGAAATCTACTCACAAATCATTTCATAAACAAAAAGAAAACACAAGAGAGAAGGGATCATAAAAAACATTACAATAAAGGTAAAGCGCAAGAAATACTAGGAACCAAGTACAATGAAATGAAGGTTTCATTGAAGTGCAATCTAAAGTACAAGTAATGAGTTCAAATATTAAAATCTAAACTTGCAAGCTAATTTAAGAGGTTGCAAGATCTGAGAAAAACAAAGACCTCAAAACCATTACAAGCTATGGCAAAATGAAACCAAACTACTATATACATGGTATAAAAGTTGGCTCAAAAGTTAGATCCTTGCTTCTTCATCTCATCTAGTATTTATAGGCAGGTTTACAGAAAAATCAAACAATAAAAATATACTGATATGACAAGGAGGAGTACACAGAAGAAGCACGAGCCAAATTGGAGTACTTTAGGCTGTCAGAATCGGCGGAAATGAGAAAACCGACGGCCAGGTTGTGAAAGTGGGGCCCCGTCTTCATTGTGTGGTTTTTTGATATTAATATCTTCACTCTGGCATTATTTGATTAAGCTAAATAGCTTGGGGTTGAACTCTGGGTGTTTTGGAGGGAAATGAGCAAGACTTTAAATATCGTATCAACACTTTATCATTCATCATAACACTTAGCCCACTTGCCCACCTGCGCTTTCCCACTTGCCCACTTGCTCATATGAATCATGGCTGTCCCTAGCTGGTCCATATGTGTAATTTGGATGTTCACACTTGAAAATTATTATATCATGTTGGACCATTTACATAAAAATGTTGTACATGCATGTCTTTGTTTCAAAACTCTTTAGATCTGATCGGTTCTCCGTTCCGGTTGCAGTATCAGCTCAAATATGTTATATATGTGCATGTGGTGCGCGTTTCCAGTATTTTTGTCACGAATACATGTATCCTGTATTTATTGAGCAGACATGGGTTAAATAACACCATTTATTTGACATCGAATGAGAGATATTAAATGCAGTTTTACGTGATGAACAATTCCACAGCTTAACCGCTTAAGCTTTTTTTATATAATGGTTTTTGACATGATATAGAGGGGGTTGGGTTTGAAAGTATCATGGATTCAACCTTTATCATATTTGATTTAAAATATGTTTCTTTGTCCTATATATTTGTCCAATGTTTAAAATAACTCGCTACGTAGCTCGCTATTTTGCGCTGCGTAGCATACTTTAGTATATTCGCTGCGTAACTTTGGAAAAAAACTCAAATACAATGTAGCTTACGTTTTTTTCTTCAAGTAGCTTACGCTTTTAAATAAATAGTATACGCTACGCTATGCGTACGCTATTTTCATATAAAATTTTCTATTGAACTTCTTAAGATTTCAGTATCTAATCCTAAACTATACCAACACAGTTTCATTAAAGTTCTAATCTCTTAATTTAAAATCATATTTAATAGACATGATTCTCAAACAGATATTATTTAATTGATTTTCGATAGGTTTAATCTAGTATGAATTATATATATGAACTCAAGTATTGAAAATTTTGAAAATAATTTTTTTTTTGGAATTTCGAGAAGCACAGAAACTACTACTGTAAAAAATATTGTTATATTACTTATTTTTCTATGTTTCTAAGACAATTTTATATCTTTATAATAATATAATTTGTTGTAAATGAGATGATTATAGTAATAATTAATAATTCATGTAGCTTACGCTATGCGCAACGCTTTTTGCGTTTTCGCTATTTAGTAATAGAACGATACGCAACACGCTATCGCTATTTTGAACATTGTATTTGTCCTTACAACTGACTTTCATATGAGGCGTTGAAACAAAGACCCGCATGAAGAGTTGTTAAGTGTTATGTTTGATTGATCTACATTGTTATAGCACAACTAAGCACTAACCTAAAAGGTTAACTGGCTCAAGATATAGTATTGGGGCACTCCATGTTGCCTTTATAACATTTGGTGATTTCTTAACAACCTTAGAATAATTCGGGAAGCAACAACTATATATAATAAAATCGAAACGCATTGGCTTTAGATTGGATGGATTTTGATTATATCCAACTTCAAAAATAGATCCAAACGGACAGGTTTTGTCCCGTACCTAAGTCCAACCGTAAAAATATTCAAAGCAAGTCAATTGGGTTTGCACCGGTATATGGGAACAAAATCCCATGAAAAAGTCGGGTAAGGTTGGGTTGTGTTCGGATCAAGCCCGGCCTGATGTGCATCCGTGGTTGTGATTTTCTTTGCACTCATGGTCCAATTCTATATCCCTTCATGTACTGATTATACCATGGATTCACCTGAAAGCATCCCCTTCACCTGCAGACGTGTAATTATGAATTGGCTATTAGTTGTGGGTCGGTTCGGGTCGGACATGTTTTTGATAATATATATATCCGATCCGAAATTTAAAACCTGAAGCAATATCTATCCAAAACTAACAATTTTACAATACATTAAATCCAAACGTGCAAATTTGGAATTTTCATATTTAGCGGACTTGCACCCATATTAGCATCGATCTATATATAACATTGCGAACCACTTTAGTTTGACTTTGTTATTGACTAGGTTTCATTTATGCAACTAAAGAGGGTTTTGACCCAAACGTGATTAATGTGCGAAGAATTGATGGAATTTATTTAAGTAGCAACCAATATCTTCGTCTCAAATTAACGTTGTGTGAATCAAATAAAAAGGTCTGGACCATTTTTTCCACTAATATTTCCATATGATTTGTATATCCAATGAAAGGGACCACCCTGTATTTATTGCATAGGAGAAAGCTTGGAAGTCTACAGCCCATTATTGATTAATTCTTTGTGCACATTTATTTTGAGACTTGTTCCTTTGCTTTTGCTAGCTGCATAACTTTGGACCACAGGAGCAAGCTAATATCTTCATTCAGGAGAGAGAGAGTTTCCTGTTAGACCTCACTGTACTTCAATATATTTCTCTGTCCCTCCATAGTTAATATTTACCTATAACCCCCTAAACTTATAAGTTACTCTTGTTAACCCTCTCAATTGACAAAAAAATATTTTTTTAGAATATTATGTTAACACTGTTAGGAATTAACGGCAACACATTGGGAGGTGATAATGCTCGGTATTGGCAATCCCCACGATCAGGACATGTGGCAGATGGCACGTCCCAGAACTCAGAAGGAAGGGCCCACAAAGGCCGACTAGGCCACTCCTGTACCCGACCTACCAGGACAAGCTAGCCCTCCTCGGGGCTCCCCGCAAATTGGCCTCCTCGGTTCCTCAGCTCGCCCTGAGCCGCTACAAGACCAAGTCTCCTCGGCTTTCTCGCTCGTCCCCGAGCCCTTTGGCCGAGGCTGTCTTCCTCGGTCCTCCGACCAGCTCCACCGCCCACGGGCGTAACCGCCGCTCTGCGGATCTCGCCATGCGCGGATTCTCCCCCGCAACATCCCACGTTCCACGCCTCCACGATCCCTATTTTTGGGCGATCCACTCTCTACGCGGGCGTAACATCGGGAGCGTAACTGCCCGCGAGATTCTCGCGCCTGCTGCTGTGTGCCTCCACCACTATATGAACCCCCATCACGGAAGAGTCAAATAAGCCATTTTTACTCCACTTAGCCGTTACGCTGCTCGGATCTTGTACTAACTTGATCGTCGGTGGGTCCTCGGTGGTATTAAACCATCCCGGGACTTCTTTGCAGGTACTTCGCGTCAAACTTCTCCAATCACCAAATCTCCTCAAAACCCATTGAGACCCACACACAACAGGGGATCCCCTCCAGAATCCACCGGGAGATCGACGGAAGACAACATCTGAAGGAGATCTGAAAAGGACCTCCATCAGGAGGGAACATATATTACCCTCAAAGCCTACTTTCTTCATTCAAAATCCCCTTATTTTCCAAATATTCCAAATTAGGGTTTTCTGATCTAGGGCTTCTCTTCCCTCTTCGTCGAATTGCGGTCATGGTAAAATCTTGGTTTGTGCACAGAATTATAGGGGTCCACGTTTGATTGGTTGCGGTTATGTTATGTGGGAGAAAGGCCTCATCAAGAATTTTATTGCACTTGAGACGAAAAGAATTATTAGCTCCTGAATTAAAGAGAATTTTTTCCGAGATGAAAGGAAAAATTGGGCGAGGACTTTGAAGCTTTAAAATATGATTTTGAGGTGATTGTGCATAAAATAGAAATGTTAGAGAGGAAGTTGGAAGCAACAACTGGAAACTAGCAAATTAATGAAAAAATTCAACTTCTCGTGGGTATTTGCACATTTGTTTTTTTGTGTTTTATGTGTGTTGGTGCTATGAAAATTTATTTGAGTTTTATTGTTTTTTGTTAAAGTAATGCTAATGTATGGAAGTTATGTAATAGTTAATGTAGTATATTTGGAAACTTATAAAATAGGCTTTTGGGGTAATAAATGTCTCATCCCAATGTGTTGCCATTAATCCCTAACGATGTTGACAGAATATTCTAAAAAGATATTTTTTTGTCAATTGAGTGGGATAACAGGAGTAATTTATAAGTTTGGGGGGCTACATGTAAATACTAACCATGAGGGGCAAAGAAAAATATTAAAGTATAGGGAGGGCTAGCGGAAAAAAACCAAAAAAAAATACAATTGTTAGAGAGACCAGCTAAACTTAGCTCAGTTGGTATCAATTCTCTTCACATATATCGCAAGTTCGATCCCGAAAGGGATTGCTTTCGAGGACGGGATCGTTTTATGCACCGTTGAATTTCTGAACTAGTTCATTCATAATTTCATTTATTTATTATTTTTTTATTTTATAATTAAAGGTGGGCACTCCGTGTTTCATTAAAAGCACGGGAAACAAACCCCCTCCAAAAGGATCATGGAAAAGACAAGTCCTAAGGCTACAAACGATAAAGAAAATAAGCAAGCCCGATGTCATATCGGCTCTTCCGAGCCGCTCTATGTTACTGTCGACTCGCCCTCCCGCTTTGTCTGATCCAATCACCCTCCTGTTGCTTTCCTATTAAAAATATTTTCTATAAACTTCGGGTTTCATAAGCAGCTGCGTTTATAGTTGCTTTCCTATTGCTGCAAAATTGTTATCGGAACAAATTATTAAATAAGTTCACCCTTTTTTCCCCCTGATAGGCTCATAGCACAAACAATTAATTAAATAATAGCCCAAAATCTTAAAGACAAAGCCCAACTTTGTAAGGAATCTAAAAGGGCCCATTATAAAGGCCATTTTGTTTAGGCTTTCAATTAAGACTTATTAGAACATGAAAGGTTTAATAAATAGCATGTTAAATAAACTATACATTGTTGCATGGAATGGTTTGAGGTTGTAAATTGAAATTGCTTTGGCATATTCACTATGATTTAAGTTTAAAATATGTTAAAAATGGGCTTAGGGAGCTCCTCAGACCCATGCTTGTGAATGCAGGCACATGCGGGGTGGATGGGTCCCGTCCGTAAGGGTGGGATCTTGGTGTATTATAGCGTTGGTAGATATCGTTCTGCCGAAACGCAATAAACCCTGACGCTAATTTGGAGGGAAGAAAACTCGAATGATTTATTAATAGAAAACCAAAGTACAAAAGAAAATCTTAGAGCCTATAAATAGATTACTAAAAAGTCTTTTATTAGGAACACATAAAAATAATTAAGAAAGGCGCTAAATTAATAAACTGGTAAACCGCACCATAAACTTCAGAGCCTCCGTGGACCCTCTAAACGATATCACAATGCGATCCAACGGACCAGAAGGTTGAATGGCGGTGTGAGTCAAAATAGAGCTCGTCATATTGTTTCCGAATTGCCAAAGAACATGTTGATCAGACCTACCGATCAAAATTTATGGCCTTTCGAAGATGGACCGAAGAACCAGGCCTCATCTGTCCGTCTGGATTTATTTCGATCCAAACGATACAGATAATCTTCTGAAATCTGCTTTACATAGACTCCTGTATGTGTGGGTATGTGTTTGTGTGCGCATGCACTGGGCATGGAGAGTTCCGGTAACCTCTTAAAATATATGCAGCGCGCAAGATTGTTGCCTGATAGCCATTCGTATTGCAGGAAGTCGATCCAAGGCGAGCACCACTATAACTAGCTACCTTTATCCTGATGATATGATAAAGACAGTCAGATCAATCCAAACCATAACGAAGCCAAGTTGCTCTCAAGTTCGGCTCAACAAATAAATTAAATTGTACATTGATTCCTTGAGTTGCATAAAGCACATAACTCACCATGCATCCAAGACAGCACGGGAGGGATCTAGAAATTTTCACTAGCGGGATACCAAAAAACACGAGGTTCCGTTAAAAAAATCATACTAAATGTTATACAAAAACCCTCAAAAAAATAAAACAATACTTTAAATCAATTTAGTACCAAACATAAAGAAAACTATTTTCTTTGAAGGAAAAAGAACAGCGATATTCATACCTTCTTAGAAATAATTTAAAAATTAATGTATGTGATGAAAGTTGAGGTGAAGATTTTATGTTTGGAAACAAAACACATCACCTAGCACTAAAGTTTCATTATGCCTTTTTTGGCTACTTACATATCAGAATAGACAACCAGAAATTCCTAAAACCTGCACATAACATGTGTTAATCTTTATTTCCGAAATTGAGGAGAACATGTAGCTCTCCGCATTGTTAGTGGATCTGCCCCTGTGAAGACAAGGATAATTATTCAAAATCACTTCTTTTGTAATTGCTTCGAACTCAATTTTAATTACACTGCTGCTCATCTCAAGTTCTTGCATTCTCTTCATGATTTTCCTCTCAAATCTGTCCATGATGCAGTCAATGTTCATGATTTATATACTTGGATACTTATATTGGAAGCTGCTTCTTCATCAAATTCTTCAATTGAAAAAAATGACACCCATTCTGAAACTTGAAACCGTTTTTGATGATGCTCACAAGTAGTGTCTCCTTGGACAACGACACGTGGCAGATGACGTGTCCCAGACTCTACAGGGGTGGAATAAATGAGTCGCATCAGGAACATTCCCCGGGGCTCCTTCTCGGTGGACGTACCCGACCTTTCGGAAGACCCCCCTGAAGACATTCCACCCTCATCTAGGAGACTGTCAACAGCTTGTCTCTGAGCTTCCTCAGTCTCCTCGCTCTCCTTCGAGCCATCTCTCGTGCCAAGCTTTCTCGGCCTCCCGCTCGTCTCCGAGCCCCTGATATGCCGAGCTTCCTCGGCCTCCCCCGATCAACCGAGATTGCAGAGCCGTGGCGCCTCCGCAACGGCTCCGCGTATCTCGCCAAAGCGAGATAATCGCCGCCCTACGTCCCGCGTCCCACGCTGGCGTGTCCCCCCCATTAATGAGCGTATCCCGTCATTAATGAAAGGGTCCCGTCGTTCACGCACGCGTAACGTCAAGCGCGTAACCGAAAGCGAATATCTCGCGCCTGCTCGCTCCATACGACCACGATAAAACCCCTCTCTCAGACTACTCAGGTAAGACAACTTGAACCTAATAAGCCACGACTCTGCTCAAATTTCTCGGCTAACTTGATCGTCGGAGGTTCCTACGGTGGTCACCCATCCCGGAACTTCTTTGCAGGTAGCTCGGCTTCCACCTCAAACTCAACCCATTGAGATCCACACACTCAAGGAGGCAACCTCTGAAATCCAATCTCAACCGTCCAGCAACGCTCGCGACAGATCAAGATGGAGGACAGCATCTGAAGGAGATCAATGCCTCCATCAGTTGGCGCCGTCTGTGGGAAACGAAAGACTTATTTTGTTCCACCAAAAAAGTTGATCTTCTGCTCCTGATCCAATGGCGAGCAACGACCGCAACGATCCGAATACGATCCGCCACAATAGAAGCGGGAGCGGCTCGCCTCCCCTCCTAATGCCATCCACGTCTTGTCCGTCCGGATAGACCGGCTTACGACGCTAATAGATGCCTTCGTCTGCGTTCAAGCAGTGGGCCATAACCACCAGAGCGCGGCTCCGCCTCCCCGGAATGACGACGTCCGCCGAAGGACGGACGGACACACTCAAGCCCCCGATCTACCTCACCCTCGTCACAGCGCCACTGAGCGCCGGCGGGCCGACTCCGGCCACCTTAACCCATACGCGGCGACTGATTTCATGACCCGCTGGGCGCCGGATAGCTCCACGCCATGGTCCCAAGAAAGACTGGGTCATCGCCCCAATGCCCGTCGCGCGTTCTCTCCTCCTGAGGAGGCGTCGGTCAGCTCGCCTGCTTTCAGGCATGACCAACGCCCCCACTCTTGCCGGGAACACGCGAACGACGAGCGCAGGGACCACTCGAGAAGGGCCTCGCCCGGGGATCTGAGACATCTGATAGAGCAGAATCGAAGATGCACCCTGGCGCAGACACGGAGCGGGGATAGCCACCACTCCGACTGTGCGGAATCCTCGGGTTATCTCCACCGACTCGAGGCTATCGAAAAGAAGATCGAGGGCATACGGCGAGACGACCATCCGTACGGCGAAGGGGCTAGGTATTCCGCGGATTCTCTCATGAAGCCCATCACCGAGGAATTGCTGGCCAAACGTGTCTCATCTAAGAACAAGCTGCCTAAGGTAGCGCTCTTTGACGGGAAGTCCGACCTAAAAGATCACTTGGACGCGTTTACAGCGGGCATGAGATTCCAAGATAACTCGGACGCATCCCAATGCCGCGCTTTCCCCACCACCCTCATCCAGGCTAGACGGGACTGGTTCCGAGGACTTACGCCACGCTCCATCTCGACCTTTGATGAGCTGGCCACCCAATTCCTCGGTCACTTCGTCGGGAATCGACGGTAGAAGAGGTCGGTCGACTATTTGTTCACCATCAAGAGCGAAGACAAAAAATCCTTCACAGGATATGTCACCCGCTTCTACAACGTGCTCCTTAAGGTCCCCGAACACCGCGCTGAGGTTGGGTCTTAAGCACAAAGAGTGGCTCCGCTCTTTTGCATTAGCGCAACCTAAGACCATGGCCGAGGTAAAAGCCTGGACCGAGCGGGAAATCCAACTCGAGTCCGAGGTGAACTCGAATCTGCCCAGAGACGACCAAACCGACCAAAAGAAGCGGGGCAGAGAAGAGAAAAGGAGAGTCTACCGACCAAAACCTTACTCCCCAAAGTTCCAGGAGTACACTCCTCTTAACATCTCCCAGACCGAGCTACTGGAGGAGGTAAAGGGTGAGACGTTCTTCAGGCTCCCGCCGGCTACCCGAAGCACGGGCAAGCGGCTTCGAGCCCGTATTGTGCCTATCACCGGACACAAGGACACCCGACCGAGGATTGTAAACAGCTGCGCGATTAAAACGAGGAACTAGTCCGCTCCGGTCACTTGGCAAAGTATCTGCGAGATAAACGTCAAGTTGATCAAATTAAAGACGGAGAGCTGACGATCGGACAGATCATGGTGATCCCGATTGACCCAAATCTGACGACAAGTACACCTACCAAAATTTATATTCAATGCTGGAGAATTTAAATTGAATCACATAATCTGTAATTTATTCAATAATAAAGATTCTAGCTTCCTACCCAACAACGCTAAGGATTGTTTCCCCCAATAAAAGAGTAAAGCTCTGTTCAAAATTTGAAGGGCAGCGCCTCACGTGCCTTGCACGAAGGCGCCAGCGCCAAGAGTTAAAAACTTTGAGGCAGCGCTTCACGTGCCTTGCAAGAGAGTGCCAGCGCCAAGAGTTAAAAACTCTTAGGCAGCACCTCCCATGCCTCGCACAAGGGCGCTAGCGCCAGAACTAAAAACTCTCTGTTAGACAGTCATTAGATCAAAGATCCAACGGAGTGCTAAACCATCAAAATGCAGAATTAAATTCTGCTGAGGAAATATTCCTCAGATCTTTCTAAACAAGAAAGATTACTCTCTGTAAAACAGAACACCGTTGGATTGAAAATCCAATGGTGATTAAAAATCATCTATCTGCAGAATAAATTCTGTATGGGAAAATATTTCCCTAATCTAATTAAAAACAAGAAAGATATCTTCTGTAAAACAGAAGTCCTTGGATTAAATATCCAACGGTGGATAAAATCCCCAAATCAATCAAAGATCTCTCAATGAGAGATTTTTTTAACTAAATCAACAAACTTGCCTCTACTATATAAAGGACCAAAGACTTCAAGTCTTGTACAGAGAAATCCCACCCCCATAAACTTCAAAAAAAGAAAAGAAAGAGGAAGCAAGAAAAATGCTTTAAGAGGGAAGAAAGAAGAATACCTCTCTTCGAGGTAAATAAAAATAATAGAGATCAGTGCATCTTATCTTCATATCCAAGGGTTTAACTCTTATAAAAGAACTTAGTTCTTTCTCTGGATCTGAGATCCATGAGACAAGTCTCCCACAAATGAGAATTTAATTCTCATAGGGATGAACTTGTTCTTGGGGATCAAAGATCCAAAAAAGAACAGAGAATTGAACTCTTCATAACAGAATATACGAAGAAAACCTAGCGTCCAAGCGCCTCACATGTCTCTCATGCGGACGCTGCTCAATAAAAAGTGCTTAGCACTCAATGGTTGGCGCTCAGCGCCAAGCGCCTCACGTGTCCCTCATGTGGGCGCTGCTCAATAAAGAGTGCTTAGCACTCAATGTTTGGCGCTCAGCGCCAAGCGCCTCACCTGCCCCTCATGTGGGCGCTATTCAACAAAAAAGCGCTTGGTACTCATCAGCCAACCCCCAGCGCTTAGCACCTAGCGCCTCACATGCCCCGCACGTGGACGCCATAAAGAGTGTTTAATACTCCATAAGAAAACAAAAAAATGGGGAAAAGTAAAGTAAAGTGTGAGCATCAGAACCCATATAAATGCCCATCATTATTCGCACAGAAAGGGGACTGAGCCCAAGGAAGTGTTTAGCACTTTATTTAAAAGACAAAGACTGAGTGGGCTGAGCCCAAGTCGACCAGATCCCTAATTCAGGTCAACCGAGCTCATGTGCTCATTATTTTCCAAGTTGGTCTTAGTCCCAAACACGACTACTGATCTTCCGACAGGATATTCATCCAACATCCCCCCTTAATCTGGAAAGTGGTTCAAGGGTACATCTCTCCACACCTCTGATACATGTCGTTGTAATTCTTCAACGTCTTCAGAGAGATGGCGGGTCCCGACAACCGACGGCTTTTGGTTCACTCCCAAACCAATGGGCACATCCCAATGCAGACCGAAACGTCCTTAAACTAACGACGGACCGAAATGTCCTTAAACTAAAACAATAGAGCCCAAATGCTCTTTTGTTGGATCTGAATGATCCTAAAATCTTATTGAGTAGATCTTAGTCTAATATTAGACTAACGTATCCTCAACAAACATTTAAGTTGATCTTAATCTCAAACGAGATTAACGATCCTTAAATCAACCCAAACCCAAATATAAGAATATACGGATTTGGACTAATCCACGCCCTATGGGCGACAACATAAATTAGTCTCCGTATACAATCCACGGGCAACCAAAAATAAAAAAAACACGACACGAAGTGACCTTCTGGAGCAGGAGAAAATTGTTATCGCTACGTGGTAACGTAATTAATTGCAGAGGCTTGCGCCTACAGGGAAGAGCGCCCCCACAATCAAAAACCTCTCGTAAACGAGAGGGAATCTGACGAAGTCTGCTACAACGGCCGCATCCGTCCAAACCTCTGATGCACGGTGCCATAAATCAACTTGGAATCTTCGGAGAGGTGGACGGATAAATCCAAATAGCATCTGCCCCCAAATTCAGACAAGACGATCCATCCCGAATCCGTCTCCATTTTCGGCGGTGAACAGATTCTGGCACGCCCGGTGGGACATTTTCCTCTTTCCACTCCACATTTCGTGTGTCGTGTTTGAGAACAAATCGCGGTTTACTATGGTTGCCCCTGGATTCGAGATACTATGATTTGGTGTCTTCCTCCTGTGTAGAGAAAAGAAGATCAATGGCTTCCAAGTGTACCCGCAACAGCAACTTTTGCTCTATCCCAAATGGAGGAGTGACTTATGGGCCCTAAGCGGCCTCCATCTTTGCAATGCCAGTGGAGCAGGTGACTCAAGCCGCCACTAGACTGTTCTTTGGGACCATGATCCCGCCAGCAAGCTTCAGTGCCCCAGTGCTATCATAAGAAGCTCCCAAGAAGTCGGTCTTCTATCTACTTGCAATCTCCACGGCCCCTCTCAACATGCCGTCCAATTCTGACACCTCAGACTTCAACAGGCTGAGCCACGGCTCAAGTGGGCCTGCAAAGAGGCTCGCGATACCTGAAGGGGTTATCCCGAAACGGATAGCCGTTCCAGCTTCGGTGGGAGAAGTCGTCACAAGAGTTTCTCCTACCAAAGGATCGGCCTTCGCAAGATTGGTCGTTCTAACTCCTCCGACGGGTGAAGTCGTCCGAAGTGCTTCCCCTACCAGAAAGTCGGCCTTCTACAGATTGGTCGTTCCCTATCAACGGACGTCAGTCTTCGACAGGCTGGCACCAGCGGTAGCCCTTCACCAAAGCAGGGGGCATGACGAAGCCACTTACACAACTGAGGTGATCCCATCTGCAAGACATGCTCGACGTCGCCACTGGCACCTGGTGAGAAGAGCTGGGGGCGACTCCCCCTCTGGACTTACTCCACCAGTTCCAATGGTGGAAATTGACGCTGTTGTTCCAACTGGGAACAGCTTTGATCCGCTCAGGAGGGTGCGAAAGAACTCTGTCATGACCCGAAAGAGCACGTGACTGGCCCTTGAACCATATGAAGCCTATAGGACTCCATCTGATCCAAGTAAGCCAAAAGCCCAGAAATCTAAAACCATTTTAAGAATAAGTAAAGGAACTGGTTTAAAGAAGTGAAGAAAACATGTTTGAAATCAAGGTTTTTAAATAACTAAGCCGAATGTGCATTTTAAAAACAGTACAATCTTTTCCAGAAATTTCGGCAGAGTTTCTTTTGTAAAAATGGCCCCGAATGGGGTAAAACAAGAATAACGATATATATGCAATGATAAAGGCATCCCCAAGCGGGAGCTAGCTCTTCGTCAATCGACGGTCACAACCACACAATGATATGATAATATACAACGCCAAGTGGCGAGGATCAAATCCAAAGAAAACTCAAAAGCAACAAGAAAACCGCAATACTACTAAGCGCGACTTTAGGTCGAATAATACAACACTGTCTCTAAGTCTGAAAGAATATACAAGTTTTGGTTGATGGACAAATTCTAGATACAATGAAATAAAATAATACAATGGTGGTTCTTGATGCGAAAGAAACCACCTACCAAAGCAAATCACCCGCAAGAAGGAAGTGTGCCAGAAATGCCGTAAAAGAACCTGTACGGCAGAACCTGCAAGAACTATGGCACAACGGGGGTGAGTTGCCAACTCGTGAATAGAAACATCTACAAGCAGAAACCGAATGCAAGACATAATCCTAAGTCAACGATCAGTAATACAATCCACAAGAGTACGTCTGAGTGTGATAAGGTGGCAAGGTAACATCTAAATATGTAAGTGGTGCCAGGTACTCAGGTAATAACATGTCATGAATGTAAAGTATGCTGCATGAAGTAAATATGGTGAAATATCAATGATATCAATACACATATATTAGCGTCCCATACCACTAATATTGGTGTAAGGGTATATATAACAGCGCCCTCATACCCTGTTATATATACAAATGAAGTATGATAAGTGTAAATCCAGTCTGTATATGATCCATGTCTGTACATATGTGGAACCCGTCCACCTGTCACCCACCGACAGTAAGCATCATGTATGCAATGTGAGGATATAAACAAAATCATGGAAAAGCATCATGAAACCCGTGCCTAGCATCGACACGTAAATCCTCATCCATATGGGGCTCCGTCTGCGGTATCGGCCCTCGGCCCCCGGCAGTACGAGTCAACCCATGTCCATCTCTGGGCTCCGTCTGCGGTATCGGCCCGTCGGCCCCCGGCAGTACGCCCATCTCTCGGCTCCAGGCGGTATCCCCCAGATATCCGTCGAGCAAAAGGTAATATCACCGGACAGTATGGTTCCCCAGCCGGGCTCATCGGCTCATAGCACATCGACATCTCTTTCTTGCCCCGGGGTACTCCGGGCCCCACCATGTACCCTCGTACGGCCTCGACGCCTCCTCGTAGGGGTATATAAATCAGAACCGATAAAACTCATGGTGGAAGCTGAAATATCATATCAAGGGTAACCGGGTTTCAAAACATTTACATAATCACTTGAAATACCCACGGTTCCCCAAATCCAGAAATATCATGGAAACAAACATCCCAATGCGCATAATCAGAAAGTATGATGTATGTGACATATAAATGAAGTGCAAGTATAACAACATATCATGCAACATGGAATAATGGTATGCATATACAAGGTCAAATCCTGATGCAATAATACTACTGTGTAGTGACATGGCAATTATCGATGATGAAGTGTGTGAGCCGGCAAATAGTGTACGTGGAACATACGCATCATCGATAATGGTGCTGGTGTCCTAACAGCATGATAATAATATAGCAATGAACATATGCCAGCAATGTGAATAGTATGAAAATGCAGAAATCTAGTAGTCAACACCACGGTGAAGTATCTACTATGCAACTACATCTAAGTAACAGGTAAATCAGGAGGGCTAGGTGTGGAAACCACCTAAATCTGAGTCAATGTATATATATATAGATATATAGTCGGTGATCTCGCCTCAATGTCATATCGTAAGATATCCTCGAGTTATGAGTGCGGATCTATCATCAATATCGGCTCGTACGGTAAATCATCGCACGATATCCCCAAAAGCTGGGTACAGGTCAACATCTCACTATCTCATCACATAACAGGTATCACTATCATCAGATCATACAGTCTGGGGGTACTACTCTATGTCTTAGTACAAGTCGATACCATCAATGAAGTGTGCATGCGGGGGTAAACACATATCCCAAGCCCGCAAGAAACACAAGTCATATCCCACACATGAATCGTATCAAACCACCGATCTCAGGGCACCAAGCCCACATCATTGACACATCTCCAAAGTCATCCCATATCATCAATCACAGTGCAAGAATAAGTGATAAGCAAGGGTGTGTGTATAGGTGTAATTCTATCCTAGGGTTCGCGACTACGAGCTATACTAGTCACTTCTAACCCTACGCTATCCAAAATACACCTAACTACCAAAATAAACTACAAGTAACCTATCTACGGACTGCGGGGGTGCTATACGCCATCCACCCGACTTCCTCCTGTAGATATAATCTACTCACCTTGCATCATCAATTGCGGACGTCACCACGTATTTGCTTGTCGTCCCGAAGTCTTCATGGGTACCTACACATCAAATATCGTATATGCGCATTAAAACCAAATCCAAGCTAAAACGGCGCATGAAATCCAAAACGATACGATAAGGGGGCCTATAGGTGAGAACCTATGGCACGCCTTCAAAACCATCAATAAATCCTCTATATCGTCGTATAAACGACAAATAGTCGAGGCAAAACACATTCCACCATTTCAGAAATGAAAATACGGAATACGGAAACTAAAGTCCAAAACAACAACTCATGAAATGTGTTCCAGATTTTACCCCAGGTCACTTTATACAAATCTATATATATCAGGGGCCTAAACTAACAATGCAGGAGCTACAGAACCAGAACGAGCCAATAAGGTGGGACCCAGGCCGCAATTGGCGGCCAAAAGAGGGAATTTGGCGGCCGGAAAAGGGAATTGGGGGCTAGGGTTTGGGGTGTTGGTTCATAGGTGCCTGCACATGTCACTGTCCACTCAATATTATTTTAGGGTTCTCGGGGTGTTAGCAGATTCTAAATAACAGTGGCAGATTCCAGTTTTTCCCCCGATATTGGTTTCTAAAATCCGTATTCTGGTTCAAACTTCAGGTTTTGGGTTCTAATTCAAACACTAGGGTGTTGGTAAGACCTCTACTGAGCTCAATTTCATAATACAACACCAATTTCCCTCAAACCCTAACTAGGTTTTCACCAAGTCTTTAATATCACACAATATCGATTAAACCTTAACATGGGGTTATAGGAAAGGCTATAATTAAGCTAATGGTTCAGAAATTACCTCCATTAGCAACTCAAGAATTTTCTTGAGTTGCCCCTAGTGGCCAAAATCCTTGCTTCTTTAGCTCCAAGTGTAGATCTAGGGATTTTGCACAATTTTAATGAAAGGAGTTTGGGGTTTTGGGTATGTTTTTGAGATGAAAAGAGGAGTTGAAGAGGGGGGGAAAAGATGAGGAAGGGGCAGCAGCAGCTAGAGGAAGAAGAGGGAGGGAAAAATGATGAGGAATGAAGGGGTATGGCCAAGGGTACAAGGTCAAAGGTCCACCTCTCTCTCTCACCTACTCTCATCATTTCCTTCTCTCTTTTCTTTTCTTTAATTCCAATCCTTCTCATACCAATAGTATACCCAAAAGAAAACCATGGCTAGAAAAATACACAAGTGTAGAAAAAGTGATATGTGCAAGTTTTGCACAAAATTGCCAAAAAACCCGATTAGCGATTTTAATCGCGATTAGCACTAAATTAGTGTCAAACTAATCACAAAAACTTAAAAATGTCATAATTCACTAATTTACCCTATTTTAGAGTTTTCCCTAATTTTTCATAATTTTTCTAACATTTTTCCTATTTATTTGCATTTAATATTAAAATAATCAATAAAATAATATTAAATAATAAAAATTCCCAAAATTAATATTTTATATTTTTGAAAATGTTACAATCTACCCCCCTTAAAGAAATTCGGTCCCCGAATTTTAAATTTAAACCCCCACTACTAAAACAATCTCAGTAATAATCCATTTGTCGGGTCTTCGAAAAATCAACACATAGAGAATATCATAAAAATGTACTGCTCTACTAAAAATCAATCCCCAAAATGCATATATAAGAATATCCTATGCGTCTGGTGTGCAAGGAATCAAAATCCATAAATGTGTCAAACAGAGGTATAAAACAACATCTAGGTGCAACTGGTGTGCACGAAACATCTGTCGTAGGCAACGTGTGTGCCTGACAGAAAAAAAATCAGGTGCATGTGACATGCACGAAGAATCCCGATTTAGTGCATCTGGCGTGCACCAAAATTGTAAAACAAAACACTAAAGGTGCATGAAAACCACGCTGGAAGTGTAAATCAAATTACTGAATACAGCAGGCATGAAATCCCAATCAATATCTCAAATGTAATAACTCTGCGCAAAATATATAAATATCCAGTGGGTGCGTGAAACCAAAATCAGGAAACTCAGTCATCAAAACTAAATCATGCAAACAGAACGCCCAAAATACCGAAATCCAAAATGACGGATACGTGATAATCGAATCACAAAATCACAAATCATAAATACCGTCCTCGGTAGTTCCTCCTTCAAGGTCGAGAAGGATTCGGTGCAATCCACTGCTAGCAGCACAGGATATCTACGTGCCTCTTGCTCACGGTCTGGCGTCTTCTGACTCTGGGTCCTTATCTTCCCTGTGGGTTACCAATCTCACAGTCAATCGGCTCATCGGCCCTGTCAGGTGTGCTAACGGGGACGATTCCGTTCTGGCACTTCTCTGGTCACCTCTCGGTCAAACCTCACGACCACTCGTAAGGCAGCATATCACTGGCGTCGGCCTCTGGCTCTCTGAATGCACGTCACACATCTGATCCTGGGTGCAAACATCATTGCAGCAACGTCCTGGAAGGAATCCTACTCAAGGTCTCTTCCAATCCTGCCTATGCCGATCTGTACGGAGGCTGGCTTTCCTGCACAACCTCTTCTCTCTCAAAAGACACCTGTGTCCTCAGCACAATATTTCTCAGAAACTGGTCACATCCCAACGTCTCTGTAAGCAAATCAGGTCTCTAGTCTCGACGGGAAGCAATGACAGCTCGTCAGTGTCTCACACGAACCTCTTGTTCCAACTGTCTCTATCGTCGTCCACTATGACGTCACGCAAGCTACTATGCACTGCACTGTCTTCGGCTTCGGCCAATCTGAAGTCTCTCACACGGACTCGAAATCGCGTACTCTGTAGCTTCATCATTCTATAGAAGATGTCAGGCTGAACTGGTCCTCGGGAACACGTCCCAACCATCGGAGGAATACTCATCACCCGTCCGTCCTTGATCAATTCGCAACGCATCCAGGTAAGTCCCTTTATCCGATCCTGGTCAACTACCTCGTCGACAATGCTGAACTCTGTCTTGCTGGGTGCGCGCAATACGACCACTCCTGGTCTAGGTCTTCTCGTATCGTTTCCCGAAGGGTCCTGTCGGGTTCCTTTCTCAATTCTCAATCCTGCCGAAATGCCCGGAGGTCGTCATCCAATGCTGAAGCTAAAGCTTATTCCGGAACGGCTGCATACTTATCGCGCTTCTTTCTGGAAGATATATCCATATACAACACCTCTGGGTGCGTATCACATCTCTGATGTCAGCGGAGTGGGACGTCATCTCGTCGAAATATCTCGCGAACTCTTTTCTTCACTCTGCGTCAATGTCGACTGATTCGGACTCGTCTCATCATGGCTGCGTGTACTGTGCTCCAACGACTATGCTCGCATCTGGAGTCTCCCAAGCAGTATCCCATCACGATATCCGAAAGATGTCGAACCATCCGATCGACTCATCAGATCCTCATAATCCCCCAAG
This sequence comes from Agapanthus africanus, assembly GCA_030015575.1. Classification (NCBI taxonomy): domain Eukaryota; kingdom Viridiplantae; phylum Streptophyta; class Magnoliopsida; order Asparagales; family Amaryllidaceae; genus Agapanthus; species Agapanthus africanus. Next base: position 494,526,118 of record JASDDO010000012.1, on the reverse strand, counting down.
AGCTCACATCTCGGGTACAGTTTAATAGTATCGAGTACATGCCACAGCGTCGGTGGTCCAGCCGTAGAAGGGCAAACCTAAGCCTCACTAATGGCGCCGCGGAACCGCCGTAAATCCTAAGGTTCAAAGGCTGTCACACGGTCATTAAGTCGAGTTAGGGTTTCATTCTTCTAGAGGGTCCATAGAATCACCTGCATGTCTTTCCGTATACTTTAAACTTGGAAAATAGGCTCCTGACATCCGATCGTCTCTATCGACTCCCAACGAACCTGCGTGAAGTCGTCTCTAGCTGGAAACAATCCACCTGATGATCTCGCATCGGGGTAAGCGAACTCACCACACGTACTAGTCATTCATCCTCGGTGACTAGCGACTCGCTATCATCTCTCTAGGTATATGCTCATGCTGCAGTAGCTCCAATCATCTGGGCGATATCTCGTCATTTGCAGCAGCAACTGGCTCATACGCCTGTACGCCGAACAACGCCTCAATCCTCCAGGAAGGGCAACACATAAGCGGTCATCTCTGAGTCGATCTGCTCTAGGTCTGAGTAAGACTCTCCACACTGGAAATCTTCAACTCAACTGGGCCCGCTCTGGCGCAAAATCGGACGAATCACCTTCGTCTCTCAAACCGGGTAGACTAGCTATCATCTGTCGCATATCTGCCTGAAGCTCCGGCAATCTCAGCTCGTAAGCTCCGAAAGTAACATCCTGTCAATCTCAGCAACAGCTGGTCCATCTGTCTGCATGATAGGCGACATCACAATCTCTGAGGTATGCTGTACATCAACGGTCCTCTCTCAACTGGCAGCTCTAACAATGGCCCGATCATCCGGTGCAAAACCAAGCACTCGCCTCTACTAGAGGTCACAATCCACAACACTAACTCGAGACGTTCCCATGTCACCAGAAAACACAATGGTCGGCCCTCGTACCAAACGAGCTCACACCGGCCGTAACCCTAGCAGCAGTCCAAACTGCGCTCAAACATGGTGACAGGAACCTCAATCGAGTATCAAAGAGAGCACATCGATGGCAAGAAAGGAAACAACAGATCCAAAGTGGATACATGATCATAGGAAGGAACGGCATCAATGAAGGTATGATCATGAAACTAATAGAATCGGGGATCTCAAATGGATGTATAATCCTGGATATGAAGAGAATCACTGATCTCGAAGAATATGTACATCCTAAGGCTCCTTAAGCGGAGTGGCGTGTCGTAAGTATGCCGCGGAACATACCAACGGTACGTCACTCTACTTTAGTCACCTAATCCATCAACCAAGGGTCATCCTAAAACGACGAAAGTTCGGGTCGAATACCCCCTCGACCAAGTCTAAGTTCCGTAAGGTCAAGCCTAAGTTCCGTATATAAATAACTCCCTAGGCTCCACATAGTCAAACTTAGACTCGAACCAAGGTCAACCTAGCGCTCTGATACCAACTTTGTCACGACCCGAAAGAGCACGTGACTGGCTCTTGAACCATATGAAGCCTATAGGACTCCATCTGATCCAAGTAAGCCAAAAGCCCAGAAATCTAAAACCATTTTAAGAATAAGTAAAGGAACTGGTTTAAAGAAGTGAAGAAAACATGTTTGAAATCAAGGTTTTTAAATAACTAAGCCGAATGTGCATTTTAAAAACAGTACAATCTTTTCCAGAAATTTCGGCAGAGTTTCTTTTGTAAAAATGGCCCCGAATGGGGTAAAACAAGAATAACGATATATATGCAATGATAAAGGCATCCCCAAGCGGGAGCTAGCTCTTCGTCAATCGACGGTCACAACCACGCAATGATATGATAATATACAACGCCAAGTGGCGAGGATCAAATCCAAAGAAAACTCAAAAGCAACAAGAAAACCGCAATACTACTAAGCGCGACTCTAGGTCGAATAATACAACACTGTCTCTAAGTCTGAAAGAATATACAAGTTTTGGTTGATGGACAAATTCTAGATACAATGAAATAAAATAATACAATGGTGGTTCTTGATGCGAAAGAAACCACCTACCAAAGCAAATCACCCGCAAGAAGGAAGTGTGCCAGAAATGCCGCAAAAGAACCTGTACGGCAGAACCTGCAAGAACTGTGGCACAACGGGGGTGAGTTGCCAACTCGTGAATAGAAACATCTACAAGCAGAAACCGAATGCAAGACATAATCCTAAGTCAACGATCAGTAATACAATCCACAAGAGTACGTCTGAGTGTGATAAGGTGGCAAGGTAACATCTAAATATGTAAGTGGTGCCAGGTACTCAGGTAATAACATGTCATGAATGTAAAGTATGCTGCATGAAGTAAATATGGTGAAATATCAATGATATCAATACACATATATTAGCGTCCCATACCACTAATATTGGTGTAAGGGTATATATAACAGCGCCCTCATACCCTGTTATATATACAAATGAAGTATGATAAGTGTAAATCCAGTCTGTATATGATCCATGTCTGTACATATGTGGAACCCGTCCACCTGTCACCCACCGACAGTAAGCATCATGTATGCAATGTGAGGATATAAACAAAATCATGGAAAAGCATCATGAAACCCGTGCCTAGCATCGACACGTAAATCCTCATCCATATGGGGCTCCGTCTGCGGTATCGGCCCTCGGCCCCCGGCAGTACGAGTCAACCCATGTCCATCTCTGGGCTCCGTCTGCGGTATCGGCCCGTCGGCCCCCGGCAGTACGCCCATCTCTCGGCTCCAGGCGGTATCCCCCAGATATCCGCCGAGCAAAAGGTAATATCACCGGACAGTATGGTTCCCCAGCCGGGCTCATCGGCTCATAGCACATCGACATCTCTTTCTTGCCCCGGGGTACTCCGGGCCCCACCATGTACCCTCGTACGGCCTCGACGCCTCCTCGTAGGGGTATATAAATCAGAACCGATAAAACTCATGGTGGAAGCTGAAATATCATATCAAGGGTAACCGGGTTTCAAAACATTTACATAATCACTTGAAATACCCACGGTTCCCCAAATCCAGAAATATCATGGAAACAAACATCCCAATGCGCATAATCAGAAAGTATGATGTATGTGACATATAAATGAAGTGCAAGTATAACAACATATCATGCAACATGGAATACTGGTATGCACATACAAGGTCAAATCCTGATGCAATAATACTACTGTGTAGTGACATGGCAATTATCGATGATGAAGTGTGTGAGCCGGCAAATAGTGTACGTGGAACATACGCATCATCGATAATGGTGCTGGTGTCCTAACAGCATGATAATAATATAGCAATGAACATATGCCAGTAATGTGAATAGTATGAAAATGCAGAAATCTAGTAGTCAACACCACGGTGAAGTATCTACTATGCAACTACATCTAAGTAACAGGTAAATCAGGAGGGGTAGGTGTGGAAACCACCTAAATCTGAGTCAATGTATATATATATATAGATATATAGTCGGTGATCTCGCCTCAATGTCATATCGTAAGATATCCTCGAGTTATGAGTGCGGATCTATCATCAATATCGGCTCGTACGGTAAATCATCGCACGGCATCCCCAAAAGCTGGGTATAGGTCAACATCTCACTATCTCATCACATAACAGGTATCACTATCATCAGATCATACAGTCTGGGGGTACTACTCTATGTCTTAGTACAAGTCGATACCATCAATGAAGTGTGCATGCGGGGGTAAACACATATCCCAAGCCCGCAAGAAACACAAGTCATATCCCACACATGAATCGTATCAAACCACCGATCTCAGGGCACCAAGCCCACATCATTGACACATCTCCAAAGTCATCCCATATCATCAATCACAGTGCAAGAATAAGTGATAAGCAAGGGTGTGTGTATAGGTGTAATTCTATCCTAGGGTTCGCGACTACGAGCTATACTAGTCACTTCTAACCCTACGCTATCCAAAATACACCTAACTACCAAAATAAACTACAAGTAACCTATCTACGGACTGCGGGGGTGCTATACGCCATCCACCCGACTTCCCCCTGTAGATATAATCTACTCACCTTGCATCATCAATTGCGGACGTCACCACGTATTTGCTTGTCGTCTCGAAGTCTTCATGGGTACCTACACATCAAATATCGTATATGCGCATTAAAACCAAATCCAAGCTAAAACGGCGCATGAAATCCAAAACGATACGATAAGGGGGCCTATAGGTGAGAACCTATGGCACGCCTTCAAAACCATCAATAAATCCTCTATATCGTCGTATAAATGACAAATAGTCGAGGCAAAACACATTCCACCATTTCAGAAATGAAAATACGGAATACGGAAACTAAAGTCCAAAACAGCAACTCATGAAATGTGTTCCAGATTTTACCCCAGGTCACTTTATACAAATCTATATATATCAGGGGCCTAAACTAACAATGTAGGAGCTACAGAACCAGAACGAGCCAATAAGGTGGTACCCAGGCCGCAATTGGTGGCCAAAAGAGGGAATTTGGCGGCCGGAAAAGGGAATTGGGGGCTAGGGTTTGGGGTGTTGGTTCATAGGTGCCTGCACATGTCACTGTCCACTCAATATTATTTTAGGGTTCTCGGGGTGTTAGCAGATTCTAAATAACAGTGGCAGATTCCAGTTTTTCCCCCGATATTGGTTTCTAAAATCCGTATTCTGGTTCAAACTTCAGGTTTTGGGTTCTAATTCAAACACTAGGGTGTTGGTAAGACCTCTACTGAGCTCAATTTCATAATACAACACCAATTTCCCTCAAACCCTAACTAGGTTTTCACCAAGTCTTTAATATCACACAATATCGATTAAACCTTAACATGGGGTTATAGGAAAGGCTATAATTAAGCTAATGGTTCAGAAATTACCTCCATTAGCAACTCAAGAATTTTCTTGAGTTGCCCCTAGTGGCCAAAATCCTTGCTTCTTTAGCTCCAAGTGTAGATCTAGGGATTTTGCACAATTTTAATGAAAGGAGTTTGGGGTTTTGGGTATGTTTTTGAGATGAAAAGAGGAGTTGAAGAGGGGGGGAAAAGATGAGGAAGGGACAGCAGCAGCTAGAGGAAGAAGTGGGAGGGAAAAATGATGAGGAATGAAGGGGTATGGCCAAGGGTACAAGGTCAAAGGTCCACCTCTCTCTCTCACCTACTCTCATCATTTCCTTTTCTCTTTTCTTTTCTTTAATTCCAATCCTTCTCATACCAATAGTATACCCAAAAGAAAACCATGGCTAGAAAAATGCACAAGTGTAGAAAAAGTGATATGTGCAAGTTTTGCACAAAATTGCCAAAAAACCCGATTAGCGATTTTAATCGCGATTAGCACTAAATTAGTGTCAAACTAATCACAAAAACTTAAAAATGTCATAATTCACTAATTTACCCTATTTTAGAGTTTTCCCTAATTTTTCATAATTTTTCAAACATTTTTCCTATTTATTTGCATTTAATATTAAAATAATCAATAAAATAATATTAAATAATAAAAATTCCCAATATTAATATTTTATATTTTTGAAAATGTTACACTCTCCAGCCGCTGTATTGAAGAAGTCGCCTCCACATGTTGAAAACATGGTACAGGCGAAGCCGGAATAGCCCCCTCAGTGGCTGTCCTCCCGAATCCACAGAGTCGGGCGGAAAGTTCAGGATTCTGTGATCAACAAGAACTATTCTCGTCGACCGGAGAAAATGAAGGTTCGACAAGAGGGAAGTCATCCCTTTAGCATGCAACGAGGGACTTCTCAGGCGCCTGTTACCGTAGCTCCATTAACTTCAACTTCTCACAAAAAGAGACGGCCAGAAAATCTACTACCACCAGCGGCAAATCCCAAGGGTGATGGATCCAAATGCCCCAAGTCCGGGGGCATGATCGTGCACATGGTGTACATGGCTTCCGGGAAAGAGGAAAGTCGTGCTTCTGTTGTCCATCGACCACTCACTCGGTCGTTGACAAAAGCTCAGGAGCAGCAACAAAAACTCCAAGAAATGCTGATGAAAATGTCAGCACTCACCGGGCAGAAAGAAAGCCGGGAATCAACGTCTGAGCAGCGCCAGGAACAAGAGACCGACACCGAGTTCTTGCAAAGGGTGCTGGAAAAGAAGGATAAGAAGGCCACGGAACATGCCGCTAATATAAAGCAGATGGCTGTTCCAAGACTTGGTTAGGATGATGATCCAGCCGGAATCTCCAGCCGAAGACCCTCCGATAATCATCGAAGACGACAGAGGATAAACGTCAAACCTTTCTACGGCCGTCTTAGCAGCCCAAGAAGAGACAATTTCCAAGGCTGCCCTTGATGACTACATAGCTCAACAAATACGAGCTCATCAAGCGAGTGAAGCGGCAGGCCAAGTCGTCAGAATCGGGCAACCTTATCCAGGCTGGTACGATCAAATCAAGTACCCGCCAGGATATACGATCCCTAAGTTCCATGTGTATAAGGGGACGGAAAATCCACACCAGCACGTTGCTCAATTTAGAGCTTTGTGCGGTAATACTGAAGGCGACGACAAACTGCTGCTTCGCCAGTTTGTTGGCAGCTTGTCGGAGACGGAATTTGAATGGTACTCCGAGCTCCCAAATGATTCTGTCAAAACATTCACGGAGATGGAATTACTATTCACACAGCGGTTCTCAAGCGCAAGCGAGCGCACCCTAATTACGGCATTAATCAATGCCAGGGTGAAACCAGGAGAGACCTGGGTTAAATACGCAATTCGGTGGCGGAACATATGGTCAAAATGCGAACAGCGCATCGAAGAAGCTCCTACTGTGGGCATGTTCGTGGGGACCCTCGATCCTCAGGCAACTATATTCCAATTTATGATGTTCTTCAAGCCGACCACCTTCCAGGCCTTGATTGACAAGCTGGCCCAAATGGACCAGATGGTCCATAGGCTGTCCTCTTCAAAAACGGATCTCCGGAATGAAAAAGGGCAAAGGGGACACGACCTTCGTTGCCAACACTCAACATCAACCGAGTGATCCGAAACCGGTTGCTCGCCAAAGCGACACACGCCCACGCCGATCCCTCGAAGAGAAGCTACGACGTCCTTATTCGTTCCCCCGGGATAAAACGAGAAGACTGTTCGAACTGGCAGTGCGCAATAGACTTATTACTCTGCCAGATCTGAGACGTACATTGCAGCCTAGTGATGTCGACAACCCCAACTACTTCTCCTATCACCAAATGGTGACCCACCCCATTGAGGATTGCTATATCTTCAAGAACTGGGTCAAAGACCAGTACCGTCAAGGGAAATTCGCGTTGTCAGAGAACTGGAGGATGAACTCGCCACAGAAGCACGCTCCTAAAAAGGTGGACACGCCAGGAGCATCATGCTCGTTTGTAGGAGAAGCTCATTGGGAAGTGGTCCTTTCAGCTAAAACTAAAAGAATGCTGAAGGATCTTCAAGCGTGTCCGGCGATCATATGGAAAAGCCCGCAGGAGCCCGAGATCATTGAGGGGATGCTTAAACCGTGCCCAACACCGAAAACTGGTAACGATGGGCAAGACCTCCAGGCTAAGCCTTCGAATTCTTCGAAGAAAAAGAAGAAGACCAAGAAGCCCGCGCACCCTGACGACAAGCGCACGGACCTGCAAAAATACATCGATACGTGTAACAACTCCAATTTTAGTGTACATAAAATTCATTTAAAGTTAATGTATACTTGGAGTATTTACATTTCCTGTGAGTACTATAAGTATTTATTTTTCTTTTTAATAGCAAGAAGGAGCTTTTAGCTCATTGGTAAAACCTTGCACTGTTGAACCAAAGCACCAGAATTCAAATCTCATCAGCCACACTTTATTTTTAATTAAAATTCTTTTAATCTTTTAGAAGCCCAAGAGTCTACACGTGCATAACCTGTAAACCTAAAGGTCACACTAAAAACAAATGCGTCCACTGCAGTAGGCGAAACGACGGGGACACATGGCGGCGAGACGGGTCCTCACTCGGCCCGACTTGGCCGGCGACAGGCGCGGCCGCCGGCCGACTCATCCCCAAACCCGAGTTTTCTTTTTTTGTTCTGTATCTTTTGGCCTCCCCATAACTCCTACACTGTTTAAATTCCGTACATTATTCCAGACACTTAAAAATCCAATTAAAACTCAATTTAAATCTTTTTAATGCATTTTTTTATCAAACCCTAACCCTATTTTTCCCTATAAATACCACTCCATTTCACACCCCCTCACTCATAAACTCTGTCCAAACTCTCAAGAAAAATCCCAAGAACTTTTGTGTACAAGTGGAGTTAGCGAAGGGCGAAACTTCGACGAACTTCCGACGACGACCCTAGAAGCTCCCGGCGACGAAACGACGCACCGGAACCTTCTACCACTCCCTCTCCCTCTTCTCTAACCTAAAATCCAGTAATTCCCTCCTATCTCTTCTCTTTTCTAATCTAAAAACTTGTATTTCTAAAACCCGACGGAAGCTGAGTTAATCCGACTTCCGATTCGGTTTTCTTTAAAAAGTTCCAATTTTCTTAAATACAACAATACCAAACTTGGACATCATGACCATTAAATATTAACAAAATATATTGAACAAGTTTCATAGCAAAAGAATTAATATTGTAACTTTTATCGCACTTTTTCAGAAAAATACCATATAGTTTAGTTTTGACATAAATCATTATAATTCCTTGCTATACATTTAGATAGTTCACGAGGTAATGACCTACCTCCTCACAACACTCATATGTAATATAGCACGATGATTTGGGAACATAGTTTTGGAAAAATACGATTTTACACAAAACTACCTCAAACATATAAAAAAAACTTTTTCTACAAGATATGTATTTTAACAAATCTTTGCAAATGTGCCGCTACAACCCATTTTGGGGAACCCGTTCGGGATGGTGCGGATTATCGCGCATCCTCAGGCTTAGTAGTGCGAGATGCAGACCTCCGCAAGGAGCATTCGGTCTCGAAAGATTTTAAAATACAATTTTCTTTAGAAAATGTGATTTCTATTATAAATAAAATTAATTTTTTAATAAATAAATATATGTGTAATTAATATTAAAATATATATTTTTAATATTTATAATATTTCACATTTCCAAAATTCAAGAAAAACATTTCACTTACAAGAAAATACCAAACAATTCCAATATTACAAATAAATACCATATATTATGAAAAATAGGGTTTTTCACTAGAAATGTCACAATGATAAAATATACATCAATGAAAACTTTAAAGACGATAATAAAATACTTGAGGTGTATTTTGAAAATTATACAAAATTATTTTTACATAAACCCCCCTCAAGTTATACTAAGTTACAATAAGGACCCTAGTAAACATAGATTTAAGCGGGACCAGTCTCTTGAGCCTCAGGGAGCCGGAGATATAGGTGCTTGCCTATTTAAAGTAGACAACTTAACAAACGGTGTTATCAACACGGTAATCGTCTTTGAAAAAGACACAAATCCTGCCGTCCATGTGCAGCGGTTACCGATAACACCAAAACCTAATTCAGTATTCAATTTCTTTTCTAATTGTCTGACTCAGACTGAGTCTCAATATAATCAATTTGACTTGAATGAGATTCAAGTATATGTAACAATTCAATATGAATCCATATATTCAATCTGTTCAATCTATCAATCTATACAACTTGACCGAACCGAACCATGGATATACATCCATCTACATGATTCTCCAGTTATATCTATTTACTGATATTATGGTTTCGGCAAGTCATCCATCTATATTCAATATACAAGACAAACAATACAATCAAGATATCGCGTGGTTTAAGAAGTAGATTGGTACGGAAGGTGTTAGAAGTGGCATGAGACTGCAACCATTAAGACACCTAACCTGAATTCAATTGCCGTTGTACCGTGGCTTGACGGTTCCTTGTATTCTGTTCACCTTAGTCTCTGGTCTACCGAGACTCCTCTCGTATACACTTGCCTCTTCTGTACCAAGCTATAAACAACAGCGTTAACACCAAATACAATATTATAACAATATAATACAATCTTAAAAGCTACACACTCTCTCTCTCTCTCTCTCTGTCTATTCTACTTCTCCCTTATCTTTGGGACATACCGAGCGATTGTTCGCTGACGACATTCCCTCTCTTTCTTCTTTGGAATGTTGTCAGGTGATTCGGATCTTCAGGAGATCGAGCCCACCAGCGAGGACTTGGATCAGCTAGCCTTCGACCCGGAGCTCTAGATACTTGTACATTTCATTTCAATACTTTCCATTTCTGTTATGCCACTTTTTAGGCATTGCTTTTCATTCCATGTATTTACTTTTCAGATGTATTATAAAAAGAATGTGAATAAATAAAGTTGCTGTACAATTATATCTATTGTCTATGTCTCTTATGTATTTTATTTATATTGCTTAGATATGCTTAGCGTGTTTATTTCAGAGTAAATACGTAGCGGGCCCGTCGCGCCCTCTGCCCGTATACTGGGAAGCGGGGCGTAACAGGTTTTGTTGGTGGCCCATGCAGGTCTGAGCTGTTTGGAACCCTACCATGCAGTTCAATTCTGTGTGTACAACCTAAGCAATATAACACAAGAACCAGCAACTGAAAACATTCTTTACAATTCATACTTCTTGAATCTTATCATTTCATATACTTTGAATCTGTTCTAACCCAAAAATTTTCATTCAAGGTTATAGATTCCCCGAACAACACCAGCACCAATGTCAACAACACACCTCCACCACTACTACTCACACCTGTCGTCCCTGCTCCGATCAACGAACAGACGGTTCTGCTTGAGGCAATCCGCAGCCTCCTGGAAGGACATCAGCAACAGACTACTATCCTGATGAACCGACCAGAGGCGGAAGCACCTGGGGTGAAGCAATTCAGAGCTTTACACCCCAAACAATTTGCAAGAAAAGAGAGCCCTCTAGAAGCTGAGGAATGGGCTCCGAGTATCGAGAACGATCTGGCAGCGGCACAAGTGCCAGAAATAGCTTGGGTCCGTGTTGCGAAGCTACAACTCACGGACAATGCACGGGTTTGGTGGAAGGCGGAAGAAAGCTGTCTTGATCAACCCAGCCGAACTGCCGAAGATCATGAAGAGCACCTAAGACAACTTTTTAAGGTTAGAATGGAAGACTTTCCGCGACATATTCGACCCAAAGTACTTCCCTAAGACTGCCAGGTTCGATATGAAACAGCAGTCTATCCATCTGCAACAAGGTTCAATGTGGACCAAGTCAGTAGATGAATATGACGCTGAGATCACCATGCTCAATCGGTAAGATATGTCTCAATAATTCAATTTTTTCAATATATCACATACTACACAGCTAACACAATACTTTAACAGATTTGCGGCACACCTGATACCGACGGACTAGATCAGAGCCCGTCGATTTCAACAAAGGTTAGATCCGGAGATCCAGGCTGCACTAGCCACAGGAGATTTTACGACCCACGAATCGTCTCTGAAAGCTTCCCGCCGTTATGAGGCAGTGGTAAAGATGAGGGGCAGATCTCAATCTGCTGGATTTAAGCGCCCTGCCAACCAGATGGCAGGAGGAGCCTCATCAAGGCCATCTTTTGTGCCCAGGAGACCGGGAGTACCAATCAACCGGCCCGGCCCAGCCTTTTGTACCTACTGCAAGAGAGAGGGGCATCTGATGAAAGACTGCCGGCGAGCCAACTGTCTTTACTTAGTCTGCGGCTCAGCTACTCATGATATTGGGTCTTGTCCCAGAAGACACAACCCAATTGCTGCATCCAGGCCAGCAATCACAAACCAGCAGAGACCAGCCCTTCAGGCACCTGCTCCAAGACTCGCTCTCCCTGCTCCACCACCTAGAGGACCACCAGCTACACCTCCTCCTCGCCAGTTCTATCAAGCTTAACGGAACATTCCGAGGAATGCTCCTCCGGCCAGGAGGAATGTACCACGGCGACAGCCTTTCACGATGACCGTGGAAGAAGCTGAGGCCACTGGCCAAGTGTCACGACCCGAAATGTTAGCTCGTGACCAGCACTTGAATCACGCAACGTCTAAAGGCGTAACGGAATTCAAGTAAGCAGAAACCCAGAAAGCTAAACCTTTTTAAGAAAATAAAGGAGGTGAAGTTTTCGAAATAAAGGTATAATGAAATCAAGTGTGCTTAATGCATAGAAAGGAACATGAAATGCAAGTGGATTATGCAAGTTTAAAAACATGTTTTGTCTTTTTGAAAATTTGGGCAGCACCTCCTTTGTATATTTTGATCCAAAACCATAAATACATAATAATGATAAGGGCATCCCTAAGCGGGAGCTAGCTCTTCGCCAAACGGCGGATCGCAACCACGCAATACAGTAAGAATAAGTATACGACGCCCAACGGCGAAGTTCACCATAAAGATAAGGAAAGCAAGACATAAATACCACAAGTAGCGAAAAAACCCTCGCCCTAAGTCTCGCAACCACAATCCCACTAAGTCTCATTACTTATACAATTTACTAAATTTGATTGATTGATGGAGTTAACTAGATACAATATGAAATATAATACAAGAGTAGGTACGATACGAATTTCCCACCTACCACTGCAAAACACTCAAATGAAGCTGTGTGCCAACGATGCCGCTACTGATCCAAGCGGTCAACCTACAAGAACTGTGGCACAACGGGGGTGAGTTGCCAACTCGTGAATAGAAAAACATCTACAAGTAGAAATCAAATAAACAATGACTCCTAGGTCAACTATATCAAAAGGTAATACTATGATATCTAGGGTGATCGGGTCGTATATGTGCCAACAAGGTAGTCAATACCTATATGCATGCGGATAATATCCAACAGTAATAATCAATGCAGGTATGCATGTGGATCTCGTCCACCATATAATCAACGTATGTATGCATGTGGATCTCGTCCACACATATAATCAATGTCTGCATGCACATAAATATCATAAAAGAGTGTGCATGAAAGTATGAGGATGTAAACCAACGGTGTCCCTCACGACACATCAAAATCATGGAACCTGAGTGCCTGGCATCGACACTCAAAAACATCATGAAAACCGTGCCCAGCATCGGCACGTAAATTCTCATATATCGGGCTCCGTCAGTCCGGATCGGCCCACGGGCTCCGTCTGCGGAATCGGCCCTCAGCCTCGGCAGTACGGGTCAGCCCGTATCTATCTCTCATCTCTGGTCAGTATCCTCCGGATAACCGCCAGGTCCAACCAATCACCGGTAAGTAGTCGTCCCTCTGCCAGGCTCACCGTCTGTATACACAGCATCCCTTTCTTGCCCCGGGGTACCATACCGGGTCCACCATATACCCGCAATCGGCCTCATCCGCCTCCTCGAATCGGGTTTCACATGTCGCTCTCAGAACCGAGAAAACACATGGTGGACGCACTGAAATATCATATCAGGAGAAACCGGGTTTGTAAAATAACACATTATCTCTTTTAAAATGTCCACGGTTTTCAAATCCAGAAATCTCATGAAAACAGCATATCTCAATGAGTAAAATCATATAGCATGATGCATGCGACATACATATCCGTATATCATGCAACATGGAACAGTGATATGACATATTAAGGAAAAACCGCTCTTTTAAAATGATTCCAGTTTTTAAAATATAGCATGCGGTTCCCAACTTTCCAATAAAACCAGTTATCTATGTAGGCACAATATGTATATGCGCAAAGATGGGTATGCAATGTGCATATGCGCAAATATGGATGTATCAATGTATATGTGCACCAATATGAATATACAATGTGTGTGTGCGCAAATAAGGATGTATCAATGTATATGTGCACCAATATGAATATACAATGTGTATGTGCGCAAATAAGGATGTATCAATATATATGTGCACCAATATGAATATACAATGTGTATGTGCGCAAATAAAGATGTATCAAAGTGTATGTGCACCAATATGAATATACAATGTATATGTGCGCAAATATAGATATATCAATGTATATGTAAGCATGTTATGCAAAGAGCATATCATGATGCAGCAATCCTACTTTGTAGTGGCATGGCAATTATCGATGATGAAGAGTGTGAGCCTACAATCTGTGTACGTGTAACATACGCATCATCGATAATGGTACAGGCGTACTATCACAGGTATAAGTAGTACAATGTGAATAACATGAATACATCATAAGGTAAACCGTCAGCTAGCAGCTATAAGGTATACATATCTAACATGATCAAGTCGGTGAATCTATTAATCGGCATCCAGCCAAAAAACATTGCGTACGGTATAATCCATTGTACGACAATCTCTAGTCAAGGGTATGGATCAATCATCAAGTCAAACTCATCACGCACGGAAAATCATCGTACGACGGCATTAAGCTAATAGGGATCCTATCATCCTATACGACAAATGAGGGTACGGCCTAATATCACGTACGACCCATCATCCATGATTCACAACATTCTATATATATATCCCTATATACCTATGTCCCAGGTCACATCTGCAATAATCTCATATCAGGGGACCGGCAGGATATAAATCATCTCGATCTACTCGCATCCGTATATCATCATATCATCATATCATCATATCCATCTTATATTCTTTCGTCGCATTTATATCTTACATCATGTCGAGTTTACATAAACATTCTATCTCTACTATAAGTATAAGTATCTAATCTAACATACACACCCGAACCATACAATCAGATTTTTAAATAAGTGAATCGTAGTTGTGAAAATAGGGGTTACGGCGTTTTTAAGAAAAAGATATCATTTGAAAATCCGTAACATCCCTCATGGTATATATTTAAAAGATACATATGATTCTTCGGTTTAGAAAAAGGTATGGTTCGGATGACGCATCTACAACGACTATCTAGTCCTACAGTACCCTAAACGGCAATATCGCTAAACGTCATCCTATGATAGTCGTAACGTAACACTTCTAACTATTATCTAGTTTCTAATATGGTTTCATAGCTATCTTCATTCTAACCCTAGTTTCCTAATCTAGGTTTCCTTAACCATATTCTATAAATCAGTTATCCATCAAAACTTTGCGGGGGTGCTATACGCCATCCACCCGACTTCCCCGGTAGATATAGATCTACTCACCGTAGGCTTCGCTCGCCGAAGTCGATGACGCCTCGCTCCGTCACTTCGGAATCCACGCGAAAGTACCTACCATAACAACACATATCGTAATGATATTAAAATCAAGTTCTAAAATCCAAAATGGCACGCGCATTGCTCGTAGGTTAGAACCTATAGTATATGCGTACAAAATCAACCAAACAACTCTTGTTGTCGATGTACAAACATGCGACAACCAAAAATGAATCCAATATCAAAACTCATCATTCAAAATACGGAAAACATATCCTAAATCACACACAAGTGTTCCCAGATTTTGACTCAGGTCAAATAAAGCCAAGCAAACAAGTATAGGGTGATGTATAATGTGTAATTGAGCTACTGAACCAACCCCAACACCCCCAGACAACCAAGTGGCCGGCCTCATCCCTCGAAATTCCGGCGAGACCGGCCCCCCATGCTCAGTTGGGTCTTGTTTTGTCATGGTGGTCTCCTCTGGTCTAAAATTGGTCTCTGGTATTGTTTGGTTGTTT
Source organism: Agapanthus africanus (assembly GCA_030015575.1). Lineage (NCBI taxonomy): Eukaryota > Viridiplantae > Streptophyta > Magnoliopsida > Asparagales > Amaryllidaceae > Agapanthus > Agapanthus africanus. Next base: position 494,510,539 of record JASDDO010000012.1, on the reverse strand, counting down.
CGGATATTCCCCAGGTCATCCCAGATTTCACAGCAGGCACACTAAAAGTCATAAAACCAATACGGAACAAATCCTAAGTTCATGCATCGGGTTCACGTCTATGGCTCAGGTCAGGAATCGTGTCACCATGGTCAACCAAACACTCACAACAGCTCCCAGATTTTACCTATAGTCATTACAGAATAATCCAGTAGGACCAAACACCCTTAAACACCTTCAGGTAACTACCCTACAAAACCCAAACCCTAACTCACCTACCCACCCGAGTTCGCCGGATTTTGCCCAATGGTCGCCGGCCAAAACCGATGGGGAAGGTCTCGTTCTTCAGGTGGTCACTTAGGGTTACAAGCACAACATTACCACACTGTTTGTTTTCCCAGTGAATGCTCGGGGTCACAGCAGGTCAGCTACATCACAAAACGACACTAAAATACGACATCGTACAAAACTAAACTAAAAGGAAGAAGTTATACCTCATTTGGTCCCCTCTAGGCAGCACTAACTTCCCAAAGTCATCAAAATCCCACTTTGCTCGGTTCAACGTGTAGAGGAAGAGATGGGGATTAATTTTTTTGAAAGGGGTTTAGGGTTTTGGGGATTGTTTGGAGATAGATCTAGGGTTTGAAGTGGAGGGTTGTGGAGTTGAGGAAGATAAAAATGATGGGGGATTCAAATTAGCCTGCAGCCCCCTCCCTCCCTCTCACTAATCACACACACACACTCTCTCTCTCCAAAAGTCTACCTAACCTAATCATTTTGTCCCCTTTGACTTTTCTTTTTCTTTTTCTCACCAAAAACACATACACCCATATAAAACCACAAATGAAATAACATGTACCCAAATGAAACATGTCATGGTGCACTAACCATGAAAACTGTAGAAACACGGATTTGGCTTAATCGCGATTAGTAGTGCACTAATCGGGTTTTTATCAAAACTGCATATAATAAATTTTAAAATTGCCAAATCCGTTAGATAAATTATTAAATGAATAAATCATTTTAATTTCCTTTTATATCAGAATTATTGGTATATATTTATACCCTTTTTTGAAAACCCCAATTTCGCCAATCGGGCAGTTTTCGGGAAATATATTATTTTAATATTAGATTCCAAAAATAATATTTTATATTTTCTGAAATGTTACAGTCTTCCCCCCTTAAATAAATTCGGTCCCCGAATTTAAATTTAAACCCCCAAAATCTAAAACATTTCAATAATCAACTCAAATCAACGGGGCTCCGAAAATACGGAAGATACAGAAACAACACAGCACATCGTGTCAAGTGTGCATGAAAACGAGTACAAAACTCAAAATCAAACTCCGTCAAGCGTTACGCAAATCATCGGATTTGCACGCATATCCTCAGAGTTACAATAGAGTTGTAGATCTCGAAATCCACTACTGAAATCCAATATACACTAGTCAAATACTATAATACGTGTATAGTACGCATACTTGAAAACATCAAAATCTGAATAAAATACATGCAAAATCTTTTCTACATCTCCGCGGGAATGCGTAACTCACGGCATAACTGACAGACGCTCATTTTTAATCATATGCGTCTGGTGCGCACGGAAATCAAATCCAATTATAGGTGCCACTATACGCACAAAGCAAAACTAAGTGCAACGGGTGTGCACAAAAGCATCTGTCCACTACAACGGGTGTGCATGACAACAATACCTGGTGCATCTATGGTGCACGAAAATCTTAATCATGTGCACCCAACATGCACGAAATCACGAAATCCAATATCAAGCTCCGATCATGCGCAAGAATCCAATCAGGTGCATAAGGTGCACAAAACAAATATCGAGTATCAAAATCGAAATCGACGGTATACAACACATTTCAATCCAAATCCAAATCAGGTATACCGTGGTATATAATCTCACAACCATGTGCATCAGCGTGCACAAAAGCAAATCAAATACCAAAAGTGCAGGAAAACTATGCCGAAAACATAAATCAAATCATATGCATGCCCCAGGCACGAAATCACAATAATTATCTCAAATGACATCAAAACGAAGTCAGGTGCAACTGTAGTGCACAAAATACGTATCAATGCACTACAAGCACATATAAGCTATACCGAGTGCAAAAATCGAATCATCCATATGAAATCCACGAAATCATAAACACATGCTACGAAGGTACAAAATCGACATCAATGCAATAGATATGCGCAAATCGCAAATCAACACAACGGTGTATAAAATATATATCAAGTGCGACAACTATGCGCAAAATGTAAATACCCAGTAGGTGCAACCATGGTGCACGAAATCTATATCAGAAAACTCATCATCAAAACACAAATCCAAGCGATATAAGCGTGATACTCAGATCACAAATGCAAATCGCAACAAAGGACATTGAGGTACACCTCCTACAATGTCGAAAAATGAATCGGTGCGCCTAAAACCGGCAGAACAAGAATATCCGCTCGCCTCCTGCTCACGGTCTGGCGTCTTCTGTCTCTGGGTCTTCCTTTTTTTTCTCTGTGGATTACTACTCTCGCAATCCATCGGCTCATCGGCCCTGTCAGGTGTGCTAACGGGGACGATTCCGTTCTGGCACTTCTCTGGTCATCTCCCAGTCAATCATCACGACCTCTCGTAAGGCAGCACATCACTGGCGTCGGCCACTGGCTCTCCGAATACACATCACACATCTAATCCTGGGTGCAAATCTCATTGCAGCAGTGTCCCGGAAGGAATCCTGCTCAATGTCTCTTCCGATCTCGCCTATGTCGAACTCTACGGAGGCCGGTACTCTTGCATAATCTTCTTTCATTTTCTGGACATCTGCGTATTCCGCACACCTTCCCTCGGGAACAGGCCGTATCCCAACGCCTCTGTATACATATCAGATCTCTAATCTAGACGGGGAGTAGCAACAACTCGTCAGCATCGCGCATGAACCTCTGGCTCCACTCGCCTTTGTCATCGTCCTCTTCGATGTCACGTCATGCTATCTATGTGCCGCAACGGTTCTCAGCCACAGTCGATCCGAAGTCTCTCACACGGACTCGAAATCGCGTACTCTGTATTTTCATCGCTCTGTAGAAGATATCTGGCCGAACACGTCCTCGGGAACTCGCCCCAACCATCGGAGGAATACTCTATACTCGTCCGCTCTCGATCAACTCACAATGCGTATGGGTAAGGTCCTCTATCCGAAGCTGGTCAGCTTACTGGTCTCCTATCTCATGGTATCCGGACGGCGTTAAACTTTTCGATCGAGTCATTGAGGTCCCAAAATTTCCCGAAAGCTCAACACCCGAGCGCAGTCTAAAAATATCCGTTACATACCACAGTACCTCTGGACCAGCCGTAGAAGGGCAAACCCAAGCCTCACTGATAGCACCGCTAAACTGCCACAAACCCTAAGGTTCAAAGCGGTTCCATGGTCATCATGTCGAATTAGGGTTTCATTCTTCTAGAGGGTCCACAGAATTACCTGCATGCTCCTCCGAACACTTTAAACTTAGGAAAAATGGTTTCCTGACACTCGTTCGAACCTTTTTCAACTTCGCCTATACAACATGTGAATACCCTTCGCCTGCACGCTAAACAATGCCTCAATCCTCCAGGAAAGACGATACACCGGCGGTCATCTCTGAATCGGTCTGCTCTAGATCTGAGTAAGACTCTCCACACTGGAAATCTTCAACTCAACTGGGCCTGCGTCGGCACATCAATCTGACGAATTACCTTCGTCTCTCAAATCGGGGTAGACTAGCTATCATCTGTCGCATTTCTGCCTGGAAGCTCCGGCGATCTTAGCTCGTAAGCTCTGGGAGCGACATTCCAGTAATCTCAACAACAGCTGCGTCATTTGTCTGCACGGTAGGCGACATCAAAATCTCTGAGGTATACTATACATCAACAGTCCTCTCGCAACTGGCAGCTCTATCGATGGCCCGAACATCTGGTGTAAAAACCAAACACTCGCCTCATCCAAGAGGTCACAACATAAATACTATCTCGAGACGTTCCCGTGTCACCAGAAAACACAATGGTCAGCTCTCGTATCAGATGAGCTCGTCCTGACCGCAACACTAGCAGCAGCTCAATCTGCGCTCACACATGGTGACAAGAACCTCAATCGAGTATCGAAGAAGGCAGAACAACGGCATGAAAGGAAATAACAGATCCAGAATGGATACATGATCATAAGAAGGAACAGCATCAATGGGAGTATGATCATGGAAACAAATAGAATCAAGGATCTTAAATGGATGTATAATCAAGGATACGAAAAGAATCACTGGTCTCAAAAATAGGTACATCCTAAGGTTTCTTAAGTGGAGTATCGTATCGTAAACATACCGCGGAACATACGTACGGTACATCACTCTACTCAAACTACCTACTCCATCAATCAGGGTCATCCTATGATACGAAAGTTCGGGTCTAATACCCCCTCCCCCCCGTTCAAGTCTAACTTCCGTAAGGTCAAGCCTAGGTTCTTAAATACATACCCGCCGTAGACTCTGCATAGTTAAACATAGACTCGAACAAAGGTTAAACCTAACGCTCTGATACCAACTTTGTCATGACCCGAAATGTTAGCTCGTGACCAGCACTTGAATCACGCAACGTCTAAAGGCGTAACGGAATTCAAGTAAGCTGAAACCCAGAAATTTAAACCTTTTTAAGAAAATAAATGAGGTGAAGTTTTCGAAATAAAGGTATAATGAAATCAAGTGTGCTTAATGCATAGAAAGGAACATGAAATGCAAATGGATTATGCAAGTTTAAAAACATGTTTCGTCTTTTTGAAAATTTGGGCAGCACCTCCTTTGTATATTTTGATCCAAAACCACAAATACATAATAATGATAAGGGCATCCCCAAGCGGGAGCTAGCTCTTCGCCAAACGGCGGATCATAACCACGCAATACAGTAAGAATAAGTATACGACGCCCAACGACAAAGTTCACCACAAAGATAAGGAAAGCAAGACATAAATACCACAAGTAGCGAAAAACCCCTCGCTCTAAGTCTCGCAACCACAATCCCACTAAGTCTCATTACTTATACAATTTACTAAATTTGATTGATTGATGGAGTTAACTAGATACAATATGAAAAATAATACAAGAGTGGGTACGATACGAATGTCCTACCTACCACTGCAGAACACCCAAATGAAGCTGTGTGCCAGCGATGCCGCTACTGATCCAAGCGGTCAACCTGCAAGAACTGTGGCACAACGGAGGTGAGTTGCCAACTCGTGAATAGAAAAACATCTACAAGTAGAAATCGAATAAACAACGACTCCTAGGTCAACTATATCAAAAGGTAATACTATGATATCTAGAGTGACCGGGTCGTATATGTGCCAACAAGGTAGTCAATACCTATATGCATGCGGATAACATCCAACAGTAATAATCAATGCAGGTATGCATGTGGATCTCGTCCACCATATAATCAAAGTATGTATGCATGTGGATCTCGTCCACCCATATAATCAATGTTTGCATGCACATAAATATCATAAAAGAGTGTGCATGAAAGTATGAGGATGTAAACCAACGGTGTCCCCCACGACACATCAAAATCATGGAACCTGAGTGCCTAGCATCGACACTCAAAAACATCATGAAAACCGTGCCCAGCATCGGTACGTAAATCCTCATATATCAGGCTCCGTCAGTCCGGATCGGCCCACGGGCTCCGTCTGCGGAATCAGCCCTCGGCCCCGGCAGTACGGGTCGGCCCGTATCCATCTCTCATCTCTAGTTAGTATCCTCCGGATAACCGCCAGGTCCAACCAATCACCGGTAAGTAGCCGTCCCTCTGCCAGGCTCACCGTCTGTATACACAGCATCCCTTTCTTGCCTCGGGGTACCATACCGGGTCCACCATGTACCCGCAATCGGCCCCATCCGCCTCTTCGAATCGGGTTTCACATGTCGCTCTCAGAACCGAGAAAACACATGGTGGACGCACTGAAATATCATATCAGGAGAAACCGGGTTTGTAAAACAACACATAATCTCTTTTAAAATATCCACGGTTCTCAAATCCAGAAATCTCATGAAAACAACATATCTCAATGCGTAAAATCATAGAGCATGATGCATGCAACATGTAATAGAAATGTAAGCATATCCGTATATCATGCAACATGGAACAGTGATATGACATATTAAGGGAAAACCGCTCTTTTAAAATGATTCCAGTTTTTAAAATATAACATGCGGTTCCCAACTTTCCAATAAAACCAGTTATCTATGTAGGCACAATATGTATATGCGCAAAGATGGGCATGCAATGTGCATATGCACAAATATGGATGTATCAATGAATATGCGCACCAATATGAATATACAATGTGTGTGTGCACAAATAAGGATGTATCAATGTATATGTGCACCAACATGAATATACAATGTGTATGTGCGCAAATAAGGATGTATCAATGTATTTGTGCACCAATATGAATATACAATGTGTATGTGCGCAAATAAGGATGTATCAATGTATATGTGCACCAATATGAATATACAATGTGTATGTGCACAAATATAGATATATCAATGTATATGTAAGCATGTTATGCAAAGAGCATATCATGATGCAGCAATCCTACTGTGTAGTGGCATGGCAATTATCGATGATGAAGTGCGTGAGCCTACAATCTGTGTACGTGTAACATACGCATCATCGATAATGGTGCAGGTGTACTATCATAGGTATAAGTAGTACAATGTGAATAACATGAATGCATCATAGGGTAAACCGTCAGCTAGCAGCTATAAGGTATACATATGTAACATGATCGAGTTGGTGAATCTATCAATCGGCATCCAGCCTAACAACATTGCGTACGGTATAATCCATAGTACGACAACCTCTAGTCAAGGGTATGGATCAATCATCAAGTCAAACTCATCACACACGGAAAATTATCGTACGGCGACATTAAGCTAATAGGGATCCTATCATCCTATACGACAAATGAGGGTACGGCATAATATCACGTACGGCCCATCATCCATGATTCACAACATTCTATATATATATATATATATATATATATATATATATATATATATCCCTATATACCTATGTACCACGTCACATCTGCAATAATCTCATATCAGGGGACCGGCAGGGTATAAATCATCTCGATCGACTCGCATCCGTATACCATCATATCATCATATCATCATCTCATCATATCCGTCTTATATTCTTTCGTCGCATTTATATCTCACATCATGTCGAGTTTACATAAACATTCTATCTCTACTATAAGTATAAGTATTTAATCTAACATACACACTCGAACCATACAATCAGATTTTTAAATAAGTGAATCGTAGTTTTGAAAATAGGGATTACGGCGTTTTTAAGAAAAGGATATCATTTGAAAATCCGTAACATCCCTCAAGGTATATATTTAAAAGATACATACGATTCTTCGGTTTAGAAAAAGTTATGGTTCGGATGACGCATCTACAATGACTATCTAGTCCTACAGTACCCTAAACGGCAATATCGCTAAACGTCATCCTATGATAGTCGTAACGTAACACTTCTAACTATCCTCTAGTTTCTAATATGGTTTCATAGTTATCTTCATTCTAACCCTAGTTTCCTAATCTAGGTTTCCTTAACCATATTCTATAAATCAGTTATCCATCAAAACTTTGCGGGGGTGCTATACGCCATCCACCCGACTTCCCCGGTAGATATAGATCTACTCACCGTAGTCTTTGCTCGCCGAAGTCGATGACGCCTCGCTCCGTCGCTTCGGAATCCACGCGAAAGTACCTACCATAACAACACATATCGTAACGAAATTAAAATCAAGTTCTAAAATCCAAAATGGCACGCGCATTGCTCGTAGGTTAGAACCTATAGTATATGCGTACAAAATCAACCAAACAACTCTTGTTGTCGATGTACAAACATGTGACAACCAAAAACGAATCCAATATCAAAACTCATCATTCAAAATACGGAAAACATATCCTAAATCACACACAAGTGTTCCCAGATTTTGACTCAGGTCAAATAAAGCCAAGCAAACAAGTATAGGGTGATGTATAATGTGTAATTGAGCTACTGAACCAAACCCAACACCCCAGACAACCAAGTGGCCGGCCCCATCCCTCGAAATTCCGGCGAGACCGGCCCCCCATTCTCAGTTGGGTCTCGTTTTGTCATGGTGGTCTCCTCTGGTCTAAAATTGGTCTCTGGTATTGTTTGGTTGTCTCGGATATTCCCCAGGTCATCCCAGATTTCACAGCAGGCACACTAAAAGTCACAAAACCAATACGGAACAAATCCTAAGTTCGTGCATCGGGTTCATGTCTATGGCTCAGGTCAGGAATCGTGTCACCATGGTCAACCAAACACTCACAACATCTCCCAGATTTTACCTATAGTCATTACAGAAAAATCCAGTATGACCAAACGCCCTTAAACACCTTCAGGTAACTACCCTACAAAACCCAAACCCTAACTCACCTACCCACCCGAGGTCACCGGATTTTGCCCAATAGTCGCCGGCCAAAACCGATGGGGAAGGTCTCGTTCTTCAAGTGGTCACTTAGGGCTACGAGCACAACATTACCACACTGTTTGTTTTCCCAGTGAATGCTCGGCATCACAGCAGGTCAGCGACATCACAAAACGACACTAAAATACGACATCGTACAAAACTAAACTAAAAGGAAGAAGTTATACCTCATTTGGTCCCCTCTAGGCAGCACTAACTTCCCAAAGTCATCAAAATCCCACTTTGCTCGGTTCAACGTGTAGAGGAAGTGATGGGGATTAATTTTTGTGAAAGGGGTTTAGGGTTTTGGGGATTGTTTGGAGATAGATCTAGGGTTTGAAGTGGAGGGTTGTGGAGTTGAGAAAGATGAAGAGGGAGATGAAAATGATGGGGGATTCAAATTAGGCAGCAGCCCCCTCACTCTCTCACTAATCACACACACGCTCTCTCTCTCCAAAAATCTACCTAACCTAATCATTTTGTCTCTCCTTTGACTTTTCTTTTTCTTTTTCTTTTTCTCACCAAAAACACATACACCCATATAAAACCACAAATGAAATAACATGTAACCAAATGAAACATGTCATGGTGCACTAACCATGAAAACTGTAGAAACACGGATTTGGCTTAATCGCGATTAGTAGTGCACTAATCGGGTTTTTATCAAAACTGCATATAATAAATTTTAAAATTGCCAAATCCGTTAAATATATTATTAAATGAATAAATCATTTTAATTTCCTTTTATATCAGAATTATTGGCATATATTTATACCCTTTTTCGAAAACCCAATTTCGCCAATCGGGCAGTTTTCGGGAAATATATTATTTTAATATTAAATTCCAAAAATAATATTTTATATTTTCTGAAATGTTGCACCAAGTCATCACTGGTAACCCTTTCTTCTCAAGCTTTTCTTTCAGTCTTAACACCTACATATATATATTTCATATACCTAAAACATATCCCACATACCTTAGGTACAATTTTAGTAGCCTCACTTGCTGCACTAGCACTCTTCGATACTGGAGCATCGCACTGCTTTATGTCGCAACGGTTCGTTCGAACTCATGCGATTCCAGTCACACTTCTTGTATCCAGTTGGAATTTCAGTTCAGGGAATGGCGTTCTGAAGGCAACAATGGGATACAGCTTGTGTCCAGTAGTCGTCTGCAGCAGAGAATTCTATGCTGACTTCAAGGTGCTGGATATACCGAACTTCGATGTGGTTCTAGGAATGGATTGGCTAGGAACCTTTTACGCTACCATCGACTGTCGTCAAAGGAGGGTAGTGTTCGAGATTCCAGACCATCCGGTCTTTTATTTCAAAAGTGGAGACCGTACCCTGGAGCCAAGTACTTACAAGGAGAAACCAAAGAAGACAGTGATTGCAGCAATTCAAGCGGAGGAAGGATCAAAGCTAGAAGTGGTTCGAGAGTTCGACGATGAGTTTCCTGACGATATATCAGGTTTTCCTCCCGATTGAGCTCTTGAATTCAGCATTGTTTTAGTACTAGGAGAACAACCAGTGATCAAAGCACCTTATCGATTAAGTCCGAAAGGTTTGAAGGAAGTCCGAACTCAGTTGGAAGAATTATTGGAGAAAGGATGGATTCGTCCCAGCACTTCAAGTTGGGGATCACCAGTATTGCTTGTGAAGAAGAAGGAATGTTCATACAGAATGTGCATCGATTATAGAGTCTTGAATGAAGTAACGATAAAGAACAAGTATCCACTTCCGCGCATCGACGATTTATTCGATCAACTAAGTGGATCTTGTGTTTTCTCCAAATTAGATTTCCGTTCAGGTTATCATCAGGTGAAGGTCAAGGAAGCTGATATTCATAAAACAGCATTCAGAACTCGCTATGGTCATTACGAATTTCTAGTGATGCCATTTGGAGTGACCAACGCACCAGAAATATTCATGAACCTAATGAATCAAGTTTTCCGAGAGTACTTAGACAGGTTTGTTGTCATCTTCATCGACGGCATCCTGGGGTATTCAAAAAGTCGGAAAGAACATGCCGAGCACCTACGAATTGTCTTGGAAACTCTACGACAACATCAACTCTACGCCAAGTACAGCAAGTGCAAGTTTTGGCTAGATCAAGTTGGTTTTCTTGGACATATCGTATCAGGCGAAGGAATCTTTGTGGATCCTGTGAAAGTTTCAGCAGTAAGCGAATGGCCGAGACCAAAGTCAGTGAAGGACATTCAAAGTTTCTTGGGTCTAGCTGGATATTACAGAAGGTTCATTGAAGGCTTTTCCAAGATAGCAACACCCCTGACCAAGCTCACACGTAAAGATGAAGAATTCATGTGGTCAGAAGCATGCGAACAAGCTTTCGTAGAACTCAAGTTAAGGTTGACATCAGCGCCTATTCTCGTTATACCGGACCAATCTGGAGGTATCGAAGTGCATTGCGATGCATCCGGTAAGGGATCAAGATGTGTTCTACATCAGCACGGTAAGGTTGTGGTTTATACTTCAAGACAGCTGAAAATTCATGAGCGCAATTATCCGACGCATGATTTGGAATTGGCAGCCGTTATCTTTGCTCTTAATATTTTGCGCCATTATTTTCTTGGTGAACGAGTGAACATATACACAGATCACAAGAGTCTGAAATATGTGTTTACTCAGAAGGAGCTTAATATGCGGCAAAGACGATGGTTAGAACTCATGGCGGACTTTGATATCAACCTGCAATATCACCCAGGAAAGGTGAATGTGGTACCTGATGCCCTTAGTCGCCAACCATTAGCAATGAATCTCACCGCCCAGTGGAAACTTCAACAGGAATTGCATCAGATGGAGATTGAAGTAGTCATGCCAGGTAACGCTTCAAGTTTGATGAATTTACAAGTTCAATCTACCATTGTCAATAAGATCAAAGCAGCTCAAGCAAGTGATCCTAAGTTGCAAAAGATCAGAGAACAAGTAGAGAATGGACTCAGAACATACTTCATCATCCATGAAGACGGATCTTTGAGATGTGGCAGCAGATTGTGTGTACCAAAAGGTTCTGTTCGGGAAGAGTTAATGAAAGAAGCTCACAACTCTCCCTACTCAGTATACCCTGGAGGTATAAAGATATACAAAGATCTACGTCAAAATTACTGGTGGCATGGAATGAAGCGTGAAGTAGCCAGAAGCGTCGCTAAATGCTTGGTGTGTGAGCAAGTAAAGGCTGAACATCACAGGACAACTGGATTACTTCAACCGTTACCTATCCCAGAATGGAAGTGGCAACACATCACGATGGATTTTGTGACTGCTCTCCCTCGCAGCACAAAGGGTAACGATGCGATATGGATCATTGTGGATCGACTCACAAAGTCGGCCCACTTCATCTCATTTTGAGTTGACCAATCTACTGAGACATTAGCAAAGAAGTACATAGAGGTAAGAATCTAAGTAAGATTTTAAGTTTTAAAATATGTACTATCTCTGATACCCATGAACTCATACAAGAAATTGTGAGACTTCATGGAGTACCGGTCTGCATTGTCTCCGATCGTGACACTAGATTCCGATCGTAATTTTGGCAGAGTCTGCAAGCGAGCTTGGGAACAAGTCTGAACTTCAGCACGGCTTATCATTCATAAACAGATGGTCAGTCTGAGCGAACTATTCAGATCTTAGAGGATATGCTCAGAGCGTGTATGTTAGACTTCGGAGGATCGTGGGAAGATCACCTACATCTTGTGAAGTTTTCACAACAACAGCTACCAAGTAAGCATCGAAATGGCACCATTTGCAGCACTTTATGGAAAAAAGTGTCGATCGCCATTAAGTTGGGATGACATCGGAGATAGAGAACTCCTTGGACCTGAGATGATAGTAGCAACTGTTGATGTGGTTCGTACTATCAGGGAAAGAATGCGGATAGCCCAAGATCGACAGAAGCACTGGGCTGATGCAAAGCGCCGTCACTTAGAGTTACAACCGAGAGATCACGTATTCTTAAAGATATCTCCAAACCTCGGAGTGATTCGATTTGGAAGATGGGGTATGCTAAGTCCAAAATATATTGGACCGTTCGACATACTCGAACGAGTCGGTGAAGTGGCATACCGTTTTGCACTTCCACCTTCATTGGAAGGAGTGCATAATGTGTTCCACATATCCCAACTCAGAAGGTATGTGAGTAGCCCTAGCCATATTCTCGATCATTCCGAGCTCACTGTACAGCCCGACTTATCTTGTGAGCAACAACCTGTTGAGATCCTAAACAGAAAAGTAAAGTCACTTCGGAACAAGGAAGTCAACTTGGTTCGAGTGATGTGGAGAAAAGACACGCTAGGAAAATCGACATGGGAAAGAGAAGATGAGATACGTGCAAGATACCCGCACCTATTTGTAAACTGGTCCTTAAAATAAAATTGTAAATTTCGAGGACGAAATTTTTGTAAGAAGGATAGACTGTAACAACTCCAATTTTAGTGACATAAAATTCATTTAAATTTAATATATACTTGGAATATTTACATTTCCTGTAAGTATTATAAGTATTTGGTTTGCTTTTTAATCGCAAGAAGGAGCTTGTAGCTCATTGGTAAGACCTTGCACTGCTGAACCAAAGCACCAGAGTTCAAATCCCATCAGCCACACTTTATTTTTAATTAAAATTCTTTTAATCTTTTAGAAACCCAAGAGTCTACACGTGCATAACCCGTAAACCCAAAGGTCACACTAAAAACAAACAAGTCCACTGCAGTAAGCAAAACGAAGGGAACACGTGGCGGCGAGACGGACCCCAACTTGGCCGGCGACAGGCGCGGATCGGCCGGCGCCGCCGGCCGACTCAGCCCCAAACCCGAGTTTTCTTTTTTTGTTATGTGTCTTTTGGCCTCCCCATAACTCCTACACTGTTTAAATTCTCTGCATTATTCCAGAGACTTAAAAATCCAATTAAAACTCAATTTAAATCTTTTTAATGCATTTTTTATTGCATTTTTTTTATCAAACCCTAAACCTAATTTTTCCTATAAATACCACTTCATTTCACACACCCCTCACTTACAAACTCTGCCCAAACTCTCAAGAAAAATCCCAAGAACTTTTGTGTACAAGTGGAGTTAGCGAATGACGAAACTTCGACGAACTTCCGACGGCGACCCTAGGAGCTCCCGGGGACGAAACGACGCATCAGCACCTCCTACCACTCCCTCTTCTTCTTCTCTAACCTAAAATCCAGTAAGTCCCTCCTATCTCTTCTCTTTTCTAATCTAAAAACTTGTATTTCTAAAACCCGATGGAAGCGGAGTTAATCCGACTTCCGATTCGGTTTTCTTTAAAAAGTTTCAATTTTCTTAAATACAACAATACCAAACTTGCACATCATGACCATTAAACATTAACAAAATATATTGAACAAGTTTCATAGCAAAAAAATTCATATTGTAATTTTTATCGCACTTTTTCAGAAAAATACCATATAGTTTAGTTTTGACATAAATCATTATAATTCCTTGCTATACCTTTAGATAGTTCGCGAGGTAATGACCCATCTCCTCACAACACTCATATGTAATATAGCACGATGATCTTTGGGAACATAGTTTTGGAAAAATACGATTTTACACAAAATTATCTCAAACTTATAAAAAAACCTTTTTCTACAAGATATGTATTTTAACAACCGCTACAACCCATATTGGGGAACCCGTTCGGTATGGTATAGATTATCGCACATTCTTGGGCTTAGTAGTGCGAGATGCAGACCTCCGCAAGGAGAATTCGATCTCGAAAGATTTAAAAATACAATTTTCTTTAGAAAATGTGATTTCTATTATAAATAAAAATTAAATTTTTAATAAATATATATATATATATGTAATTAATATCAAAATATCTATTTTTAATATTTATAATATTTCACATTTCCAAAATTCAAGAAAAACATTCCACTTACAAGAAAATACCAAACAATTTCAATATTACAAATAAATACCATATATTATGAAAAATACGTTTTATTCACTAGAAATGTCACAATGATAAAATATAAATCAATGAAAACTTTAAAGAAGATAATAAAATATTTGAGGTGTATTTTGAAAATTATACAAAATAATTTTTACATAAAACCCCTCAAATTATACTAAGTTACAATAAGGACCCTAGTAAATATAAGTTTAAGCGGGATCATTCACTTGAGCCTCAGGGAGCCGGAGATATGGGTGCTCGCCTATTTAAGGTAGACAACTTAACAAACGGTGTTATCAACACGGTAATCGTCTTTGAAAAAGACACAAATCCTGTCGTCCATGTGCAGCGGTTACCGATAACACCAAAACCTAATTCAAGATTTAATTTCTTTTCTAATTGTCTGACTTAGACTGAGTCTCAATATAATCAATCTGACTTGAATGAGTGTCACGCCCCGCTTTTCAGTATACGGGTAGAGGACGCGACGAAGCCGCTACGTATTTACTCTGAAGCAAGTACGCTAAGCGTATCTAAGCAATATAAATATAAAGAACAAGAGACAAAAATATAATTGAACAGCAACTTTATTTATTCACATTCTTTTTACAATACATGGAAAAATAAATACATAGGATAAAGCGATGCATAAACAGTGGCATAACATAAATGGAAATACAGAAATGAAATAGGTACAAGTGGCTACAGCTCTGGGTCTTCAGTGTACTGCTCAAGGGCCTGCTTCGAATGCTCCTAAATGGTTTCGTGCTCTAGTGCCTCCGATCCACCTGACAACATTCCAAAGAAGAAAGAGAAGAAATGTCGTCAGGGAACAATCGCTCGGTAAGTCCCAAAAATAAGGGAGAAGTAGAATAGGCAGGGAGAGAGAGAGTATAGCTTTTAAAGTTGTATTATTTTGTTATACTGTTATATTTAGTGTTAATGATGTGGTTATCGTAAGTTCAAGGGTGAATGTCAACCAATCTCAAGAGTGTTCTCGAACCCAACATGCTGTAATCCAGGGGTAGGGAATCACGGGCCCGAATCAAGTGTTAGTAACGGGACTTCAACCTAGTGCTGAAGTATTCCAAACTCAGCAGGCTGTAATCCAGGAGCATGGAAACACGGGCCCTCATGATAGCTTGCTTGTGTTGGTAGACATAGATTCATGATCTAGGGGGACTCTTGAGATTCCGTTGGATTCATGCATGAACTATCCCAATACCCCGTGTATTTATTGTATTGATAGTAATGATTGTACTGATGGTATTGTATGTATTGTGTTGTCTTGTAAATTGAATTGTATAGATGACTTGCCGAAACCATGATATCAGTAAATTGATGTAACTGGAGAATCATGAATGTAACTGGAGAATCATGTAAATGGAAGTATATCCATGGTTCGGTTTGGTCAATATAGATTGAATATATGTATTCATATTGAATTGTAGTATTGTATATTGTACTTGAATCATATTCAAGTCAGGTTATTTACAATGAGACTTAGTCTGAGTCAGACAATTAGAAAAGAAATTGAATCCTGAATTAAGTTTTGATGTTATCGGTAACCGCTGCACATGGGCGGCATGATTTGTGTCTTTTTCAAAAACGATTGCCGTGTTGATATCACCGTTTGTTAAGTTGTCTATC
Organism: Agapanthus africanus; assembly: GCA_030015575.1. Classification (NCBI taxonomy): domain Eukaryota; kingdom Viridiplantae; phylum Streptophyta; class Magnoliopsida; order Asparagales; family Amaryllidaceae; genus Agapanthus; species Agapanthus africanus. The sequence goes on along the minus strand of JASDDO010000012.1, from coordinate 494,494,419 downwards.
TTAAATAGGCAAGCACCCACTTCTCTGGCTCTCTGAGGCTCAAGAGATTGGTCCCGCTTAAACCTATGTTTACTAGGGTCCTTAGGGTAATTTATAGAACTTGAGGGGGTTATATGTAAAAATACTTTTGTATAATTTTCAAAGTATACTCCAAGTATTTAATTATCGTATTTAGAGTTTTCATAGATGTAGATTTTATATATGTGACATTTCTAGTGAAAATAACCTAATTTTATAATATAGGGTATTTAATTGTAATATTGAACTTGTATGGAATTTCATGGTATTTTCATGTAAAGCAATTCTTGTGATTTGGAAAAGTTGGAATATTTATATTATCACAAAAATAGATATTTTGATGATACATATATATAGATATATATATATTTATATAAAAATAATTTTAATACATTATATTTCTAGAAATCTCATTTTCTTAAGATATTTATATTTTTAAATCTCTCGAGATCGAATGCTCCTTGCGGGGGTCTGCATCTCGCACTACTAAGCCTGAGGATGTACGATAATCCGCACCATCCCGAGCGGGTTCCCTAAATGGGTTGTAGCGGCGCTTTGCAAAAATTTGTAAAAATACGTAATCTTGTAGAAAACAGTTTTTATAAGTTAAAGGTAGTTTTGTGTAAAACGGTATTTCCCGAATCTATATTTCCTAAAATGTGCTATATTGCATATGAGTGTTATGAAGAGATAGGTCATTACCTCGTGATCTATCTAAAGGTATAGCAAGATTAACGATGTTTTAAAGTCGAAACTAAACTACATGGTATTTTACTGAAAAAGTGCGATAGAAATTGAAATATACATTCTTTTGCAATGGAATTTGTTCCATATGTTTTGTTAATGTTTAATAGTCAAGATGCAAGGGTTTAATATGTTTGTATTTAAGAAAATGTGGAATTTTTAAGAAGAAATGAATCGGAAGTTGGATTAACTCCGCTTCCGTCGGGTTTTACAAATATGAGTTTTAAGAATAGAAAAGAGGAGAGGGAGGAGAGACTTACTGGCTTTTGGTTTAGAGGAGAGTAAGAGGGAGTGGAAGTAGCTTCTGGTTCGTCGTTTCATCGCCGGGAGCTCCTAGAGTCGTTATCGAAAAATCGCCGGAGTTTCGCCCTTCGCTAACTCCACTTGTACACAAAATTCTAGAGAGTTTTCTTGAGAGTTTTGGACAGAGTTTGGAAGTGCGGAGGGTGTGTTTAGGTATGGTATTTATAAGGTAAGGTTAGGGTTAGGGTTTGATAGAAATTAAATTGAAATAAATTGCATTAAAATAGATTAAATTAGATTTTAAAAGACTCTGTTAAATTGCAGGTAATTTAAACTATGCAGGGGTTACCAGAAGATCAAAAGACACAACTCCACAGAAGGGTCAACTCGGATTCAACTGAGTCAACTCGGTGCCGCCGGCCGAGTCGGCCGAGTCGCCGGCCCGAGTCGGCCGAGTCGGGCCGGGGCTCGTCGCCGTGGGTCGCTCGTCGGTTGGTATGCACAGTGGGGTAGTTTGTTTTATATGTGAATTTTGGTTTTTACGAGTTATGCATGTGTAGACCCTTGGACTTCTAAAAATTTAAAAGAAAACAATATTAAAAATAATGTGGGGGATGGGATTTGAACTCTGGTGCTTTGGTTCAGTAATGCAAGGTATTACTAGTGAGCTACAAGCTTCTTCTTGCTATTAAAAAGCAAAACAAACTTATAACCTGTGCTCATGCAAAAATTACCCCTTTCTATATTTTTGAAAAAAATTGTACAGAAAATTGTACAGAAACTGTGGGGTTGTTACAATGAGATTCAAGTATATGTAACAATTCAGTATGAATCCATATATTCAATCTGTTCAATCTATCAATCTATACACCTTGACCAAACCGAACCATGGATATACATCCATCTACTTGATTCTCCAGTTACATCCATTTACTGATATCATGGTTTCGGCAAGTCATCCATCTATATTCAATATACAATACAAACAATACAATCAAGATATCGCGGGATTTAAGGGGTAGATTGGTACGGAAGGTGTTAGAAGTGGCACGAGACTGCAACCACTAAGACACCTAACCTGAATTCAATTGCCGTTGTACCGTGGCTTGACGGTTCCTTGTATTCCGTTCACCTTAGTCTCTGGTCTACTGAGACTCCTCTCGTATACACTGGCCACTTCTGTACCAAGATACAAACAACAGTGTTAACACTAAATACAACATTATAACAATATAATACAACCTTAAAAGCTACCCACTCTCTCTCTCTGTCTATTCTACTTCTCCCTTATCTTTGGGACTTACCGAGCGATTGTTCGCCGACGACATTCCCTCTCTTTCTTATTTGGAATGTTGTCAGGTGATTCGGACCTTCAGGAGATCGAGCCCACCAGCGAGGACTTGGATCAGCTAGCCTTCGACCCGGAGCTCTAGATACTTGTACATTTCATTTCAGTACTTTTCATTTCTATTATGCCACTGTTTAGGCATTGCTTTTCATTCCATGTGTTTACTTTTCAGATGTATTGTAAAAAAAATGTGAATAAATAAAGTTGTTGTTCAATTATATCTATTGTCTCTGTCTCTTGTGCATTTTATTTATATTGCTTAGATACGCTTAGCGTCTTTACTTCAGAGTAAATACATAGCGGCCAGTCGCGTCCTCTGCCCGTACACTGGGAAGCGGGGCGTGACAATACGCTGGAGGAGTACAATTAGAAGGCACGGACCCCAGTCACTCTCGAAGAGTTTCTCAACCATATGCTTGAGAACGGAGATAGTGACGATGATGAGGGAAATGGCTCATCGGGAGAAACCGAAGACTGTGTGGCAAGTTGCTACATGGTCTCCCATTCGTCATTAAATGGCAAAGAAGCTCCCTCGGCGTCTGAAAGCAACGCAGAGGAACTGGGGACAGGACCGGTGCCAAAATCCCCATAGCTGCCAAAAGACCCAATAGACAGGCTGCTAAACGAAACCTTACACTGGACCGAGATGTCCCTATACTAAACAACGGACTGAGATGTCCCTAAACTAACAACGGATCGAGATGTCCCTAAACTAAACAATGGACCGAGATATCCCTAAACTAACAATGGACCGAGATGTCCCTAAACTAACATTGGACCATAATGTCCTTAAACTAAATACGTCACCTCAAGCGCGGCGATAATGGAATGCAAGTCCACAAGTCCCAACGGTAAGAGCTGCCACTCAAATCCCGCTGTCTACGTAGCTACCTGGTGGCGAAGCCCCCCTGAATGCCATTGGCGAACAGAACGGTAAAAAAAATGGTACGCCCACAAGCGAAATGGGCATGGATGAAAACCCGAAAGGGCTCCGTGAGTAAAAACAGCAGGTCTACCAGCGAGCTTGTGAAAACCTGAGAGGGCGCAATCTCACTATAAAAAACGGTACGCCCACAAGCGAAATGAGCACGGATGAAAACCCGAAAGGGCTCCGTAAGTAAAAACAGCAGGGCTACCGGCGAGTTTGTGAAAACCCGAAAGGGCGCAATCTCGTTAAAATAAAAACACCTGCAAGGTCCTCTCGCCCTTGTGAGGAGAAAACACCTGCGTGATATTCTTACGACTCACAAGGGAGCAACACACTTAGGGATCCCCACGATTCCTAAGGAGAAATTACACTTACGAGATCCTCACGACTCGTAAGAAGAATGCCCCCCTATGAGACCATCACGGCTCATACAATTCAAAAGCTTTAAGATACAGGGGCCTGAACCCGTTCTTAAGCCATCACACTCCCCAAGTTTCCCTACAGGCTGTCAATATTGGCTCTTGTATACAATCCATGGGCACGAATAAACGATTTCTCCACCAAGTTCCACCAATGACGAGGAATGTCCTCATGTGGTGAATGACACTTATAAGTCCTCTCGACTTGTGAGGAGAAAACACTCTTGTAAGATCTTTACGACTTGCAAGAGAAAATATCACTTAGGAGTCTGTTCCCCTTCGAAGGATGGCGCGACATGACGTCTTTCCTGAAATTCGGGGCAGATGCTAATTGGTGCTATCCGTCCACCTCTCCGAAGATGCCAAGTTAATTTATGGCACCATATATCGAAGGTTTAAATGGATGCGGCCGATGTAGCAGACTTCGTCAGATTCCCCCTCGTTTGAGGGGTTTTTGATTGTGGGGACGCTCTTCCCTGCAGGCGCAAGCCCCTGCAGTTAATTACGCTACCGCATCGCGGTAACAACTTTTTCCTTCTCCAGATGGTCACTTCGTGTCGTGTGTGTTTATTTTATGTTTTGTTGCCCGTGTATTGTTTACGGAGACCGTGTTATGTCGTCGCCCGTAGGGCGTGGACTAGTCCAAATCCGTGTTATCTTAGATTTGGGTTTGGGGGTTTGGTTTGAGGATACGTTAGCCATCTTTGAGGCTAAGATCAACTTAAACGGGATCATTTAGATCCGACAAAAGATCATTTGGGCTCCATTGTTCCAGTTTAGGGACATAGTGGTCCATCGTATGTATGGCCGTCGGGACCCGTCACCTCTCTGACGACGTTGAAGGATTACAACGACAGATGTCAGAGGAGTTCAGAGATGTGCCCTCGAACCAGAGTTAATTGGGGGAGATTCATAGTCCAGTCTGTTTGAAGGTTTAAGGATATGTTAGCCATCTTTGAGGCTAAGATCAACTTAAACGGGATCGTTTAGATCCGGCAAAAGAGCATGCGTGGCTCTATTGTTCCAGTTTAGAGACATGGTGGTCCATTGCTAGTTTAAAGACATTGCGGTCCATGGGTAGTTTAAGGACATTGCGGTCCATGGGTAGTTTAAGGACATTGCGGTCCATTGTTAGTTTTAAGACATTTCGGTCAAGGTTAAGGACGTCGTAGTCCGTGGGTTTAAGGACCCCAAAGTCCATTGTTAGTTTTAAGACATCTCGGTCAAGGTTAAGGACGTCGTAGTCCATGGGTTTAAGGACCCCACAGTCCGTTGTTAGTTTTAAGACATCTCGGTCAAGGTTAAGGACGTCGTAGTCCATGGGTTTAAGGACCCCACAGTCCGTATCAATGCGTGGTCATCGGGACCCGTCACCTCTTTGAAGACGTTGAGGGATTACAACGCCGAGTATCAAAGGAGTGAAGAGATGTACCCTGGAACCAGAGTGGATTAAATAGTCTTTGGCCCAATTTGGGATCAAGACCAATTAATTATGTTATGAGCCCATTAGCCCAGTTAAATACGAATTGCGGACTTATGGCCATCTTGAGCTAAGTCCAATCAGGTCTGGAATATTGGCTTCCTGTTGGTCCCTTGAAGGAGAGGCTTTGCCTCTGACCATTTAGCCAATTGGACCAATGCCTAGTGTTAAACACTAAAGACCAATCAGTGTTGAACATTGGGAATGAGATTGATAAGTTAGTGCTTTAACACTAAAAGATAGTTGGTGTTAAACACCAGCAACAAGGCTTTCAGATTAGTGTTGAACACTAAAACAGACCAGTGTTAAACACTGGCAACAGAAGTCCCAAACTAGTGTTGAATACTAAGGTAATCAGTGTTAAACACTGCAAATATAGTTCTTTGCTTAGTGTTGAACACTAAGGCCAAACAATGTTTTATCACTGAATTCAGGGGTTCCATTTTAGTGTTTAAACACTAAGGCAAGAGGGGTCACGTGGCAACACGTGAGAGCGCCCTCCCTTCATTTGTTCTTCTGAGACTATTGCATCTTTTAGAGCATCACGTGTCATCACGTGACGGGTGTTCAAACGCTTGTGTGTTAAAGCTTCTGTCAAGGGTCACGTGTGTCACGTAAGGCACTGCCTCAAAGGGGCTTTCTGTAGATCTTTTGGGGGGGTCACGTGGTGACACGTGAGGCACTGCCTCAAAGGGGCTTTCTGTAGATCTCTTGGGGGGGTCACGTGGTGACACGTGAGGCACTGCCTCAAAGGGGCTTTCTGTAGATCTTTTGGGGGGGGGGTCACGTGGTGACACGTGACCCTGCCTCTATGTATGTTGTTTAGAAGATCTGTTAATTTTTCTCAGGAATTAAATTCATCGTAGGGTTGAACCATGACAATAATTTCAGAGGAATTAAATTCCTACTTCCTTTTGACGATTTATACTCTGAATTTTCTGTAGGAATTAAATTCCTCATATATATGAAGAACTGAATAGGGTTAAACCCTAATAAAGCTTTAAGGAATTAAACTCCCACTCTCTGTTAAAGAATTATGATTAAGGGAATTAAATTCCCGTTGTTTCAACAGAACTAAGTTCTTAATTAGGGTTAAACCCTGTTTTCTTTTTGTTCTGAAGGAATTAAATTCCCACTCTCTGTTAAAGAATTATGATTAAGGGAATTAAATTCCCGTTGTTTCAACAGAACTAAGTTCTTAATTAGGGTTAAACCCTGTTTTCTTTTTGTTCTGAAGGAATTAAATTCCCATAACACAGGGTCAAGCCCTAATTTTATTTTAAAGGAATTAAATTCCTATAGTTCTGTGAGAATTAAATTCTCGTGTTTCCATTCCCTCTCTATATTTTGGATCTGCATGGCAGGATCTCAACCCATTGAGAATTAAATTCTCAACTTCAAGGGGAGATGTGCACTTTACAGATCCTCTATCAAAGAGAGAAGAAATATGTCATTCTGTTTTATATCAGAGTTAAACTCTGTTGAGAATTGAATTCTCTTCTCCTTCTTTTTTTTAAAAGCCTTCCCTTTCTTACCTAGGGTTTTCTTTTGCAGAAGATCCAAATTCCTCAAAGTATCCAGGCTCTCTCCCTTTTCTTCCCTCAGCGTATATATCCTCCCTCTCTCTTTTTTTTTGTGTGTCTCTTGGCTCCTATTTATATGAGAAGCAGCCGAGTCAATTAGTTTTTGATGAATCTTCTATTGGGAGATTTGATTTGCATCCATCATTCGTTTTGGACCTTTGGATTATTAGGTGAATTTTATTCACCATTGGATTTTAAATCCAGAGATTCTCCTTTGTTATATCGGTTAGATTTTAAGGGGAAATCTTTCCAAGTTCGAGATTTTCCCATAGATAGATGATATTTAATCACCTTTAAATCTTTAATTCAATCGGTTCTTTTGGAAAGATTTGAGAAGTCTTTTCTCAGAATTTAATTCTGTTAACAAATGGGCTTTGAAGTCGGTCACGTGTGGCCACGTGACCCTTGGTCACGTGTGGGTACGTGACCCTTGGTCACGTGTGGGTACGTGACCCCCTTGGAACGAGCCTTCCTCTTTCTTTTTTGCGCTCTGTCTTCTGGTTGCTGCTTGATCGTCACGTGCCACCACGTGACCCGTGGTCACGTGGGAGCACGTGACCCTCGGCTGGACTTTTTTTTTCTTGATTTAAACGGAGAACAAATCCGCTGCTTTGAGTATCACGTGCCAACACGTGACCCTGGTCACGTGGGAGCACGTGACCTTTTCTGAAGCCTTTTCCTTGATTTGATCAGGGAACCGGTTTGCCTTTGAAGCCGCTCTTAATTGTCACGTGCCAACACGTGACCCTGGCCGCGTGGGAGCACGTGACCCTTTCTGAAGCCCTTTTCTTTGATGTAGTCGGGAAGCTGAATCTACCTTGCCGATGCTTTTATATGTCACGTGCCAACACGTGACTGCTGGTCACGTGTAAGCACGTGACCCTTTTCTGAAGCCTTTTCCATAAGCTTTTCTGATTTTAAATCAGGAAACAAATGCCCCCACAGCGTTGTTCTCACGTGTCCGCACGTGAGTGCAACGCTGTCACCTTTTGTGACCGTTGGATTCCTCTAAGGATTTGGGGAGATGAAACGTCTCCATCACCTCCTATAAATACTCACGTTTCTCCAGAAGAGCCTTCACTTTGCTCATCTTATTCTTCTGAGAACTTTTTCCTTTGAGAATTTAATTCTCTTCTTCCAGAGCTTAGTTCTCTGCCTTGAAACATTTTCAGAGTTTAACTCTGTTTAAAAGGACTCTTCCTCCTCAGGTAATGGTGATCGAAGCACCTTCATTTTGACAAAACTCTCTGAATTTTAAATCCGTATCAAGGGTTTCACAAAGAACCCATTTTTCTTCAAGTTCTTTAACCAAAATATGAGACCACTTAACCTCCAACAGTAGCTCTCTTAGGGTTTAGATGATCCTTAGGGAGATGATGATGGCGGTTTAAATCCATGGAATTTAATTCCATCCAAAAATGTTTCTGGGAATTTAATTCCCTTTTCTTAATAAGGAATTTAATTCCAAAAAAAAAACTCAGTTTCTTCACACGGAGGCTTCTTGGGGGCTCTCGACCCGAGGTTGTCCTTCTGCAATCAATGCAATAGGAGCTTTGTAATGATGTCTTCTGTGGGAATTTAATTCCTTTGATCTTGTTGGATCCATTGTAGAGCCCGAGGCAGATCCTGTTGGGGGGAATGTGTAGGGTTACCATTCTTTATTAAATGAAGATATTCCCTTTGTTTTATTGTAACTATTTGGTCTCATTATTAATGAGCCGCCATCCTGATTCTGTAGGGCCCATGTATTTTGTAGCCAATGGTCCCAGAAAACTCTGTTGTTGCTTTCTTTAACTAGTCTTCATGTTCATGCATGGATTTATATCGCTGACTTTGCTTTTAACGGTCTCCTTTTATTGGATTTCAGGTGCGATGGCTTCTGTTCGGTGCTTTCCCTTCTCTCGCTCGGAGGCTGCTTTTCCTCAGTCGCCATCTGATGAGGAAGCGATGGCGATGATCCGGGCCCATGACCCGAACTGTACCAACCTTCTTCAATGGGGATCTTGGTATAGTCAGATTATTCAGGGTCGCCGGAGTTTTCTTTGCGCGGTACCGACGGAGCCCACTTTCCCATTCTTACCGATGGATCCTCCGAGGACGATTTTTGCTGTGGAAATGCCCAACTGGACTCCAACGGGGAGGCTCGAGCCTTCGACGACCGGTATTCCGAACCATCCGATCCCGGCCATAGACATCTTGGGGCGGCGTATCTGTCAGGGTGAGGCCCACCCGTGGGGGCAAATTTATAAGATAGGGCTTACTCCTCGGCACCCTACGGGCTACCTTCTCTAGGCTCGCTACATCCTTTCTGCCCATCGTGCGTGGTTGCAGAAAGTCGGGCTTTATCAGGCAATATACGCGTCACTTTTCCATTATAAGTCTCCGCATGTCTGGTGGGTCAAGGCGTTTTTGAACCAATGGAATCTTCCCACCAACACTTTCATTCTCGGAGATCGCGAGGTCTCGATCTCTCTGGCCGAATTTTATGACATCTCGGGGTTGCCAATCAGGGGTAGTCTATACGAGGAGTTGCTGCCTTCTGACGAGTATATTTTTGAACCCGAGCCCGCCCCAGTTGACGGCCTGTCTGCTGAGAATGCCGTCCGCCACAAGCGTCCCAGTTTAATCAAGGCGCTAGGTATCTTCGACCGATTATTCACCGAATCCGAAGAGTAGGGTGTTACTTTCAAGAGCTTCATTGCTTGTTTCCTTCGCGAGGATGCCCTATCGAAGACGGCTCCGAAGTTTGCCAACATTGGAGACCCTTTTGGGTTCGGCCTGAAGAAGCTGCCGACCACTGAATCGGACTTACCTCAGTACTACATCCCTATTATGTCACCGACCTCTTTTGAATCCATCGCTGTTCCTGGCATAGACGAGGAGACGTTCTTCGTGGGGTTTGTTAGTGTCTGGCTCAGTTGGTTCATTATCCCCATGCATCGCCGCTTCATGAGAGCCCCGGTCATCTACCCGGCTCATTGTATTGCTGAGGGAACGCGGTTGGCCATCGGCATCCCGGCCCTGGCGCACCTTTATCATGGGTTAGGCACCGCAGCTAATACCTCTACACCTGGCGTGGATGTAGTGAACTTTTCGCTTCATTATTTCACGTCCTGGGTCGAAATGCATGTGCTGGGGGCTTTCGCTATGCATCAGAGGTCCGCGTTTTACGACGCCTATCCCTTCCCGCGACTTATGCGACTGGTGGGTGCTTCTGGTGCTGACCCGACTCAATTCGGGGCTATTCGGGTGCTGATTTCTCCTCACGCTGCCGCTGGCGGGCTGGTTTTTAATGATCGGGTCTTGTCTACTCCCTCGGGTCCAGTTCAACAACTCTGGGACCAGTCGAAAGACAACGCACCTTCTTTGAAGCCCCGGGAGGCCGTGCATTTGTATACAATTAGACCGGGCTACTTGGTGTTTCGCCAAGATAGTGCACCTCTTTTCATGCGGTACAATCCGCATCGATTTGCCCGATAGCTGGGATATGACCAGGGTGTTCCTTTCGAGGCTTTTATAGTCGCCCCGATCCCTTCGCTCGATGCTGTTCGTGATGCCGCTCATCATTTCATGAGGTTGAACACCGGCTCTTGTTTCATGGTCCCTGAAGCTGAGTACATGCCCCGGTGTGTGGGTGCATTTATGGGCCGGTATCTTCATCGGATCAGCCCAATTATTCTTGAAGAAAGAAGGGTGCTTCTTGTTCACGATGCTCCTCCTCAGGTTTCGGGGGCTAAGCTGCGACCGAGGGTTCCGGTCCGCTTCCCTTTGAGGGAGATTGGCACCGCGCTCATTCCGGAGGAGTCAGGGGTAGACCTTACTCCAACAGCCGGTATGCCCTTGGGTTCCCGATCGCGGGGTAAACGGGCCCCAGTGGTAGCACCACTGCCGGTGGCGGCACCGCCCCCTGTGGCGTCGACACTGGTGATGTCATCCTCGGTTGTGGCACCGAGCGAGAGTAACAGGGATGAGGGCGCTGAGGGCGATGTGGGCCAGCGCCGCCCTAAGGCTTCATGAGGGAGGAAGCGGTCATCCTCAGCGACCGGCTCTGGGTATAAACGGCGGAGGAAAGCGGCCACCACCCTGCTCGATTCTGTGGCGGAGTCTGAGCCTATTCTTGAAGATGAACCATTGGCCCTGCAAGAGTCGGACGCTGGACTTCTCTTCCCGGGTTCGGCTGATGAGGAGGCCGCACAGTTGGCTGAGGCCATACAGCGTTCAAAATACGCGTCTCATAACACCAAGGTTCCGAAGAAGTCTTATCCCGCTGTAATTTTTTCCGAAGACCCTTCGTGGATTCGGTGGCGATTTATCGGTCCTTTGGAGGAATGGGGGGAAAGGGCTTTGAAGCAGGCCGCTTCAGAAGACGCAGCTGATGCCCTTTCTTTATGGACCGACGGTCATGAATCTACCCTTGAACCCCGGCGAGCTCACCTCCTTGAGAAGGAGCAGCGGCTTGAAGAGGCCATATTGAGGGCTTCTTTGCGTATAGGTACGTTGTGCTTCTTTTGTAGTCTTTCCGATTATTTATGCCCGTGCATATGTATCATTATTCTTATTCGAATCGTGCAGAATCTTCGACGCTGGGGGAGCTCCCTACGGGCCCATTAAAGCTAAAGCCTGCCGAAATTCTCAATGAAGCCTTGCTTGATGTGGAGGGGGTTGATGAGGCTGCTCCTCTCATGGAAGAGCCTCCAGCGGCGGTTCTTGATCAGGGAGCGCTTGCCCCTTTGGGGGAGGCTCCTTTGGAGGTCGCCGCCCCAATGACTCTTACTGAGGTCGGCCCAAAGGCTGGAAAAGAGGTAGTCGGGACTACTCTTCCTTTGTTGGAGCCTGAGGTCACGGCGGAGACCGTTGAAGCTGCTATCCCCCCGGCTCAGAATGGGAGGAGTGTTGAAGGTAACCCTCTGCGTTTTAATTTAGCAACCCTTTCATAGCCTGAACTCTTTTATCTTTTCCAGAATTGCGCGGTTTGGCGGCCACTATCGCGGATCTGTCGCCTCGACAGTCATTTCAGCGTTTATTGGAGATGGCAGCTCCGCAGGCGATCTCTCCTCAGCGTATTGTCCTTTCCTCTGGGCAAGGTTAGTGTCATTCGCCATTTTTTTTCCACCATAGCATTGTTACTATTTCACGAAATGACGTTGATGTCTCCTATAGTTTTGGAAGCTGACGATGAGGTCGAGGTTGTTGAAGGGCCAGGGGAACCTTCAGCTCCTACTTGCATGACTGTCAGTGAGTGACTTTTTATTATAGTCCCGTTCGTCCTGTGTTTAAGAGTTTTAATAACATTTGCCAAATTTGAACAGCCCTGCCAGTCTCCATGGCTTTGGAATCGCGCATTGTGATGCTGCCCGACCCTTATGCTTTGCGGGCTTCAGAACGCTTGGCCCAATTGAGCATTGTCTCCCTATCTTCTTTGGTCAAGGAGCTCCGTGCTGGTAGCGCGACCATAGCCGAAGCGTTTGCTGCTGAAGCTAACGGCTCCCTTCCTTTTCTCGCCACCTATCATAGCGAGGAGGTGGTGCGGGTCTGGGTGGAGTTCTGTAGGAAGGTGGAGGCTTGTTTGTACGCTCTCGAATGTTCTCGCCTTTCCTCGGAAGCCGTGGCTGCAAAAGCGAAGTTACGGGGGCTGATAGCACGATGCGCGGCCAACATGACGTCATGCGAGAAGAGGCTTGGCCGCAAGTTCTCGGAGAGGGAATTGGCTTCCAAGGCGCTGAGCGAGCTTCAGGCCAGCCTCACAGCCAAGGCCAACAAAGCAAACGAACTCTGGCGGGTGCTTCAGGAGTCCATAAAAGAGGTGGTGGCTCTCGATAAAGCTGCCACGTTCACTTGTGAGAGGGTCGAGGCTCATAAAGCCACCGAGAAAGAGCTCGAAGCTCGGCTTGCTTCGTATCAGGCTCAGCAAGTTCAGGCGGAGGCTCGTCTTCTGGAGATCTTGCGTCATGAAGCCGTGGCTCAGCAACAGAACGATGAGCTGGTAAAATTACTATACCGCCCGTCGGCTTGAGGACTTGTATTTTTTCTCCCCTTTTTGTACATACTCATGAATGAGAGTATCTCTTTTTTTTGTTTCTTTCATAAATTGTACTTTGTATCTATTTTGGTTTATGAATAAAAGATACATTTTTCCTCTCAATGGTGTATCCCCTTTTTATTGAATGTATTCTGCGGATATTCTATCTTGATCTCCATGCAGGGCAGCGATAGCTTAGGATTCAGGGTTAGGATCTGCTTCCTAAGGCTTTTGCATTTTATGAGCCACGAGGGTCTCGTAAAGAGTTTTTCTCCCTATAGGTCGAGAGGATCCCATAGGTGTAAGTTCTTCTTAAGAATCGTGAGGATTCTTAAGAGGGTTTTCTCTTGAGAGTCGTAAGGATCCCACAAGAGAGTTTTTCTCCCTTACAGGTCGTGAGGACTTGTAAGTGCTGGACGCGGTCACCCTTGTCCGTGTTTTACGGAGTCAGGGGTTTCTCCAGGTATTGTAGTTTAAAGACGTCGCGGTCAAGGTTGAGGACCTCATAGTCCGTGGATTTAAGGACTCCACAGTCCGATGTTAGTTTTAAGACATCATGGTCAAGGTTAAAGACCTCATAGTCCGTGGATTTAAGGACTCCACAGTCCGATGTTAGTTTTAAGACATCACGGTCAAGGTTAAGGACCTCATAGTCCGTGGATTTAGGGACTCCACAGTCCGATGTTAGTTTTAAGACATCACGGTCAAGGTTAAGGACCTCATAGTCCGTGGATTTAGGGACTCCACAGTCCGATGTTTGGTTGCAGGGACCCGTCACCTCTTTGAAGACGTTGAGGAATTACAACGCCAGGTATCAAAGGAGTGAAGAGATGTACCCTTAAACCAAGGCAGAATCTGTAGGGAATCGGGGTGGTTGATCGTTAGTTTTAAGACATCACGGTCGAGGTTAAGGACATCATAGTCCGTGGATTTTAAGGACTCCACAGTCCGATATTTGCTCTGGATGCTTCACACGGGTTCACTGCCGTGCTTGGCGAGGACCAGGCTCCGCTCTGGGCATTTTTCGCGGGGTCAAACAGTGACGTTTTCCGCGTTCCACGTAACCAGGAATTTTGCATTAGATGCTTCACACGGGTTCACTGCCGTGCTCGGCGAGGACTAGGCTCCGCTCTGGATGCTTTACACGGGTTCACTGCCGTGCTCTGCGAGGACCAGGATCCGCTCTGGACGTTTTCCACGGGGTCAAAGAGTGACGTTATCCGCGTTCCACATAACCAGGAATTTTGCACTAGATGCTTCACATGGGTTCACTGCCGTGCTCGGCGAGGACTAGGCTCCGCTCTGGATGCTTCACACGGGTTCACTGCCGTGCTCTGCGAGGACCAGGATCCGCTCTGGACGTTTTCCACGGGGTCAAAGAGTGACGTTATCCGCGCTCCATGTAACCAGGAATTTTGCACTAGATGCTTCACACGGGTTCACTGCCGTGCTCGGCGAGGACTAGGCTCCGCTCTGGATGCTTCACACGGGTTCACTGCCGTGCTCTGCGAGAACCAGGATCCGCTCTGGACGTTTTCCACGGGGTCAAAGAGTGATGTTATCTGCGTTCCACGTAACCAGGAATTTTGCACTAGATGCTTCACACGGGTTCACTGCCGTGCTCGGCGAGGACTAAGCTCCGCTCTGGATGCTTCACACGGGTTCACTGCCGTGCTCTGCGAGGACCAGGATCCGCTCTGGACGTTTTCCATGGGGTCAAAGAGTGACGTTATCCGCGTTCCACGTAACCAGGAATTTTGCTGATTGTATCCGCATTTCACGGGATGGAGGTTTGACTGTTGGCGATATGTATACCACCGAGCCATAGAACTGGGAGTTGCCGCTGTTTCGCTTAGCTTGAAGTTGTGTCCGTCGTTACGAGACGAATGTTGGGCTGATCTCTAGGTCGCTTGTGGCCCGTCGAGATTTAGCTTCTTTCTTTGGTGAAACCTGGGGGGGAGTATGTTCCCTTTTTGTTTACGCCCTTGGATTGTGTACAGGGTGTGATGGAACATCACCTGTAGGGCATAAATTTTATTTTTTATTTTATTTCTTTTTCCGCGATGCTCTATCGTTTCAGCTTTTATATCGCGAAGGTCGCGATTGCCCCATCATTTCGGCCATTTTTCGCGGTGCCCAATCATTTCGACTATTTATTTATTCTCTACTCGCTGATTTTTATTGCGAGTTGCCCCATCATTTCGGCTATTTTTCACGCCTTCATTTTTACTTGCCGCTTTTTATTGTAAGTTGCCCCATCATTTCGGCTATTTCGTAGGCATGTGTGGCTTACTAGATTTTTCGCCGCAAGCTTGGATTTTAGGCACCAATTTCGGCATCAGCACCGCTACAACTGGAATATTGCCAGGAGCGAATCATCATTTGCCTCTGTCGATGTTGAACAAAGATGGCTTGGCAAACAGGGTTAAGGGTCCTGTTGACCAAGGCTTTTGACTTCATGAGCCGTAAGGGTCTCACAAAAGTATTTCTCCCCACAAGTCGTGAGGACCTTGCAGGTGTCTTTTCTCCTTAAGAATCGTGAGGATTCCTAAGTATATGTTCCCCTGCAAGTCGTAAGGATCTTACAAGAGGGCTTTCTCCTTATGGGTCGAGAGGACCTACAAGGGTTGCTCATCATATGGACATATCCCTAGTCACGTGTGGGACTTTGCTGGGGAAATGTTTATTCGCGCCCGTGGATTGTATATAAGGGTCAGTATTGAGCCCGTTGTAGGGCAATATCGAAGGTTGTAGAGGATTTGCTTAAGAACAGGTTTAGGTTTCTGTAACTTAAGACTTTCAAATCTCATGAGCCGTGAGGGTCCCATAAGAGAATTCTCCTTACGAGTCGTAAGGATCTCGCAAGTGCGTTTTCTCCTTAGGAATCGTGAGGATCCCTAAGTGTGTTGCTCCTTTGTGAGTCGTAAGGATCTCACGCAGGTGGTTTCTCCTTACAAGGTCGAGAGGACCCTATAAGTGTCTTTTAACAAGGTTGCGCCCTTTCGGGTTTTCACAAACACTTGCCGGTAGTCCTGCTGTTTTTACTCACGGAGCCCTTTCGGGTTTTCATCCGTGCCCATTTTGCTTGTGGACATACCGTTTTTTTTATTTTATATATATTTTTTATATATTTTTTTTATCTCGTCAGCCTAAAGATGCTGTGGTAGTAGTTTTAGAGACGTTTCGGTCCATCGTTAGTTTAAGGACGTTTCGGTCCGTCGTTAGTTTAAGGACGTTTCGGTCCAACGTTCAGGGGAAGGCCGGCTGCTGCTTGTAAGGTCTGAGCTTAGGAAGATAGCGAGCGGACATAGTCGTCGTCATCTATCATTGACCCAGGCTGTGGCTCATTAAGCATAGTATTTCTTTAAGAAGCGGCCGTTTATTGGCCTGAAAGGCCTTTCACCGTGTATGTCCATGAGTAGATAGGCTCCACCCTGGTAGACCTTGTCTATGATGTACGGGCCTTCATAGTTTGGCTCAAATTTTCCCCGCTTGGCACGACTGGGGATCATAGGTCTTTTGACCACTAATACGAGTTCGCCTTGGTGGAATGTCCTCGACCTGGTCGATATTTTATACGAGTGCGTCATTTTTGCTTTGTAGGCCTCTAGATTTTGTTGCGCCATGAGCCGAGTTTCATCGAGGGTATCAAGCTCCTCAAGCCGGAGGTGAGCATTTTCTTCGTCCGTCAGCTCATAGTGGACTGCCACTCGTAGAGAGGGTAACACTATCTCGAGGGGGAGCACTGCTTCCGTCCCAAATACCAACGCGTACGGCGTTGTGTTCGTGGCCGTCTTGAATGTAGTTCGATAGGCCCAAAGGGCCTCTTGCAGCCTCTCGTGCCAGTCTCTCTTATTCCGGGAAACGGTCTTTTTTATGATCTTCGTCAAGGTCTTATTGAAGGCCTCGGCCAGACCGTTAGCTCGTGGGTTGTAAACTGAAGAATATCTCCAGTCTATATTGTGCTGCTGCGCGAAGCGGCTAATCTTATGGCTTCTGTAGGCTGGCCCATTATCGGAGATAATCCGCCGTGGGGTTCCAAATCGATAGATGACGTGCGTCTTGAAGAAGTGGAGGATATTCTCCGTTTTCACTTCCCTCAGTGGTACTGCTTCTGCCCATTTGGAGAAGTAATCGGTTGTCGCCAGGATGAAACGATGTCCCCGGGACGATGCTGGTTCGATGGGGCCGACTATGTCAGTCCCCCACATTTCGAATGGCCAGCTAGCCACCGTCGGATGTAGTGGATTCGGGTGCTGGTGTATGAAATCCCCGTGGATTTGGCATGAGTGGCATTGCTTTGCATATTCGAGGCAGTCCTGGATCATCGTGGGCCAGTAGTAACCCATCCGTTTAATTTTTAACTTCATCTTTGGGCCTGCTTGGTGAGAACCACAGAGTTCGTCGTGAACTTCCTGAACGACTCTTTCTGCCTTGTCAGGTCCTAAGCATCTCAGCCACAGAGAATCAAACGATCTCTTGTATAGAGTATCGTTGACGAAAGCGAAAGATAGAGCTCGTTTCATGAGCTGATGTCTTGAGGACGCTTCTTCGGGCATTCGGTGGGACTTAAAGTAGTCTATGAAGACTTCCCTCCAGTCCTCGGCCTTCTCATGGTCTTTTATTTTTAGAGTCGTCTGCTCAGTCGCTCCCTTTTCTTCGTATGATTCCGGAGGTATTTCCGTTGGGGCGAGCACCCGACGGCTTTGTACCACGATTCTTACATCATCGAGGTTTTCGTCAGCCAGCTCTTTAGCAAGTTTGGCCAACGCGTCTGCTTTGCTGTTTTCCGCGCGCGGTATGTTCTCCAAAGTATAGGAGGGAATTTGGGTCAATAGTTGTTGCACCTTTTCGCCGTACTTCACCAACTCCGGTTTGCACGTTTGGTAGTCACCATTTACTTGACTAACGACCAGTTGAGAATCCCCGCATACAAGGAGATTTTCAATTCCCATGTCGATGGCGATCTCGAGGCCTGCTATCAGAGCTTCGTATTCAGCTTCATTGTTTGTCCTCGGCTCTGTTAAGGAGAAGGCGAAGCGCATTATCCCTCCTTGTGGAGTTACGAAGATGAGGCCTATCCCCGATTTGATCATTGGGATACCTTGTTTCCGTTTCTTTACGGAGGACGCTCCATCGAAATAGAGTTCCCATCGGGTACTACCGCCGCCAATCGCATCAAATGCATGCTCGTCCGGCAAATCACAGTTCAGAGGAGAACCGGCAGGTACTGGATGCTCAGCGAGGAAGTCGGCAATGGCCTGGCCTTTCACTACCTTAAGAGGTCGATACGCTATTGAGAACTCCATCAGGAGTAGAGCCCATTTAGCGAGTCGACCCGTCAATATAGCCTTTGACATCAGATATTTAAGAGGGTCCACCTTCGAGATGAGACGGACTTCATGTGCCAACGCATAGTGCCGGAGCTTTGTTATCGCAAAGATTAACGTCAGGCAATGTTTTTCAATGGGAGAGTAGTTGCTTTCTGCCCCAGTAGAACTCGACTTAAGTAGTAGAGTGCTCTCTCTTTCCCCTGATTGTTCTCTTGTGCCCATAATGCGCCTAAGGAATCTTCGAGGGCGGTTGTATAAAGAATGAGGGGTTTTCCCTTGACCGGCGCAGCCAACACCGGAGGGCTCTGCAGGTACTGCTTGATCTCGTCTAGTGCACCTTGGCATTTGTGATCCCAAACGAATGGAGTTCCCTTTTTCATCAGGTGGCTGTAAGGACGGCATTTGCCTGAAAGATTAGCGATAAACCGTCGGATGTATGCGAGCTTCCCTTGGAGAGACCGCAACTGTTTGAGGGTTCTTGGCGGAGGCATTTCCATGATCGCCTTGATCTTAGATAGATCTATTTCGATACCTCGATGCCGGATGATGAATCCCAGGAATTTTCCCGAGGTGACTCCAAACGCGCATTTGAGGGGATTCATCTTCAAATAATATTGCCGAAGGCGTTGAAATACAGTCTCCAAATGCTTTAAATGCTCTTCGTATGACATGCTCTTTACTACGAGGTCATCGATATAGAACTCGACGATGTCATGTATGAGGTCGTCGAAGATCTTTGTCATGACCCTTTGATAGGTAGCGCCAGCGTTCTTTAGACCAAAGGGCATAACCCTGTAGCAGAATATACCCAAAGGGGTCCGGAAAGCGGTGTGCTTCTGGTCTTCGGGTTGCATCTTTATCTGATTGTATCCTGACGAACCGTCCATAAAGGAGAAAACCTCGTGAGTGGACGTGTTGTCTATCATTAGCTCGGTTACTGGTACTGGGAAATCGTCCTTTGGACAGGCTTTATTGAGATCCCTGAAATCCACGCATATGTGTACCGTCCCATTCTTCTTCATTACCGGGACGATATTGGCGATCCAGTCGGGATACTGGACTTCTTGGATAAATCCAGAATCGATCAGCTTCTTGACTTCGGCGTTGATGCTCATTTCAAGCTCGAGTCGCATCCTTCTTGGCGCCTGCTTGACCGGCTTGATATCTGGGGATATTGCTAATTTATGCACAGCAATCTTCGGATCTAATCCTGGCATCTCGGAGTAGTTCCACGCGAAGCAGTCTTTATGCCGTAGAAGCACGTTCTTTAACGCAGCCACCCTTTCTTCAGATAGCAGCTCGCTGACAAATGTCGGTCGCGGGTCATCTGTCGATCCCAACTCAATCTTCTTGAGGTTATCTGCAGTAGTATGTATACCATCTTCCAGTTCTTTCGGAGCTGGGGAAATTCTGAGATCACCTCATCATTGCTGTTCTCAAAGCACCAGGGAAGGTCATCCATGTTCTTGGGCTCTTCTTTTAATAACGTAATCATATAACAGGTGCGAATCCGCTCCCAGGACTGAGGTGGATCCGGTTCTGCTCTTGCGGCCTTGGGTTCGTGCTTTTGTGGCGGCGTTACCCTCCATCCGTTGGATAAAGTGAATCTACCCTGTTGGTACTGATCCTCGACCCAGTTCTTGAAGGTGAAGCAGTCTTCGGTAGGATGTCCAATGGCTCGGTGATAAGAGCAATAGCTCAGATGAGAAGCCTTGTTAGCTTGCTCAGGGTGTCTAGACCCTGGAAGCGCGATCATTTGATGTTTTAAAGCGAGCTTGAGTAACCTCTCCGTCTTGTCTCGGGGGAAGGAGTACGCTCGACTCATCTTCTTCATGAGGGACAAATCTGAGCCGTGCAATACCCGATCACGTAACCCTCTAATCCTACGTCGTTGTTGTCGGCTCCTCTTTCCGCTCCTTGATTTATTTCCGTCTCTGCGTCGGGCCTTTCGTACAACGGGTTGACAAAGATGAGCATCTTTGTCTTTTGCAGCCTGTTGAAATAGACGTTGCGTCCTGGCCTTCTCGTAGATGGCCATCTCGCGGTTGTGATCTTCCCGAGCTTTCTGACCCACTTTCTTGATAGGCTTGTCCATTCGTTCTTCAAACGACGGACTCGGCACTTCAATCGCGGGGTCTAGTTTTGATGAGGGGTTGGCATCTCCTGACAGGTCATCCTCTTCTTCATCAAAGGTATATATAGCGTAGCTACTGTGGGCCCATTCCCATTTTCCGGTTCTCGCGTATCCAAGCCCAAGTGTTTCCATTTTCCCGTTGGGCAATTTGCGTTGAGTCTCAGGGACATCCCAAATCCCGTTGTAGAACTGAGCCTGCCGAACAGTCTGTTTTAAGGGTACTCCTTGGCGCTTCAATAGCCTCTTTAATCCATTTGTATAGTATCTGGGCAAACGGATGGGTTGGAGCCTATCGAGTGTAGCATCCGCGCCATGCCAGATCTCTTTATCTACTTTCGACTCTGAGGATCGGTAGAATAGGATCACCTTCTCACCCCTTTGCCTGGGAGGGACGTAAAATGTTTGCAGGTCCTGCACATTGTGAGCTTGAAGTGTGTCGAGATCCTTGTAGTGTTCTCGCGGTACCATGGTGATTTGCAAACTATGGTCATCACTAGGGGTGCTTGTATTGACAGCCGATTGGAGAACACGGCATTAACCTCATCTTCTGAATCACTTCCGAGGACCAACATGGGGGCGGACGTCCCCCGGTTGTTGCGTTGAGATGGCCCGGCATAAACTATCTCTTCCTCTTCTTCGGTATCGCTCCCGAAAACAGGGATGGTGGCGGCGACTTTGTTCTCCGGGTTGCGACACCTTTCTGTATCCTCGAAATCTGGCAAAAAGTACTTCGCATCTTCGTATTTGCGGACTTCGTTCATGGAAAATGGGTCCAACTCACCTGTTATGGTATACTCGAAACCATCCTTAAAGTACTTCATACACTGATGTTGTGTAGAAGGGATGATGTTGTACTCGTATAGCCAAGGACGACCGAGCAAGGCGTTGTAGCAGGTCTTGGCGTCAATGACATGGAATTTGATGTCTGTGATGAGGAGTCCAAAGCGTAATGTTAGTATCACGGATCTGAGAGTCCGTGACGATTGTGAATCGAAGCCGGAGATAGTAATTTTGTCACGAGCGAGGTGTTGCACACTCATGCAGATTTCCTTCAATACCCGAACATTAAGGAGATTGACGGAGGATCCATTATCCACCAGGATCTTGCCTATCTTGATATCATGGCAGTATCCAGAGACATATAGGGGACGGTTGTGGTCGCACGTCCCGAGAAGGAGGTCTTCGTCACCAAAAGTGATGTCGGCCGTACGCACTTCCTCCAGTTCATCCTTCATCCTTTTAGTGGCGAAGAAGGCTTGGAATTGCTCAGGTTCTTGTAGCGCCTTAATTAGTGAATCTCGCGCTTCTTTTGATAATAGGAGGGCATCGTGAATTCTAAGCTGGGAAGGTAGCTCCTTAGGTGCGCTAGGATATTGTAGTCCACCTTACCCTTCCTGGGAGGGTCTTTGGTAGTTAGTTATTTCATAACCTGGTCATCTAAAGTGATATCCTCAGTGACCTTTTCCTTTCCCTTATCTTTTCTATTCGCGGGCCCGAGATTCTTTTCTGGGAGTGTGCGATTGCGCAGCTGAATGTTCTCGCAGGCTTCCGATTTCTCCTCTTTCCCTAAAACGGATTCTTTAAAGAGAGGGCCCAGAGCCATTTCTTCATCAGAGTCGCTCCCAAAGGTGAGAACTTGTGACCCCCCGGCGCTAACCATGTAACAGCTGCCAGTAGTTCTGTTGCGCCCGTCGACAGTGCTTCTTCGTTCCCGGCGAATCTTGCGTTTCATGCGCTTAAAATGTTGCCGATGAGTAACATATCCTTGCCACCAAATCTTAAAGGCGTCACACTCTTCCGTGGGGTGTGAAATTTTCCGATGATATGCGCAATAATCAGGGTGCCTCTCCACACCGTTAAGCATGTTTTCTTCCGAGGGTGGTAGCTTCATTCCCATTGACATGGCTTTGGCAAACCTTTTTCTCGTCTTGAATATCTTCTTGTCTGCCTCGGATGCTTTTCGATCTGGCGGGAGCACTTCAACTCTTTCGTTCGATCGTCTGCATTTGGCTCCTTCCGATGCGGCCATCTCACGCTCCTGATCCGCTTTACTCTTTAGACGAATCTCGTCTAGAAAGGCATTGATCATTTCATATGTTGGCCACGCACGCTCTGGTTCAGGCTCTGTCCCCAGCTTCTTAGTGCCAGGAGTTTTTTCATCATCGGTAAATGAGTGGGAGATTACGTTACAACTCGCCATATATCCCTCGGATTCATCCGACGAACTCTCTCTATCATCTCCCTCTTGAAAGATGTGGTTGAGGAACTCTTGCAGCGTGACAGGAGTTCGCGCCTTTTGATTGTACTCTTCCATCGCGTCGATTTGCTTCTGCAAGTTCGTGTGCTTGCCTTCAAGCTTCACGGGCTTCTTGGATTTCTTCTTCTTTTCCTTCGAAGATTTTGACGGTTGTGTAAGTCTACGTTAGCGCCCCGGCCGTCTACAGACGCCAAATGCGGAACAAAAACTTTTAAACTGGCGCTATCGTATACTTTAACCCGGATCTGCCATTATTGCTAAACTAACAAACTGTAAAGAGTGTAGAAAGGTTATACCGAACGATCCGAGTCCTTCGTTCTTCAACCATCATCCCACGCTCCGTTGCGGCTGCTCCGATCTCGTCGATCTCCGATCTGCTCGTCCAAGTGGCACCATATCTCTGATTCTTTAAACGGGCTCCCGCCTCTGACTTGAGGCAACTCGATCGTCAAGTTTGCTAAAAGAGACGGCCAAGAATGATGTAGAGAATGAGTAGATGACTTTGTCTCACTTCGTCCAAGTCCATGGACGATCAGTTAATGAAGTTGCCATTTTAATCGGGTGATGGAACGAAACGAGATATGAAATTTCCATACACCCAAAACCATAGTCTATTCTCTCTAAAATGAAATCATTCTCACTCTCTCTCTCAAAGAATGGCCGGCCACTATAAGTAGAAGAGGGAGGTGATGGTAGGAGCAATCAAGGGGGGGTGACAATAAACAAGAAGCTTATCTTGATCATTAAAGAAAAGCATGACTCATTTAGAAACAATGAATCAAAACAACCTTAGTCATCAAGCATTAATGGCACCATTAATGCACTAATGACTCACCATGTCAAGTCACTCTCTCTAGAATCTTCTAGAAGAATCCACACTCATCTCAAGAAAAGATAAACCCGTCTTTAACCAAATGTTAAAAGACGGCTGATAGAAAACTGGAAACTGGCAACTTCCAAAAGTGATCCTGAAACGAATTTCAGGACAACCCCGAAACTGTATAAATACACCCGCATTTGTATTACGACCGAATACAAATGCAACTGAGACAAAGATATTATATCTACTCAATACAATACTCGGATCCGGCTTAAACCAAAGCCGACGAGTATCACCTGTCCGAAAATCGACACGTGCGTAAACGCACGTGCATTTTCTGAACCCTGCCATAAAACCATACGGCCTCTACAACGTTTCGCCCGAACTTGGGAAACTGTCTGTGGGGGACTCTAATGACTCGTCAGTACCCTGGCAGTGGGTTTAACCACAAACCGTCAGCGGCACTAGCAATGCATAACGGCTGCCCATGGACTGACCTCAAGGGAGGCCGATGAGTGAACTCATCCGGAAACCCTACTGAGCCTAACAGTGACAATGTATATACAGTCCGGTCCGTTCGTCTATGAGTATCGCATATCTGCCTAGGGGGCTAGTAACGTCAGACCCCCAAGAGCAGTATAAGTCGTGTCGGAGTGAAGCCCAATAACACCCTGAGATACTACTGGAATACCTACCATTAAATCTCCTGCCAAGGCCGTGGGCTTTGTGTAATGGCTCTCCTAGACACAGCACGATCTCGCCCCCAATACCGGGAGAGACGAATCCCCTGCCGATCCGCTCACGTGCCTCCATATGGCTCGGGACTGTACCCAAAAACTACCTGTTTGCACGACTCCTTTGAGCCGTGGTAGGGTAGAAATCAAAGCACAGTGGGAACTCACACGAGACAAATGACGACCTCAGGTCGATGAACTAACCTGTACACATGTCACCAGGGAACTGCTATCTGACGATAGATATAGTACTAACTAGCAGATTCCTGGCGAGTCCTGTCCGGTGTACTCATAACCCAATGAGCACCTGTATACATCTTAGGTGATCCAACTGACACCAGTGGCTTGTGAGACCGGCCACCGCCCCTCGTCGGGGTCTCGACTGTACACACTAGTCTACTCCGGAGTATCGATGCCCTGTCTCGAAACTCCCACGACTAGGGACCACAATTAAGGATATGCGTATAAACCACCTTACTCTCACGTATATGATCGCCATCATACTGTTGGTGGTAAAGCAAGATCCTAAGGGCTCTATCAAAGTGTAACATGTAATCAGTCACCTGAACATGTACACGACTGATAAAGGCAAACCAGATAGCATACTATCATCTCGAGTAAGACTGTCATACCGGTATAGGTCCTCCGCAATCATTGCAATCACGTACCTGCGATCCAATAATTGACTATGAGGGCACTATCTCCAACAATCTCCCACTTGCACTCAAGGCTAATTATTGCAATGTCGACTACTCACAGCCCGTGTGAAACCGAACATCCAACTCCTCTACTAATCAGTATCACAAAGCCCGTTTGTAAAACTATAGTGTTCGAGAAATAGCCTTAGTGAGTGGATCCGCCTAGAAGTTTCTTTCTATATCTCTCTTAATCTCAAATTCATGAAGAAAGCCATCTCCTGAATCGAGTAATACCTGTCTTAGAATATGTCTGGATATCTGATGGGACCTAGTTCATAAATGAACTCCAAATCCAAACTTCTTAGACTGTATCGATCACTGAACCTAATCAGTATCCGGCACCATGCCTCCCACAGTATTCTCTTGGACCACCTGTTCATTATACTGTCCCTCGTCAGAGGGAAAAACTATAACTCTGACAATCACTCTGTCAACCATGTCACCTTTGAAGCCTGGAATGATAACCGTCTCCCAAAATAGGCTGCCGTCATCAAATCCGTAGAACATGTACTTATGTTCTAAAACTGCTTCCTTATGTTTCTCCAGGATTGGATTAATACAAACTTATTGCATCTAGTGCAAAACCAACATTTGGTGTGGTACTTGACATCTCATGATTGACTCAATTGCCTAAGTAAGTGATCTGCCAATCATGCACATCCCTCTCCCCTTTAGTCTGTAAGACATCTTTAGAGAGGGTGACTCCATCACCTGCAGGTACACTACCATGCTTGGAGTCATCTATTCTAAAAACCATTAGAATACTGTCAAAGTACCTACATTGGGAAACTACCCAAATCCAGATCTAAAACCATAGATCTAGAAACCAGAATGTCAAATATTATATCCATATTCTGTCTGGAGAAACAACTGTGTGACGACCAAAGTACAACCGATCATAGTATAGGAATTTTACTTCCTACTCTGTGTATGTCATCCAGATACCATGACATCACACCCTACTACCTTCTTAACAGATCCATCCCCTATTCTGATTGAAGTCAAAACCATGACTGTCATATCAAAATTAGATGATCTATCTCCGCTATAACTGCTCAAGTCTATAAATAGACATAAGCTACTTGCCCACTATGCTTCCGATACTCCCACTGACTACGAAAACCCTCCTACCGGGTCTCATAACCTGGAACAACAGTAGTGTCAAGTCTGGGTAGATAAGAACCTCCCTGTCACCGTCCTTGAGGCTACCCGAGTACCTCTCGGGTGTCTGAGGTTACCCATAAAATCTGCGGAGTGGCTATTGGAATGTCAAACCTGATTGAATATATAGGTCCTATTAAATTTTCCGTAATCGTTCGCGGTTCTGGAATCATTTCCAGTTCTACCATACTCCCACAACTGTTTTCTGAAAAAGATCCATTTTTACTAAAACTGTGGCGAGTCAAGAACAATATCACTATTGATCTTCCAAATGGTAGAATATCAACCCTCGTCATAGCCAGGGTCAACCCACAAACAGCCATTACAGAAACGTGCCCTGAGTTATCCAGAGTCTGGTTTTAAGCATAAGCTGGACAACTCCCCGTACCTTAACATCTTTTAAGGTACGAACTATTCTATATCCAATACAGAAACTTTGGCACTTATTTAATTGGAACCATATTCAAATCATGCAGCTGTCTCCAGTGCATATCATCTTTAATGGAAAGAGGCTAATCAGCATTACTCAACTTAGGAATTCATCCAATTATGAGTAACCTGAAAGAGAAACACGTTTCTCAAAACCATCACTATCATCTGAATACCAATCACAAGAATCTACATCTTCGATCTCTTTGAAGAATCCCGATACTTGTGATACCTGGTTCTCTACTTTATTCTTATACCCATATCTTCTCAAAACTTAGACCTTGTATTTCTACGAAACACTTGTCCAAAAACTAGAGAAGTCATAAGTAAACAGAACATAGTACGAGGACCTACCCCTTTGTCCTGATGGACACTTGGACAACATACAATACTCTGTATAAGTCCGCTGAGTTGAACAACTCATAACCTGTGCGTCGTAGGTTGAAAACTGTACCCTGGCGATTTCCTCAAATATCACCAATTACAACGAATTCCGATATAATGAGGATGATCACCTAATTCCCAATAACTTACTCCCACTCATCATCTGTAAAACCATACAGATATGAGAATGAAACCTGGTAAATACATACCCTTGGAGTAAGTGTCTAATCGGGAAAACAGTTTTCTTTTAACAATGCACTGAAACATGAAAATGTTTCGTAGGGGTATCCTGGTATTCATAGCAATGCCTCTTCCATAATCCAATTCATGACTTCAACCGTATATTTTATTGCCATCTCTCTAAATCCCTTTATTTGTCTTTAGTCGTTACCTTCTGTACACCATCGTTAGGCTAAATGGTTTTCTTCCTTCCCTACCGTTCGGCACCAGCCTATGGTTTGGAAGAAGACTATCCAGTAAGCATAATAGGTGTACCCTCCTAAACCAAGGAGTACTCGCAACTGAGAGAAGGTGATGATAAAAGACAACTGAATAATACCTTATTCTTTTAAAGGTGAAATAGGAGTGGCGATGAAGTACGCGGTTTTGGTCATGAATGATATCAGTCGCAATTTACTTTGCCCTCTTTCTAATCCCTTTATTTTGTCTTTACATATTACCTTCTGCACACCCTACTTAGGCTAATTGGTTTTCTTCATTCCCTACCTTTCGGCACCAGCCTATGGTTTGGAATAAGACTATCCAATAAGCGTAATAGGTGTACTCTCCTAAACCAAGGAGCCCTCGCAACCTGAGAGAAGGTGATAATAAAAGACAACTGAATAAACCAATTCTATTTCTCCTGAACCTGGATCCATCCTCGAAGAAGTCCCTTCGAGTTCGTATATAACCATACGATGGATCTATCCAATGGAAGTGGATATCCGTAGTAATACGGGTGTTCTGAGAAATTCAAAGGGTAAAAGAAGGAGTGGCAATGACTTATGCAACTCAGACAATCCAAAAGCCAGTATTTTAAGAAGGTTCGGTCAACTTGGTCACTGAGTCATAGTCTAGGGTCGGTCAAAGGTCGCTGCCAAAGAGAGAGAGAAAAGAAACACTCTGCGTGCACTCTATCCTAGATCAGAATGGTCATCACTTTATCTAATCCGGAAACCTCCCACTGTCCCGTCAAATTCTCCTCCAAACCTAAAGAAGAATCAATCGGAATCACCCGAAGAGTAAACCAACTCATCAGTGGGAATCGGGATCCAACTCTCATCGCATGATAACGTGACGGAATCCACTCGCGTTATCACACTCCAGAAGGTATGCGCATGCCTGGCAAGTTTCAGTTTCTTTAGAAACTCCCGATATGATTTATGCCCTATGCTCTTATGACCTTGGCGTATGTCAACAAATCATAAGTCACATGTCAAGTTCTGCCCGTCATTATCTTGTTAATTTGAACCCACCCGTACATACCCTTGACGTATGCCAACAAGGTAATACGACTGTCCCAAACCAACTCATCTATCTATGCAACAAATGAATACCCAGCAGCTACCAAACACTATGCCTTGACGTATGCCAACAAACATAGCTTGAATACTACTGACCATCCATAAGAAACGACGGAGGGCTACGGCTGGTTTTTGGCGAAAAACCTTTAACGTAGTGAACTTGATATCGCTGAAGGAACCTGATATCTTTTTAAAATATAGTGGCGAAAACCTTTTGCTAAAGAGGTCATTCCCGGTAAAGGGATCTCGGCTCTTTCCTCGTGGAATGAGGCGCAGGATATTCCACTGAATACCGCTATGCAAAGCAACTTGTAATCGACTATAGTGAAGTTATTACTTTGACGCAAACTTCTGCCCAAGGGGTCAGTTCCGGTGAAGGGATATCGGCCCTTGCCCCGTCGAATGAGGTGCAGGATATTCCACTGAATACCGCTATGCATAACAAAAGGAAACGTCTTTGTAACAACACTTTTTAAATTTGTTCCAACAACTGCAAACAGGTTTGTTTTACTTTGCATTGATCAGAATCAACACAGTCCCATCATTTAATCACACCAGAAAAGAACGAAAATAAAATGTACGTATATGCCATCCGCATTCGTCACTGGGTACCGTCATCACTCGTTAGGTTACTTAACTAACGACAGAGCGGGGACTGGACTAGCGCGGGTGTAAAACATATACAACATCTAATAGTATATAAACCAATATACAATAATCGCTCCAGGCGTGATAATATGCAACATTACAGAAAAGTAATAGGCATCACAGAACAATACAGATAATCTGGGATCCCCGAGTTTCACAGAGCCGCTGCTGAAACTCGACGTTCCCCTGTCGTGTGGATAGCCTGTGCAATGAAACCTAGACCCCTACGGGTGCGGCAAGTTACCCGCCAAAACCTGAAGCGAGGCAGCCCCCTACAGCATAGTGAATGGACCACCCAGCACTCCACGGAATCCGGTAATCTTGGGCACCCCTCCTTGGGTCAACCTGTACCCCCTACGAGTGCGGCGAATAGTCTGCCAATTCTAGAGTGGGGCCCCTCTGCCTTTCAAAACCATGGGATGCGGACCCGTTGCCCCTCCAGAACCCGGCTATCTGTGCACTCCGTCGCGGGGCAAAACCTAGTACAGTAATGAAAAATAGTACAACAGGTACATCGACCGCAACCTGGTCGTGCCCCAAAAGAATATTATACAATAGGCAGTGACGGCAGTCCACATGTTGGACGCTCGCCCCGCAATATCAAATGTACAAATAAACACAAACTGTACTACCATTGCACACTGCTATCCACCACGACAAATCCGCAACATCACAGCACAACACAGAACATCAACGCGAATGTCACGTTCGCAAACCCGTCTAAAAGAACTATAGCAATCAGACGCGGTTTACCGATCAAATGACATTCCCGGTCGGAGATATAATGTAAGCACTGTAAACTAACATGTTTAAATTTCGATCGACCAAATATCAAGAAGTGGGCCCCACGACTTACTGGTGAACAGTAACAAAACCTGGGCCCAAAAGATATATACCAAAAACCCCAAAATCCAACAGAGAACCCACTGTACAAATTTGGGAGCATGAGCTCACCAAGTGGCCGCGGATGCGCGGCCAAACCATGGGTTTGGCCGCGTTTCCGCGGCGGTTTGGTGGAGTCACGTGCCCAAATTTTGTCGTGGTTCTTAGAAAAGCCTGCACAGATTTTTCAGACATGCAGAAAAATTTTAGGAAGCCATTTAAAATCAACAGAAACTGTCAAGCTAGAAATTGCAGTTTTTAGTATTCCGGTTCGATCGATGTTTTAAACGCGTTAGCACAAGTTAGTATAGCAAAATGGTTAGTCTCTGATACCACTGTAAGTCTACGTTAGCGCCCCGGCCGTCTACAGACGCCAAATGCGGAACAAAAACTTTTAAACTGGCGCTATCGTATACTTTAACCCGGATCTGCCATTATTGCTAAACTAACAAACTGTAAAGAGTGTAGAAAGGTTATACCGAATGATCCGAGTCCTTCATTCTTCAACCATCATCCCACGTTCTGTTGCGGCTGCTCCGATCTCATCGATCTCCGATCTGCTCGTCCAAGTGGCGCCACATCTCTGATTCTTTAAACGGGCTCCCGCCTCTGACTTTAGGCAACTCGATCGTCAAGTTTGCTAAAAGAGACGACCAAGAATGATGTAGAGAATGAGTAGATGACTTTGTCTCACTTCGTCCAAGTCCGTGGACGATCGGTTAATGAAGTTGCCATTTTAATCGGGATGGAACGAAACGAGATATGAAATTTCCATACACCCAAAACCATATTCTTTTCTCTCTAAAATGAAATCATTCTCACTCTCTCTCTTAAAGAATGGCCGGCCACTATAAGTAGAAGAGGGAGGTGATGGTAGGAGCAATCAAGGGGGGGTGACAATAAACAAGAAGCTTATCTTGATCATTAAAGAAAAGCATGACTCATTTAGAAACAATGAATCAAAACAACCTTAGTCATCAAGCATTAATGGCACCATTAATGCACTAATGACTCACCATGTCAAGTCACTCTCTCTAGAATCTTCTAGAAGAATCCACACTCATCTCAAGAAAAGATAAACCCGTTTTTAACCATATGTTAAAAGACGGCTGATAGAAAACTGAAAACTGGCAACTTCCAAAAGTGATCCTGAAACGAATTTCAGGACAACCCCGAAACTGTATAAATACACCCGCATTTGTATTACGACCGAATACAAATGCAACTGAGACAAAGATATTATATCTACTCAATACAATACTCGGATCCAGCTTAAACCAAAGCCGACGAGTATCACCTGTCCGAAAATCGACACGTGCGTAAACGCACGTGCATTTTCCGAACGCTGCCATAAAACCATACGGCCTCTGCAACGTTTCGCCCGAACTTGGGAAACTGTCTGTGGGGGACTCTAATGACTCGTCAGTACCCTGGCAGTGGGTTTAACCACAAACCGTCAGCGGCACTAGCAATGCGTAACGGCTGCCCATGGACTGACCTCAAGGGAGGCCGATGAGTGAACTCATCCGGAAACCCTACTGAGCCTAACAGTGACAATGTATATACAGTCCGGTCCGTTCGTCTATGAGTGTCGCATATCTGCCTAGGGGGCTAGTAACGTCAGACCCCCAAGAGCAGTATAAGTCGTGTCGGAGTGAAGCCCAATAACACCCTGAGATACTACCGGAGTACCTACCAGTAAATCTCCTGCCACGGCCGTGGGCTTTATGTAATGGCTCTCCTAGACACAGCACGATCTCGCCCCCAATACCGGGAGAGACGAATCCCCTGCCGATCCGCTCACGTGCCTCCATATGGCTCGGGACTGTACCCAAAAACTACCTGTTTGCACGACTCCTTTGAGCCGTGGTAGGGTAGAAATCAAAGCACAGTGGGAACTCACACGAGACAAATGACGACCTCAGGTCGATGAACTAACCTGTACACATGTCACCAGGGAACTGCTATCTGACGATAGATATAGTACTAACTAGCAGATTCCCGGCGAGTCCTGTCCGGTGTACTCATAACCCAATGAGCACCTGTATACATCTTAGGTGATCCAACTAACACCAGTGGCTTGTGAGACCGGCCACCGCCCCTCGTCGGGGTCTCGACTGTACACACTAGTCTACTCCGGAGTATCGATGTCCTGTCTCGAAACTCCCACGACTAGGGACCACAATTAAGGATATGCGTATAAACCACCTTACTCTCACGTATATGATCACCATCATACTGTTGGTGGTAAAGCAAGATCCTAAGGGCTCTATCAAAGTCTAACATGTAATCAGTCACCTGAACATGTACACGACTGATAAAGGCAAACCAGATAGCATACTATCATCTCGAGTAAGACTGTCATACCGGTATAGGTCCTCCGCAATCATTGCAATCACGTACCTGCGATCCAATAATTGACTATGAGGGCATTATCTCCAACAGGTTGGGCATGAGTATTTGGGCCCTCATCGCGAGTCTTCGTAGTTGGACGGGGCTTCAACATCCCTTCGATAATTTGAGGTTCAAACGGGTCCTTCCATTCGATCGCAGGGCACGCATGAAGGTCCCTTAGCATTCTTTTGGTTTTAGTTGACATCACGACCTCCCATGGAGCTTCTTCAATAAAGGAACAGGTTGCCCCCGGTGTATCTGCTTTCCTAGGAGTATGCGGTTGTGGTGGGTTCACCTTCCACTTTTCGGACAGTACAAACTTCCCCTGGAGGTATTGATCCTCGATCCATCCCTTAAAGACAAAGCAATCTTCAATCGGATGACTTACCGTTTGATGGTAAGGGCAATAGTTAGGGTTATTCACCTCAGTGGGTTGCGGCGGTCGCCTTGGATTTGGTAGGTTTATAAGTCTGTTGCATACTGCCAGCTCGAATAACTGTTTCGTCTTGTCTCGTGGGAATGAGTAGGGACGCTTCATCTTCTCATTATAATACCGGCGTCTCTCTTCCAATTGATCTGCTGGTTTCAGGGCGTTAGGTTGCTGTTGGGCATTCGCGACGAAGGTTGCCCTTCCTTTACCCTTGTCATTCCGAGGTTCCGACTTCGGGGGAGATGGTCTATGACCCATCTGGTCCATCTGAGCCAACTTGTTGATTAGAGCCTGGAATGTGGTTGGCTTAAAGAACATCATAAACTGGGAGATAGTTGCGTGAGGGTCTAGGGTTCCCATGAACATGCCCACTGCGGGTGCTTCCTCAATGCGTTGTTCGCATCTCGACCACAAATTCCGCCAGCATATAGCATACTGGACCCAGGTTTCGCCTGGTTTTACCCTGGCGTTAATCAGTGCTGTTATTGGAGTGCGTTCGCTGGCGCTTGCGAATCGCTGAGTGAATAGCAGCTCCATTTCAGCGAACGTCTTGATAGAATCGTTCGGGAGTTCTGAATACCATTCGAACGCTGTTTCTGATAAGCTGCCCACGAACTGGCGAAGCAACAGTTTATCATCACCGCCGGTGTTACCGCAAAGGGCCCGGAACTGGGCAACATGTTGATGGGGATTGCCGGTCCCCTTATACACATGGAATTTTGGTATTGTATAACCCGGCGGGTATTTGATTTGGTCGTACCAGCTTGGATACGGCCGGCCCGTCTTTACGATTTGACCAGCTGCCTCAGTCGCATGATGAACCCGGATTTGCTGGGCTATATAGTCGACCAAATCAGCCTTAGAGATTGTCTCCTCTTTGGCCGTTGAGAGGGCCGGTGGTGGATTTGACGTTTCTCCTCGGTCGTCTTCAAGAACGATTGGGGGATCCTCGGCGGGTGGGTCCTGCTGGATCATCATTCCTATCATATCTTGGAAGAGAAGGCCCATACGCTGTATGTCGGCTGCTTGTTCAGCAGCCTCTTTGTCCTTCTTCTCCAGTATCCGGCGGAGGAATTCAGCGTCGGTTTCTTCCTCCTGGCGTGCGTCTGAAGACGTTTCTGGGTTTTCTTTTGGCCCGGTAAGTGCGGCCATAGCATTCATCATTTCCTGGAGCTTTTGCTGTTGCTCCTGAGCTTTGGTCACCGACCGTGTAAGCGGTCTATGACCTGTGGATGCACGGCTGTCTTTTTTTCCTGACGCCATGTATACGGTGTGGACCATCATGCCCCCAGACTTAGGGCGTTTGGGCTCAGTGCTTTTAGCTGTCGTTGCAGGCTGGGGGATCTTCTCTGGCTTCCTTCTTTTATGAGCAGTGGAGGTGGAGGGGGCCGTTGAGGTGGGCGTCCCGACAGCCTTTCGTGGTTTAGCCCGGTGACCGGCTTCCGGTTGGATTTTCAGCTTCTTGTGCTGGCGGGAGAAGTTTGGATCGATCATCGAGTCTCGGGCCTGCCGCCAAACCTTATAGATTTTGGAAGACAGCCGTTGAGGGGATCGGGGCTGTTCTGATTTTATTTCCACAACCTTTTTTAGTGGGGGAGGAGACCTCTTTAGCACTGCAGTAGGAGAATTCCTTCGCACCTTATTTAGCATCTCGAAGCTGTTCCCAGTTGGAACAGCAACATTAACTTCTGCCATCGGGGCTGATGGAGTTAGCCCGGAGGGGGAGTTTCCCCCAGCCTTCCTTACTCGGCGCCAGTGGCGACGTCGAGCATGTCGAGCGGACGGCGTTGGTTCAGCGGTGAGAATAGCTTCGTCTTGTCCCCTATGTAGGTGGGGGGTCGTTGCTGGTGTTAGCCTGTCAAAGACCGACATCCTTTGGATAGCAGGAGCGGGAGCTGAAGCCGTCAATCTTGTAAAGACCGACTTTTTGGCCGGAGAAGCCTCCTTGGCGATTCCGGGAGCAGGAGCGGCCACTTTCTTAGAAGCAGCCTTCTCTGAGATTGTAGGCCCCATGATGAGTCCACAGGATTTCTGGCCCAATCTAGAGAAGACCGAGGCGCTGATGTTGGGCGACTCGTTGAGAGGAGCCGCGGCAGGGGTAAGACGATCAAAGACCGACTTCTTGAGAGCTTCCTTTGTCAGCACCGGCGCCGCGAAGCTTGTTGGTGGGAGTATAGTCCCAAAGAACAATCTGGTAGTGGCCTGAGTCACCTGGTCCACCGGCATTGTGAATAACGAAGCAGCTTGGGGTCCGTAGGATATACCTCCTGGCGAGGCAAAGCGTTGGTCGCAATTGCAGTCTGAGCAGTTGGAGGATTTCACAGAAGTTGAAGCCATCGATCCTTTGCTTTCTGCAATAAGCAAGACGCCAATTCTTAGTATCTTGAAACCCAAGGGCAACCATTAGCGAACCGCGATTGGTTCGCGAATCACGACACACGAAGTGTGGAGTGGAAAGAGGAAAAGGTCCCACCAGGCGTGCCAGAATCTGTTCCCCTCCGAAGGACGGCGCGACATGACGTCTTGCCTGAAATTCGGGGCAAATGCTAATTGGTGCTATCCGTCCACCTCTCCGAAGATGCCAAGTTGATTTATGGCACCATGTATCGAAGGTTTAAACGGATGCGGCCGATGTAGCAGACTTCGTCAGATTCCCCCTCGTTTGAGGGGTTTTTGATTGTGGGGACGCTCTTCCCTGCAGGCGCAAGCCCCTGCAGTTAATTATGCTACCGCATCGCGGTAACAACTTTCTCCTTCTCCAGATGGTCACTTCGTGTCGTGTGTGTTTATTTTATGTTTTGTTGTCCGTGGATTGTTTACGGAGACCGAGTTATGTCGTCGCCCGTAGGGCGTGGACTAGTCCAAATCCGTGTTATCTTAGATTTGGGTTTGGGGGTTTGGTTTGAGGATACGTTAGCCATCTATGAGGCTAAGATCAACTTAAACGGGATCGTTTAGATCCGAAAAAAGAGCATTTGGGCTCCATTGTTCCAGTTTAGGGACATAGTGGTCCATCGTATGTATGGCCGTCGGGACCCGTCACCTCTCTGACGACGTTGAAGGATTACAACGACAGATGTCAGAGGAGTTCAGAGATGTGCCCTCGAACCAGAGTTAATTGGGGGAGATTCATAGTCCAGTCTGTTTGAAGGTTTAAGGATATGTTAGCCATCTTTGAGGCTAAGATCAACTTAAACGGGATCGTTTAGATCCGGCAAAAGAGCATGCGTGGCTCTATTGTTCCAGTTTAGGGACATGGTGGTCCATTGCTAGTTTAAAGACATTGCGGTCCATGGGTAGTTTAAGGACTTTGCGGTCCATGGTTAGTTTAAGGACATTGCGGTCCATTGTTAGTTTTAAGACATTTCGTTCAAGGTTAAGGACGTCGTAGTCCGTGGGTTTAAGGACCCCACAGTCCATTGTTAGTTTTAAGACATCTCGGTCAAGGTTAAGGACGTCGTAGTCCATGGGTTTAAGGACCCCACAGTCCGTTGTTAGTTTTAAGACATCTCGGTCAAGGTTAAGGACGTCGTAGTCCATGGGTTTAAGGACCCCACAGTCCGTATCAATGCGTGGTCATCGGGACCCGTCATCTCTTTGAAGACGTTGAGGGATTACAACGCCGAGTATCAAAGGAGTGAAGAGATATACCCTGGAACCAGAGTGGATTAAATAGTCTTTGGCCCAATTTGGGATCAAGACCAATTAATTATGTTATGAGCCCATTAGCCCAGTTAACTACGAATTGAGGACTTATGGCCATCTTGGGCTAAGTCCAATCAGGTCTGGAATATTGGCTTCCTGTTGGTCCCTTGAAGGAGAGGCTTTGCCTCTGACCAATGCCTAGTGTTAAACACTAAAGACCAATCAGTGTTGAACATTGGGAATGAGATTGATAAGTTAGTGTTTTAACACTAAAAGATAGTTGGTGTTAAACACCAGCAACAAGGCTTTCAGATTAGTGTTGAACACTAAAACAGACCAGTGTTAAACACTTGCAACAGAAGTCCCAAACTAGTGTTGAATACTAAGGTAATCAGTGTTAAACACTGCAAATATAGTTCTTTGCTTAGTGTTGAACACTAAGGCCAAACAATGTTTTATCACTGAATTCAGGGGTTCCATTTTAGTGTTAAAACACTAAGGCAAGAGGGGTCACGTGGCAACACGTGAGAGCGCCCTCCCTTCATTTGTTCTTCTGAGAGTATTGCATCTTTTAGAGCATCACGTGTCATCACGTGACGGGTGTTCAAACGCTTGTGTGTTAAAGCTTCTGTCAAGGGTCACGTGGGTCACGTGAGGCACTGCCTAAAAGGGACTTTCTGTAGATCTTTTGGGGGGTCACGTGGTGACACCTGAGGCACTGCCTCAAAGGGGCTTTCTGTAGATCTTTTGGGGGGGTCACGTGGTGACACGTGAGGCACTGCCTCAAAGGGGCTTTCTGTAGATCTTTTGGGGGGGTCACGTGGTGACACGTAACCCTGCCTCTATGTATGTTGTTTATAAGATCTGTTAATCTTTCTCAGAAATTAAATTCCTCGTAGGGTTGAACCCTGACAATAATTTCAGAGGAATTAAATTCCTACTTCCTTTTGACGATTTATACTCTGAATTTTCTGTAGGAATTAAATTCCTCATATATATGAAGAACTGAATAGGGTTAAACCCTAATAAAGCTTTAAGGAATTAAACTCCCACTCTCTGTTAAAGAATTATGATTAAGGGAATTAAATTCCCGTTGTTTCAACAGAACTAAGTTCTTAATTAAGGTTAAACCCTGTTTTCTTTTTGTTCTGAAGGAATTAAATTCCCACTCTCTGTTAAAGAATTATGATTAAGGGAATTAAATTCCCGTTGTTTCAACAGAACTAAGTTCTTAATTAGGGTTAAACCCTGTTTTCTTTTTGTTCTGAAGGAATTAAATTCCATAACACAGGGTCAAGCCCTAATTTTATTT
Organism: Agapanthus africanus; assembly: GCA_030015575.1. Taxonomy (NCBI): domain Eukaryota; kingdom Viridiplantae; phylum Streptophyta; class Magnoliopsida; order Asparagales; family Amaryllidaceae; genus Agapanthus; species Agapanthus africanus. The sequence goes on along the minus strand of JASDDO010000012.1, from coordinate 494,456,853 downwards.
TAAAGGAATTAAATTCTTATAGTTCTGTGAGAATTAAATTCTCGTGTTTCCATTCCCTCTCTATGTTTTGGATCTGCATGGCAGGATCTCAACCCATTGAGAATTAAATTCTCAACTTCAAGGGGAGATGTGCACTTTACAGATCCTCTATCAAAGAGAGAAGAAATATGTCATTCTGTTTTATATCAGAGTTAAACTCTGTTGAGAATTGAATTCTCTTCTCTTTCTTTTTTTTTAAAAGCCTTCCCTTTCTTACCTAGGGTTTTCTTTTGCAGAAGATCCAAATTCCTCAAAGTATCCAGGATCTCTCCCTTTTCTTCCCTCTGCGTATATATCCTCCCTCTCTCTTTTTTTTTGTGAGTCTCTTGGCTCCTATTTATAGGAGAAGCAGCCGAGTCAATTAGTTTTTGATGAATCTTCCATTGAGAGATTTGATTTGCATCCATCATTCGTTTTGGACCTTTGGATTATTAGGTGAATTTTATTCACCATTGGATTTTAAATCCAGAGATTCTCCTTTGTTATTTCGGTTAAATTTTAAGGGGAAATCTTTCCAAGTTCGAGATTTTCCCATAGATAGATGATATTTAATCACCTTTAAATCTTTAATTCAATCGGTTCTTTTGGAAAGATTTGAGAAGTCTTTTCTCAGAATTTAATTCTGTTAACAAATAGGCTTTGAAGTCGGTCACGTGTGGCCACGTGACCCTTGGTCACGTATGGGCACGTGACCCCCTTGGAACGAGCCTTCCTCTTTCTTTTTTGCGCTCTGTCTTCTGGTTGCTGCTTGACCGTCACGTGCCACCACGTGACCCCTGGTCACGTGGGAGCACGTGACCCTCGGCTGGACTTTTTTTTTCTTGATTTAAACGGAGAACAAGTCCGCTGCTTTGAGTTTCACGTGCCAACATGTGACCCTGGTCACGTGGGAGCACGTGACCTCTTCTGAAGCATTTTCCTTGATTTGATCAGGGAACCGGTTTGCCTTTGAAGCCGCTCTTAATTGTCACGTGCCAACACGTGACCCTGGTCGCGTGGGAGCACGTGACCTTTTCTGAAGCCCTTTTCTTTGATGTAGTCGGGAAGCTGAATCTACCTTGCCGATGCTTTTATATGTCACGTGCCAACACGTGACTGCTGGTCACGTGTAAGCACGCGACCCTTTTCTGAAGCCTTTTTCATAAGATTTTCTGATTTTAAATCAGGAAACAGAGTCCTCACGACTCCTAAGGAGAAAATACACCTACGAGATCCTCATGACTCGTAGGGAGAAATACCTTTATGAGATCCTTACGGCTCATAAAGTCAAAAAGCCTTAGTCAGCGGGATCCTAACCCTGTCTACTAAGCCATCTTTGTTCAAATCGACAAAGGCAAATAATGATTCGCTTCTGGCAATATTCCAGTCGCAGCGATGCTGATGCCTGAACGAGAGTAAATTCCAAGCCCTTTCATGGCAAATGATGTGCCTCGCCAGGAGCAACAAAAATCAGCGAGCAAAAAATGCATATGAAATAGCCGAAATGATGGGGCGGCTCGTAATAAAAATCAGCGAGCAAAATATGTGCATATAAAAACAGCCGAAATGTATGGGCAACTCGCAATAAAAAGCAGCGAGTAAAAAGAAAAACAGCCGAAATGATTGGGCAATCGCGACTTTCACGATATAAAAAGCTGAAATGATAAAGCATCGCGGAAACAAAGAAAAAAAATGAAACTTCTGCCCTGCAGGTGAGTCCACGTCGACCCTTGTATACAATCCATGGGCACAAACGAAAAGGGAACCACATTTTCCCATTAGGCTCCATCAGAAGGAGAGCCAGGTCTCGTCGGCAGCATCTACAGTCTTGAGATCCAAAACGGCGTTTCTTCTCACTCCAGATAGATGCAGATGCGACGTCAACGTCAGAGCCATGGCAAAGTCCCTAGTTCCAAATCTTGACGGTTCACAGACAGCCCAGAGATCAACAGCGGTGTTCCTTCTCAACTCCAGCAGGATGCAGATGCAACGTCGACAACCGATCCCAGGGTCAAAACAACGGAGCCATGACAAAGTCCCTAGTTCCAAATCTCGACGGTTCACCGACAACCTAGAGACTGCTTCGGAGTCATAGCAAAGTCCCTAGTTCCAAATCTCGACGGTTCAAAAATATTCTAGAGATCAACAACGGCGTTCCTCCTCACTCCAGCAGGATGCAGATGCAACGTCAACAACCGACCCCAGGGTCAAAACAACGGAGCCATGGCAAAGTCCCTAGTTCCGAGCCTCGACGGTTCACAGACAACCCAGAGACGACCTCGACATTCATCGCAATATAGCAGACACAATGTCAACAAATGAAGCAAAGGAAGATCCCCAGCTTCAGGGTCTTGACGGCAACTCAAATAAAACCTGAAAGACTATCGGAGATCATCCCACACCAACGCGGAGTGGCCATGACTCATCGAGGCTCCCAAACTGAGCCTAACCTCAAGTAAAAAGCGGCATGGAAAATCCCTAACGCTTGCTCTTCCGACGGTAATATGACCTGAGAGATTACTTGAAGACGTCTTATTCAGCCCCTGAATGGATCAGAGACACGACAGTCATGGGGCTACTCGACCAGCAAGATTGCGTATCGGGGAATGCATCAGCCAACGCGACTGTAAGACGGATCAAAAACCTAGTACCACAGACCCTAATGGACCTCTGTCGTAAAGAGCAGAGGTTAACTGTGATGTTAGGACATTCTTACGAGAACTTCTCGATTTGTCTCGACTCGTAGGGAAAACAATGTTCTTGCGAGAACTTCTCGACTCGTCTCGACTCTTAGGGAAAAACATCTTCATGAAACCTTCATGAAGGTGAAAAGCCTTAGGCAACGGGGATATCAACCTGTTTCCTGAGTACTGTGGCTCTGCAAGTAGATCCAAGATGGACTATTGTATACTATCCACGGGCCACATTCTCCAAAGTCGAATACTGACAAGGAAAAAAAACACTTCCGGGTCCTCTCGACTCGTAAGAGGGAAAATTCTCTTGTGAGATCCTTACGACTCTTAAGAGAAAACGCACTTAGGAGTCCTCATGACTTCTAAGGAGAAAATACACCTACGGGATCCTCTCGACTCGTAGGGAGAAAATTCTTTATGAGACCCTCACGGCTCATAAAGTTGAAAAGTCTTAGGCGGCAGATCCAAACCTATTTCCTAAGCTATCACTGCCCTGCAAGGAGGTCAAGATGGATTATCTACAGGCCACGTTTGCCAAAGTTACCTACCACTGAAATGAAGAAGCTACTTATGGGTCCTCACGATTCATAAGGAAAGAATACCCGAGTGAGATCCTTACGATTCACGGAGGCGATGAACACTTAGAGATCCTCACGATTTCTAGGTAGAATGTGCTCTTCCGACGGTAATAGGACCTCGGAGATTATTTGAAGACGTCTTGTCCAGCCCCGAAAGGATCAGAGACACGACAGTCGCAGGACTACTCGAACAGCAAGATTGCGTATTAGGGAATGCATCAGCCAATGCGACGGTACGACGGGAAAAAATCCTAAAACCACAGACCCTGACGGACCCCTGTTGTAAAGAGCAGAGGTTAACTGTGAAGTTAGGACCAGTTTGCCTATAAGCCCAAGGGAGGTAAACTAAACAAGCTCCGAAATGAGCTCATAAACTACAAACTCTGAAATGAGTATATAAACTACTTTATGCTAAGCCAAGACAGCAAAAGAAAGAAAACCGTTAGTATGAAGAAAAATATATCTTTTATTCATAAATCAAAATGAATACAAGATACTCTTGTTCATGAACGAATACAAGAGAAAAGAAGGAGGAGGAAAATATACAGCGACAAAAAATGTTTAAGCCGGCGGATGGTACAATAAGCTAGTAAGTTCGTCATTCTTCTGCTGGACCTCGGCTTCAAGCTCCGTTAGCGCAGCAAGACGGGTACTCGCCTGAGTCTGCTAAGTCTGATATGAAGCAAACCGACCCTCAATCACCCTTTCGGTGACTTTATGGGCTTCAACCATTTCGCGTGTAAAGATAACGTCTTTATCAAGAGCCACCACCTCTGTAATAGCCTCTTAAAGCACCCGCCAAATTTCGTATGTGCGGGTAGTCTTGGCGGTAAGCTGAGCCTGAAGTTCCCCCAAAGCGTTTGAAGCTAGCTCCCTCTCCGAAAACTTCCGGTTGAGCCTCTTCTCGCATGACTGTAGATTGGCTGCGCACCATTCAATCCATCCCCGCAGACTCGATTTTACGGTTAAAATGTCGGAAGGAAGGCGGATGCACTCAAGCCCGTGTAGGCAAAACTCCACCCGGCAACAGTACTCAACCCAGACACGCACTAATGCTTCGTCATGATAGGTGGAGAGAACGGACAAGGAAGCGGTGACTTCGACAGCAAATTCTTTGGCCGTGACAGAGGTACCAGCGCGAAGGTCTTCAATGAGAGCAGTAAGGGAGTAAATGCTTTGTTTCGCCATCTTTTCATACGCATGCCGGGCATAGGGGCCTAGTAGCATGGGGATCCGAGATTCTAGCGGGGTTAGGGTTGGCAAAGCTGTCAAGATTTATGAACAGTCAGTGAAATTTACGAACATGGGATAGACAAAACAATGCCCAAGATAAAGCCTTGCTTACCTACAGTCATGCAGGGGGGTTTGAGAGATCCCTAGGCCCATCAAGGATCTCGATTTCGTCATCGACTTCCAGAACTGTGGAGTGCATATTAGCATCATTATAAAAAAATAATAGTAAAACAAAAGGGGTCAAAGAACACCAACCTTACCCAGAAGAAAGGACTATGCTCTACGGGGATATCGCCTGTGGGGCAGCCATATCGAGCAAACGCTGTAAGGTTTTCCTAGGAGATAGATCCATCATGGAAGCCGCTAATTCCCATAATTCTGAAGGAAAGATGGGTTCAGATAACAAAGGGATCGTTAAAACGAAATGTAGAAGTTTACCTTCGATACTTCGCCCTCCTTGAACTGGAGGGATGGCAGCTTCGACAGGCTCCTCCACACCCTCAGGTACATAGCTGGGGATATGTGCCGGTGCGGCAGCTTCCAATTAAGAAACAACAGCCGCCACTTCAGGCTCCAAGGAGAGGACATCGGTCTCGGCAATCCTTTCCACACCCTCCAGGCGCCACTAGAAGGATCCATTGGATCTATGGCCGGCAAGGCCACCTCTGCTGAAAGTGTAGATGCTGAAGGGATGGAGGTCGCCACCGGGAGCTCTAAGACAGGACTAATGGCTCAGCAGTCTCTTCTACACCCTTCGGTATGTCATTAGAGATGTCCATGAGATCTGTGGCCGGTGAAGTCACCTCTGCTAAAGGAATAGACACCGAAGGAACAAAAGGTACCACCGGGAGCTCCACAGCAAGAGTAGCAGCTTTAATAATCTCCTCTACACCTATCGGTGCATCACGGGAGATATTTGTAGAGTCTACAGTTATGGCCCGATCTGGACTCAAATCCTCTTTCGCCACCGAAGTTCCTGCAAAGTTTTCACAAAAATGAGAAGACATAAAAGTAATACAGACTATTCGCTAAAAGAAGGACAAGAGAAGATGAACAACAGTCATCTCAAGGGCTAAAGGTCCTACTTATAGGCACAGGAAGACGATTCAACTTTCAAGAAGATCCAACGATGGAAAATCTGCCACCGCTGCACTCACGTGTGAGCCACGTGAGTGCAACGGTGGGGGGGCATTTGTTTCCCCCAATGAAAGAGCAAAGCTCTGTTCAAAATTTGAAGGGCAGCGCCTTACGTGCCTTGCACGAGGGCACCAGTGCCAAAAGTTAAAAATTTTGAGGCAGCACCTCACATGCCTTGCACGAGGGCACCAGCACTAAGAGTTAAAAACTCTTAGGCGGCACCTCCCGTACCTTGCACGAGGGTGCCAGCGCCAGAACTAAAAACTCTCTGTTGTTGGATATAGTGCCCTCAAAGTCAATTATTGGATCGCAAACACGTGATTGCAATGATTGAGGGAGGGCCTATGCCGGTAGGACAGTCTTACTCAAGATGATAGTATGCAATCTGGTTTATCTTTATCATCGTGTACTGCTTTAGGTGACCTTACAGATCACTATTACACGTTGATAGAGCCCATAGGATTCTTTCTTGACTACCAGCAGTATGATGGCGATCATATACGTGAGTGTTGCGTAGTCTATAAGCACATCCTTATAGTGGTCCCTAGTCATGGGAGTTTCGAGACTGAGCATCGATACTCCATTAGTAGACTAGTGTATACAGTCGAGACCCCGACGAGGGGCGGTGGCTGGTCTCACAAGCCATTGGTGTCAGTTGGTTCACCTAAGATGTATACAAGTGCTCATTGGGTTATGAGTACATCGGACAGGACTCGCCGGGAATATGCTAGTTGGTATTATACCTGACGTCAGATAGAAGTTCCTTGGTGACATGTGTACAGGTTAGTCTATCAACCTGAGATTGTCATTTGTCTCGTGTGAGTTCTCACTATGCTTTGATTACTACCCTACCACGGCTCAAAGGAGTCGTGCAAACAGGTTTTATTTGGGTACAGTCCCGATCCACATGGAGGCAGTGAGCGGATCGGCAGGGGTTTCGTCTCTCCCGGTATTGGGGGTGAGATCGCGCTGTGTCTAGGAGAGCCATTACACGAAATCCTTGGCCAAGGCAGAAGATTTACTGGTAGGATTCCAGTAGTATCTCATGGTGTTCTGGGCTATACTCCGACACGACTTGTACCGCTTTTGGGGGTCTGACTTTTACCAACCTCCTAGGCCCGACATGCGATACTCATAGAAGAACGGACTGGACTGTACGGATATTATCACTGACAGGCTCAGTAGGGTGTCAGGATGAGTTCGCTCATCGATCTCCCTTTAGGTCAATACCTGGTAGCCCGTTACGTACAGCTAGTACCACTGACGTGCTAGTGGTTAAATCCGCATCCAAAATATTGACGAGTCTTTATAGTCCCCCACAGACAGTTTCTCAAGTTTCGGGCGAAACGTTGTAGAGGCCGTATGGTATTATGGCAGGGTTCAATCATATACGTGCAGTCGTGCACGGATCATGATCGGACGGATCATACTAGTGGGCTTTGGTTTAAGCCGGATCCTAGTATTAGATTTGTTGGATTACTTTAGTCTCATTGCATTTGCATTCAGTCGGAATGCGGATGCAGGTATGTATATACAGGTGAGGGGTATCCTTGTGATCCGTCACGAGTTTACTTTAGTAGATGCCATTCTCTTTTTATTGTTGCAAACATTTGGATTAATGTTTACAAATGGAAATAATGAGCTCAAAGTCATGATTAGGAGCATTAATTGTGACACATGCAGAAGTGATGACTCATGGTCTCTTTATTTGTGCATATGTCACATTATTGTTTGATTTATGTGTTGAAATGATAAGAGGAGAAAGGGAGGGCAGCCAAAGGGAAGGGGTTAGCTCTTGTATTATTATTCTTGCTCTCATTTTATCATTGCAACACAAAAGAAAAAGAAAGCTCTTCTTCTTCCTCTTTCTTCTTGAGCTCACTATCTCCACCAATGGCATCATCTCCAACCTCCATCCATACACTCTCATGTGTTGAGAATCAATGGATGCTTGAGACAAATTTATCACACACATTCTCTACTTCATCTTGGACATGTCGGCTAGCAAACTTCATGTTCGAGTTACTTCGGATGAAGCGGGAGCCCGTAAAAAGACTCTTTGATGTGGTGCCCTTCCGACGAGGAGACCGGAGATCGGAGATACCGCGAGGAGCTTGGGATGGTGGCCAAAGACCGAAGGACACGGATCGATCGGTATAGCCACTCTCACTTCTTAGTAGTTAACTAGTTTAGTGTTAATGGTTCGATCCGGGTCAAAGACTACGATAGCACCGGTTTCCTAAAAAGTTTTTGTTTCCGCATTTGGCCTCGAATCGACGGCCGGGGTGCTATCGTAGACTTACATCTGTTAGACAAGGCCGTTGGATCAAAGATCCAACGGAGGTGATAAATCATCAAAATGCAGAATTAAATTCTGCCGAGAAAATATTCCTTAAATCTTTCTAAACAAGAAAAATTACTCTCTGTAAAACAGAACACCGTTGGATTGAAAATCTAATGGTGATTAAAAATCACATATTTGCAGAATAAATTCTGTATGGGAAAATATTTCCCTAATCTGGTTAAAAACAAGAAAGATATCTTCTGTAAAATAGAAGTCCTTGGATCAAAGATCTAACGGTGGATAAAATCCCCAAATCAATTAAAGATCTCTCAGTGAGAGATTTCTTTAACTAAATCAACAAACTTGCCTCTACTATATAAAGGATCTAAGACTTCAAGTCTTGTACAGAGGAACCCCCCCCCATAAACTCCAAAAAAGGAGAGAGCAAGCAAGAAGAAAGCTTTAAGAGGGAAGAAAGAAGAATACCTCTCTTCGAGGTAAATAAAAATAATATAGATCAGAGCATCTCATCTGCATATCCAAGGGTTTAACCCTTATAAAAGAACTTAGTTCTTTCTCTGGATCTGAGATCCATGAGACAAGTCTCCCACAAATGAGAATTTAATTCTCATAGGGATGAACTTGTTCTTGGGGATCAAAGATCCAGAAAAGAACAGAGAATTGAACTCTTCAGAACAGAATATATGAAGAAAACCTAGCGTCCAAGCGCCTCACATATCCTTCATGCGGACGCTGCTCACTAAAAAGTGGCGCTCAGCGCCAAGCGCCTCACGTGTCCCTCACGTGGGTGCTGCTTAATAAAGAGTGCTTAGCACTCAATGTTTGGCGCTCAGTGCCAAGAGCCTCACGTATCCCTCACATGGGCGCTATTCAACATAAAAGCGCTTGGTACTCATCAGCCAGCACCCAGCGCTTAGCACCTAGCGCCTCACGTGCTCCGCACGTAGACGCCATAAAGAGTGTTTAACAGTCCATAAAAAAACAAAAAAAGGGGGGAAAGTAAAGTAATGTGTGAGCATCAGAACCTATATATTTTTATTTTCTGTACTAGGATTACCCCGCGGTGGGGTGCACGGATAGCCGGGTTCTAGAGGGCAACGGACTCGCATCTCATGGCTTTGAGACGGAGGGGGATTTACTCTAGAATTGGCGGGCTATTCGCCGCACTTGTAGAGGGTATAGGTTGACCCAAGGAGGGGTGCTCAAGTTACCGGATTCCGTGAAGTGCTGGGTGGTCCATTCACTTTGCTGAAGGGGGCTGCCTCTCTTCTGGTTTTGGCGGGTAACTTGCCGCACCCGTAGGGGTCTAGGATTTTATTGCACAGGCTATCCACATGACCAGGGGAACGTCGGGTTTCACTTGCGGCTCAAAGGAAACCCGAGGATCCCAGATTATCTGTATTGTTCTGTAATGCTTATTACTTTCTGTGATGTTGCATTTATCATGCCTGGAGCGATTATTATATATTGCTATATATATACTAGTATATGTTGTATATGTTTTACACCCGCGCTAGTCCAGTCCCCGCTTTGTCGTTAGTTAAGTAACCTAACGGGTGATGATGGGACCCAGTGGCGAATGCGGATGGCATATACGTACATCATATTTTCATTCCTTTGTGGTGTGATTAATTGATGGGACTGTGTTGATTCAGATCAATGCAATCTAAAAAAACCTGTTCGATGTTGTTGGAACATTTTTCAAAAAGCTGTTATTGCAAGGACGTTCTCATTTGCTTTGCACGGTGGTATTCGGTTATGAATATCCAGCACCTCAGTCGACGAGGCAAGGGCCGAGATCCCTTCACCGGGAGTGACCCCTTGGGCAGAAGTTTGCGTCAGGGTAATAACTTCACTATAGTCGATTACTTTTTGTTTTGCATCGTGGTATTCAGTTGGAATATCCTGCACCTCATTCTACGGGGAAAGAGCCGAGATCCCTTCACCGGGAGTGACCTTTTTAGCAATGGTTTTCGCCACTATATTTATAAAAAGCTATCCGGTTCCTTCAACGATATCAAGTTCATTACGTTAAAGGTTTTTCGCCAAAAACTATTCGTAGCCCTCTTTCATTTCAGAAGGGTAGCACTTAGTATTCATGCTATGTTTGTTGGCCAAAGTCAAGGCATAGTGTATGGTAGCTATTTGTTACCTTTCTGTTTCATAGATAGATGCATTGGTTTAGAACAGTCGTACCACTTTGTTGGCCAAAGTCAAGGGTGTGTGCGGGTGGGTCTAAATCAATCAGGACAATGACGGGTAGAACTTGACTTGCGGGTTATGATTTGTTGGCCAAAATCAAGGTCATAAACCGCTTGGGGTAAAAATCACACCGGGAGTTTCTGAAAAAACTAAAACTTGCCAGGAATGAGCATACCTTCTGGAGTGTGATAACGTGAGTGGATTCCATCATGTTATCAAGCGATGATAGTTGGATCCCATTTCCTACTGATGAGTTAGTTTACTCCTCGGGTGATCCTGACTAATTCTTCTTTCAGGTTTGGAGGAAAATTTAAGGATACAGTGGAAGGTTTCCTGATTAGATAAATTGATAACCATTCTGATCTTGGTTAAAGTGCACGCTGAGTGTTTCTTTTCTCTCTCTCTTTGGCAGCGACCATGGCCCGACCCTAGACTATGACTCAGTGACCAAGTTGACCGAACTTTCTTAAAACACTGACTTTTGGATTGTCTGAGTTGCATACCTCATTACCACTCCTACTTTTACCCTTTTTCTCCAGAACATTTCATATCACTACGAACGTCCACTTCCATTGGATAAAACCATTGTATGGTTATATACGAACTCGAAGGAAGTTGTTCCAGATTCGAGGATGGTTTCCGGTTCTGTAGAAAATGAATAGGACTATTCAGTTGTCTTTTCCTTTTACCTTCTCTCAGGTTGCGAGTGCTCCTTGGATTAGGACGGTACACCTATTACGCTAATTAGATAGTCTTCATCCAAACCATAGCCAGGTGCCGAACGGTAGGGAATGAAGAAAACCGATTAGCCAAAGAGAGGTGTGCAGAAGGTGATAAGTAAAGACAAATAAAAGGATTAGTAAGAGGGCAAAGTAAATTGCGACTGCTATTCACGACCAAACCAAGTATTTCATCGCCACTCCTACTTCATCTTTGTATTTCTCAAGAGCATTCCATATCACTACGAAGATCCACAGTTATTGGATATTCCATCGTATGGTTATATACGAACTCGAAGGAACTTGTTCCAGTTCGGGGATGGATTCTGGTTCAGGAGAAATAGGAATAAGGTTTATTCAGTTGTATTTTATCTTTACCTTCTCTCGCATTGCGAGTACTCCTAGGATTAGGAGAGTACACCTATTACGCTTATTGGATAGTCTTCTTCCAAACCATAGGTTGGTGCCGAATGGTAGGGAAGGAAGAAAACCATTTAGCCTGAGGGGGTGTACAGAAGGTAATGACTAAAGACATATAAAGGGATTTGGAGAGATGGCAAAAAAATATACGGTTACAGTTGTGAATCTAATAATGCAAGAGGCATTACTTGGAATACCCGGATACCCCTTCGAAACATTTACATGTTTCAGTTTCACTATGCGTTGTTAAAAGAAAACTGATTTCCCAATTAGCCCTTACTCCAGGGTATGTATTTACCAGGTATGATTCTCACATCTGTATGGTTTTACAGATGAAGAGTGGGAGTAAGTTATTGGGAATTAGGTGATCATCCTCATTATATCGGGATTCGTTGTAATTGGTGATATTTGAGGAAATTGCCTGGGTGTTTGCCGGACGGCACATATTTGGTTTTGAATATCCGTTGTTATACACCAATTTCAAATTGATTTATCTGTACGTTTATTTTTATAAAGTGAGATATAACTTTTTGAAATTGTGTCCATGACATTTACCTATATCGGTGGATGGTTAGGTAAGGAGCATTAAATAGCGGTGTAATTCTTCTTAACCATAAGTACAGTTTTCAACCTAAGACACACAGGGAATGAGTTATTAGACTCAGGGGACTTATACAGAGTATTGTATGTTGTCCAGTGTCCATTAAGACAGAGGGGTTGGTACTCGTACTATATTTTGTTTACTTGTGACTTCTCTAGTTCTTAGACATGTGTTTCATAGAAAGACAAGATCCAAGTTTTGAGAAGTTATAGGTATATGAATAAAGTAGAGAACCAGGTATTGCAAGTATCAGGATTCTTCAAGGTGATCGAAGATGTAGATACTTGTGTATGGCATTCAGTTGATAGTAATGATTATGAGAATTTGCTTCTCTTTCAGATTACTCATATCTGGATGTATTCCTAAGTTGAGTAATACTGATCGGCCTCTATCCATTTAGTGTACATGCACTGGAGACAACTGTATGATTTGAATCTGGTTCCAATTAAATCAGTGCCTCTGTTTCTATATTGGATATAGAATAGTTCATATCTTAACAATGTTAAGGTACGGGGAGTTGTCCGGCTTATGCTTAAAACCAGACTCTGGATAACTCAAGGCACGTTTCTGTAATGGCTGTTTGTGGGTTGACCCGGGCTATGACGAGTGTTGACTTTCTACCATCTGGAAGATCAATAGTGATATTGTTCTTGACTCGCCACAGTTTTAATAAAAATGATTTTATTTCTTCAGAAAACAGTAGTGGGAGTATGGTAGAACTGGAAGCGATTCCAGAACCATAAACGATTACTAGAAATTTGAAAAGAACCTAAAAATTCAATCAGATTTGACATTCCATTGGCCACTCCGCAGATATGGAGGGTAACCTCAAGCACCCGAGAGGTACTCCGGTATCCTCAAAGACGGTGACAGGGAGGTTCTTGTTTACCCAGACTTGCCATTACTGCTATTCTAGACTATGAGACCCGGCAGAAGAATGAGTATAGCGTCGTTCTAAACTAGCTTTAGAAGTGCACGTGTATATGATTCTGCTAGAGGGTTGTTGTGGTCAGTGGGAGCAGCGAAAGCATAGTGGACAAGTTGCTTGTGTCTATTTATAGACTAAAGCAGATATAGCGGAGATAGACCATCTATTTTTGATGTGACAGTCATGGGTTTTGACTTCATCAGAATAGGGGATGGATCTGTTATGAAGGTAGTAGGGTGTGTTTCCCCCAATCAGAGCAAAGCTCTGTTTGAATTTCAAAAATTCAAAAATTGAAGCAACGCTTCAAATTCCTTGCGCTGTGCGCAACGCGCCACGTGTCAAAAGCTGATACGTCAGCGCAGCGCTCGAGGCAGCGCGCCCAATCAGAGCAAGGCTCTATTTAAAACAAAATTAAAGAAAGCAACGCTGTGCGCTGCGCGACACGTGTCAGCGCAGTGCGCTGCGTGACACGTGTCAAGCGCTGGTGCATCTGCGCCAAACAGATTTAAAATTCCAATAAGATCTTTCTGTTCTTGTTAAAACAAGAAGATTGTCTTCTGTAAAACAGAAGCCCTTGGATCAAAGATCCAACGGTGGGGAGAATTCCCCAAATCACTCAGAGAATGATCTCTTTAACAAATTTAACAAATTAATGGGCACTATATAAAGGCCCCTAGACCCCAATTTCAAAACAACACAACACAGAAAACACAGAGAAACGAGAGAGACTCAAGAAACAAGGAGAGAACTCCTCTAAAGAACTCTGAGAATAATTCAGAAAGAAGAAGAAAAAAAGAGGTAAAAACCTTTATAAAAAGAGAAGAACTTCTTCTGAATAGATCATTGATCTAAGAACAAGATCAAGGATCTTCAATAAAAAATAATAATAAATAATAACAAAGGCATTGCCTTTTTTATGAACCATCGGTTCTGGAATCTTAAAGATTCTTTTTCTTGAATCCAAAATTGGATCAAGATATTAAATTGGTGCCTTGCACTTGTAAATCTGCACTGTTGCGCTCCTGGGTTGGCGCAAGCCACCAGAGAGCGCCACGTGTCAGCACCAGAATAACTTGCGCTATGTGCTTTTAAGATAGAGCATTGCTCTCTGAAGTTGGCGCAACTCACCAGAGCGCGCCACGTGTCAGCAACGCAACAGCGCAGCGCACTGGCACAGCGCACTGCGCTGTTGCGCTTGCGCTCACCCGAGCGTGACACGTGTCACCTCCATATGCGCTTGCACTCCATAATTGGCGCAAAGCGCCTGACAGGCCACATGGCCACTGTCAATTTGATTAATGCACTGCATTATTTACAGAAGGGCCAAGCCCAATTAAAAAAGGGCCTAACAGGCCTAATAAAATGCAATGTATTATTTTAAAAAGGGCAGAGCCAAAAAAAAAACAGATGCTGTGCATCATTTAAAAGGGACAGAGCCCAAATCAAAAAGGCCTAACAGGCCAACAGAAAATGCAGTGCATTATCAAACAGGGGCAAAGCCCTAGCACAGGCCTAATAGGCCAAAGATAAAAATGTTGAATATTCTCAACTGGACTTAGCCCAATCAAGGCCGTAAGTCCTCAAATTAAATTGACTGAGCAAGACTGCTCTCTTAAATCAATTTACATCCGATTCAAGGGTACATCTCTGAACTCCTCTGACACCTATCGTTGTAATCCTTCAACGACGTCAGGGAGGTGACGGGTCCCGACAGCCATACATCGATACGGACTGCGGGGTCCTTAAACTCGTGGACCGAAACGTCCTTAAACTAATATTCGTCCCAAAATGGGAACGTTGGACCGAAACGTCCTTAAACTAATATTCGTCCCAACATGGGAATGTTGGAACGAAATGTCCTTAAACTAATGTTCGTCCCCAAATGGGAATGATGGACCACCATGTCCCTAAACTGGAAATCGACCGCAACGTCATTAAACTAAACAATAGAGTCAATTGCTCTCTTGTCGGATCTAAACGATCCCGTTTAAGTTGATCTCAGCCACAATATGGCTAACGTATCCTTAAACTAAAACACCGAACCCAAATCTAAGTAAATACGGATTTGGACTAATCCACGTCCTACGGGCGACAACATAAATTAGTCTCCGTATACAATCCACGGGCAACCACAAACAAAACAAACACACACGACACGAAGTGAAATTCTGGAGAAGGAGAAAATGGTTACCGCGATGCGGTAGCGTAATTAACTGCAGGGGCTTGCGCCTGCAGGGAAGAGCGTCCCCACAATTAAAAACCCCTCAAGCGAGGGGGAATATGACGAAGTCTGCTACATCGGCCGCATCCGTCTAAACCTCCGATACACGGTGCCATAAATCAGCTTGGCATCTTCGGAGAGGTAGACGGATAAAACCAAATAGCATCTGCCCCGAATCTCAGGCAAGACGTCTCTGCGTCGCGCCGCCTGTATTCGGAGGGGAACAGATTCTGGCACGCCCTGTGGGACCTTTTCCTCTTTCCACTCCACACTTCGTGTGTCGTCTTCGCGAACGAATCGCGGTTTGTTAACGGTTGCCTTTGGGTTTCAAATTATTAAGATTTGGTCTTTTGCCTGGCGCAGAAATCAAGCATCAATGGCCTCCAACTGCTCGAGCTGCTCGAAATGCAAGTGCAACCGACGCTCCACCTCACCTGGAGGTGTAGCTTATGGGCCTCAAGTGGCCTCCATCCTTTCCATGCCGGTGGAACAAGTAACCCAGGGCACCACCAGTCTGTTTTTCGGGACCATGCTCCCGCCTGCAAGCTTCACTATTCCAGTGCCCGCACCAGAAGCGCACAAGAAGTCTTCGATCGGCTCACTGCTACAACGGCCCCTTTCAACGGGTCGTCCAATATCAAACCGGCAGCCTCTGTCTTTGCCAGGCTGAACCAGAACCCTGCTGAGCCCACCAAGAAGCCCATGAACCCTGAAGTGGCCGTCCCGAGGAAGATAGCCACCTCTTTTCCTGAAGTCGTCAAGGCGGCTTCTCCTGTTAAAGAGTCGGTCTTTTCAAGGCTGACTATGCCGACTCATGCTCCTACTCGAGGGTCTGTCTTTGATAGACTGAACATCGCCACTCAAAAGATAACATCGGTCTTTTCAAGGCTGACTATGCCGACTCATGCTCCTACTCGAGGGTCTGTCTTTAAGAGGCTGGCACCAGCAGTGCCTCATTCGGACAGGGGGCAAGACGAAGCTGTCCCTATCGCCGAGCCAGTCCCAACGGCTCGTCACGCTCGACGTCGCCACTGGCGCCGAGTAAGGAAGGCCGGGGGCAACTCCCCCTCAGGGCTAACTCCACCCGCTCCAGAGGTGGAAGTTAATGCTGCTGTTCTAACTGGGAACAACTTTGAACCACTAAGGAGGGTACGCAAGAACTCTCCGACTGCTACGCTAAAAAGATCTCCTCCACCTGCGGAGAGGGTTACAGAAACAAAGTTGGAGCAACCCCCTCAACGGCTGTCCTCCAAAATTTACAAGGTCTGGCGGAGGGTTCAAGATTCCGTAATTGATCAAGATCACTCTCGCCAGCAGAAGAGGGTGAAAGTGCAAGAAGAAAAGAACCGTCCCGTCAAACAGCAAAGGACGACAACCGCCAGGGTGCCCACTACAACGACCCCTTCAACTTCAACGACCCACAAGAGAAGAAGGCCGGAGAAGGTCCCTACGCCTGCGGCAAATACCAAAGGCGGCGAGCCCAAACGCCCTAAGTCCGGGGCATTGTAGTCCATACCGTCTACATGGCATCTGGTAAAGAGGACAGCCGTGCATCTACAGGTCATAGACCGCTTACACGGTCAGTGACCAAAGCTCAGGAGCAACAGCAGAAGCTCCAAGAAATGATGAACGCGATGGCCGCACTCACTGGGCCAAAAGAAAGCCCCGAAGCGTCCTCGGATCAACGCCAGGAGGAAGAAACTGACGCTGAATTCCTTCGCAGGATATTGGAGAAGAAGGATAAAGAGGCTGCGGAACAAGCAGCCAACATAAAGCGAATGGCCTTCTTTTTTCAGGACATGGTGGGTATGATGATCCAACAAGATCCTCCTGCTGAAGATCCTCCAATCGTCCTTGAAGACGATAGGGGAGAAACGTCAAATCCTCCACCGGCTCTGTCAACAGCCAAGGAGGAGACAATCTCCAAAGCTGACTTGGATGAATATATAGCTCAGCAGATCCGGGTTCATCAGGCGACCGAGGCAGCCGGTCAGGTCGTAAAAACGGGACGACCATATCCGAGCTGGTACGATCAAATCAAGTACCCGCCGGGCTATACAATATCGAAATTTCATGTCTATAAGGGAACGGGCAATCCCCACCAGCATGTTGCCCAGTTCAGGGCACTTTGCGGCAACACCGGCGATGATGATAAATTGTTGCTTCGCTAGTTTGTCGGTAGCTTATCGGATACAGCATTCGAGTGGTACTCCGAGCTCCCAAACGACTCTATCAAGACATTCGCGGAGATGGAACTGCTGTTTACCCAGCATTTCGCAAGCGCCAGCGAACGCACCCCGATCACGGCATTGATTAATGCCAGAGTGAAGCCAGGCGAAACATGGGTTCAGTATGCGATACGGTGGCGGAACTTATGGTGAAAATGCGAGCAACGCATAGAAGAGGCTCCGGCAGTAGGCATGTTTGTGGGAACCCTCGATCCGCAAGAGACCATCTCGCAATTCATGATGTTCTTCAAGCCGACTACCTTCCAGGCCCTGATCGATAAGCTAGCTCAAATGGACCAGATGGGCCATAGACCGCCTCCTCCAAAGCCGGATTCTCGAAACGAGAAGGGGATGGGAAAAGCGATCGTTGTCGCCAATGCTCAACAACAGCCGAGCAACTTGAAGCCGGTTGTCCGTCAAAACAATATGTGTCCACACCTGTCCCTCGAGGAAAGGCCGGGGCGTCCTTACTCATTTCCCTGAGATAAAACGAGAAGATTGTTCGAGCTGGCCTTGCGCAACCGACTCATAAATCTGCCGGATCCAAGACGTCTGTCGCAGCCAAACGACGTCAATGATCCCAATTACTGTCCTTATCACCGAGTACTGGGTCATCCGATCGAGGATTGTTACATCTTCAAAAATTGGATTGAGGACCAGTACCAACAGGGCAAGTTCGCGTTGTCCGACAGATGGAAGGTGAATCCGCCGCAGCCTCACACCCCTAAAAGGGTGAATACGCCGGGGGCAACGTGCTCCCTCGTTGAAGAAACTCCATGGAAGGTTGTGCTATCAGCCAAAATGAAGAGGATGTTGAACGATCTTCAAACATGCCCATCGATCAGGTGGAAAAACCCGTTGGAACCTCAGATCATTAAAGGGATGTTGAAACCGTGTCCAACTCCAAAGACCGATGGTGGTGGCCCAAACACTCACAACCAGCCGTCAAAATCTTCGAAGAAGAAAAAGAAGAAATCCAAGAAGCCTGTGAAGCCTGGCGACAAGCGCATGGACTTACAAAGACAGATTGACGCGCTGGAGGAATATAACCAGAAAGCACGGACTCCCATCACACTCCAAGAGTTCCTCAACCACGTCTTTCAAGAGGAAGATGAGGGGGAGAGTTCGTCGGATGAATCTGAGGAATACGTGGGGAGCTGTCATATGATTTCCCATTCGTTTACAGACGATGAGGAAACTTCTTGCACTGAAAAGCTGGGGGCAGACCCTAAACCGGAAATTCTGGGGCCATCGGATGAAACAATTGGCGCATTCCTCAATGAAGCTCTGTTGAAAAGTAGAGCTGATCGGGAATGCGAGACGGCCATATTTGAAAGGGCCGAGCGCCAGCGACTTGACGAAAGAGTTGAGACACTCCCGCTGGAGCAGAACACGTCCACCGTAGATAAAAGCAAATTCAAGACGAGGAAAAGGTTTGCTAAGGCCATATCAATGGGTATGAAGCTACTATCCTCTGAAGGAAACATTACTGGTGAAGCGGAAATGCACCCCTCCTACTGCTTGTATCATCGGAGGATTTCACACCCCACCGAAGAGTGCAAAGCTTTCAATAAATTGTGGCAGGGGTATGTTGCTCACCGACAACATTTTAAGCGGGAAAAGCGCAAAACTCGTCGGGAGCAGAAAAGTACGACCAAGGGGCTTAAAAGAACTACCGGCAATTGTCGCATGGTTAACACCGGGGGATCGCAAGTGCTCACATTTGGGAGCGATTCTGACGAGGAGCTGGCTCTTAGCCCCCTCTTTAAAGAGTCCACCTCGGGAAAAGAATAGGAGCCGAAGGTCTGCGAAAATATCCGGCTACGTAATCGGACGCTACCTGAAAAGAATCTCGGACCCTCAAACAAAAAAGATAAAGGGAAAGAAAAGGTCTCTGAGGATATCGCCCTAGATGACCAAGTCATGGAAGAGTTGACTGCCAAAGACCCGCCAAAGAAAAATAAGGTGGATTACAACGTCTTAGCGCATCTGAGAAAGCTACCCTCGCAGCTCAGCATTCTTGACGCCCTTCTACTATCAAAAGAGGTAAGGGATTCATTAATCAAGGCACTACAGGAGCCGGAACAATTCCAAGCTTTCCTTGCCGAGGAAGAGATGAAGGATGAATTGGAGGAAGTGCACACGGCCGATGTCACTTTTGGCGATGAAGACCTTCTCCTTGGGACGTGCGAACACAGTCGCCCCCTCTATGTCTCAGGATACTGCCATGATATAAAGATAAGCAAAATTCTGGTCGACAATGGATCCTCCGTTAATCTCCTTAACGTGCGGGTGTTAAAGGAAATCTGCATGAGCGTCCAGCACCTTGCTCGGGACAAGATCACCATCTCCGGGTTCGACTCCCAATCATCAAGAACTCTTGGGTCTGTGATACTGACGCTACACTTTGGGCTACTTGTTACCGACATTAAGTTCCACGTCATAGACGCCAAGACATGCTACAATGCTCTGCTCGGCTGACCATGGTTACACGAGTATAATATCATCCCTTCTGCACAGCATCAGTGTATGAAATATTTTAAGGATGGTCTCGAGTATACCGTGACGGGAGAACTGAACCCGTTCTCCGTGAACGAAGTCCGCAAATATGAAGATACCAAATACTTCTTACCGGATTTCGAAGACACGGAGAGGTGTCACAAGCCGGAGAACAAAGCTAACGCCACCATCCCTGTCTTCGGGAGTGATACCAAGGAGGAAGAGGAGATAGTTTATTCGGGTCCACCCCAATACAATAAGCTGGGACCATCCGCTCCTACGTTGATCTTTGGTAGTGACTCAAAAGATGAGGTCCATGTTGTATTCTCTGCTCGGCCTTCAATATAAACGTCCGCTGACGAAGAGCAAAGTCTACAAGTCGCCATGGTTCCACTTAAACATCATAAAGAACTGGATGCGCTCGATACCTACAGTGTAGAAGAGCCACGGACGTTCTATGTCCCTCCCAGGCGAGAAGGCGAAAAGGCAATTCTATTCTACCGCTCTGAAGAAACCAAAGCGGAGAAAAAAATCTGGCACGGTATGGATCCCGCGCTTGACAGGTTTCAGCCCATCCGTCTGCCCAGATATTATACAGAAGGCTTGAAGAGGTTGCTGAAGCGCCAGGGGATATCCTTCAAACAGACCGCTCGAAGAGCCAAATTCTATGACAGGATCTGGAACGTTCCCGGGACTCAGCACAAGTTGCCTAATGGGAGAATGGAAACAATCGGGCTTGGTTACATTCGGTCCAAGAAACGAGAGCTACTCCATGATTGCTACGTCGTGCATGACTTCAATGAAGAAGCGGATGCTCAATGGGAGGACGCTAATCCCGAACCAGTAAAAGTTCCTGATGCAAAAGTGCCCAGTCCGTCGTTTGAAGAACAAATGAACAGGCTTATAAGGGAAGCTGGTCAAAAAGTCCGAGACGACCACAACCGCGAAATGGCCATCTATAAGAAAGCCAAAACGCAACGCCTCCTCCAACAGGCCGCGAAAAATGAAAGTGCCGCTCCCTGTCAATCTGTTATAAAAAAGGCTCGACGCAGAGGAAGAAACAGGCCGAAAAGCGAAAAAGGCGCTCGAAAGCAACAAAGCGGGACTAAGAAGCCACGAAAGCGGGAATCGAGCGGTCCAGATCTGTCCCTTGTAAAGAAGATGAGTCGAACATACTCTTTTCCTCAGGACAAGACGAAGAAGATACTTGACCGAGCTATAAAATACCAGATGCTTACACTGCCGGAGTCTAAACACCCCGAACAAGCAGGCGAAGTCTCACACCCAAACTATTGCTCTTATCACCGAGTAATAGGGCTCCCTCTCGAAGACTGCTTCACCTTCAAGAACTGGGTTGAAGATCAGTATCAGCTCGGCAAGTTCGCTCTTTCTGACAGTTGGAGGGTAACGCTGCCACAGAAGCACGAACACAAAGCCACGAAAGCATAACCAAACCCACTTCGGTCTTCGAAGCGAGCTCGTACTTATCACATGATAACAATATCAAAAGAAGAGCCTGAGAATATGGATGACCTTCTCTGGTGCTTCGAAAACAGCAACGATGAGGTGATCTCAGAATTTCCACCAGCACCGAAAGAGCTGGAGGATGGAATACATACTACTGCGGATAACCTCAAGAAAATTGAGTTGGGGACGGCGAATGACCCGCGACCGACATTCGTCAGCGAGCTGCTATCTGAAGAAAGGGTGGCTGCGTTAAAAGACGTGCTTCTACAGCATAGAGATTGCTTCGCATGGAACTATTCCGAAATGCCGGGACTAGACCCAGAAATTGCTGTGCACAGATTGGCGATATCTTCAGATGTCAAGCCGGTCAAACAAGCACCGAGGAGAATCCGGCTCGAGCTTGAGATGAGTATCAATGCTAAGGTCAAGAAGCTGATCGACTCTGGCTTCATCTAGGAGGTTCAGTATCCAGAGTGGATCGCCAACATCGTCCCGGTGATGAAGAAAAACGGGACAGTGCGCATATGCGTGGACTTCCGGGATCTCAATAAAGCTTGCCCGAAGGACGATTTCCCAGTACCAGTCACCGAACTGATGATAGACAATACGTCCACTCATGAGGTTTTCTCCTTCATGGACGGCTCATCAGGGTATAATCAGATAAAGATGCATCCCGAAGACCAGAAGCACACCGCCTTCAGGACTCCGCTAGGTATATTCTGCTACAAGGTGATGCCCTTCGGTCTAAAGAACGCCGGTGCCACCTATCAGAGGGCCATAACGAAGATCTTCGATGACCTCATACATGAAATCGTCGAGTGCTATATCGACGACCTCGTGGTGAAAAGTAGATCATACGAGGAACATCTCGAGCATCTGAAGACCGTATTTCAATGCTTTCGACAATACAACTTGAAGATGAACCCTCTCAAGTGCGCATTCGGAGTTTCCTCAGGCAAATTCCTAGGATTCATTGTCCGACACCGAGATATCGAAATAGATCCGTCAAAGATCT
This sequence comes from Agapanthus africanus, assembly GCA_030015575.1. Classification (NCBI taxonomy): domain Eukaryota; kingdom Viridiplantae; phylum Streptophyta; class Magnoliopsida; order Asparagales; family Amaryllidaceae; genus Agapanthus; species Agapanthus africanus. The sequence goes on along the minus strand of JASDDO010000012.1, from coordinate 494,434,589 downwards.
AGGCGATCATGGAAATGCCTCCGCCAAGAACTCTCAAACAGCTGCGGTCTCTCCAAGGAAAGCTCGCGTATATACGGCGATTTATAGCCAACCTATCAGGCAAGTGCCGTCCTTACAGTCACCTGATGAAGAAGGGGATCCCTTTCGTTTGGGATCATAAATGCCAGAGCGCGTTGGACGAAATCAAGCAATACCTGCAGAATCCGCCAGTGTTGGCTGCTCCGGTCAAGGGAAAGCCTCTCATTCTTTATACAACCGCTCTCGAAGGTTCCTTAGGCGCATTATGGGCGCAAAAGAACGACCAAGGGAAAGAAAGAGCGCTCTACTATTTGAGTCGGGTTCTATTGGGGGCAGAAAGCAACTATTCCCCCATTGAAAAACACTGCCTAGCGTTGATCTTTGCGATAACAAAGCTCAGGCACTATGCGTTGGCGCAAGAAGTCCATCTCATTTCGAAGGTGGACCCCCTTAAATATTTAATGTCGAAGCCCATATTGACAGGTCGGCTCGCTAAATGGGCCCTGCTCTTGATGGAGTTCTCGATAACTTATCAACCTCTCAAGGCAGTAAAAGGCCAGGCCATCGCCGACTTTCTAGCTGAGCATCCGATACCTGCCGATTCTCCTCTGAATTGTGATCCGCCATACGAACATGCGTTTGACGCGATCGATGGAAGTGATACCCGATGGGAGCTTTATTTCGATGGAGCATCTTCCATGAAGAAGCCCAAACAAAGTACCCCTATAATCAAATCGGGGGTAAGCCTTATCTTCGTGACTCCACAAGGAGGGATAATGCGCTTTTCTTTCTCCTTAACAGAGCCGAGGACGAACAATGAAGCCGAATATGAAGCTTTGATAGCAGGCCTCGAGATCGCCATTGATATGGGAATTGAAAACCTCCTCATATACGGAGATTCTCAACTGGTCGTTAGTCAAGTAAACGACGACCACCAGACGTGCAAGCCAGAGTTGGTGAAGTACGGCGAAAAGGTGCAACAACTGTTGACCCAAATCCCTTCCTACACTTTGGAAAACATACCGCGCGCGGAAAACAGAAAAGTGGACGCATTGGCCAAGCTCACTAAAGAACTGGCTGACGAGAACCTCGATGACGTCAGAATCGTGGTACAAAGCCGTCGGGTGCTTGCCTCAGCAGAAATATCTCCGGAATCATCCGAAGAAAAGGGAGCGATTGAGCAGACGACCCTGCAAATAAAAGACCGGGAAAAGGCTGAGGATTGGAGAGAAGTCTTTATAGACTACTTTAAATACCGTCGAACGCCCGAAGATGCGTCCTCAAGACATCAGCTTATGAAACGAGCTCTGTCTTTCGCCTTCGTCAATGATACTCTGTACAAGAAGTTGTTTGATTCTCTGTGGTTGAGATGTCTGGGACCTGAAGAGGCAAAAAGAGTCGTTCAGGAAGTTCACGACGGACTCTGCGGTTCTCACCAAGCAGGCCCGAAGATGAAGTTGAAGATAAAACGGATGGGTTACTACTGGCCCACGATGATTCAGAATTGTCTCGAATATGCGAAGCAATGCCACTCGTGCCAAATCCATGGGGACTTCATCCACCAGCATCCAAATCCACTACATCCAACGGTGGCTATCCGGTCATTCGAAATGTGGGGAACTGACATAGTTGGCCCCATCGAACCAGCATCGTCTAGAGGACATCGTTTCATCCTAGCGACGACTGACTACTTCTCCAAATAGGCAGAAGCAGTACCGCTGAGGGAAGTGAAGACGGAGAATATCCTCCATTTCTTCAAGACGCACGTCATTTACCGGTTTGGAACTCCGCGACGGATCATCTCCGATAACGAGCCAGCCTACAGAAGCCACAGGATCAGTCGCTTCGCGCAGCAGCATAATATAGACTGGAGATATTCCTCGGTTTATAATCTGCGAGCTAATGGTCTAGCCGAGGCCTTCAACAAGACCTTGACAAAGATCATAAAGAAGACGGTGTCCCGAAATAAGAAGGAATGGCACGAGAGACTGCAAGAAGCTCTCTGGGCGTATCGAACTACGTTCAAGACGGTCACAAACACAACGCCGTACGCGTTGGTATTCGGTACAGAAGCAGTACCCCCCTCGAGATAGAGTTACCCTCTTTACGAGTGGCAGTCCACTACGAGATGACGGACGAAGAAAATGCTCACCTTCGGCTTGAAGAGCTTGATGCCCTTGATGAAACCCGGATCATAGCGCAACAAAATCTGGAGGCTTATAAAGCAAAGATGACGCACTCATATGAAAGATTAACCCGGCCGAGGACATTCCGCCAAGGCGGACTCGTGCTAGTGGTCAAAAGGCTTATGATCCCCAATCGCGCCAAGCAGGGAAAATTCGAGCCGAACTATGAAGGCTCGTACATAATAAACAAGGTCTACCAGGGTGGAGCCTATCTACTCATGGATATGCACGGTGAAAGGCCTTTCAGGCCGATAAACGGCCGCTTTCTAAAGAAATACTACGCTTAATGAGTCACAGCCTAGGTCAATGGTAGATGACGACGACTATGTCCGCTCGCTATCTTCCTAAGCCCGAACTCTATAAGTAGTAGCTGACCTTCTTCAACAACAGACCGAAATGTCCTTAAACTAATGACAGACCGAAACGTCTTTAAACTAATGACGGACCGAAACGTCCTTAAACTAATGACGGGCCACTATTTCCTAAAACTATTTGTTGACCGAGATGTCGATAAACTACGGTGGATTGAAACATCACAAAGCCGATGTAAAAAAAATAAAAAATAAAAAATAAACGGTATGTCCATAAGCAAAATGGGCACGGATGAAAACCCGAAAGGGCTCCATGAGTAAAAACAGCAGGGCTACCGGCGAGTGTTCGTGAAAACCCGAAAGGGCGCGACCTCGTAAAAAAAAGAGAATAAAAAGAATAAGAAAAAAAATAAAAGAAAGAAGATAAAAAAACGGTATGTCCATAAGCAAAATGGGCACGGATGAAAACCCGAAAGGGCTCCGTGAGTAAAAACAGCAGGGCTACCGGCGAGTGTTCGTGAAAACCCGAAAGGGCGCGACCTCGTAAAAAAAAGAGAATAAAAAGAATTAAAAAAACGGTACGTCCATAAGCAAAATGGGCACGGATGAAAACCCGAAAGGGCTCCGTGAGTAAAAACAGCAGGACTACCGGCGAGTGTTCGTGAAAACCCGAAAGGGCGCAACCTCGTTAAAGGACACTTACAGGGTCCTCTCGACCTTGTAAGGAGAAATCACCCGCGTGAGATCCTTATGACTCATAAGGGAGCAACACACTTAGGGATCCTCACGATTCTTAAGGAGAAAATACACTTACGAGATCCTCACAACTCGTAAGGAGAACTCTCTTATGGGACCCTCACGGCTCATAAGATTTGAAAGTCTTAAGTTACAGAGACCTAAACCCGTGCTTAAGCAACCCCCACAACCTTCGATATTGCCCTACAAGTGGCCCAGCACTGACCCTTGTATACAATCCACGTGCGTGAATAAACATTTCCCTAATCAATTCCCATCCGTGACTGGGGATATGTTCGCATGGTGAACAACCCTTGTAGGTCCTCTCGATTTACAAGGAGAAAACCCTTTTGTAGGATCCTTACGACTTACAGAGGAACATACACTTAGGAATCCTCACGATTCCTAAGGAGAAAATACACTTACAAGAACCTCACGACTTGTAGGGAGAAATACCTTTGTGAGACCCTTACGGCTCATGAAGTCAAAAGCCTTAGTCGACAGGACCTTAACCCTGTTCGCTAAGCCATCTTTGTTCGACATCGACAGAGGCAAATGATGATTCGCTCCTGGCAATATCCCAGTTATAGCGGTGATGATGCCGAAATCGGTGTCTAATTTCAGGTTTACGGCGAAAAGCCAGTAGGCCGCACATGCATACAAAATAGCCGAAATGATGGGGCAACTTGCAATAAAAAGTAGCAAGTAAAAATGTATGCAAACAAAATAGCCGAAATGTTGGGCAACTCGCAATAAAAAGCAGCGAGTAAAAATAAAATAAACAGCCGAAATGATTGGGCACCGCGAAAAATAGCCGAAATGATTGGGCAATCGCGACCTTCGTGATATAAAAGCTGAAATGATAGAGCATCGCGGAAATAAAACAATAATAAAAAAATATGATGAAACTTTTGCCCTACAGGTGAGATCACATCGATCCCTGTATACAATCCAAGGGCACAAACAAAGAAGGAACCACACCTTCCCAACGGGCTCCGCCAGAAAGCGAAACCAAATCTCGACGGTTCACCAACAACCTAGAGACAACTGTGATATTCGTCTCGATACAACAGACGCAGTGCCAGCAAACGAAGCGAAGATCAAATTTCTAGCTTCACAGTTTTGACGGTGACTCATATAAAACCTGAAAGACCACTAGAGATCATTTCAAACCCCAGGGAAATCGGTGTCCTTGGCAACCTCCTCGATTCAGGGAAATTAGCGACCTTGACGAGAACATCTTGATTCGCGTCGACCCGCAGAGAAACTAGTGTCTTTGCAGGAATACATTGATTCGTTTCAACCCCAGGGAAACCAGTGTCCTTGGCAAATACCTCAATTCAGGGAAACTAGCATCCTTGATGAGAGGTTCCTGATTCGCGTCGGCCCGCAGAGAAACCAGTGTCTCCGCAGGAATACTCCGATTCATTTCAACTTCGAGGAAACCAGCGTCCTCGGCAAATACTTCGACTTAGGTAAACCAGTGTCCTTGAAGAGAACATCTTGATTCGCGTCGACCCGTAGAGAAATTAACGTCTTTGCAGGAATACATCGACTCGTTTCAACCCCAGGGAAACCAGTGTCCTTGGCAAATACCTCAATTCAGGGAAACTAGCATCCTTGATGAGAGCTTCCTGATTCGCGTCGGCCCGCAGAGAAACCAGTGTCTCCACAGGAATGCTCCGATTCGTTTCAACTTCGAGGAAACCAGCGTCCTCGGCAAACACTTCGACTCAGGGAAACCAGTGTCCTTGACGAGAACATCTTGATTCGCATCGACCCGCAGAGAAACTAGAGTCTTTGCAGGAACACCTCGACTCGTTTCAACCCCAGGGAAACCAGTGTCCTTGGCAAATACCTCAATTCAGGGAAACCAGCGTCCTTGATGAGAGCTTCCTGATTCGCGTCGGCCTGCAGAGAAACCAGTGTCTCCGCAGGAATACTCCGATTCGTTTCAACTTCGAGGAAACCAGAGTCCTCGGCAAAATACTTCGACTCATGGAAACCAGTGTCCTTGATGAGAACATCTTGATTCGCGTCGACCCGCAGAGAAACTAGCGTCTTTGCAGGAATACATCGATTCGTTTCAACCCCAGGGAAACCAGTGTCCTTGGAAAATACCTCAATTCAGGGAAACTAGCGTCCTTGATGAGAGCCTCCTGATTCGCGTCGGCCCGCAGAGAAACCATTGTCTCTGCAGGAATACTCCGATTCATTTCAACCTCGAGGAAACCAGCGTCCTCGGCAAAATACTTCAACTCAGGGAAATTAGTGTCCTTGACGGGAGCTGCTCGATTCGTCTTGACTCGTAAGGAAATTAGTGTCTTCACGAGGACTTCCCGATTCGTCTCGACTTGCAAGATAAAGCCTTAGGCAGCATGGATTAAAAAACTTGTTTCCTAAGCACTGGGACCCTGCAAGTCGGTCTAAAACGGTCTCTTGCATACTATCCACGGGTCTCACTCTCCAAAGTCGAATCTCGACAAGGAGAGAAACAACCGCTTACGAGTCCTCTCGACTCGTAAGAGGGAGAATTCTCTTATAAGATCCTAAAGACTTATAAGAGAAAACGCACTTAAGAATCCTCACAATTCCTAAGGAGAAAATCCACCTACGAGATCCTCTCGATCCGTAGGGAGAAAAGTCTCTATGAGACCCTCACGGCTCATAGAGTTGAAAAGTCTTAGGCAGCAGATCTGAACCTGCGGCCTAAGCCATCGCTATCTCTCGAAGAAACCAAGATGCTTACTCTATTATCTGTCAACCATGTTTATCAAGACAGCATGCTGATAATAAGAGAAGGGAGAAAGCAAAGAAATGATACGAGACATTGCAAAGAAAAAATGTGTATCTTTATTTATTAATTCAATCAAGTACATGGCGAATCGTACAAAAGAATAAAGAATGTATACATCTTATTCGAAAAAGAAAATTTTTACAAGTATATTGATACAAGGGCAGCTACTGGGAAGGAAGCGTCTTAAATAGCCCTATCAGTTATTCTTGTTAGTTATATGTATGCCCTAGAGGCCATTACTGTACATACGATGTATATTGTAATGGATGCTTGGACATATATAGGGAGGACTTTCTTGCTCGACATGATAGTATACTATCTGGTTGTACTTTATCTTAACATATACTCTGATTGTCTCTATATTACATGTTGATAAAGCCCTTAGGATATGTACTCGACTACTGGGACTATGATGAGATCATACTAGTGGGGCCACAGTAGTCGACGAGTACATCCTATAACTGTTCCTAGTCGAGGGTGTATCGAGACAGGGCATCGATACACCAGAGTAGATTAGCGTATACGCATCTTGACCCATATGATGGACGATGGATGATCCCATATCCATCGGTGTTTGACATCAAGGATGGTGTACGGGTGCTCAGTTGAGACTGGGTACACTGGACGGACTCCCCGAGAACTCCCAGATGGTATTATACCTCACGTCAGATGGCAGTTCTCCAGTGACACTGGTACAGAGTAGTCTGTTGACCCGAGATCGTCATAGAGACTTGTGTGATTCCCACTGTGATTTGATTTCCATCATACCACGTCCAAGAGGGCGTGCAAAAAAGTGGCTTTTGGGTACAGTCCCGAATCACATGGAGGCAATGAGCGATAGGAGGGGATTCGTCTCTCCCGGAATAGGGAGTTGATGTTGTGCTGTGTTCGATTGGCTATAACCGGAAATCCCTGGCCAGGGTTGTTGAGATTTACTGGAAAGTGTTATCAGTAGTTTCTCGAACTGTTATAGACCTCATATCGACACGACTTATCAAGCTACTAGGGTCTGACGTTTACCACCCCTAAGCGAGATATGCGACATATCAGATGACGAGACCGGACTGTACGGGAGTGTTACTGTTTGGATTCAAAGGAGAATGTACATGCTTGCTTGTTGATCTTCTGAGCGCTCAATACCTGGGTGGCTGTTACGTTTAGCTGACCGCTTGCAGCTTATGGGTGTTTGATATGATCATCACCTACTGCCGGCGTATTGACGATTCATTAGAGTCCTACACAGAGGTTTCTTGACTCAGGTAAAATGGAGTAGGAGCACATATGTGATATGTGCGGGACCGAGGATAATGCGATATATGATACCGTATTCTATTCTCGCGATATTTGATATCAGCCGGGTCATCGGATCAAGTGTTGATTCGATGAATCGGTAAATGAGATATTAGTCGGTTATATGCGATATAGCCGGATTGTCGAATCAAGTGTTGATTCGATAATTTAATGTATAATAATATATATGATATATTAAATTACATTAACTAATATTAGCTCACTAAAAGATTCTTTTTCTCACTCGGGTAATACATTGATATATATGCGATATATGTTAATTGTATTATTTTATTTGGTTACAATAAATATTATATATGTGATATATAATATTGTAACATGATATGATAACTAATGCAACATGTTTAGTAGAGATTAAACAAGGTTAGGGTTTGATTAGGGTTAAGCTTTTCTAGATGTTTCTAGAAGCTTTCTTTTTGTTTTGTGCAAAGATATTTGTTTAGATATTTTTGCATGATATTTCCTTAACCCAACCACACCCCTTAACCCTAGTTCAATCTCTACAAAGGTTACTTGACCATGGTTGCATCATTCATCATAATTATCCTTTCTTTATTCATCACAAAAGGATTGATCACTATTCTTCTTCTTCTTCCTCCTTTGCAAAGCTTTCTTGCTTTTTGTTTGTGATGAAAAATGAGTGAGAATAAGAAAACAAAAGAGAGCAAAAATCCTACTTCATCATCCTCATCTATCATTGCCATTTAGATGAGGGTGTTCACTTCATATTATGAGTGTTAGCTTGTGTTAACGAAACTTCAAGGTAGATCATCTTTGTATCGAAGATCGGAAGCAAGACTGCATCTTTCTCTTCGTGGAATCTCTCGAGAGTCCGGAACACGATGATCGCAGCGAAGGGACTTCAACACGGAGCTTTAGAAGTGAAGGACCGGATCTACAAAGGTTGTAATCCCTCTCACATAGTGTTAAACTGTTTAACATACTTGTTTTCGCCTAAACTCAAGTTTAAAGATCCGGCTTTGGGTTGTTCGGCACGGCTAAATTTTTAATCGGGCATGGTTGATGCCTCGTAGACACTTGTGCGCGTGCCCAGCAACCCTGCAGTGGTATCAGAGCTAAACTAGAGGTTTAGGCGAAGTCTAGACGAAGTTTAAAGTCCAATCAAACCCGGAACCCCGATACGAACCCTTCTCTGGAAATTTTGTAAAAATGTGAATTTTTATGAATTAAAAATGCTCAGAAAAACAAGCAGGAAAAACTAAGAATTACTGTGAAGTACGGTCCACTAAGTCGCTCACGTGACCGCGGAACCGTGGCCAAACCAAGGGTTTGGCGGCGGTTCCGCGGCCAAAATTTGGACTTAGTCCCTGGAACTTCACATATTTATTCTTAGGTCCTTTCTTGTCATTTTTTTCTGGGAATTTTTTAATTCCACTCAAGTGTTGAGTTTTCTAGGGTTGTATTGGGGACTCGTTGATTCGATCGGATATTTTAACTTTGTTTAGTTTATCCGGGTAATTTTTAGAAACTGTTAAAAAGTTCGAACGGATATCAATAACTCACTTTTTCCCCAGTCGGAATTTTTTTCAAAAGTTGGAATTTTTTCGTAGTTTAGGAACATTCTAAGTCGTGCAAGTAATGCGGTGGACCCTCTAGAAGACAACAAACCTTAACTCGATTATGTGACCATCTTGAACTGCCTCTAAACCTTAGGGTTTATGGCAGTACGGCATGCCACATGTGAGGCGTTGGCTTGACCCTTCTACGGCTGGACCATCGGTACTGTGGCATGTGATGGATGTTTTTTTTAAACTGATTTCAAGTGTTGAGATATATTGGGGAAATCTTGGGTGTTTGATTATTCGATCGGAAAGTTTAACATTGTCTATTTATCTGAAATGTGATACAATATTTGGAATCCACAGGTAGTTATGAGATAACTAATTTGAATGTTATAAATCTAGCGGTTTAGTCTGAGATGATCGGTTGCCACAGAATTTTGATGTGATCAAAAATCTGTCGCAATCACGTAGCGTACGCGGATACTTGCCGGGTAAACTTAATAGACAGCCATGCCCCATAGCCCCGACCAAGTGACTGTAAGAGAACCCCGTCGCCAAAAGCATCCGTTCGGGTGCTCGCGGCAGCGGTGTTCCGCCTTAGTGCACTTCGTCGACGGCATACGGGGGTACGGCCGTCTACTAAAGTTTGCGACGAGCATTCGATCAGGATGTCGGGAATCTTGTTGAATTGCCCGACTAGATATTGGAAAGAATTTTCGATAATGAGACTAAAATGCGGGGTTTATAATTGTTAGGCATGCGATGTCTAAGGAATTCATTTGGTTAGGCATGCGATGTCTAAAAAGGTTGCGGATTCCAACTGTTGTAGTTTTACACTTTCTTTTTTGTGACCGTAAGCGTAGTATGCGGTGTATCGCCGGCTTCGTTGCTATACATCAACGACAATCGGGATACGCATACTTGCTTATGTTGATGATATAAGATATTATGTGTTGCTGTGATATGTTGTATTGGATCGTCGCATTTGAATAGCCGGGGGTTTTATGTGAGATAAGAGTTTTTTATTTTTCATTCATGTAAAATTCATTTGTATGTAATATTCTTTTATTGGGGCACTTCCGGGCTGAGGATGATGTCACCGTTGTATATTATTTACTTTTCCGCATTAGGTAGACCCAAGGCGGGGAGCACAAGTAACCGGGTTCTAGGGTCCAGTGGGAGACCATCTCGAGGAGTCGAGACCGGGTCTCCTAACCCTAGAATTGGCAGTGTTGCTTGCCGTTCTCATAGGGGTCTAGGGATGTGGGTTTGGCTATTCATCGCTACCGTGGAATCCGTGTTTTGTACAAGCTCGTATTGAAAACACGGACATCCTAGTACATCCAATATTTCATATATGTTCTTCTGCTGCAATGTTCTGTGATGAGATCATATTACTGCCTGAGACGATTGTTTATATTATATATATGAGATATATGTTATATTGCAGATTTCGTTTCAAATGTGATGCTTGTGAAGCATAATAAAATGAGACTTCATTAATGAGATTAATGAAATAAAAGAAACCTAAGATGTTGTAGAAACTTGTTTAAAAACTGGTAGCTCTAGTTCTTGCTTTGCATAGCGGTGTTCCTTGTAGAACATCCAGCACCTTATTCGATAAGGAAAGAGCCGAGATCCCTTCACCGGGAGTGACCTCTTTAGTGAAACTAGCAGATGCTACAAACTCGGTTTGTCTTTTGATTGCTTCTATAGTTCTTACTTTGCATAGTGGTATATATGATATATCCTGCACCTTATTCGATGAGGAAAGGGCCGACGATCCCTTCACCGGGAGTGACCCCTTTAGCAAAACTAAAAAGCCTAAAAAAGAACACTCCATTTAAAATCACTCGATTCTACAACGATATCAAGTTCATTACGCAAAGGGTTTTCTTAAAAACCCGTTGTAGCCCTCCGTCATTTCAGATAAGTACTTCATAGTATTCGTATTGTGTTTGTTGGCTTTCGTCAAGGCGTAGTGTGTGGTAGCTATTTATGCTTATCTGTATAAGCATATGATGCGATTGAGTTAGGGTAGTCGTGCGACTTTGTTGGCATTCGTCAAGGGCCGTGCGGGTGGGTTTAATTCAATCGGGAAATGACGGGTTGAACTTGACTAGTAGCCTATGGTTTGTTGGCATTCGTCAAGGTCATAGGACGCTAGGGGCAAATTTATTATTGGGAATTTCAAGTGTTGAAATTTGCAATGAGATTGCATACCTTCTATGAGATAGTTAGATCCCGATACCCGCTGCGAGTAAGAGTTACTCCTGGGGGAGTTTTACACATTACAATTAGTCGATCAAGTAGGTGTCTAGAAAGGTGTTAAATGGGTTATGCCTCTGGGAAAATGAGGTTTACTTTAATTAGGTTTGTGCGAAAGCACGGGGGACCTCCCTCAAAGTACCGACACTGGCCTGGCTGAAAAATTGGCGAACTTGTAGCGTGTAATTAATCCCGGCTAGTCTTTCCTTTTAGGGTTTGAAGGAAGATTTGACTAAAACAGTGGGAGACATCCTGATTAGATATATTAGATAACCAATCTAATCTTGCAAGAGCATACGCTGAGTGTTTTCTTCTCTCTCTCTCCAGGTAGCGACCATATCACGTCTTAATCAAGATAATAATACGAATGTATTGACCGAACCCGCTTGTTATACTGAGCTGGGGAACGTTGGTCCCGCTCCAACTTATAATTTTTATAAGACAGAGCAGGAAATTAGGGAATGCCAGATTTCCCGTGCCGCCCAAACGAAGAAAGTGCATGCTGATGCATCTTCTTTGGGTGTGTTCATTACAGAGAACTATTTCTCAGTATCCTTTACGTCCTGGGTATGAGATACCGGATCAGGATCTCGCATATGTAATCTGTTACATGGGCTGCAGAAAGGTAGAGAACTGAGAACGGGTGATAAGTTTCATGAGACAGAAAACGGTGCAAGTGTTGCAGCCAAGTCTGTTGGTCACTATCACCCTGTATTACCAGAATACATTGATTCTGAACGAATGTTATTAGATGCCGAACCTGATATACAACATCATATCAGTCTCTTTATTAGTAAAGAAAGGATATAATTTTGTATTGTTGGATAATGTTTTGAACATTTCCTATATTAAGAGTTGATCGGTTCAGGTCCGTTATCTAAAAGCATTGACGTTTTAAATCAAACTACAGTTCTTAGTATACAGAACACACACGAAAGGAAGAGTTCAGAAATGAACGAATTCTTCTTGAGGTATTGTAGACTAGGTCATATCAATGCGACCCGACTAGCTAAGTTACATTTAGATGCATATTTAAATCTGTTTGAATTTACATCTTGTGAAACTTGCCGGTCATGTCACAGAGATAAGATGACCACAGCTCTGTTTATTGGAAACAGAGAAAGAGTTAGTGAACTCTTGGGATTGATACATGCTGATGTATGAAAGTTTCCTGTCTACACATGCCAAGACCGGTTCTTTGTACTTCATTACATTCTCTGATGATCTCTCAAGATTCAGACATATGTTCCTGTTGAAACACAAGTTCGAACCTTTTGAGATATTCACAGAATATAAGTTAGAAGTAGAGAACCAAAATACGGGTATAAGTATTATGTCCTTTGATGAGATCAAGGAGGAGAATACTTGAGCACGGAATTCCTGGACTATTCTAAAGGAGAATGAGATTCTCTCTCAGCATTACTCCTCCGTATACACCACAACACGTCGGTGTATCGGGGCGGAGCTATTGCACCCTATATGATATGGTGTGCTCTGTGATGAGTACTACTGAGTTTCCTATTTTCTTTTGGGTGTTATGTGCTTAAGAAGCTGCATACCTATTGAATAGGGTTCAAATCAAATCAGTTGCCTACTACTTCATATGTGATATGGAAAGGGAAGAGCCCATATCTTAAGTTTGTTAAGATTTGGGGTTATCCGGACTATGTCTAAAAGCAAAATCCAGACAAGCTCGAGGCAAGGTCTGTTATGTAGAACTAGAAAGGTTCCGGCTATACAAACTGCAGCTGATGATTTGGTAGAACCAAAGGATTCAATAGTTTCCAACGAACCTCAGCCTCTCCGCCGATCTAGTAGGGTTCCTCACCCACCTGAGAGATACTTCGGTTTCTCTATGACAGTGGGAGCGAGGATTACATCATGAGATGATGACCCAACCGGTTTCGAGCTGGCCATCAGGAGTGGGACTCTGTAAGAATGGCTGGATGCTTAGCGATCTGAGATGGAATCCTTATACACCAACAAAGTATGGACTTTGGTTGCTTTATCTGAAGGGTTAAATCCCCATCAGGAGCAAGTATATCTTGAGAAGATTACTAGGTGTACATGGAAAAGTTGAGACTTTCAAAGCTATGCTTAAGTCCATCTAGATCCTACTTGCTACGGCTATATACCATGACTACGATATCTGGTGGTTGGGTGTCATGACTGCTTTTCTAAATGATGTTTTAGAAGATAGCGTCTATAAGTACACAGCCAGAGGGCTTCGTAGACAGTGGGAGCAGCGGAAACGTGTGCAAGATGCTTTATATGATAAAGCAGGCATCGCGGAGTTGGAACATCTGTTTTGATGTGGTAGTCAAAGAGTTTGACTTCATCAAAATGGTAGATGAACCTTGTATATACAAAAAGGTAGTAGGGAGTATGGTGGTGATCCTCGTAGAGTACGTGGATAATATACTCTTGATAGGTAAGGAGTTTCCTATGCTTCGATCGGTCAAGCTCCGCTTATCACAAGGATTCTCCATATAGGATCAAAGTGATACCTCCTATATCCTGGGTTTTGGATCTATGAGATAGATCTAATTGGATGTTGGGATACTCACTAGTTGTAGTGAGATGGTATCAATCGATCCTGGGAAGAATCACTGGAAAGGTTCCAGGGTGATAAGGACGACTGAATGTCAGTCGCAGGCATTGTCTTTACCCTCAGTGGAGGGACGGTATGTTGGAAGAGTTCCAAGCTAGATACCGTGACTTACTAGACGATTAAAGGCAAGATACATCGTTACTAAGGATGCTACCAAAGAGGCAGTCTGGATATATATAAGTGCATGAGATGACTTCGTTCCTACCATTGTGTGACAATGGAGTTGTGGCTTTAGCCAAGGAACCCCCGTCCCATCAGAAATCCAGATATAATTCTTAGGCAGTATCACCTGATCATGGAGATGGTTGATCTTCAGGAAGATCAAGGTTAGGAGAGTAGACACAGAGGACAACAGCGCGGATCCACTCACAAAGGCCTTTTTCCCAGTAGAGACTTTTATGGGATGATTGAGTATGAGATACTTCAACCACAGCTAATTGTTGGGTATGTGATACCACAACAGATGGACCTAGTGCAAGTGGGAGATTGTTGGTTATATGTATGCCCTAGAGGCCATTACTGTACATACGATGTATATTGTAATGGATGCTTGGACATATATAGGGAGGACTTTCTTGCTCAACATGATAGTATGCTATCTGGTTGTACTTTATCTTAACATATACTCTGATTGTCTCTATATTACATATTGATAAAGCCCATAGGATATGTACTCGACTACTGGGACTATGATGAGATCATACTAGTGGGGCCACGGTAGTCGACGAGTACATCCTATAACTATTCCTAGTCGAGGGTGTATCGAGAAAGGGCATCGATACACCAGAGTAGACTAGCGTATACGCATCTTGACCCATATGATGGGCGATGGATGATCCCATATCCATCGGTGTTTAACATCAAGGATGGTGTACGGGTGCTCAGTAGAGACTGGGTACACTGGACGGACTTGCCGAGAACTCCCAGATGGTATTATACCTCACGTCAGATGGCAGTTCTCCGGTGACACTGGTATAGAGTAGTCTGTTGACCCGAGATCGTCATAGAGTCTTGTGTGATTCCCACTGTGCTTTGATTTCCATCATACCACGTCCAAGAGGGCATGCAAAAAGGCGGCTTTTGGGTACAGTCCCGAATCACATGGAGGCAATGAGCGATAGGAGGGGATTCGTCTCTCCCGGTATAGGGAGTTGATGTTGTGCTGTGTTCGATTGGCTATAACCGGAAATCCCTGGCCAGGGTTGTTGAGATTTACTGGTAAGTGTTATCAGTAGTTTCTCGAACTGTTATAGACCTCATATCGACACGACTTATCAAGCTACTGGGGTCTGACGTTTACCACCCCTAAGCGAGATATGCGACATATCAGACGACGAGACCGGACTGTACGGGAGTGTTACTGTTTGGATTCACAGGAGAATGTATATGCTTGCTTGTTGATCTTCTGAGCACTCAATACCTGGGTGGCTGTTATGTTTAGCTGACCGCTTGCAGCTTGTGGGTGTTTGATATGATCATCACCTACTGCCGGCGTATTGACGATTCTTTAGAGTCCTACACAGAGGTTTCTTGACTCAGGAAAAACGGAGTAGGAGTACATATGTGATATGTGCGGGACCGAGGATAATGCGATATGTGATACCGTATTCTATTCTCGCGATATTTGATATCAGCCGGGTCATCGGATCAAGTGTTGATTCGATGAATCAGTAAATGAGATATTTGTCGGTTATATGCGATATAGCCGGATTGTCGGATCAAGTGTTGATTCGATAATTTAATGTATAATAATATATATGATATATTAAATTACATTAACTAATATTAGCTCACTAAAAGATTCTTTTTCTCACTCGGGTAATACATTGATATATATGCGATATATGTTAATTGTATTATTTTATTTGGTTACAATAAATATTATATATGTGATATATAATTTTGTAACATGATATGATAACTAATGCAACATGTTTAGTAGAGATTAAACAAGGTTAGGGTTTGAATAGGGTTAAGCTTTTCTAGATGTTTCTAGAAGCTTTCTTTTTGTTTTGTGCAAAGATATTTGTTTAGATATTTTTGCATGATATTTCCTTAACCTAACCACACCCCTTAACCCTAGTTCAATCTCTACAAAGGTTACTTGACCATGGTTGCATCATTCATCATAATTATCCTTTCATTATTCATCACAAAAGGATTGATCACTATTCTTCTTCTTCTTCCTCCTTTGCAAAGCTTTCTTGCTTTTTGTTTGTGATGAAAAATGAGTGAGAATAAGAAAACAAAAGAGAGCAAAAATCCTACTTCATCATCCTCATCTATCCTTGCCATTTAGATGATGGTTTTCACTTCATATTATGAGTGTTAGCTTGTGTTAACGAAACTTCAAGGTAGATCATCTTTGTATCGAAGATCGGAAGCAAGACTGCATCTTTCTCTTCGTGGAACCTCTCGAGAGTCCGGAACACGATGATCGCAGCGAAGGGACTTCAACACGGAGCTTTAGAAGTGAAGGACCGGATCTACAAAGGTTGTAATCCCTCTCACATAGTGTTAAACTGTTTAACATACTTGTTTTCGCCTAAACTCAAGTTTAAAGATCCGGCTTTGGGTTGTTCGGCACGGCTAAATTTTTAATCGGGCATGGTTGATGCCTCGTAGACCCTTGTGCGCGTGCCCAGCAACCCTACAGTTAGCGCACTTCCTTCCATGCCTTCTCCTGGTCAGCTGCCACTGCCAGTTCTGCTTCCACTTGAGCCCACTGCTGCAAGAAGGATGAAAACTGCTCCCCAACTGCCTGCTGAGCTGCTTCGTGACCTTGGGCCTCACGCTCGGCGGCATCAAGCTTCTGCTTCAGGTTTTGCCTATTTGAGATACGTTCCAGAAGGCCCTCGAAGATAGCCTTATCCTGGGCAGCGTTCGCCTCAACCTTAGCACGCAGATGAGCCGTCTCGTTTGAGGTCTTTTGGCATTCCCTCAGCCTTAAAGCCACTTCTTGTTCCAAGTGACGGAAGTAAGAAGCGCTTTGCTCGATCCATGCCGCTCTTTGATTGCTGGCGGCTAAGGTCTCGGGAGCAGGGCGCATAAACTCCGATTAATGCAGGCGGACCTCGATTTCCCTGCAATGATTAACCCAAAGCTCGACGACGCCTCCATCGTGAAAATTCACAAGCGCCGCCAACATCGGGTTAACTTCCACAGCGAAATCCGCAGCAGATGGGGGAACGTCCGTGTCAAGCTCTTCGACGTATCCACTCAGCATGCCCAAGCTCATTACGGCACCCTTTGAAGACGGACGTCTCAGGAAGGGGCATGCCGGCATTATAACACGAGACTCAAAGGGCGCCGGGATCGGAATGACAGCAAAAAAAAAGATACGATTAGATAACGGTTCAAGAAATATGAAAAAGTCATCGATGCGATAGTTTACTATACCAGCTACGGCAGGCGGCAAGGCCGGGAGAACCGGTGGCGCGTCCGATCTTTCATCTCCTCCTTCGATTTGTAGCACTGCAATCAGGACGAGGAAAAGTCAGAAATAATTCCATTACTAAAAAAAGAAAGACATCAATTGGAAACTATACTCACCAGCGCCACTGGAGGAAGAAGCGAGTTCAGATGGGAAGGAGAAGTGCGGGTGCAACACTTGGTAGAGGTGATCAAAAAGCACCCCTGTAAAGACGCAATAGAACGACATTAGTACATAAATTATGCGGCCGAAAGATAAAACTAATGGGTTGCGAATCCATACCTTCCAACATCTGTGATGGTATGAGGGAAGGCTGAGAGGTGGCCACTGCCAAGGCGGTAGTTGACGGCGCCCCCTCGAGCAATGGAGCGTCAGCACTGGCCGCACCTGCGTTAAAGAACAAAGATAAACCTGTCAGGAAGGATTATAAAATAAAGAAAAAGGGGCAATAACCCGAAATTTACCTGATGAGCCGCCAGCCGAAACGGAGGCGTCTCCCTCCTCCATTGACATGAGTCCACCGCCCGTGGCCTCATCACCCGACTCAACGGGGGCTGTCGTCGTGCTCGCGCGACCAGGAGATGGCGGAGGACCGTAGACGGGGAGAGCAATGATTGGAGCATTACCAGACTCTTGAGAGAGAGCGGCTGGCTTGTCCCCGAGAGTCACGCTCGTCTCACCCGCTAATCCTTCAGGCTCGGCGGTCACTGCTGTCTCGTCCGCCGTCGCCATGGTGTCGCCGGTCTTAGGCGATCCATCCGCCGCTGCCCCAAGCTCGGTTATAGCAGTCGTCTCATTTGCCGCTACCTCAGGCTCGGCATCGACGACCTTCTCCGGTGTAGTTTCTTTAGCCCCCAGCTCAGGTCCAGCAACCCCGGCGATGTCGCCCACCGTCGGCTCGGGTTCAGCCGGTGCCTCCTCCTCTGTCCCCTTAGGTTCGACGGTTTCCGCCTCCCCTTCGGTTGGACTTGGCCCTGCAGGACAAGATATATAAGAACCGACAGGTTTACAATTCTTACAACGAAATCTCGAAAAACACGTTACCTGAGGTGGACTGATCATTAGCCCTACGAGCTGCACACATCACCCGTCTGTGAGCGGTAGACAAAGTGACCGGGAGCTCTTCCGAGGGAGTATCAGCACGAGGGACAGTGCTCGGGCCCGCTCCCACGGCCAAAGCAGCCCTGCGTGCCTTCGCCTCGCACCTTGACCGCTTTCTCTCCTCCCGGGCCGTCAAGACGGAGCTCTTCAAAGCTTCCTTCATTGAGACGTCATCGTCCGTGAACAGAGATGCCTCCAAATTCTTCAAGGCATCCCTCGTCAACTTGTCGAGTTGAGGCTCTCGCGGCGGCCCCGAAGAGACCGGGACTTCAGTAGCTGACCCGAGGAGAGTCCCTGCATCAGCTGGCGCAACCCCTGCAAAGAGACAAAGGAAGAAGGTTAGGTTGGCCATCAGAAAAGAGGAAAAAAACTTAATAAGGCAAGACGTACCAACGCCCATTAAAGCGCACTTCTTTTCCTCCTCCTGGAAGGTTTTTAAAGAGGCAGCGATGGCTTCTTCAGTAGTGACACCTGTTAAAAAAAGGGGGAAAGCATTAGTCAAAGATAATGATAAGGATACGATAAAATGACAAAGAGTGCAGCTAATGATTACCTGCTCGAGCGAGTTTATCCAACCACGCTTCAAGTCTGGCTGATCGCTCAGAAGCCGCAATGGCGGCCGCCAGATCAGTGTCTGCTGGATCTACCAAGAGGCCCTTATTTCTGCCATACTCGCTTATACCTTCGGTAAGAGGGGCCTGAGGCTCTAAACCGAGGATAGCATCGAGAGAAAGGAGCGAATTCTTCTTCCTCTTCTGCCCACCAGCCCTGGGTGCACCCGAGATCGACTTGCGCTTTGCAGGCAACTTAGGGCGGCGTGCCCCGATATCCGCGCCCACCCCGGACTCCGGCGAAACCTCATCTACTGTCTTTACTGGAGCATGGGGCGCTGGTGGCGCATCTACGGTATCACGGAGCGGCAATCCGCGCGGAGGGCTCAACACGCGTGGTGGAACGGTTCCGGCATCTTTCAGCGGAGGAATGACCGGAGTCCTTGGCTTCAAAGGAGCTTTGCGATCGCCGCCGGGAGGTGCACCCTTGCAGTCAACCAACATGCGCTTCTCTATATGGATAACCAGACCCATTGCATGCGCGTACCAGGCCACGTACGCGTTGAGGACCTTGGGAACGCAGCTCGGCTCGCTGATGAAGAAATAGGAGCCCGTGTTAAGCCGCATGAAATGGTGCATCGCACTCCTTATCCCCTCCCGGCTGGCCACGGGCTCTTCCAAAAATGCTTCCATCGGGATCCCCTGGTGATAGCTCGATTGTTGAGCGAATCGGTGAGGGTTATACCTCATGAAAAGCGTCGTCTCGTTCTGCCTGAACACCAGGTATCCCGGCCGAATGGAGTAGAGGTGAAGGATCTCTCGGGCTTTCAATATGGAGGCCCCGTCCTTAAAATCATCACGCAGTGGCACCACCGACTTGGTGGTCTCTGAGCCTATGGTTATGACTTTATCCAAAAAAGAAACCTTCGCTCCAACCAGGTGTGGACGAAGGAGCAGCCCCCTAGCCTCTCGCGGAGACGCAACCATGATCTAGGCGCCGACCAGCCGCATGACTCTTGGGAGTCTGCACTTCTCAAAAAACGGAGGGATCTTATGGATGCCGAACACCCCATGCACATGCATTTCCATCCAAGAGGTGAAGTAGTGCATCGGGAAATTAGCAGGCTGCACCCCAGGTTCATTAGCATCCGCCGCCACGCTAAGTCCATTATATAGGTGAGCCAACCCGGCGATTCCTACTGTCAACTGCAGGCCAGCCACCATCCGATGCACTGGGTAGAAGACGGACGGCCGCATGTGGTGCAGGTGCATGGGGAGCGTGAAGCTGCACAGCCACAATCCCAAGAACCCTACAAAAAAGGTCTCCTCATCCATGCCCGGGACGGTGATTTCTGACAAGGGCGTGACGGCGGCACCGGGGAGATAAAAGTCCTTTTGACCGTCCTCCGATGTGGGTCGACAGTCCAAGCCGAAGCCAAAAGGGTCATCAAGCTGGGCGAACTTCTCGCTCCGCTCCGATAGAAACTCCGGTCGAATGAAGCGGGCGAAAAAATCTGCGAAACTGACTCCCCGGACGCCTGATTCCAGATAGAGCCCTTCATATATGTCCAGCACTTTCACCAAACCCGGAAACTGGTGCTGAATAGCGTTCTCCGGCGTTAGATCAAACACCAGCAGCTTGGTGGCAAAGACGTATTCGTCAGGAGGAAGCAGCTCCTCGTAATGCCCCCCTCATCGGCAGACCCGAGATTTCGGCAAACTCTTCCAAGGAAATAGAGACTTCCCTGTCCGTCATCAGGAAGGTGTGGGTGGGGACATTCCATTGTTCGATAAAAGCCTTAATCCACCACGTTGGAGGAGAGGGATACTCAAAGAGCGAGATGTAGATTTCCGAATACAAACCAATCTTCATCAGATGAGTCCTCTTCACCGATAAGATGTACCGGGCCCACTACAAATATCCGGCGGGTGGTCGCGGGATCAATCCAACGTTATAGGCCTGTCCCCAAGGGTGTGCTTCACCCTGACAGATTCGCCTCCCTAAAATGTCTATTGTCGGCGGCGGCTGCACTGGAATAGCACCAATTGCAGACTGGAGGAGGTCATCCGAATTCCAATTTTTTACCTCCACGGCATACTTCACCGGGGGTTCATCCGCATAGGGGATCGAAAATATGGGTTCAGACGGCGTAACGGAATCGAAGCTTCGGCGACCCTGGATAATCTCGTTATACCACCCACCTCATAGGTGAAGGTTCTTGTGCTCGGGGTCATGATCCTTGATGAGAGTAAGCACCTCTCGGTCCACTGGTGCCTGGGGAAATCCTCCCTCCGAGTGAACAAACGGGAATGATAGGTCAGCAGGCATGTTTCCTGTGGAGGGAAAAAAATTAGCTGTCAGTGTTGTAATTCCAACGCTTGGCATTTTAAAATTTTTACCACATTGCAATGCGGTGGATATGGGACCAAAGGGGGACCCACAAAATCTGGATGACAGTGCATCGGTTAATAAGACAGCCCCATCATTGGATGAGACTGTCAATTAATGAAGAAATCCCCAAGAGAATATTCTCATTAATGGGAAATCCCTAGAGACAAGGAGAAAATCTCCTCTTTCAGAGCAAAGCTCTGTCACAGAGTGACATTTGTCAAACTCTGGTCTCAAGGGAATAAAATTTCCTAAAAAAAGAGCCTAGCTCTGTAATAATAGTGGAAAGATCCATCAAAAGAAAAATTTAACTCTTAAAAGAATTAAAAATTTTGGGGACTTAAAGATCCATGAAAACTTTTAAGAGTTCTTCATTTTCAGATCAAAAAAGATCTACATTTGATCCATGAGCAAAACTTTGTTCATGGGTTAAAACCCATGAAACAAGATCTCTGTAGATCTATGGGTTCTTGAGAGCAAGGCTCTGTTGATGAAACCCCAAAGGGGTTTTCTTTAGATTAAAGATCTATGAGAGCAAGGCTCTGTTAAATTTAATTTAAGTTAAGTTAAGTTAAATTTTACCTAAGATGATTCTAGGTTTTGAACTCTGAAGTTCTTGAAAAGAAATGAGAGCAAGGCTCTAAAGTTCTTAAAAACAAGAGCAAGGCTATGAAAACTAAAGTTCTTGAAAATGGTAAATCATTTATTGAGGACCAAGGGTCCTATTTATAGGCGCTTGTGCCCCTTCAACTTATCAATTGATCCAATGGCTAGGATCTTCCCACCGCTGCACTCACGTGTGCGCCACGTGAGCGCAACGGTGGGGGGGAATTTGTTTCCTCCAATCAGAGCAAAGCTCTGTTTGAATTTCAAAAATTCAAAAATTGAAGCAACGCTTCAAATTCCTTGCGCTGCGCGCAACGCGCCACGTGTCAAAAGCTGATACGTCAGCGCAGCGCCCGAGGCAGCGCGCCCAATCAGAGCAAGACTCTATTTAAAATAAAATTAAAGGAAGCAACGCTTCAGTTGCGCTGCGCGACACTGTTCCCCTCCGAAAGACGGCGCGCAAGACTGCGATGTCTTGGCACTGAGATTCGGAGCAGATGCTAATTGGTGCTATCCGTTCACCTCTCCGAAGATGCCAAGTTGATTTATGGCACCATGTATCGAAGGTTTAAACGGATGCGTCCGATGTAGCAGACTTCGTCAGATTCCCCCTCGTTTGAGGGGTTTTTGATTGTGGGGACGCTCTTCCCTACAGGCGCAAGCCCCTGCAGTTAATTACGCTACCGCATCGCGGTAACAACTTTCTCCTTCTCCAGCTGGTCACTTCGTGTCGTGTGTGTTTATTTCGTGTTTTATTGCCCGTGGATTGTTTACGGAGACTGAGTTATGTCGTCGCCCGTAGGGCGTGGACTAGTCCAAATCCGTGTTTATCTTAGATTTGGGTTTGGGGGTTTGGTTTGAGGATACGTCAGCCATACTTAAGGCTAAGATCAACTCAAACGTTTGTTAAGGATACGTTAGTCTAACGTTGAGACTAAGATCAACTTAACGGGATCGTTTAGATCCGATAAAGGAGTGTTTAGGCTCCATTGTTCCAGTTTAGGGACATAGTGGTCCATTGAATGTATGGCCGTCGGGACCCGTCACCTCTCTGACGACGTTGAAGGATTACAACGACGGATGTCAGAGGAGTTCAGAGATGTACCCTCGAGCCAGAGTTAATTGGGGGGGATTCATAGTCCAATCTGTTTGAAGGTTTAAGGATACGTTAGCCATCTTTGAGGCTAAGATCAACTTAAACGGGACCGTTTAGATCCGACAAAAGAGCATACGGGGCTCTATTGTTCTAGTTTAAGGACATTGCGGTCCACGGGTAGTTTAAGGACATTGCGGTCCATGGGTAGTTTAAGGACATTGCGGTCCATAGGTAGTTTAAGGACATTACGGTCCATTGTTAGTTTTAAGACATCTCGGTCAAGGTTAAGGACGTCATAGTCCATGGGTTTAAGGACTCCACAGTCCGGTATGTGCTCTGGATGCTTCACACGGGTTCACTGCCGTGCTAGGCGAGGACCAGGCTCCGCTCTGGACGTTTTCCACGGGGTCAAAGAGTGACGTTATCCGCGTTCCATGTAACCAGGAATTTCGCACTAGATGCTTCACACGAGTTCACTGCCGTGCTCGGCGAGGACTAGGCTCCGCTCTGGGCGTTTTCCGCGGGGTCAGAGAGTGACGTTATCCGCGTTCCACGTAACCAGGAATTTTGCATTAGACATGGGTTTAAGGACCCCACAGTCCATATCATGGGTGGTCGTCGGGACCCGTCACCTCTTTGAAGACATTGAGGGATTACAATGCCAAATATCAAAGGAGTGAAGAGATGTACCCTAGAACCGGAATGGCTTAAGTAGTCCTTGGCCCAATTTGGGGTCAAGACCGATTAATTATGTTATGAGCCCATTAGCCCAGTTAATTACGAATTGAAGCCTCATGGCCTAGCTTGGGCTAAGTCCGATCATATCTGGAATATTGGCTTCTTGTTGGTCCATTGAAGGAGAGGCTTTGCCTCTATCCATTTAGCCAATTGGGCCAAAGCCTAGTGTTAAACACTACAGAGCAATCAGTGTTGAACACTGGGAATGAGGTTGACAAGTTAGTGTTTAACACTAAAAGATAATTGGTGTTAAACACCAGCAACAAGGCTTTCAAATTAGTGTTAAACACTAAAACAGATCAGTATCAAGCATCAGCAATAGAGCTCTCAAATTAGTGTTAAACACTAAGGTAATCAGTGTTGAACACTGCGAATAAAGTTCTTTGATTAGTGTTGGGCACTAAGGCCCAACAGTGTCTTAACACTGTATTCAAGAGTTCCAACTTAGTGTTAAACACTAAGGCAAGAGGGGTCACGTGGCAACACGTGAGGGCGCCCTCCCTTCATTTATTCTGCTGAGATTATCGCATCACGTGCCCTCACGTGAGGGGAATTTAAATGCTTATATGTTAAAGCTTCTGCCGAGGGTCGCGTGGGTCACGTGGGGTGCTGCCTCAAAGGGGTTTTCTGTAGATCTCTTGGGGGGGTCACGTGGTGACACGTGACCCTGCCTTCATGTATGTTGTTTAGAGGCTTTGTCGATCTTTTTTTTCAGGAATTAAATTCCTCGAACTTTAAATTTCAGAGGAATTAAATTCCTACTTCCTTTTGAAGACTTATATTCTGGAGTAGAGTTGAACTCTGAATCTTCTGTAGGAATTAAATTCCTCGTATATGTGAAGAACTGAATAGGGTTAAACCCTAATAAAAACTTTTAAGGAATTGGACTCCCATTCTCTGTTAAATTATGATCAAGGGAATTAAATCCCCGCTGTTCCGACAGAACTAGGTTCTTAATTAGGGTTAAACCCTGTCTTTCTCTGCTCTGAAGGAATTAAATTCCCATGACACAGGGTCAAGCCCTAATTTTATTTTAAAGGAATTAAATTCCTATAGTTCTGTGAGAATTAAATTCCCGTGCTTCCATTCCCTCTCTATGTTTTGGATCTGCATGGCAGGATCTCAACCCATTGAGAATTAAATTCTCAACCTAAAGGGGAGATGTGCACTTTGCTGACCCTCTATCAAAGAGAGAAGAAATGTGTTCTTCTGTTTTATATTATCAGAGTTAAACTCTGTTGAGAATTAAATTCCCTTTCTTTCAAAAATCCTTCCCTTTCTTACCTAGGGTTTTCTTTTGCAGAAGCTCCAAATTCCTTAAAATATCAAGGCTCTCTCCTTATTCTCTCCCTCTGCTTCCCTCTGCGTATATATATCCCCTCTTTTGTATCTCTTGGCTCCTATTTATAGGAGAAGCAGCCGAATCAATTAGTTTTTGATGAATCTTCATTAAGAGATTTGATTTGCATCCATCATTCGTTTTGGACCTTTGGATTATTAGGTGAATTTTATTCACCGTTGGATTTCAAATCCCGGGATTCTCCTTTGTTATTTCGGTTAGATTTAAAGGGGAAATCTTTCCAAACTCGAGATTTTCCCATAGATAGATGATATTTAATCACTTCTGAATCTTTAATTCGATCTGCTCCAGATAATCACTTTCCTTTGGAAAGATTTGATTCTCCTTTAGAATTTAATTCTGTTGACAAAATGGGCTTTGAAAGCCGGTCATGTGTGACCACGTGACCCATGGTCATGTGTGGACACGTGACTCTCTTGGAACGAGCCTTCCTCTTTCTTTTTGCGCTCTGTCTTCTGGTTGCTTTCTGTTCTCTGTTTAGCTGTCACGTGCCACCACGTGACAACTGGTCACATGTGAGCACGTGACCCTGGCATGGAGCCTTCTTCTTGATTCGATCAGGGAACCGTTGTGTCTTTGCCGTTTGCATTTAAATGTCACGTGTCGACACGTGACCCTGGTCACGTGGGAGCACGTGACTCTTTCTGAAGCCCCTTTTCTTCAATGTAGCCAGGAAACTGAACTTGCCTTGATGATGCGTTTAGGTGTCACGTATCAACATGTGACCGCTGGTCACGTGTAAGCACGTGACCCTCTTCTAAAGCTTTTCCCAGAAGCTTTCCTGATTTTAAATCAGGAAACAAATGCCCCCACAGCGTTGTTCTCACGTGTCCGCACGTGAGTGCAACGCTGTCACCTCTTGTGACCGTTGGATTCCTCTAGGGATCTAGGGAGATGAAACGTTTCCATTGCCTTCTATAAATACCTCTGTCTCTTCATAGGAGCCTTCACTTTGCTCATCTTCTTCTTCTTCCTTGAGAATTTAATTCTCTCTTTCAGAGCTTAGTTCTCTGTCTTGAAACAATCTTCAGAGTTTAACTCTGTTCGAAAAAGAATCCTTTTTCTCAGGTAATGATCTTGGACAACGATGGACCTTCACATTTCTCTGGATTTTAAATCCAAAACAATGGTTTTCACCCTTTTTCCTTCATATTTTCCATAAGAACATGAAACCGCTTAACCTTCAAACTGTAGATCTCTTAGGGTTTAGATGATCTTTGGGGAGATGATGATGGCGTTTCAACCCCATGGAATTTAATTCCATCCAAAAATGTTTCTGGGAATTTAATTACCTTTTCTTAATAAGGAATTTAATTCCAATGAAGAACTCGGCTTCTTCACACAGAGGCTTCTTGGGGTTTCCTTGTCATTCTATGATTAGTGAAGAAGAAGAGGGTTTGTAATAAATCGTTCTGATTTTTATTTCAGGTATCATGGACGCTCATTTGTATAATCTCAACGAAATCATTTCCTACGGGAATATTCATGCCCTGGGCCGTAGTCAGAATCAGGAGTTCACCAACGCTCAGTGTGCTGAAATTATGAGCCGCTTTGACGAGTACAACCATCGGCTACTCCCCCGTCGCTCTTCTCTTCTGAGGCTCATCGTGCTGGCGATTTGGGAGGCGCTTCCTCTCTTCTGCGCCGGCGTGCCACTCAGGGCATTGGACGTTGCCGAGGATAAGATACATTCGGTGTATCTGATGAGTCTGATCTCGAAGAGAAGGCGTGACAACCTCATTGATCTTTTGCATCAGGCGTTTCAGCAGTCGGCCATACTTGCCGCCTACCGGAGGGTGGAGGACATCCGCGAGGACCCCGATGCTTGCGATCGCGAGAGAAAACATACTTGGGCGGTTCGAAATGCTTGGAGGGTCTTGGACAAGGTCAAGCTTGAGTTTCTCAATCCGTGCCCCGCGCCTGAGGTCTTGCCGTTGTAATCATTTTCTTTTCATTTTGTATGAACCTTTTTAAAGCATGAATGATAAACTTATCGTGTCCTTTTGTGTTTGCGTGCCCCCCTCCCTTTTTTTTGGAATTTTGTCGTTCATTTTTTTTGTTGATGTGTTTAGCGTGCAAGGCATTGTTTCATTTCTTAGTACGCACCAAGCATGGTGCTCACGTGCTCCATACGTGAGGGGCCTTTTATGGGGCTATTCAATTTTTCATGCCACATTTCTGTGCATGGCATTGGATGCAGAGAAGGCGCCTTGGAAATCGTTCCTTTTCCTGATTTCCAATGTCTTCCCTTATTTGGGCCTTGGAAGGGTTCCATCATGCAATTTTCTCTCGCGCGCAGCATTTAATGCTCCCCTTTATAGTCTTGAGGCCATAGCCTATTTTCTCCTCACAGAGAAATTTATTCCCATATTGACGTCATTTAATTTGAGGACTATCTGAGTGCCATGGCCTGCAACCGTCCACACGCTCATCGACGGCCATGGGAAGTGCCTATCGAGGAGATGATCCCCCGCTTTGCTGCTCGGTTGGTGGATCCACTTCTTACCGACAACGAATGCGACTCAGCAATGTACGAACTCTCGATTCGTAGGGGGTCCCCCCTCCCGATGGGTTCCCTCTGGCTCCGGATGATTCTCACGGCCGTGCTTGCCGACATCCCTCCTCACCCGGCAGAGATGACCTTGGCGATGCTTGACGCGGCTGAAGAAAAGCTCAAGGGCTTTCATGAAGCACGCCTGATTACTCAGGCATTGAAGGATTGCTCAATTCATCTGCTGAGCCAGATAAAGGCCCGGCGAGCTATTATGTCTGCTTTCGCGGACGAACACGGAGCCAATCGATGGGGAGCGACTCCTCGTGAGAACCGTTGCTTTGATGTGCTGGAGAAAGCAGAGAGAGAGATGGAGAATTTTGTCCTCTGCTTCATTAACCCCTGTGCCGTTGATCCCGTGTTTGGTGACCTTTTCTCGTTAGTGTAGAACATTTTTAAATTAGTCCCTCCTTTTCTATGTTTTGTGTCGAACTTCCATGTAGGCTTAGTACTAGTATGTATGTTTCTGCTTGTATAAATAAATTTTGTATTCTTCTCATGAGAACTTTCTTTAATTGCAAATGCTATCATCACTTTACTGCGCATCAGACCTTTTTGGGCATTATGAATGTTCATGCGATTGCAAATGCTATTATATTTTTTTTGAATACTCATATGATTGCGAATGCATGCTTGAAATATGTCGGAGATCTTTCTTGTTGCCTTTCACGTCAGGTGATGTGAGCGCGTTTTAGATCGATTATTCCTGTCGACCGGAAGCTCATTTATACGGTCTTGTAAATGTCTTGTTTCCAAGGTTGCGGTCGCGAGAGTGAGCCTACATGGCCTGATAGGGCAACGCGTGGCGAACATATTGTCGTGCGAGAAAAGGGGTTCGGCCGTAAATTCTCGGAGAGGGAGCTGGTTTCTAAGGCGCTGGGCGAGCTTCAGGCTAGCTTCACAGCCAAAGCCAACAAAGCATACGAACTCTGGCGGGTGCTTCAGGAGTCCATAAAAGAGGTGGTGGCTCTCGACAAAGCTGCCGCGTTCACTCATGAAAGGGTCGAGGCTCATAAAGCCACCGAGAAAGAGCTCGAAGCTCAGCTTGCTTGGAGATCTTGCGTCATGAAGCCATGGCTCAACAAAATGATGAGCTGGTAAAATTACTGCACCGCCCGCCGGCTTGAGGACTTGCATCTTTTCCCCTTTTTTGTACATACTCATGAATGAGAGTATCTTTCTTTTTTGTTTCTTTCATGAATTGTACTTTGTATCCATTTTGGTTTATGAATAAAAGATACATTTTTCTTCTCAATGGTGTGTCCCCTTTTTATTGAATGTATTCTGCGGATATTCTATCTTGATCTCCTTGCAGGACAGCGATGGCTCAGGATTCAGGGTTAAGATCTGCCTTCTAAGACTTTTGCATTTTATGAGCCACGAGGGTCTCATAAAGAGTTTTTCTCCCTACAGGTCGAGAGGATCCCATAGGTGTAAGTTTTTCTTAAGGATCGTGAGGATTCTTAAGCGGGTTTTCCCTTGAGAGTCGCAAGGATCTCACAAGAGAGATTTTTCTTCCTTACAGGTCGTGAGGGCCTGCAAGTGCTGGATGTGGTCGCCCTTGTTCGCGTTTCACGGGGCCAGGGGGCTGCTCCAGGTATCGTAGTTTAAAGACGTCACGGTCAAGGTTAAGGACCTCATAGTCCGTGGATTTAAAGACTCCACCGTCCGCTGTTAGTTTTAAGAAATCACGGTCAAGGTTAAGGACCTCATAGTCCGTGGATTTAGGGACTCCACAGTCCGATGTTAGTTTTAAGACATCACGGTCAAGGTTAAGGACCTCATAGTCTGTGGATTTAGGGACTCCACAGTCCGGTGTTAGTTTTAAGACATCACGGTCAAGGTTAATGACCTCATAGTTCGTGGATTTAGGGACTCCACAGTCCGATGTTTGGTTGCAGGGACCCGTCACCTCTTTGAAGACATTGAAGAATTACAACGCCAGGTATCAAAGGAGTGAAGAGATGTACCCTTAAACCAAGGCAAAATCAGTAGGGAATCGGGGTGGTTGATCGTTAGTTTTAAGACATCGCGGTCGAGGTTAAGGACGTCATAGTCCGTGGATTTTAAGGACTCCACAGTTCGGTATTTGCTCTGGATGCTTCACACGGGTTCACTGCCGTGTTTGGCGAGGACCAGGCTCCGCTCTGGATGCTTCACACGGGTTCACTGCCGTGCTCTGCGAGGACCAGGATCCGCTCTGGACGTTTTCCACGGGGTCAAAGAGTGACATCATCCGCGTTCCACGTAACCAGGAATTTTGCACTAGATGCTTCACACGGGTTCACTGCCGCGTTAGGCGAGGACTAGGCTCCGCTCTGGACGTTTTCTACGGGGTCAAAGAGTGACATTATCCGCGTTCCACGTAACCAGGAATTTTGCACTAGATTCTTCACACGGGTTCATTGCCGTGCTCGGCGAGGACTAGGCTCCGCTCTGGATGCTTCACACGGGCTCACTGCCGTGCTCTGCGAGGACCAGGATCCGCTCTGGACGTTTTCCACGGGGTCAAAGAGTGACATTATCCGTGTTCCACGTAACCAGGAATTTTGCTGATTGTATCCGCATTTCACGGGATGGAGGTTTGACTGTTGGCGATATGTATACCACCGAGCCATGGAACTGGGAGTTGCCGCTGTTCTGCTTAGCTTGAAGTTGTGTCCGTCGTTACGAGACGAGTGTTGGGATGATCTCCAGGTCGCTTGTGGCCCGTCGAGATTTAGGTTCTTTCTTTGGTGAAACCTGGGGGGAGGTATGTTCCCTTTTTGTTTACGCCCTTGGATTGTGTACAGGGTGTGATGGAACATCACCTGTAGGGCAATGATTTCACTTTTATTTTATTTCTTTTTCCACGATGCTCTATCATTTCAGCTTTTATATCGCGAAGGTCGCGATTGTCCCATCATTTCGGCTATTTTTCACGCCTTCATTTTTTACTTGCTGCTTTTTATTGCAAGTTGCCCCATCATTTCGGCTATTTCGTAGGCATGTGTGGCTTGCTAGCTTTTTTTTGCCGCCAGCTTGGATTTTAGGCACCGATTTCGGCATCAGCACCGCTACAACTGGAATATTGCCAGGGGCGAATCATCATTTGCCTCTGTCGATGTCGAACAAAGGTGGCTTGGCAAACAGGGTTAAGGGTCCTGTCGACCAAGGCTTTTGACTTCATGAGCCGTAAGGGTCTCACAAAAGTATTTCTCCCCATAAGTCGTGAGGATCTTGTAGGTGTATTTTCTCCCTAGGGATCGTGAGGATTCCTAAGTGTATGTTCCTCTGCAAGTCGTAAGGATCCTACAAGAGGGCTTTCTCCTTATGGGTCGAGAGGACCTACAAGGGTTGGACATATCCCTAATCACGGGTGGGACTTTGCTGGGGAAATGTTTATTCGTGCCCGTGGATTGTATACAAGGGTCAGTATTGAGCCTCTTGTAGGGCAATATCGAAGGTTGTGGAGGATTTGCTTAAGAACAGGTTTAGGTTTCTGTAACTTAAGACTTTCAAATCTTATGAGCCGTGAGGGTCCCACAAGAGAATTCTCCTTACGAGTCGTAAGGATCTCGCAAGTGCATTTTCTCCTTAGGAATCGTGAAGACCCCTAAGTGTGTTGCTCCTTTGTGAGTCGTAAGGATCTCACGCAGGTGGTTTCTCCTTACAGGGTCGAGAGGACCCTATAAGTGTCTTTTAACGAGGTTGCGCCCTTTCGGGTTTTCACAAACACTCGCCGGTAGTCCTTCTGTTTTTACTCACGGAGCCCTTTCGGGTTTTCATCCGTGCCCATTTTGCTTGTGGACATGCCGTCTTTTTTTTATTCTTTTTCTTTTTTTTTTTATCTCGTCAGCCTAAGGATGCTGCGGTAGTAGTTTAGGGACGTTTCGGTCCGTCGTTAGTTTAAGGACATTTCGGTCCGCCGTTAGTTTAAGGACGTTTCGGTCCGTTGCTAGTTTAAGGACGTTTCGGTCCGTCGATAGTTTAAGGACGTTTCGGTCCATTGTTAGTTTAAGAACGTTTCGGTCCGTCGATAGTTTAAGGACGTTTCGGTCCGTTGTTAGTTTAAGGACATTTCGGTCCGTTGCTAGTTTAAGAACGTTTCGGTCCGTCGATAGTTTAAGGACGTTTCGGTCCGTTGTTAGTTTAAGGACGTTTCGGTCCGTCGTTAGTTTAAGGACGTTTCGGTCCGTCGTTATGGGAAGGCCGGCTGCTGCTTGTAAAGTCTGAGCCTAGGAAGATGGCGAGCGGACATAGTCGTCGTCATCTATCATTGACCCAGGCTGTGGCTCATTAAGTATAGTATTTCTTTAAGAAGAGGCCATTTATTGGCCTGAAAGGCCTTTCACCGTGCATGTCCATGAGTAGATAGGCTCCACCCTGGTAGACCTTGTCTATGATGTAAGGGCCTTCGTAGTTTGGCTCAAATTTCCCCCGCTTGGCACGATTGGGGATCATAGGTCTTTTGACCACTAGTACGAGTTCGCCTTGGTGGAATGTTCTCGGCCTGGTCAATCTTTCGTATGAGCGCGTCATCTTTGCTTTATAGGCTTCTAGATGTTGTTGTGCTATGAGCCGGGTTTCGTCGAGGGCATCAAGCTCCTCAAGCCGAAGGTGAGCATTTTCTTCGTCCGTCAGCTCGTGGTGGACTGCCACTCGCAGAGAGGGTAACTCTATCTCGAGGGGGAGTACTGCTTCCGTCCCAAATACCAACGCGTACGGCGTTGTGTTCGTGGCCGTCTTGAATGTAGTTCGATAAGCCCAAAGGGTCTCTTGCAGCCTCTCGTGCCAGTCTCTCTTATTCCGGGAAACGGTCTTTTTTATGATCTTCGTCAAGGTCTTATTGAAGGCCTCGGCCAGACCGTTAGCTCGTGGGTTGTAAACTGAAGAATATCTCCAGTCTATATTGTGTTGCTGCGCGAAGCGGCTAATCTTATGGCTTTTGTAGGCTGGCCCGTTATCGGAGATAATCCGCCGTGGGGTTCCGAACCGATAGATGACGGGCGTCTTGAAGAAATGGAGGATATTCTCCGTCTTCACTTCCCTCAGTGGTATTGCTTCTGCCCATTTGGAGAAGTAATCAGTCGTCGCCAGGATAAAACGATGTCCCCGGGATGATGCTGGCTCGATGGGGCCGACTATGTCAGTCCCCCACATTTCGAATGGCCAACTAGCCACCGTCGGATGTAGTGGATTCGGATGTTGGTGGATAAAGTCTCCGTGGATCTGGCACGAGTGGCATTGCTTCGCATACTCGAGGCAGTCCTGGATCATCGTGGGCCAGTAGTAACACATCCGTTTAATTTTTAACTTCATCTTTGGGCCTGCTTGGTGAGAACCGCAAAGTCCGTCGTGAACTTCCTGAATGACTCTTTCCGCTTCGTCAGGTCCTAAGCATCTCAGCCATAGAGAATCAAACGATCTTTTGTATAGAGTATCGTTGACGAAGGCGAAAGATAGAGATCGTTTCACGAGCTGATGCCTTGAGGATGTATCTTTGGGCATTCGGTGGGACTTAAAGTAGTCTATGAAGACTTCCCTCCAGTCCTCGGCCTTCTCATGGTCTTTTATTTGTAGGGTCGTCTGCTCAGTCGCTCCCTTTTCTTTATATAATTCCGGAGGTATTTCTGCCGGAGCAAGCACTCGACGGCTTTGTACCACGATTCTTACATCATCGAGGTTTTCGTCCGCCAGTTCTTTAGCAAGTTTGGCTAACGCATCTGCTTTACTGTTTTCCGCGCGCGGTATATTCTCCAAAGTATAGGAGGGAATTTGGGTCAATAGTTGTTGCACCTTTTCGCCGTACTTCACCAACTCCGGTTTGCACGTTTGGTAATTACCATTTACTTGACTAACAACCAGTTGAGAATCCCCGTATATAAGGAGGTCTTCAATTCCCAGGTCAATGGCGATTTCGAGGCCTGCTATCAGAGCTTCGTATTCAGCTTCATTGTTTGTCCTCGGCTCTGTTAAGGAGAAGGCGAAGCGCATTATCCCTCCTTGTGGAGTTGCAAAGATGAGGCCTACCCCCGATTTGATCATTGGGACACCTTGTTTCTGTTTCTTTACGGAGGACGCTCCATCGAAATAGAGTTCCCATCGGGTGCTTCCGCCGCTAATCGCATCAAATGCATGCTCGTCCGGCAAATCACAGTTCAGAGGAGAATCGGCCGGTATCGGATGTTCAGCGAGGAAATCGGCAATGGCCTGGCCTTTCACTGCCTTGAGAGGCTGATACGTTATCGAGAACTCCATCAAGAGCAGGGCCCACTTAGCGAGTCGTCCCGTCAATATGGCTTTCGACATCAAGTATTTAAGGGGATCCACCTTTGAAATGAGATGGAATTCATTCGCCAACGCATAGTGCCTGAGCTTTGTTATCGCGAAGATTAACGCCAAGCAATGTTTTTCGATGGGAGAGTAGTTGCTTTCTGCCCCCAGCAGAACTCGACTTAAGTAGTAAAGTGCTCTCTCTTTTCCCTGATCGTTCTCTTGCGCCCATAATGCGCCCAAGGAACCTTCGAGGGCGGTTGTATAAAGAATGAGGGGTTTTCCTTTGACCGGCGCGGCCAACACCGGAGGGTTCTGCAGGTATTGCTTGATCTCGTCTAGTGCACCTTGGCATTTGTGATCCCAAACGAACGGAGTTCCCTTTTTCATCAGGTGGCTGTAAGGACGGCATTTGCCGGAAAGATTGGCGATAAATCGCCGGATGTATGCGAGCTTCCCTCGGAGAGACCGCAACTGTTTGAGGGTTCTTGGCGGAGGCATTTCCATTATCGCTCTAATCTTTGACGGATCTATTTCGATACCTCGGTGTCGAACGATGAATCCCAGGAATTTGCCCGAGGAGACTCCAAACGCGCATTTGAGGGGATTCATTTTCAAATTATATTGCCGAAGGCGTTGAAATACAGTCTCCAGATGGTTTAAATGCTCTTCGTATGACATGCTCTTTACTACGAGGTCATCGATATAGCACTCGACGACGTCATGTATGAGGTCGTCGAAGATCTTTGTCATGGCCCTTTGATAGGTAGCGCCAGCGTTCTTTAGACCAAAGGGCATAACCCTGTAGCAGAATATACCCAAAGGGGTCTGGAAAGCGGTGTGCTTCTGGTCTTCGGGATGCATCTTTATCTGATTGTATCCTGACGAACCGTCCATAAAGGAGAAAACCTCGTCAGTGGACGTGTTATCTATCATCAGCTCGGTTACCGGTAGTGGGAAATCATCCTTTGGACAGGCTTTATTGAGATCCCTGAAATCCACGCATATGCGTACCGTCCCATTCTTTTTCATTACCGGGACGATATTGGCGATCCAATCGGGATATTGGACTTCTTGGATAAATCCAGAATCGATCAGCTTCTTGACTTCGGCATTGATGCTCATCTCAAGCTCGAGTCGCATCCTTCTTGGCGCTTGCTTGACCGGCTTGATATCTGGGGATATTGCTAATTTATGCACAGCAACCTCCGGATCTAATCCTGGCATCTCAGAGTAGTTCCACGCGAAGCAGTCTTTATGTCGTAGAAGCACGTTCTTTAACGCGGCCACCCTTTCTTCAGAGAGTAGTTCGCTGACAAATGTCGGCCGCGGGTCATCTGCCGATCCCAACTCAATCTTCCTGAGGTTATCCGCCGTAGTATGTATACCATCTTCCAGTTCTTTCGGAGCTGGCGGAAATTCTGAGATCACCTCATCATCGCTGTTCTCAAAGCACCGGGGAAGGTCATCCACGTTCTCGCGCCCTTCTTTTAATATCGCGATCGTATAACAGGTGCGAATCCGCTCCCAGGACTGAGGTGGATCCGGTTTTGCTCTTGCGGCCTTGGGTTCATGCTTTTGTGGCGGCGTTACCCTCCAGCTGTTGGATAAAGCGAATCTGCCCCGTTGGTACTCGTCCTCGACCCAGTTCTTGAAGGTGAAGCAGTCTTCGGTAGGATGTCCTATGGCCTGGTGATAAAAGCAATAGCTCGAACGAGAAGCCTTGTTAGCTTGCTCAGGGTGTCTAGACTCTGGAAGCGCGATCATTTGATGTTTTAAAGCGAGTTTGAGTAACTTCTCCGTCTTGTCTCGGGGGAAGGAGTACGCTCGACTCATCTTCTCCATGAGGGACGAATCCGAGCCGCGCAGTACCCGTAACCCTCTAATCCTGCGTCGTTGTTGTCGGCTCCTCTTCCCACTTCTCAATTTATTTCCGTCTCCGCATCGGGCCTTTCGTACAACGGGTTGACAAAGATGAGCATCTTTGTCTTTTGTAGCCTGTTGAAATAGACGTTGCGTCCTGGCCTTCTCGTGGATGGCCATCTCGCGGTTGTGGTCTTCCCGAGCTTTCTGACCCATTTTCCTGATAGGCTTGTCCGTTCGTTCTTCAAACGACGGACTCGGCGCTTCAATTGCGGGGTCTAGTTTTGATGAGGGGTTGGCATCTCCTGACAGAGCGTCCTCCTCTTCATCAAAGGTATATATAGTGTAGCTGCTGTGAGCCCGTTCCCGTTTTCCGGCTCTCGCGTATCCAAGCCCAAGTGTTTCCATTTTCCCATTGGGCAATTTGCGTTGAGTTCTAGGGACATCCCAAATCCTGTTGTAGAACCGAGCCTGCCGAACAGTCTGTTTTAAAGGTACTCCTTGGCGCTTCAATAGCTTCTTTAATCCATTTGTATAGTATCTGGGCAGACGGATGGGTTGGAGCCTGTCGAGTGTAGCATCCGCGCCATGCCAGATCTCTTTCTCTATTTTCGACTCTGAGGATCGGTAGAACAGGATCACCTTCTCACCCCTTTGCCTGGGAGGGACGTAAAATGTTTGCAGGTCCTGCACATTGTGAGCTTGAAGCGTGTCGAGATCCTTGTAGTGTTCTCGCGGTACCATGGTGATTTGCAAACTATGGTCATCGCCAGGGGGTGCTTGTATTGACAGCCGATTGGAGAACACGGCATTAACTTCATCTTCTGAATCACTTCCGAAGACCAACATGGGGGCGGGCGTCCCCAGGTTGTTGCGTTGAGATGGCCCTGCATAAACTATCTCTTCCTCTTCTTCGGTATCGCTCCCGAACACAGGGATGGTGGCGGCGGTTTTGTTCTCCGGATTGCGACACCTTTCTGTATCCTCGAAATCTGGCAAAAAGTACTTCGTATTTGCGGACTTCGTTCACGGAAAATGGGTTCAACTCACCTGTTACAGTATACTCGAAACCATCCTTAAAGTACTTCATACACTGATGTTGCGTTGAAGGGATGATGTTGTACTCGTGTAGCCAAGGACGGCCGAGCAAGGCGTTGTAGCAGGTCTTGGCGTCAATGACATGGAATTTGATGTCTGTGACGAGAAGTCCAAAGCGTAATGTTAGTATCACAGATCCGAGAGTCCGTGACGATTGTGAATCGAAACCGGAGATAGTAATTTTGTCACGAGCGAGGTGTTGCACACTCATGCAGATTTCATTCAACACCCGAACATTAAGGAGATTGACGGAGGATCCATTATCCACCAGGATCTTGCCTATCTTGATATCATGGCAGTATCCGGAGACATATAGGGGACGGTTGTGGTCGCACGTCCCGAGAAGGAGGTCTTCATCACCGAAAGTGATATCGGCCGTATGCACTTCCTCCAGTTCATCCTTCATCTTTTCAGTGGCGAGGAAGGCTTGGAATTGCTCAGGTTCTTGTAACGCCTTAATTAGTGAGTCTCGTGCTTCTTTTGATAATAGGAGGGCATCGAGAATGCTAAGCTGAGAAGGTAGCTTCCTTAGGTGCGCGAGGATGTTATAGTCCACTTTACTCCTCTTAGGAGGGTCTTTGGCAGCCAGTTCTTTCATGACTTGGTCATCTAAAGTGATATCTTCAGTGACCTTTTCCTTTCCTTTATCTTTTCTACTTACGGGCCCGAGATTCTTTTCCGGGAGCGTACGATTGCGTAGCTGAATGTTCTCGCAGGCCTCCGATTCCTCCTCTTTCCCTAACACGGATTCTTTAAAGAGATGGCCCAGAGCCATTTCTTCATCAGAGTCGCTCCCAAAGGTAAGAACTTGTGACCCCCCGATGTTAACCATGTCACAGCTGCCAGTAGTTCTGTTGCGCCCGTCGACAGTGCTTTTTCGTTCCCGACGGCTCTTGCGTTTCATGCGCTTAAAATGTTGCCTACGAGCAACATATGCTTGCCACCATATCTTAAAGGCGTCGCACTCCTCTGTGGGGTGTGAGATTTTTCGATGATATGCGCAATAATCAGGGTGCCTTTCCGCCCCATCGTGTGTATTTCCTTCCGAGGGTGATAGCTTCATTCCCATTGACATGGCTTTGGCAAACCTTTTCCTCGTCTTGAACATCTTCTTATCTACTTCGGATGCTTTTTGATCTGGCGGGGTAGTTCAACTCTTTCATTCAGTCGCCTGCATTTGGTTCCTTCTGACGTTGCCATCTCACGCTCCTGATCCGCTTCACTTTTTAGACGAATCTCGTCTAGAAAGGCATTGATCATTTCATTTGTCAGCCACGCACGCCCTGGTTCAGGTTCTGCCTCCAGCTTCTTAGTGCTAGGAGTTTTCTCATCATCGGTAAACGAGTGGGAGATCACGTTACAACTCGCCACATACTCTTCGGATTCATCCGATGAGCTCTCTTCATCATCTTCCTCTTGAAAGATGTGGTTGAGGAACTCTTGCAATGTGACAGGAGTTCGCGCCTTTTGATTGTACTCTTCCAGCGCGTCGATTTGCTTCTGCAAGTTCGTGTGCTCGTCTCCAGGCTTCACGGGCTTCTTGGATTTCTTCTTCTTTTTCTTTGAAGATTTTGACGGTTGGGCGTGAGTATTTGGGCCATTATCGCGAGTCTTCATAGTTGGGCGGGGCTTCAACATCCCTTCGATAATTTGAGGTTCAAGAGGGTCCTCCCATCCGATCGCAGGGCACGCATGAAGGTCTCTCAGCATTCTTTTGGTTTTAATTGATAGCACGACCTCCCATGGAGCTTCTTCAATAAAGGAGCAGGTTGCCCCCGGTGTATCTGCTTTCTTAGGAGTATGCGGCTATGGTGGGTTTACCTTCCACTTTTCGGATAGTACAAACTTCCCCTGGAGGTATTGATCTTCAATCCATCCTTTGAAGACGAAGCAATCTTCAATCGGATGACTTACCGTTTGATGGTAAGGGCAATAGTTAGGGTTATTCACCTCGGTGGGTTGCGGCGGTCGCCTTGGATTTGGTAGGTTTATAAGTCTGTTGCGTATTGCCAGCTCGAATAACCGTTTCGTCTTGTCTCGTGGGAACGAGTAGGGACGCTTCATTTTCTCATTATAGTACCGACGTCTTTCTTCCAATTGATCTGCCGGTTTCGGGGCGTTAGGTTGTTGTTGGGCATTTGCGACAAAGGTTGCCCTTCCTTTACCCTTATCATTCCGAGGTTCCGACTTCGGGGCAGGTGGTCTATGACCCATCTGGTCCATCTGAGCCAACTTGTCGATTAAAGCCTGGAATGTGGTTGGCTTAAAGAACATCATAAACTGGGAGATAGTTGCGTGGGGGTCTAGGGTTCCCACGAACATGCCCACTGCGGGTGCCTCCTCAATGCGTTGCTCGCATCTCGACCACAAATTCCGCCAGCGTATAGCATACTGGACCCAGGTTTCGCCTGGTTTTACCCTGGCGTTAATTAATGCAGTTATTGGAGTGCGTTCGCTGGCACTTGCGAATCGCTGAGTGAATAACAACTCCATTTCAGCGAACGTTTTGATAGAATCGTTCGGGAGTTCCGAATACCATTCGAACGCTGTTTCTGATAAGCTACCCACGAATTGGCGAAGCAACAGTTTATCATCCCCGCCAGTGTTACCGCAGAGGGCCCGGAACTGGGCGACATGTTGATGGGGGTTGCCGGTCCCCTTGTACACGTGGAATTTTGGTATCGTATAGCCTTGCGGGTATTTGATTTGGTCGTACCAGCTCGGATACGGCCGCCCTGTTTTTACGACTTGACCAGCTGCCTCAGTCGCATGATGAACCCGGATTTGCTGGGCTATGTAGTCAACCAAGTCAGCCTTAGAGATTGCCTCCTCCTTGGCCGTTGAGAGGGCTGGTGGTGGATTTGACGTTTCTCCTCGGTCGTCTTCAAGAACGATTGGGGAATCCTCGACAGGTGAGTCTTGCTGGATCATCATGCCTATCATATCTTGGAAGAGAAGGCCCATACGTTGTATGTTGGCCGCTTGTTCAGCAGCCTCTTTGTCCTTTTTCTCCAGTATCCGGCGAAGGAATTCAGCATCGGTTTCTTCCTCTTGGCGTGCGTCTGAGGATGTTTCCGGGCTTTCTTTTGGCCCGGTAAGTGCGGCCATAGCATTCATCATTTCTTGAAGCTTTTGTTGCTGCTCCTGGGCTTTTGTCACGGATCGGGTAAGCGGTCGATGGCCTGTAGAAGTGCGGCTTTCCTCTTTTCCAGAGGCCATGTAAACAGTGTGCACCACCATGCCACCAGACTTAGGGTGTCTGGGCTCAGTGCTTTTAGCCGTCGTTGCACGTTGGGGGGTCTTCTCTGGCCTCCTCCTTTTATGAGCCATGGAGGTTGAGGGGGCCGTTGAGGTGGGCGTCCAGGCAGCCTTTCGGGGTTTAGCCTGGTGACCAACCTCCGGTTGGGTTTTCAGCTTCTTGTGCTGGCGGGAGAAGTTTGGATCGATAATCGAGTCTCGGGCCTGCCGCCAAACCTTATAGATTTTGGAAGACAACCATTGAGGAGATCGGGACTGTTCTGATTCTATTTCCACAACCTTTTTTAATGGGGGAGGAGACCTCTTTAGCACTGCAGTAGGGGAATTCCTTCGCACCTTATTTAGCATTTCGAAGCTGTTCCCAGTTGGAACAACAGCATTAACTTCTGCCATCGGGGCTGATGGAGTCAACCCGGAGGGGGAGTTGCCCCCAGCCTTCCTTACTCGGCGCCAATGGCGACGTCGAGCGTGTCGAGCGGCCGGCGTTGGGTCAGCGGTAAGAATGGTTTCATCTTGCCCCCTGTATGGGTGGGGGGTCGCTGTTGGTGTTAGCCTATCAAAGACCGACGTCCTTTGGGCAGCAGGAGCGGGAGATGAAGCCGTCAATCTTGTAAAGACCGACTTTTTGGCCGGGGAAGCCGCCTTGGCGATTTCGGGGGCAGGAGCGGCCGCTTTCTTAGAAGCAGCCTCCTCTGAGATTGTAGGCCCCATGATGAGTTCGCAGGATTTCTGGCCCAATCTAGAGAAGACCGAGGCGTTGACATTGGGCGACTCGTTGAGAGGATCCGCGGCAGGAGTAAGACGATCAAAGACCGACTTCTTGAGAGCTTCCTTTGTCAGCACCGGCGCCGCGAAGCTTGATGGTGGGAGTATAGTCCCAAAGAACAATCCGGTAGTGGCTTGAGCCACCTGGTCCACCGGCATTGTGAACAACGAAGCAGCTTGGGGTCCATAGGCTATACCTCCTGGCGAGGTAAAGTGTTGGTCGCAATTGCAGTCTGAGCAGTTGGAGGATTTCGCAGAAGTAGAAGCCATCGATCCTTTGCTTTCTGCAATAAGCAAGACGCCAATTTTTAGTATCTTGAAACCCAAGGGCAACCATTAGCGAACCGCGATTGGTTCGCGAATCACGACACACGAAGTGTGGAGTAGAAAGAGGAAAAGGTCCCACCGGGCGTGCCAGAATCTGTTCCCCTCCGAAAGACGGCGCGCAAGACTGCGATGTCTTGGCACTGAGATTCGGGGCAGATGCTAATTGGTGCTATCCGTTCACCTCTCCGAAGATGCCAAGTTGATTTATGGCACCATGTATCGAAGGTTTAAACGGATGCGTCCGATGTAGCAGACTTCGTCAGATTCCCTCTCGTTTGAGGGGGTTTTGATTGTGGGGACGCTCTTCCCTGCAGGCGCAAGCCCCTGCAGTTAATTACGCTACCGCATCGCGGTAACAACTTTCTCCTTCTCCAGCTGGTCACTTCGTGTCGTGTGTGTATATTTCGTGTTTTATTGCCCGTGGATTGTTTACGGAGACTGAGTTATGTCGTCGCCCGTAGGGCGTGGACTAGTCCAAATCCGTGTTTATCTTAGATTTGGGTTTGGGGGTTTGGTTTGAGGATACGTCAGCCATACTTAAGGCTAAGATCAACTCAAACGTTTGTTAAGGATGCGTTAGTCTAACATTGAGACTAAGATCAACTTAACGGGATCGTTTAGATCCGATAAAGGAGTGTTTAGGCTCCATTGTTCCAGTTTAGGGACATAGTGGTCCATTGAATGTATGGCCGTCGGGACCCGTCACCTCTCTGACGACGTTGAAGGATTACAACGACGGATGTCAGAGGAGTTCAGAGATGTACCCTTGAGCCAGAGTTAATTGGGGGGATTCATAGTCCAATCTGTTTGAAGGTTTAAGGATACGTTAGCCATCTTTGAGGCTAAGATCAACTTAAACGGGACCGTTTAGATCCGACAAAAGAGCATACGGGGCTCTATTGTTCTAGTTTAAGGACATTGCGGTCCATGGGTAGTTTAAGGACATTGCGGTCCATGGGTAGTTTAAGGACATTGCGGTCCATTGTTAGTTTTAAGACATCTCGGTCAAGGTTAAGGACGTCATAGTCCATGGGTTTAAGGACTCCACAGTCCGGTATGTGCTCTGGACGCTTCACACGGGTTCACTGCCGTGCTAGGCGAGGACCAGGCTCCGCTCTGGACGTTTTCCATGGGGTCAAAGAGTGACGTTATCCGCGTTCCACGTAACCAGGAATTTCGCACTAGATGCTTCACACGGGTTCACTGCCGTGCTCGACGAGGACTAGGCTCCGCTCTGGGCGTTTTCCGCGGGGTCAGAGAGTGATGTTATCCGCGTTCCACGTAACCAGGAATTTTGCATTAGACATGGGTTTAAGGACCCCACAGTCCATATCATGGGTGGTCGTCGGGACCCGTCACCTCTTTGAAGACATTGAGGGATTACAATGCCAAATATCAAAGGAGTGAAGAGATGTACCCTAGAACCGGAATGGCTTAAGTAGTCCTTGGCCCAATTTGGGGTCAAGACCGATTAATTATGTTATGAGCCCATTAGCCCAGTTAATTACGAATTGAAGCCTCATGGCCTAGCTTGGGCTAAGTCCGATCATATCTGGAATATTGGCTTCTTGTTGGTCCATTGAAGGAGAGGCTTTGCCTCTATCCATTTAGCCAATTGGGCCAAAGCCTAGTGTTAAACACTACAGAGCAATCAGTGTTGAACACTGGGAATGAGGTTGACAAGTTAGTGTTTAACACTAAAAGATAATTGGTGTTAAACACCAGCAACAAGGCTTTCAAATTAGTGTTAAACACTAAAACAGATCAGTATCAAGCATCAGCAATAGAGCTCTCAAATTAGTGTTAAACACTAAGGTAATCAGTGTTGAACACTGCGAATAAAGTTCTTTGATTAGTGTTGAGCACTAAGGCCCAACAGTGTCTTAACACTGTATTCAAGAGTTCCAACTTAGTGTTAAACACTAAGGCAAGAGGGGTCACGTGGCAACACGTGAGGGCGCCCTCCCTTCATTTATTCTGCTGAGAT
The DNA here is from genome assembly GCA_030015575.1 of Agapanthus africanus. Lineage (NCBI taxonomy): Eukaryota > Viridiplantae > Streptophyta > Magnoliopsida > Asparagales > Amaryllidaceae > Agapanthus > Agapanthus africanus. The sequence continues at coordinate 494,391,451 of JASDDO010000012.1, read as the reverse complement.
TATCGCATCACGTGCCCTCACGTGAGGGGCATTTAAATGCTTATATGTTAAAGCTTCTGCCGAGGGTCGCGTGGGTCACGTGGGGTGCTGCCTCAAAGGAGTTTTCTGTAGATCTCTTGGGGGGGTCACGTGGTGACACGTGACCCTGCCTTCATGTATGTTGTTTAGAGGCTTTGTCGATCTTTTTTTTCAGGAATTAAATTCCTCGAACTTTAAATTTCAGAGGAATTAAATTCCTACTTCCTTTTGAAGACTTATATTCTGGAGTAGAGTTGAACTCTGAATCTTTTGTAGGAATTAAATTCCTCGTATATGTGAAGAACTGAATAGGGTTAAACCCTAATAAAAACTTTTAAGGAATTGGACTCCCATTCTCTGTTAAATTATGATCAAGGGAATTAAATCCCCGCTGTTCCGACAGAACTAGGTTCTTAATTAGGGTTAAACCCTGTCTTTCTCTGCTCTGAAGGAATTAAATTCCCATGACACAGGGTCAAGCCCTAATTTTATTTTAAAGGAATTAAATTCCTATAGTTCTGTGAGAATTAAATTCCCGTGCTTCCATTCCCTCTCTATGTTTTGGATCTGCATGGCAGGATCTCAACCCATTGAGAATTAAATTCTCAACCTAAAGGGGAGATGCGCACTTTGCAGACCCTCTATCAAAGAGAGAAGAAATGTGTTCTTCTGTTTTATATTATCAGAGTTAAACTCTGTTGAGAATTAAATTCCCTTTCTTTCAAAAAGCCTTCCCTTTCTTGTTAGTTATGTATATGCCCTAGAGGCCATTGTTGTACATTTGATGTATATTATAATGGATGCTTGGTTATATATAGAGAAGACTTTCTTGCTCGTCATGATAGTATGCTATTTGGTTTCACTTTATCTTAACATGTTGACTTGTATTGGTTTACTGTTTTACTCTCACATGTTGATAAAGCCCTTAGGACTTGTACTCGACTACTGGGACTATGATGAGATCGTACTAGTGGGGCCGCGGTAGTCGATGAGTACATCCTATAACTGTTCCTAGTCGAGGGTATATCGAGACAGGGCATCGATACACCAGAGTAGAATAGCGTATACACATCTTGACCCATATGATGGGCGATGGATGATCCCATATCCATCGGTGTTTGACATCAGAGATGGTGTACGGGTGCTCAGTGGAGACTGGGTACACTGGACGGACTCGCCGAGAACTCCCAGATGGTGATATACCACACGTCAGATGGCAGTTCTCCGGTGACACAGGTACAGGGTAGTCTGAAGACCCGAGATCGTCATAGAGTCTTGTGTGATTCCCACTGTGCTTTGATTTCCACCTTACCACGTCCAAGAGGGCGTGCAAAACGGTGGCTTTTGGGTACAGTCCCGAATCACATGGAGGCAATGAGCGATAGGAGGGGATTCGTCTCTCCCGGTATAGGGAGTTGATGTTGTGCTGTGTTCGATTGGCTATAACTGGAAGTCCCTGGCCAGGGCTGATATAGAGATTTACTGGTAAGTGTTACTAGTAGTTTCTCGACCCGTTATGAGCCACACATCGACACGACTTATCGGTTGCTGGGGTCTGACGTATACCACCCCTAGACTTGATATGCGACATATCAGACGAACAGACCGGACTGTACGGGAGTGTTACTGGTTGGATTCACAGGAGAACGCACAGGTTAGCTTGTTGATCTTCTGATCGCTCAATACCTGGGTGGCTGTTACGTTTAGCTGACCGGTTGCAGCTTGTGGGTGTTTGATATGATCATCACCTGCTACCAGCGTATTGACGATTCTTTAGAGTCCTACACAGAGGTTTCTTGGCTCAGGCGAAACGGAGTAGAGGCACATATGTGATATGTGCAAGACCGAGAATAATGCGATATGGGATACCGTATTATATTCTCGCGATATTTAGATATGAACCGGGACATCGGATCAAGTGTTGATTCGATGAATCGGTACATGATATATTAGTCGGTTATATTCGATATAGCCGGATCGTCGGATCAAGTGTTGATTCGATGATTTAATATATAATAATATATATGATATATTATTATATTAACTAATATTGGCTTGCTTTATTATTTCATTTTCTCGGTGGATGATACATTGATATATATGCGATATATGTTAATTGTATTATTTTCTTTTGTTGCAAATATATAATATATATATGATATATATTATTGTGACATGATATGATTAATTGTTAAACATGTTTAAGGATGATTAATTGAGGTTAGGGTTTGATTAGGGTTAGTAGCTTCAAGTTCCTTCTAGAAGCTTTTTCTTTTGTCATTCTTAAGATCTTTATGGATGACACATTCTTTAAACTCAACCAAACCCTAACCCTAGTTGTTTCTCTACTTGTTCTCATCCATTCATCCTTGACCGTGGTTATATATCAATCATATGATTTATATTTCTATTCATCACAAAAGGAAAAGATTAATCATTATCTTTTTGATTATCCATTATCTTCTTCTTCTCTCTTGAAGAAGCTCTCTTGAAAATCCTTAAGTGATGATAAAATATCAGAAAATGATATAAAAAGAAAGCAAAATCACTACTCTCTCATCCTCATCTCATCTAGCCCTTGGGATTAGGGTGTTCTTCTCTTATGAGTGAGAAAGCTTGAGTCGAAGCAACTTCAAGGTAGATCATCGGAGATTTGGATTACGACAAGCTAGAATGGATCGTTCGAGTCGTGGAGCCTCTCATGAGTCCGGGAGATCGTGGATCGCGGCAAAGGGACTTCTACTCGGAGCTTGTGAAGTGAAGGAGCGGACTACAAAGGTTGTAATCCCTCACACTTAGATAAAAGTTATCTTATTGCATGTTAAACCCTAATTATCTAGCAAAGATCCCGGCTTTGGGTTGTTCGGCACGTCTAAAATTTAATCCGGGCATGTTTGATGCCTTAAGAACCTTCACAAGAGTGCCTAGGAACCCTACAGTGGTATCAGAGCCTAGCTAGAGCATTAGGCGATGTGTTTACGAAGTTAAAACTCCGATCGAACCCGAAACGACGAAACTTGACCCCTCTCTGGAAATTTTTTAAATTTTGGGATTTTTCTGAATTAAAAATATGTAAAAAAATCAGCAGGGAATTCCAAGAATTACCATGAAACACGTGCCCACAATTCCACCAAAAGAGCGCGGATCCGCGGCAGAAATGGGGTTCTCACGGCGCTTCCGCGGCGGCACTGTAGGATTGGGACACGTGGCTTCATGGTTTTACCCGTAGGTACTTGCTGACCATTCTGGATATTTTTATTCTGTTCCAGGTGTTTAAAATTCTGGGGTTTGTTTTGTAATAGTAGACTCGATCGGAAATTTTAAATTCGTATTTCTTTCCGGATATTTAGAAACTGTTAAACTATTTGAACAGATATCATTAACTTACTGTTTCCCGATACGGCAAACTTTCAAGTGTTGAAATTTATTCGGGTTTAAATCTTTCGGAAAATTGTACAAGTTAACTGGTGGACCCTCTAGAAGACAACAAACCTTAACTCGATTATGTGACCGTCTTGAACTGCCTTTTGAACCTTCGGGTTTGGGGCAGTACGGCGTGCCACATGTGAGGCGTTGGCTTGACCCTTCTACGGCTGGATCACTGGTACTGTGACATATTCTGGGATTATTTGAACTCCGCTCAAGAGTTGAGCACTTTGGGAAATTTTGGGTATTTGATTATCTGTTCGGAAAGTTTAATACTGTATATTTATCTGGAATGTGATACAATATGTGGAATTCGTAGAGTTAGGCATGAAATGCGGAGTATGTGATATTTCGGATTTACGATGTCTAAAGTGATTGTGGATTCCAAATATTGTAGTTTTACACTTTCTTTTCTGTGACCGTAAGTGTAATATGTGATATCGCCGGTTTCGTTGCTATATGTCAACGACAATTGGGATGCGCATATTTACTTACGTTGATGATATGAGATATTATGTGTTGCTGTGATATGTTATATTGGATCATCGCGTTCTGAATAGCCGGGGGTTTTATGTGAGATGAGGGTTTTTATTTTCATTCATGTAAAATTCATTTGTAATGTAATATTCTTTTATTTGGGGCACTTCCAGGTTGCGGTTGCTGTCACCAGTGTATATTATTTACTTTTCCGCATTAGGTAGACCCAAAGAGGGGAGCACAAGTAACCGGGTTCTAGGGTCCAGTGGGAGGCCATCTCGAGGAGTCGAGACCGGGTCTCCTAACCCTAGAATTGGCAGCGTTACTTTCCGCTCTCGTAGGGGTCTTGGGATGTGGGTTTGGCTATTCGTCGCGACCGTGGAATCCGTGTTTTATACAGGCTCGTATTAAAAACACGGACGTCCTAGTATATCCAATATTTCATATATGTTCTTCTGCTGCAATGTTCTGTGATGAGATAAATATTACTGCCTGAGACGAATGCTTATACTATATATATATGCTGATATATAAATATTACTGCTTTCGTTTCTTCTGTGATGCTTAGGAAGCATAAGCTGATGGGATTTTTATTAATGAGATTAATAAAAGAAAAGAAACCTAAAGATGTTGTAGAATCAAAAACTTTATAAAAAGGGTAGCTACAGTTTTGCTTTGCACAGTGATATATACGATATATCCTGCACCTTATTCGATGAGGAAAGGACCGAGATCCCTTCACCGGGAGTGACTCCTTTAGCGAAACTGGCAGATGCTACAAAACGCGGTTTGTCTTTTGATTGCTTTAAGTGTTTTGCTTTGCACAGCGGTATATATGATATATCCTGCACCTTATTCGATGAGGAAAGGGCCGACGATCCCTTCACCGGGAGTGACCCCTTTAGCTAAACTAAGAAAAGCCTCAAAAACACTCCTTTTCAAAAACATATGATTCTACGACGATATCAAGTTCATTACGCTCAGGGTTTTCTGAAAAACCTGCGTAACCCTCCGTCATTTTAGGAAAATAGAGTACTTAGTATTCGTGCTGCGTTTGTTGACCATAGTTAAGGCGCAGTGTACGGTAGCTAAGTGATGTTTTCCTAGATAACATAAGATGTGATTAATTAGGACAGTCATATGACTTTGTTGACCATAGTTAAGGGTCATGTGGGTGGGTCTAAATTAATCAAGAAATGACGGGTAGGACTTGACTAGTGCTTATGATTTGTTGACCATAGTTAAGGTCATAAGACACTAGGGGTAAAAATATTATCGGGAATTTCAAGTGTTGAAATTTGCAATGAGATTGCATACCTCCTATGAGATAGTTGGATCCTGATACCCACTGCGAGTAAGAGTTACTCCTGGGAGAGTTTTACACAGGACAATTAGTCATTCAAGTAGGTGTCTAGAAAAGTGTTAACGAGGTTACGCCTCTGGGAAAACGAGGTTTACTAATTAGGTCCGTACGAAAGCACGGGGAACCTCCCTCAAAGTACCGACACTGATCTGGCTGAAAGATTGACGAAATTGTAGGGTGTAATTAATCCCGGCTAATCTTACCTTTTATGGTTTAAAGGTAGATTTGATAAAAACAGTGGGAGACATCCTGATTAGATAAGATAATAACCAATCTAATCTTGCAAGAGCATACGCTAAAGTGTTTTCTTCTCTCTCTCTCCAGGTAGCGACCATTTCAGGCCATAATCAAGATAATAATATGGATGTATTGACTGAACCTAATTATTATACTGAGCAAGGGAACGTTGAACCCGTTCTTTCTTATAAGAGTTATAAGACTGAACAGGAAACAGGAGAATATCTAGATTCTCACGCCGCCCAAAAGAACATGCATGTTGATGCATCTTCTTCAGGTGTGTTAGTTATTGAGAACTGTTTCTCAGTTCACCCTACGTCCTGGGTATTAGATACCGGATCAGGATCCCACATATGTAAACAGTTACATGGGCTACGTAAAGGTAGAGAACTGGGAAAAGGTGATCATTCCGTTCAAGTAGGGAACGGTGCAAGTATTGTAGCCAAAGCAGTTGGCGAATATCACCTTGTATTACCAAGTCGTAATACACTGATTCTAAATGAGTGCTATTATATACCGAACATGATGTGCAACATTATATCAGTTTCTTTATTGAGTAAAGAGGGATATAATTTTGTAGTACAGGATAATGTTATGAACATATTCCTAGATCAAAAGTTGATTGCATCAGGCTCGTTACATAATGGCATATTCATTCTAAATCAGAATACAGTCCTGAATATACAAAACACACACAAGAGGAAAAGTTCAGATGTGAACGAATCCTACTTGTGGCATTGTAGACTTGGTCATATCAATGCGGCACGACTAGCTAAGTTACATAAAGATGGTTATTTGAATCCGTTCGAATTATCATCTTATGATACTTGCCATTCATGTCTCAAAGGAAAAATGACCAAAGCTCCGTTTAGTGGACACGGAGAAAGAGTTACCGAACTCTTAGGACTGGTACATAGTGATGTATGCGGTCCCATGTCTACGCATGCCAGGAACGGTTCTTCCTACTTCATTACATTCACTGACGATCTCTCTAGATTCGGACATGTGTTCCTGATGAAACACAAGTCTGAAGCTTTTGAAAAATTCAGAGATTATAAGCACGAAGTAGAGAATCAAACGGGCAAAAGTATTAAGATTCTTCGATCTGATCGAGGAGGTGAATACTTAAGTAATGAGTTTCGGGATTATCTAAAAGAGAATGGGATTCTCTCTCAGCTTACTCCTCCTTATACACCACAGCACAACGGTGTATCGGAGCGAAGGAATCGCACACTATTAGATATGGTGCGCTCTATGATGAGCACTGCTGAGTTACCTATCTCCTTTTGGGGTTATGCGCTGGAAACAGCCACATATCTATTGAATAGAGTTCCAACTAAATCGGTGCCTACCACTCCATATGAGATATGGAATGGAAAGAGACCATCTCTTAAACGAGTTAAGATATGGGGTTGTCCGGCCTATGTTAAAAAGCAAAATCCGGACAAACTCGAGGCAAGATCAAGTATATGTAAGTTTGTAGGATATCCAAAAGATTCTTATGGATATATATTCTATCACGCTGAGGAACAAAAAGTGTTTGTTTCTCAATATGCCACCTTTTTAGAAAAGGAATTTCTTGAAAAAGAAATTAGTGGCTCTGAGGTAGAACTGGAAGAAGTTCCAGCAGAACAAACTACAACAGATGATTTAGTGGAACCAGAGGATTCAGTAGTACCCGACGAACCCCAGCCTCTCCGCCGATCTAGTAGGGTTTCTCGTCCACCTGAGAGATACTACGGTTTTCTCATTGATGGTGGAAGCGAGGATTGCATCATGGATGATGATGAACCGACTAGTTTCGAGCAGGCCATCACGAGTGGTGACTCTGTGAAATGGCTGGATGCAATGCGATCTGAGATGGAATCCATGTACACCAACAAAGTATGGACTTTGGAAAATGCTCCTGAAGGGGTAAAACCCATTGGGAGCAAGTGGATCTTTAAAAAGAAATTTGGTGTAGATGGAAAAGTTGAGACTTTCAAAGCTAGACTGGTAGCAAAGGGATTTCGTCAACGACCAGGTGTGGACTATGACGAAACCTTTTCTCCAGTAGCTATGCTTAAGTCCATCCGGATCTTACTTGCCATTGCTGCATACCATGACTACGAAATCTGGCAAATGGATGTTAAGACCGCCTTTCTAAACGGTGATTTAGAAGAGTGCGTGTACATGACTCAGCCAGAGGGCTTCGTAGATAGTGGGAGCAGCGGAAAGGTGTGCAAGCTGCTTAAATCCATTTATGGGTTAAAGCAAGCATCGCGGAGTTGGAACATCTGTTTTGATGTTGTAGTCAAAGAGTTTGACTTCATCAAAAATATAGATGAACCTTGTATCTATAAGAAGATAGCAGAGGGTAAGGTAGTCTTCCTCGTATTGTACGTGGATGACATACTCTTGATAGGAAATGATATTCCTATGCTGCAATCAGTCAAGCTCTTCTTATCACAGAGATTCTCAATGAAAGATCTAGGTGATGCCTCCTGCATATTGGGAATCATGATCTATAGAGATAGATCTAAACGGATACTGGGATTGTCCCAATCCAGGTACATTGACACCATACTAAAGAGGTTTAGTATGGAAGAATCCAAACGTGGGAATCAGCCCACGATATCTGGACTCACTCTCTCCAAAGAGATGTCTCCCAAGACTGATTTGGAGAGAGCTCGCATGCAAGGGATACCCTATGCTTCGGCAGTAGGCTCTATCATGTATGTGATGCTATGTACCAGACCCGATGTAGCATACTCACTAAGTGTAGTGAGTCGGTATCAAGCAGATCCTGGAGAGAGTCATTGGACAGCAGTGAAGAACATTCTCAAGTACTTACGAAGGACTAAGGAGATGTTCTTGGTGTATGGTAACGGAGAACTCCAGGTGGAGTCCTTTACCGATTCCAGCTTCCAAAGTGATAAGGACGACTCTAAGTCGCATTCGGGTTTTGTCTTTACCCTCAATGGAGGGGCGGTATGTTGGAAGAGTTCCAAACAGGATACCGTTGCAGACTCAACGATGAAGGCTGAATACATCGCTGCCAACGATGCTGCCAAAGAGGCTGTCTGGATCAAGAAGTTCATTAGTGAACTTGGTGTGGTTCCATCCATTGAGCATCCAATACCTCTGTATTGCGATAACAATGGAGCTGTGGCTTTGGCCAAGGAACCCAGGTCCCATCAGAAGTCCAGACATATTCTGAGGCGGTATCACCTGATCAGGGAGATAGTTGATCGCAGGGAGATCGAGGTCAGGAGAGTAGATACGAAGGACAACACTGCGGATCCATTCACGAAGGCTATTCCCCAGATACAGTTTGAGAGATTTTTCGGGATGCTAGGTATGAGATACTACAGCAGCTGGCCTTAGTGCTAGTGGGAGATTGTTAGTTATGTATATGCCCTAGAGGCCATTTGTTGTACATTTGATGTATATTATAATGGATGCTTGGTTATATATAGAGAAGACTTTCTTGCTCGTCATGATAGTATGCTATTTGGTTTCACTTTATTTTAACATGTTGACTTGTATTGGTTTACTGTTTTACTCTCACATGTTGATAAAGCCCTTAGGACTTGTACTCGACTACTGGGACTATGATGAGATCATACTAGTGGGGCCGCGGTAGTCGATGAGTACATCCTATAACTGTTCCTAGTCGAGGGTATATCGAGACAGGGCATCGATACACCAGAGTAGACTAGCGTATACGCATCTTGACCCATATGATGGGCGATGGATGATCCCATATCCATCGGTGTTTGACATCAGAGATGGTGTACGGGTGCTCAGTGGAGACTGGGTACACTGGACGGACTCGCCGAGAACTCCCAGATGGTGATATACCACACGTCAGATGGCAGTTCTCCGGTGACACAGGTACAAGGTAGTCTGAAGACCCGAGATTGTCATAGAGTCTTGTGTGATTCCCATTGTGCTTTGATTTCCACCTTACCACGTCCAAGAGGGCGTGCAAAACGGTTGTTTAAGGACATTGCGGTCCATTGTTAGTTTTAAGACATCTCGGTCAAGGTATGTGCTCTGGACTCCACAGTCCGGTATGTGCTCTGGACGCTTCACACGGGTTCACTGCCGTGCTAGGCGAGGACCAGGCTCCGCTCTGGACGTTTTCCACGGGGTCAAAGAGTGACGTTATCCGCGTTCCACGTAACCAGGAATTTCGCACTAGATGCTTCACACGGGTTCACTGCCGTGCTCGGCGAGGACTAGGCTCCGCTCTGGGCGTTTTCCGCGGGGTCAGAGAGTGACGTTATCCGCGTTCCACGTAACCAGGAATTTTGCATTAGACATGGGTTTAAGGACCCCACAGTCCATATCATGGGTGGTCGTCGGGACCCGTCACCTCTTTGAAGACATTGAGGGATTACAATGCCAAATATCAAAGGAGTGAAGAGATGTACCCTAGAACCGGAATGGCTTAAGTAGTCCTTGGCCCAATTTGGGGTCAAGACCGATTAATTATGTTATGAGCCCATTAGCCCAGTTAATTACGAATTGAAGCCTCATGGCCTAGCTTGGGCTAAGTCCGATCATATCTGGAATATTGGCTTCTTGTTGGTCCATTGAAGGAGAGGCTTTGCCTCTATCCATTTAGCCAATTGGGCCAAAGCCTAGTGTTAAACACTACAGAGCAATCAGTGTTGAACACTGGGAATGAGGTTGACAAGTTAGTGTTTAACACTAAAAGATAATTGGTGTTAAACACCAGCAACAAGGCTTTCAAATTAGTGTTAAACACTAAAACAGATCAGTATCAAGCATCAGCAATAGAGCTCTCAAATTAGTGTTAAACACTAAGGTAATCAGTGTTGAACACTGCGAATAAAGTTCTTTGATTAGTGTTGAGCACTAAGGCCCAACAGTGTCTTAACACTGTATTCAAGAGTTCCAACTTAGTGTTAAACACTAAGGCAAGAGGGGTCACGTGGCAACACGTGAGGGCGCCCTCCCTTCATTTATTCTGCTGAGATTATCGCATCACGTGCCCTCACGTGAGGGGCATTTAAATGCTTATATGTTAAAGCTTCTGCCGAGGGTCGCGTGGGTCACGTGGGGTGCTGCCTCAAAGGAGTTTTCTGTAGATCTCTTGGGGGGGTCACGTGGTGACACGTGACCCTGCCTTCATGTATGTTGTTTAGAGGCTTTGTCGATCTTTTTTTTCAGGAATTAAATTCCTCGAACTTTAAATTTCAGAGGAATTAAATTCCTACTTCCTTTTGAAGACTTATATTCTGGAGTAGAGTTGAACTCTGAATCTTTTGTAGGAATTAAATTCCTCGTATATGTGAAGAACTGAATAGAGTTAAACCCTAATAAAAACTTTTAAGGAATTGGACTCCCATTCTCTGTTAAATTATGATCAAGGGAATTAAATCCCCGCTGTTCCGACAGAACTAGGTTCTTAATTAGGGTTAAACCCTGTCTTTCTCTGCTCTGAAGGAATTAAATTCCCATGACACAGGATCAAGCCCTAATTTTATTTTAAAGGAATTAAATTCCTATAGTTCTGTGAGAATTAAATTCCCGTGCTTCCATTCCCTCTCTATGTTTTGGATCTGCATGGCAGGATCTCAACCCATTGAGAATTAAATTCTCAACCTAAAGGGGAGATGCGCACTTTGCAGACCCTCTATCAAAGAGAGAAGAAATGTGTTCTTCTATTTTATATTATCAGAGTTAAACTCTGTTGAGAATTAAATTCCCTTTCTTTCAAAAAGCCTTCCCTTTCTTGTTAGTTATGTATATGCCCTAGAGGCCATTGTTGTACATTTGATGTATATTATAATGGATGCTTGGTTATATATAGAGAAGACTTTCTTGCTCGTCATGATAGTATGCTATTTGGTTTCACTTTATCTTAACATGTTGACTTGTATTGGTTTACTGTTTTACTCTCACATGTTGATAAAGCCCTTAGGACTTGTACTCGACTACTGGGACTATGATGAGATCATACTAGTGGGGCCGCGGTAGTCGATGAGTACATCCTATAACTGTTCCTAGTCGAGGGTATATCGAGACAGGGCATCGATACACCAGAGTAGACTAGCGTATACGCATCTTGACCCATATGATGGGCGATGGATGATCCCATATCCATCGGTGTTTGACATCAGAGATGGTGTACGGGTGCTCAGTGGAGACTGGGTACACTGGACGGACTCGCCGAGAACTCCCAGATGGTGATATACCACACGTCAGATGGCAGTTCTCCGGTGACACAGGTACAGGGTAGTCTGAAGACCCGAGATCGTCATAGAGTCTTGTGTGATTCCCACCGTGCTTTGATTTCCACCTTACCACGTCCAAGAGGGCGTGCAAAACGGTGGCTTTTGGGTACAGTCCCGAATCACATGGAGGCAATGAGCGATAGGAGGGGATTCGTCTCTCCCGGTATAGGGAGTTGATGTTGTGCTGTGTTCGATTGGCTATAACTAGAAGTCCCTGGCCAGGGCTGATATAGAGATTTACTGGTAAGTGTTACTAGTAGTTTCTCGACCTGTTATGAGCCACACATCGACACGACTTATCGGTTACTGGGGTCTGACGTATACCACCCCTAGACTTGATATGCGACATATCAGACGAACAGACCGGACTGTACGGGAGTGTTACCGGTTGGATTCACAGGAGAACGCACAGGCTAGCTTGTTGATCTTCTGATCGCTCAATACCTGGGTGGCTGTTACGTTTAGCTGACCGCTTGCAGCTTGTGGGTGTTTGATATGATCATCACCTGCTACCGGCGTATTGACGATTCTTTAGAGTCCTACACAGAGGTTTCTTGGCTCAGGCGAAACGGAGTAGAGGCACATATGTGATATGTGCAGGACCGAGAATAATGCGATATGGGATACCGTATTATATTCTCGCGATATTTAGATATGAACCGGGACATCGGATCAAGTGTTGATTCGATGAATCGGTACATGATATATTAGTCGGTTATATTCGATATAGCCGGATCGTCGGATCAAGTGTTGATTCGATGATTTAATATATAATAATATATATGATATATTATTATATTAACTAATATTGGCTTGCTTTATTATTTCATTTTCTCGGTGGATGATACATTGATATATATGCGATATATGTTAATTGTATTATTTTCTTTTGTTGCAAATATATAATATATATATGATATATATTATTGTGACATGATATGATTAATTGTTAAACATGTTTAAGGATGATTAATTGAGGTTAGGGTTTGATTAGGGTTAGTAGCTTCAAGTTCCTTCTAGAAGCTTTTTCTTTTGTCATTCTTAAGATCTTTATGGATGACACATTCTTTAAACTCAACCAAACCCTAACCCTAGTTGTTTCTCTACTTGTTCTCATCCATTCATCCTTGACCATGGTTATATATCAATCATATGATTTATATTTCTATTCATCACAAAAGGAAAAGATTAATCATTATCTTTTTTATTATCCATTATCTTCTTCTTCTTCTCTTGAAGAAGCTCTCTTGAAAATCCTTAAGTGATGATAAAATATGAGAAAATGATATAAAAAGAAAGCAAAATCACTACTCTCTCATCCTCATCTCATCTAGCCCTTGGGATTAAGGTGTTCTTCTCTTATGAGTGAGAAAGCTTGAGTCGAAGCAACTTCAAGGTAGATCATCGGAGATTTGGATTACGACAAGCTAGAATGGATCGTTCGAGTCGTGGAGCCTCTCATGAGTCCGGGAGATCGTGGATCGCGGCAAAGGGACTTCTACTCGGAGCTTGTGAAGTGAAGGAGCGGACTACAAAGGTTGTAATCCCTCACACTTAGATAAAAGTTATCTTATTGCATGTTAAACCCTAATTATCTAGCAAAGATCCCGGCTTTGGGTTGTTCGGCACGTCTAAAATTTAATCCGGGCATGTTCGATGCCTTAAGAACCTTCACAAGAGTGCCTAGGAACCCTACATTTCTTACCTAGGGTTTTCTTTTGCAGAAGCTCCAAATTCCTCAAAATATCAAGGCTCTCTCCTTATTCTCTCCCTCTGCTTCCCTCTGCGTATATATATCCCCTCTTTTGTATCTCTTGGCTCCTATTTATAGGAGAAGCAGCCGAATCAATTAGTTTTTGATGAATCTTCATTAAGAGATTTGATTTGCATCCATCATTCGTTTTGGACCTTTGGATTATTAGGTGAATTTTATTCACCGTTGGATTTCAAATCCCGGGATTCTCCTTTGTTATTTCGGTTAGATTTAAAGGAAAATCTTTCCAAACTCGAGATTTTCCCATAGATAGATGATATTTAATCACTTCTGAATCTTTAATTTGATCTGCTCCAGATAATCACTTTCCTTTGGAAAGATTTGATTCTCCTTTAGAATTTAATTCTGTTGACAAAATGGGCTTTGAAAGCCGGTCACGTGTGACCACGTGACCCATGGTCATGTGTGGACACGTGACTCTCTTGGAACGAGCCTTCCTCTTTCTTTTTGCGCTCTGTCTTCTGGTTGCTTTCTGTTCTCTGTTTAGCTGTCACGTGCCACCACGTGACAACTGGTCACGTGTGAGCACGTGACCCTGGCATGGAGCCTTCTTCTTGATTCGATCAGGGAGCCGTTGTGTCTTTGCTGTTTGCATTTAAATGTCACGTGTCGACACGTGACCCTGGTCACGTGGGAGCACGTGACTCTTTCTGAAGCCCCTTTTCTTCAATGTAGCCAGGAAACTGAACTTGCCTTGATGATGCGTTTAGGTGTCACGTGTCAACATGTGACCGCTGGTCACGTGTAAGCACGTGACCCTCTTCTGAAGCTTTTCCCAGAAGCTTTCCTGATTTTAAATCAGGAAACAGACACGTGTCAGCGCAGTTGCGCTGCGCTGCGCTGTGCGCTGCGCGACACGTGTCAGCGCAGTTGCGCTAGCGCAGTGCGCTGCGTGACACGTGTCAAGCGCTGGTGCATCTGCGCCAAACAGAATTAAAATTCAAGTAAGATCTTTCTGTTCTTGTTAAAACAAGAAGATTGTCTTCTGTAAAACAGAAGCCCTTGGATCAAAGATCCAACAGTGGGGAGAATTCCCCAAATCACTCAGAGAATGATCTCTTTAACAAATTTAACAAATTAATGGGCACTATATAAAGGCCCCTAGACCCCAATTTCAAAACAACACAACACAGAAAACACAGAGAAACGAGAGAGACTCAAGAAACAAGGAGAGAACTCCTCTAAAGAACTCTGAGAATAATTCAGAAAGAAGAAGAAAAAAAGAGGTAAAAACCTTTATAAAAAGAGAAGAACTTCTTCTGAATAGATCATTGATCTAAGAACAAGATCAAGGATCTTCAATAAAAAAAATAATAAATAATAACAAAGGCATTGCCTTTTTTATGAACCATCGGTTCTGGAATCTTAAAGATTCTTTTTCTTGAATCCAAAATTGGATCAAGATATTAAATTGGTGCCTTGCACTTGTAAATCTGCACTGTTGCGCTCCTGGGTTGGCGCAAGCCACCAGAGAGCGCCACGTGTCAGCACCAGAATAACTTGCGCTATGCGCTTTTAAGATAGAGCATTGCTCTCTGAAATTGGCGCAACTCACCAGAGTGCGCCACGTGTCAGCAGCGCAACAGCGCAGTGCGCTGCGCTGTTGCGCTTGCGCTCACCCGAGCGTGACACGTGTCACCTCCATATGCGCTTGCACTCCATAATTGGCGTAAAGCGCCTGACAGGCCACATGGCCACTGTTAGTTTGATTAATGCACTGCATTATTTACAGAAGGGCCAAGCCCAATTAAAAAAGGTCTAACAGGCCTAATAAAATGCAATGCATTATTTTAAAAAGGGCGGAGCCCAAACAAAAACAGATGCTGTGCATCATTTAAAAGAGACAGAGCCCAAATAAAAAAGGCCCAGCAGGCCAACAGAAAATGCAGTGCATTATCAAACAGAGGCAAAGCCCTAGTACAGGTCTAATAGGCCAAAGATAAAAACGTTGAATATTCTCAACTGGACTTAGCCCAATCATGGCCGTAAGTCCTCAAATTAAATTGACTAAGCAAGACTGCTATCTTAAATCAATTTACATCCGATTCAAGGGTACATCTTTGAACTCCTCTGACACCTATCGTTGTAATCCTTCAATGACGTCAGGGAGGTGACGGGTCCCGACAACCATACATCGATACGGACTGCGGGGTCCTTAAACTCGTGGACTGAAACGTCCTTAAACTAATATTTGTCCCAACATGGGAATGTTGAACCGAAATGTCCTTAAACTAATGTTTGTCCCCAAATGGGAATGATGGACCACCA
Source organism: Agapanthus africanus (assembly GCA_030015575.1). Taxonomy (NCBI): domain Eukaryota; kingdom Viridiplantae; phylum Streptophyta; class Magnoliopsida; order Asparagales; family Amaryllidaceae; genus Agapanthus; species Agapanthus africanus. The sequence goes on along the minus strand of JASDDO010000012.1, from coordinate 494,375,640 downwards.
TGTCCCTAAACTGGAAATCGACCACAACGTCATTAAACTAAACAATAGAGCCAATTGCTCTCTTGTCGGATCTAAACGATCCCGTTTAAGTTGATCTCAGCCTCAATATGGCTAACGTATCCTTAAACTAAAACACCAAACCTAAATCTAAGTAAATACGGATTTGGACTAATCCACGTCCTACGGGCGACAACACAAATTAGTCTCCGTATACAATCCACGGGCAACCACAAACAAAACAAACACACACGACACGAAATGAAATTCTGGAGAAGGAGAAAGTGGTTACCGCGATGGGTAGCGTAATTAACTGCAGGGGCTTGCGCCTGCAGGGAAGAGCGTCCCCACAATCAAAAACCCCTCAAGCGAGGGGGAATCTGACGAAGTCGGCTACATTGGCCGCATCCGTCTAAACCTCTGATACACGGTGCCATAAATCAGCTTGGCATCTTCGGAGAAGTAGACGGATAAAACCAAATAGCATCTGCCCCGAATCTCAGGCAAGACGTCTCTGCGTCGCGCCGCCTGTATTCGGAGGGGAACAGGGTGTGATGTCCTGGTATTTGGATGTCATACACAGTGTAGGAAGTAAACTTCTTATCTACAATCGGTTATACTGTGGTTGTCAGACAATGGTTTCTCCACATAGTATATGGATATTATATCAAATATTCTGGTTACTAGATATATGGTTTTAGATCTAGATTTGGGTAGTTTCCCAATCTGGGTACTTAGACCGTATTCTAAAGGTGTTTTAGAATGGACGACTCCTGGCACGGTAGTGTACCTGCAGGTGATTGAGTCACCCTCTCTAAAGGTGTCTTACAGACTAAAGGGGAGAGGGATGTGCATGATTGACGTATCACTTGCTTAGGCAATTGAGTCAATCATGAAATATCAAGTACCGCACCAAATGTTGTTTTTGCACTAGATGGAATAAGTTGATACTGATCTAATCCTGTAGAAACATTCGGAAGCAGTTTTAGAACATAAGTAGATGTTCTAGGGATATGATAATGACAGCCTCCTTCGGGAGACGGTTATCATTCCAGGCTTCTAAGGTGACCTGAATGACAGAGTGACTGTCAGAGTTATAGTTTTCCTTCTGACGAGGGGCAGTATTTTGGACAGGTGGTCCAAGCGGATACTGAGGGAGGTGTGGCGCAGGATACTGATTAGGTTCAATTGACGATACAGTCTAAGAAGTTTGGATTTGGAGTTCATTTATGAACTAGGTCCCATCAGATATCCAGACATATTCTAAGACAGGTATTGCTCATTTCGGGAGATGGCTTTCTCCGCGAACTTGAGATAAAGAGAGACATAGAAAGAAACATCAGGGCGGATCCACTCACTGAGGTTATTCCTCGAACGCAATAGTTTTGCAAACGGGCTTTGTGAGACTGATCAGTAGAGGAGTTGGGTGTTCGGTATCACACGGGCTGTGAGTATGCGACATCGCAATAATTAGCCTTGAGTGCAAGTGGGAGATTGTTGGATATAGTGCCCTCAAAGTCAATTATTGGATCGCAGGCACGTGATTGCAATGATTGTGGGAGGGCTTATATCGGTAGGACAGTCTTACTCAAGATGATAGTATGCTATTTGGTTTATCTTTATCATCGTGTACTGCTTTAGGTGACCTTACAGATCACTATTACACGTTGATAGAGCCCTTAGGATTCTTGCTTGACTACCAGCAGTATGATGGCTATCATATACGTGAGAGTTGTGTAGTCTATAAGCACATCCTTAAAGTGGTCCCTAGTCGTGGGAGTTTCGAGACTGGGCATCGATACTCCATTAGTAGACTAGTATATACAGTCGAGACCCCGACAAGGGGCGGTGGCCGGTCTCACAAGCCATTGGTGTCAGTTGGTTCACCTAAGATGTATACAGGTGCTCATTGGGTTATGAGTACACCGGACAGGACTCGCCGGGAACATACTAGTTGGTATTATACCTGACGTCAGATAGCAGTTCCCTGGTGACATGTGTACAGGTTAGTCTATCAACCTGAGATCGTCATTTGTCTCGTGTGAGTTCCCACTATGCTTTGATTACTACCCTACCATGAGTCAAAGGAGTCGTGCAAACAGGTTTTAGTTGGGTACAGTCCCGAGCCACATGGAGGCAGTGAGCGGATCGGCAGGGGTTTCGTCTCTCCCGGTATTGGGGGTGAGATCGCGTTGTGTCTAGGAGAGCCATTATACGAAGTCCTTGGCCAAGACAGGAGATTTACTGGTAGGTATTTCAGTAGTATCTCAGGGTGTTCTGGGCTATACTCCGACACGACTTGTACCGCCTTTGGGGGTCTGACTTTTACCAACCCCCTAGGCCCGACATGCGATACTCATGGACGAACGGACCGGACTGTATGGATATTGTCACTGACAGGCTCAGTAGGGTGTCAGGATGAGTTCGCTCATCGATCTCCCTTTAGGTCAATACCTGGTAGCCCGTTACGTACAGCTAGTACCATTGACGTGCTAGTAGTTAAATCCACAGCCAAAGTATTGACGAGTCTTTAGAGTCCCCCACAGACAGTTTCTCAAGTTTCGGGCGAAACATTGTAGAGGCCGTATGGTATTATTCCAGGGTTCGATCATATACGTGCAGTCGTGCACGGATCATGATCGGACGGATCATACTGGTGGGCTTTGGTTTAAGCTGGATCCTAATATTAGATTTGTTGGATTAGTTTAGTCTCATTGCATTTGCATTCAGTCGGAATGCGGATGCAGGTATGTATATACAGGTGAGGGGTATCCTTGTGATCCGTCACGAGTTTACTTTAGTAGATGCCATTCTCTTTTTATTGTTGCAAACATTTGGATTAATGTTTACAAATGGAAATAATGAGCTCAAAGTCATGATTAGGAGCATTAATTGTGACACATGCACAAGTGATGACTCATGCTCTCTTTATTTGTGCATATGTCACATTATTGTTTGATTTATGTGTTGAAATGATAAGAGGAGAAAGGGAGGGCAGCCAAAAGGAAAGGGGTTAGCTCTTGTATTATTATTCTTGCTCTCATTTTATCATTGCAACACAAAAGAAAAAGAATGCTCTTCTTCTTCCTCTTTCTTCTTGAGCTCACTATCTCTACCAATGGCATCATCTCCAACCTCCATCCATACACTCTCATGTGTTGAGAATCAATGGATGCTTGAGACAAAGTTATCACACACATTCTCTATTTCACCTTGGACATGTCGGCTAGCAAACTTTATGTTCGAGTTGCTTCGGATGAAGCGGGAGCCCGTAAAAAGACTCTTTGATGTGGTGCCCTTCCGACGAGGAGACCGGAGATCGGAGATGCCGCGAGGAGCTTGGGATGGTGGCCAAAGACCGAAGGGCACGGATCGATCGGTATAGCCACTCTCACTTCTTAGTAGTTAGCTAGTTTAGCGTTAATGGTTCGATCCGGGTCAAAGACTACGATAGCGCCGGTTTCCTAAAAAGTTTTTGTTTCCGCATTTGGCCTCGGATCGACGGCAGGGGCGCTACCGTAGACTTACATCTGTTAGACAAGACCGTTGGATCAAAGATCCAACGGAGGTGATAAATTATCAAAATGCAGAATTAAATTCTGCTGAGGAAATATTCCTTAAATCTTTCTAAACAAGAAATATTACTCTCTGTAAAACAGAACACCGTTGGATTGAAAATCCAATGGTGATTAAAAATCACATATTTGCAGAATAAATTCTGTATGGGAAAATATTTCCCTAATCTGGTTAAAAACAAGAAAGATATCTTCTGTAAAATAGAAGTCCTTGGATCGAAGATCTAACTGTGGATAAAATCCCCGAATCAATTAAAGATCTCTCAGTGAGAGATTTCTTTAACTAAATCAACAAACTTTCTTCTACTATATAAAGGACCTAAGATTTCAAGTCTTGTACAGAGGAACCCCCCCCCCATAAACTCCAAAAAAGGAGAGAGCAAGCAAGAAGAAAGCTTTAAGAGGGAAGAAAGAAGAATACCTCTCTTCGAGGTAAATAAAAATAATAGAGATCAGAGTATCTCATCTGCATGTCCAAGGGTTTAACCCTCATAAAAGAACTTAGTTCTTTCTCTGGATCTGAGATCCATGAGACAAGTCTTCCACAAATGAGAATTTAATTCTCGTAGGGATGAACTTGTTCTTGGGGATCAAAGATCCAGAAAAGAACAGAGAATTGAACTCTTCAGAACAGAATATATGAAGAAAACCTAGCGTCCAAGCGCCTCACATATCCCTCACGCGGACGCTGCTCAATAAAAAGTGGCGCTCAGCGCCAAGCGCCTCACGTGTCCCTCACGTGGGTGCTGCTTAATAAAGAGTGCTTAGCACTCAATGTTTGGCGCTCAGTGCCAAAAGCCTCACGTGCACCTCACGTGGGCGCTATTCAACATAAAAGCGCTTGGTACTCATCAGCCAGCACCCAGCGCTGCACCTAGCGCCTCACGTGCTCCGCACGTGGGCGCCATAAAGAGTGTTTAACAGTCCATAAAAAAAAAGGGGGAAAAGTAAAGTAAAGTGTGAGCATCATAACCCATATAAAATGCCCAACATTGTTCGCACAGAAAGGGGACTGAGCCCAAGCAAGTGTTTAGCACTTTATTTAAATGACAAAGACCGAGTTTAAATGACAAAGACTGAGTGGGCTGAGCCCAAGTTGACCAGATCCGTAATTCAGATTAACCGAGCCCATGTGCTCATTATTTTCCAAGTTGTTCTTAGTCCCAAACACGGCTACCGATCTTCCGACAGGATATTCATCCCACATCTCCCCTCAATCTGGAAAGTGGTTCAAGGATACATCTCTCCACACCTCTGATGCATGTCGTTGTAATTCTTCAACGTCTTCAGAGAGATGGTGGGTTCCGACAACCAACAGCTCTTTGGTGCACTCCCAAACCGATGGGCACATCCTAATGCGGACCGAAACGTCCTTAAACTAACGACGGACTGAAACGTCCTTAAACTAAAACAATATAGCCCAAATGCTCTTTTGTTGGATCTGAATGATCTCAAAATCTTGTTGAGTAGATCTTAGTCTAAAATTAGACCAACGTATCCTCAACAAACATTTAAGTTGATCTTAATCTCAAACGAGATTAATTATCCTTAAATCAACCCAAACCCAAATTTAAGAATATACGGATTTGGACTAATCCACGCCCTACAGGCGACAACATAAATTAGTCTCCGTATACAATCCACGGGCAACCAAAAATAAAATAAACACACACGACACAAAGTGATATTCTGGAGCAGGAGAAAGTTGTTATCTCTACGCGGTAACGTAATTAACTGCAGGGGCTTGCGCCTGCAGGGAAGAGCATCCCCACAATCAAAAACCTCTCGTAAACGAGGGGGAATCTGACGAAGTCTGCTATAACGGCCGCATCCGTCTAAACCTCTGATGCACGGTGCCATAAATTAACTTGGCATTTTCGGAGAGGTGGACGGATAAATCCAAATAGCATCTGCCCTTAAATTCAGGCAAGACGATCCATCCCGGATCCGTCTCCGTTTTCGGCAGTGAACAAGGATCAAAATCCCTCCACTCAAGGCCACCAAGCAGCTTCCCTGCCCGGTCCATCCGCAGTGTGTAGCTTCCTGCCCAACTACGCTGTGGTCGAAGCCCTCCTCACGAGGCGACCGAGTAGCTTCCTGCTTGGTCATCCCTAGCGGGTAGCTTCCTACACAACAACGCTAAAGATCAAAAGCCCTCCCCTCGAGACCACCGAGCAGCTTCCCTGCGTGGACCATCCGCAGTGGTTAGCTTCCTGCCCAACTACTCTGTGGATCGAAGCCCTCCTTGCGAGGCAACCGAGTAGCTTCCTGCTCGGTTATCCCTTGTGGGTTGCTTCTTACCCAACAACGCTAAGGATCAAAAGCCCTCCTCTCGAGGCCACCGAGAAGCTTCCCCGCCCGGTCCATCCGCGGTGGGTAGCTTCCTGCCCAACTACGCTGTGGATCGTAGCCCTCCTCGCGAGGCGACCGAGTAGCTTCCTGCTCGGTCATCCCTAGCGGGTAGCTTCCTACCCAACAACGCTAAGGATCAAAATCCCTCCTCTTAAGGCCACCGAGCAGCTTCCCTGCCCGGTCCATCCGCAGTGGGTAGCTTCCTTCCCAACTATGTTGTGGATCGAAGCCCTACTTGCGAGACGACCGAGAAGCTTCCCTGCCCGGTCCATCCCTAGCGGGTAGCTTCCTACCCATCTACGCTAAGGATCTAAAGCTCTCCTCACAAGGCCACCGAGCAGCTTCTCTGCCCGGTCCATCCCGAGCGGGTAGCTTCCTACCCATTAACGCTCAGGAGCTAAAGCCCTACTAACAAGGCCACCGTGCAGATTCCTGCTAGGCTAGTCTCCGAGGGGTAGGTTCCTACCCTACGAAAACATAAGTCTAGGAACCACATCGAGGAGGGATCAATCAATGCCGACTTATTCAACGTTTTTCAACTCATGCTAAGAGGTGTGGTTGTCAACCCGACTCTGAGGAATGGACTGATACCGACCTTTCTACACTTGGATATCTTTCGGTTCATCCTAAATGAACGATCGCCACCTCGACTCTGAGGAGCGGGAGGGCACCGACCTTCCTACACTTGGAAATTAATCGACTTACACTCGATGCACAATCGTCATCTAAAAAGTTGGGCATCGACCTACGGCCTACTACTCGAGTCGAGGAAAAAACTGACAAACTGGAGTACTCACATAGAAAGCACACAGTCATGCAGAGGAAAATAAGCTCAGCTTTATTTATATTCCAAAAAAATTTATAAGGTATTCTGGGCTCCTCGGCCTTACAAAACGCCCGGAGGCTTACAAAACTAAAAAAAGGGAGAAAAAAAGGAAAAGTCAGGAAAGTTTAGGCGGTAGGTCCGGGGAGGATCTCGCCCTGCTCGACGCCAGCATCGGGAACCAAAACGGCGACCTCTGGGTTGGCGCTTCCACCGGCACCCTCACCCCTGGCGCTTCCTGTTAGTGATATATACCCTAGAGGCCATTATTGTATCATACTGGTTTGTATATTAATTAATGGAGGCTTGGGATATACACGGATATAGTAACGGTCTTGCTCAAAATGGTAGTATGTTACCTGGTTTGTTCCTACCTCAATATGTGGATGTGTTTCTTTTAGCATATCGCTTATATATATTGGTAGAGCCCTTAGGATCTTTGCTTGATTACCAGCGTTATGATGGCAGTCACACTAGTGGAGGCTGAGTAGTCTATAAGCACATCCTTATACAGGTCCCTAGTCGTAGGATTATCGAGATGGGGCATCGATACTCCAGAGTAGACTAGTGTATACGCTTCTCATCCCAGCAGGGTAGATGGTCTATCCCACAGCCATTAGTATGTCATACTGGAGATAGTATGCCGGTGCTCATTAGGTTATGAGTACACTGGACAGGAATCGTTGGGAACTAGTGGGTATTATACCTGTCGTCGGGTAGCAGTTCTCAGATGACATGAGTACAGCATAGTCTGTCGACTTGACACTGCTACTTTGCATTGGGTGTGTTCCCACTGTACTTTGATTACTACCCTACCACGGCTCAAAGGAGTCGTGGAAACAGGTAGTAGTTGGGTATAGTTCCGAAGCACTTGGAGGCAGTGGCGTTTGGATAGGATTCGTCTCTCCCAGTATTGGGGGTTGATATCGCGCTGTGTTCGGAAGGCCATTACACAAAGTCCTTGGCCAAGGCAAGTGAGATTTACTGGTAGGTACTCCAGTAGTTTCTCAGGGTGTTTTGGGCTACTCTCCAATACGCTATTAGGGGTCTGACGATTACCGCCCCTAGGCCCGATATGCGATACTCTTAGACGAATAGACCGGACTGTACGGAGATTGTCACAGACAGGCTCGGTAGGAGTTCGGATGAGTTATTCTCATCGGCCTTCTTATCGACATATACCTGGGGGCTGTTACGTGCAGCTAGTACCGCTTGCGGTCTGTGGTTAAACCCACTGCCAGCGTAGTGTCGAGTCTTTAGGTCCCACACAGAGGGTTTCCCTGCATCGAGCAAAAGATGTAGAGGTCGTATGGTTTTACGACAGGGTTCGATCACGTACGTGTACTTGTGCACGGATGATGATTCGGACAGATAATACTAGTGGGCTTTGGTTTAAGCCAGATCCTAGTATTATACTAGTGGAAAGTTTTTCGTCTCTTTTGTGTCTGTGTTTTTCGGAATACGGATACAGGTATGTATATACGGATGAGGGGCATTTTTGTAATTTGTTTAAAGATGCTTTTAGAAGATGACATATCATAATTGTATTATTCATTTTAGGTTAAATGAAAAATGCATTATGTAATTGAGGAAATGAGGTGGAATATGCATGAATTAGAGCATGGCTTCATGTGACACATGGTGGGTTTTAGAGCCATGACTCATATGGTTGAAAGTTGAACCTTATTTTGATTATTCATATGATTTATTCTATGGATAATATGTATGGTTCAGTTTAGAAACAAGAGCTCATTCTTATCTCTCATGCTAAGTTCACTAGTTTTTCCTTAAGCCATCTTCTTCTTCCTCAAACCCTTAACCTCTCATGTGTTGAGAAACCTAGGGCAAAAAGAGGCAAAACATTCCATCTTCATACTCTACATCACCTACGGCATCAAGTGTAGCGAACTTGGTGCCCTAGTTACTTCAGTTGAGACAGGAGCTCGATACACATACTCTCGGGTGGACCGTCTTCGATTTGAGGAGGCCGACGAGGAAGCGCCGATTCAAACGATCCATGGAGCCTATGACGAGGTGGAGGACAGCGAGAAAAGAAGACCCGAAGGACATGTAACGTGAGGTATAAACTTTTGTACTTGTAGTTAACCTCACAATGTTTGCTAGTGTAACATTTCAGAAATATAAAATATTATTTTTGGGAATTTAATATTAAAATAATATATTTCGCGAAAAACTATTCGATTTGCGAATAGGGGTTTTTCGTAAAATGGTATAAGTATATACCAATATTTGGAAATGAATCGGAGATTAAAATGATTTATTTATTTTAATGATATTTATCGGATTTTGGTCAAATCCGTGTTTTTACATTTTTCCATGGCTAGTGCACCATGTCTTGTGCATATTGTGTTGGAATTGTGTTTATGACTTGTGTATTTGTGAGTGGTGTGAATGAGAAAAGAAAAGGGAAAAGAAAAGAAAAGAAAAGGCAAAGAGAGAAAGGGTTATGAGTGTGAAAAGAATGAATTAGATGCCATGGTTAAAAAAGAGAAGAAACAAAAGAAGATATTTGTGAGAGAGTGAGGGTAAAGGAGAGTAAGCTTAAGGGGGGAGAGGGAGAGACTTGGCTGCCCATATCCCTTCATCCCCATTGTTTTCTTCATATTTTCTTCATCTCCTTCATTCTCACACTACTTCCATGCATCATCTCAATTTCCTTTTCAAAACCTCATGCCCCCTTCACAATAAACATGCACAAACTCATTCTAAACCCTTTGAACCATTCAAGTTTGGATTTTGAAGACTTTGGGCGACTCAAGAATTTTCCTTAGTTGAAATTGAGGTAATCCATACACTTGTAGATTAGTATTGGTGTTAATATCCTAGTTCAGTTAGAATTTGAATTAATTAGGATATGTGATCTTAGAAAATTACAAGTGGCTGTTAAGTGGTTAATTGAGGTGTAGTGAGTGTTTACAAGACCTTAGAGATTGAATTCCTGGCCTGGAAATGAGTTTAGAACCCGGTATACGAACTTAGAATATTCCCGTGTCGGTTTTGTGGAACCTAAGGCCTACAGGGTATCTGGAGCTATCTGGGGTATTTTTAAGAAAATCAAGCATGTCCATTGACCTAGATAGACCACTAGAAGACCACCACAGAAGTTCGAACCCATTCTACCATAGTACGACCGGCGAGACCGGATATTTTGATGATGTCGCCGGACCTCTTTTGGGTTATGGGGTTGGATTTTTGGGTGTAGCTCACTTACCCTATAAGCTATCCCTTGTACTTGTTTGTTTAGTTCCCATTTACCTGAGCCAAAATCTGGGAAGTGCTTGAGAGTGTTTTGGCTATATTTTCCGATATGTGAATTCTTGGTTTTTATATTTGAGATTTGAATTGGTCGTTGGATGTTTGTACGTCAACGACGAGAGTTATTTGGTTGATCTTTCATGCGTAAGCTATAGGTTCTAACATATAAGCAATCCGTGTGCCGTATCAGTTTTTGGATATTGGTTTTAATAGAATTACGATTGTGTATTGATTGTAGGTACCTTCGCGTGGACTTCCGAGACGACGAAGCACATCGACTTCGGCTAAGCGAGGAGTTTAGCAGATGAGTAGATTTATATCTACGCGGAAAGTCGGGTGGATAGCGTATAGCACCCCCGCAACCATTGATATGGAAGATTGTGTTTTAAGTTATAATTTGATAAAGAATATACTACGAACTTACGGACATGGTTATAGGATTTAAATATGATAAAAGTTGACACTAATTGATATATGAGTTGTTAATGGTATGAATTGAAAGAGGAGAAGTATGAGTTGTTAATGGTATGATATGAGATCGAGATCGATAAGCACGATACGAGATTGAGATTGAGGTGTGGTGGAATTAATAAGATATGATGTTTATACAAATGTGAATTGAGATATATGTGTATGTATATATATATATATATATTTATGAGTGTAATGAGTAATATGTCGTACGAGACTTTAGATCCGTACCCTCATTATTGTATAGGTCGATACATTCCCTATTCTGTTGATGACCCCGTACGATGGATTACCGTACGCGATGAGATGTACCGGATGATTGATCCGCGCTAATAATTTGAGGATGATGATCGATGAATATTTTCATATCGGATGTTATGAGGCGGGATCACCGATATAAAGATTGCGACCTGAACCATACCTATTTTCAAAATGACGATGTGTATCGTTTAAGAAGTGACCGTATGATTCATGTGTAGATAGATTTACCCATTTATTATTCTTGTTGTGTAGGAAATTACCCCTCGTGATGTACATACCACGTGCCGGTATTTAATGCTATATGATATCAATTGCTAGTACACCTGCACAATTACCGTTGATGCACATGTTACCCATACACAGATTTGACGGCTCACACACATTCTTCATCGGTAATTGCCATGCCACTTATACAGTAGAATTGCCATGTCACTTACACAGTAGAACTGCCATATTATGAGATAAATCTTAAAAGTAAAAGTACATTCATTGTTCAATATTATCATTTGACATGCTTGCAAGATATACTCGATATGCTCATATTACTATTCTATGTTGCATACATCGTACTTAAGGTTATATGCATTGAGATGTTGTTTTTATGAGATCTCTGGATTTGAGAACCGTGGTATATTTCAAAGGAAATGGCGTATTGTTTTAAAAACTCGGTTTCTCTTGATATGATATTTCGAGACGTCCACCATGAGTTTTCTTAGTTCTAAGCTTGTTTTCGAGACCTGATTCGAGGAGTTGGCAAATGTCGTTTGCGGGTACATGGTGGACCCGGTATGGTACTGTAACAGCCCTAAACTTTCTGTACAAATTTTTTTCAAAAAATACAAAAATGGGTACTTGAGTCTGAGCACAAGTTATAAATTTGTTTTGCTTTTTAATAATAAAAATGAGCTTGTAGCTCATTGGTAAGACCTTGCATTGCTGAACCAAAGCACCAAAGTTCAAATCCCATTAGCCATATTAATTTTTTAATTAGTTTTCTTTTAAATTTCTAGAATCCCAAGAGTCTACACGTGTTAAACACGTAAAACCAAAGGTCACATATAAAACAAACGAAGCCAGGGAGTAGACTAAACTTCGAGCAACACGAGGCGTCGAGACTCGGCCCGACTCGGGCCGGCAGCGCGGCCGATTCGGCCGGCGCCGCCGGTCCGACCGAGTCGGATCGCCGAGTTTCTTTGACTCCCCTATGCCTTTTGGTATTCTCTAAACCCCTGTTATGTTTATTTTACTGCACATTAACAGAGCCTAATAAAATCCAATTAAACCTATTTTAATGCAATTTAAATGCAATTTTTTTATCAAACCCTAACCCTAGAATTTCCCTATAAATACCACACCTAAACACACACACCTCACTCACAAACTTTACCCAAATTCTCAAGAAAACTCTCAAGAAATTTTGTGTACAGGTGGAGTTAGCGAAGGGCGAAGCTCCGGCGAATTTCCGACGACGACTCTAGGAGCTCCCGGCGACGAAACGATGCACCGGCAACTCCTATTTCCTCCTCTTCCTCATCTCTAACCTTTGAACAAGTAATTCCCTCCTCTCTCTTCTCTTTTCTATTCTTAAAACTCGTATTTCTTAAACCCGACGGAAGCTGAGTTAATCCGACTTCTAATTCGGTTTTTCTTAAAAATTCCATCTTTTCTTAAATACAAACATACCAAACCTTCACATCTTGACTATTAAATATTAACAAAACATTAGGAACAAGTTTCATAGCAAAATATTTCATATTGTAATTTTTATCGTACTTTTTCAGTAAAATACCATATAGTTCAATTTTGACATTAAACATCATACTTCTTGCTATACCTTTAAATAGATCACGAGGTAATGACCTACCTCCTCACAATACTCATATGCAATATAACACGATACCTTTCGGGAACATAGAATACGGGAACATACAATTTTACATATAAGTACCTTTTACTATTAAAACCGTTTTCAAGAAGATTATGTATTTTTAAACAAATCTTTGCAAAGCGCCGCTACAACCCATTTGGGGAACCCGTTCGGGATGGTGCGGATTATCGCACATCCTCGAGCTTAGTAGTACGAGATGCAGACCTCCGCTAGGAGCATTCAGTCTCGAAATATTTAAAAATACAAACATCTTAAGAAAATGATATTTCTAGAAAAATAATAAATTAAATTATTTTTATAAATATATATATATATATATATATATATATATATATATATATATATATATATATGTATGTATGTATGTATGTATGTATCATCAAAATATCTATTTTTGATATAGTATAAATATTCCAACTTTTCTAAATCAAAAAATCACTTCACATGAAAATACCATGCAATTCCATACAAGTTCAATATTTTCAGTTAAATACCATATATTATGAAAATAGGGTTTATCCATTAAAAATGCCACAATGATAAAATATACATCAATGAAAACTCTAAAGACGATAATAAAATACTTGAGGTGTATTTTGAAATTATACAAAATTATTTTTACATAAAACCCCCTCAAGTTCTATAAATTACAATAAGAACCCTAGTAAACATAGGTTTAAGCGGGACCAATCTCTTGAGCCTCAGGGAAACCGGAGAAGTGGGTGGTTACTTATTTATGGTAGACAACTTAACAAACGGTGTTATCAATACGGTAATCGTCTTTGAAAAAGACACAAATCCTGCCGTCCATGTGCTGCGGTTACCGATATCACCAAAAACCAAATTCAGGATTCAAATTTCTTTTCTAATTGTCTGACTCAGACCGAGTCTCATTATAATCAATCTGACTTGAACATGATTCAAGTACAAACTACAATTCAATATGAATCCATATATCCAATCTATTCAATCTATATTGACTGAACCGAACCATGGATATACTTCCATTTACATGATTCTCCGGATACATCCATTTACTGATATCATGGTTTCAGCAAGTCATCCATCTATACAATCTATAACACAAGACAATACAATTTACAATACAATACAATCAAGACATCGCGGGGTTTAAGGGGTAGATTGGTACGGAAGGTGTTAGAAGTGGCACGAGACTGCAACTTTTAAGACACCTAACCTATATTCCGTTGTTGTTGTACCGTGGCATAAACGGTTCCTTGTACTCCATTTGACTTTAATCTCTGGCATATAGAGACTCCTCTCGTATACACTGGCCTCTTCTGTACCAAGCTACAAACAACAGCGTTAACACTAATTACAACATTATGACAATATAATATAACTTTAAAAGTTACACTCTCTCTGTCTATTCTATTTCTCCCTTATCTTTGGGACTTACTGAGCGATTTGTTCGCTGACGACATTCTCTTTCTTCTTCTTTGAATGTCGTCAGGTGATTCGGACCTTTCAGAGATCGAGCCTAGCACTGAAGACTTGGACCAGTTCATTGAAGATCCCAAGCTGTAGTTACACTTGTACATTTCCTTTACATTCTGTATTTTCCATTTCTGTTATGCCACTGTTTAGGCATCGCTTTATTCCATGTATTTACTTTTCCATGTATTGTAAAAAGAATGTTAATAAATAAAGTTGTTGTTCATTACATTTGTCTCTTGTGTATATTTCTTTTATATTGCTTAGTTACGCTTAGCTTATTTACTTCAGAGTAAACACGTAGCGGCCTCGTCGCGTTCTCTGCCCGTATACTGGGAAGCGGGACGTGACTGGTACCCCGGGGCAAGAAATAATTTTTGTGGTTTAGACGATGAGCCTGGTAGTGGGAACACTACCTACCGGTGATTATATAGAACTCGGCGGATATCCGGAGGATATCGTTTTGGAGTTATGATATGAGATGGATATGAGGACCGATCTGTGGATGCGGTGCCTGAGATAAGATAGATATGAGGGCCGATCTGAGTATGTGGCGCCTGAGATATGAGGATTTACGTGTCGATGTTGGACACGAGTTTTCATGATGTTCGAGTGTATGTGTGGGACACTCAGGTTCCATGATATTGTTTGTGTCGTTGATGGACACGTGGATGATATCCACATGCATACAGGTGTATGATGTCAGATGTTTATTTATATATGTCATTGCATTGATTGATTGTTGACATATATGCATATGTGGTCACCCTAGATATCATAGTATTACCTTCAGGATATAGTGACCTAGGAAATCGTTGTTTTATTCGATTTCTACTTGTGTTGGGGTAAAAATTTACACCCCGGTTGACCGAGTCAAAGTCAAGGTCAACCCCCAAGCTAGGTGGGCCCAAGCCCAGGTCAAGCGGACCCATGCCCAAGTCAAGCCCACGGACAGCCTCCCCATGGCAACGACAAAATCATGTAATAAATAATTTTTATGTAATTTTTTATACATGAATGCATGTAAAATGGGCATAAAGCCAATATTTTGTAAGCTCATGGCTTATGTGCAAAAATGTAATGGCACATGAGCCATGGAATAGGCAAAATGCCATTTCGTAAAGCCCAAGGGGCTATATGCAAATATGTAAGCCTATAAAAGGCAACATGATGATGAATAAAAGAACACTTTTCATTTCCCAAAAAAAATTAGGGTTCTTTGTGCCTCCTTCTCCTTCTCCAAGGTTCTAAACCTTTTCATTTCTTTTGAATTAAATCAAGAGTTTTACTCTTTCTTTCCAAAACTAAGTAGTTTTCCACCATAAAACCCACAAAAGGGAACTCAGATCTCCCATCAGATCTAAAAAAGGAGTGATTTTTAAAATCTCCTACTTCTTGATCTTCAAGATCCGGCCAAGCAACAGGAGGAAGAAGAAAAACCCCCTTCATCAGTTTCAAAACATCCTAGGAGTTTAACTCCATATATACATATATAATAAATATTTCCTTTTTGAAGCATAGCTTCTAGTTCTAGGCAAAAAGCCTCTTTTTCTCGCCGGTGCTCAAGCGCAGAGCGCCCGCGTGTCGACACGTGGCGCGCTTGCGCTCAAGCGCAAGTCGTCCCCGTGCCGACACGTGGCACGCTTGCGCTCCAGCGCAAGCGCTCGAGCGCAAGTCGCCCCCGTGCCGACACGTGGCACGCTTGCGCTCAAGCGCAAGCGCTCGAGCGCAAGTCGCCCCCGTGCCGACACGTGGCGCACTTGCGCTCAAGCGCAGAGCGCCCACGTGCCGACACGTGGCACTCTAGCGCCTGAGCGCACAGCACCTAAGCGCACAGCGCCCAAGGCGCTAGCCCTACGCATCCTTTGGATGCCTTTTCCCCTCTTTCTCTTATATATACATATATATGTATACATATACATGTATACACATATGTATACATATTTACACACACACATACTCCGCGACACTGTCCCTGTTAGAAAATAATTTCTAACGGGGCGCTGCCCCGCACCCCGCAATGGGGCTGCTAGCCCCCTTGACCCCCAGCCCGCTATCCGGGTAGCGGGACCCCCGTAAAAACTCTGCGTGGCTCCCGATATATCCAAAACCCCCCTTTTCAAAACACAACACACGTACACTGCACATTGAGTTCGCATGACCATTCTAACCCGTTAATCGGAGGTTCCCTCGCCTTTGGGGCGGAGGGTAATTAACGGCAGCTTAGTCCGCGGCTGCCGGAGATTCGGATTCCCACAATCATTAAACCCCGGCCTACCCTAGGCAGGGGGGTCTGTAGTACGCCTGACAAGCGCGCGCGTATTCCCATCTCAATGGGGTGACGAAAAACACCCTACAGATTCTGGCACGCCCGGTGGGACCAATCTCTCCTCTCATATCTCGGGTTAAACGTTCATGCGAACTCAATCAATTTACATGTGTATACTTATACTAAAATAATACTTCTTCGTGCAGATTTTCAAGCAATCACCTTCCGACGATGTCTTCGATGATGAACTCAGCTCCCGTCTCCTACACGATGAGGATAGACTTTAGGACGGTCCTTCCGGCCAGTCTCGGGTGACAATGGGAGGAGCCGCCGCTACCTTTCGGCTCTATTATGTTCATGCCACTTGGCGCCATCCCAGCTCCTCAAGCCCCGGTGGCAGACAAACCGGTCTCGAAAGGCAAAAGGCCCAATGTGGTTGTCGTGAGGGCACCTCAGCCCAAGCGCAAGTCCGTTCCCGAACGACTCTCCATGGCCCCAGCTGGGGGCAAGGCCATCGACACCAACAAAGCTGCAATGCGTTTCGAGCAAGCTCCAGCGGCGCCTCCGACAACTGCTCGATTGGGTGTCTTCTCAAGCCTCCCCATCACTCGGCCTATAGCGGCTTCCCGAAGAGCAGAAGCCTGCCAAGTGCTTAAGGCAGAGAAGCTGAGGCAGAAGCGGCTCAGATATAGAGCCAACAAAAGGGCTAGGGCTTTGGCCATGTTAAAATTTATGAATTTCCAAAGCCCGGACCGCTCCGCGAAACCAGCTGCCAGTGATGAAAGAATGGCTGGGTATGTGTTCCGCACTGTCTATATGGTCGGACATGAAGAAACGAACCCGCCTACGCTTCACAACCATAATGATGATATGGTTGACGCTACCCAGCATCGGCTCGATCTAAATGATGAAGAGCCCGCTCAGACCGATAAGCCAGAGGAGCTCGTGGTTCCTGCGGAATTGAGCTCAGGCAATAAAGATTACCCTGTTGTCATAGCCGGAACTACAGCACAAGCATTATTCTAATGGCTTCAAAGGCAATTTCAGGACAGGGATGAGAAGATGGCCGAGGTCTATTCCAAAGTCGACGAGCTGGCAAACGTCGTGGCAGATCTCACGACCCAAGTCGCCCGATTGCAATTACAGCGGAATCAAATTTTGGCTCATGAGCCAGGGATTGATACCCGGGGGCAGCCAACTGATATCCCTTTCAACTTAAAAGCGGAGCGCCTTCGCGAAAAACGGTCGCAATCAGCCTCCAGTCCCTCCGATACATACGCCGGTGGGGAATCGCCTCTGAAAGAGAAGCTGAAAAAAGTCTATTCCTTCAAGAGGGAAAAGGTCCACAAGATATTCAGGGACGCCCTAAGAAACGGTCTACAATTGCCAGAATCAAAGAGACCGCAAGAAGAGAATATGACCGACGACCCAAAATATTGCCCCTATCACAGGGTGATAGGTCATGCCATTGAGGACTGCTTCGTCTTCAAAGATTGGGTCGAAAGGCAATACAAGACGGGGGAGATAGAACTGTCTAAAGGCGTGTTGGCAAATAGTCAAGCTACGATTGCCGATTTCATGCAAATGGAGACCGAAGCCTTTCGGGAACCTAATCCTCCCAGACATGTGCCTCGAGGACCAGCATCAGTAAAGGCACCTACTCCAATGGAGGGAAAGAAGAAGGTATACTCCTTCAGGAGGGATGAAGTCCGCAAAATATTCATAGACGCCCTGAACAGCGGTCTGCAACTGCCTGTTCCAAAGAGGCCACAGGAAATGAACATGACCGGCAATCCCATATACTGCCCATATCATAGAGTGGTGGGTCATACCATCGAAGACTGCTATATTTTCAAAGATTGGACAAAGGACCAATATAAGCTTGGAAAAACCTCACAACCCTCGGATATATCGGCAAGCCACAGAGCTAGGTCATCAACACAGCTCCGCCAAGATCAAAGTTCAAGGAGCTGGGATAAGCAAAAAAGACCACCACGTCATTAAACTGGGAACAATCGACCACCACGTCATTAAACTGGGAACAATCGACCACCACGTCATTAAACTGGGAACAGTCGACCTCTAAGTCGTTAAACTGGGAATGTAAAAAAAAAAAATATATATATATATATATATATATGTAAATAAACAAAGACTGTGTAAATAAAAGAAAAATAAGGAAAAGCCGAAATGATGGGGCAACCGCGAATAAATAGCCGAAATGATAGGGAGGTAAGAAAAGCTGAAATGATAGAGCAATCGCGGTAAAACAAAAACAAAAACCCAAAAAAAAAAAAAACAATGGCGAATGATGAGTCGCTCCCGGTACCATATTCCAGTGTAGCGATGCAGACGCCAACCAAAATCCAATTTCTCAAAATTCTCCCGGCCCTACGGCTAGTCCCCAAATTGACTGCCGTATACAATCCACGGGCTCAAATAATTCTCAGCATACCCATTCCCCACTGCAACCACCAGTTACGCGGCATGTCTCCGCCTTCGGAATTATGCTCCATTAAGAAGACCCACTCATGTGTCCTTACGATGCATGAGGAGAATAAACCTTCGTGGGATCCTTACGACTCACGAAGGAAAAACACACTTAGGAGTCCCCACGACTCCTAAGAAGAACATACACCTGCGGGATCCTTACGACTCGCAGGGAGAAAATACCTTTATGGGACCCTCACGGCCCATAAAATTGAAAAGTCTTAGGTGGTAGGGATCTAAACCTGTCTCCTAAGCCATCGCTCCCCAGTCCCCAAGTGGCGAATGATGAGTCGCTCCTGGTACCATATTCCAGTGCAGCGATGCAGACGCCAACCAAATTCCAAACCCCATGCACCAAGAGGCGAATGATGAGTCACTCCTGGTACCATATTCCAGTGCAGCGATGCAGACGCCAACCAAATTCGCTCCCCAATCCCCAAGTGGCGAATGATGAGTCGCTCCTGGTACCATATTCCAGTGCAGCAATATAGACGCCAACAAAATTCTAAATCCCAATCCCCAACGGTGAATGATGAGTCGCTCCCGGTACCATATTCCAGTGCAGCGATGCAGACGCCAACCAAATTCCAAATCCCATACCCCAACGGCGAATGATGAGTCGCTCCTGGTACCATATTCCGGTGTAGCGATGCAGACACCAACAAAGTCCTGAAATGTTTCTGGCCCTACGGTCTGGATCATACATCCTGCAAAACCGTATACAATCCACGGGCGTAAAACAATCCCGATCTCTCCAAAAAAAAAGAAAAAGAAAAAAAAGGAAGAAAAGAACGGTATGTCCACAAGCAAAACGGGCACGGATGAAAACCCGAAAGGGCTCCGTGAGTAAAAACAGCGGGACTGCCGGCGAGTTTGTGAAAACCCGAAAGGACGCAAACTCGTAAAAAAAAGAGGAGGAAATGCACTTGCAAAGTCCTCTCGACTTTGTGAGGAGAAAATTCCCGCGTGAGATCCTTACGACTCACAAAGGAGCAACACACTTGGGAGTCCCCACGACTCCCAAGGAGAAAATGCACTTACGGGATCCTTACGACCCGTAGGGAGAAAATGCTTTGTGAGACCCTTACGGCTCACAAAATTGAAAAGTCTTAGGCGATAGGGACCTAAAACCTGTCTTCTAAGTCATCGCTTCCTGATAAGCAAGCACAAATGATGATTCGCTCCTGGTACCATATTCCAGTGTAGCGATACTGATGCCAAACAAAAAAATCCCCAAATCCTCTCGGGGCAAATGATGAGTTGCTCCTGGCATCATTCCAGTGCAGCAATGCAGATGCCGACAAAAAAATCCCCAAATCCTCCCGGGGCAAATGATGAGTTGCTCCTGGCATTATTCTAGTGCAGCAATGCAGATGCCAAACAAAAAAATCCCCAAATCATCTCGGGGCAAATGATGAGTTGCTCCTGGCATTATTCCAGTGCAGCAATGCAGATGCCAAACAAAAAATTCCATTCCCAAATCATCTCGGGGCAAATGATGAGTTGCTCCTGGCATTATTCCAGTGCAGCAATGCAGATGCCAAACAAAAAAAAGCCATTCCCAAATCCTCTCGGGGCAAATGATGAGTTGCTCCTGGTATCATTCCAGTGCAGCAATGCAGATGCCGACAAAAAAATCCCCAAATCCTCTCGGGGCAAATGATGAGTTGCTCCTGGCATTATTCCAGTGCAGCAATGCAGATGCCAAACAAAAACATTCCCAAATCCTCTCGGGGCAAATGATGAGTTGCTCCTGGCATTATTCCAGTGCAGCAATGCAGATGCCAAACAAAAACATTCCCAAATCCTCTCGGGGCAAATGATGAGTTGCTCCTGGCCTTATTCCAGTACAGCAATGCAGATGCCAAACAAAAAAAAGCAATTCCCAAATCCTCTCAAGACCGATGATGATTCGCTCCTAGTACCATATTCCAGTGTAGCGATGCTGATGTCAACCCAAATCAAATCAAACCAACAACCTCTATGGAGGAATCATGCTCCATCCCAGAATTTACCCCGTGTCGAAATCATGCTTCGCCTCGGGATATCTATCTTCCCTGCCGGAATTATGCTCCGCCTCGGAAAAGTTAACCCGACACTCCGCGCCGGGGAAAAGTCGATCAGCGACACTCCGTGCCGGGGAAAAGTCAACCCGCGACACTCCGCGCCGGGGAAAAGTCGATCAGCGACACTCCGTGCCGGGGAAAAGTCAACCCGCGACACTCCGCGCCGGGGAAAAGTCGATCAGCGACACTCCATGCCGGGGAAAAGTCAACCCGCGACACTCCGCGCCGGGGAAAAGTCGATCAGCGACACTCCGTGCCGGGGAAAAGTCAACCCGACACTCCGCGCCGGAGAAAAGTCGATCAGCGACACTCCGTGCCGGGGAAAAGTCAACCCGACACTCCGCTCCGGGGAAAAGTCAATCAGCGACACTCCGTGCCGGGGAAAAGTCAACCCGCGACACTCCGCGCCGGGGAAAAGTCGATCAGCCGACACTCCGCGCCGGAGAAAGTCCATCAGCGACACTCCGTGCCGGGGAAAAGTCAACCAGCGACACTCCGCGCCGGGGAAAAGTCGATCAGCGACACTCCGTGCGGGGAAAAGTCAACCAGCGACACTCCGCGCCGGGGAAAAGTCCATCAGCGACACTCCGTGCCGGGGAAAAGTCAACCCGACACTCCGCGCCGGGGAAAAGTCGATCAGCGACACTCCGTGCCGGGGAAAAGTCAACCCGACACTCCACGCCGGAGAAAAGTCGATCAGCGACACTCCGTGCCGGGGAAACGTCAACCAGCCGATACTCCGCCTCAGGGAAACGTCAAGCAGACACTCCGTGCCGGGGGCACATCGACAACAGACACTCCGCCTCGGGGAAACGTCGACCAGCGACACTCCGTGCCGGGGACACGTCTACCAAATCGCTTCGGATCATAGCGTCGACCGTCTATGTCGCAAAAAGGGCAGTGCAGGCTCCCGCAAATTGGGAACCCAAATTGCTTCGTAGTAGAGCGTCGACCGTCTATGTCGAAAAAAGGGCAGTGCAGGCTCCCGCAAATTGGGAACCCAAATCGCTCCGGATCAGAGCGTCGACCGTCTATGTCGCAAAAAGGGCAGTGCAGGCTCCCGCAAATTGGGAACCCAAATCGCTCCGGATCAGAGCGTCGACTGTCTATGTCGCAAAAAGGGCAATGTAGGCTCCCGCAAATTGGGAACCCAAATCGCTCCGGATCAGAGCGTCGACCGTCCATGTCACAAAAAGGGCAGTGAAGGCTTCCTACAAAGCAGGAACCAGATTGCTCCGGGCCAGGAAAACGTCTACCACGGATACCCCGTCTCGGAGACGCGTCAAGCGTCGACCGTCCATGTTACAAAACGGGCAGTGCAGGCTCCCCACAAATCGGGAACCAAATCACTCTGGGTCAGGGAAACGTCTACCACGAACACTCCGTCTCGGAGACGCGTCAAGCGTCGACCGTCCACGTCGCAAAAATGGCAGTGCAGGTTTCCTACAAAGAAGGAACCAGATCGCTCCGGGCCAGGGAAACGTCTACCATGGACACTCCGTCTCGGAGACGCGTCAAGCGTCGACCGTCCACGTCGCAAAAATGGCAGTGCAGGTTTCCTACAAAGAAGGAACCAGATCGCTCCGGGCCAGGGAAACGTCTACCATGGACACTCCGTCTCGGAGACGCGTCGAGCGTCGACCGTCCACATCGCAAAAATGGCAGTGCAGGCTTCCTACAAAGCAGGAACCAGATCACTCCGTGCCGGGGACACGCTAGCAAGCGACACCCTGCATCGGGGAAACGTCTAATAATACAGACACTCCGCATCAGGGAAACGTCCAACACAGACACTCCGTCTTGGGGATACATCAACCAGCCGATACTCCGCCTCGGGGAAATGTCAAGCAGACACTCCGTGCCGGGGGCACATCGACAACAGACACTCCGCCTCGAGGAAACGTCGATCAGCGACACTCCGTGCCGGGGACACGTCTACCAAATTGCTCCGGATCAGAGCGTCGACCGTCCATGTCGTAAAAAGGGCAGTGCATCCCAAAAAGTGGGAACCAAATCAAGTCGCCTCCACGTGAAAGAAGATCCATCAATTTCATGCACACGACATACATATGTGGTGTGCATTTATTGATGGGGGGCAATTTGTTGGGGTAAAAATTTACACCCCGGTTGACCGAGTCAAAGTCAAGGTCAACCCCCAAGCTAGGTGGGCCCAAGCCCAGGTCAAGCGGACCCATGCCCAAGTCAAGCCTACGGACAGCCTCCCCATGGCAACGACAAAATCATGTAATAAATAATTTTTATGTAATTTTTTATACATGAATGCATGTAAAATGGGCATAAAGCCAATATTTTGTAAGCCCATGGCTTATGTGCAAAAATGTAATGGCACATGAGCCATGGAATAGGCAAAATGCCATTTCGTAAAGCCCAAGGGGCTATATACAAATATATAAGCCTATAAAAGGCAACATGATGATGAATAAAAGAACACTTTTCATTTCCCAAAAAAAAAATTAGGGTTCTTTGTGCCTCCTGCTCCTTCTCCAAGGTTCTAAACATTTTCATTTCTTTTGAATTAAATCAAGAGTTTTACTCTTTCTTTTCCAAAACTAAGTAGTTTTCCACCATAAAACCCACAAAAGGGAACTCAGATCTCCCATCAGATCTAAAAAAGGAGTGATTTTTAAAATCTCCTACTTCTTGATCTTCAAGATCCGGCCAAGCAACAGGAGGAAGAAGAAGAACCCCCTTCATCAGTTTCAAAACATCCTAGGAGTTTAACTCCATATATACATATATAATAAATATTTCCTTTTTGAAGCATAGCTTCTGGTTCTAGGCAAAAAGCCTCTTTTTCTCACCGGTGCTCAAGCGTAGAGCGCCCGCGTGTCGACACGTGGCGCGCTTGCGCTCAAGCGCAAGTGCTCGAGCGCAAGTCGCCCCCGTGCCGACACGTGGCGCGCTTGCGCTCCAGCGCAAGCGCTTGAGCGCAAGTCGCCCTCGTGCCGACACGTGGCGCGCTTGCGCTCAAGCGCAAGTGCTCGAGCGCAAGTCGCCCCCGTGCCGACACGTGGCGCGCTTGCGCTCCAGCGCAAGTCGCCCCCGTGCCGACACGTGGCGCGCTTGCGCTCAAGCGCAGAGCGCCCATGTGCCGACACGTGGCACTCTAGCGTCTGAGCGCACAGCACCTAAGCGCACAGCACCTAAGCGCACAGCGCCCAAGGCGCTGGCCCCACGCATCCTTTGGATGCCTTTTCCCATTTTTCTCTTATATATACATATATATGTATACATATACATGTATACACATATGTATACATATTTACACACACACATACTCCGCTACACTGTCCCTGTTAGAAAAAAAATTCTAACGGGGCGCTGCACCGCACCCCGCAAGGGGGCTGCTAGCCCCCTTGACCCCCAGCCCGCTATCCGGGTAGCGGGACCCCCGTAAAAACTCTGCGTGGCTCCCGATATATCCAAAACCCCCCTTTTCAAAACACAACACACGTACACTGCACATTGAGTTCGCATGACCATTCTAACCCGTTAATCGGAGGTTCCCTCGCCTTTGGGGCGGAGGGTAATTAACGGCAGCTTAGTCCGCGGCTGCCGGAGATTCGGATCCCTACAATCATTAAACCCCGGCCTACCCTAGGCAGGGGGGTCTGTAGTACGCCTGACAAGCGCGCGCGTATTCCCATCTCAATGGGGTGACGAAAAACACCCTACAACTTGCTGATGTTTTCTACTCACGAGTTGGCAACTCACCCCCGTTGTGCCACAGTTCTTGCAGGTTTGACTGCTTGGGATCAGTTGCGGTATTGCTGGCACACAGCTTCTTCGAGGGTGTTTTACTTTGGTAGGTAGGACACATGTTGGATTGTGCCCACTCTCGTACTGTTATATTCCGTTGTATCTAGATAAACTCCATCACATCAGATCAAATCAGAGACTAGAAATTGTATATTGGTAGATCTAGTCAGACTTGGGTATTGTGCGAGACTTAGAGCGATGGGTTTATGACCGCTTTCTTGAGTTTTGATGTCTTGCTTCTTTATCGTTCTTTCTGGGTTGTTTCATCGCCGTTGGGCGTCGTATATATGTTATTGCGTGGTTGTGATTCCGCCAGTTGGTGAAGAGCTAGCTCCCGCTTGGGGATTGTTTCCCCCAATCAGAGCAAAGCTCTGTTTGAATTTCAAAATTCAAAATTTGAAGCAACGTTTCAAATTCTTTGTGATGCGCGCAACGCGTCACGTATCGAAAGCTGATACGCTAGCGCAGCGCCCAAGGCAGCGCGTCCAATCAGAGCAAAGCTCTATTTAAAACAAAATTAAAAGAAGCAACGCTTCAGTTGCGCAAGCGCTGCGCTGCACGACACTGTTTACCTCAATCAGAGCAAAGCACTGTTTAAATTCCAAGGTGGGAAACAAGCAATACTTCTGTTTTTCTCCAATCAGAGCAAAGCTCTGTCTTGGAAATTAAAAAGAAAATTAAAGTTAAAATAAATGAAGTAGCGTACTCCATAAGAGTTTTAGAGCAAAGCTCATGCAGCAAAAAAAAAAAAAATTGCGTAAGTGCGCAACTGCGCAGTACGCGACACGTGTCTGCGCAGTTGCGCAGCGCGCTGCGCGACACGTGTCAGCGCGCGCAGCTGCGCAAGATTTAAAAAAAAAAAAAAAAGATTGCGCAACTGCGCGACACGTGTCTGCGCAGTTGCGCAGTGCGCTGCGCGACACGTGTCAGCGCGCGCAGTTGCGCAAGCTTATAAAAAAAAAAAAAAAAAAAAATTGCGCAGTGCGCAACTGCGCGACACGTGTCTGCGCAGTTGCGCAGTGCGCTGCGCGACACGTGTCAGCGCGCGCAGTTGCGCAAGCTTAAAAAAAAAAAATTCAGTTGCGCGACACGTGTCTGCGCAGTTGCGCAAGCACAGCTGCGCGACACGTGTCACGCGCTGGGGAGTTGCGCAAAACAGAATAAATCTTTTCTGTTCTTGTTAAAACAAGAAGATTTCTTCTGTAAAACAGAGGCCTTTGGATCAAAAATCCAACGGTGGGGAAAATTACCCAAATCACTCAGAAAAAGATTTATGTAACAAATTTAACTAATTTGTGGGCACTATAAATAAGACCCCAAATCTCATTCAAAAGGAATAAGGAATCATCATCGAGAGAAGGATAAACTTCTAGAAAAAAAGAGCTCTTGAAGATTAATCAAGAACAAAAAAAAAGAAAGTAAAATTTCTGAAGAACAGAAAATTAAGAAGGGAATAATAAAAGAAAAAAAGAAAATAGTGCCTTGCACTTGATATGAACCCCTGGTTCTAAAAAATAAAAGAATAATAAATAGTGCCTTGCACTTGATATGAACCCTTGGTTCTGTAAAATCAAGGAAAACAAGAAGAACTTGTTTTCCATTGATCTAAATCTAGATAAAAAGTGCTATGCACTTTTGTTCTCAAATCAAGAAAATTCTTGAATTTCTGCACAAGTGCAACTCATCATTTAAAAGGGCCTGGCCCAACTCAAAAAAATTATTGAGTTCCTGCAACTCATTATTTAAAAGGGCCTAGCCCAATTGCAGAATAATAAGAGGGCAAAGCCCTGTTTGGAAAACCCTTGAGTTTCTGTAACTCATTATTTAAGAGGGCCTAGCCCAATTGCAGAAAAATAAAAGGGCAAAGCCCTGTTCAGAACATTCCTGAGTTTTTGTAACTCATTATTTAAAAGGGCCTGGCCCAAATCAGATGGCAAAATAATGAAAGGGCAGAGCCCTGTTTAGATTGATTCTTTTAATTGGGCCGAGCCTAAAAACAAAAATTGGACTTAACCCAATCCTGGCTGTAAGTCCTTAAATTAAATGCCTCTCATAAACCAAGTCACGAACGGTTCGAGGGTACATCTCCGAACTCCTTTGACATCTGTCGTTGTAATTCCTCAACGACGTCAAAGAGGTGACGGGTCCCAACGACTACACATCGATATGGACTGCGGGGTCTTTAAACTCGTGGACCGAAACGTCCTTAAACTAATATTGGACCGAAACGTCCTTAAACTAACGTCGGACCGAAACGTCCTTAAACTAATATCGGACCGAAACGTCCCTAAACTAATGATGGACCGAAATGTCCCTAAACTAATCTTGGACCGAAACGTCCCTAAACTAATATCGGACCGAAACGTCCCTAAACTAAAATGGACCTCTACGTCCTTAAACTGGCGACGGATCGAAACGTCCCTAAACTAATAATGGACCACCACGTCCCTAAACTGGCGACGGACCACCACGTCCCTAAACTGGAATATGGACCACTACGTCCTTAAACTGGCGACGGACCGAAACGTCCCTAAACTAATAATGGACCACCATGTCCCTAAAACTGGCAATGGACCGCCACGTCCCTAAACTGGCACAATAGGGCCCAAACGCTCTTTTGTTGGATCTAAACGATCCCGTCTAAGTTGATCTTAACCCCAAACACGGTTAATGTGTCCTTAGATATTTAAATAAACAATAAAACTCCAAATCAACTTTGGTTCAAGGGTACATCTCTGAACTCCTCTGACGCCTGTCGTTGTAATCCCTCAACGACGTCAGAGAGGTGACGAGTCCCGACAGCCAGACAATTAAATCAATCATTACGTCAAGTCGATCTTAGTCCAAAACAGGACTAACCTATCCTTGACGAATGTTTAAGTTGATCTTAGCCGCAACGCGACTAATGCATCCTTAAACTAAAAACACCAAACCCAAATCTAAGTAAATACGGATTTGGACTAATCCACGTCCTACGGGCAACGACATTACTGAGTCTCCGTATACAATCCACGGGCAACCACAAACAAAACAAACACACACGACACGAAGTGAAATTCTGGAGAAGGAGAAAGTTGTTACCGCAATGCGGTAGCGTAATTAACTGCAGGGGCTTGCGCCTGCAGGGAAGAGCGTCCCCACAATCAAAAACCCCTCAAACGAGGGGGAATCTGACGAAGTCTGCTACATCGGCCGCATCTGTCTAAACCTCCGATACACAATGCCATAAATCAACTTGGCATCTTCGGAGAGATAGACGGATAAAACCAAATAGCATCTGCCCCGAACCTCAGGCACAAGACGTCCTAACGTCTCGGCCGCCGTTCGGAGGGGAACAGATTCTGGCACGTCCGGTGGGACCTCTTCCTCTTTCCACTCCACACTTTGTGTGTCGTGTTCGCGAACAAATCGCGGTTTGCTGTGATTGCCTGTGGATTCAAGGTACTAAGATTTGGTGTCTTGCTCCGTGCAGAAAACAGAAGATCAATGGCTTCGAACTGCATCGTCCGCAGCGATAACTCTCGCTCCGTCATTGCTGGAGGAGTGACTTATGGGCCCCAGGCGGCCTCCCTTTTCAAAATGCCGGTGGAGCAGGTGGCTCAAGCCACCACTGGACTATTTTTTGGGACCATGCTCCCATCAATGAGCTTCAACGCCCCAATGACATTGCAAGAAGCTCCAAAGAAGTCGGTTTTCGATCGACTTACCACTGCCGCGACCCCTCTCAACGAGTCATCCAACTCCATTGCTTCAGGTTTTAATGGATTAGGCCAGAGCTCCATCGGGCCCATGAAAAAGCCTGCCATACCAGAAGGCGTTATCCCGAAACGGATAGCCATCCCAACTCCCGTTCCTGGCAAAATCACCAAGGTTGCTTCCCATGTTCAGAAGTCCGCTTCTGACAAGTTGGCCGTCCCCGCTCAACGGACGTCGATCTTTAAAAAGCTGGTACCGGTATATTCTGACCAACACAGGGGGCATGAGGAGGTCACCCCTATAGCTGAAACAACTCCATCAGCACGACATGCCCGACGTCGCTACTGGCGCCGAGTGAAGAAGGCTGGGGGCAACTCCCCCTCTGGACTTACTCCTCCAACTCTAATGGTGGAGATCGATACTGCTGTTCCAACTAAGAACAGCTTTGAGTTGCTGAACTCGGTGCGCAGAAACTCTCCTACTGCGGTGCTAAAGCGAACTCATTCATCTGTGAAGAATATTCCAGAGAAGAAGCTAGAGCAGCCCCTTCAACGGCTGTCCTCTAAAATTTACAAAGTCTGGCGACAGGTTCAAGAGTCGGTGATCGATCAAGACTGCCTCCGACGACAGAAAAAGATGAAGGTTCGGCAGGGGAAGGATTACTCTGTCAAAGCACAAAAAGCAAAAGCTACTTGGGTGCCCACTACAACGGCTCCCTTAACTCCAATCACTCAAAAAAGGAGGCCGCAAGAAGCCCCTGTGTCCTCGGCAAATCGCAAAGACACCGAACACAAACACCCCAAGTCTGGGGGCATGGTAGTGCACACTGTTTATATGGCTTCTGGAAAGGAGGAAAGCCGCACTTCTACGGGCCACCGACCGCTCACCCGATCCGTGACAAAAGCCCAGGAGCAACAACAAAAGCTTCAGGAAATGATGACTACAATGGCTGCACTCACTGAGCCAAAAGAAAGCTCTGAAACGTCTTCGGATGAGCGTCAAGAACAAGAAACCGACGCTGACTTTTTACGCAGAGTCCTCGAAAAGAGGGACAAAGAAGCTGCAGAGCAGGCGGCTAATATAAAGCAGATGGCGCTCCTCTTCAAAGATATGGTAGGGATGATGTTACAGCCGGACCCTCCTGCTGAAGATCCTCCGATCGTCCTTGAAGACGACAGGGGAGAAACGTCAAATCCTCCGCCGGCTCTATCAACAGCCAAGGAGGAGGCAATCTCCAAAGTTGACCTAGACGAATATATAGCCCAGCAGATCCGGGTTCATTAGGCGAATGAAGCAGCTGGGCAAATTGTTAGAACCGGACGACCGTATCCGAGCTGGTATGACCAAATCAGTTACCCGCCAGGATATACGATCCCTAAATTCCACGTATATAAAGGGACAGGGAATCCGCATCAGCATGTCGCTCAATTCAGGGCCTTATGCGGCAATACTGGAGGCGATGACAAATTGTTGCTATGTCAATTCGTCGGCAGCTTAGCAGAAATAACCTTTGAATGGTATTCGGAGCTACCTAACGACTCTGTCAAAACATTTGCAGAGATGAGACTGCTGTTTACTCAAAGATTCGCAAGTGCTAGTGAACGCACCCCGATTACAGCACTGATAAATGTCAGGATAAGGCCCGGCGAAACGTGGGTCCAATACGCAACACGATGGCGAAACCTATGGTCGAAATGCGAACAACGCATAGAAGAGGCACCTGCGGTAGGCATGTTTGTGGGCACTCTCGATCCGCAAGCGACCATCTCGCAATTCATGATGTTCTTCAGGCCGACCACCTTCCAGGCCTTGATCGACAAATTAGCCTAAATAGACCAGATGGGCCATAGACCGTCTCCTCCAAAACCCGATCCCCGAAATGAGAAAGGAAAAGCGATCATCGTCGCCAACGCTCAGCAACAGTCGAGCAACTCAAAGCCAGTCGCTCGCCAAAACAACGTGCGTCCACGCCCATCCCTCGAAGAAAGGCTAGGACGTCCTTACTCGTTTCCTCAGAATAAAACGAGAAGACTGTTTGAGCTAGCAGTGCGTAACAGACTCATCAATCTGCCGAGTCCAAAGCGTCCGTTGCAGCCAGGCGATCTTAATAATCCCAATTATTGCCCTTACCACCAAACGGTAAGTCACCCAATTGAAGATTGTTTCGTCTTTAAGGGATGGATCGAGGATCAATACCTGCAAGGCAAGTTTGCGCTGTCTGAAAGCTGGAAGGTAAACCCCCCACAGCCGCACCCTCCAAAGAAGACGGACACGCCGGGGGCAACTTGTTCTTTCGTCGAGGATGAAAACGATGGAGAAAACTTATCGAATGAATCCGAAGACTACGTAGCGACTTGTCATGTGATTTCTCATTCACTGACGGATGATGAGGAGGACCCTTGCGCTGAGAAATCAACGGCGGACCCTGAAACAGAAATTCCGCGGCCGTCAGACAAGTTGATCGATGCCTTCCTAAATGAAATTCGTCTGAAAGCAAAAGCCAATCAAGAGCATGAAATGGCCATACTGGAAAGAACCAAGGTATTCCCGTCAAATCAAAAGTCACACACTGCGGGTAAAAACAGATTCAAGACGAGGAAACGGTTCGCCAAAGCTCTATCAGTAGGAATGAAGCTACCGCCCTCCGAAGAAAATCCTTTCTCTGAGGTAGAGATGCACCCTAACTTCTGTTTATATCATCAGAAGATCATACATCCTACCGAAGACTGCGAATCCTTTAACTGTTGGTGGCAAGGGTATGTCGCTCAAAAGTGACACTTCGACAGGACAAAGTGTGAAGCTTGTGGACATCGGAAAAATGCGATAGATGAGCGCAAAAGAGCCACCGCTGACCGTCATATAGCCGACTTCAAGGGATCACAAATTATCACCTTTGGAAGCGACTCTGACGAAGAAGCTAGCCCCAACTCTTCCCTCGGGGAATCTATTTCAAAAATAAAGGAATTAAGAAGCTGCGAGAACGTTCAGCCAGGTAATCGCATGCTACTCGGAAAGAATCCCGGCCCTGCAAACAACGGAGCGAACAAAAAGGATAAAAGAAAAGGAAAAAAGGCCCTCGTCGCCAGCGCTCACCAACAATCAGGTGACCCTAGACCGGTTGCTTGCCAAAGCAACAAGCAGCCATCCCTCCAGGAAAAGTTGAAACGTCCTTACTCGTTTCCGCAAGATCAAACAAGGGGACTGTTCGAGCTGGCAGTGCGCAACAGACTCATTAATTTGCCGAATCCAAAACGTCCGTTGTGGCCAGGCGATATTAATAATCCTAATTATTTCCCTTACCACCAAACAGTAGGTCATCTGATCGAGGATTGCTACGTCTTCAAAAACTGGGTTGAAGACCAATACCAACAGGGCAAGTTCGCGTTGTCCGAAATTTGGAAGGTGAACCCGCCACGACCGCATGCTCCGAAAAATATGGACACGCCGGGGGCATCATGCTCATTCATAGAGAAAGCCTAACGGACCACTACGTCCTAAAACTGGATAACGGACCGAAACGTCCTTAAACTAACAAAGGACCGAGATGTCCTTAAACTAATGACGGACCGCAATGTCCTAAAACTTGCAAATGACCGAAACGTCGTTAAACTACTCCCAACCCGCAGCATCTTCAGGCTGACGTTAAAAATAATAATAATAATAATAATAATAATAACGGTATGTCCACAAGCAAAATGGGCACGGATGAAAACCCGAAGGGGCTCCGTGAGTAAAAACAGCAGGGCTACCGGCGAGTGTTCGTGAAAACCCGAAAGGGCGCGACCTCGTTTAAAAAAAAAAAAGGAAAAAAAAAAGAGAATAAAAAAAATGGTATGTCCACAAGCAAAATGGGCACGGATGAAAACCCGAAAGGGCTCCGTGAGTAAAAACAGCAGGGCTACCGGCGAGTGTTTGTGAAAACCCGAAAGGGCGCAACCTCGTTAGAAACACTTATAGGATCCTCTCGACCCTGTAAGGAGAAACCACCTGCGTGAGATCCTTACGACTCACAAAGGAGCAACACACTTGGGGATCCCCACGATTCCTAAAGAGAAAATACACTTGCGAGATCCTCACGACTCGTAAGGAGAACTCTCTTATGGGACCCCCATGGCCCATAAGACTTGAAAGTCTTAAGTTACAGAGACCTAAACCTGTGCTTAAGCAAACCCCCCCCCCCCCCACAAACTTCCAATATTGCCCTACAAGTGGTCCGATATTGGCCCTTGTATACAATCCACGGGCGCGAATAAACATTTCCCTAACCAAGCCCCATACGTGACTGGGGATATGTCCACACGGTGAACAACCCTTGTGAGTCCTCTCGACTCATAAGGGGATAACACTCTTGTAAGATCCTTACGACTTATAAGAGAACATACACTTAGGAATCCTCACGATTTCCAAGGAGAAAACACACCTACAAGATCCTCACGACTTGTAGGGAGAAATACCTTTGTGAGACCCTTACGGCCCATGAAGTCAAAAGCCTTAGCCGACAGGACCCTTAACCCTGTTTACTAAGCCACCTTTGTTCGACATCGACAGAGGCAAATGATGATTCGCTCCTGGCATTATTCCAGTTGTAGCGATGCTGATGCCTAAATCGGTATCAAATTCCAAGTCCTTTCATGGCAAATGATGATTCGCTCCTGGCAATATCCCAGTTGCAGCGATGCTGATGCCTAAACCGGTATCAAATTCCAAGTCCTTTCACGGCAAATGATGATTCGCTCCTGGCAATATTCCAGTCGCAGCGATACTGATGCCAAGATTGGTATCAGACCCCAAATTCCCTACTCGCAAAAAAAAAAATAATGCATACGAAATAGCCGAAATGATGGGGCAACTTGCAAACAGAATCAGCAAGTAAAAATGTATGTATACAAAACATCCGAAACGATTGGGCAACTCGCAATAAAAAGCAGCGAGTAAAAACATAATAAACAGCCGAAATGATTGGGCAACTCGCAATAAAGAGCAGCGAGTAAAAATAAAGTAAACAGCCGAAATGATTGGGCATCGCGAAAAATAGCCGAAATGATTGGGCAATCACGACCTTCGCGATATAAAAGCTGAAATGATAGGGCATCGCGAAAAATAGCCGAAATGATTGGGCAATCGCGACCTTCGCGATATAAAAGCTGAAATGATAGAGCATCGCGGGAAAAAAAAAATGAAAGAATGAAACTTTTGCCCTACAGGTGAGATCACATCGATCCCTGTATACAATCCAGGGGCACAAACAAAGAGGGAACCATTCCTTCCCAACAAGCTCCGCCAGAAAGCGAAGCCAAATCTCGACGGTTCATAGACAACCCAAGGACAACCTTGACATCTGTCGCAATATCCCAGACATAATGTCAACAGACAAAGCGAAAAGAAGATCCCGAGATTCAGGGTCTCAATGGCCACGTCTACAGCCTAGAGACCAACAACGGTGTGCCTCCTCATTCCAACAGGACACAGATGTTACACCATCAAGCGGAGCGATGGCAAAATCCCAGCTTCACCTCAGCATTCGTCTCGATACAGTAGACGCAATGTCAACAACAGCGTTCCTCCGCAGTCCAGCTGGAGGCAGATGCAACGTCAACAAAAGACCTCACAGTCGAAACAAAGCGGAGTGATGGCAAAATCCCAGCTCCACCTCAGCATTCGTCTCAATACACCAGACGCAGTGTAAGCAAATGAAGCGAAGGCCACATTCCTAGCTTCAACGTCTTTACGGTAACTCACATAAAACCGGAAAGACAATCGGAGACCATCTCACATGAAGTGGTCACCTCCTTGACGTTCGTCTCGATACAGTAGACGAAATGTCAACCTCAGCGTTCTTCCTCCAGCAGGGATTCAGACATGATAAAGCAAATGAAGCGAAGGCCACATTCCTAGCTTCAACGTCTTTATGGTAACTCACATAAAACCGGAAAGACAATCGGAGACCATCTCACATGAAGTGGTCACCTCCTTGACGTTCGTCTCGATACAGTAGATGAAATGTCAACCTCAGCGTTCTTCCTCCAGCAGGGATTCAGACATGATAAAGCAAATGAAGCGAAGGCCACATTCCTAGCTTCAACGTCTTTACGGTAACTCACATGAAACCGGAAAGACAATCGGAGATCATCTCGCATCAGCACAGAGTGGTCACCACCTTGACGTTCGTCTCGATACAGCAGACGAAATGTTAACCCCAGCGTTCGTCCTCCAACAGGATTTGGACACACCAAAGCAAACGAAGCGAAGGCCACATTCCTAGCTTCGACGTCTTGACGGTAACTCATATAAAACCGGAAAGACAACCGTAGATCATCTTGCACCAGCACAGAGTGGTCACTACTTCGACGTCCGTCTCGATACAATAGACGAGATGTCATCCCAATGTTCGTCTCGACACAGCAGACGCAACGTCATTAAACAAATGGAGCCACGGCAAAATCCCTAGTTCCAAACCTCGACGGTTCACCAGCAACCTAAAGACAACCTCGACGTCCGTCTCGATACAGCAGACGAGATGTCGCCCCAACGTTCGTCTCGACACAGCAGACGCAACGTCATCAAACAAATGGAGCCACGGCAAAATCCCTAGTTCCCACCATGACATTCGTCTCGATACAGAGGACCCAATGCCAGCAAACGAAGCAAAGGCCAAATTCCTAGCTTCAGGGTCTTAACGGCAAGTCATATAAAGCCTGAAAGACTATCGGAGATCATCCCACACCAGCGCGGAGTGGTTATGACTCATCGGGGCTCTCCAAAATGAGCCTAACCTCAAGTAAAAAGCGGCATGGCAAATTCCTAGCGCTTGCTCTTCCGACGGTCAAACTGCCAAGGAGGATTGCTTGAAGACGTCTTGTCCAGCCCCCGAAGGGATCAGAGACACGGCAGTCGCGGGGCTACTCGAACAGCACGATTGCCTATCGAGGACTATATCAGCTTATGCGACGGTACGATGGCCAAAACCCTAAGTACCACCGACCTTAACGGGCTTCTGTCGTAAAGAGCAGAGGTTAAATGCGACGTTAAGATGTTCTTGCGAGAAACGTTCGATTCGTCTCGACTTGTGAAAAATTGTCGAGGCGGCTCGACTCGTGAGATGAAGTCTTAGACAGCAAGGATTGAAAAGCTTGCTTTTTGAGCAATGGGGCCCTGCAAGTCAATCCAAACTGGTCTCTTGCATACTATTCACGGGTCTCACTCTCCGAAGTCGAATTTCGACGAGGAGGGAAACAACCACTTATGAATCCTCTCGATTCGTAAGAGGGAAAATTCTCTTATAAGATCCTTACGACTTATAAGAGAAAACCACACTTAGGAATCCTCACGATTCCTAAGGAGAAAATCCACCTATGAGATCCTCTCGATCCGTAGGGAGAAAAGCCTCTATGAGACCCTCACGGCTTATAGAATTGAAAAGTCTTAGGCATTAGACCTGAACCTGCGGCCTAAGCCATCGCTATTTCCTGAGGAAGTCAGAATACTCGTTTTAGACATCCATCAACCATGGTTATTAAGACAGCCTGCTGACTTTAAAAGAAAGAAGATGACAGAGAGAATATCCGGTCTACATTTGATCTGGCATGCGTGACGCATTCATTTATGCATGGACAGAAAACTCAGGACGGGAAATAAGAGAAGCTGAAGTAAAAAGTTTCCATTCATATTGGCAAAAATTCTTACAATTTTGAAAAGCGGTAAAAGGAAAACATTATTACAATGGAATAACTTCAGATCCGGGGCAGGGATTGAGGAATTCAAAAGTAAGGCTGTCCAAACTTCTTTTGGCCTTTCTAATTATTCTTATGCGCAGCCTCTCGCGCTCCTCGGTGTCAATATCATCGGCAAGCCCCTCCGGCCTTCGATAAGCAGCAACGATTGTCGTCTGCTGAAAGATTTGATGTAGGATGTCAACGAGGTTGTTTCGCCGTTTCTTCAAAATCAGCCCCGTCAAGTACACTGAATGCACCTTGTCTTCGGCATCATCTAGCGCATTGAGCGGTAAGGCCTCGTGAAGACCTGGGAGTGCTCTCCATATTGACCCCAGCACGACTTTCAAAAGGGTCCGAACGACGAGGTAGCAGCCAGCCACCGCTGGCATTCAGGCGACCCATGACCTCTGCACATTGAGCGTCCGTAAACTCCTGGTTCTGTTGACGGCCCTGTACACGGATATCCTCATAAGTGATGAACTCGTGCAAGCTGTATAGACGCACCGCCATAATACCTGAAGAAAACAATACAGGGATATTAATAAACAAGAAAATACAGAAAGTTAAAAGTTAAACTCCTCGAGAGCAATGCTCTGCAGACAGGAGCGACACCAGTCAAAATCAGTTATGAGGAGAATTTGAAGAAAATTCCCTGAAAATATTGAGAGCTCCACTCTTGGAAAAAAAATGATATAATAATAATAATATTCTCAAGTGCCATATAAGTTGGGAGGAGCAAAGCTCCATTAATTAAGAAGATATAAGAAAAATCTTTTATAGAGCAAAGCTCTATTAATGGAACCCTAACAGGATTCTCCTGAGTTCTCTTTGGACCTCTTTAGAGCAAAGCTCTGCTAAATGAAACCCTAAATAGGTTTTCTTTAGATCAGGGATCTATGGAGAGCAAGGCTCTATTAATCAGCTTTAATTTAATTTAATTTTTACCTATGATGGTTATGAACTCTGGAGTTCTTGAAAAAAAAAAATCAAGAGCAAGGCTCTGAAAATTCTTAAGCAAGAGCAAGGCTCTGAGTCAAAATTCTTGAAGTGGTAAAAAAAATTTCGAGGACCAAAGGTCCTATTTATAGGCATCAAGTGCCCTTTCAGCTTCCAAAAGATGGCGCGACGGTCCGGAGTCTACCACCGCTGCGCTCACGTTAGGAAGCCACGTAAGCGCAACGGTGGGGGGGCATTTGTTTACCTCAATCAGAGCAAAGCTCTGTTTAAATTCTAAGGTGGGAAACAAGCAATACTTCTGTTTTTCTCCAATCAGAGCAAAGCTCTGTCTTGAAAATTAAAAAGAAAATTAAAGTTAAAATAAATGAAGTAGCGTACTCCATAAGAGTTTTAGAGCAAAGCTCTTGCAGCAAAAAAAAAAAAAGATTGCGCAGTGCGCAACTGCGCGACACGTGTCTGCGCAGTTGCGCAGTGCGCTGCGCGACACGTGTCAGCGCGCGCAGTTGCGCAAGCTTAAAAAAAAAAAAAAATTCAGTTGCGCGACACGTGTCTGCGCAGTTGCGCAAGCACAGCTGCGCGACACGTGTCACGCGCTGGGGAGTTGCGCAAAACAGAATAAATCTTTTCTGTTCTTGTTAAAACAAGAAGATTTCTTCTGTAAAACAGAGGCCTTTGGATCAAAAATCCAACGGTGGGGAAAATTACCCAAATCACTCAGAAAAAGATTTATGTAACAAATTTAACTAATTTGTGGGCACTATAAATAAGACCCCAAACCTCATTCAAAAGGAATAAGGAATCATCATCGAGAGAAGGATAAACTTCTAGAAAAAAAGAGCTCTTGAAGATTAATCAAGAACAAAAAAAAGAAGGTAAAATTTCTGAAGAACAGAAAATTAAGAAGGGAATAATAAAAGAAAAAAAGAAAATAGTGCCTTGCACTTGATATGAACCCCTGGTTCTAAAAAATAAAAGAATAATAAATAGTGCCTTGCACTTGATATGAACCCTTGGTTCTGTAAAATCAAGGAAAACAAGAAGAACTTGTTTTCCTTTGATCTAAATCTAGATAAAAAGTGCTATGCACTTTTGTTCTCAAATCAAGAAAATTCTTGAATTTCTGCACAAGTGCAACTCATCATTTAAAAGGGCCTGGCCCAACTCAAAAAAATTATTGAGTTCCTGCAACTCATTATTTAAAAGGGCCTAGCCCAATTGCAGAATAATAAGAGGGCAAAGCCCTGTTTGGAAAACCCTTGAGTTTCTATAACTCATTATTTAAGAGGGCCTAGCCCAATTGCAGAAAAATAAAAGGGCAAAGCCATGTTCAGAAAATTCCTGAGTTTTTGTAACTCATTATTTAAAAGGGCCTGGCCCAAATCAGATGGCAAAATAATGAAAGGGCAGAGCCCTGTTTAGATTGATTCTTTTAATTGGGCCGAGCCTAAAAACAAAAATTGGACTTAACCCAATCCTGGCTGTAAGTCCTTAAATTAAATGCCTCTCATAAACCAAGTCACGAACGGTTCGAGGGTACATCTCCGAACTCCTTTGACATCTGTCGTTGTAATTCCTCAACGACGTCAAAGAGGTGACGGGTCCCAACGACTACACATCGATATGGACTGCGGGGTCTTTAAACTCGTGGACCGAAACGTCCTTAAACTAATATTGGACCGAAACGTCCTTAAACTAACGTCGGACCGAAACGTCCTTAAACTAACGTCGGACCGAAACGTCCTTAAACTAATATCGGACCGAAACGTCCCTAAACTAATGATGGACCGAAACGTCCCTAAACTAATGATGGACCGAAACGTCCCTAAACTAATATCGGACCGAAACGTCCCTAAACTAAAATGGACCTCTACGTCCTTAAACTGGCGACGGACCGAAACGTCCCTAAAATAATAATGGACCACCACGTCCCTAAACTGGCGACGGACCACCACGTCCCTAAACTGGAATATGGACCACTACGTCCTTAAACTGGCGACGGACTGAAACGTCCCTAAACTAATAATGGACCACCACGTCCCTAAAACTGGCAATGGACCGCCACGTCCCTAAACTGGCACAATAGGGCCCAAACGCTCTTTTGTTGGATCTAAACGATCCCGTCTAAGTTGATCTTAACCCCAAACACGGTTAATGTGTCCTTAGATATTTAAATAAACAATAAAACTCCAAATCAACTTTGGTTCAAGGGTACATCTCTGAACTCCTCTGACGCCTGTCGTTGTAATCCCTCAACGACGTCAGAGAGGTGACGAGTCCCGACAGCCAGACAATTAAATCAATCATTACGTCAAGTCAATCTTAGTCCAAAACAGGACTAACCTATCCTTGACGAATGTTTAAGTTGATCTTAGCCGCAACGCGACTAATGCATCCTTAAACTAAAAACACCAAACCCAAATCTAATTAAATACGGATTTGGACTAATCCACGTCCTACGGGCGACGACATTACTCAGTCTCCGTATACAATCCACGGACAACCACAAACAAAACAAACACACACGACACGAAGTGAAATTCTGGAGAAGGAGAAAGTTGTTACCGCAATGCGGTAGCGTAATTAACTGCAGGGGCTTGCGCCTGCAGGGAAGAGCGTCCCCACAATCAAAAGCCCCTCAAACGAGGGGGAATCTGACGAAATCTGCTACATCGGCCGCATCTGTCTAAACCTCCGATACACAATGTCATAAATCAACTTGGCATCTTCGGAGAGATAGACGGATAAAACCAAATAGCATCTGCCCCGAACCTCAGGCACAAGACGTCCTAACGTCTCGGCCGCCGTTCGGAGGGGAACAGACACGTGTCTGCGCAGATGCGCAAGCGCAGTTGCGCTGCGCGACACGTGTCAGCGCAGATGCGCAAACGCAGTTGCGCTGCGCTCTGCGCTGCTTGACACGTGTCATGCACTGGGACGTTTGCACCAAACAGAATTAAATTTTAGCAAGATTTTTCTGTTCTTGTTAAAACAAGAAGATTGTCTTCTGTAAAACAGAAGCCCATGGATTAAAAATCCAACGGTGGGGAAAATTCCCCAAATCACTCAGAGAAAGATCTCTTTAACAAATTTATGGGCACTATATAAAAGCCCCTAGACCCCAAATCAAAGACATCAACATTGTGAGAGATTGAGAACTTCAAAAATGAGAGAACTTTGAAGAAATTTCAAGAAAAAGGTAAAAACCTTCACAAAAATAAAAGAATTTCTTCTAATAGATCATT
Organism: Agapanthus africanus; assembly: GCA_030015575.1. NCBI lineage: Eukaryota > Viridiplantae > Streptophyta > Magnoliopsida > Asparagales > Amaryllidaceae > Agapanthus > Agapanthus africanus. The sequence goes on along the minus strand of JASDDO010000012.1, from coordinate 494,335,330 downwards.
GATCTAAGAATAAGATCAATGATCTTCAAATAATAGTAGGTGCTTTAAACTTTTTTATGAACCACTGGTTCTCTGAAACAAGAAAAACAAGAAAAACTTGTTTTCTTTGATCTAAATTAGATCAAGAAATCAAACAGTGCTTTGCACTTTTTTATGAACCATTGGTTCTGGAATCTAAAAGATTCTCAAGTTAATAGTGCCTTGCACTTGCAAAACTGCACTGTTGCACTCTTTGGTTGGCGCAAGCCGCCAGAGAGTGCCACGTGTCAGCATCTGAACCACTTGTGCTATGCGCTTTTGAAATAGAGCCTTGCTCTCTGAAATTGGCGCAACTCACCAGAGTGCGCCACGTGTCAGCAGCGCAAGCGCAGCGCACTGGTGCAGCGCACTGCACTTGCGTGACACGTGTCGTCACCACAAGCACTTGCGCTCAATGATTGGCGCAAAGCGCCTGACAAATGCAATGCATTTCTTTTAGTAAAGGGCCAGGCCCAAATCAGAAAGGCCTAGTAGGCCAAATTAAATTGCAATGCAATAAAAAGGGCAGAGCCCAAACAACATTGATGCTCTGCATCATTTATAAAAGGGCAGAGCCCAAACAAAATTGATGCTCTGCATCATTTATAAATGGGCACAGCCCAGACAAAATAATGCAATGCATTATTAAAAAGGGGCCAAGCCCTAGCACAGGCCTAATAGGCCAAAAACAAATAAAAGCGTTGAACATTTTTCAATCGGACTTAGCCCAATCATGGCCGTAAGTCCTCAAATTAAATTGACTGAGCATAGCTGCTCTCTTAAATCAATTTACATCCGGTTCGAGGGTACATCTCCGAACTCCTTTGACTCCTATCGTTGTAATCCTTCAACGATGTCAGAGAGGTGACGGGTCCCGACAACCACACATCAACACGGACTGTGGGGTCCTTAAACTCATGGACTTAAGCGTCCTTAAACTAAAACACGGACTGTGGGGTCCTTAAACCCACGGACTTAAGCGTCCTTAAACTAAATATGGACCACCATGTCCCTAAACTAGCAATGGACCGCAATGTCCTTAAACTACCTAGGGACCACTACGTCCCTAAACTGGAAATGGATCTAGACAATCCCGTTAAGTTGATCTTGGTCTCAAATCAGACTAACGTATCCTTAACAAACGTTTAAGTTGATCTTAGTCTTAAATATTGCTAACGTATCTTTAAACCAAAACACCAAACCCAAATCTAAGTAAATACGGATTTGGACTAATCCACGTCCTACGGGCGATGGCATCACTTAGTCTCCGTATACAATCCTCGGGCATCCACAAATAAAACAAACACACACGACATGAAGTGAAATTCTGGAGAAGGAGAAAGTGGTTACCGCGATACGGTAGCGTAATTAACTGCAGGGGCTTGCGCCTGCAGGGAAAAGCGTCCCCACAATCAAAAACCCCTCAAACGAGGGAGAATCTGACGAAGTCTACTACATCAGCCGCATCCATCTAAACCTCCGATACATGGTGCCATAAATCAACTTGGCATCTTTGGAGAGGTGGACGGATAAAACCATATAGCATCTTCCCCGAATCTCAGGCAAGACGTCTCCACGTCTTGGCTGCAGTTCGGAGGGGAACAGATTCTGGCACGCCCGGTGGGACCATTTTCTCTTTCCACTCGACACTTCGTGTGTCGTATTCGCGAACGAATCGCGGTTTGTTAATGGTTGCCTTTGGATTTTAAGTTACTAAGATTTGGTCTTTTGCCTGGCGCAGAAATCAAGCATCGATGGCCTCTACCTGTTCGAAATGCTCCAACTGCAGCTGCAACTCGCGTACTACCTCAACTGGGGGCATAACCTACGGGCCCCAAGCGGCCTCTTTGTTCACGATGCCCATGGAGCAGATTACTCAAGCCACCACAGGGCTGTTTTTCGGAACCATGCTTCCGCCAACAAGATTCAGCACCCCCTTGCCTGTACCAGAAGCTCCTAAGAAGTCGGTCTTCGATCGATTTACAGTTACTGCGGCCCCTCTCAACGGGTCGCCCAACATCAGTGCCTCGGTCTTCTCCAGACTGGGCCAAAACTCCCGCGGACCCACAATGAAGCTTGCAGTCCCAGAAAAGGTTACCCCAAAAGGAGTAGCCAAACCTGCTTCTGAAGTCGTCAAGGCGGCTTCTCCTGCTAAGAGATCGGTCTTTACAAGACTGACCGTCCCAACTCCCACTCCTGCTCCTGCTGTTCAAAAGACATCAGTCTTCAATAGGCTGACGCCGGCAATAGCCCCACACCTGAACCAGGGGCAAGAGGAGGCTGTTTCCGTCTCTGAGCCAATACCGACAACTCGTCGTGCCCGACGACGCCACTGGCGCCGGGTAAGGAAGACCGGGGGCAACTCCCCTTCTGGGATAACTCCGCCAGCTCCAACGGTGGAAGTTAACGCTGCTGTTCCGACTGGGAACAGCTTTGAGCTGCTGAACAGAGTACGCAGAAACTCGCTAACTGCGGTGCTCAAAAGATCTCATCCACCAGTAGAGACTACCGTGGAAGCAGAAAAGCCAGAGCAGTCTCCTCGATCGCTGTTCTCCAAGATCTATAAGACATAGCGACGAGTCCGAGAATCTGTGATTGATCTTAATTTCTCTCGCCAACACAAGAAGTCGAAAGGCCGACAGGAAGAAAATCCCCCGGTCAAACAACGAAAGGCGACGACACTTGGGTGCCCAAAGCAGCGCCCCCCTCAACTTCTACGGCCCATAAGAGGAGAAGGCAAGAGAAAGTCCCTACACCTACGGCGAATATCAAGGTGGTGGATCCAAATGCCCTAAGTCCGGGGGCATCGTCGTTCATACCGTCTATATGGCGTCTGGTAAAGAGGACAGCCGCATATCAACAGGTCATAGACCGCTCACGCGATCGGTAACCAAAGCGCAAGAGCAGCAGCAGAAGCTCCAAGAGATGATGCACGCGATGGCCGCACTTACTGGACCAAAAGATAACCCTGAAACGTCTTCGGATGAACGTCAGGAGCAAGAAACTGACGCCGAATTCCTTCGTCGAATATTGGAGAAGAAGGATAAAGAGGCTGCTGAACAAGCAGCCAACATAAAGCGTATGGGCCTCCTGTTCCAAGACATGGTAGGGATGATGATCCAGCAAGATCCTCCGGCCGAAGATTCCCCGATCATCCTTGAAGACGATAGGGGAGAAACGTCGAATCCTCCACCATCTCTATCAACAGCTAAGGAGGAAACAATCTCCAAGGCTGACCTGGATGAGTACATAGCCCAACAAATACAGGTTCATCATGCGACTGAAGCAGCCGGACAGGTCGTAAAAACAGGACGACCATATCCGAGTTGGTACGATCAAATCAAGTACCCGCCCAGCTACACAATTCCCAAATTCCATGTCTATAAGGGGACGGGCAATCCTCACCAGCATGTTGCCCAGTTCAGGGCACTCTGCGGCAACACCGGCGGTGATGACAAACTGTTGCTTCGCCAGTTTGTTGGAAGCTTATCAGATACAGCGTTCGAGTGGTACTCTGAGCTCCCGAACGACTCTATCAAGACCTTCGTGGAGATGGAGCTGTTGTTTACCCAGCGTTTTGCAAGCACCAGTGAACGCACCCCAATGACGGCACTGATTAACGCCAGGGTAAAGCCGGGCGAGACATGGGTTCAATATGCTATACGATGGAGGAACTTATGGTCAAAGTGCGAGCAGCGCATTGAAGAAGCTCCTGCAGTGGGTATGTTTGTGGGAACCCTTGATCCGCAAGCGACCATCTCGCAATTTATGATGTTCTTCAAGCCGATTACCTTCCAGGCCTTGATTGACAAGCTGGCACAAATGGATCAGATGGGCCATAGAACCCCTCTTCCAAAGCCGGACTCCCGAAATGACAAGGGGAAGGGAAAAGCGATCATTGTCGCTAATGCTCAACAACAGCCGAGCAACTCGAAGCCGGCTGTTCGTCAAAATAATATGCGTCCACAGGTATCCCTTGAGGAGAGACTAGGACGTCTTTACTCGTTTCCCCGAGATAAAACGAGAAGGTTATTCGAGTTGGCGTTGCGCAACCGACTCATAAATCTGCCGGAGCCAAAACGTCCGTCGCAACCAAATGATGTCAATGAGCCCAACTACTGTCCCTATCACCGGGTACTGGGTCATCCGATCGAAGATTGCTATGTCTTCAAAAATTGGCTTGAAGACCAGTACCAACAGGGCAAATTCGCATTATCCGATAGATGGAAGGTGAATCCGCCGCAACCTCACACCTCTATCGGGGGCAACGTGCTCTCTCGTCGAAGAATCCCCATGGGAGGTTGTGCTGTCAGTTAAGACCAAGAGGATGCTGAACGATCTTCAGACATGCCCAGCGATTAAGTGGAAGAACCCGTTGGAACCGCAAGTCATTGAAGGGATGTTGAAGCCGCGTCCAACTCCAAAGACCGATGGTGGTGGCCCAAACACTCGCAACCAGCCGTCAAAATCTTCAAAGAAGAAGAAGAAATCTAAAAAGTCTGTAAAGACTGGTGACAAGCGCAAAAACTTACAAAAACAAATTGACACGCTGAAGGAATACAACCAGAAAGCACGGACTCCCATTACACTCCAAGAGTTTCTCAACCACGTCTTTCAAGAGGAAGGTGAAGGAGAAAGTTCGTCAGATGAATCTGAAGAATACGTAGCGAGCTGCCATATGATCTCCCATTCGTTGACAGACGATGAAGAGACTCCTTGCACTGAAAAACTGGGGGCAGATCCCGAACCAAAAATTCTGGGGCCATCAGATGAAGTAATTGACGCATTCCTTAATGAAGCTCGGTTGAAAAGTAAAGCTGATCGAGAACGCGAGACAGCTATATTTGAAAGGGCCAAGCGCCAGCGACTTGACGAAAGAGCTGAAACACTCCCGCTGGAGCAAAATACATTCACTACCAACAAAAGCAAATTCAAGATGAGGAAAAGGTTTGCTAAGGCCATATCAATGGGCATGAAGCTACCATCCTCCGAAGGAAACATTACTGGTGAAATGGAAATGCACCCCTCTTATTGCTTATATCATCTAAAGATTTCGCACCCTACTGAAGAGTGCAAAGCTTTCGATAGATGGTGGCAAGGATATGTTGCTCATCGACAACATTTTAAGGGGGAGAAGCGCAAAACTCATCGGGAGCGGAAAAATATGACCGAAGGGTTTAACAGAACTACCGGTGATTGTCGCATGGTTAACGCCGGGGGATCACAGGTGCCTACATTTGGGAGCGATTCTGATGAGGAGCTGGAGCTTGGCCCTCTCTTTAAAGAGTCCACCTCGGAAAAAGAAGAAGAGCCGAAGGTTTGCGAAAATATCCGGCTGCGTAATCGGACGCTGTCCGAAAAGAATCTTGGGCCCTCAAATAAAAAAGATAAAGGGAAAGAGAAGGTCCCTGAAGATATCGTCTTAGATGACCAAGTTATGGAGGAGCTAAGTGCCAAGGACCCGCCGAAGAGAAATAAGGTGGATTATAACGTCTTAGCGCATCTGAGGAAGCTACCATCATAGCTCAGCATTCTTGACGTCCTTTTGCTATCAAAGGAGGCGAGAGATTCGTTAATCAAGGCACTACAGGATCCGGAGCAATTCCAAGATTTCCTGGCTGAGGAAAAGATGAAGGATGAATTGGAGGAAGTGCACACGGCCGATGTCGCTTTTGGTGATGAAGACCTTCTCCTTGAGACGTGCGAACACAATCGCCCCCTTTATGTCTCAGGATACTGCCACGATATAAAGATAGGCAAAATCCTGATCGACAATGGATCCTCCGTTAATCTCCTCAATGTGCGGGTGTTAAAAGAAATCTGCATGAACGTCCAGCACCTTGCTCGGGACAAGATCACTATCTCTGGGTTCGACTCCCAGTCATCAAGAACTCTTGGGTCTGTGATACTGACGCTACGCTTTGGGCTACTCGTCACGGACATTAAGTTCCACGTCATAGACGCCAAGACATGCTACAATGCTCTGCTCGGCCGACCATGGTTACACGAGTACAACATCATCCCTTCTACGCAACATCAGTGTATGAAGTATTCTAAGGATGGTCTCGAGTATACCGTGGCGGGAGAACTGAACCCGTTCTTTGTGAACGAGGTTTGCAAATATGAAGATGCAAAGTACTTTTTGCCAGATTTCGAGGATACAGAGAGATGTCGCAAACCAGAAAACAAAGCCGCTGCCACCATTCCTGTTTTCGGGAGTGATACCGAAGAAGAAGAAGAGATAGTTTACTCTGGGCCGTCTCGACACAACAAGCCAGGACCATCCGCTCCTACGTTGATCTTTGGTAGCGACTCGGAAGATGAGGTCCATGCTGTATTCTCTGCTCGACCTTCAATACAAACGTCCGCTGACGAAGAGCAAAGTCTACAAGTCGCCATGGTGCCGCTTAAACATCATAAAGAACTGGATGCACTCGATATCTACAGTGTAGAAGAGCTGCAGACGTTCTATATCCCTCCCAGACGAAAAGGCGAAAAAGCAATTCTATTCTACCGCTCTGAAGAAACCAGAGTGAAGAAAGAAATCTGGCACGGCGCGGATCCTACGCTTGATAGGCTTCAGCCCATCCGTCTCCCCAGATATTATACAGAAGGCTTGAAAAGGCTGTTGAAGCGCCAGGGGATATCCTTCAAACAGACCACTCGGAAAGCCAAATTCTACGATAGGGTCTGGAACGTTCCCGGGACTCAGCACAAGTTACCTAATGGGAGAATGGAAACGATCAGGCTTGGATACATTAGGTCCAAGAAACGAGAGCTACTCCACGGTTGCTACGTCGTATATGACTTCGATGAAGAAGCGGACGCTCGGTGAGAGGACACTAATCCTGAACCAATGAAAGTTCCAGAGGCAAAAGTGCCCAGTCCGTCGTTCGAAGAACAAATGGACAAACTTATAAGGGAAGCAGGTCAAAAAGTCCGAGACGACCATAACCGCGAAATGGCCATCTACGAGAAAGCCAAAACGCAACGCCTCCTCCAACAAGCTGTGAAGGATGAAGATGCCGCTCCATATCAACCCGTTGTGAAAAAGGCTCGACGCAGAGGCAGAAACAAGTCGAAACGTGAAAAAGATGCTCAACAGCAACAAAGCGGGACTAAGAGGCCACGCAAGCGAAAATCGAGCGGTTCCGATCTATCCCTCATAAGAAAAATGGGTCGAGCGTACTCTTTTCCTCGAGACAAGACGAATAAAATATTTGACCTCGCTCTAAAACATCGGATGCTTACGCTGCCGGAGTCCAAACACCCCGAACAAGCAAGCGAAGTCTCTCATCCAGACTATTGCCCTTATCACCGAGTGATAGGGCAGCCTCTCGAAGATTGCTTCACCTTCAAGAATTGGGTCGAAGATCAGTATCAGCTGGGCAAGTTCGCTCTGTCTGACAACTGGAAGGTAACGCCGCCACAGAAGCACGAACCCAAGGCCACGAAAGAAGAACCAGTTCCACATTGGGACTGGAAGCGAATTCGTACTTGTCACATGATAACAACATCAAAAGAAGAGCCCGAGAACATGGATGACCTTCCCTGGTGCTTCGAAAATAGCAACGATGAGGTGATCTCAGAGTTTCCACCAGCGCTGAAAGAGCTGGAAGATGGAATCCGTACCACTGCGGATAACCTCAAGAAAATTGAATTGGAGACGGCAAATGACCCACGACCGACATTCGTCAGCGAGCTGCTATCCGAAGAAAGGTTGGCTGCGTTAAAGGACCTGCTTATGCAGCATAAAGATTGCTTCACATGGAACTATTCTGAAATGCCGGGACTAGATCCAGAAATTGCTGTGCACAAATTGGCGATAACCCCAGACGTCAAGTCGGTCAAGCAAGCACCAAGAAGAATGCGGCTCGAGCTTGAAATGAGCATCAATGCCGAGGTCAAGAAGCTGATCGACTCTGGCTTTATTCAGGAGGTTCAATATCCTGAATGGATCGCCAACATCGTCCCGGTGATGAAGAAAAATGGGACAGTGCGCATATGTGTAGACTTCCGGGATCTTAATAAAGCCTGCCCGAAGGACGATTTCCCAGTGCCAGTCACCGAACTGATGATAGACAATACGTCCACTCATGAGGTTTTCTCCTTCATGGACGGCTCATCAGGGTATAATCAGATAAAGATGCATCCCGAAGACCAGAAGCACACCGCCTTCAGGACTCCTTTGGGTATATTCTGCTACAAGGTGATGCCCTTCGGTTTAAAGAACGCCGGTGCCGCCTATCAGAGGGCCATGACGAAAATCTTCGATGACCTTATACACGAAATCGTCGAATGCTATATCGACGATCTCATGGTTAAAAGCAAATCATACGAAGAACATCTCGAACATCTGAAGACCGTATTTCAACGCCTTCGACAATACAACTTGAAGATGAACCCTCTTAAGTGTGCATTCGGAGTTTCCTCGGGCAAATTCCTGGGATCCATCGTCCGACATCGAGGTATTGAGATAGATCCGTCAAAGATCAAGGCGATCGCGGAAATGCCTCCGCCAAGGACTCTCAAACAGCTGCGGTCTCTCCAAAGGAAGCTCGCTTATATACGGCGATTTATAGCCAACCTTTCAGGCAAGTTCCGTCCTTACAGCCACCTGATGAAGAAGGGAACTCCGTTCGTCTGGGACCAAAAATGCCAAAGCGCACTAGACGAGATCAAGCAATACCTGCAGAACCCTCCAGTGTTGGCTCCTCTGGTCAGGGGAAAACCCCTCATCCTTTATACAACCGCCCTCGAGGGTTCCTTAGGCGCATTATGGGCGCAAGAGAACGACTAAGGGAAGGAAAGAGCGGTTTACTACTTAAGTCGAGTTCTACTGGGGGCAGAAAGCAACTACTCCCCCATTAAAAAACACTGCCCGGCGTTGATCTTTGCGATAACAAAGCTCAGGCACTATGCGTTGGCGCATGAGGTCCGTATTATTTCGAAGGTGGACCCTATTAAATATTTAATGTCAAAGGCCATATTGACGGGGCGACTCGCTAAATGGGCCCTGCTCTTGATGGAGTTCTCGATAACGTATCAACCTCTCAAGGCAGTGAAAGGCCAGGCCATCGCCGATTTCCTCGCTGAGCATCCGATACCCGCCGATTCTCCTCTGAATTGCGATCTTCCAGACGAACATGCGTTTGATGCGATCGACGATGGTGATACCCGATGGGAGCTTTATTTTGATGGAGCATCTTCAGTAAAGAAGCACAGACAAGGCACCCCTATAATCAAATCGGGGGTAGGACTCATCTTTGTAACTCCACAAGGAGGGATAATGCGCTTTGCTTTCTCCCTAACAGAGACAAGGACAAATAATGAAGCCGAATACGAAGCTTTGATAGCAGGCCTCGAGATCGCCATCGACATGGGAATTGAAAACCTCCTCATATACGGAAACTCCCAGCTGGTCGTTAGTCAAGTAAACGGCGACTACCAGACGTGCAAACCGGAGTTGGTGAAGTACGGCGAAAAGGTGCAGCAACTGTTGACCCAAATTCCCTTCTACACTTTAGAAAACATACCGCGCGTGGAAAACAGCAAAGCGGACGCGTTGGCCAAGCTCGCCAAGGAACTGGCTGATGAGAACCTCGATGACGTAAGAATCGTGGTACAAAGCCGTCGGGTGCTTGCCCCAACAGAAATATCTCCGGAATCACCCGAAGAAAAGGGAGCGACTGAGCAGGCGACCCTGCAAATAAAAGACCCGGAAAAAGTCGAGGATTGGAGGGAAGTCTTTATAGACTACTTCAAATACCGTCAAACGCCCGAAGATGTGTCCTCAAGACATCAGCTTACGAAACGAGCTCTGTCTTTCGCCTTCGTCAATGATACTCTGTACAAGAGGTCGTTTGATTCTCTGTGGTTGAGATGTCTGGGACCTGAAGAGGCAAAAAGAGTCGTTCAGGAAGTTCACGACGGACTCTGCGGTTCTCACCAAGCAGGTCCAAAGATGAAGTTAAAGATCAAACGGATGGGCTATTACTGGCCCACGATGATTCAGGACTGCCTTGAGTATGCGAAGCAGTGCCACTCATGCCAAATTCATAGGGACTTCATCCACCAACATCCAAATCCACTCCATCCAACAGTGGCTAGCTGGCCATTCGAAATATGGGGGACTGACATAGTTGGCCCCATCGAACCAGCATCGTCTAGAGGACATCGTTTCATCCTGGCAACGACTGACTACTTCTCTAAATGGGCAGAAGCAGTACCGCTGAGGGAAGTGAAAACGGAGAATATCCTCCATTTCTTCAAGACGCACGTCATATATCGGTTTGGAACTCCGCGATGGATCATCTCCGATAATGGGCCAGCTTACAGAAGCCACAAGATTAGTCGCTTCGCGCAACAACACAATATAGACTGGAGATATTCCTCGGTTTATAATCTGCGAGCTAACGGTCTAGCTGAAGCCTTCAACAAGACCTTGACAAAGATCATGAAGAAAACGGTGTCCCGAAATAAGAAGGACTGGCACGAGAGACTGCAAGAGGCTCTCTGGGCGTATCGAACTATGTTCAAGACGGCCACGAACACAACGCTATACGCGTTAATATTCGGTACAGAAGCATTACTCCCCTTCGAGATAGAGTTACCCTCTCTACGAGTAGCAGTCCACTACGAGTTGACGGACGAAGAAAATGCTCACCTTCGGCTTGAGGAGCTTGATGCCCTTGATGAGACCCGGCTCATAGCGCAACAAAATCTGGAGGCCTATAAAGCAAAGATGATGCGCTCATATGAAAGATTGACTCGGTCAAGGACATTCCGCCAAGGCGAACTCATGCTAGTGGTCAAAAGGCCTATGATCCCCAATCGCGCCAAGCGGGGAAAATTCGAGCCAAACTACGAAGGCTCGTACATCATAGACAAGGTCTACCAAGGTGGAGCCTATCTACTCATGGATATGCACGGTGAAAGGCCTTTCAGGCCAATAAATGGTCGCTTCCTAAAGAAATATTACGCTTAGCAAGTTACTGCCTAGGTCAATGATAGATGACGACGACTATGTCCGCTCGCTATCTTCCTAAGCTCAAACTTTATAAGCAATGGCCAGCCTTCTCCTGACCGGACCGAAATGTCCTTAAACTAACGGTGGACCGAAACGTCCTTAAACTAATGGTGGACCGAAACGTCCTTAAACTAACGACGGACCGAAACGTCCTTAAACTAATGGAGGACCGAAACGTCTTTAAAATACTACCGCAGCATCCTTAGGCTGACGAGATGAATATAAAAAAAATAATGATAAAAAAATATTAAAACGGTATGTCCATAAGCAAAATTGGCACGGATGAAAACCCGAAAGGGCTCCGTGAGTAAAAACAGCAGGGCTACCGGCGAGTGTTTGTGAAAACCTGAAAGGGCGCAACCTCGTTAAAGGACACTTACAGGGTCCTCTCGACCTTGTAAGGAGAAACCACCCGCGTGAGATCCTTACGACTCACAAGGGAGCAACACACTTAGGGATCCCCACGATTCCTAAGGAGAAAATACACTTGCGAGATCCTCACGACTCGTAAGGAGAACTCTCTTATGGGACCCTCACGGCTCATAAGATTTGAAAGTCTTAAGTTACAGAGACCTAAACCTGTGCTTAAGCAACCCCCATAACCTTCGATATTGCCCTACAAGTGGTTCAATGATGACCCTTGTATACAATCCATGGGCGCGAATAAACATTTCCCTAACCAAGTCCCATCCGTGACTGGGGATATGTGCGCATGATGAACAACCCTTATAAGTCCTCTCGACTTACAAGGAGAAAACCCTACTGTAGGATTCTTACGACTTACAGAGGAACATACACTTAGGAATCCTCACGATTCCTAAGGAGAAAATACGCCTACAAAATCCTCACGATTTGTAGGGAGAAATACCTTTGTGAGACCCTTACGATTCATGAAGTTAAAAGCCTTAGTCGGCAGGACCTTAACCATGTTCGCTAAGCCACCTTTGTTCGACATCGACAGAGGCAAATGATGATTCGCTCCTGGCAATATCCCAGTTGTAGCGGTGCTGATGCCGAAATCGGTGTCTAGTTTCAAGTTTACGGTGAAAGGCCGGTAGACCGTACGTGCATACGAAATAGCCGAAATGATGGGGCAGCTTGCAATAAAAAGCAGCAAGTAAAGAAAACGTTTGCATATAAAATAGCCGAAATGATTGGGCAACTCGCAATAAAAAGCAGCGAGTAAAAATAAAATAAATAGCCGAAATGATTGGGCACCGCGAAAAATAGCCGAAATGATTGGGCAATCGCGACCTTCGTGATATAAAAGCTGAAATGATAGAGCATCACGGAAATAAAACAATAAAAATGAATGAAACTTTTGCCCTACGGTTGAGATCATATCGATCCCTGTATACAATCTAAGGGCACAAACAAAAAGGGGACTACATTTCCCCATCAGGCTGCGTCAAAGAGAAGTCAGATCTCGACGACCACATTTACAGCCTGGAGACCAACAGCGGCGTTCCTCCTCATTCCAGTAGGACACGGACGTGACATCACCAATCGGAGCCACGGCAAAATCCCCAGTTCTAAGACTCTAAGGTTCACAGATAACCTAGAGTCAACAAATGATCTCCGTCGCGGAAACAAGTCAACCAATGACCTCCGTCGCGGAAGCAAGTCAACAAATGACCTCCGTCGCGGAAGCAAGTCAACGAATGACCTCCGTCGCGGAAACAAGTCAACGAATGACCTCCGTCGCGGAAACAAGTCAACGAATGACCTCCGTCGCGGAAACAAGTCAACCAATGACCTCCGTCGTGGAAGCAAGTCAACCAATGACCTCCGTCGCGAAAACAAGTCCACAAATGACCTCCGTCGTGGAAACAAGTCAGCAAACGACCTCCGTCGCGGAAACAAGTCAGCAAACGACCTCCGTCGCGGAAACAAGTCAGCAAATGACCTCCGTCTCGGAAACAAGTCAGCCAATGACCTCCGTCTCGGAAACAAGTCAGCCAATGACCTCCGTCTCGGAAATAAGTCAGGAAATGACCTCCGTCTCGGAAACAAGTCAACCAATGACCTCCGTCGCGGAAACAAGTCAGCCAACGACCTCCATCTCGGAAACAAGTCACCCAACGACCTCCGTCTCGGAAACAAGTCAGCAAATGACCTCCGTCGTGAAACAAGTCAACCAACGACCTCCATTGCGGAAACAAGTCAGCCAGCGACCTCCTCGTCGGAACAATGCTCCGACCCGGAAACAAGTCAGCCAACGACCCCCCCACCCCACCCCCCGCCTGTCGGAGCAATACTTCGACTCGGAAACAAGTCAACTCACCAACCACTTACAAGTCCTCTCGACTTGTAAGGGAGAAAATTCTCTTATAAGATCCTTACGACTTATAAGAGAAAACACAGTTAGGAATCCTCACGATTCCTAAGGAGAAAATCCACCTACGAGATCCTCTCGATGCATAGGGAGAAAAGTCTCTATGAGACCCTCACGGCTCATAGAGTTGAAAAGTCTTAGGCAGCAGATCTGAGCCTGCGACCTAAGCCATCGTTATCTCTTGGAGAAATCTAGATGCTTACTCTATTATCTATTTATCAAGACAGCCTGCTGATAATAAGAGAAGGGAGAAAGCAAAGAAATAGTACAAGACATTGCGAAGAAAAATGTGTATCTTTATTTATTAATTTAATCAAGTACAAGGTGAAGCGTACAAAAGAATAAAGAATGGATACATCTTATTCGAAAAAGAAATTTTTTTACAAGTATGTAGATACAAGGGGAATTACTGGGAAGGAAGCGTCTTGCATAACTCTAGCAATTGTTCGCGCACCTCCTTCCACACTTTCTCCTGATCGGCCACCACCGCCAGATCTGCCTCCACTTGAGCTCGCTGCTGCAAGACAGATACAAGCTGCTCCCTAACGGCCTGATGAGCAGCTTTACGGCCTGAGGTGTCACGTTCGGCGACATCAAGCTTTCACTTCAAGTTCAGCCCATGAGAGATGCGTTCCAGGAGGCCCTCAAAGATAGCCTTCACTTGGGCAGCATTCGCCTCAACCTCAGAACGCAGACGAGCAGTCTCGCTCGAGGTCTCTTGGCATTCCCTCAGCCTTAAAGCTGCTTCTTGTTCCAAGTGGTGGACGTAAGAAGCGCTTTGCTCGATCCACGCTGTTCTTTCATGGCTCGCGGCTAAGGTCTCGGGAGCAGGGCGCATAAACTCCAGTTGATGTAGACGAGCCTCGATCTCTCTACAGTGGTTAACCCAAGACGCGATGATACCCTCGTCATGGAAGTTTGCGAGTATCACCAGCATCGGGTTAACCGCCGTAGCGAAGTCTGCAGCAGATGTAGGAGTCTCGACGTCGAGTTTCTCGACGTAGTCGCTCAACATGCGCAGACTATTCGCGGCGCCTTTCGAGGACGGACGTCTCAGGAAAGGGCCCGCCGGCATTATGATCCGAGGCTCGAAGGGCGCCGAGACCGGAACGACAGCTGAAAAAACAAGATATGATTAGATAACAGTTCAAGAAATAAAAAAGGGAGGGAGTTATCAATGCGATAGTTTGCTGTACCAGCTGCGGCAGATGGCAAGGCCGGAAGGGCCGGTGGCGCGACCAATCTTTCATCCCCTCCTTCAATTTGTAGCACTGCAGTCGGGACGAGAAAAAGTTAGAAGTAATTCCATCAATGAAAAAGAAAGATATCAATAGGAAACCATGCTCACCAGCGCCACCAGAGGAAGAAGCGAATTCAGATGGAAAGGAGAAGTGTGGGAGAAACACTTGATAAAGATGATCAAAAAGCACTTCTGAAAAGACACAGCAGTACGACTTTAGTACATAAATTATGCGGCTGAAAGACAAAACTAATAGGTTGCAAATCCATACCTTCCAGCATCTTCGATGGTATAAGAGAAGGCTGAGAAGTGACCACCGCCAGGGCAGTAGTCGACGGCGCTCCCTCGAGCCATGGGGCATCGGCGCTGGCCGCACCTGCGTTAAAAAACAAGGGTAAACCTGTCAGGAAAGATTGCAAGATAAAAAAAAGGGGGGGACGGTAATCCGAAATTTACCTGATGAGCCTCCAGCCGAGACGGAGGCGTCTCCCTCCTCCATCGGCATAAGTCCACCACCCATGGCCTCATCCTCAGACTCCACGGGGGCCGTCGTCGTGCTCGCAAGGCCAGGAGATGGCGGAAGGCCATAGGCGGGGAGAGCTATGACCGGAGCATTGCCAGACTCCTGAGAAAGAGCGGTTGGCTCGTCCTCAGGAATCATGTCCACCTCACCCACTACTCTCTCGGGCTCAGCAGTCATGGTTGTCTCGTCTGCCGTCACCACGAGGTCATCGGTCTCAGGCGCTCCGCCCGCTACTACCTCGGGCTCGGCATCAACCACTTGCTCAGGCATAGTGGACATGACCATTTCGTCAGCCACTATCTCGGGCCCAGCAATCTCGGTTGTGTCATCCGCCATCGGCTCGGGCTCGACCAATTCCTCTCCCTCTGGCTCCTCAGGTTCGACAGTCTCCGCCTCCCCCTCGGTTGGACTTGGCCCTGCAGGATAGAATATATAAGAACCGATAACTTCATAATTCTTACAACAAAATTCTGAAAGGAATATTACCTGAGGTGGACTTATCATTAGCCTCCCTATTGGCGCGCACCGCCTGTCTATGAGCCGTAGACAAGGCGACCGGGGGCTTTTCTGATGGAGTATCGGCATGAGGGGCGGTGCTTGGGCCCGCTCCAATGGCCAACGCAGCCCTGCGTGCCTTTGCTTCGCGCCTTGACCGCTTCCTCTCCTCCCGAGTTGTCGCGATGGACCTCTTCGACGCTTCCTTCATCAAGGCGTCGTCGTCCTCATTTAGAGATGCCTCCAGAGCCTTTAAGGCATCTCTCATCGGCTCTTCAAGTCGGGCTTCTCGTGGTAGTCCCGAGGAGGCAGAAACATCGGCGGCTGGCGCGGGAAGAGTCTCCGCGTCACCTGGCGGGATCGGCATTGACGTTCCTGTGATAAAAAGGGAGAGGTTAGATCGACCATAACACAAGGAAAATGAAAACTTGATGAATCGAAACTTACTAAGGCCTAAAGACGCTCTAAGGCGTTCCTCCTCTTGGAAAGTCTTGAGGAAAGCGGCAATGGCTTCTTCAGTGGTGATGCCTGTTGGAAGAAAAGAAGGAAAAATGTTAGTCAAAGGCAATAATAAAGATATGATGCAGTAAAAAATGCGACTAGTGATTACCTGATTGCGCAAGCTTAGCCAGCCACGCGTCGCGCCTCGCCAACCGCTCTGAAGCTTCGAGAGCGGGCTCCAAATCCGTGTCATCCGGCGGCATGACTAACCCCCTGTTGGTCCCGTATTCACTCAAGCCCTCACCATAGGGAGCGTGGGGTTCCTGACTGAATGCGACGTCAGCGGCAAAGAGCGACTTCTTTTTCTTTTTCTGCCCACCGACCCTAGGTGCACCCGGGATTGACTTGCGTTTGGCAGGCACCTTGGGGCGGCGGGTCCCGATGTCCGCACCCACACCAGACTCCGGCGAGGTTACAACCACTGTCTCCACTGGAGCACAGGGCGCTGGTGGTGCATCCGCGATATCGGGAAGCGGCAATCCGTGTGGAGGACTTTGCGCACGCGGTGGTCCGGCTCTAGCATCTTTTAGAAGGGGAACTACCGGGGTCCTTGGCACTAAAGGAGCGCTGCGGTCGCTACCTGGAGGCGCACCCTTACGGTCGACCAGCAATCGCCTTTCCTCCTTTATGATGGCTCCCGTCGAATGACTGTACCATTCTGTATATACCTTGAGGAGTCGTGGGGCACAAGTCGGTTCACTGATAAAGAAGTGGGAACCCGTGTTCAGACGCATGAAGTGATGCAGCACGCTCTCCATCCCTTCTTCGGTAGCAGCAGGTTCCGATAAGAAAGCCTCCAGTGGTACCCCATGATTGTAGCTCAGTTGATGGGCGAAACGATGCGGGTTGTATCTCATGAAAATCGCCGCACCGTTCTGCCTGAACACCAGGAAGCCGGGTCTGATAGAATATAAGTGGAGGGTCTCCCGAGCCGTTAAGACTGAGGCTCCATCTTTGAAAGTGTTTTGCAATGGCCGCACTGCAGTGGTAGACGCCTTTCCAATAGTCAACACCTTATCGATGAAAGACACCCCGTCTCCAACGGTGTGGGGGCGAAGGAGTAAACCCCTGGCATTCCGTGGTGATGGAGTCACAATTGATGCTCCAATCAACTGTATGATGCGAGGGAAGCTGCACCTGTCGTAGAACGAGGGCCTTTTGTGCATGCCGAAGACACCCGATGTGTGTAGCTCGAGCCACGATACGAAGTAGTGCATCAGAAAGATCACGTGCAGTACCCCAGGCTCACTAGCATCCGCTGCTCGACTGAGGCCATGATACAAGTGTGCCAAGCCGGCGATCCCAACGGCCACTTTTACCCCGATGGTCATCCGGTGAGCTGGGTAAAAGACAGAGGGCCGCATATGGCGGGAATACATCGGGAGTGCAAACCAACTCAGCCATAGCCCGAGAAATCCTAAGAAGAAGGTCTCCTCGTCCATCCTAGGGGCTGCAACTTCCGCAAAAGACATGGTCGGGGAGTTAGGAAGAAAAAAACCCTTTGGTCTATTTCCTTCGCCGGTAGGTTATCCAAACCTAGACCGAAAGGGTCCTCGAAGGTGGCAAACTTGGCAGCTTCTGCCGAGAGGACGCTTGGGTGAAGGAACCGAGCGATGAAATCCTTAAAGCTAACTCCGTGACTCCCACGTTCGATGAAAAGGGCCTCATAGATGTTCAACACTTTGATCAAACTTGGGAATTGGTGTTGAACAGCATTCTCCGGCGTGAGGCCCCTTATCGCCGGCTTAGCACCGAAGACGTACTCATCTGTCGGAAGCAACTCCTCATAGTGCTCCCCTATTACCGGTAAACCGGAGACCTCTGTGAACTCCTCCAGAGAAATTGACACTTTCCGATCCATTGCGAGGAAAGTGTGAGTGGGAATGTTCCACTGCTCCAAGAAAGCCTTGAACCACTAGGTGGGAAGCGTGGGATACTGGAAGAGGGAGACGTAAACCGCAGTGTACAATCCTAACCTTATCAGCTGCGACTTCTTCGCCGACAAGATATAGCGAGCCCACGACAGATAGCCGATCGGGTGGCGGGGGATCAGACCTAGGTTGTATGATTGCCCCCAAGGTCGCGCCTTGCCTTGACAGATACGCGTCCCAGGATATCCAAAACCATAGGACGCTGGACTGGAATCGCATCTATGGCAGGATGAAGAAAGCCCTTCGAAGTCCAATCAACCATCTCCACGTGGGCTGGCGTAATGAATCGCCGTAATGGGTTCTGACGGTACTGCGCATGTGAAGCTCCGTCGACCCATGATAATCTGATTGTACCATGACCCCCAAAGGTGGAGACTCTTATATTCCGGGTCGTGGTCCCTGATCATGGCTAGAACTTCGCAGTCCAAAGGCGCTTCAGGAAACCCTTCTTCCGAGCGAGCGAACGGGAATGAAGTATCGAGAGACATGGTCACTGCAAGTGAACAAAATTAGCCGTTAGTGTTGTAATTCCAACGCTTGACGTTTAAAAATTTTAATTAATTAATTAATTAAATTAAAGATTAATTAAAATTAAATTAAATTTAATTACACCACACAGCAGTGCAGTGGGTAGGAGACCAAGGGGGGACCCACAAAATCTGGATGACATACGTCAGTCAATAAGACAACCCCATCATTGGATGAGATTGTCAGTTATTCCCCAAGAAAATATTCCCATTAATAATAAAAAAATCCCTAGAGACAAGGAGAAAATCTCCTCTTTCAGAGCAAAGCTCTGTCACAGAGTGACACTTGTCAAACTCTGGTCTTAGAGGAATAAGATTCTTTAAAAGAGCCTAGCTCTGTAAGAATGATTAAAAAAAATCCATCAAAGAAAAAATTGATTAATTCCTAAAAAAAATTAAAATTCTGGGATCTTAAAGATCCATATATATAAAAAAAAAACTCTTAAGAGAAGATCAAAAGATCTATATTCTGTTAATGAGCAAAGCTCTGTCCATGGGTTAAGAAACCCTGAAACAAATTCTTGAGAGCAAAGCTCCGTTTATGAAACCCCGAAGGGGATTTCTTTAGATCAAAAGATCTATGAGAGCAAGGCTCTGTTGGTTAAGATTGATTTAAATTAATTTAAATTAATTTTACCTAAAGTTTTCTAACTTTGGAAATGAGAGCAAAACTCTAGAGTCTGGAAGCAAGAGCAAAGATCTGAAGTTCTTAAGCAAGAGCAAAGCTCTGAAAATCAAAATCTTGGAAATGGTAAAGACTTCAAAGGGCCAGGAGTCCTATTTATAAGGCGCTTGCGCCCCTTCAGCTCACCCGTTGATCCAACGGCCAGGATCTTACCACCGCTGCACTCACGTGCGCGCCACGTGAGTGCAACGGTGGGGGGGCATTTGTTTCCCCCAATCAGAGCAAAACTCTGTTTGAATTTCAAAATTCAAAGCAACGCTTCAAATTCTTTGCGCTGCGCGCAACGCGTCACATGTCGAAAGCTGATACGCCAGCACAGCGCCCAAGGCAGCGCGCCTAATCAGAGAAAAGCTCTATTTAAAACAAAATTAAAGGAAGCAACGCTTCAGTTGCGCAAGCGCTGCGCTGCGCGACACGTGTCAGCGCAGATGCGCTGTGCCTTGCGCTGCGCGACACGTGTCAGCGCAGTTGCGCAAGCACAGATGCGCTGCGCCGTGCGCTGCGCGACACGTGTCAGCGCAGTTGCGCTGCGCCGTGCGCTGCTTGACACGTGTCATGCACTGGGACGTTTGCGCCAAACAGAATTAAATTTTAGTTTTCTGTTCTTGTTAAAACAAGAAGATTGCCTTCTGTAAAACAGAAGCCCTTGGATTAAAGATCCAACGGTGGGGAAAATTCCCCAAATCACTCAGAGAAAGATTTCTTTAACAAATTTAACAAATTTATGGGCATTTTATAAAGGCCCCTAGACCCCAAATCAAAGGCATCAACATTGTGAGAGATTGAGAACTTCAAAACAGAGAGAACTTTGAAGAAATTTCAAGAAAAAGGTAAAAACCTTCACAAAAATAGAAGAATTTCTTCTAATAGATCATTGATCTAAGAACAAGATCAATGATCTTCAAATAATAGTAAGTGCTTTGCACTTTTTTATGAACCACTGGTTCTCTGAAACAAGAAAAACAAGAAAAACTTATTTTCTTTGATCTAAATTAGATTAAGAAATCAAACAGTGCTTTGCACTTTTTTATGAACCATTGGTTCTGGAATCTAAAAGATTCTCAAGTTAATAGCGCCTTGCACTTGCAAAACTGCACTGTTGCGCTCTTGGGTTGGCGCAAGCCACCAGAGAGCGCCACGTGTCAGCATCTGAACCACTTGCGCTATGCGCTTTTGAAATAGAGCCTTGCTCTCTGAAATTGGCGCAACTCACCAGAGTGTGCCACGTGTCAGCAGTGCAAGCGCAGCGCGCTGGTGCAGCGCACTGCACTTGCGTGACACGTGTCGTCACCACAAGCACTTGCGCTCAGTGATTGGCACAAAGCGCCTGACAAATGCAATGCATTTCTTTTACTAAAGGGCCAGGCCCAAATCAGAAAGTCCTAGTAGGCCAAATTAAATTGCAATGCAATAAAAAGGGCAGAGCCTAAACAACATTGATGCTCTGCATCATTTATAAAAGGGCAGAGCCTAAACAACATTGATGCTCTGCATCATTTATAAAAGGGCAGAGCCCAAACAAAATTGAAAATGCAATAAAAAGGGCAGAGCCCAAACAAAATTGATGCTCTGCATCATTTATAAATGGGCACAGCCTAGACAAAATAATGCAATGCATTATTAAAAAGGGGCCAAGCCCTAGCACAGGACTAATAGGCCAAAAACAAATAAAAGCGTTGAACATTTTTCAACTGGACTTAGCCCAATTATGGCCGTAAGTCCTCAAATTAAATTGACTGAGCACAACTGCTCTATTAAATCAATTTACATCCGGTTCGAGGGTATATCTCCGAACTCCTTTGACTCATATCGTTGTAATCCTTCAACGATGTCAGAGAGGTGACGGGTCCCGACAACCACACATCAACACGGACTGTGGGGTCCTTAAACTCATGGACTTAAGCGTCCTTAAACTAAAACACGGACTGTGGGGCCTTAAACTCACGGACTTAAGCGTCCTTAAACTAAATATGGACCACCATGTTCCTAAACTGGCTATGGACCGCAATGTCCTTAAACTACCTAGGGACCACTACGTCTCTAAACTGGAAATGGATTTAGACGGTCCCGTTAAGTTGATCTTGGTCTCAAATCAGACTAACGTATCCTTAACAAACGTTTAAGTTGATCTTAGCCTTAAATATGGCTAACGTATCCTTAAACCAAAACACCAAACCCAAATCTAAGTAAATACGGATTTGGACTAATCCACGTTCTACGGACGACGGCATCACTTAGTCTCCGTATACAATCCACGGGCATCCACAAATAAAACAAACACACACGACACGAAGTGAAATTCTGGAGAAGGAAAAATTGGCCACTGCGATGCAGTAGCTTAATTAACTGCAGGGGCTTGCGCCTGCAGGGAAAAGCGTCCCCACAATTAAAAACCCCTCAAACGAGGGGGAATCTGACGAAGTCTGCTACATCGGCCGCATCCGTCTAAACCTCCGATACACGGTGCCATAAATCAACTTGGCATCTTCGGAGAGGTGGACGGATAAAACCATATAGCATCTGCCCTGAATCTCAGGCAAGACATCTCCACGTCTTGGCCGCCGTTCGGAGGGGAACATGGATGCCTATATATTATTGTGTATATGTTTTTGGATCAAATATACAATGGGGGGTGCTGCCCAAATTTTTAAAGACGAAACATGTTTTCAACTGTAGTATAATCCACTTGTATTTTCACGTTTCATTAGCTATGCATTCAAAGAAAAACATGATTCATTATACCTTTATTTCAAAACTGCACCCCCACTATTTTCCGCAAAAAGGTTTAGATTTTCTGGGCTTCGGCTTACTTGATTTACGTTATGCCTTTAAACGTTGCGTAATTTAAGTGCCGGTCACGTGCTAAATTATGGGTCGTGACAGCTAGTTAGGGTTTATGATCGATCCTTGGTTCAAGTCGGTGTTGCGAAGCCCGTAAAAATTATTTTTTGCAAATTCTACCTCCATGCGAACACGCGGGGTGCACGACATCGAATTACAGTGGTATCAGAGCCTACTGAACCCTAGCTAACAGTTTAAACAACGTGTGAAACTGCGAAACCGAAATAACTCCGAAACATCGAAATCCAAGTTTCTGTCAATTTTTTCAGAGGCTCTAAAATTTTTTAAACAACTGCAGAGTGTTCTACTTCTTATGACATGAACAAACACCAAAAAATAGGCATTTCCACTTGTTTTAGACCGAACAAAAGCTCATTTTTCCCGGCTTCACCTTTTTTATTTTGTGGAATTCTTTGAATTTTGGTATGTGTTCTAGTTGCTTGGATCTAAGGTCTCAGGTGTTGTTTGTTTTTGCCAATTTTGGATATACTGTTATCTTTTTACTGTGGCAATACCGAGTGTTTCGAAATCTCAGTTTTAACGTCGTTTAACAAGTTTCAAGTTGTGATATATGTGTTTGGAAACGTCGACTAATTGCTATACGTCGATTAGTCGGGGTTGCACATATCTGTGATGATGTTATATTGGTTTGTGTATATGAACTTGTTGGATCGTCGTGGAAGAATAGCCGGGGATGTAAGATGAGTGTTTTATCTTTCATTTGATGTAAATTGTAATTTGATGTAATATTATTTTGCGGGGCACATCCGGGTTGAGCTTGTAGCCACCGTTGTATTATTTCTTTTTACTGTTTTCTGCTCCTAGGATAGACCCAAGGTGGGGTACACAAACTACCGGGTTTTTTGAAGTGCCGAGTAGCCTACTCACTTTGCTGAGGGAGGTTGCTTCACTTCGGGAATTTGGCGGGTAGTTTGCCATACCCGTAGGGGTCTGGGATGGGGTTTGGCTATTCATCATGACCGTGGAATCCGTCTTTCGTTACAGGATTAAACAAAACGAGGAATTCCTAGTATATCTGATATGTTCATTTGTGATCTGGAATCCTATTATTGCGTGAGACGAATGATTATTATATATATATGCAATATATTAGACGTTGCTTATGTTTTGCATCCGCGCTAGTCCAGCCCCCGCTTTTTCTTTAGTTAAGCAACCTAACGGGTGATGACGGGACCCCGTGGCGAATGCGGATGGCATAAACAGACGTGTTATTTTTGTTTCTCTCTGTAATGATAGGTGTAAATGATGGGACTGCATTAGATTAATGCAAAGCAAACAAAACAAAGTTGAATCGTTGGAACACTTTTAAAACCACTCGGTTTTTTCAAAACATCAGACTTTTTGCGGAGCTTAAACCACTCCTTTTAAAAGCTATCAAGTTCGTTCGATTAAATCAAGTTCATTACGTTCACAGTTTCGCCAAAACCAGTCGTAGCCCTCCGTCATTTCAGTTGAATATTCGGTAGTATTCAAGCTATGTATTTTGACCTTCGCCAAGACATAGTAATTGGTAGCTGCTGGATATTCATCTGTAGTATAGATAGATGCTTTGGTTTAGGACAGTCGTACTACTATGTCGGCCTCCGTCAAGGGTATGTACGGGTGGGTTCAAATTAACCTTGACAATGACGGGCAAAACTTGACATGTGACTTATGATATGTTGGCTTTCGTCAAGGTCATAAGAGCATGGGGCAAAAATCCACATCGGGAGTTTCTAAAGAAACTGAAACTTGCTAGTGCTGCATACCATTTGGAGTGTGATAATTTTGGTAGGATTCCTTCAGCTTTATCACACAATGATATTTGGATCCCGATCCTACTGTGAGTATCTGCTACTCCTCGGGAGATTTTTCACTAACACAATCAATGCTATAAACCAAGTAGATGCCTAGAACGATGTTAGCGGGGCTACGCCTCCAGGGAAAAGAGGTTATATAATTAAGGAACTTCGCGAAAGCGTTAGAAAACCTCCCTCGAAGTACTAACACCAGCCTGGCTGAAAGGTTAAGCAAGTATTGTAGGGTGAGATTAATCCTGACTAATTCTTCTTTTATGGTTTGAGGAAAGATTCGAGAAACAGTGGGAGCCATTCTATTTAGATAAACTAAAAATCAATCTAAACTTGCAAGAGTATCATGCTGAGTGTTTTCTTCTCTCTTTCCTACTTGCAGCGACCATATGACCAGACTTAGGTTACAGTTAGATAACATCGATGACTGAGTTTTACTATATTGACTGGCAAAGGTTTGTCCAGATGTCCATTACCTATGACAAGCTGGACCACTTTCTTACTACTAAAACTCCTACCGTCCTAGGTTCAGATTCCATCGCCATGGATGATATCCGTAAGACAAAGAAAAAAGACTGTGCGAATGCCAAGTGTCTCGTGTTGACCTCAGTAGATGGTGTATACCAGAGGCGGCACGAGAAAATGGACTTAGTTTCCATCTTCCTCCATAATAAGATTTATATGGAGAGCAATCTCGTATCGCAAGATACGAGACCTCGAAGGAATTTTTTCAAGCGAGGTTGGCTATCGGGTCATCTGTAGAGGAACATATCCCTACAATGATCAGCTGTATTAAAACAGCTCACGGACTTAGAGACCATGTTGGAGAACGAGTCATATGCTGACTTAACTTAATTCTAGTGTCCCTACCTTCTACTTACGTCCAGGGAAAGAAAGTTGTACTTCCAGTTGAGGGCACCCTGAAGGAACCAGGGAGACACCCGCTCTACTTATTGGGGAATCTTCCTCTTCTGGATCCAAGGCGAATGCCAAGGATGAGAAGAAGGAGAACTCTATAAAGCCGATAGGCGATGTCAGTAAGGTAGAGGAAAATGGAAGGGCAATAGTTTCGGGCTAACAGTAGGGAAGGAGGGATGTTCTTACTGTCACGGGAAAAGGGCATTGGCAGAAGGAATGCAGGGCTTGGAAAGCCAGAATCCAGGATCCGAAACATGTTGTGGTTTCGACTTCGGGTGTGTTTGTGATTGAAAACAGTCTGTCAATTAACTTTACTTCCTGGGTACTAGATACCGGATCATGTTCTCATATTTGTAATTCTTTACAGTCTTTGAGAAAACATAAAGTTATCAGGGCAGGTGATATGGCTCTCAGGGTTGCTAACGGAATAAGCATGGACGCTATATCCGTAGGGCATATCACCTAGAATTGACAAGTGGGCAGATATTGATTTTACGTAACTGTTTGTGTGTACCTAGTCTAGTTTGTAAGCGATGTGGTCTACATCCACCTAAATCAAAGTTTGATTGGGTCAGGTACACTAGAGGACAGTATATACGTATTAGATCAAGCTCAGGTTTTCAACGTCCAGAACACACTTAAAAGAAGGTCTCCAGAATTAAATATGGCTTTCTTATGGCATCATAGACACACATCAATGAAACACGGTTGACGAAATTATATAGAGAGGGATATTTGGATCAGTTCTAATATCTGTCTTATGCAATTTGTCAATTATGTATCATAGGAAAGATGACAAAGTCTCCGTTCACTAGGCACGGAGTAAGAGCGAGGGAGCTCTTGGGACTCATACACAACGAGGTGTGTGGTCCAATGTCTATATATGCACGAAGTGGTTATTCCTATTTCATTACTTTTACGGATGTTTTCTCTAGGTATGGACATATCTTCTTATTGAAACATAGATTCAAGACCTTTGAGAAATTCCGAAAATATAAGAATGAAGTGGAAAAACAAACAGGCATAAATATCAAAGCACCGAGATCCGATCGACGTGGTGAATACTTAAATGCCGAATTCCTGGATTACTTAAAAGAGAATGGAATTCTCTCTCATCTTACTCTTCCATACACACCACAACGCAACGGTGTATCAGAAAGGCGGAACAGAACTCTATTGGTTATAGTTCGTTCCATGATGAGTAAACAATGAGTTGCCACGATCCTTCTAAGGTTATGCACTGGAATCAGATGCATATCTTACTGAGTTGCCGTGATCCTTCTAAGGTTATGCACTGGAATCAGATGCATATCTTTTGAAAAAGGTTCATACCAAGACTGTGCCTACCATACCATATCAGATGTGAAGTGGGAGGAAACCCTATCTTCAGTACTTGAAGATATAGGGATGTCCAGCTTTCGTGATAAAGCAGTATACGGATAAGTCTAAGGCACGCTCAGTACTGTATAGGTTTATGGGATACCCAAAGAACTCCAGGGGGTATCTTTTCTATTACGCAAAGGAACAAATGTTTTTTTTTTGTTTCTCATCATGCCCACTGTAACAACTCCAATTTTAGTGTACAAAAATTTGTTTAAAAGTTAATGTATACTTAAGGTATTTACATTTCATGTGAGTACTATAAGTAATTATTTTGTTTTTTAATAGTAAGAAGGAGCTTGTAGCTCATTGGTATGACCTTGCACTGCTGAACCAAAACACCAGAGTTCAAATCCCATCACCCATATTATTTTTTAATATTGATTTCTTTGTAAACTTTTAGAAGCCCAAGAATCTACACGTGCTAAACCTGTAAAAACCCACTACAGATGTAAAACAAACTGGACCAGGGGGAAGACCAACCGACGACGGACCCAGGGGACCCCCGACCCGGTCTGACTCGGCCGGATCGGGCCGGCGGCGGCGGCCGAGTCGGCTCCGATGCGGAGTCGACCAACATGAAAGTTGTGCCTCTTCAACTCCCCATCATTCCTGCATACTTTAAATTCTTGGATCGGTTCCAGAGCTCTTAAGAACTCCATTAAACCATTTTTTAAATACAATTTTTAATACATTTTCAATACACCCTTTCATCTACCCTAAACCCTAAATTACCCTATAAATACCACCCCTAAACACACCCTCCTCACTCCAAATTTCTGTCCAAAACTCTCAAGAAAACTCTATAGAATTTTAGTGTGCAATTGGAGTTAGCGAAGGGCAAAACTCCGGCGATCTTCCGACGACGACCCTAGGAGCTCCCGGCGACGAAACGACGCACCGACGCCTCCTACGTCTTTCTCTCCCTCTTCTCTATACTACAAACCCATAAGTCCCACCTCCCTCTTCTCCATTCTTTTCTAAAAACACGTATTTCTAAAACCCGACGGAATCGGAGTTAATCCGATTTCCGATTCGGTTCTTCCTAAAATTTCAACCTTTTCTTAAATGCAATCATAACAAACCCTTACATGTTGACTATTAATCATTAACAAACATGTTGAACAAGTTTTATGACAATATATTTCATTTTGTAACTTTTACCGCTCTTTATCACTAAAATACCATGTAGTTTACTTTCTACCTTAAAACATCATTCACCTTGTTATACCTTTAATTAGATCACGAGGTAATGACCTGCCTCCTCACAACACTCATATGCAACATAGCATAATACCTTTCGGGAATATAGAATACGGGAAAACAAAACTTTACATATAAATACCATTTACTATTAAAACCTTTTTCTACAAGATTACGTATTTTTATAAATCTTTGCAAAGCGCCGCTACAACCCATTTTGGGGAACCCGATCGGGATGGTGCGGATTATCGCACATCCTCGGGCTTAGTAGTGCGAGATGCAGATCTCCGCAAGGAGCATTCGGTCTCGAGAGATTTGAAATACGAATATCTTAAGAATATAAGATTTCTAGAAAATAATAAAATAAAATTATTTTTATAAATAAATATATATATATATATATGCATGATTAAAATATCTGTTTTTGATATATTATAAATATTCCAACTTTTCTAAAATCACAAGAATCTCTTTACATTAAAATACCATGAATTCCATACAAGTTCAATATTACAAATAAATACTCTATATTATGAAATTAGGTTATTTTCACTAGTAATACCACGAATATAAAATATACATCTATAATAATTCTAAAGACGATAATTAAATACTTGGGGTGTATTTTGAAAACTATACAAAAGTATTTTTACATAAAAAAAAACCCTCAAGTTTTATAAATTACAATAAGGACCATAGTAAATATAGGTTTAAGCGGGACCAGACTCTTGAGCCTCAGGGAGCGGGAGATATGGGTGCTTGCCTATCTAAGGTAGACAACTTAATAACGGTGTTATCAACACGGTAATCGTCTTTGAAAAAGACACAAATCCTGCCGCCCATGTGCAGCGGTTACCGATAACATCAAAACAATCAGGACTTCAGTTTCTTTTCTAATTGTTCTGACTCAGACTGAGTCCCATTATAATAATCTGACTTGAATATGATTCAAGTACAATCTACAATCCAATATGAATCCATGAATATATATATTCAATCTATTCAATCTGTATTGACCGAACCAAACCATGTATATACTTCCATTTACATGATTCTCCAGCTACATCCATCTACTTATATCATGGTTTTGGTAAGTCATCCAATTATACAATTTATATTACAAGACAATACAAGTTATAATACAAACAATACTTCGCGGGGTTTAAGGGGTAGATTGGTACGGAAGGTGTTAGAAGTGGCACGAGACTGCAAGATTTAAGACACCTAACCTATATTCCGTTGCTGTTGTACTGTGGCATAACGGTTCCTTGTACATTCCGTTCACCTTAGTCTCTGGTCTACTGAGACTCCTCTCGTATACACTGGCATCCTTCTATACCAAGCTACAAACAACAGCGCTAACACTAATTACAACAATATAACAATAAAATACAACTGTAAAAGCTACACTCTCTCTCTTACTCTCTGTCTATTCTATTTCTCCCTTATCTTTGGGACTTACCGAGCGATTGTTCGCTGACGACATTCCTTCTCATTCTTCTTTGGAATGTTGTCAGGTGATCTGGAGACTCAGGAGTTTGAGCCTACCAGCGAGGACTTGGATCGGCTTGCCTATGACCCAGAGTTCTAGCTTCATTGTACACATTTTATTTCAGTACTTTTCATTTTTGTTATGCCATTGTTTAGGCATCGCTTTATTCCATGTATTTACTTTTCCATGTATTGTAAAAAGAATGTGAATAAATAAAGTTACTGTTTTATTATATCTTGTCTCTTGTGTATTTATATTTATATTGCTTAGATACGCTTAGCGTATTTACTTCACAGTAAATACGTAGCGGCCAGTCGCGTCCTCTGCCCGTACACTAGGAAGCGGGGCGTGACACCCACTTTTTAGAAAATCATTTTTTTAGAAAAAGGATAGTTGGAGTGCAATAGAACTGGAAGAAATTTCAGAACCACAAACTATTACTGAAAGTATGGTAGAACCAGAGGTTTCAAAAGAACCGGACATCCCCATGCCACTCCGCAGGAGTAGTAGGCAGTCTCATCCTACTGAGAGATACTACAGTTTTCTCATAGATGGGGATCGAGAGTATTGCATCATTGAATATGATGAGCCAACTAGCTTCCAGCGAGCCATTTAGAGCAGAGATTCGGTAAAATGGCTGGATGCAGTGCGGACCAAAATGGAGTCTATATGACACCAACAAAGTACACACTTTGAACATTACTCCAGAAGGGGTAAAACCTGTAGGCTGCAAATGGATTTTCAGGAAGAAGATTGATGTAGATGGCAGGTTGAAATCTATAAGGTTAGACTTGTTGCAAAAGGTTTTCGTCAATGACCTGGTTTGGACTATGATGAAACCTTTTCTCCAGTGGCTATGTTCAAATCCATTCGGATTCTACTTGCCATTGCTACCATCCATGATTGTAAGTTTTGGCCGATGGACGTATAGACAGTTTTTTTTTCTTTCTAAATGGATATCTAGAAGAGTGCGTCTATATGGATCAGCCAGAGGGTTTTCAATCAGAGTGGGAGCAGCAGGAAAATGTGCAAGTTGCTTAAGTCCATTTATGGACTAAAGCATGTATCGTGGAGCTGGAACATCTGTTTTAATGAGACAGTCAAAGAATTCGACTTTATCAAAAATCCAGATGAACCATACATAGTAAGATTGTAGGGAGAACCGTGGGATTTCTCGTCTTGTACATGGATGACTTTCTCGTGATAGGAAATGACACTCCTATACTACAATCAGTCAAAGAATTCTTGCCACTAAGGTGTTCCCTTCCGAATGACGCGGCAGAGACGCGGTGAACGTCTTGCCTGAGATTCGGGACAGATGCTATATGGTTTTATCCGTCTACCTCTCCGAAGATGCCAAGTTGATTTATGGCACCGTGTATCGGAGGTTTAGACGGATGCGGCCGATGTAGCAGACTTCGTCAGATTCCCCTTCAGGGTGAGGGGTTTTTGATTGTGGGGACGCTCTTCCCTACAGGCGCAAGCCCCTGCAGTTAATTACGCTACCGCATCGCAGTAACAACTTTCTCTTTCTCCAGAATTTCACTTCGTATCGTGGGTGTTTGTTTTGTTTGTGGTTGCCCGTGGATTGTATACGGAGACCGAGTAATGCCGTCGCCCGTAGGACGTGGATTAGTCCAAATCCGTATTTACTTAGATTTGGGTTTGGTGTTTTTAATTTAAGGATGCATTAGTCGCGTTGCGGCTGAGATCAACTTAAACGTTCGTTAAGGATACGTTAGTCCTGTTTGAGACTAAGATCAACTTAACGTGATAATCCATTTAATATCTAGCCATCGGGACTCGTCACCTCTCTAACGTCGTTGAAGGATTACAACGGCAGATGTCAGGGGAGTTCAAAGATGTACCCTTGGACCAAGGTTGATTTGGAGTTTTATAGTCCGTTTGAATGTTTAAGAATACGTTAGCCATGTTTGGGGCTAAGATCAACTTAAACGGGATCATTTAGATCCGGCAAAAGAGCATTTAGAGGCTCTATTGTTCCAGTTTTAGGGACGTAGTGGTCCACGTTACAGTTTAGAGACGTGGTGGTCCGACATTAGTTTAAGGACGTTTCGGTCCAATATTAGTTTAAGGACGTTTCGGTCCAACATTAGTTTAAGGACGTTTCGGTCCAACATTAGTTTAAAGACGTTTCGGTCCAACATTAGTCACCTCTCTGACGTCGTTGAAGGATTACAACGATAGGTGTCAGAGGAGTTCGGAGATGTACCCTCGAACCAGATATAAATTGATTTAGGGAGCAGCCGTGCTCAGTCAATTTAATTTGAGGACTTACGGCCATGATTGGGCTAAGTCCAGTTGAAAAATATTCAACGCCTTTATTTGTTTTTGGTCTGTTAGACCTGTGCTAGGGCTTAGCCCATTTTTAAATAATGCATTGCATTATTTACTATTTTTTTTGTTTGGGCTCTGCCCATAAAAGATGCAAAGCATCAATTTATTCTGGGCTCTGCTCATTTATGAATGATGCATGGCATCTACTTTGTTTGGGCTCTGCCCCTTTTAAAATGCATAGCATTTTAATTATTTTGTTTGGGCTCTGCCCTTTTATAAATGATGCAGAGCATCAATTTAATTAGGCCTGCTTAGTCTTTTGACTTGGGCCTGGCCCTTTGGGAAATGCATTGCATTTATCAGGCGCTTTGCGCCAATCAGAGAGCGCAAGCGCTTATAGTGCTGACACGTGTCGCGCAAGCGCAGTGCGCTGCGCTAATGCACTGCGCCTGCGCTGCTGACACGTGGCGCGCTCCGGTGGCTTGCGCCAATCCAAGAGCGCAACAGCGCAGTTTACAAGTGCAAAGCACTTTGATTTAAGAATCTTTCAGATTCAGGAACCAATGGTTCACAAGAAGAAGTGCAAAGCACTATTCGTTTCCTTGATCTAATTTAGATCAAAGAAAAACAAGTTTTTCTTTTTATTTCAAGAACCAGAGGTTCATAAAAGTGCAAAGCACTATATTTTTTTATTTTTGTTTTTCCTTGTTTTAAAGAAACAGTGGTTCATAAGAAGTGCAAAGCACTGTTTATTATATAAAGATCATTGATCTGGTTTTTAGATCAATGATCTATTAGAAGAAATTTCTTCTCTCTCGTGAAGGTTTTTACCTTTTTCTTGAAATTTTCTCAGAGTTCTCTCTGTTTGAAGCTCTTGACTTTTTTCAAGAAATGTTGATACCTTTGAATTGAGGTCTAGGGTCCTTTTTATAGTGCCCATAAATTAGTTAAAGAGATCTTTTTCTGAGTGATTTGGGGAATTTTCCCCACCGTTGGATCTTTGATCCAAAGACTTCTGTTTTACAGAAGAAAATCTTCTTGTTTTGACAAGAACAGAAAGATTTCTTTAGAATCTTAATTCTGTTTGGCGCAAATGCCCCAGCGCGTGACACGTGTCGCGCAGCGCATAGCACAGCGCAACTGCGCTGACGCATCTGCGCTAACACGTGTCGCGCAGCGCACAGCGCAGTGCAACTACGTTGACGCATCTGCGCTGACACGTGTCGCGCAGCGCAGTGCTTGCGCAACTGAAGCGTTGCTTCCTTTAATTTTACTTAAAATAGAGCTTTGCTCTGATTGGGTGCGCTGCTTTGGGCGTTGCGCTGATGCGTCTGCGCCTGACACATGGCGCGTTGCGCCCGGGATTTGAAGCGTTGCTTCAAAATTTGAATTTTGAATTTCCAGCAGAGCTTTGCTCTGATTAGGGGAAACAAATGCCCCCCCACCGTTGCGCTCACGTGGCGCACACGTGAGTGCAGCAGTGGCAAGCTCCTGACCGTTGGATCAAGGGGTGAGCTGAAGGGGCGCAAGCGCCTTATAAATAGGACCTCTGGCCCTTAGAAAAATCTCACCGTTTCAAGATTTTTATTCCAGAGCTTTGCTCTTGCTTAGAACTTCAGAGCTTTGCTCTCGTTTCCAGAACTTTAGAGTTTTGCTCTCATTTTCCAAGTTAGAAAACTTTAGGTAAAAATTAATTCAAATCAAATTAATTAATCTTAACCAAAGAGCTTTGCTCTCACAAATCTTTTGATCTAAAGAGATCCCCATTGGGGTTTCCTAAACAGAACTTTGCTCTCAAACACTTATAGATCTGCTGGGATCTTGTTCATGGGTTCTAACCCATGAACAGAGCTTTGCTCTTGGATCAAGTGTGGACCTTTTAGATCTGCAAAATGAAGAACTTATTATAAGTTTTCATGGATTTTTCAAGGTCCCAAAAATTTTAAAATTTTTAAGTGTTAAAATTTTCTGATGGGTCTTTTCCATTATTATCACAGAGCTATGCTTTTTTAAGGAATTTTATTCCTTTGAGACCAGAATTTGACAAGTGTCATTCTGTGACAGGGCTTTGCTCTGAAAGAGGAGATTTTCTCCTTGTCTCTAGGGATTTTTTTTATTATTATTATTAGTGGGAATGTTTTCCTGGGGACCAACTGACAATCTCATCCAATGATGAGGTTGTCTTATTAACTGACGTATTGTCATCCAGATTTTGTGGGTCCCCATTTGGTTCCCTACCCACTGCACTGCAGTGTGATTAATTTTAATCCAATTAATTTTTAAATTTATTTAATTGAAGATTTTTAAACGCCAAGCGTTGGAATTGTAGCACTGACGGCCATTTTGTTTACTTGCAGCGATCATGTCTCTCGACACCTCGTTTCCGTTCGTCCGCTCGGAGGAAGGGTTTCCTGAAGCGCCCTTGGACCGTGATGTCTTGGCTATGATCAAAGACCACGACCCGGAGTATAAGAGTCTCCACCTCTTGGGGTCATGGTACAATCAGATCATTATGGGTCGACGCAGCTTCACATGCTCAGTGTCGTCAGAACCCATCACGGCGATTCATTACGCTACCCCACCCTCGGTGCAGTATGCCATGGAGATGGTTGATTGGACCTCGAAAGGCTTTCTTCATCCCGCCATAGATGCGATTCCGGTCCAGCGTCCTATGGTTTTGGATATCCTAGGACGACGTATCTGTCAGAGCGAGGCGCGACCTTGGGGGCAACCATATAACATTGGTCTGATCCCCCGCCACCCGATTAGTTATTTGCCGTGGGCCTGGTACATCCTGTCAACGAAGAAGTCGCAGTTGATAAAGCTAAGATTGTATACCGCAGTGTATGTCTCTCTGTTCCAATATCCCACGCTCCCCACCTGGTGGTTCAAGGCCTTCCTGGAGCAGTGGAACATTCCTACCCACACTTTCCTCGCCATGGATCGGGAAGTGTCAATCTCTTTGGAAGAGTTTACGGAGGTATCCGGCCTACCGGTCATGGGAGAACATTATGAGGAGTTGCTCCCGACGGATGAGTACGTCTTTGGTGCTAAGCCGGTGATAAGGGGGCTCGCGCCGGAGAATGCTGTTCAACACCAGTTCCCAAGCTTGATTAAAGTGTTGAACATATATGAGTCTCTTTTCATCGAACATGGGAGTCGAGGAGTTAACTTTGAGGATTTCATTGCTCGGTTCCTTCGCCCAAGCGTCCTCTCATCAGAGGCTACCAAGTTTGCTACTCTGGATGACCCTTTCGGTCTAGGTGCGGATAACCTACCGGAGAAGGAGATAGATCAAAAGGGTTTTTTCCTTCCGGACTTCCCTACTATGTCATTTGCAGAAATTGCGGCCCCTGGAATGGATGAGGAGGCCTTTTTCTTAGGATTTCTCGGGTTATGGTTGAGTTGTTTTGCAATTCCAATGCACTCTCACCGCATGCGGCCCTCTGTTTTTTACCCAGCCCACCGGATGACTATCGGGGTAAAGGTGGCCGTTGGGATCGCCGGCTTGGCGCACTTATATCATGGCCTCAGCCGAGCAGCGGATGCTAACGAGCTTGGGGTGCTGCACGTGGTCTTCCCGATGCACTACTTTATGTCGTGGCTCGAGCTATATACGGCGGGTGTCTTCGGCATGCACAAAAGGCCCTCATTCTATGAAAGGTGCAGCTTCCCTCGCCTCATACAGCTGATTGGCGCATCAATTGTGAATCCATCGCCACGAAATGCCAGGGGTTTACTCCTTCACTCCCACACCGTTGGAGCCGGTGTGTCTTTCGTCGACAAAGTGTTGACTATTGGAAAAGCGTCTACCACTGCAGTGCGGCCATTGCAAGACATTTTCAAGGATGGAGCTTCGGTTTTAACGGCCCGGGAGACCCTTCACTTATATTCCATCAGACCGGGCTTCTTGGTGTTTATGCAGAACGGGGCAGCGATCTTCATGAGATATAACTCGCATCGTTTCGCCCAGCAGCTGAGCTATAATCAAGGGGTACCACTGGAGGCTTTCTTATCGGAACCTGCTGCGACCGAAGAAGGGATGGGGAGAGCGCTGCATCATTTCATGCGTCTAAACACGGGCTCTCACTTCTTTATCAGTGAGCCGGCTTGCGCCCCACGACTTCTCAGGGTATATACAGAATGGTACAGTCATTCGACGGGAGCGGTCATAAAGGAGGAAAGGCGGTTGCTGATCGACCGTAAGGGTGCACCTCCAGGTAGTGATCGCAACGCTCCTCTGGTGCCAAGGACCCCGGTAATCCCCCCTTTAAAAGATGCCGGGGCCGGACCATCGCGTACGCAAAGTCCTCCGCGCGGATTACCGCTCCCTGATATTGGGGATGCACCACCAGCGCCCTGTGCTCCAGTGGAGACAGTGGTTATAGCCTCACCGGAGTCTGGCGTGGGTGCAGACATCGGGACCCGCCGTCCTAAGGTGGCTGCTAAGCGTAAGTCAATCTCACGTGAGCCTAGGGTCGGAGGGCAGAAGAAAAAGAAGTCGCTCTTCGCCGCCGGTGTCGTGTTTGGTCAGGAACCCCATGCTCCCTATGCCAAGGGCCTGATCGAATATGGGACTAACGAGGGATTAGTCATGCCGCCGCCGGACGATACAGACTTGGAGGCCGCTCTTGAAGCTTCAGCGTGGTTGGCAAGGCGTGACGCGTGGCTAGCTAAGCTTGCGCAATCAGGTAACTACTAGTCGCATTTTCTTTATTGCAACATATCCTCCTCATTGCCTTTGACTAACGCTTTTCTTTCCTTTCTTCCAACAGGCATCACTGATGAAGAAGCCATTGCCGCTTCTCTGAAGACTTTCCAAGAGGAGGAACGTCTTAGAGCGTCCATGGGCCTTAGTAAGTTTCGATTCATCAAGTTTTCATTTCCCTTGTGTTATGGTCGATCTAACCTTTCCCTTTTTATCACAGGAACCTCAATGCCGCTCCCGCCAAGTGACGCAGATGTTCTACCAGTTGCTGATGTACCTGCTTCCTCAGGGTTACTGCAGGAGGTTCGTCTTGAAGAGCCGATGAGAGATGCCTTAAAGGCTCTGGAGGCATCTTTAAATGAGGACGACGATGCTTCGATAAAGGAAGCGTCAAAGAGGTCCATCGTGACAGCCCAGGAGGAGAGGAAGCGGTCGAAGCGCGAAGCAAAGGCATGCAGGGCTGCTTTGGCCGTTGGAGCGGGCCCCAGTACCGTTCCTCGAGCCGACACTCTATCAGAAGAGTCTCCGGTCGCCCTGTCTACAGCTCATAGACAGGCGATCCGCGCCAACAGGGAGGTTAACGACAAGTCCACCTCAGGTAATACTTCTTTCAGAATTTTGTTGTAAAAATTATAAAGCTGTCGGTTCTCATATATTCTATCTTGTAGGGCCAAGCCTAACCGAGGAGGAGGCGGAGACTGCCGAACCTGAGGGGCTAAGGGAAGAGGCATTGGTCGAGCCTGAGCCGGTGGCGGATGACACAGCCAGGATTACTGGGCCCGAAATAATGGCTGACGAACCGGTCATGTCCGCTATGCCTGAGCAAGCGGTTGTTGTTGAGCCCGAAGTAGCAGTGGGCGGAGTGCCTGAGGCTGATGATCTTGTGGTGACGGTGGACGAGGTAACCGTGACTGCTGAACCCCAGGAAGTAGCGGGTGAGGTGGCCATGATTCCTGAAGACAAGCCGACTGCTCCTTCTCAGGAGTCTGGCAATGCTCCAGTCATAGCCCTCCCTGTCTATGGTCCTCCGCCGTCTCCAGGTCTCGCGAGCACGACAACGGTTCCCATTGAGTCGGGTGATGAGGCCACGGGCGGTGGCCTCATGTCGATGGAGGAGGGAGCCGCC
The DNA here is from genome assembly GCA_030015575.1 of Agapanthus africanus. NCBI lineage: Eukaryota > Viridiplantae > Streptophyta > Magnoliopsida > Asparagales > Amaryllidaceae > Agapanthus > Agapanthus africanus. The sequence goes on along the minus strand of JASDDO010000012.1, from coordinate 494,298,269 downwards.
TCCGTTTCGGCCGGCAGCTCACTAGGTAAATCCCAAGTTACTGTCCACTTTATCTTACAATCCTTTCTGACAAGTTCACATTTGTTCGTAACGCAGGTGCAGCCAGTGCCGATGCCCCATTGCTCGAGGGAGCGCCTTTAACTACTGCATTGGCGGTGGTCACCTCTCAGCCCTCTCTCATACCGTCAAAGATGTTGGAAGGTATGAGTTTGCAACTTATTAATCTCACTTTTCAGACGTATAATTTGTGTACTAAAGTCATACTATTATGTCTTTCAGGAATGCTTTTTGACCATCTTTATCAGATGTTGCTCCCACACTTCTCCTTCCCATCCGAACTCGCTTCTTCCTCTAGTGGCGTTGGTGAGTATGATTTCCTTTGATATCCTTCTTTTTTCATTGATGGAATTACTTCTAGCCCCTTTTTCTCATCTCGACTGCAGTGCTACAGATTGAAGGAGGGGATAAAAGATCGGCTGCGCCACCGGTCCTTCCGGCCTTGCCACCTGTCTCAGCTGGTACGGCGACTATCACATCGATAACTCCCCCCTTTTTAAATTTTTTTGTACTGTTATCTGATCACATCCTGTTTTTTTTCAGCTGTTGTTCCGGTCTCGGCGCCCTTCGAGCCTCGCATTACAATGCTAGCGGGTCCTTATCTGAGACGTCCGTTTTCGAAAGGCGCCGCGAATAGTCTGCGCATGTTGAGTGACTACGTCGAGGAACTCGACGTTGAAACTCCTACATCTGCCGCAGACTTCGTTACGGCGGTTAACCCGATGCCGGTGATACTCGTGAACTTTCATGACAAGGGTATCATCGCATCTTGGGTTAACCATTGCAGGGAGATCGAGGCCCGCCTGCATCAGTTGGAGTCGCTGCGCCCCGCTCCCGAGACCTTGGCCGCCAGCAATCAAAGAGCGGCGTGGATTGAGTAGAGCACTTCTTATTTCCGCCATCTCGAACAAGAAGTCATTTTAAGGCGTAAGGAGCGCGGTGAGATTTCGAGCAAGTCTGCCCAACTGCATGCTCGGGTGGAGGCCAATGCTGCACGGCCGAAGGTTGCCTTTGAGGGCCTTCTGCAATGTCTTTCCGAAGGGTTATCATTGAGGCAACAGCTTGACATTGTTGAGCGAGATGCACCCAGTCAGGAAGCAGCCCAGAAGGCGGCGGAGGAGCAACTTTCATCCTTCTTGCAGCAGCGAGCCCAGGTGGAAGCAGAAGTGGCCGCGGCAGCCACCCATGAAGAGGCGCTAAAGGAAGTGCGAGAGCAACTCGTGGATTTACTAAAGACACTTCCTCCTCAATAGCTATCCCTCTTTGTATCGTTTGTACTTGTAGATAAAAAAAATGTATATATATATATATATATATATATATATTTTATTCTTTAGCACAATGTATCATGTACTCAATCAAGTTTATGAATAAAAGATACACATTTTCTGTAATGTCTTGTGTCATTTCTCCACCTTTTCTTTCTTTTATTATCAGCATGCCACCTTAGTGAACATGGTCAACAGATAATAGAGCACGCATCTTGACTTTCTTAAGAAATAGCGATGGCTTAGGCCGCAGGTTCAGATCTGCTGCCTAAGACTTTTCAACTCTATGAGCCGTGAGGGTCTCGTAGAGATTTTTCTCCCTACGGATCGAGAGGATCTCGTAGGTGGGTTTTTCTCCTTAGGAGTCGTGAGGATCCCTTAGTGTGTTTTCTCTTATAGGTCGTAAGGATCCTGTAAGAGAATTTTTCCCTCTCACGAGTCGAGAGGACCCGTAAGCGGTTGCTTCCCTCCTTGTCGAGTTTCGAGTTTGGAGAGTGAGACCCGTGGATAGTGTGCAAGAGACCGTTTTGGGCCAACTTGCAGGGTCCCAGTGCTTAGGAAATAGGATCCTTTTATGCCTACTGCCTAAGGCTTTATCTCACGAGTCGAGCCGCATCGAGAATTTCTCGCAAAGACATCAATTTCTTCACAAGTCGAGACGAATCGAGCATTTCTCGCAAGAATATCCTAGCGTCACAGTTAACCTCTGCTCTTTATGACAGAAGTCCGTTATGGTCTGTGGTACTTAGGGTTCTGGTCGTCGTACCGTCGCATAAGCTGATATATTCCTCGATAGGCAATCGTGCTGTTCGAGTAGCCCTGCGACTGATGTGTCTCTGATCCCTTCGGGGGCTGGACAAGACGTCTTCAAGAATCTTCCTAGGCAGTTTGACCGTCGGAAGAGCAAGCGTTAGGAATTTGCCATGCCGCTTTTTACTTGAGGTTAGGCTCATTTTGGCGAGCCCCGATGAGTCATATCCACTCCGCGCTGGTGTGGGATGATCTCCGATAGTCTTTCAGGTTTTATGTGAGTTGCCGTCAAGACCCTGAAGCTAGGAATTTGGCCTTTGCTTCGTTTTCTGGCATCGCGTCTGCTGTATCGAGACGAATGTCGCGGTGGGAACTAGGGATTTTGCCGTGGCTCCGTTTGTTTGATTGTCGCGTCTGAACCCTGCTGGAGGAAGAACGCTGGGGTGACATCTCGTCTGCTGTATCGAGACGAACGTCACGGTTGTTTCTAGGTTGTTGGTGAACCGTCGAGGTTTGGAACTAGGGATTTTGCCGTGGCTCTATTTGTTTGATGGTGTTGCGTCTGCTGTGTCGAGACGAACGTTGGGGTGGCATCTCGTCTATTGTATCGAGACGAACGTCGCGGTGGAGCTGGGATTTTGCCGTTACTCCGCTTGTTTGATTGTCGCGTCTGAACCCTGCTGGAGGAAGAACGCTGGAGTGACATCTCGTCTGCTGTATCGAGACGAACGTCGTAGTTGTCTCTAGGTTGCTGGTGAACCGTCGAGGTTTGGAACTAAGGATTTTGCCGTGGCTCCATTTGTTTGATGATATTGCGTCTGCTGTGTCGAGACGAACGTTGGGGTAACATCTCGTCTGCTGTATCGAGACGAACGTCACGGTGGAGCTGGGATTTTGCCGTCATTCCGCTTTGCTGACTATGGGGTCTTTTGTTGACGTTGTATCTGCATCTTGATGGACTTCGAAGGAACACCTTTGTTAACATCTCGTCGGTTGTATCGGGACGATTGTCGAAATGAAGCTGGTTTCTAGGTTGTCTGTGAACTGTCGAGATTTGGCTTCGCTTTTTTACGGAGCCTGTTGGGAAGGTATGGTTCCCTCTTTGTTTGTGCCCATGAATTGTATACAGGGATCGATGTGATCTCACCTGTAGGGCAAAATTTTCATTCATTATTATTATTTTTTATATATATTATTGTTTTCTTTCCGCGATGCTCTATCATTTCAGCTTTTATATCGCGAAGGTCGCGATTGCCCAATCATTTCGGCTATTTTTCGCGGTGCCCCATCATTTCAGCTGTTTATTTTATTTTTACTCGCTGCTTTTTATTGCGAGTTGCCCAATCATTTCGGCTATTTTGTATGCATATGTTTTCTTTACTTGCTGCTTTTTATTGCAAGCTGCCTCATCATTTCGGCTATTTCGTATGCATGTGCGGCTTGCTGGCTTTTCACCGTAGACCTGAAATTAGACACCGATTTCGGCATCAGCATCGCTACAACTGGGATATTGCCAGGAGCGAATCATCATTTGCCTCTGTCGATGTCACAAAGGTGGCTTAGCGAACAGGGTTAAGGTCCTATCGACTAAGGCTTTTGACTTCATGAGCCGTAAGGGTCTCACATAGGTATTTCTCCCTACAAGTCGTGAGGATCTTGTAGGTGTATTTTTTCCTTGGGAATCGTGAAGATTCCTAAGTGTGTGTTCCTCTGTAAGTCGTAAGGATCCTACAAGAGGGTTTTCTCCTTGTAAATCGAGAGGACCTACAAGGGTTGTTTATCATGTGTACGTATCCCCAGTCACGGATGGGACTTGGTTAGGGAAATGTTTATTCGCGCCCGTGGATTGTATACAAGGGTCAACGTTGGGCCACTTGTAGGGCAATATCGAAGGTTGTGGAGTTTGCTTAAGCACAGGTTTAGGTCTCTGTGACTTAAGACTTTCAAATCTTATGAGCCGTGAGGGCCCCATAAGAGAGTTCTCCTTACGAGTCGTGATGATCTCGCAAGTGTAATTTCTCCTTAGGAATCGTAAGGATTCCTAAGTGTGTTGCTCCCTTCTGAGTCGTAAGGATCTCACGCGGGTGATTTCTCCCTACAAGGTCGAGAGGACCCTGTAAGTGTCCTTTAACGAGGTTGCGCCCTTTCGGGTTTTCATAAACACTCACCGGTAGCCCTGCTGTTTTTCCTTACGGAGCCCTTTCGGGTTTTCATCCGTGCCCATTTTGCTTATGGACATACCGTTTTCTCTCCCTTTTTTTTGTTTATTCTTTCTTTTTCTTTTTTTTTTAACGAGCTTGCGCCCTTTCGGGTTTTCACAAGACTCGCTGGTTGCCCTGCTGTTTTTACTCACGGAGCCTTTTCGGGTTTTCATCCGTGCCCATTTTGCTTATGGACATACCGTTTTTTTTATACCACGCCAGCCTGAGGATGCCGCGGGTTGATAGTAGTTTAACGACGTTTCGGTCATTTGCAAGTTTTAGGACATTGCGGTCCGTCGTTAGTTTAAGGACGTTTCGGTCCGTCATTGCCGTCTTTGAGGCGAAGCTCTAGTTTACTGTTAATGAGCATGATGCCCCCGGCGTCTCCGTTTTTCCCGATGCGTGAGGTTGTGGCGAGCTTACCTTCCAGTTTTCGGAGATGACGAACTTGCCTTGTTGGTATTGATCTTCAACCCAGTTTTTGAAGACGTAGCAATCCTCGATCAGGTGACCCAGTACTCGGTGATAGGGACAGTAGTTGGGCTCATTGACGTCATTTGGTCACGACGGACATTTTAGCTCCGGCAGATTTATGAGTCGGTTGCGCAACGCCAACTCGAACAGTCCCCTTGTTTTATCTTGCGGAAACGAGTAAGGACGTTTCAACTTTTCTTGGAGGGGTTGCTGCTTGTTGTTTCGGCAAACAACCGGTCTAGGGCCACTCGATTGCTGTTGAACATGGGCTACGAGGGCTGTTTTTCCCTTCCCTTTATCCTTTTTGTTCGATCCCTTATTTGCGGGGCCGAGATTTTTTTCGAGCAGCGTGCGATTACACGGCTGAACGTTATCGCAACTTCTCAATTCTTTCATCTTTGAAATGGATTCCTTGAGGAGAGGGTTGAGGGCAGCTTCCTCGTCAGAGTCGCTTCCAAAGGTGATAATTTGCGATCCCTTGGAGTCGGCTATATGACAATCGTCGGCGGCTCTTTTGCTCTCATCTATCACATTTTTCTGATGTATACGAGCTTCACATTTTGTCTTGTCGAAGTGTTGCTTTTGAGCGACATACCCTTGCCACCAACAGTTAAAGGATTCGCAGTCTTCGGTAGGATGAATGATCTTCTGATGATATAAGCAGAAGTTAGGGTGCATCTCTATTTCAGCGAGAGTATTTTCTTCAACGGGCGGTAGCTTCATTCCTACTGATAGAGCTTTGGCGAACCTTTTCCTCGTCTTGAATTTATTTTTATCCGTAGTGGATGGCTTTTGATTTGACGGGAATGCCTTGGCTCTTTCCAGTATGGCCATCTCACGCTCTTGATTGGCTTTAACTTTCAAACGAATCTCATTCAGGAAGGCATCGATCAACTCGTCTGATGGCCGCGGAATTTCTGGTTTGGGTCCGCCCTCGATTTCTCGGCGGAAGGAGCCTCTTTATTATCTTCCAATGAGTGAGAGATCACATGACAAGTTTCCCCCGGCATGTCCGTCTTCTTTGGAGTATGCAGCTGTGGTGGGTTTACCTTCCAGTTTTCAGACAGCGCAAACTTGCCTTGTAGGTACTGATCCTCGATCCATCCCTTAAAAACGAAACAATTCTCGATCGGGTGACTTACCGTTTGGTGGTAAGGGCAATAATTGGGATTATTGAGATCGCATGGCTGCGACAGACATTTTGGACTCGGCAGATTGATGAGTCTGTTGCGCACTGCCAGCTCAAACAGTCTTTTCGTTTTATTCTGAGGAAACGAATAAGGACGTTTTAGTCTCTCCTCGAGGGATGGGCGTGGACGTACGTTGTTTTGGCGAACAGCCAGCTTTGAGTTGCTCGGCTGCTGTTGAGCATTGGCGATGGCGATCACTTTCACTTTTCCTTTCTCGTTTCGAGAGTCTGTTTTTGGAGGAGACGGTCCGTGGCCCATCTGGTCCATCTGGGCTAATTTGTCGATCAATGCTTGGAAGGTGGTCGGCCTGAAGAACATCATGAATTGCGAGATGGTCGCTTGCGGATCAAGAGTGCCCACGAACATGCTTACCGCAGGTGCCTCTTCTATGCGTTGTTCGCATTTCGACTATAGGTTCCGCCATCGTGTTGCGTATTGGACCCACGTTTTGCCTGGCTTTATCCTGGCATTTATCAGTGCTGTTATCGGGGTGCGTTCACTAGCACTCGCGAATCTTTGCATGAACAGTAGCTCTATCTCCGCAAATGTTTTGACAGAGTCATTAGGTAGCTCCGAATACCATTCAAAGGCTGTTTCTGCTAAGCTGCCGACGAATTGGCGAAGCAACAGTTTGTCACCTCCTCCAGTGTTGCCGCATAAGGCCCTGAATTGAGCGACATGTTGATGCGGATTCCCTGTCCCTTTATATACGTGGAACTTAGGGATCGTATATCCCGGCGGGTAACTGATTTGGTCATACCAGCCCGGATAGGGCCGTCCAGTTCTAACAGTTTGCCTAGCTGCTTCACTCGCCTGATGAGCTCGTATTTGCTGAGCTATATAGTCATCCAGTGCGGTCTTGGAAATAGTTTCTTCCTTGGCTGCTGAAAGAGCCGGAGGAGGATCAGATGTTTCCCCTCCGTCATTTCCGACAATGATTGGAGGGTCTTCAGCTGGAGGGTCCGGCTGTAACATCGTCCCTACCATGTCTTGGAAGAGGAGTGCCATTTATTTTATGTTAGCCGCTTGTTCTGCGGCTTCTGTGTCCTTCTTTTTTAGGATTCTACGTAAGAAGTCAGCATCAGTCTCTTGTTCGTGACGCTGTTCTGATGATACTTCCGAACTTTCTTTCGGTTCGGTAAGTGCAGCCATCACAGTCATCATTTCCTGAAGCTTTTGTTGCTGCTCCTGGGCTTTTGTCACAGATCGGGTGAGCGGTCGGTGACCCGTCGAAGCTTGGCTTTCCTCCTTTCCGGAAGCCATATAAACGGTGTGCACCACCACGCCCCCAGACTTGGGGCGTTTGTGTTCGGTGTCTTTGCGATTTGCCGAAGACATAGGGGCTTTTTGCGGCCTCCTTTTTTAAATGATTGGAGTTAAGGGAGCCGTTGTAATGGGCACCCAAGTAGCTTTTGTTTTTTGTGGCTTGACAGAGTAATCCTTCTCCTGCCGCACCTTCATCGTTTTCTGTCGGCGAAGATAGTTTTCATCAATCACCGACTCTTGGACCTGTCGCCAGACTTTGTAAATTTTAGAGGACAGCCGTTGAGTTGGCTGCTCTAGCTTCTTCTCTGGAGTATTCTCCACAGGTGAAGGAGTTCATTTCAACATCGCAGTAGGAGAGTTTCTGCGCACCGTATTCAGCAATTCAAAGCTGTTCCCGGTTGGAACAGCAACATCGATCCCCACCATCGGAGCTGGTGGCGTAAATCCAGAGGGGGAGTTGCCCCCAGCCTTTCTTACTCGACGCCAGTGGCGACGTCGAGCGTGTCTTGCGGATGGAGTCACCTCCGTTGTTAGATAAGCTTCTTCATGCCCCCTGCTCTGGGTAGGGGAAGCAGCTTTGAAGACCTCGCCTAGAGCAGCAACCGGAATGGCCAGCCTTGTAAAAACTGACTTCTCGGAAGGAGGAGCCTTTCCAATGATTTTGTCCGTTTGAGTTGGGGTGGCTATCCGCTTTGGGATGGCAGCTTCGGGTATCGCAGGTTTGCGGACGTTCTGGCCCAGTCTGTTGAAAACCGAGGTATTGAAACTGGGCGACTCGTTGAGAGGGGTCGCGATAGTGGTAAGCTGATCAAAGACCGACTTCTTTGGGGCTTCTTGCAATGTCATTGTGGCATTGAAGCTCAACGGTTGGAGCATGGTCCCGAAGAATAGTCCAGCAGTGACTTGAGTTACCTGCTCCACTGGCATCTTGAAAAGGGAGACCGCTTGGGGCCTATAAGTCACTCCTCCAGCAGGGACGGGGTGAGAGTTGCAGTTGCGGGTAGTGAGTTTGAAGCCATCGATCTTCTGTTTTCTGCACGGAGCAAGACACCAAATCTTAATACCTCGAATCCACAGGCAACCACAGCAAACCGCGATTTGTTCGCGAACACGACACACGAAGTGTGGAGTGGAAAGAGGAAAAGGTCCCACCGGGCATGCCAGAATCTGTTCCCCTCTGAATGACGCGGCAGAGACGCGGTGAACGTCTTGCCTGAGATTCGGGGCAGATGCTATATGGTTTTATCCGTCTACCTCTCCGAAGATGCCATGTTGATTTATGGCACCGTGTATCGGAGGTTTAGACGGATGCGGCCGATGCAGCAGACTTCGTCAGATTCCCCTTCAGGGTGAGGGGTTTTTGATTGTGGGGACGCTCTTCCCTACAGGCGCAAGCCCCTGCAGTTAATTACGCTACCGCATCGCGGTAACAACTTTCTCCTTCTTCAGAATTTCACTTCGTGTCGTGGGTGTCTTTTATGTTTGTGGTTGCCCGTGGATTGTATACGGAGACTGAGTAATGCCGTCGCCCGTAGGACGTGGATTAGTCCAAATCCGTATTTACTTAGATTTGGGTTTGGTGTTTTTAGTTTAAGGATGCATTAGTCGCGTTGCGGCTGAGATCAACTTAAACGTTCGTTAAGGATATGTTAGTCCTGTTTGAGACTAAGATCAACTTAACGTGATAATCCATTTAATATCTGGCCATCAGGACTCGTCACCTCTCTAACGTCGTTGAAGGATTACAACGGCAGATGTCAGGGGAGTTCAAAGATGTACCCTTGGACCAAGGTTGATTTGGAGTTTTATAGTCCGTTTGAATGTTTAAGAATACGTTAGCCGTGTTTGGGGCTAAGATCAACTTAAACGGGATCGTTTAGATCCGGCAAAAGAGCATTTGGAGGCTCTATTGTTCCAGTTTTAGGGACGTAGTGGTCCACGTTCCAGTTTAGAGACGTGGTGGTCCGACATTAGTTTAAGGACATTTCGGTCCAATATTAGTTTAAGGACATTTCGGTCCAACATTAGTTTAAGGACGTTTCGGTCCAACATTAGTCACCTCTCTGACGTCGTTGAAGAATTACAACGATAGGTGTCAGAGGAGTTCGGAGATGTACCCTCGAACCAGATATAAATTGATTTAGGGAGCAGCCGTGCTCAGTCAATTTAATTTGAGGACTTACAGCCATGATTGGGCTAAGTCTAGTTGAAAAATATTCAACGTCTTTATTTGTTTTTAGTCTGTTAGACCTGTGCTAGGCTTAGCCCATTTTTAAATAATGCATTGCATTATTTACTATTTTTTTGTGTTTGGGCTCTACCCATAAAAGATGCAAAGCATCAATTTATTCTGGGCTCTGCTCATTTATGAATGATGCAAGGCATCTACTTTGTTTGGGCTCTGCCCCTTTTAAAATGCATAGCATTTTAATTATTTTGTTTGGGCTCTGCCCTTTTATAAATGATGCAGAGCATCAATTTAATTAGGCCTGCTTAGTCTTTTGACTTGGGCCTGGCCCTTTGGGAATGCATTGCATTTATCAGGCGCTTTGCGCCAATCAGAGAGCGCAAGCGCTTATAGTGCTGACACGTGTCGCGCAAGCGCAGTGCGCTGCGCTAATGTGCTGCGCCTGCGCTGCTGACACGTGGCGCGCTCTGGTGGCTTGCGCCAATCCAAGAGCGCAACAGCGCAGTTTACAAGCGCAAAGCACTATGATTTAAGAATCTTTCAGATTCAGGAACCAATGGTTCACAAGAAGAAGTGCAAAGCACTATTCGTTTCCTTGATCTAATTTAGATCAAAGAAAAACAAGTTTTTCTTTTTATTTCAAGAACCAGAGGTTCATAAAAGTGCAAAGCACTATATTTTTTTTATTTTTGTTTTTCCTTGTTTTAAAGAAACAGTGGTTCATAAGAAGTGCAAAGCACTGTTTATTATATAAAGATCATTGATCTGGTTTTTAGATCAATGATCTATTAGAAGAAATTTCTTCTCTCTCGTGAAGGATTTTACCTTTTTCTTGAAATTTTCTCAGAGTTCTCTCTGTTTGAAGCTCTTGACTTTTTTCAAGAAATGTTGATGCCTTTGAATTGAGGTCTAGGGTCCTTTTTATGGTGCCCATAAATTAGTTAAAGAGATCTTTCTCTGAGTGATTTGGGGAATTTTCCCCATCGTTGGATCTTTGATCCAAAGGCTTCTGTTTTACAGAAGAAAATCTTCTTGTTTTGACAAGAACAGAAAGATTTCTTTAGAATCTTAATTCTGTTTGGCGCAAATGCCCCAGTGCGTGACACGTGTCAAGCAGCGCACAGCGCAGCGCAACTGCGCTGACACGTGTCGCAGAGCGCAGCGCAACTGCGCGAGCGCATCTGCGCTGACACGTGTCGCGCAGCGCAGTGCTTGCGCAACTGAAGCGTTGCTTCCTTTAATTTTACTTAAAATAGAGCTTTGCTCTGATTGGGTGCGCTGCTTTGGGCGCTGCGCTGATGCGTCTGCGCCTGACACGTGGCGCGTTGCGCCCGGGATTTGAAGCGTTGCTTCAAAATTTGAATTTTGAATTTCCAGCAGAGCTTTGCTCTGATTGGGAGAAACATAAGGTTCTCTATGAAAGACTTGGGTGATGCCAACTACATTCTGGGGATCCAGATCTATCGTGATAGATCAAAGAGGATGGTGGGACTTTCACAGTCAAGGTACATCAACACCATACTGAAAATATTTAGTATGACCGATTCTAAGCACGGTAGTCTACCGGCTTGTCACGGAATCACCCTTTCCAAACTGATGTCTTTCAAGACTGATTTGGAAAGGGCTCGCATATCGATTATACCCTACGCTTCTGCGGTAGGCTCTATAATGTATGCGATATTGTGTACCAAAGCAGATGTTGCTTATGCACTCTGCGTGGTAAGCCGGTATCAGTCTTACTCAGGGGAGAAGCACTGGATAGCAGTAATGAACATTCTCATGTACCTGAGAAGGACTAAAGAGATATTCTTGGTGTACGGTGGATATGACCTCCAGATCGAGGCCTTTTCTGACTCCAGTTTCCAGAGTAACAAGGATGACTCCAAGTCCATATCGGGTTATGTATTTACCCTCAATGGAGGGACGGTCTGTTAGAAGAGCTCCAAACAGAACACCGTTGCAGACTTAACGATGGAAATAGAGTATTTCGCTGCATGAGACGCCGCAAAAGAGGCAGTCTGGATGCGAAAGTTCTTAACTGGACTTCAGGTGGTTCCTTCCATTGTTGGTCCTATACTTTAGTATTGACAACAAACGGCGCTATAGCTTTAGGGAAGGAACCCAGGTCCTATCAGAGATCCAGACAAATCTTGAGGCGGTACCACCTGATTAGGAAGATCGCTGATCTCCAAGAGATCGAGGTGAGGAGAGTAAATTCGGAGAACAACACTGCAGATCCACTCACAACAGGCCATCTCTCAGACACTGTTCGAGAGGCTATTCGAGATCATTGGTCTGCGATACGCTAATATATGGCCTTAGTGCAAGTGGGAGATTGTTAGTGATATATGCCCTAGAGGCCATTATTGTATGGTTTGTATATTACTTAATGGAGGCTTGGGATATACACGGATATAGTAACAGTCTTGCTAAAAATGGTAGTATACTACCTGGTTTGTTTCTAACTTAATATGTACATGTGTTTCTTTTAGCATATCGCTTATACATATTGGTAGAGCCCTTAGGATCTTTGCTTGATTACCAGCGTTGTGATGGCAGTCATACTAGTGGGGGCTGGGTAGTCCATAAGCACATCCTTATACAGGTCCTTAGTCGTAGGATTATCGAGACGGGGTATCGATACTCCAGAGTAGACCAGTGTATACGCTTCTCATCCCAGCAGGGGAGATGGTCTGTCCCACAGCCATTAGTACGTCGTACTGGAGATAGTATGCATGTGCTCATTAGGTTATGAGTACACTGGACAGGACTCATCGGGAACAGCTGGTGGGTATTATACCTATCATCGGGTAGCAGTTCCCAGGTGACATGAGTACAACATAGTCTGTCGACTTGATACTGCTATTTCGCCTCGAGTGTGTTCCCACTGAACTTTGATTACTACCCTACCACGGCTCAAAGGAGTCGTGGAAATAGGTAGTAGTTGGGTGTAGTCCCAAAGCATTTGGAGGCAGTGATGGTTAGATATGATTCGTCTCTCCCGGTATTAGGGGTTGATATCGTGTCGTGTTCGGAAGACCATTACACAAAGTCCTTGGCCAAGACAAGTGAGATTTACTGGTAGGTACTCCAGTAGTTTCTCAGGATGTTTTGGGCTACTCTCCGACACGACTTATTGCGCTATTAGGGGTCAGACGATTACCGCCCCTCTAGGCCCGATATGCGATACTCTTAGACGAGCAGACTGGACTGTACGGAGATTGTCACAGACAAGCTCGGTAGGAGTTCGGATGAGTTATTCTCATCGGCCTTCTTATCGACATATACCTGGGGGTCGTTACGTGCAGCTAGTACCGCTTGCAGTCTGTGGTTAAACCCACTGCCAGCGTAGTATCGAGTGTTTAGAGTCTTACATAGAGGGTTTCCCTGCATCAAGCAAAAGATGTAGAGGTCGTATGGTTTTGCGACAGGGTTCGATCACGTATGTGTACTTATGCACGGATGATGATTCGGATAGATAATACTAGTGGGTTTTGGTTTAAACTAGATCCTAGTATTATACAGGTGGACATTTTTTCGTCTCTTTTATACCCGTGTTTTTCGGAATACGGATACATGTATGTATATACGGACGATGGGCGTTTTTGTAATTTGTTCAAAGATGCATTTAGAAGATGACATATCATAATTGTATTATTCATTTTAGGTTAAATGAAAAATGCATTATGTAATTGAAGAAATGAGGTGGAATATGCATGAATTAGAGCATGGCTTCATGTGACACATGGTGGGTTTTAGAGCCATGACTCATATGGTTGAAAGTTGAACCTTATTTTGATTATCCATATGATTTATTCTATGGATAATGGGTATGGTTCAGTTTAGAAAACAAGAGCTCATTCTCATCTCTCATGCTAAGTTCACTAGCTTTTCCTTAAGCCATCTTCTTCTTTCTCAAACCCTTAACCTCTCATGTGTTGAGAAACCTAGAGAGAAAAAGAGACAAAGCATTCCATCTTCATACTCTACATCACCTACGACATCAAGTGTAGAGAACTTGGTGCCCTAGTTACTTCGGTTGAGGTAGGAGCTTGATACACATACTCTCGGGTGGATCGTCTTCGATTTGAGGAGGCCAACGAGGAAGCGCCGATCCAAACGATCCATGGAGCCTATGACGAGGTGGAGGACAACGAGAAAAGAAGACCCGAAGGACATATAACGTGAGGTATAAACTTCTATACTTGTAGTTAACCTCACAAATGTTTGCTAGTTAGGGTTTATGATCGATCCTTGGTTCAAGTCGGTGTTGCGAAGCCCGTAAAAATTATTTTTTGCAATTTCCGCCTCCCGTGAACACGCGGGGTGTGCGACATCGACTTACACTTCCACCGGCAGCCTCACCCCCGGCGGCATCCCCGACAGCTTCCACCTGCGGCGCATCCTCGGAGAGAGGGTACTGGACACAGAACTCGTTGTAGGCGAACCCCGGCATCAACGCCTTGATGGCGTCAAGAGCCTGGTGCCAAACAATGGCCGAGGAGTCGGCAAGGTCGGCGTAGAACTGGTCCGACACCTTATACCTCTCCACGGACTTCGAAGCTCGGAGATCGGCAAGCTTCACCGCATCGAGCGCCGCCTGGGTGTCCCTCCTACTGGCATCCCTCGACTTCTTCATCTCGGCGTAGAGCTTGCTGACCTCCTCCAACTTAGCCTGGATGGCCTTGTTGGATTCACTCAGAAGTCGGTGAGACTCCTTACACTTGGAGTTTGTTAACTCCTCGGCGGCCACCCGGGTTTCGAGAACGGCTATCTTCTCCTTCACCTGCTGCAGCTCCAGGTGCAGATCCTCCTCCCACGAGGACGATTCGTCCGCCTTCCTCATGGCCAGGGCAATCTCCTCGGATTCCATATTAACGATGAGGGCGCAGTGTTGGAGGACCTGAGGAAAGCGGCAAAAGGAGTTAGAAATATTCAAACTGAGGAAAAATACTTAACGAAATTCTTAAAGGAAAATGGATACCGATCTGAACTGCCTCTTGAGCGATGGCGGCCACTTGGGCCTTTAGGGTCCCCCGAGGAATTTTGCTCCCGGTCGATTGCTGCAAGTCGGAGAGCAGGCTATTGGGGACGGAAAGCCTTGAGGGCACCTCAAAACAGACGTCCCCCTCCTGAACGGGGATCCCGGTGGGTGGCGAGCGAGAGATCGTCCTTTTGTACCTCTTGAAGGGGACCTCGGTGAGGTCGGCTTCATCCTCCACCCCCTCGCCCGGGGCTCCGGTCCCCGTGCATGCTTCTGGCTCTCCTCGCGGCGGACTTCTGAGGCTCGGGGCGCAGCGGAAGGTTTCGCCGGTGCAGTTAGTTTCGGGGCCGAGCTTGGATTGGGACGGGACGAGTTAGCGCCCCCGCTCTTCTTTCCTACCTTCGCAACCATGGCAGCTAAGAATTTTGATCGGTCCATTTTCTCTGCAGAGAGGAGAAAACACAGAAGAGAGTTAGCGACGCTGGAAAGGGCAAGCAAAACCTATTAACGTCTAAATAGATCGTCCAAAGACCTAACTTATCTAGGAAGCGCGCGGGGCTGAGCCCGACCCAGCTAAGAGCCAGCTCGGAAAGCAGAATGTCGACCCGCTGGATCGGCTCCCACATGGATACCGCCTTCTCCTCATGTGAGGACGATTGCCTCGCCCTCGGGCGGTCGGCCCTATGCCACTGTGTAGGCACATGCTAATCCTCGCTATCGGGTGGCCCGACAAATATGAACTTCTCATTCCATTTGTGAATAGAAGAAGGGACGACTACTACTCCCGACCCGGGCACCCCACCCTTGCGTTTTTTGAAAGAAAAATACACCCAGCTCGGCTCATCCTTGCTGGTGCCGGGGTTATTCTTATAACAAAGAAAGGAGATTAGGAGGGTCAAACTAAAGGGGATATTTTCAAGTTTCAACCAGACCAGAAACCCGGGGAGGATTCTCCATGAGTTCGGCGCCAGGTTGCCCGAGGCAAGATGGAAGCAACGAAGCACCCCACATATCTCGGTTGGGAAGGGCAGGCGCATTCCCGTCCGGAATGCTTCCAAATACAGGGCAATCTCCTTGCCCTGCACCTGGTCCGCCTGCTTACCCTTTCTGGCTAAACGAAGAGAATAGTTAGAGGGGATATGGAATCGAGCCTGGATCTCGGCAAGCTTGTCCACATTCCTCAAGACGGAGGGCGCATCGCGGGCGTTCCCGACGCGCACCTTGGGAGCACTTGTTGCCGCCCGACGGCGGGTGACGGGGGAGGCCCTGACTCTCGGATGCTAACCCGACACAGAAGATGAACTCTCTTGGCCATCTGAAGCCTAAGAGAAGGAAGACCCTCTGGACTCGGCTCCAACAACTGGAGCCTCATCGTCCAACCCTACCCTAACTATTTCTACAGACTCCTTAGATAAAGACATCTAACCTGACTCAAAGGAATGGGCCGACCGAGGAAAAAGCACGGGTGATCCGATCTAAAAGGAAGGAGCGGCGGGCAATCTTTGACAACGAGGTTGAATTATGGTGGAAGTGTTGTCCCTGGGGGTCCCCTCCTATTTATGCACTCCACAGAAAGCATCCAACGACCCAGATCAATTCCCGCCAAAACGAACCGTCGCGCCTGCCAGCCATCAAAGCTTCATGTGGCGATCAGCCATTGAGGACGCCCCTTCGTTTGCAGGTGACAGTGACAGCCTGTCGTGTTCTCCAACCCGCGTCGGACACGTGGCTTGCAGCCCAACAGAAGAACGAGCGAAACGGCGCACCCTCTTTAAAGCGCGATCATTTCATTGATCCGCCGATGCCGTCGTGGCTACGCGCGAAGATTCAGGCGAATGACGAGACGACACGTGGGCCCAAGGATCGAAACGACATAACCACGAAATGCCATGCCGTTCCCGGGATAATGATGATTCCTTGGCGCCAAATTGAGCAAAAGAAAGGCGGAGAAAACCACTCTCGACCCGACCCTTGGATAGGTCAGGACAAGAGTGGGGGGCTAATGATGATGCTCACAAGTGGTGTCTCCTCAGATTACGACACATGGCAGATGACGTATCCCGGACTCTACGGGGGTGGAATAAATGAGCCGCATCGGGGAATTCCCCGGGGCTCTTTCCCGGTGGACGTACCCGACCTTTCGGGAGACCCCCGTGAAGACATTCTACCCTCATCTAGGAGACTGACAACAGCTCGTCTCCGAGCTTCCTCATGTAGGTCAGTGTTGCATGCTCCCACAACTCTTGTGGCGCGGCGGAAGCGATGAACAAAAAATTTCTTTGCATACAACACGCACTTAACCGAAGATCTTGTCTAAACCACAACTAGTATACCCTAACTAGAGATCTTATCTACTATGTTAGGGATTATACCTTGATGATACGGTCCTTCGGGTCTTCTCTTTGATGCAACTCCTTTGCTCCTTTCTCCTCTTTTGTGGACTCCTTGGCTCGTTAAGATGTTGCCGATGTCTTCGATCTCCGGCCACCGAAGACCTAGATGATCCACCCGAGAATTTTCGTGCAAGCTTAAAACTCTTCTCAAGAGTTTAACCGAGAGACCAAATTTGCTAGAAGAGGTCACCAGGATGATGTAGAGATAATTTTATTGGATTAACTTGAAATCCTAAGCTTTGGATTCACATCTCATGTGAGGGTTAAAGCTAGGAAGAATGATCACCATCATTTTTCTTTCTCTCTTCTTATACTTGTTATGATACACTTATCATAATTTTGTGTAGGAATTGAATGCCTTGATTTCACATCTCATGTGAAGGTATTTATAAGAAGAAATGGAGGAGAGAATAATTGCATTTATAATTAAAAAGTTCAAGCATGATGGAAAAAGAATTTAGCACTAACTAAAGCATGTATTATGAAAGAAGTATCATGCATTAATAGTACATCCACTTCAACAACCATGTTATCATGCTTATACCTTTTAATTTACACCTCACTTATTTATTTTCACAAAATAAATGATGTCATAATTATGTCATTATGAGGTGGCATCTTCTAGAAGGTATTTTGTAACAATTATAAAAATACCCCTCCTCCGTATACCGTATACCGTATACTGTATACCCGCATCCGAATTCCGAAAAATACGAATACCATTGTCACGCCCCGCTTCCCAGTGTACGGCGAAGTGAACGTGACGAGGCCCGCTACGTATGTACTCAGAAGTACATACGCTAAGCGTAACTAAGCAATGTAAAATAATCACAAGAGACAAATGAAATTGAAATAACAGCAACTTTTATTAATAACATTCTTCATACAATGCATGAAATGAAAATACAACTGGAATGATAAAGCAATGCCTAAACAGTGGCATAATAATAAAAAGGAAATACTGGAAGGATAAGTACAAAGTCTAGAGCTCTGGGTCTTCCTGAAACTGCTCCAAATCTTCACTTGTAGGCTCGGTCTCAACTTGGTCCAACGCACCTGACGACATTCAAATAAGGGAGAAATAGAATGTCGTCAGCGAACAGATCGCTCGGTAAGTCCCAAAGAAGAATGAAGAATGAGAGTGACAGAGTAAAGTATTTTCTAAGGTATTATGCTGCAGTATGATATGGAGTATTGTTTAACGTAGTTGTTTGTAGTTGGTACAGAAGGATGCCAGTGTACACGAAGGGAGTCTCTATATGCCAGAGACTAAGGGCACGTGTAGTACAAGGAACCGTTTATGCCACGGGACAACAGCAACTGAATATAGGTTAGGTGTCTTAATCTGACCACCTCATGTCACTTTTAACATCTTCCGTACCAATCTACCCCTTTAAACCCCGTGGTGTTTTATCAATGTTGTAGTAATGGAATATGTAAATTGTGTGACTGACCAAAACCATGAAATCAGTAATATGTTGCAACTGTAATATCAGGAAATGGAATATTGAGATAATGGATGAATATCCATGGTTTGATTCAGTCAAAAAATGAATATGTTGTTAACTGTATTCAGGGATTCATGTATTCAAGTTGTGTTGGAATATTGTTAGATATAGATTGACTTGAATTATATTCAAGTCAGAAATAGTCGGACTCTAACCCGAGTCAGACTAAAAGAAGATAATTTGAAGTTCAGTATTAGCTAGGGGCCTTATTGTAATTTGTGAAACTTGAGGGGGTTTTATGTAAAAGTACCTTTGTATAGTTTTCAAAATACACCTCAAGTATTTAATATTCGTCTTTATTATTATAATGAATGTGGATTTTATTTGTGTTATTCTAGTGAATATATCCTAATAAAAGAATTAATTATTTATTAGAAATTCGTGGTATTTTAATGTAACTTTTAATCTATGAATTTTAGGAAAAAGTGGAAACTTTATTTTATGACAAAATACATGTTTAAATGATAATTATATATAACTAAACACATAACTAATTTTTAAATGAATATTTTATATACAAAAATATCACTTTCCTTAAATATCGTATTTTAAACCTTTCGAGACCGAATGCTCCTTGCGGAGGTCTGAATCTCGCACTACTAGCCTGCGGGTGCACGATGAACCGTACTATCCCTAACAGTTTCCCCACGAATGGGTTGTAATGGCACTTTGCTCAGGTTTTATAAATACTTTTAATTTAGGGAAAAGGTTTTCTAAATATAAGGTATTTATTTGTAAAAGTATAGTTTTCCGTATTTTAGTTGTTAGGGTTTCCTAGACCATCTAACCTATTTTCTATGGTCTAAACGATGAGTCATTGGAGCCTCAAATCGCCTCTTCATCGTCGAATGCGGCTAGGTAAGTGCCAGGTAAGTGGGAAGGAACCACGTCGTGGGCCTAATTAAAAACCACTAGCCTTAGACACACTTGCCTAATCACACGAGACAATTTAGATACGATCGATGTCCATGACCAATCGTGCTTTTATTTTGTATAAATTTTATTTAAAAAGAATTTACAATTTAAAGATTAAACTAGAAGTTCTAAAGGTTATGGTATTTTAGTGAAAAGTCCTATAATATCGTATTCTGTATTTTGTTATTTAGCAATTAGGGTTATAATGAGTGTGTGTAAGGGTAGGTCGTTACCCCGTGACTTATATCAAGTTTTGGTGAAGTTTCAAGGTGAAATGGGTTATGTTAAAGTTAAGGGTATTAAGGTGCAAGAATATGGTTTTCATAAACGTTATCATTTCATGTGTGTAATTTCATCCAAATTGAATGAAACAAGTTTTGTTATCAAAATAAACATGATTAGGAGTGTTGTATCTAAATAGAACATTAAAATTTAACTTGATGGTATTTTTATGCAAGAAATACGGTTTTGTAATGAACTTGTCATTTCATGTGGAAAAGTACAATTGAATTTGATTTAGGGGTGATTAATAGTCAACATGCAAGAGGGTTGATAATATACATTAGGTGACAAGTGGAATTTTTAAGAAAAACCGTATCGGAAATCGTTTTGTCCGATTTCCGTCGGGTTCCAAAAATCGTATTTTCACAATTATAGAAAAGAGAAGTAGAGGGTTGGGACTTACGGGTTTGGACAAGTTAAACGTTCTAAAGGACGTGGTGGTTGCCGATTCGTCGGGAACGTCACGTCGGTCTTGATCCGGTCGCCGGATTCCTTCGTCGGTTTCGGCAGAGCTTCGCTTCTCGTACTTTGCACCAATTCTCAAGAGTTTTAGAGAGTATGCTTAGAGTTGTGAAGAGGAAAGGTAGAGGGTAGGGTCTTTATATAGGGGTAAGCTAGGGTTAGGGTTAGGGTTTAGAAAAAAATGTAGAAATAAATAAAAATTTAATAAAAATCATTAACTTTTGGCTTTAAAATGGATTTAATAAGAATTCTGTAACAGTACAATAAAAATCAATTGTGCAGGTGAACAGACCAGGTCAACACGAATATTTTTCGTGTTGACGACTCGGCCCACTGACCGAGTCCGGCCGGCGGCGCCGGCCGAGTCGGCTCGGTTCCGGCCGGCCGAGTCGGCTCGGTTCCGGCCGAGTCAGGCGGCGTTGGGTCGGGTCCGGTCAGGGGGAAAGCATAGGATACTTTATTTTGTCAGATTCTCAATAAATTTGGAGTTATGAGGGTTTGACTCTTTGACTTTCAAGAAAAATAAAACAAAAAGATTGTAAAAATTATGTGGGATATGGGATTCGAACTCTGGTGGCTTGGTTCAGCAGTGCAAAGTGTTACCAATGAGCTACAAGCTCCTTCTTGTAATTATTGTAAGGACTTAGGTATTTAAATTGTTTCCAGCAACAGTAATACTCCACTTGTACACTATTTTTAAAGCAAAAATTTTGTATACGAAAATTGGTTGTTACAATCTACCCTCCTTACAAAAATTTCGTTCTCGAAATTTACAACTTTTTATTTGAGGACTAATTTACAAAAAGGTGCGGATATCTTGCACGCATCCCATCTTCCCTTTCCCATGTGGATTCTCCTGGAGTGTCTTTTCTCCACATCACCCGGACCAAATTAACTTCTTTGTTCCGAAGTGTCTTCACTTTTCTGTCCAGGATCTCCACAGGTTGTTGCTCACAGGACAAATCAGGCTGTATTGTGAGCTCGGAATGATCAAGTACATGGCTGGGGTCACTCACATACCGTCTGAGTTGAGATATGTGGAACACGTTATGCACTCCTTCCAATGAGGGTGGAAGTGCTAATCGGTATGCCACTTCACCGACTCGTTCGAGTATATCGAACGGTCCAATGTATCTCGGACTCAACTTTCCCCGTCTTCCGAATCTGATCACTCCGCGGTTCGGAAATATCTTCAAGAATACATGCTCTCCTGGCTGAAACTCCAAGTGTCGTCTCTTCGCATCAGCCCAATGTTTTTGTCTATCTTGGGCTATGCGCATTCTTTCCCTGATAGTACGTACCACATCAACGGTCGCTACTATCATCTCTGGTCCAAGGAGTTCCCTATCTCCGATGTCGTCCCAACTTAATGGCGATCGACACTTCCTTCCATATAATGCTGCAAAAGGTGCCATTCCTATACTTGCTTGGTAGCTGTTGTTGTACGAAAACTCCACAAGATGCAGGTGATCTTCCCACGATCCCTTGAAGTCGAGCATACATGCTCTGAGCATATCCTCCAAGATCTGAATAGTTCGTTCCGACTGACCATCTGTTTGTGGATGATAAGCCGTGCTGAAGTTCAGACTTGTTCCCAAGCTAGCTTGCAGACTTTGCCAAAATTGTGATCGGAATCTGGTGTCACGATCGGAGACAATGCAGACTGGTATTCCATGAAGTCTCACGATTTCCTGTATGAGTTCATGGTATCAGGAATAGTACTTTATGAAGAGATTTTAAATCTAATTTAGATTATTACCTTCATGTACTTCTTCGCTAATGTCTTAGTTGATTGGCCAACTCGAAATGGGATGAAATGAGCCGACTTTGTGAGTCGATCCACAATGACCCAAATCGCATCGTTACCTTTTGTGCTGCGAGGAAGAGCAGTTACAAAGTCCATCGTAATGTGCTGCCACTTCCATTCAGGGATTGGTAACGGTTGAAGTAATCCAGCAGTCCGGTGATGTTCAGCTTTTACTTGCTGACACACCAAGCATTTTGCGACGCTTCTGGCTACTTCACGCTTCATACCATGCCACCAATAATTCTGACGTAGATCTTTGTACATTTTAGTACCTCCAGGATGTACTGAATAGGGAGAGCTGTGAGCTTCTCTCATTAACTCTTCCCGAACAGGACCCTTTGGTACACATAATCTGCTGCCGTGTCTCAAAGATCCGTCTTCATGGATGATGAAATCTGTTCTGAGTCCATTCTCCACTTGTTCTCTGATCTTTCGCAACTTAGCATCGCTGGCTTGAGCTGCTTTGATCTGATTGACAATAGTTGATTGAACTTGTAGATTCATCAAAGTTGAAACCTCACCTGGCATGACTAGTTCTATCTCCATCTGATGTAGGTCTTGCTGAAGCTTCCACTGGGCGGTGAGATTCATTGCTAATGTTTGGCGACTAAGAGCATCAGGTACTACGTTCACCTTTCCTGGATGATATTGCAAGTTGATGTCGAAGTCCGCCATAAGTTCTAACCATCTTCTCTGCCGCATATTCAATTCCTTCTGAGTAAATACATACTTCAGACTTTTGTGATCTGTGTAGATGTTCACTCGTTCACCAAGTAAGTAGTGGCGCCAAATCTTGAGAGCGAAAATAACGGCTGCCAACTCTAGATCATGCGTCGGGTAATTGTGCTCATGAGTCTTCAGTTGTCTTGAAGCATAAGCCACAACCTTACCGTGCTGATGTAGAACACATCCTAATCCCTTACCGGATGCATCGCAATGCACTTCAAATCCTCCAGATTGATCCGGTATTACCAGAATAGGTGCAGAAGTCAGCCTCGACTTAAGTTCTACGAAAGCTTGCTCTCATGCTTCTGACCACACAAATTCTTCATCTTTTCGTGTGAGCTTGGTCAGGGGTGTTGCTATCTTCGAAAAGCCTTCAATGAATCTTCTGTAATATCCAGCTAAACCCAAGAAACTCCGAATATCCTTCATTGACTTTGGTGTAGGCCATTCGCTGACTGCTGAGACTTTTGCTGGATCCACAGAAATTCCTTCTCCTGATACGATGTGTCCAAGAAAACCAACCTGTTTTAGCCAAAACTCGCACTTACTGTACTTGGCATAAAGCTGATGTTGACGTAGAGTTTCCAGGACAATTCGTAAGTGTTCCGCATGCTCTTTCCGATTCTTTGAATATACCAGGATGTCGTCGATGAAGATGACAACGAACTTGTCTAAATACTCCCGGAAAACTTGGTTCATAAGATTCATGAAGATTGCTGGTGCATTGGTCACTCCGAATGGCATTACTAAAAATTCGTAATGTCCATAACGAGTTCTGAAAGCTGTTTTGTGAATATCAGCTTCCTTGACCTTCACTTGATGATAACCTGAACGAAGATCTAGTTTAGAGAAGACACAAGATCCACTTAGCTGATCGAATAAATCGTCGATACGCGGAAGTGGATATTTGTTCTTAATAGTAACTTCGTTCAAGGCTCTATAGTCGATGCACATTCTATATGAACCTTCCTTCTTCTTTACCAGTAGTACAGGTGCTCCCCAACTCGAAGTGCTGGGACGAATCCACCTTTCGCCAGTAATTCGTCCAACTGTGTTCGTACTTCCTTCAAACCTTCTGGGCTTAATCTATATGGTGCTTTGATCACTGGTTGTGCTCCTGGTACTAAGTCAATACTGAATTCAAGAGCTCGATCAGGAGGCAAACCTGATATATCGTCAGGGAATACGTCCTCGAACTCTCGAACTACCTCCGGTCTTGTTTCTTCTTCTGCATGAGCTGCTGCTACTACTGCTTCCCTTGGCTTTGCTTTGTAAGTGCTTGGCTCCAATGTACGGTCTCCACTCTTGAAGTAAAAGATCGGATGATCTGGAATCTCAAATACTACCCTCCTTTGACGACAGTCGATGGTAGCATAGAAGGTTCCAAGCCAGTCCATTCCTAGAACCACATCGAAGTTCGGTATGTCCAGTACCTTGAAGTCAGCGTAAAATTCTCGACTGCAGACGATGACTGGACACATGCTGTATCCCATAGTTGCCTTTAGAACACCATTTCCAGAACTGACGTTCCAGCAGGATACAAGCGGTGAGACTGGAATCGCATGGGTTCGGACAAACCGTTGCGACATAAAGCAGTGGGATGCTCCAGTATCAAACAGTGCAAGTGCAGGTAGTGAAGCTACTAGAATTGTACCTAAGGTATATGGGATAGGTTTTAGGTATAGGGAAAGTGTGTAGATAACCAAAACTAGAAGATAAATTTGGAAAGGAAATTTACCAGTAATGACTTGGCCAGTAGCCTCAGCTTCTTCAACGGACATCATAAAAGCCTGACGCTTCGGTACATTCCTCCTGGCTTGAGGAGCATTCCTCTGAACGTTCCTTTGTGCTTGATGGAACTGTCGAGGAGGTGGTGCAGCTTGTGGTCCTCTAGGTGGTGCAGGTAGTGCAAGTCTGGTAGCAGGTGCTGGAAGAGCTGGTCGCTGCTGATAGTTGTTTGCTGGCCGGGTTGCTGCAACTGAGTTCTGCCTTTGAGGACAGGATCCAATGTCATGAGTGGCTGACCGCAGATCAAGCAAAGGCGGTTGGCTCTACGGCAATCCTTCACTGCATGCCCAGATCTCTTACAGTAGTTGCAAAAGGCTGGACTAGGACGATGAGTTGGTACTCCGGTTCGCCTCGGCACGAAGGGTGGTCTGGGCGTGGCTCCACCTGCCATCTGGTTGGCAGGACGCTTGACTCCTACAGAGTGAGGTCTTCCCCTCTCTTTTATCACTGCCTCGTAACTACGGGCAGCTTCTAGGGCTTCCTCATAAGTCATAAACTTCCCGGTGGCTAGAGCAGCCTTGATCTCGGTGTCCAAACCTTGCTGAAAACGACGGGCTCTGATCTCGTCCGTCGGTATCAGGTGTGCCGCGAATCTGTTTAAAGATTGTGTTAGCTGTGTAGTATGTGATATTAAAAATTGAACTACTGTGACAGATCTTACCGGCTCAACATAGTAAACTCAGCATCATATTCATCTACAGATTTCTCCCACATTGATCCTTGCTGTAGGTGAATAAATTGCTGTTCCATCGCGAACCTGGCGGTCACAGGGAAATATTTCGCGTCGAACTTCTCGCAAAATGTTTTCCATTCAATCGGCTGGGTCAGACGGGTTTCTTCTGCCTTCCACCAATTTCGAGCGTTGTCCGTGAGCTGTAGCTTCGCTACACGGACCCAAGCATTATCTGGCACTTGAGCTGCTGCCAGATCATCTACAATACTTTGCGCCCATTCTTCTGCTTCGAGAGGGCTCCCTTTTCCCGAGAATTGCTTCGGGTGCAAAGCTCTGAACTGTTTTATTCCCGGTGTATCTCCCTCAGGACGGCTCAAAAGTTGTTGTTGTCCCTCTAGCAGACTGCGGATCGCATTGAAAAGCATGCTTTGCTCAGTGGATGGTGCGGGAACAACTGGAGTGAGAGGTAGTGCTGAAGGAGTATTGTCGACATTGGTGCTGGTGTTGTTCGGGGAATTGTTTGGGGAATCCATAATCCTGAAGAAAAATTTGGATTAGGACAGATTCAAATACATGAAATGATAAGATTCAAGGAATAAAGACTTGTAAGATTCAAATAACATGAATTGTAAAGAATGTTTTAGTTGCTGTTTCTTGTGTTACATTGCTTAGGTTGTTCACGCAGACCAGAACTGCATGACAGGGATTCATACAGCTCTGACCTGCATGGGCCACCAACAAAACCTGTCACGCCCCGCTTCCCAGTGTACGGCGAAGTGAACGTGACGAGGCCCGCTACGTATGTACTCAGAAGTACATACGCTAAGCGTAACTAAGCAATGTAAAATAATCACAAGAGACGAATGAAATTGAAATAACAGCAACTTTTATTAATAACATTCTTCATACAATGCATGAAATGAAAATACAACTGGAATGATAAAGCAATGCCTAAACAGTGGCATAATAATAAAAAGGAAATACTGGAAGGATAAGTACAAAGTCTAGAGCTCTGGGTCTTCCTGAAACTGCTCCAAATCTTCACTTGTAGGCTCGGTCTCAACTTGGTCCAACGCACCTGACGACATTCAAATAAGGGAGAAATAGAATGTCGTCAGCGAACAGATCGCTCGGTAAGTCCCAAAGAAGAATGAAGAATGAGAGTGACAGAGTAAAGTATTTTCTAAGGTATTATGCTGCAGTATGATATGGAGTATTGTTTAACGTAGTTGTTTGTAGTTGGTACAGAAGGATGCCAGTGTACACGAAGGGAGTCTCTATATGCCAGAGACTAAGGGCACGTGTAGTACAAGGAACCGTTTATGCCACGGGACAACAGCAACTGAATATAGGTTAGGTGTCTTAATCTGACCACCTCATGTCACTTTTAACATCTTCCGTACCAATCTACCCCTTTAAACCCCGTGGTGTTTTATCAATGTTGTAGTAATGGAATATGTAAATTGTGTGACTGACCAAAACCATGAAATCAGTAATATGTTGCAACTGTAATATCAGGAAATGGAATATTGAGATAATGGATGAATATCCATGGTTTGATTCAGTCAAAAAATGAATATGTTGTTAACTGTATTCAGGGATTCATGTATTCAAGTTGTGTTGGAATATTGTTAGATATAGATTGACTTGAATTATATTCAAGTCAGAAATAGTCGGACTCTAACCCGAGTCAGACTAAAAGAAGATAATTTGAAGTTCAGTATTAGCTAGGGGCCTTATTGTAATTTGTGAAACTTGAGGGGGTTTTATGTAAAAGTACCTTTGTATAGTTTTCAAAATACACCTCAAGTATTTAATATTCGTCTTTATTATTATAATGAATGTGGATTTTATTTGTGTTATTCTAGTGAATATATCCTAATAAAAGAATTAATTATTTATTAGAAATTCGTGGTATTTTAATGTAACTTTTAATCTATGAATTTTAGGAAAAAGTGGAAACTTTATTTTATGACAAAATACATGTTTAAATGATAATTATATATAACTAAACACATAACTAATTTTTAAATGAATATTTTATATACAAAAATATCACTTTCCTTAAATATCGTATTTTAAACCTTTCGAGACCGAATGCTCCTTGCGGAGGTCTGAATCTCGCACTACTAGCCTGCGGGTGCACGATGAACCGTACTATCCCTAACAGTTTCCCCACGAATGGGTTGTAATGGCACTTTGCTCAGGTTTTATAAATACTTTTAATTTAGGGAAAAGGTTTTCTAAATATAAGGTATTTATTTGTAAAAGTATAGTTTTCCGTATTTTAGTTGTTAGGGTTTCCTAGACCATCTAACCTATTTTCTATGGTCTAAACGATGAGTCATTGGAGCCTCAAATCGCCTCTTCATCGTCGAATGCGGCTAGGTAAGTGCCAGGTAAGTGGGAAGGAACCACGTCGTGGGCCTAATTAAAAACCACTAGCCTTAGACACACTTGCCTAATCACACGAGACAATTTAGATACGATCGATGTCCATGACCAATCGTGCTTTTATTTTGTATAAATTTTATTTAAAAAGAATTTACAATTTAAAGATTAAACTAGAAGTTCTAAAGGTTATGGTATTTTAGTGAAAAGTCCTATAATATCGTATTCTGTATTTTGTTATTTAGCAATTAGGGTTATAATGAGTGTGTGTAAGGGTAGGTCGTTACCCCGTGACTTATATCAAGTTTTGGTGAAGTTTCAAGGTGAAATGGGTTATGTTAAAGTTAAGGGTATTAAGGTGCAAGAATATGGTTTTCATAAACGTTATCATTTCATGTGTGTAATTTCATCCAAATTGAATGAAACAAGTTTTGTTATCAAAATAAACATGATTAGGAGTGTTGTATCTAAATAGAACATTAAAATTTAACTTGATGGTATTTTTATGCAAGAAATACGGTTTTGTAATGAACTTGTCATTTCATGTGGAAAAGTACAATTGAATTTGATTTAGGGGTGATTAATAGTCAACATGCAAGAGGGTTGATAATATACATTAGGTGACAAGTGGAATTTTTAAGAAAAACCGTATCGGAAATCGTTTTGTCCGATTTCCGTCGGGTTCCAAAAATCGTATTTTCACAATTATAGAAAAGAGAAGTAGAGGGTTGGGACTTACGGGTTTGGACAAGTTAAACGTTCTAAAGGACGTGGTGGTTGCCGATTCGTCGGGAACGTCACGTCGGTCTTGATCCGGTCGCCGGATTCCTTCGTCGGTTTCGGCAGAGCTTCGCTTCTCGTACTTTGCACCAATTCTCAAGAGTTTTAGAGAGTATGCTTAGAGTTGTGAAGAGGAAAGGTAGAGGGTAGGGTCTTTATATAGGGGTAAGCTAGGGTTAGGGTTAGGGTTTAGAAAAAAATGTAGAAATAAATAAAAATTTAATAAAAATCATTAACTTTTGGCTTTAAAATGGATTTAATAAGAATTCTGTAACAGTACAATAAAAATCAATTGTGCAGGTGAACAGACCAGGTCAACACGAATATTTTTCGTGTTGACGACTCGGCCCACTGACCGAGTCCGGCCGGCGGCGCCGGCCGAGTCGGCTCGGTTCCGGCCGGCCGAGTCGGCTCGGTTCCGGCCGAGTCAGGCGGCGTTGGGTCGGGTCCGGTCAGGGGGAAAGCATAGGATACTTTATTTTGTCAGATTCTCAATAAATTTGGAGTTATGAGGGTTTGACTCTTTGACTTTCAAGAAAAATAAAACAAAAAGATTGTAAAAATTATGTGGGATATGGGATTCGAACTCTGGTGGCTTGGTTCAGCAGTGCAAAGTGTTACCAATGAGCTACAAGCTCCTTCTTGTAATTATTGTAAGGACTTAGGTATTTAAATTGTTTCCAGCAACAGTAATACTCCACTTGTACACTATTTTTAAAGCAAAAATTTTGTATACGAAAATTGGTTGTTACAATCTACCCTCCTTACAAAAATTTCGTTCTCGAAATTTACAACTTTTTATTTGAGGACTAATTTACAAAAAGGTGCGGATATCTTGCACGCATCCCATCTTCCCTTTCCCATGTGGATTCTCCTGGAGTGTCTTTTCTCCACATCACCCGGACCAAATTAACTTCTTTGTTCCGAAGTGTCTTCACTTTTCTGTCCAGGATCTCCACAGGTTGTTGCTCACAGGACAAATCAGGCTGTATTGTGAGCTCGGAATGATCAAGTACATGGCTGGGGTCACTCACATACCGTCTGAGTTGAGATATGTGGAACACGTTATGCACTCCTTCCAATGAGGGTGGAAGTGCTAATCGGTATGCCACTTCACCGACTCGTTCGAGTATATCGAACGGTCCAATGTATCTCGGACTCAACTTTCCCCGTCTTCCGAATCTGATCACTCCGCGGTTCGGAAATATCTTCAAGAATACATGCTCTCCTGGCTGAAACTCCAAGTGTCGTCTCTTCGCATCAGCCCAATGTTTTTGTCTATCTTGGGCTATGCGCATTCTTTCCCTGATAGTACGTACCACATCAACGGTCGCTACTATCATCTCTGGTCCAAGGAGTTCCCTATCTCCGATGTCGTCCCAACTTAATGGCGATCGACACTTCCTTCCATATAATGCTGCAAAAGGTGCCATTCCTATACTTGCTTGGTAGCTGTTGTTGTACGAAAACTCCACAAGATGCAGGTGATCTTCCCACGATCCCTTGAAGTCGAGCATACATGCTCTGAGCATATCCTCCAAGATCTGAATAGTTCGTTCCGACTGACCATCTGTTTGTGGATGATAAGCCGTGCTGAAGTTCAGACTTGTTCCCAAGCTAGCTTGCAGACTTTGCCAAAATTGTGATCGGAATCTGGTGTCACGATCGGAGACAATGCAGACTGGTATTCCATGAAGTCTCACGATTTCCTGTATGAGTTCATGGTATCAGGAATAGTACTTTATGAAGAGATTTTAAATCTAATTTAGATTATTACCTTCATGTACTTCTTCGCTAATGTCTTAGTTGATTGGCCAACTCGAAATGGGATGAAATGAGCCGACTTTGTGAGTCGATCCACAATGACCCAAATCGCATCGTTACCTTTTGTGCTGCGAGGAAGAGCAGTTACAAAGTCCATCGTAATGTGCTGCCACTTCCATTCAGGGATTGGTAACGGTTGAAGTAATCCAGCAGTCCGGTGATGTTCAGCTTTTACTTGCTGACACACCAAGCATTTTGCGACGCTTCTGGCTACTTCACGCTTCATACCATGCCACCAATAATTCTGACGTAGATCTTTGTACATTTTAGTACCTCCAGGATGTACTGAATAGGGAGAGCTGTGAGCTTCTCTCATTAACTCTTCCCGAACAGGACCCTTTGGTACACATAATCTGCTGCCGTGTCTCAAAGATCCGTCTTCATGGATGATGAAATCTGTTCTGAGTCCATTCTCCACTTGTTCTCTGATCTTTCGCAACTTAGCATCGCTGGCTTGAGCTGCTTTGATCTGATTGACAATAGTTGATTGAACTTGTAGATTCATCAAAGTTGAAACCTCACCTGGCATGACTAGTTCTATCTCCATCTGATGTAGGTCTTGCTGAAGCTTCCACTGGGCGGTGAGATTCATTGCTAATGTTTGGCGACTAAGAGCATCAGGTACTACGTTCACCTTTCCTGGATGATATTGCAAGTTGATGTCGAAGTCCGCCATAAGTTCTAACCATCTTCTCTGCCGCATATTCAATTCCTTCTGAGTAAATACATACTTCAGACTTTTGTGATCTGTGTAGATGTTCACTCGTTCACCAAGTAAGTAGTGGCGCCAAATCTTGAGAGCGAAAATAACGGCTGCCAACTCTAGATCATGCGTCGGGTAATTGTGCTCATGAGTCTTCAGTTGTCTTGAAGCATAAGCCACAACCTTACCGTGCTGATGTAGAACACATCCTAATCCCTTACCGGATGCATCGCAATGCACTTCAAATCCTCCAGATTGATCCGGTATTACCAGAATAGGTGCAGAAGTCAGCCTCGACTTAAGTTCTACGAAAGCTTGCTCTCATGCTTCTGACCACACAAATTCTTCATCTTTTCGTGTGAGCTTGGTCAGGGGTGTTGCTATCTTCGAAAAGCCTTCAATGAATCTTCTGTAATATCCAGCTAAACCCAAGAAACTCCGAATATCCTTCATTGACTTTGGTGTAGGCCATTCGCTGACTGCTGAGACTTTTGCTGGATCCACAGAAATTCCTTCTCCTGATACGATGTGTCCAAGAAAACCAACCTGTTTTAGCCAAAACTCGCACTTACTGTACTTGGCATAAAGCTGATGTTGACGTAGAGTTTCCAGGACAATTCGTAAGTGTTCCGCATGCTCTTTCCGATTCTTTGAATATACCAGGATGTCGTCGATGAAGATGACAACGAACTTGTCTAAATACTCCCGGAAAACTTGGTTCATAAGATTCATGAAGATTGCTGGTGCATTGGTCACTCCGAATGGCATTACTAAAAATTCGTAATGTCCATAACGAGTTCTGAAAGCTGTTTTGTGAATATCAGCTTCCTTGACCTTCACTTGATGATAACCTGAACGAAGATCTAGTTTAGAGAAGACACAAGATCCACTTAGCTGATCGAATAAATCGTCGATACGCGGAAGTGGATATTTGTTCTTAATAGTAACTTCGTTCAAGGCTCTATAGTCGATGCACATTCTATATGAACCTTCCTTCTTCTTTACCAGTAGTACAGGTGCTCCCCAACTCGAAGTGCTGGGACGAATCCACCTTTCGCCAGTAATTCGTCCAACTGTGTTCGTACTTCCTTCAAACCTTCTGGGCTTAATCTATATGGTGCTTTGATCACTGGTTGTGCTCCTGGTACTAAGTCAATACTGAATTCAAGAGCTCGATCAGGAGGCAAACCTGATATATCGTCAGGGAATACGTCCTCGAACTCTCGAACTACCTCCGGTCTTGTTTCTTCTTCTGCATGAGCTGCTGCTACTACTGCTTCCCTTGGCTTTGCTTTGTAAGTGCTTGGCTCCAATGTACGGTCTCCACTCTTGAAGTAAAAGATCGGATGATCTGGAATCTCAAATACTACCCTCCTTTGACGACAGTCGATGGTAGCATAGAAGGTTCCAAGCCAGTCCATTCCTAGAACCACATCGAAGTTCGGTATGTCCAGTACCTTGAAGTCAGCGTAAAATTCTCGACTGCAGACGATGACTGGACACATGCTGTATCCCATAGTTGCCTTTAGAACACCATTTCCAGAACTGACGTTCCAGCAGGATACAAGCGGTGAGACTGGAATCGCATGGGTTCGGACAAACCGTTGCGACATAAAGCAGTGGGATGCTCCAGTATCAAACAGTGCAAGTGCAGGTAGTGAAGCTACTAGAATTGTACCTAAGGTATATGGGATAGGTTTTAGGTATAGGGAAAGTGTGTAGATAACCAAAACTAGAAGATAAATTTGGAAAGGAAATTTACCAGTAATGACTTGGCCAGTAGCCTCAGCTTCTTCAACGGACATCATAAAAGCCTGACGCTTCGGTACATTCCTCCTGGCTTGAGGAGCATTCCTCTGAACGTTCCTTTGTGCTTGATGGAACTGTCGAGGAGGTGGTGCAGCTTGTGGTCCTCTAGGTGGTGCAGGTAGTGCAAGTCTGGTAGCAGGTGCTGGAAGAGCTGGTCGCTGCTGATAGTTGTTTGCTGGCCGGGTTGCTGCAACTGAGTTCTGCCTTTGAGGACAGGATCCAATGTCATGAGTGGCTGACCGCAGATCAAGCAAAGGCGGTTGGCTCTACGGCAATCCTTCACTGCATGCCCAGATCTCTTACAGTAGTTGCAAAAGGCTGGACTAGGACGATGAGTTGGTACTCCGGTTCGCCTCGGCACGAAGGGTGGTCTGGGCGTGGCTCCACCTGCCATCTGGTTGGCAGGACGCTTGACTCCTACAGAGTGAGGTCTTCCCCTCTCTTTTATCACTGCCTCGTAACTACGGGCAGCTTCTAGGGCTTCCTCATAAGTCATAAACTTCCCGGTGGCTAGAGCAGCCTTGATCTCGGTGTCCAAACCTTGCTGAAAACGACGGGCTCTGATCTCGTCCGTCGGTATCAGGTGTGCCGCGAATCTGTTTAAAGATTGTGTTAGCTGTGTAGTATGTGATATTAAAAATTGAACTACTGTGACAGATCTTACCGGCTCAACATAGTAAACTCAGCATCATATTCATCTACAGATTTCTCCCACATTGATCCTTGCTGTAGGTGAATAAATTGCTGTTCCATCGCGAACCTGGCGGTCACAGGGAAATATTTCGCGTCGAACTTCTCGCAAAATGTTTTCCATTCAATCGGCTGGGTCAGACGGGTTTCTTCTGCCTTCCACCAATTTCGAGCGTTGTCCGTGAGCTGTAGCTTCGCTACACGGACCCAAGCATTATCTGGCACTTGAGCTGCTGCCAGATCATCTACAATACTTTGCGCCCATTCTTCTGCTTCGAGAGGGCTCCCTTTTCCCGAGAATTGCTTCGGGTGCAAAGCTCTGAACTGTTTTATTCCCGGTGTATCTCCCTCAGGACGGCTCAAAAGTTGTTGTTGTCCCTCTAGCAGACTGCGGATCGCATTGAAAAGCATGCTTTGCTCAGTGGATGGTGCGGGAACAACTGGAGTGAGAGGTAGTGCTGAAGGAGTATTGTCGACATTGGTGCTGGTGTTGTTCGGGGAATTGTTTGGGGAATCCATAATCCTGAAGAAAAATTTGGATTAGGACAGATTCAAATACATGAAATGATAAGATTCAAGGAATAAAGACTTGTAAGATTCAAATAACATGAATTGTAAAGAATGTTTTAGTTGCTGTTTCTTGTGTTACATTGCTTAGGTTGTTCACGCAGACCAGAACTGCATGACAGGGATTCATACAGCTCTGACCTGCATGGGCCACCAACAAAACCTGTCACGCCCCGCTTCCCAGTGTACGGCGAAGTGAACGTGACGAGGCCCGCTACGTATGTACTCAGAAGTACATACGCTAAGCGTAACTAAGCAATGTAAAATAATCACAAGAGACGAATGAAATTGAAATAACAGCAACTTTTATTAATAACATTCTTCATACAATGCATGAAATGAAAATACAACTGGAATGATAAAGCAATGCCTAAACAGTGGCATAATAATAAAAAGGAAATACTGGAAGGATAAGTACAAAGTCTAGAGCTCTGGGTCTTCCTGAAACTGCTCCAAATCTTCACTTGTAGGCTCGGTCTCAACTTGGTCCAACGCACCTGACGACATTCAAATAAGGGAGAAATAGAATGTCGTCAGCGAACAGATCGCTCGGTAAGTCCCAAAGAAGAATGAAGAATGAGAGTGACAGAGTAAAGTATTTTCTAAGGTATTATGCTGCAGTATGATATGGAGTATTGTTTAACGTAGTTGTTTGTAGTTGGTACAGAAGGATGCCAGTGTACACGAAGGGAGTCTCTATATGCCAGAGACTAAGGGCACGTGTAGTACAAGGAACCGTTTATGCCACGGGACAACAGCAACTGAATATAGGTTAGGTGTCTTAATCTGACCACCTCATGTCACTTTTAACATCTTCCGTACCAATCTACCCCTTTAAACCCCGTGGTGTTTTATCAATGTTGTAGTAATGGAATATGTAAATTGTGTGACTGACCAAAACGATGATATCAGTAATATGTTGCAACTGTAATATCAGGAAATGGAATATTGAGATAATGGATGAATATCCATGGTTTGATTCAGTCAAAAAATGAATATGTTGTTAACTGTATTCAAGGATTCATGTATTCAAGTTGTGTTGGAATATTGTTAGATATAGATTGACTTGAATTATATTCAAGTCAGAAATAGTCGGACTCTAACCCGAGTCAGACTAAAAGAAGATAATTTGAAGTTCAGTATTAGCTAGGGGCCTTATTGTAATTTGTGAAACTTGAGGGGGTTTTATGTAAAAGTACCTTTGTATAGTTTTCAAAATACACCTCAAGTATTTAATATTCGTCTTTATTATTATAATGAATGTGGATTTTATTTGTGTTATTCTAGTGAATATATCCTAATAAAAGAATTAATTATTTATTAGAAATTCGTGGTATTTTAATGTAACTTTTAATCTATGAATTTTAGGAAAAAGTGGAAACTTTATTTTATGACAAAATACATGTTTAAATGATAATTATATATAACTAAACACATAACTAATTTTTAAATGAATATTTTATATACAAAAATATCACTTTCCTTAAATATCGTATTTTAAACCTTTCGAGACCGAATGCTCCTTGCGGAGGTCTGAATCTCGCACTACTAGCCTGCGGGTGCACGATGAACCGTACTATCCCTAACAGTTTCCCCACGAATGGGTTGTAATGGCACTTTGCTCAGGTTTTATAAATACTTTTAATTTAGGGAAAAGGTTTTCTAAATATAAGGTATTTATTTGTAAAAGTATAGTTTTCCGTATTTTAGTTGTTAGGGTTTCCTAGACCATCTAACCTATTTTCTATGGTCTAAACGATGAGTCATTAGAGCCTCAAATCGCCTCTTCATCGTCGAATGCGGCTAGGTAAGTGCCAGGTAAGTGGGAAGGAACCACGTCGTGGGCCTAATTAAAAACCACTAGCCTTAGACACACTTGCCTAGTCACACGAGACAATTTAGATACGATCGATGTCCATGACCAATCGTGCTTTTATTTTGTATAAGTTTTATTTAAAAAGAATTTACAATTTAAAGATTAAACTAGAAGTTCTAAAGGTTATGGTATTTTAGTGAAAAGTCCTATAATATCGTATTTTGTATTTTGTTATTTAGCAATTAGGGTTATAATGAGTGTGTGTAAGGGTAGGTCGTTACCCCGTGACTTATATCAAGTTTTGGTGAAGTTTCAAGGTGAAATGGGTTATGTTAAAGTTAAGGGTATTAAGGTGCAAGAATATGGTTTTCATAAACGTTATCATTTCATGTGTGTAATTTCATCCAAATTGAATGAAACAAGTTTTGTTATCAAAATAAACATGATTAGGAGTGATGTATCTAAATAGAACATTAAAATTTAACTTGATGGTATTTTTATGCAAGAAATACGGTTTTGTAAGGAACTTGTCATTTCATGTGGAAAAGTACAATTGAATTTGATTTAGGGGTGATTAATAGTCAACATGCAAGAGGGTTGATAATATACATTAGGTGACAAGTGGAATTTTTAAGAAAAACCGTATCGGAAATCGTTTTGTCCGATTTCCGTCGGGTTCCAAAAATCGTATTTTCACAATTATAGA
The DNA here is from genome assembly GCA_030015575.1 of Agapanthus africanus. Lineage (NCBI taxonomy): Eukaryota > Viridiplantae > Streptophyta > Magnoliopsida > Asparagales > Amaryllidaceae > Agapanthus > Agapanthus africanus. Next base: position 494,262,051 of record JASDDO010000012.1, on the reverse strand, counting down.
AAAGAGAAGTAGAGGGTTGGGACTTACGGGTTTGGACAAGTTAAACGTTCTAAAGGACGTGGTGGTTGCCGATTCGTCGGGAACGTCACGTCGGTCTTGATCCGGTCGCCGGATTCCTTCGTCGGTTTCAGCAGAGCTTCGCTTCTCGTACTTTGCACCAATTCTCAAGAGTTTTAGAGAGTATGCTTAGAGTTGTGAAGAGGAAAGGTAGAGGGTAGGGTCTTTATATAGGGGTAGGCTAGGGTTAGGGTTAGGGTTTAGAAAAAAATGTAGAAATAAATAAAAATTTAATAAAAATCATTAACTTTTGGCTTTAAAATGGATTTAATAAGAATTCTGTAACAGTACAATAAAAATCAATTGTGCAGGTGAACAGACCAGGTCAACACGAATATTTTTCGTGTTGACGACTCGGCCCACTGACCGAGTCCGGCCGGCGGCGCCGGCCGAGTCGGCTCGGTTCCGGCCGAGTCAGGCGGCGTTGGGTCGGGTCCGGTCAGGGGGAAAGCATAGGATACTTTATTTTGTCAGATTCTCAATAAATTTGGAGTTATGAGGGTTTGACTCTTTGACTTTCAAGAAAAATAAAACAAAAAGATTGTAAAAATTATGTGGGATATGGGATTCGAACTCTGGTGGCTTGGTTCAGCAGTGCAAAGTGTTACCAATGAGCTACAAGCTCCTTCTTGTAATTATTGTAAGGACTTAGGTATTTAAATTGTTTCCAGCAACAGTAATACTCCACTTGTACACTATTTTTAAAGCAAAAATTTTGTATACGAAAATTGGAGTTGTTACAACCATTAATCCAATAATATAATACCGGTATCCATCCAGTATTATTCTTCCGATTATTATTCCTGTAACAATTACACGAACATAATCGAAAACCTGCCGCAACACTTTACGGCTGCCGTAACAACTTACGGTTTCTACATCTTTTGCCTGAACGAGGGAACCCTCTATGTGGGACTCTAAAGACTCGTCAGTATGCTGGCAATGGGTTTAACCACAAGCACGTCAGTGGCACTAGCTGTACGTAACGGCTACCCAGATACATAACGAAAAGGTGGCCGACGAGCGAACTCATCACAACCCTTACGAGCCTGTAAGCAACACTTACCGTACAGTCCGGTCTCTTCGTCTGATACGTCGCATATGAAGTCTAGGGGTGGTAAATGTCAGACCCCAGTAACTTTATAAGTCATGTTGATTTATGGCTCATAACAGGTCGAGGAACTACTGATAACACTTATCAGTAAACCTCGAGAACCCTGGCCAAGGATTTAGGTGTTATAGCCGATCAAACATAGCGCGACATCAACTCCCTATACCGGGAGAGACGAAACCCCTCCTATCGCTCACTGTCTCCATATGATTCGGGACTGTACCCAAAATCCACCTGTTTGCACAACTCAGTAGAGCCGTGGTAGGGAGGAAATCAAAGTACAGTGGAAATCACACAAGACTCTATGACGATCTCGGGTCTACAGACTAACCTGTACAAGTGTCACCAGAGAACTGCTATCTGACAATAGGTATATATACCATCTAGGAGTTCTCGGCGAATCCGTTCAGTGTACCCAGTCTCCACTGAGCACCCGTACACCATCCTTGATGTCAAACACCGATGGATATGGGATCATCCATCGCCCATCATATGGGTCAAGATGCGTATACGCTAGTCTACTCTGGTGTATCGATGCCCTGTCTCGACACACCCTCGACTAGGAACAATTATAGGATGTACTCATAGACTACCGTGGCCCCACTAGTATGATCTCATCATAGTCCCAGTAGTCGAGTACAAATCCTAAGGGCTTTATCAACATGTAACAAAAGAGATAATCAGAGTACATGTTAAGATAAAGTACAACCAGATAGCGTACTATCATGTCGAGCAAGAAAGTCCTCCCTATATATGTCCAAGCATCCACTACAATATACATCGCATGTACAGTAATGGCCTCTAGGGCACACATATAACTAACAATCTCCCACTTGCACTAAGGTCATCTGTTGTGGTATCACATACCAAACAATCAGTTGTGGTTTAAGTATCTCATACTCAACCATCCCATAAAAGTCTCTACTGGGAAAAAGCCTTAGTGAGTGGATCCGCTCTGTTGTCCTCTGTATCTACTCTCCTAACCACAATCTCCCTGGAGATCAACCATCTCCATGATCAGGTGGTGCTGCCTAAGAATTATATCTGGATTTCTGATGGGACGGTAGTTCCTTGGCTAAAGCCACAACTCCATTGTCACACAATGGTAGGAACGAAGTTCATCTTATGAACTTATATATATCCAGATTTTATCTTTGGTAGCATCTTTAATAATGACGTATCTTGCCTTTCTAGTATGTCATGGTATCTAGCTTAGAACTCTTCCAACATACCGTCCCTCTACTAAGGGTAAAGACAATGACTGCGACTGACATTCAGTCGTCTTTATCACCCTGGAACCTTTCCAGTGATTCTCCCTAGGATCGATTGATACTATCTCACTACAACTAGTGAGTATCCTAACATCTATTTAGATATATCTCATAGATCAAAAACTCGGGATTTAGGAGGTATCACCTTGATCTTATATGGAGAATCCTTGTGATAAGCGGAGATTGACCGAGTGTATCATAGGAAACTCTTTCCTATCAAGAGTATGTCATCCACGTACTCTACGAGGATCACCACCATACTCCATACCACGAGGTTCTACCATTTTTGATGAAGTCAAACTCTTTGACTACCACATCAAAACAAAAGTTCCAACTCCGCTGTGATTCTCCCCAGGATCAATTGATACTATCTCACTACAACTAGTGAGTATCCTAATATCCATTTAGATCTATCTCATAGATCCAAAACCCTGGATTTAGGAGGTATCACCTTTGATCCTATGTGGAGAATCTTTATAATAAGAGGAGATTGACTGAGCGTAGCATAGGAAACTCCTTCCCTATCAAGAGTATGTCATCCACGTACTCTACGAGGATCACCACCATACTCCCTACTACCTTTTATGTATATACAAGGTTCATCTATTATTTTGATGAAGTCAAACTCTTTGACTACCACATCAAAACAGATGTTCCAACTCCGCGATACCTGTTTTATCGCATAAAACATCTTGCACACTTTTCCGCTGCTCCCACTGTCTACGAAGCCCTCTGGCTGTGTACTTATAGACGCTCTTTTTAAAACTTCATTTAGAAAAGCAGTCATGACACCCAACCACCAGATATCGTAGTCAAGGTATGTAGCAGTGGCAAGTAGGATCTGGATGGACTTAAGCATAGCTTTGAAAGTCTCAACTTTTCCATGTACACCAAGTAATCTTCTCAAGATATACTTGCTCCTGATGGGGATTTAACCCTTCAGATAAAGCAACCAAAGTCCATACTTTGTTGGTGTATAAGGATTCCATCTCAGATCGCTAATCATCCAGCCATTCTTACAGAGTCCCACTCCTGATGGCCTGCTCGAAACTAGTTAGGTCATACCATTTTGGTCAGGCAACAACCCCATCTCATAGGGTCGCCGTGGCACCAAAAGGTCCCTCAGCAGCTATTTTCTACGCATGCCCCCTTGCGAGGACTACAACCCGTCGGAACACCTTCCGATATCGGGATACGCTGGGGTAATATGAAATCCTCGCTCCCACTGTCATAGAGAAACCGAAGTATCTCTTAGGTGGGTGAGGAAATTAACTAGATCGGCGGAGAGGCTGAGGTTCGTCAGAGTCTATTGAATCCTTTGGTTCTACCAAATCATTTGCTGTAGCTGGAACTCCTTCCAGTTCTACCTCATGACCACTAATTTCTTCACAAGAAATTCCCTTTTCACAAAAGGTGGCATGCTGAGAAACAAAACAACTTTTGTTCCTCGGTTAGGTCATCTTTTGTAGTTTGTGTAGCTGGAACGCCTTCCAGTTCTACCTTATGACCACTAATTTCTTCACAAGAAATTTCCTTTCACAAAGGTGGCATGCTGAGAAACAAAACAACTTTTGTTCCTCTGTTAGGTCATCTGTTGTAGTTTGTATAGCTGGAACGCCTTCCAGTTCTACCTTATGACCACTAATTTCTTCACAAGAAATTCCCTTTCACAAAGGTGGCATGCTGAGAAACAAAACAACTTTTGTTCCTCGGTTAGGTAGAAGATATTCCCTTGCTAATGCTTGGGATATCCAACAAACTTCTACAGTTTTGACTTTGCCTCGAGCTTGTCCGGATTTAGGTTTTTAGACATAGGCCGGACAACCCCAAATCTTAACATCTTTAAGAGATGGGCTCTTCCCATACCATATCACATATGGAGTAGTAGGCACCTGATTTGATTAGAACCCTATTCAATAGGTATGCAGCTTCACAAGTGCAAAACTCCCAAAAGGAAAATAGGAAACTCAGTAGTACTCATCATGGAGCACACCATATCATATAGGGTGCATTCGCTCCGCCCCGATATACCATCGTGCTATGGTGTATACGGAGGAGTAATACTGAGAGAGAATCTCATTCTCTTTTAGAATAGTCCAGGATTTTCATGCACAAGTATTCTCCTCCTTGATCTCATCAAAGGACATAATACTTATACCCGTTTTTGGTTCTCTACTTCTAATTTATATTCTGTGAATATCTCAAAAGCTTTGGACCTATGTTTCAACAGGAACATATGTCTGAATCTTGAGAGATTATCAGAGAATGTAACGAAGTACAAGGAACCGGTCAAGGCATATGTAGACAGGGGGCCTTTCATACATCATCATGTATCAATCCCAAGAGTTCACTAACTCTCTCCGTTTCCAATAAACAGAGCTATGGTCATTCAATCTTTGTGACATGACTGGCAAGTTTCACAAGATGTAAATTCAAACTGGTTTAAATATACATCTAAAATGTAACTTCAGCCAGCCGGGTCGCATTGATCTGACCTAGTCTATAATGCTTCAAGAAGGATCCGTTCATTTCTGAACTCTTTCTCTTGTGTGTGTTCTGTATACTGAGAACTGTAGTTTGATTTAGAACGTCTATGCTTTTAGATAACGTGCCTGAACCGATCAACACTTGATATAGGAAATGTTCAAAAACATTATCCATCAATACAAAATTTTATCATTTCTTTACTAATAAAGAGATTGATATGATTTTGTATATCAGGTTCGGTATCTAATAGCAATTGTTCAGAATCAATGTATTCTTAATACAGGGTGACAGTGACCAACAGACTTGGCTGCAACACTTGCCCCGTTTTCTGTCTCATGAAACTTATCACCCGTTCTCAGTTTTTCTACCCTTTTGTAGCCCTATGTAACAGATTACATATCTGGGATCATGATCCAGTATCAAATACCCAGGATGCAGAGGATACTGAGAAACAGTTCTTTGTAATGAACACACCCGAAGCAGATGCATCATATGCACTTTCTTCATTTGGGCGGCATAGGAATTCAGGTATTTCCCTATTTCCTGCTCTGTCTTATAACAATTATAAGTTGGAGCGGGACCAATGTTCCCCAGCTCAATATAACAAGCGGGTTCAGTCAATATATCCGTATTTATTATCTTGATTAAGGCATGCTATGGTCACTATCTGGAGAGAGAGAGAAGAAAACACTAGCGTATGCTCTTGCAAGATTAGATTGGTTATTATCTAATCCAGATGTCTCCCACTGTTTTTATCAAATCTTCCTTCAAACCCTAAAAGGTAAGATTAGCCGGGAATTACACCCTATAATTTCATCAAATTGTCTTGTGTAAAGCTTTCCCAGGAGTAACTCTTACTCGCAGTGAGATCGGGATCCAACTATCATATAGAAGGTATGCAATCTCATTGCAAATTTCAACTCTTGAAATTCCCGATATGGTTTCTACCCCTAGTCACTTATGACCTTGGCTATGGTCAACATATCATAAGTACTAGTCAAGTTCTACCCGTCATTTCGTGATTAGCCAGACCCACCCATATGACCCTTGACTATGATCAACATAATCACATGAATGTCCTAACTAATCGCATCATATGCTTTGTAGGAATACATCACTTAGCTATCGAACACTACGCCTCGGCTATGGTCGACATACGTAGCACGAATACTAAGTACTCTGCTTCCTAAAATGACGGAGGGCAACGGATGGTTTTTATGAAAACCTTTAACGTTTTGAACTTGATATCGTTGTAGAATCAAGTGGGAAGGAGTGGTTTAAGCTCCAGTTTAAAAATCGAATGGTTTTGTAGTATCTTTCTAATTTTGCTAAAGAGGTCACTCCCGGTGAAGGGATCTCGGCTCTTTCCTTATCGAATAAGGTGCTGGATATGTAAATACCACGATGCAAAGCAAAGTTAGATCAACTATAAAATCAATTCGAGTTCTTTGTAACATTTTCCAGTTTCGCTAAAGGGGTCACTCCCGGTGAAGGGATCTCGGCCCTTTCCTCATCGAATGAGGTGCAGGATATTCAAGAATACCACTATGCAAAACAAAAGCTAGAGTTACCCTTTTTCAAAAAATTTGATTCTACAACATCTTTAGGTTTCTTTCTTTTAACATTAATCACATTAATGTGGTCCCATCATTTACGTTTCCTATCTTTTACGTTTCCCAAACATCACAGAAAAGAAACGCAAATAGAACGTACGCTTATGCCATCCGCATTTGCCACTGGGCCCCGTCATGCACCGTTAGGTTACTTAACTAACGGCAGAGCGGGGGCTGGACTAGTGCGGGTGCAAAACATAAGCAACGTTTAATATATATATCTCATATATAAATATAACCATTTCAGATCACAGATGAATGCATTGGATATACTAGGAATTCCGTATTTCATTCAAGCCCTTAATGAAAAACGGGTTCCACGGTCGTGATGAATAGCCAAAACCCTCCCTAGACCCCTACGGGTGCGGCAAACTACCCGCCAAATTCCCGAAGTGTAGCAACCTCCCTCAACAATTGAGTAGGCCACTCGGCACTTGGAGAACCCGGTAGTTTGTGCACCCCACCTTGGGTCTATCCTAGGAGCAAAAACAGTAAAAAGAAATTATACAATATAACATTACTTTTTACAAATTACATGGAATGATAGAAAAGGAAAAACACTCTTCTCACACCCCCCGGCCATTCATCACAACGATCCAACACATTCATATACACATACCATCTCATGATATCCATATGTGCAACCCCCACTAATCGTCATATAGCAATTAGCGGACGTTTCAAACACATATAACAAAAATGAAAACCCGATTAGCCAAGCACTTTAGAATTTCGATCGATGATTTTTAAAAAACCATGCCAACACTTGACATGTCCCTGTACAAACACCTTTGTACAATTCTATACATCCCAGAAACCATATTTACCAAATATAGGATTACTGTAGCAAACCGAGTCAACTCCGCGTTGACTCGGCGGCGGATCCGCGGCCAAACCCAGGGTTTGGCCGCGGAAAGGCGGCAGTCTTGGCGAGTTGAGACTCCGGTTTTCTACAGTGATCTTATAAATCCCTGCATGTATTTTTAAGATATGTCAAATTTGTTTTGGAACACTTTCAAAAACTGACAGCAGCAAGGGCAGAATACGAGTTTTCGGGAGAAAAAACTGTCGATCGAACTTATAACTTTTGGCTAACATCTAATTGTGGTTTAGTTAGGCTCTGATACCACTGTAGGTCAGTGTTGCATGCTCCCACAACTCTTGTGGCGCGGCGGAAGCGATGAACAAAAAATTTCTTTGCATACAACACGCACTTAACCGAAGATCTTGTCTAAACCACAACTAGTATACCCTAACTAGAGATCTTATCTACTATGTTAGGGATTATACCTTGATGATACGGTCCTTCGGGTCTTCTCTTTGATGCAACTCCTTTGCTCCTTTCTCCACTTTTGTGGACTCCTTGGCTCGTTAAGATGTTGCCGATGTCTTCGATCTCCGGCCACCGAAGACCTAGATGATCCACCCGAGAATTTTCGTGCAAGCTTGAAACTCTTCTCAAGAGTTTAACCGAGAGACCAAATTTGCTAGAAGAGGTCACTAGGATGATGTAGAGATAATTGTATTGGATTAACTTGAAATCCTAAGCTTTGGATTCACATCTCATGTGAGGGTTAAAGCTAGGAAGAATGATCACCATCATTTTTCTTTCTCTCTTCTTATACTTGTTATGATACACTTATCATAATTTTGTGTAGGAATTGAATGCCTTGATTTCACATCTAATGTGAAGGTATTTATAAGAAGAAATGGAGGAGAGAATAATTGCATTTATAATAAAAAAGTTCAAGCATGATGGAAAAAGAATTTAGCACTAACTAAATTATGTATTATGAAAGAAGTATCATGCATTAATAGTACATCCACTTCAACAACCATGTTATCATGCTTATACCTTTTAATTTACACCTCACTTATTTACTTTCACAAAATAAATGATGCCATAATTATGTCATTATGAGGTGGCATCTTCTAGAAGGTATTTTGTAACAATTACAAAAATACCCCTCCTCCGTATACCGTATACCGTATACTGTATACCCGCATCCGAATTCCGAAAAATACGAATACCATTAATCCAATAATATAATACCGGTATCCGTCCAGTATTATTCTTCCGATTATTATTCCTGTAACAATTACACGAACATAATCGAAAACCTGCCGCAACACTTTACGGCTGCCGTAACAACTTACGGTTTCTACATCTTTTGCCTGAACGAGGGAACCCTCTATGTGGGACTCTAAAGACTCGTCAGTATGCTGGCAATGGGTTTAGCCACAATCACGTCAGTGGCACTAGCTGTACGTAATGGCTACCCAGATACATAACGAAAAGGTGGCCGACGAGCGAACTCATCACAACCCTTACGAGCCTGTAAGCAACACTTACCGTACAGTCCGGTCTCTTCGTCTGATACGTCGCATATGAAGTCTAGGGGTGGTAAATGTCAGACCCCAGTAACTTTATAAGTCATGTTGATTTATGGCTCATAACGGGTCGATGAACTACTGATAACACTTATCAGTAAACCTTGAGAACCCTGGCCAGGGATTTAGGTGTTATAGCCGATCAAACATAGCGCGACATCAACTCCCTATACCGGGAGAGACGAAACCCCTCCTATCGCTCACTGTCTCCATATGATTCGGGACTGTACCCAAAATCCACCTGTTTGCACAACTCAGTAGAGCCGTGGTAGGGAGGAAATCAAAGTACAGTGGGAATCACACAAGACTCTATGACGATCTCGGGTCTACAGACTAACCTGTACAAGTGTCACCAGAGAACTGCTATCTGACAATAGGTATATATACCATCTAGGAGTTCTCGGCGAGTCCGTTCAGTGTACCCAGTCTCCACTGAGCACCCGTACACCATCCTTGATGTCAAACACCGATGGATATGGGATCATCCATCGCCCATCATATGGGTCAAGATGCGTATACGCTAGTCTACGCTGGTGTATCGATGCCCTGTCTCGACACACCTTCGACTAGGAACAATTATAGGATGTACTCATAGACTACCGTGGCCCCACTAGTATGATCTCATCATAGTCCCAGTAGTCGAGTACAAATCCTAAGGGCTTTATCAACATGTAACAAAAGAGATAATCAGAGTACATGTTAAGATAAAGTACAACCAGATTGCGTACTATCATGTCGAGCAAGAAAGTCCTCCCTATATATGTCCAAGCATCCCCTACAATATACATCGCATGTACAGTAATGGCCTTTAGGGCACACATATAACTAACACCTCAGTCTCCTCTCTCGCCTCCGACCCATCTCCCATGCCGAGCTTCCTCGGCTTCCCGCTCGTCTCCGAGCCCCTGATGTGCCGAGCTTCCTCGGCCTCCCCCGATCAACCGAGATTACAGAGCCCTAGCACCTCCGCAACGGCTCCGCGTATCTCGCCAAAGCTAGATAACCGCCGCCCCACGTCTCGCATCCCGTGCTGGCGCGTCCACCCATTAATGAGCGTATCATGTCATTAATGAAGGATCCCATCGTTCACGCACACGTAACGTCAGGGGCGTAATCGAATGCGAAGATCTCGCGCCTGCTCGCTCCATGCGACCACTATAAAACCCCTCTCTCAGACGACTAAGGTAAGACGACTTGAACCCAATAAGCCACGACTCTGCTTAAATTTCTCGGCTAACTTGATCGTCGGAGGGTCCTACGGTGGTCACCCATCCCAGGACTTCTTTGCAGGTAGCTCGGCTTCTACCTCAAACTCAACCCATTGAGATCCACACACTCAAGGAGGCAACCTCCGAATTCAATCTCAACCGTCCAGCAATGCTCGCGACAGATCAAGACGGAGAACATCATCTGAAGAAGATCAAGGCCTCCATCAGTTTTAAATCCTTTTTTCAAAAGCTATGAAATAACTAATTTTATTTTGGCCTATACGTCCGTATCTATGTATCATTAAAAATATTTTAATGACATTAGTTGGCTAATCATTCACCTTTTTCTAAAAAAACAAAACTAAGGAATAACTAATTACCCCAAACATGGAGACCGAACCACCACAAAAATTTGGCTAAACTGCAGGAAATATCTTGGACTTTAGCAGCAAAAACCCCTAGCTTTGCTCTCCTCAACTTTGAGTTATTCTCAAAATACCCTTCATCTCAGAATACCCTTCATCTTAATATTTATTTAAAAATACCCTTTAGTAGGATTTGAGTGTTAAGTATATATAAATCCCAAACAAGAAGACCTTACCGCTGTCTCTATTGTTACATGGCAGAAGAAAAATGTTCATTTAATTTTGAAATTGATCGGCGTTATGACTTTTTATCTTTTTAGAGAAATAAAAAAAAACACTATTGTTTTACGTGCAATGCAAGTAATTAAATACCACGTAATTATTATTTTACAAGTGCGATACACGCAGCTAATCAAATAAAGAAATTTATCATAAAAAACTTTATAATACTTGCAACACACGTGCCATAAATGCTAGTAAAGAATTGGCTAAACTACACGAACCACCCAGAACTTTTGCCCCAATAACAACAAAATCCCCTCACTTTGCTCCGCTCAACTCTAATTTATTTTCAAAACATCCTTTATTTCAATATTTATTTTTTAAAATAAATTAAAATTGAACGGTTCAAAGTGCAGGATTTAGAAAGTTACGGGTATTTTCTCTTATTTATTCAGTGTGCCTAGACATTTTTTCCCCTCAATTAAAAAAGAAAATAAAACTAAACCGCTAGTGGGAATTCAAAGATAATTAATCCCAAAACCTTTAACCATTTGTTTCTCTTGAAATAGACAAAACGCCAGTTTGTTCCGTTTCCAGATCCAACGGTCCAAATCTTTTCTTTCATTGAATTTGGACGGTAAATACTGAATCTTCATACAACTGTAGATTAGGGTTCTTCCTCTCCATCACTATACATACATCGCTCTCAAGAGGCCGCTTCAGGGCGCGGTTGCAGTTTCCTCTGCTCCCCAAAAATCCCAAAAAAAAAAAGAAAACACAAAAAATTCCCTAATCTTATCAATTTATCCCCAAATCAGTATCGATCTATCAAAGATTCGATCTTGTTGCTGTTCGATCAGCGTTATCTTAAAAAAAACTGAAAAAAAGAGATGGCTGGGGTTCAGACCGAGGCGCAGGCGCCAATGGCGGTGCCGGTGAACAACCCGCTGCCGCTGACGTCGCTGTACGTCGGCGATCTTGACGCGAACGTGACGGATTCGCAGCTGTACGATGTTTTCGCGCAGGTGGCGGAGGTGGTCTCCGTTAGGGTTTGCCGTGACGTCACCAGCCGAAGGTCGCTTGGATACGCTTACGTGAATTTCACAAGTCCTGTGGATGGTAACCCTCGATCTGTTTCGTTTGCGATTAAAAAGTTGATTTTATTTATATTGTTGCTCTTTGGTTATTAGTTTTGCTCAATTTTTAAAGAAAAGTTAGGGCAAAATTAAGGATGGTTGGCTGTGAATCTGTGACCTATATCATTATAAGAATCCACGAATAGATTGAGCTGCTTTGGCTTCAGAATTATGTTAGACGAACCCTAGTTGTGTTAAGATAGGATGTTTGTTTCCAGAAGAAGGAATCTAATGGAACTGAGGGAACATACCACTGTAATTACACAGTTTGTTTTTGAAAGAAACGCAACGACAACGATTGGAGAAAAACATCGTCAATCAACATCATTTCCAGGAGTTCTGATTCCAGCCAAGTTGCGAAGAATTGGCTGAAGAGTCATTTCCAATTCCAATTTCATAGGGGCAAACATAGATATTCATAGCTAAGCCTGGGGTTTTAGGAGACTAGAAAATCTCTCCTTTCTTGCAAACAATAACCAAACTTGGAATTCCTAGGGACAAAGTTCGCTGGGAATATTGGCGGCGGCACATGCTTTAATTTCAATAACTAGGCCTTTGAAATCTAACAGACCCTTAACATTTGGTTAAATAAGAAAAGAAATAAGAAATTGACATTAATATCGTAACTCCATTCTTTTGTTTGTCTCCATTGGAACCAAATTCATTTTCTTGTTTATATGGAGGTCAGATATGACATAAATTTAAGTCCTCTTTTTGTTAAAATTTTTTGGAATGGAAATGTGAAAAGAAGACACTTTTTATGACTGATTGTACAACTCTCTCTTATAGTATTATTAGGAAAAAAATAATATGTTAGACTCATGTACATGAAGCCAAGATTGAAATTAAAAGCACATTCCTTTTAACTAACTGTATACCCCTCTCTTGTTTATTTACGCAGCGGCGAGGGCACTGGATATGCTCAACTTTACTCCTCTCAATAACAAGCCAATCCGCATTATGTACTCAAATCGAGACCCAAGTACCCGGACAAGTGCTGCTGCTAATATATTCATTAAGGTATCACCTGAAGGCTGATATGCTACTTTCTTTTTGATTTTGGATAGGCCAACATTGGTTCATTGGTTGCTGTTTTGTGCAGAATCTGGACAAGAGTATTGACAACAAGGCTCTCCATGACACATTTTCTGCATTTGGAAATGTTCTCTCTTGCAAAGTTGCCACCGATATATCTGGGCAATCAAAAGGCTATGGTTATGTTCAGTTTGATCAAGAGGAAGCTGCTCAAAATGCAATAGACAAATTAAATGGCATGGCTTTGAATGATAAGGTGGTTTATGTTGGGCCTTTCCTTCGTAAGCAGGAGAGGGAAAACACCCCTGAAAATGAAAACACGGAAAAGTTTTCTAACGTCTTTGTCAAGAATCTTTCAGAGTCCATGGCAGATGAGGATTTATTGAAAGTTTTTGGGGAGTTTGGCCAGATTACTAGTGCTATTGTGATGAAGGAAGATGATGGAAAATCAAAGTGCTTTGGATTCGTGAATTTTTTCTATCCAGAGGATGCTGCACGAGCAATTCAGGAACTTAATGGAAAGAGATTTGATGATAAGGAGTGGTTTGTTGGAAAAGCACTGAAGAAATCTGAAAGAGAGAGAGAATTGAAAGGGAGATTTGAACAAGGTATGAAGGAGGTAGCAGACAAGCATCAAGGGGTTAACTTATATTTGAAGAATCTAGACGACAGCGTTGGAGATGATGCATTGAGAGAACTTTTTTCTTCATTTGGCACGATTGCATCCTGCAAGGTAATCTCATACTTGGACCACTCAAATGATTCAGTTCATTGACAGTCAAGTACACCACTCATATAATCTTGGCCTGGATATGATACAATTATTTATCAATGTGCAGGTTATGCGTGATCCCAATGGTGTAAACAAAGGATCTGGATTTGTTGCATTTTCGACACCTGAAGAAGCATCTCGAGCTGTGAGTTTTATATAATAAATATTCTAATTTAACATTTGAAGACTTTTTGTTGATTGATTCGTATATTTCTCTGTTCTTTATAGCTTGGTGAAATGAATGGGAAAATGGTTGGTGGCAAGCCTCTTTATGTAGCTCATGCACAAAAAAAAGAAGACAGAAAAGCTAGATTGCAGGTGCTTTGTCAATTCTAGTTAATTCTTCTCCATGATTGCATATATGGTTGGATGCTGAGCAACACAATTGATGTTACTGTCTAAAAATGTTTGAATTTTTCACTATTTCCAGAGTGATATGGCAGTGGTGCTTTGTGGTCACTCCGTTAGTTTTTGACTTAAATTTCTTAAAATATCATCTTGGTATCCATCTTATTTTTCTTCCACTTTCGTTAGTATAGCAGTACCCCCTCTCTCTTTCATTTTTAAACCCACCTTTGAGAATGCTCAAATTCTCTTCTATGAACGGCCTTATTATATATTTCTATTACAGTTCCGAGTTCTTTAACTTGTAAAGTTCTGTGTTTTTTTAGAAATAAACCTCTAATTATTTCTATTAACTTTTTGCATCCATCTTTTGAATTATTCAATTTGTAACATTTGTTTCTTGGACAGCAGTATAAGCATATGCCCAAGCTGTTCCATTATTAGATACTTCCTCTGTAACTGTGCAACCGACAATTTGACAATATATCATGCATATTTCTGTTACTGCCGGTGTAGTAATTATAGAAATACTAGTATTATCCCTGAGTTTATTATGATGATCTCAACAACATGGCATGTCTTTTTATGTCTCATACTGATCTGTTCTTTCTTAGATAGTCTATATGCTATTGCCTATATGACCATTTGTTCATTAGTTTGTGGGTGCATCCTAAATGGCAAAGCATATTATTACCTGTTAAATTCTGATTTCTAGAGATGCGATACATTTGTGTTAAAACTAGCTAGTTATGCTAAAAAAGAGACCTTGCATATTCGGGCATGCACCCATGCCCCCCCCCCCCAAAAAAAATCCCTCCCTGCCGAAAGGGGAAAAAACCGGGAAAAGAGAAGAAGAACAGAAAGAACACATATAATTTCCTACCTTTTATTGAGTTAGGTTCAGGTTCGTGACATTGCTTCATGGTGACACTTCTATGGCTCGAGTGATAATGGTGTCTGCTTCTAATCTAGTAAAGTTGCTAATTAGTGTGCTGCCAACCCTTACATCTACTAGTATTCCTGTGCAGCAAAACCTCTGAGATTCGTATTTGTTTATATATTTTTGAGGGCTAGCACTTTTCCCATTCCTGTAAGTTGAGCTTGTGAGTCACAAATAGGTAACTGACTTATGGAAATTCTAATTAAATCTCTTCCTCTCCACAAACTTCATTTTCTTGAGCAAAAATTCTTTGGTACCGCTAGTCTGATTGCAAATCCATATAGTTTCAAAAAAGGAAAAAGAAAATATAAACCAATATAAGTCACTCCCTTTGTTTACATATTCCAAACAGAAAGAGAACTATATCCCTTGGATAAATATCTGAAAACCCAAAGTACTCTTGCACTGTCTTATCTTTTTCTCGTTTAGAAATGAAGTTGTGAACAATTCATGTTTCTCTTGTGACAGCGCAACACAAATATAGTTTCTTGAGACCCCCCCCCCCCCCGGTTTTCACCTCTCTCTCTCTCTCACACACACACACACACACTTCGCTGTGTGAATCATTTTTTGTGTGTGTGTGTCAATTGTCTTTCCATTCTATGAGATGAATGATGCAAAATGTTCCTTATGTACTCTCCCTGCCATGCCACACCACTTTCTCTGGTGAATCTGGAAGCTC